>OX596053.1:2510333-5020666 GCA_951394065.1 Venusia cambrica
GGACGAGATTTCACAGAGGCTTAGTTATTCATATGAATGAAAATACATTTTAACCGTCTCTGTGGTTGTTTCACCGGTATCAAAAGTCGAGGTCCTGGGTTCGAGGAAGTTACCAATTTAGGCATGGTTTGATTGATTTGGACTATCTTCAGTGTTCAATATTAAAATTGAGAAAAAAACTAACCTATGTTATCTTGACACATTTCTGTGTCAAGATAGTGAAGGCAGCACATATATGTGTCAAGACATACCAGAGGTTAAGTCGACCTAGATATCACCGCCTTATCAAAGTAAGACGCCATAACAAATTGCTGTGTTTCGGTATTGAGGTAAGATAGCCAGCTCCTCAGTCTGTTGGGGATTCCGGGTTCCGAGCCGTATTATAGTTTGACACCAGGTGAGATGAAGGCCAAGCGCTACCCCGTCGTTCAATATATAAAAAAAACGTAGTATTGTTGGTCACAATTTATTAGTACCTAGTATTTGCCTCGTTTACTGTATTAAAGGGCAATTTGCACGAAAATTATTAATTGAAGTTTAATTCTAAACGTATTTGACCTATTTTAACATTTTCGTGAAAATGGCTCTACCAACTTTGTGCTCCCTATTTTGTAGTTGTTCTATTAAGTTTGTAATCATAACGGGATGATTAAATAAAACGATTGTTTCGAAGAACTGATTTTATTTCTTACAAATATTCATACCAAAATAACGTCTGGCGTAAAATATTTCATAAAGTATATTTCTGTAATCTTATTCCATACTATCTCCATTGCAATCATGAATATCATGATTTCGTTATTTTGATTAGAGTCTTGTTAATCTTATAGCTACAAGTCTCTGAGACCATGAAATTCAAAAATACTCATAAAAATAAATGCACCGCAAGTCGTTACTTGCGATGTCCATTTTAATAGTCTGAGATAATATTGAATAAGTCTACTGATTGGTACGGTCTAAAGATAAAATTGCCTTAAAATTGCTTAAAATCTCATTTAGACCTGCCACTATATCCGCCACAAAACATTGCCATCTCGCATTATTATAGTATCAATTTTTTATCGTCCTTGCAATGGACGATAAAATGTGGCTGCCGCCTGCTTAACCAATAATCGAGTCACATTCTACTCGAGTGGCGGTGTTTTGTGGCTGTCCTAAATGGTTGGTAATTTCACAAACAAAAGATCAAATATCGATAAAGCGATAAAACTTGTCAACAATTTTTTGATCAAATTCATCATAAATAACTTGGTTCCCTTCAGCTATAAAACATTTTCATCTAGATAAGGCATTGAAAAGATTCGTATTATGCTATGTTTAGGAATTGACGCATTGACTGCTAGCACAGTTCAGATGCCAGCACTCGACGAGCCAAAAGTTACATTCGTACATTGAATTTGTACTTTTCTTGTTTTTCAACGGTAATAATGGTAAATCTCGTACTTTCATTAAAATTGTAAATCTAACGTAACAAGCAAGGCCTTCATAAAATACCTATTGATTATCTTTCGATTGAAAGTCTACACGTCAAAAAGGACGAAATACTTACAACCTACTTTATTTAGGCTAAGAGATCCCCCTACACTGTTGTAATCAAAGATTTAGAATAAACGTACGTTAGATTGGCAATAGAGTGTTTATGACAAGACAAAAAACAAGTACATTAGGGTGCGTGTAATATGAATGTGTGCGAAGCAAATAGTGTTTCGCCATGCACCACCTGATACTTCATTTATCGATAAAATCTGATTTGACATATAAGTCATAAGTTAAGTATACTGAAGTAGGAAATGAAACAATACAATAAAATTATCATAGATTTTTCGCAACAATGTATATTCTCTGTCTGTCTCTTTGTCTGACATTAAAAATTTCAGGCTTTATATTTCAGTTTGGAAATCAATGTTTCGTAATTTAAACAGTAGCATGCCTTGGAAAGATCACATAAGATACCAATAGCATCCACAAAACATGTTGGATTTTTAATTTCCACCAAAGAGAACTAATTTATTATAAAAATGTCGCAAGGTACCAAGTATTTTGCACTTTTCCTGTAAAAATACAAATCTATGAATATAACGAAGTTGCTGGCTTAGTCAGTAAGCAAAATGTCGATAAAAACAAGTTCCAATAAGTTCCTATTTGTCAAAAGTAATGTTAATATTATCAGTATTTCATGTATTTGATATAATTTTAATTCAAATTTGAATACACGAATTAATAATTGAATACCAATACATCCAGAGTATTATTGGGATAAAATCCTATAATTTTTCCAATCCATGTATGTACAAAACTTTTATCGCAGTTCTAAAGCATTGCATTTAGAAAGCTAAACATGTCAATTGTACTTACATGTGAACCGTATAATTCTGTGGGTTATCTTTTTTAGATTACATCCTGGTACTGTACACGTAACCATAGTAACTCACGTCTATTTAACACTAATATTCACATAAAAACCTAGGATTTTTAATAAAACAAGAGGGATTTGCTCCAGTCACGATTGACCCCAGTCCGGTACAGGCCGGTAGCGTGGCCTCGTCTAAATATCTCTAACTTAAGCTTACACTATTCTCTTTCTCTTTTGTATTGCCAATCAACGTATACTGAATCTATGGTTGCAATGATCGCATACCGACTGACCGACGTTTATTTCGTTGAAGTATAATGCACGTACAAATTTGATAAACAAATCATCTCAAAGGTCTTGAACTAGCTACAATACTGACCAGATTGTCCCAACTGAATTCTTTTTCTACTAACGTATCATAATCAAGCTAAATTCAAATATATCAATTTCTTTTTTATTTGCGGCGACACCTAAGCCGCAAGTAATAAAATTCAAAAGTCGAGAGTTCCATAAGCGCCAACAACAGATGGCGCCTGAGACGAGAATTACTGTCAAACGTATGAAACCCCGAAATCCTTCACACAAGCTGTTTGCTAAAGTAATCATCAATTGTTTAAAATTGAATTAAGTTATTGCAAAAAAAATTTACTGAACAACTTGTAATGAAATACCAAATTGATCCCGGAATCAGATAGTCCGAAATAGTTTCGAATAGCGGCTGGGAGTGTCTGATAGGACATGATTAATATAATTTTTACTATTTCTATGCATTATATTGGTGGTAGGAATTCTAAAGGTCCACCTGGCTAGCGACGACCCAGCCGCTGAAGTCCGGCACCAAACCGCTTCGTCGGTGCGCGGGAGCGCCAGTGTTCTGAGACGGCTAGTTCAGGTGATCTTTGCCTATAACATCAGTTGATACATCGTATGTCAAAACCTCAGGTAGAGAATTTCACTTTCATGAACACAGAATGTGTAATATAGCTATAATTTTCTAAAAACGTTTTACTCGAATCGAACTATGCCTAAACATACATTTTTTAGAGATAAATCTTCGTTTTTTTTTTGTTGGCCTAACCTCCATTTAGACCGGTTCCGGGCCTTTCAGGCGTCCTACGCCGTTTTTTTTAAATAGGTCAGTTCGACTTAGTGGATGGACGCACGATACAAAGGTTGTGAGTTCATCCTACAAATAGACTTCAATTTTCAGATAGTATAAACCCGTTTTAACATGTTGGTGAAGGCTACACCGTGGGCAACCGGCATAACCTGGGACGTGCCTCTAACTACCCCCTCAGGTGCTACGTTAGAGACCAAGCCTGGCGGGCGTCCTGCGCGGAGTGTTGAGTCCGGGAGTTGCGACTTCTTGTGTGACCGGCACGTCTTCGCTCTGCTTCTTTCTTTCTTCTGCCATCTTCTGTTCCGCCTCTTTCATCTCTTCCTCCATCTTCTGGAGGTGAACGGCGGCTTCCTTGCGCTTGTCGCGGTTTGATCTGAGACAGAAATATTACAGGACATTAATTTCACACAGCGCCATCTATCCCCAAACAACCCAAAACTAACCATAGCTTGTTATAGGAAACTAGATAACGGATACTCAATTTTTTTTTTATCAATACATACTTGTCATACAACTCCCAAATACAGAAGAAACATCTATATTCATCACACAAATGTTTGTCCTGGGTGGGAATCGAACCCACAGCCTACAGCGCAGAAGGCAGATTTACTACCAACTGAGCTATGAGGATAACAATTATATAGTTGTTTGTCATCATAAGAAGTGATAATTTGTCGTTCGTAAGTCTGTTGTGGATCCACGTTAGCGTTTAGAACGCGTTATGACGTCACGTGTTATTGGCAAGGATCGTATAGAGAATACTGGCGGTTGTTACAGCCCACACAAAATGATATATGAAAATAGTTTTAACAGTATAAGAACCGTTGGTGGCAGATAACCAAGAGACGAGAAAAAACTTCGATATGAAGAAATTCAATAGAAGTGTTGAATTACAGGACATTAATTCCACAATAATAAAAAAAATATATACATGAAATATTCATTTAATTTACTTTTAATGATAACTCAAATAAACTTTTAAAATAACTCTGCGTTCTGCGCTGTTGGCTGTGGGTTCGATTCCCACCCAGGACAACCATTTGTGTGAAGAATATAGATGTTTGTTCTGTGTTTGGGTGTCTGTATTGTATGATAAGTATATATTAACAAAAAAAAAATTATTTAAGTATTCTATCCGTAATCTAGTTTCCATATTACAAGCTATGCTTAGTTTGGGGCTATTTGTGTAAAAAATAATGAAAAAAATATTAATTTAACAAGCCTCATAGCTCAGTTGGTTGTGACTCTGCCTTCTGCGCTGTAGGTTGTGGATTCGATTCCCACCCAGGACAAACATTTATGTGATGAATACAGATATTTGTTCTGTGTTTGGGTGTTTGTATTGTATCATAAGTATGTAGTAACCAAAAAAAAATGTATTTAAGTATTCTATCCGTAATCTAGTTTCCATATTACAAGCTATGCTTAGTTTGGGGCTAGATGGCGCTGTGTAAAAAAATCTGTAATATTTATTTATTTATAAAAAAATAAATAGTCGTCAAACTGTCCCGCAGGCATTAGCACTCACTTGCCAGTCTCCTTGACAGAGAAGAACATGGGCCCCAGCTCGGCGAGCCAGCGGCCGTCCGCCGCGGTCACGCAATGCATGTACTCCTTGGTGGTCATCATCAGCTCGTGGTACACCACGTAGTCGGGCGAGTTGCCCAGTCCGAACAGCGCGGAGGTGGGGTGCAGGTGGCACGGCATCCCCGTGCGGCAGTTCACGTACTCGCCGATGCCTTTGAGGCGCGCTGCTTGTTGGAAGTACGCTGCGAAAATACGGCTTGGTGGAATTACGCTGCGAAATACGGCTTGGTGGAAATACGCTGCGAGAATACGGCTTGGTGGAATTACGCTGCGAAATACGGCTTGGTGGAATTACGCTGCGAAATACGGCTTGGTGGAAATACGCTACGAGAATACGACTTGGTGGAATTAAGCTGCGAAAATACGGCTTGGTGGAAATACTCTGCGAAAATACGGCTTGGTGGAATTACGCTGCGAAAATACGGCTTGGTGGAAATACTCTGCGAAAATACGGCTTGGTGGAATTACGCCGCGAGAATACGGCTTGGTGGAAATACTTTGCGAGAATACGGCTTGGTGGAATTAAGCTGCGAAAATACGGCTTGGTGGAAATACTCTGCGAAAATACGGCTTGGTGGAATTACGCTGCGAAAATACGGCTTGGTGGAAATACTCTGCGAAAATACGGATTGGTGGAATTACGCTGCGAAAATACGGCTTGGTGGAATTACGCTGCGAAATACGGCTCGGTGGAAATACGCTGCAAAAATACGGCCTTTTGGAAATTCGGGATATGATACTGATCACAGTGTGTCAGTGATAATGGCGCATGCAACTGCGTCGATATATCGGATAGCTCATAAAATAACAAATCATGGAAAATATCCCTTTAATTTTAGTCATAGTGTTCATAACCATGATAGTTTCTAAAGTTATATTGTTGGAAGTGCGCTGCAAAAATACATATTGCTCAAAGTCAAAGTCAAGTCTTTTAATGAAAACTTCTTTAGTTTGCGATTTTTGTTAGGGGCTTAACTTGGGTTCGCGTCACCGACATGATAATGTGACGTGTTGCGCCATGTTTGTTCTGTGTTTGGTTGTTGTATCGTATCTATTTATTAATAAGTATGTATTTACAAAAAGTATTTAAGTATTATATCCGTAATCTAGTTTCCATATTACAAGCTATGCTAAGTTTGGGGCTAGATGGCGATGTGTAAAATTAATGTCGTGTAATATTTATTTATTATATGTAACAAGTCCATTGTGTATAATCACCTGAGCAGATGCACTTCCTGACGGTGTCCCAGTCGGTGCCGCAAGAGACGAGAGGCAGCCGTTGTTGTTGGAGGATGTCTTTCAGCTGCTGTCGCACCTCGCGCACCTTCCGCATCGCCTTGCCGTGCACGAAGTGCTCCGTGCACCACTGGTTCGAGTAGCTGCAATCACAATTGTTTCTTTACCATTTCCTGCATTACTTTTGAAATGATCGCCGACCAAGGAAGGAAAAAACAATTGTTTCTTTACCATTTACTGCATTACCTTTTAAACGATCGCTACACCAATCTACTAAAAAAACAGGGACAAATAACCCTATCATGGTTATGAATACTATAAATCTGTATGTTAACAAGCCTAGTAGCTCGGTTGATAGTAACTCTGCCTTCGGCGCTGTAGGCTGTGGGTTCGACTCCCACCCAGGACAAACATTTGTGTGATGAATATAGATAAATAAATAAATAATTAAATATTACAGGACATTAATTTTACACAGCGCCATTTAGCCCCAAACTAAGCATAGCTTGTAATATGGGAACTAGATTACGGATAGAATACTTAAATACGTTTTGTAAATACATACGTTCTATATGATACAACACCCAAACACAGAACAAACATCTATATTCATCACACAAATGTTTGCTCTGGGTGGGAATCGAACCCACAGCCTACAGCGCAGAAGGCAGAGTTACTACCAACTGAGCTATGAGGCTTGTTAAATTTGTTAAAGGCTTGTTAGATTTTTGTTCTGTGTTTGAGTGTTGTATCATATAGTACGTATGTATTTACAAAAAGTATTTAAGTATTTTATCCGTAATCCAGTTCCAATATTGCAAGCTATGCTTAGTTTGGGGCTAGATGGCGCTGTGTAAAATGAATGTCCTGTAATATTTATTTATTTATTTATTATTATTATTATTTACCATTTACTGCATTACTTTTGAAATGATCGCCGACCAAGGAAGGAAATATAAGACAAAAATAACACTATCATGGTAATGAACACTATAAGCCTGTATGTTAACAAGCCTAGTAGCTCGGTTGATAGTAGCTCTTGTACGCTGTAGGCTGTGGGTTCGATTCCCGCCCAGGACAAACATATGTATGATGAATATAGATGTTTGTTCTGTGTTTGGGTGTTGTAATATATATTGTACGTATGTATTTACAAAGGACATTTAAGTATTATATCCGTAATCTAGTTCCCATATTACAAGCTATGCTTAGTTTGGGGCTAGATGGCGCTGTGTAAAATGAATGTCCTGTAATATGTTACCTTGATTTAATATTGAAAAAAAAGAACAGAGGCCCGATCACGAATATGCTATCGTACTGCAAGCGTATCGTTCACGTTAGCATTTTGTATAGGATCCCGCACAGCGCCTCTACAGTACGTAAATAGAACTAAATTTGCGATCACGAACCTTTTGACATTGGTATCGTAATGTAAAGGTAACGTTAACGTATCGTCACTCGACGTCACTCACGTTTACCTATCGTTGTTACGTGAGTGATACAATAGTGCTTCCAAGTAATGTAAAGGTACATAAATACTTTACCTTTACATTACGATAAAATTAGACATTCGTGATCAAGCCACAGGATACAACTATTAACTAACTTGCTATAAAAGTAGGGACCGAGGTTTGGTACTAACCTATTACTTTATGAGTGCATTGTTTGCCAGCAGTCTTCACAATATGCAAACCTGTATCGTGAGAACCCGAATTGACAACTATCTCTATCTATATATCATGATCTGACACATAATATAACATACATAGTATGAGTTGATTGGAATGAGAATAAGCAACGTTACCTTTCCTTCACCCTGCCGATAAATATACCTATCAAAAATAGCCAAACCAACAAACGATCAAACCAGCCTAAGTCAAATAACTAGTGTAAGTAACTATTTTTTAAGGCAATATATTTCAACCTAAACTTTTAGACAATGTCTTTGACATTGTCTCTTCCCCGTAAAAAAATATAAATAATAAATAAATATTAGATTAATTATTAAGATACAAAAGTAGTATATAATATATTTAAAGATTTTAAAATATTTTTTATCTTAAGTGATGTTATTAGTAATAAAGAAAATTACTAATAACCTAACTAATTAGTAGTAAGATACAATTCAAGTCAAGACTTGAATACAAATTTGTATATTTACTGTAAGTATGAAAAGTATTAAAAACTCAACAAACTGAGGAACTGGCTATCTCACCTCTGAATGCCGGAACACAACAATTTTAGAATTGTTATTATGGCGACAGGCGGTCTTCAACAAAGTTCTACCACCAACCAAACCAAGCACAATATATTGTACTCCCCGTGGGGATCGAACCCGGGACCTCTGGTTCTGAAATCGGTGGGTTGAACCACTAGACCACAGAGACTGTAACAAAATGTTACACGAAAATAAAATCCACACTCCTGCATGCAATATACTTTTTGCTACACAAATTCTGACGGGATGGCGGGAAACTGTCCCGGGCGTTTCACTGGGCAACGATAAATACGTACTTGTTGGATTTCCACTGGTTGTAAAGATGTAACAAAGTGAGATGGTCCGATTCGGGTACTTGGAACTTTTCTTTGACCGAGTCCGCCTCTTCTTCGCGTCCTTGCGGCCGGTAGAATACAGACGGAACTGACAGCATTGACACTGAAAAAGTAATTAAATTAGGAAAAAGATATGATCGCCGAAATTTGAGGTCTTCGACGAAAACATATATTTTTGTAAAATCAGCTATTAATCATTTGTAAGTTTAACGGGTAGTTGTCACATAAGATGGGTTAGCTAACATCATTATCGCATGGCCTTACTCGCACACGTGGTTTTGCGTTTCGAGAAAAGCTGTTGTTCTCTGTACTCATTTAGGTATTAGGTAAAATATCTTTTGTATGCTTATTTGAGACACACAAAACAACGGCCGTTCTCAAAACAAGACAATTGTCATTACTTATTTTTTTACGAAAAATTGAAGCTTATAAACCAGAAACATGATTACGGATAAAATACTTTTTTTTAAATGCCTTTAAAGAAAATGTAGCCAGATATTATAGCGCATACATTGTAGCGGTCGAGGGGAGTTGGGCCTGTGTTCTATTTTTTTCATACGACGCTTGTGCATAATCTCACCAGGTTTCAAGTTATGATAAGACAGCACTTCACCCGGAATCCTCAACTGTTTGAGGAATTTAGAATTGTTGTTCTTGCGAGAGACTCAGTAACGATGGTGGTAGCTAGCCAGGCGGACTTAAATCAAGTCCTACCACCAGCCATACCAATCACAATATTAGGACCTCTGAATCTGACACCGGTAGGCAAACCACTAGACCACGGAGGTGGTGTCCAGCAGACCGAAATTCAAGGTTCAAGGTTCAAAAAGTTCAATACTAACTGTTTAAACATTGAACCTTAGCGGTTCAAAAAGTTCAATGCTAACTTTTTGAACCTTGCACCTGGAACCTTTGCGGCTGTGTAACTGCGCGGGTAGCTAGTTACCTATGATGAGCACTTCTTGCGTACACCCCATCTCTGCGGCGACGATGAGCATCTGACACTGCGGCGGATCTAGCGGGAACTCCGCCATCTGGCGGCCGAGCGCCGTCAGCGCGCCAGTGCCGTCCAACGCGCCCAGGATCCACAGCTGATACATCGAGTTCAGGATCGTGTCCTGGGAACACACGGATATGTCTTTGAATCATCCTATTTATTTATCGGCATATATTATAGTAATAATAATAACTTTGTACAGCCTTATTACTTGGAGGGCATTGGTACGCCATCACACAGGTTGTCCTAGTTTGGGTACCAATGTCAATGATTAATTGTATTACCAGGAAGATCACATCTTTGTATAATTTAAATGTGTTACTGTAATGTTTGTTCTTACCAAATAAATTTTCGTTTCATAAATTTTTAAATTTTCATTTCATATCATACTTAAAAGGTAAACCTAATATAGGTAGGTAATGTATTTAGCACTAAAAATAAAATATTGAAAATATATAACCTCTAAACTAAGTTGAAAAGCTGAACTAAGTGAATCATTTGTATATTAGCTTAAAGTCAAGCGTTTGACCACAAGCTAACATGAAAAACTTTCCAAAGGCTTACGTAGTTACTATAGCGTAAGATAAAATAGAGCTTGTCTAAAAGGAATATATTATTATTATTATATTTATATATTTAATATAGTATATATTCACTCTGGACTTGAAGACTCCAAAGGCACCACGACCTCTCAAAGCATTATTTCGATGGTACTGTATTTTTGTCTTGTGTTTTATAAAGTAAACTAAAAGTTATAAATTAAACTAACTATGTACAAAATAATCAGTCAGATTTATGTTTATACAAGTGATAGTGACAAAAGTGAAGTAATAACCAGAATGCTTTTAGAAGTCGTTCTTACCCCCAAAATTTCTTGGGCACTGGTGCGGCAAATAAGACGCAACAAGCTCCATTCCTTACCAGTACTAATAATATTTTTAGCCACAATTTAACATATCCAAGGTGCAAGTTGTAACCAGTCGAAGGTCTGCTAGCACGATGTTGGAAACGGGAAGGAGGGGTTACCGATAAATAACAAGTATGTTTGGTGGCGGATGACCCCTCAATGTATAGATTAATATATAATCATCAGCAATCAAAAGTGTGTAAACTCTGAAGTGTAGGTAAATACTAAATTCAGACGAGATGTGAGGAAAATTCGGATGGTATCGGTAATTGCTTTTGTGTTGTTACCTACTTCATTTCCCAAAAGTGACCCAAAACAGCCGGGGTCAGCTTAATTGGTGCAACAATTGCATTTAATTTGATAATTAAACTGAAAACTGTATCGTAATTTTAATTTTCAATGTAAAATCCTGCATGCCGTAAAAAGTTGAGTTCTTGTTATAATTTATTTTCATTGTATGTGGAATAAAATCGTATAAGCCAAAAGATCATACCTGAGGAGGGGGATCCATAAAATGGAATGCCAACAGATCGGAGACCCCCAAAGACTTGAGTAGTAGCACCGTATTCGCGAGGTTAGTCCTCTGTATCTCCGGGACGGTCGCGGCCAGCAACTCGTGCGTGTACTGCCGCTGCGTGTACAGACAGAACGCTTTGCCCGGCCCGGTCCGCCCGGCGCGCCCCGCCCTCTGCCGGGCGTTTGCCTGACTTACGGGGTAGATCTGAAGGGGACAACAACGACGAATGAACGCTTTTGGTGAAGATAACGCAATTTATCATCTTACCAATTACACAAGAGGTTGAGCAGAAGGTTTTCCTACTCAATTTGAGCAGCCCGTCTGGGGAAGTATGTTACAGAATCATCGTCATCATCATCAACCTGTGGCAGTCCACTGCTGGACGTAGGTCTCTATCAAGTTTCGCATATATAGCCGGCCTACTGCCACTTCAGCGTGCTAATTCTCTGGGCTGTGTCGGTTACTTTGATTCTCAGAAGAATATTTTTTTTTCTAAATCGTTCGAGATGCGAGTCGCTGCTGAGTTGACGAGTGACAGGAGAGAGTGGAAGTGGAGAACGTGCTGTGACGACCCTTCCTACGTGTGGGATACGGGCAGAAAGAAGAAGAAGAAACTATACATCTTCTTCTGCCCTTATTTACCGTAAAAAAATACCCATAACCATACAATCTGACTTAAATATACCGGAAAAACATAGTCCTCTCCTCTTACCTGTAGCGCGTCCATACCGATTCTGGGATTGTACACTTTGAGCTTGCAGTAACCGCCGTCTATCACGTACATTATACCGTCCACGGTCAGCGACGTCTCTGAAATCAACGGAGGCAAAAATTAAAGTCTCACGGTCTTTCCGGATACTAGTCTCAATGCTTCACGGACGAGATGACATGACATGAGACTGTTGCGGAATATCATCATTGACTCACAGGACCCCGCCTGTGACGCTAGAAGATGTTACAGTAGAGTTGCCTGATTAACTCTAGTATTTTTTTTATTCTACTACGAGGAACCCTTTGTACTTCATATCACCTGATGTCAAGCATGATAAGGCTGACGTTGGAAGTGCACTTCACCCGGAATCTTTAACAGACTTAGGAAGGATATCTTCCTCTAAACACCGGAACATAACAATTAGAATTGTCGCTATGGCGTCATACTGAGGTTAGATGGTGGTAGCCTGGCGGAGTTGAGACGCCCTACCACCAACCAAACCAAGCACAAATTTGTACCCCCCTGGGGATACCTTAGATATAGAGAATCTTTAGATATGAAGGTGGGCGCACCACTAGACAACTGAGGCGGTTAATCTCGGACCATGGCTTCACCAAGATTCTCCAAACCTTAATCCACGAGCAGTTGTGGGGATATTGGTAGACCTTACATTCTATCAAGGTACTAAAGCTCACCAGCAATATTAGTAGCGACAATACACTTCCTCTGGCCAGGCGGGGCACGCTGGAAGATCTTAGCCTGCAGATCAGCCGGCAACTGCGAGTATATCGGCAGCACAGTCAGCGGCGGCGCACTGTCCAGGTCCGCGAGCCGTTCTGTCAGCACCTCGCAGGTCACCTCGATGTCTTCCTGACCCGGCATGAAGATCAGGATGTCGCCATCGTCTGGCTGCAGGTGGATTTGGAGAGCCTGGGAAATGAGGCCTGAATCAGTTTCTGATGTATGCGATGACATCAAAGCCCGAAAAAGTTCACAGCATGGGCATTCCTCGAAGCGCACAAATAGGTTTAATCGACAAAATGTATTCTTATGTTGGCTTTTAATACTCGTTGCTGATAATCTCATCTCATCTTCTAAAGGAGATGGAATGTGTAAGGTAATTTAAAAGGGAAATTGATGGGAGATGTAAGGGAATCAAGGGATGGCTAAGCGATATCATCTTGACCTGACTATCATGTCTAATGAATGGTTATGCATGCATAAACGTAAGGGGAAAGTGCAGCGCAGCGGAGTAAAGATCAACTGGCCATTCAGATTCACGACTTTTCCATCTTCGAAGCTTCACCTGTGATCATCACTAAGAACATAGGCTACTTTTATCCGGGTACCTACCGCGCCGGCAAACCGCGAGAGAAATCAGTTGTGGCATAAATAATAGGTCAAAACAAAGGTAAATTCGTCAAGGAATATTTTTTTTATTGGAATGCACTGACAAGTACTCAGTACGTTGAGGATTCCTGGCGGAGTGCGCTTCCAATTCCGGCTTTATCATAACTTGACATCCGTTGGTCTATTACTAAACTATTTCATTTGAATTTCAATCGGAAATGCAGACATTTTAATTGAAACCGATTGAAACCCAAATCAAACAGAGTTATTTAATAGGCCAGCAGATGAGATCAAGGCCAAGTGCTACCCATAATAGCTCTAATAGTAAAAAAAACATAATAGCTCTTTGTATCGCACACCTTACTAATGTTAATTAACTACCGATATATCAGAGGAAATTGTAGATAAAGACGCAAATAAACTTGTTACGACATTGTACTCAACTAAAATAGTCTTCAGTTTATTCAGGAAATCATAAAGCTACACATACACTGCAAATGCAGTACACATACAACGAAAACCAGTCACGTGCTTGAGTCATCGTGACGTCACCCGGTTGACCAATAGAGATTAGATAGGTTTACGCTGTAAATATTGGAGTTCAATAACCTATCAGGTAAACAGGGCCGTAAACAGCGATTAAAGTGTGGATTTCTAGTTCTTTACGATGGTATTACAGAGCTTCGAATAAAGAGAGGTGTGAGCCGAGACATGGGCACAATAAACAATAGTACACATGTGTGAAATGACGCTGCAGATCTGCAGATGATACTGGATGAGATACCATAATATATTATGGCCAGAAAAAATAGTTTGTGATAATTGGAGGTCCAACGAATTAACGAAGTATTTTTACTTGAATTTATACTTCTATATCCTTCTGTGGCCGTTGATGTCGAAGCTAGAGACTAGAGTTAGAGCTAGAGTTAGAGCTAGAGCCAGCAAAACTTTGGATACTTATGTCCTCACACGAAAACGTAATGATGGGTTAGCTCTTGACCTCTAGGCTTAGCGAGCTTTGAAAGTACTGAATTCCTCGCGCACCGACGGAACACAACAAAGTTTTAGGCAATGGACTTCAGCAGGTGGGTGGGGTCTAGCCAGGTGGAACTTCAAGGTGTTTGTGATCATTCAGCCGTAACCTCTAGCAAAAGCCAGCGATTCCGTTGCCCGGGATAGACAAAAAGGTAGTTCACACCAGCACACTACCCCACAATTAAATATATTCATTATTTAGACAGAGTCCCTATGTTATACAGAACGTAACATTGCAAACTTATCAACTCGGTAATAAATCGCCTTTGTTTCTAAGCTCTAAGGTCATCGCTGTCAAAACATCCAAGATATGATGCATCAAGGAATGCAAAGCAAAAAATCTACAATTTTCTTAACATAATGGATGTGTCATATTGCAGCGTCATTGACGTCAATGGCTTGTTTATGCAACGTGTTAAGCAGAGGTCACAGGATTTGTCCTTGCGGTACATTTACCTTAGATGCGTATGTTAGGTTTTAGCGCAGGCAATCTAATTTGTTCTTGTGTTATACACTGGACACTTTTAACCATAATTATTCACGAGATCGTGCAGTAAAGTACTTTTTTCATGACGTACTTAATCTAATTTAACAAAAAATCTGTTACAGAATGCAGACATGGAATGCCTTTTCAAATGTTGTGTGAATTATACTGATAAATTATTAAACATTGTTCTAATTTTGTTTAAAAAAGCTTGCCAAAAACCACTCTCATTTTGTAAGTAGGTAAGTGGTTGTTTTTTTTATTACGTATAAATCCGCTCACACGATGATTAACATAAACAATGTCTGTTTCGGGTTCCTTTGTAAGATATTTATGAGATATTAACGGTTCTCTTGTTGTCTTTTTCAACTTAAAAAATCCAACACTTTTTGGTGCGTTTTTCACCAGCTCACTTGAAAAACAAATAAAATGTGCCTTTCATCGTAAGCACGCTCGTCTAAAATACATTCACTCGGGACTCGAAGACTCCAAGATTGTATTTGTGTTGAAATCAGACGAGTACAAATTATAGGTAAGGTAGAGGCGAGTCGATGGAAGTGTATTTGAAACTTTCACGATTTTAACATATTATTTTGATACTTAAAACAGGTATTTATCGCGTATTTTACCTACCGAAACGTAGGTATATAAATATGTTCAATACACTGTAAATACCGATGTGTTCGGCAAAATGGGAACCAGGACCAAAAGGATTTTATTACTAAATAAGTTTCTTACTCTTGCAAAACAATAATCAAAACGTGCACGAATCGAAGCCGAATCAATCATTTTATTTTTGTAAAAGCAATTTAGGAAACTTTGCGGTATATATCATCGTGTCTGTCTGTCATTGTGCTCTGTTATTCGGTCTGATCGATGGCAAACTCACTCATCCGACTTAATAAGGCGATAATTCATTTTGTCCTATACTGCACGATTAGCCTGTTAATGTCAACGGATCACGCATGGAATTGATAATAGTAAATTACCAAAGAGAATGTTGAACATATTATAAAATATGTTACTGTTACTGTTGTGTTATGTGTTTGAAACCTATTATAATAAATTGTACATTAAGGGCGAACGCGAGCGAAGCATTGCACATGGTTGTAAGGTTTGTGGTAGGAAGCCTCTATCCTGAATCACGATTAATCTTTGATATTACGACAATGACACTGGACATAACTTGCACTTCGAATCTCGACATTGAGGGTCTTGACGCTCTCCTTGTGTGCTGGTCGCGATTTTGAACAAGTGGTTGATTTGATATTTCAATGGATCACATTGAAATATTTTCATTATTTTTGTTTTATTATGTATATTATGCCGTGTGTCTCATGTTGTATCATCAATCACAGATCACTGTGTTATTAATAGACAAGGATAAGGAATGGTGTCAAAATTGGAGATTGACGGCTGGTTAAAGTTGAACCTGCTTTCATTTCTTTTTTCGCTAAGACTATCAACATCACTATCACATTTTATTCTACTACTTTATTTGTATTCATTCATTATATTTTGAGTAACCCGTAGGCTCTCATCTTTCGTGGCTCATAACGGCTACTTAACGGGAGCAGTATCCTAGTCTTCGCATGCCCTCCGAAGCACGGAATCATCTGTCTAATCGGATAATGAGGTGTTACTTTGAATCAGTGAATAATCGTTCTAGTAGTTTCTCCACGAAGAAAATCAGCCATTATCACACATTAGTACACTATCGGTGGCCGAGCCGTGTGGAAACAATGGCAAACACAGGAATTTAATTATCGCTATCGATAGGCCACGACGTAAACAACCACGCCTCCTGCCCTCGATGTGGCGGATTGATTGGAGAAGCTATTGCTTTGTAATTGCAGGATTAGATTATACTTTATATCGCGTCATTTTGCGCACAATTAGACTTGATTTGAGGCAGATTATTTTTCTTGGTTGCTACACTCTTGCTAGCGGTCGTGGTTGTAGCCAACTCACGACAACCACGAAGTTTGACAATCCGGCGCCGCCACTCCTCTGTGATTACCGTTTTTATGGTGCACTCATGTAAGAGACGAGTGTACCAGAATTTTTGTATTAATTATCATCCCGCCCGTATCCTACACTAAGATGGTGTCGGTAGAACATGTTTTTTTTCTTCATTTACATTATCTGTCTACCTTTTCTCTAGATCCGTTTACCGAGGTATCCATCGCCATAAGGCGACAAAGGTATATTTCCATACGATAGGTAGCATCATCCTCCTATAATCTATCTTCACTGCGATCTTCAACACGTCAACACTTTGACATTTCAAAGGAGATCCATACTGATCGGTTTCATTCCGATGATGATAATGATGAATCAGAATTCACTACGAACAGACCAAGGATTTCAACCTATTGATATGCTCGTATATTAAGTGCATATAAAGCTAAGTACCTGACAAGTTATTTATAAACCTAGGCAATAACAAGAGTAAAACACATCCATACATTCATGCATCGTTAGTCGGCGACTGGTAGTAAAGCGGTCGGGGTCCTTAGTCCATTGACTTTTGCATTCTAGACTAGGACGGCTATCCGAGGCGATAGGAGTGTATTGTATATGTAGCTACTGCGCTTACCATGAGTACTCGCTAGCGGGAAAAGTATGCATGAAAACTTGTATATGGGAAAGTCTAAAACTATAAGACATTCGAATGCCATCGATTTCAATAACAAGGAAAAATGCATTCATACAATTAAAAAAAAAACTTGTACTCAGCTCGGGAATCGAACCCGGACGTTTTGAAAAAGAAAACTAACACTATTTAGATATCGCTCGTGTAGGTCTTAAGTAGTAAATGTTCTTATGAAGTAAGGAACTAAAATTCATAGCAATGCAAAAATGCAGATGGCTACTCCCAGAGCGAGAGATCTCGTCGCTACCACGACCATAATGAACGTGGCAAAAAAAGGAATTCACGTGACGAGAGATGTAAGGGCGTGCGAATGCGCCTGTTTGCGAAAGGCTCGCAAGTTGCACGCGTGGATTAAGTAGTACCATGGACGAAAGAAATACAAGTAGTTCGTCCATGGTAGTACGATATTTTCGTACGCTATGCCGCGCGAGAACCCGGCCTGCGAAATGTCAATTAATAGCAGTTTGACGAAGACTCGGGCGCCCTCACTCGGGTTCATTATGAAATGATTGTGGTCTAACTGTACGCGTATGCCTCCGAACGGGCAAGGACCCGTGGGTGAGATCAAACGGTGTAATGTGTACTTAGTAAATTTTTTTACTTAGAAAACTACTGTCGTCATAATGTGTGTCTGTGATCAAGTAGTCTTCGGCTAGAGTTTTTGATCACCTCTCAGCACAAAATACTTTTATCATGTCAGACAGGTACTATAAGGGCACGCACTGATCCGATCCGTATCTGAAATGACGGATTGGCGCGAATGACCGAAGTAATTGCACCAGACATCAATACGTAATAACATGACTGTATAATGCAGGAACGAATTTGGATATTAGTCCCAAACGTTGCAGGGCATCAGTTGTTGGCAATCACATTTTACATCGTAATCATTATATAAAAAAGTATCTTGTCGGGTAACTTGATGCATGTCCCTACTGTTATCCCTATCAATATGAAAAAAGTTTACGCTCAACTATTCATATATTTTGATCATGTTCCGAATTCTAAAACTGTACAATCTAACTAAAAATATAGCCAAAAAAGATATTGAAAGTTTTACCCCCCCTTTTCAGCAAAGGTCGACTTGCAACTTGACCGGTAAGTGTAGTTTCACCGTATCTTTGTACAGGTGCCTAATGGTGTTGGCTTATGTGTTGTTTGTTTATTTTGCAACACAGGCGACCTTTTAGCTAATTGCGCTAATATCTGAATAGTTCCATTACCTAGGTAAGTTCTACGAGTGCACCTCTCATTTACACTCGGACAAAAACTAAGCTACAACTGTTACAAAAGAAGTATGATCGTTGACTATAAGCACCTACACATATACCCACCATTTTATGCTTTAGTATATAGGCCTTACACAATATCATATTCGTAAAGCGGGCTATGTTGAGCGCTATGCTTGGAGTTACGGTAGAATTTATATTACACATAAGTCTCTACTAAGTAAGAGCTGTGTCGGCCAATTACAAGGAATGTATGAATGAATAAACATTTTTTATGTGAATGTCTGTTTACTGTTCTTTACACGTTAATCATAAAATAACACACGATAAAAAAATTAAATACATAAGCGGTGGTCGTCTAGCTCAGAACTTAGAAGTGCCTATACTAGGCAGCTTCTGGGTAAATTCACTGAAACGATAAACTCGCCCAGAAGTTATGACAAGCTGAGGATTACGACGTACGATGGGGAAGTGCTTGGCCTTCATCTAACTTGGTTTCAAGTTATGATAAGGCCGAAGGTGGAAACGCACTTCCCACGGACTCCTTGACATTCTGTTTTATTTAATTGTACGACGGGGAAGCGCTTGGCTCTCATCTCACCTGGTTACAAGTTGAGATAAGGCTGAAGGTGAAGGCGCAGTTCATCCGGAATCCTCAACTTACTGAGGAACTGGCTATCTTACTCTAAATGCCGAAACACAACAATTTTTAGAACTGTTGTTATGGCGACAGAATTAAGTAAGCTGGTGGTAGCTAGCCAGGCGGATTTTAACAAAGTCCTGCCACCAACCAAACTACTCCCCTGGGGATCGAGCTCGGGACCTCTGGATCTGACACCAGTGAGCGAACCACTAGACTACAGAGGCGGTTAAACAAAATGGTCTATGATGGATCTGATATTGAGGATGAGGTCTCTAATAGACTTCCTAGGTAGCCACGAATCCTCCCAGACAAGCCACGATAACAAGAGCGTACCCACAAAGACGATCTCATTCAGGCAACCTTAGGAAGGAGAGGATCTATAAGAAAAAAATAGGAGTAGGTGTGGTTGTGGTGGTGCCTGCTTTCAAATCTCGACAGGAATAGGCATGTTCTAAAACCACTTGAAGACATTGTAAGACGCCCAATGTGGTTCAATACGGCTCTGATAACGAAATGGAACCCGTAGAAAAACGCGCAATCACTCTTGGCAGTCCAGAATATCTAAATTCCCCAAATGTCTCCACAGCTAGGGAATTGCAGGCTATACAATGTGACGCAATGTTTTCACTATGGGTTGGTATGGGTGTTTTCATGATGTTCTGGCCGTGTCCCAATCCCAACCAAGATTTTCGAATCTCGCGACCTATTTGGCACATCACACGCGAAAAGTCAAGGTTTACGCATAAACTACTGTGTTTAACTTCATGAGACGGCGCACGTCGCCAAATTGAGATCATTGGCGTTATACAAACACGATTCGCATATTATTATTATCATTTTTAGGGTTGAAGATTCGCTAGGAGATATTAATCGGATATGATAGGTAAGTAAGGACTTGAGCACCAATCATATTACCTACTAGTTTACCAACCTGACACTTGCGCGAAGTTTTTAAGTTCATCAGTATAATTTTAGCCCATATGGGCTAACAGCTGAACAAAGCATTTTCTGGGAAGGCTCGCTCCATTGTAGACCTCATTCTTTCATTCAAACACAGACAAGCCTTGAGGTCCAGGGATGACCCTACGTAGGTACATAGAAAAAATAAGCCTAGTCACTGAACATGAGTCGCCTCTGTCTACCAACTCCACGTGACCCCCGGTCACACACATCCACCGGTGAAGTTGCTGCCAATTCGTCTATCGTAGCTATAAATGTGGACCTACGCCCATTTCAATAGCTCACCCATTAAGTTTTCATACATCGCCTGAATCTTAGGTTAGGTTAGCTATAAGTACACTGAAAACATTTTTCTCTTTGTAAAGAGAGCTCATATAAGGTTGGATTATTTCAAAGCCTTTAAACGATGATTATAATAAACTGTTTAACAAATGTTTTATACTTTTCTTCGTATTTACAGCAACTTTAAAGTAAAATTTTCAAGTCAATATATTAAATTTATTTAAAATAATCTTTGCAACCCTGTACTGCAATGATCTAGTGTAATAAATCGCTAGTAATCTCCTTTTCAGAACAGAACAATAAGACACATAGAGCACTACCATCTATACTTGGTAAGTGTACCACCTGCCATTCGGAACAAGCGGTTCGATTCCACCTTTATTACAAGAACAGCCCAGGTGTGAAACTCTATGCCGTCCTCAGTTTAAATATATTGCAAGGAAGATTCATACTTTCATAAGATGAAAAATAAAAATGAACTGATGCGAAAGTCATACCTGTTTCACAGCGCCGTCCACGTAATCCTCGCATACATTTTTCGAGAACAACGTCTCCACGGGGAAGGTCCGCCCAGGGATGGTGAACGTGGGTACGTTACCGAAGAACGTGGAGAACTTGGTCGAGTCCATGGTGGCTGATGTCACGATCAGTTTGAGGTCCGAGCGACGAGCCACTACCTGGAACAAGACAGCTAATAATATTAGCGTTTTTTGAAATGGACTTTGGATGGGTGTAAATAAAATTGTATTTAATGAACCAGACCGCGTGTCGGAGTACAAATGTCTGTTCGTTCCGTCATGGATAAAGGGGCCCAGTCATACAAGCACCCATAAATCCAATAGCAATGATTTTAGTCCCATGTTTGGACACGACGGTTCTTTTTCTGAACAGGCGATAGAAGCTTCTGGCCATAGGAAAGACAGATTCCCTAAGCCTATGCTTAAGAGCCTCTCAAGCCTAGACAAGTCAAGTGTCCTAGACGTTTAGCCCATGTAACAAGCTGCTAAATTGTATGTATTGTATTTTTAAAATCAAATATCGTTAACTCTTTCCTATTCTGTATTATTTTCTATTATGTCTTACAGTGGAATTTTTAAGCGAAGCTGACATTAGACAATCCTCCAGGAAAGGGCAATCATCAACAGCACATATTGAAAATGTGGAAGAAACCTTAAAAACGTTATGCTGCTACGTAATTACTCGTAGGTGTGAATTATGAGCTACTAAAATGTTTACGTTTAGAAATGTTTTCTTTTTAGCTTCACTTCACTATAGAAAATCCGTCCTTGCAAAGAATCCCTGTACATAGGAAATCCATTTTTCCACAATGAGTGCGTTACGAAACTACAAGTAAATGGCTATTAAAATTACATTCTAAAATTAGAATTTAAACAGCTTATTCACCGACGTACCAATTTTACGGTCGGCTAGTTAGCACGTGATTTTCGCAACAGAAAAACGGCATTACAATTCCAGTTTTTTACTAAGTTGGTATTAGGTGCAATAAGCAATAATGTGAATAGGACAACATTGTATTTGCTCATAAACCTTGGATTAGATTAGTCTATATGATGGAGACCAAGGAGATTGCTTGAATCCGTTTCGACAAGGCCGATAATTACATGAAGTTCAATCAAGTAACTATACCTGAGAGCTGGGTTGGTATGGCAACGTGTGTTAATGTCAGACGAACTGTGGTTGTTTACCACAACTGAAATGGGCCCCCAACAAACCACGGCTTTGTGGAAAGAATAATAAGTTAATTTTACCTAAAATTTTTTTTCCACTCATTTTACCTGCTTTATTGCTGTAAACCTCTCGGTGACTATCCATCCGAGTGGGGTGAATTTAAAACCAGCGCTACACTCCAATATGCGTGTGCAGCATTTGCTGATATTACCCCATTTGCTCAAACATAGTGTACTTATGTGTTTTGTAGTAAATTTTTTGTGTCTCTTTTTGTATTTTTGTTTTTTTTCTGTATTGTATTGTTATATTTTTGAGCAATAAATATTTATTTTATTTATTTATTTAAGCCCAGGTCAGACATGGCGAGCTGGACTCCTACAAGGAATACTTACGACAGAGATGCATGAAGGGAGCCTGTGCCAGTGGGATACAACAGACTATTCATTATAATCGATGTTATTATAATATTATATTTCGAGCACAAAGGTGTTACAATCATAAAAAAACCACTATGTCTCCCAGCTTTACATTAATACACTCAAGTCGATATCAACTTGCTAAAATTAGTGCCCTGAACTCTAAGACGCTTTACGGAGGCCCCTACCCCGAGTAGTATAAAATGAAATCATGTTAAAATGTGAGTAACAAACTGGCAAACCAAATTAGGTATAGTAATGAGAAAGGACCCAAGCTCCGTTATCTATCCCACCCCGTCCTCCCACACCCTTTCACGAGCCGTTTGCCATTCCAATTGAAACCTAACCACCATGAAAATAGTAGACAATTTTCCACTTCGCAAGCTCCAGCTTTCTAAGAGATATTATTTACTGGCAGTAAAATTGATAGGATATTGGATTTGTAGGCTTTGAAAGACATTTCCTTATGGGTTTCTCTATAACCGATAGTGTACTGAACCACAATAATTTATACGCCAAGGCTTGGAGAATTATGAGGAAACCAACGGGCCGTCCGCCACCATCGAAAAAACTCACGTTTGTGGTGCCACATAGACCATCGTCAATATCAGCACGAGAGAGCGATTGAATCCTAACGATATCATGCCCACCAGGTAGCGGATCTTTTAGAATATATTACTGTTCTGAATATTGATTTCGATATCACCCCAGGAAGGAACGTGAATTCTTGATTGCTTGATAAATCTGAGGCGCAACGAGTACACACATAATGAATATCTGGACCCGACCAAAATAGCCAGCTTTCACCGGTCACAATTAAAAATAGGAATCAGTGGTCGAGCCCCTGTCACGTGGTTCTATAATTAAAACATTCTGTATTCAAACTGAGAGCTGCTATTGGATGGCTTCAAAAACGCGAGAGGTATTGGAGAACCGTGACTTTGCTTGCGTATAGAGTTATAGTATTAGGGCTCGCCTTCCGATTCTGAGGTCCAAATCCAGTCGTGCACCAATTGACTTTTCGGTCTTTTGAAAATGTATGTGCTTGTATGGCACATGGCGCTGACAGTGGAGATCAAATCGTGAGGAGACCGGCATGTCCCTAAGAAATCCCCCTCCGAATAATATGTGTCACTGGATAGTATTCCGCTAAGCGACGATAGGCTTGCAACATGTCACGTATATAATGCTAGTAATTATAGAGGTAAATCTTGGAACGGGAAAAAGTTGTGAGTCTGTAATTGTATTCATCAAAGAGATCGGTAGCACTTTTGTGGAAACCACTCTTTGTGGTTTGTGTCACTTCACTCTCATCCTCTCAAAATCGTTCCCGTAGGCGAGATGTATTAAAACGCCAATTCACAGAACACATTTCAAAGCGTCCTCTTCTAAAATCAGTAGGGGATAATTGTCAGAAGTCAGACAGCCAATCAGCGATATTATTCATGTTTTAAGCGCCCAGCGACAGAGCAACGGTCGTCTGAATGTTACTGCTAAATGAATTGCTTGGAGGTGACACAGTTTCATTAAATGTAATACGTACTGTTTTATATTTCTTTATTGAGTCTTGTAGATTCTTTCTAAAGTGCTCAATAAATTTGGCTAGACACATAAATTTAGCATGTATACTTGAGTGTGTTGTGTATGTTTTTAATCTTTTTGTATTTATGGTGCACAGTTTTTTTTCAGATTAAATGGGTCATGACTTCGAAACTTTCGTAGAATATGAGGTATACGAAGACGCGAACTTTTCCAGAATCCCGAAGGCATTAGGTTCGTGATTGTGAAACAGCGGATATACACGCTGGCAGGCGATTTCCTGTTTTAGCAGTAAATCCCTATATTCTGTGCCATGAAACAGAGCATCAGAGCTGAGATTGAGATGCACGAATAATTACATGCTGTTGGAAATGTAAACGAAATTTCTTCATTGTATACCAAATTAATACATGACAATCGACAATCAAAACAACTAAAGTAAACAGTACAACGGACAGTCTTATCGCATAAGACTCGCTCTTATGATGGATATATCTTCCTTAGGATGGAGAAGAGAGAGAACTGAGCTTGCCACTCAGCGTTCGAAGGAACAACACGTCCGGCGCCCGTCAACAGCAGCAATACTCAATCTCCTGAAGATGCCTCGTGAGACAAAACACGGGTTCAAAGGAATCTAGCGGATTTCTTGCGAAATATTCTTCCCTTTTTATATGGAAAAATGGATCTCCGCAAAGTGACACCTTAATCAATTAACAATGAAGAAGATAGTAAGAGTTTGGGTTATGGTAGGAAAGTGAACATAATGAAAGAAACAAAAAAAAAAACAATTTACAAAACAAAACTAGTCCCTATTGGCACTAAAGCACATGCAACGGCGCAGTTACCCACGTGAGTATTCTGATTTCTGTGGCAGTACATATTGCTTACCAAACAAGACTTTAATTAGCCATAGTTGAGGCAGGAATCGTTGGCAGAATACCAGATAAGCTTTTACCAAACAAGCTGGCGGGCTGCCTACGACACAAATGGGAAGAATCCAACACATCCTGTGTTGGATTTCATATCCGAATGTGAGGCATAATGCTATTGTGGCTGGTTTTAGATCAAGGATAGATAAATTGCAGTGATATTTGATAAAACGTATAATTGTGATAAAAATGTGAACCAAAAAGTTGTTTTTCACAATACACAATAGAATATAAGAGCAATGATATGAAAATAATAATGAATGGTATATACGCGATACATGTACGTGAATTGTTTTCACGAGATGTGTGAGCTACTCGTATAATACAAAAGTGTATGGATTTGGATGTGGATTTTTATGTTGAAAAACCGGCAATCCGTAATTATTATGAGAAAGGTGAACATAGGCTGTGTAGCAGCTAGGACTAGGAGTGTAATGCTATGCAATTAGGTTCGAAATTCCGAGCATTCATAAAGTAGAATAGTAACGAACTGTGCATTTTTTTTTCCTCAATAAAAATCGAGAAATCGATACAAATCGATCGGACACAGATATTGACGACGAATCGCGCACCGATTCGATACAAATGTCCAGTTAGGTGAAATCGGAGCGAAGAAAATTAAGCTATGATTATTGACTACGATGACCATGAACTATATAGCATTCGAATGATTACCGTAAAAGTTATTTTTCCTGATCCACTTTCTCTACCTCTACAAATATCAAATTAGACAGTGTTGTTGACGTCGCATAAAAAAGGTAGGTACCTAGTACCATAGTAAGGTTAGGTGTACATAAATATTGTTTCATGCGTCACCCAATAAATATTCTTTTAACTGAAGTCTCAAAACATGCTTACAAATTGGCATGCGGAATAATTTTTTCTAAAAACCTGAAATAAATTTACAAAAATAAGGCAACGGTGAACCACGCTATCAAAAACATAGTACGCACTTATCCCACCACCAATACAATGCGACAGTTTATTTGGATGTTTGTTGCTCATTTGCGGCAAAAATACTGAACACTAATTGAGCTGATATGTTGCCCAGTTAATGTACTAGTCTAGACTAATAACATACAGACTTTATTTGAAAAAATGTAACGGGTAGAATTAAACCCACAACCTACACCGCAGAAGGCAGAGCTACTACCAACGGCGCTGCGAGGCCTGTCAGATGTCAGTTAAATAAATAAATATTACAAGACGTTAATTTCACACAGCGCCATCTAGCCCCAAACTAAGCATAGCTTGTAATATGGGAACTAGATAGCGGATAGAATACTTAAAAACTTTTGTAAATACATACCTACTATATAGTAGGTATGTATTTACAAAAGTTTTGTAAATACATACCTACTATATAGTAGGTATGTATTTACAAAAGTTTTTTATCATATGTTACAACACCCAAACACAGAACAAACATCTATATTCACTACACATATGTTTGTTATGGGTGGGAATCGAACCCAGAACCTACAGCGCAGAAGGCAGGGTTACTACCAACTGAGCTATGAGGCTTGTTAGAGAGTTGCTAGATAATAGATACACGGAAGCTGCTGCCCTTCTGGTGAGATCCCTTATTCGGCTTTTACAAAATATCGAGCTGAGTTGGAGAGGTCGATTCTACATAGCACTGCAATGAATCTTGCGGCAGACACTCCCACGGCATACTTTGTCGTTTTGGCAAACCACAACACAGTGTGATAACAAAACGAATTGCTAGTTGTTTTTATATATTTTGTAGGTATTCAACATATGTGTGTAGGTATACTTTTGACATAATTATGTATGTATATTTCATTTGTCCATTAGAATTTTACTTTAATTCAAGTAGGTACACTTTTCTACCTTTTCAGAGTATCACCTCGCTCTCTCAATGGTTTGCTGGTAGAAAACTATTTAAGGGTAAGCTCGCCTCTGTACATATGTTTTCCTATGACATGTTTAAATCATATCTATGTGTACAATAAATAATTACAAGAATTGTATTGTACCCACATACAATACAACTAGATTCACAAAATAAATAATCTGAAAACAGAAAGATATTTAGTAACAATTCGTTTTAAAAAATCCAAATCGACACGTGCTCCGCCTCTGCACGAGGCATCCTCAGGAAATATAGGCTTGGTGCTAAGCTGTCGAGCCCTCTGCTGACGTGTTGCCGATCCGAGCGCTGCGCTGCAAGGCTACAAATAGATTTTGTAAAACTGATATTGTTATATTTATTTTGTTGATTGTTTCGCTTTCCGTGTCACGCAGACGTACCCTGAGGCTGGCATAAACATAAATAATAATAAAATAAAAAATACTCGCGTATTGAAAATGTTATCCCTTGAACGTCAATCTGCTACTATACGCACTAGGCCATAATAGGATGTGGTTTTTTTTTTATATATTTTGTTTCACTTTACCTCCCAAAATCTTTCTAATTTACTTATTTATTTATGCTACTCGTGCATGATAACGTCACTACGTCACAAGCTTTGGTTCATTCTGGGCTAGACGGCGCTGTGTAAAATTAATGCCCTGCAAATTTATTTATTTAATTACGTCCAATTCCGGACTCATAGCCGATTTCCTTAGTCAAGTGTATTAATAGTTATGCCCTTGTTTATTGCCTTGTCTTTATATATATGAAATATACTTATGTTGTTTTTATTAGCATAGTTTGATTTGAGAAATAAGAGTCCCGAGTATATCTAACATGAATCTTTTCGGTAAACTACGTCATCGTACGATTGATTGTGGTTTCAATACAAGCCTCATAGTTCAGTTGGTAGTAACTTGGCCTTCTGCGTCTGTAGGTTGTGGGTTCGATTCTCACCCAGGACAAACATTAGTGTGATGAATATAGATGTTTGTTCTGTGTTTGGGTGTTGTATTATATAGTACGTATGTATTTACAAAAGTTTATAAGTATTGTATCCGTAATCTAGTTCCCACATCGCAAGCTATGCTTAGTTTGGGGCTAGATGGCGCTGTGTGAAATTGATCCTGTAATATTTAATATGTCCTTTCAGAATTGCAGGAGGATAACTCAATTTCGGTGTGCGTCGTCTGATACATTAAATAATGTAAAAGCTAATCAGGAAAGAAATTAAACGTAGATAACATCTTTATCGACTAGCAAGAAATCGTTAACATGACAAAAAATTGAACACCTGACTGCGCTATTAAAAGTTGAATCAGAAAAATGTTTTCGCGCGTCTAGATGCCAAGATTATCAGTAGCGTCATAATATCAGCGTCACTATCTTGGTCAATAATAATAAAAGCTGCTGCATACATGAACGTGATATCAAAGGTTGAGTTACTGACCTTGGATTCCTGATATTCTTTCGTTTCGAAGGTCGTCACCAAGCACGGTAACAGTTACAGCAAGTTCAAGATAAGATTTATAGTCGACCAATATTTTTTTTACAGGAATTATTATATCTATTTCATATATATCTATTTCATATATATCGCTATATATATCTAAATATCTTATTCTGAGCACATTTTTTTTTATTGTACGACGTTTAAGCGCTTGACCTTCATCGCACCTGGTTACAAGTTGAGATAAGGCCGAAGGTGGAGGCGCACTTCACCCGAAATCCTCAACTAACTGAGAAACTGGCTATCTAACCTCTAAATGCTTAATTTCTAAATTTTTAATATACTTAATATATAAATAATAAATATATAATAGTATAGGTAAGATGGTGGTAGCTAGCCAGGTGGACTTGAACAGAGTGTTACGATATGACCCCAATGTCTTCAAGAAGAGAGGTAATAGGCACCTTCGGGATTGTCTCGCTCCATCGTAGACCTCATCCTTGCATACGCAAGTTTCGAGGTCAGAGCTGACCCATACTAAATGAAAAAAAAAAACATCTATTTTTTACAATAATTAATGGGCTTCTTTTAGTTTAGAGAGCGCTTCTTCTCGACCTCCATCGTATTTACCAGTACCCATGTGAGTAGTCTCGACTCTTTTCGGTAGATATACAGGGTGAGTTTTTTTCCAGGGCCACTGAGGCTAAGTCTGAAACCGTGAGTGTTATCGAAAAGTCATGTTAGGAGTTAAATGCATAAAGCTGAATTTATAAATTTTAAAATTTGTAAGTGTTCCAACAACGTTGGCCACATAGTCATCATACATTATTTATTTTATTAACAAACAAAGAAGTCATATATGCAATATTAAAAAAAAAAACTCACTTAAAAAAAAAACTATTGAAAAAACTAGGTTTTCTTTTATGCAGAACTTATTTTTTTTAAATCGAGCATGTAACTCCTAACATGTCTTAAGCACTATCTCGAGTAGCAGACTGTATAAATGGCCGCAATAAATAACTTTCTAAGATTTCAGCTCGAGCAAAAAACCTCAGTTCATGCAATTTTAATGAGCTCTCACGAATTTATACCACTGTATCAGAAAGGTCGCTGGATCTATTGAAATTGCAGCCAAAAGTCAAAGTCAAGATCAAAATGCGTTTATTCATTAAGTTGTTTTAGGATAATTTTGAAACGTCAAATCTACTGCCTGTTCGGACTCGCGATCAGCACACAAGGTAAAAGGTATGAACCTCGGGTTTCTTGTCTGATTGTTGTGTTTGATTTTTAATTTGTCAATTTTAAATTGTTCACGATTATACTGCCTTAAAAAAACTGGCACTTCGGGAGTACCGACAGAAGTGAAAACTTAAATTTTGTCGATCTTTGCCGAAGAGAACAGCTGAGATTGTTGGTACTTTTGCATGAGGGTTTTTTTTGCAACACAACTGACACAATGAAGTTTTCTTAGAACTGACGTTAATAGATACCTGTCACGGCTGTCAACTGTCTGTCTATAGGTAGAGGCAGTCTTCGAACGGTCCTTACCCGTACCTCTTAGGATCGTAAAGATAACGTAACAATGTGTTTAAAGTCAAAAATGGTGTCGGTAAGGTGACGCGAGTTCAATGGCAACTCGCCTAAAGAAGTTTTCACATGCCTTTGGGAAGCTTCTGGAAAAGCTCACTGCATCGAAGACCTCATCCTCGCCCAGGTAATGCCCGCCCTTACTCGTTTAAAACTAGCTGACCCCGCGCAGTTTTACTCGCGCAAAGTTCAACAAAGTTTATCACTATCATTTATTTTATTTATTCATTTATTATTTATTATATCATATGCCCAGCCCAATATGGTGGCGAATGTTATCTGCAAATGGGAAAATAATTGAATGTGGAGAATATAGTGCGACGTTACAAAGCTCATGAGCTTAAACAGTGAGCCCAGACGCCACCCTCAATTTGCGCCCTATTTGCAAAATCAATGTTACACTTTCGTGCTATTATAAGCTTTATCAAAACCATACAATATCAATACCATAGCTCATAATTTAATAATACTTTTTACAGGTATGTTATTTAGGTTTTTTTCTGGTGACATAAATATTTTAATTGGTTTGTTCGTTCACCAGTAAACAGTTGCAAACGTTTTTACCCCTATTCACTCCTTTAGAGGGGGTGAGGGGAGATAATAATTTTAAATTATCCTTGTCAATTACATCAGCAATAATTATATAAAGTTTCATTCAAATTCATCGAGTTGTTTCAGCTTGATGTGCGTTGAAGGACAGACAGGCAAACCAAAATGAAAAAAAAAAAAACTATTGTTGTGGCTTCACGTCAGCATCGATAACATTGTTTCCTCCACTTAACATTTTCAAAATATATTTAATGTACAGATTTTGACCCGCTACAGTTATGTTAATAAATAAAAAATAATAAGGTAGGTACAGATAATAATCACAATATCGATACATAGGAATAAGTACTTCATTCTACGGCTACGGATCCCTGAAACTGCTAAGATCGTGTGCCATTAAATGATAATACAAAACTGTAATATTGGATATTGATTGGTACAAAACATTCCAAGGTGCCCTTGAATCGCAATCGACTCAACTCCACCCCACTCCACCCTAAAGTCCTTGACGTTGCAGGGACCTTGCGGATAAAGGGCGACCCTTCGTCCTTGCAGTATTCATCATGAGCGTTCAACTTCCAGGCATGCGAGTAATTGAGAAGATGCGACAGTGAGATTATTTAGGATACTTTTATCTCTAGACTGAAAAGTCTACGATGAAACCCTTTAAACAGATTTAGGATCAGAAAGTTGAATTCTAATAAAGTTGAATTCCCAAAATGTATAATTTCCTAGAATGTTGATTCATTTTTGATTCCCAACAGATACGTGGTAACGGTTTACTTTGGCGAATCTGCGCATGATATCTCCAAGTCAAAGTCAATAATTGTTTTTTCAGTAAGATTACCTGTTCGGAATCGCGACTAGTACGCAAGGGAAAGGCAAGAAGCTCGGGCTTTTTTTGATGATCCATTAATTGTATATATGTACGAGTACAAGCTTAAATTACAGTCTTAGACCTAATCCCTCTTTCACTTTCCAAAACCGCACACAACGCACGGCGAGTTACAACCCGTGCCTTGTAGATGATCCATTTGCCGAAAACATCGATTCGCATTCTACATTTATTATTAGTACTGGTTCTTACCAGTTTCTTACCTTTATTAGTAGTACTGGTTCTTACCAGTACTAATAATAAAGGTAGAATGCAACTCGTTGTCTTCGTGTTTTTATCACACCAGTACAATGTTAGAGTCTTAAAGATCAGAGTGAATAGGTTCCTTTTAAACAAGCGTGCTCTTAGGACACGTCTTTACTTGTTAATCAAGTGTACTGGTGCATGGTCAAATACTGCGTACTGCGTATATGTTTTCCCCGCGAACCTTCAATCTCGCCAGTCCAGAATGTTCCTTTAGTTTAGTGGAAACAATGTGCGCGCGCACACTGGGTATGTACCCACACATTCACACCCTCACACACCCTGGCTCACTCGCAAAACACACTTAGCAGGTGTGTGTTTATTCTCAATTTGTTCTAAAGTTAGTCTAGATTAGTCTATTTTTGATATGTTGTGACTAAGCTGAACAAGGTCATTAGAACCTACTTCAGACCAGTCTCTCACAATGCAAGTACGGCTACCTAAATATGTCTGTGTACCCTATGGCGTAATAAGGTCCTAATTAATGTACCTCGGTTATGCACTGATAAAGTTTTTTATCAGACCACTTATTTGTATGTTATAGCTGTTGTCCATAAATGTATAAATGCGAATGTTTGTGAAGGTTACTCCTTTACGCCAAATAGATCGAACGGCATGCGCTTGCTTTCTTGCTATGCACAGACTTTGAAAACCATAAAACAACTAAATTCCGTTGCACTCGTAAATGTACAAACACAATATGCCTCTCGTCGTATTCTCCCGTCTATGTCAGGTCATTGCGATAACGTTCTTTAGTCATTACGGACACGAGACCTTGACAGTCGGCGGCTGAGGATATGAGGAGAATGATCTGTAAAACTGAACCATGCAAATGTTCCTATCTTCTACGTTGTAGGTTGTGGTTTCGATTTCCATCAGGATATCTTATGCTGCGCAGCCAAACATGGTGTTGGCTGCGCAGCATAAGATACATTCCTGACATGGGGGTATGGAGTCCCAAATTACATCCAGCATCAGCAGCATAGGTACTCCTGAGTAATAACTTCACTGCGATTACTTATCCGCCTGCCCTTACGACATCCACGGAAGGATAGGAGGAGTCCATGTTCTATGCCGGCGCCGCCACGGACGTTCCAGTAGCATCGCCACGAACAATACAAAAGCAGCTATCGCATCTTGCCTTTCCAGATATAGTCGTGATGGATTTGTGGCAAGTAAACTCACCGTTTCCTTGGCTATCAATTTACATAATGATAAATTGCTTACAGGAAGTGTAGGACTGTAGGTACGGAACAACCGAGGGCAAGCAATACAAGTTTTTATGTTATGTAAATCAACTTGAGACCATGGTGTTACCATGGTCTCAAGTTGATTTACATAACTCCAAAACGTCAGCCAATCGTGGTGATTGAGGCAAAACTCTCCAGTTTTGGGGAACGGCCTTCAATTGGGTGAGATCTTATCAGCCTATTTAATATATTTCTCTCTCTCCTAGATTGCTATCTAGTGAACAAGCCCTTCTGCATTTATTCCACATTTCGGCAAGTCTATTTTGCGGAATTATGCCGGTAATTTTCCGCAGATATCATATCAATATTACGATTTTTTATCGTAACATTTTTGCCTTTTACGCGATCTGTATGTCCTATTCAGGTCACTGATATCGGTATATCTTTAGTACTATGATGCTATTACGTATCTATAGTGTCGTGTCAAGGACGCGTCCTGATTTCTTAAAGCGATAATGTATGGTGGTGATGTCACGCTTGGAGACAGTACCAACCCAGGAGGGCTGGATTTTGTCATGATACTCTGCTTTGCTATGCATAAGCTAGTATTTGTCATTCTATGAAGTAGGTCCCAAGTTGAATAGTCCGATGTATTTATTTAATGGTTATTTTTAATACAATTATGAGAAAAAAGTTGTTCTAATTTAGTTTTGTCTACCGATTAAATTCTTTATAAGTAATTTTTGAAAAAAAATGGAACCGCCTTCACCACTAAAAACTTACATCCTTTTTTTTTTCAAAAACAACTTATTTTTTAGCCTTTTTCGTTGTTAAACCTACGAAACCAACACAATTTAATCAATGATGGGAACTACAATAAATACACATATCCTAAACAAATGTTAAGAACACAAACAAATGTTGTTCATACTATGGTGCAGTGCACTCCTGCATCAAAAAATGTTCAAAATGTAAGTACCTACAGCCCATTTATACTATAGCACCGCTCGACATCGACAGATATACCATCCCCACATAATAGGAGACTATATTTGCGATGAAAATACCTAGCTAGTCTGGCCATAAGTTATGTCCAAAATGAAAATGCATTAATTGTAATGTAATCTTACTAAAACTCATTAGTACAGATATATATTGAAGTCTCGGCTATAAATAAAATATAATTCTATTCGAAATGACCACCTTTAGCCTTGATAGAGGCCTTTAATTTGTCTAGCCACGAATCTATGGAATTACGCACTGTTTCCATGGGAAATCAAGCCACTGCTCGCTCTAGAGATTTTCAGGATTGAAGAGCGCTGCAACATGGAATTATATTTGTAACAAAACTTATGGCCAGACTAGTTATTAGATATATATGAACTTGTGAGAAACAGCTCCGAAGAAGCGTTGATCCAAATTGCAAGAATGTCCAGATTCTGTTGATTAACGAATTTTGTAGTTATTTTCATATATTTTTGGGTTTTTCCGACGTGAAATATCTCAAACAAAAAGCAGATGCTGCATATAAAGTGCGTCATGCATGCTTCAGTGTAAATATATATGATAATATTCTGATGTCTGTAATAATGGTATCGGAGCCAAGGAACAATAGGTAGGTTGTTTTTACCCGGCTGCCGCAGAGGGTATGTTTTTCGAAAGTATGTTCGTTTGTGTGTATGTCTATTTAATTGTAACGCTCTTAGAAGGCTTAATTAATAGAAGGCTTAGAAGTGTCGTTTGGTTCCTCTAAATTATGGGAGTGTCGGAGGCTATATATACATTTAATAAGGGGGATGCGAATAATAAATGTTGTATTGGGAGGATGATACAATAAAATGATTTTTTTAACAATATAGGTATAAAATGAAAGGTGGCGATTTTAATATAGATACATTTCCCCCCCCCCCCTTGATAAAAAGGAGGGGGAATAGATGGAATAGAGAGACCAGGTCCGCGCAAAGCTGTCGCCCTCTAGGTTTAGAACCAGGACAGCATAATGTCGTTTTAAAAAAAAAATTGAATTGAAAATACAGAATGTGAGCCGTCAATATCGTATTCGCTGAATGTGATTCACTCCCAGCGGTGTTATATTTCACTCAATAAGAACAATCAGCACACATTAGTAATGCTACTATTTCTGAAACGTGACCTGATTTAAATTGCATTCGTCATGAATAATCACATCTCCATCAGAATATTCAAAAGGTATGGGCATCATTTTAAAGACGTTAAAATTTAGGCTTAAATCAGCGATATCTGGATTAATTAAGATACATTTATGGGCGTGTGATGACAAGAAACCTCATAAAAAGCCAGACGACTTGATTCAGTAATAAAAGTCGGGAATTAAAAGCAGTCTCTCGATGTCGCCTAGTCTACTGTCTAGACTACTGGTACATATCTACATTGTGATATTGGTAGAGGGTAGAGCGACGTTTGATATCAGATTGCAAGAATTAGATTTATCGAAAACCAGTTTTCTTTTATTATATTGTACGAAAATGTTTGGCCTTCATCTCACCTGGTGTACAAGCTATGATAAGGTCGAAGGTAAATAGGATAAGATGCTCACTTTACCCGGAATCCTCAACGGCCTGAGGGACTGGCTTTCTTACCTCTAAATGCCGGAACACATCAATTTAAAACTGTTGTTATGGCGACAGAAGGTAAGTCGGTTGGAGCTAGCCAGACGGACTTGAACAAAGTCCTACTACCAACCAAAAGTATAAGTCATCTCCCTGAGTCTACCGCCTGTTCAAACCTTTCTTTACAAAATTAACTATGTAGATAAAAGTACGTAATTAGAGAGCGATATTGAGCTATAGGGACTTCTAAGGAGATAATAAGGTCGTACGTAGAAATATTTAATACTGATTCCTTCTTGGCTGGTTTTGGTGTCACGTGGCATACTCGTGGGCGTCAGGATCTGTTCAGCGCCGGCGCCGCCGCGTCGGTTACCGCACCGCTGACCACGGCTCCGGGAATATGATACCTCGTCTGATGATGGAAGAGTACTTGCTGACTCACGTAAGGAATTGATTAAATATCATCATCATCGTCACTTCAGCCTAAAAACGTCGACGCCACAAATAGGTATCCTGGGACTCCATCCATTGGCTTTTGGAATCCTTCGAAAGGTAATGTTCGGTAGGACTGGCTAGAAAACAGTTGCGCCTAACGAGGCACGTCCGAAATAATATATATATGTCACACGTGGTGTTGCAGTACTGATAAACTTGAGAACTGACAAGGGAGCTGACGATTAATCGCCTTCATTGTATTTCAAGGGCATATTCTTCACACGTAGAGTAATAAGTGTCGCTATGTAGCTTGTGTATATTAACAATAATATAACCTTTTAAGATACACCTTCAGAGTAAAATGACTTTTGGAAAAGGCATCGGCACGTCCATTCATCATTATTTATATGTATTTCTTCCTGTCCTTATCCCACACTTACGGGCAGGTACGTCACAACAAGTTCTCCTCTTTCACTCTACCTGTCTACTCAGCATCCACTCCTACACATGCATATCATCACTCCCACTTTCCATCAATCTCTTCCTCGGTCTTCCGCTATTCCTACGTCCGTCCATATTCATACCTAACATTATTTTATTTACGCGACTTTATTTTCTGTTGGACTTATCTATAAAAATTTAACATTGAAACAAACGGAATGTTTTTTATTTATATATAGTCGCATTAATTAACTTTTTAATGAGCTTTATAAGTATAAAGCTCCCTTCACATATAAACACATATGTTATGATAAATTGGTCTTGGATTGAAAATAGAATTGCACAATGAATGCGCGTATACGCTGCGAAATGTATTGCAAAATGCGTGTTCTATTTTTAAAAAGGAAACGACTGATATCCAGCGGAAATGTATGGCATGCGCAGTTGAAATTATTTTGCTGTGTGTGTAGGTAAGTATACCTAAAAGCAGTTTGTACAGTAGATTGCACTAATATGTATTATAATATGCATAACAATACTTCATTTTTTTCACAATGTTTTTTTTTATTAGGTATACTACCTAATTTGCTATCATTGTACTTGCTCTCAGTTTTTTTTTAAATGCATTATGTTTAAGAGAAAACCGAGGAAATGGCTATCTTGATTTTTAACCATTTTTATAACTGTTGATGGCGACAGAATTAGGTAAGATGTTGGTAGCTAGCCAGGCGGACTTGAAACAAACTTGGACCACCAACCAAACCAAGCACAATATTGTACTCCATCTGGGGATCGAACTGGGACCTCTGGATCTGATATCGGTGGGTTGAACCACTTGACCACACAGGCGGTATTCTTATCTAACTTCTGCTCGCGGCTTGGCCATCCGGATAAAAGTTTATTTCTGATTTCGAACAATATCTGTGCAAAATTTTAGCTCCATCCGTTCATCAGATTTGGCATGAAGGAGGTGTGATGTGATGATTTGGCGTGGAAAGTTATGTTTTTTTATTGTTATATTTTGCAAAGACAACCAAAACCTCTTTAAAGTTATCTTACGTTAAATATTTTCACACTAATCCAAATACTGTCTCCATACTGGCGCTAAGCCAGACGTGGAGCACTTACGATGTTTCGTCCAATTTACTGTGTTTACGCAAACTGGCAATATTTCAAGTAGGCAGAATAAGTCTGTATTTATGACGGAATATCTAAGCTCTTCTAACTGTGTTGGTTGGCCTGGCGCAGCTGTGTAATATATTAGCACAGAATACCTTACTGTATAGCGACAAATTATTACGAATAGAGTAGTATGACAGTAGTGTCCGATGTTAAGGAATCTTGAAATGATAATTACATTATTATTTACAAAGCAAATGCTTCATTTTTGTGGATCGTAGAAGCCAAACACATACAAACATAGGTTATCATTTGAATTAGGTATTTGATAGAGACTTGGGGTGTGACAATAGTTTCTGTGGGTCGATCCCGGCGGCACTGCAATGCCGGGCCGACCCGTGACGGGAGTGGAGCGAGCTCCGAACATCCCGTCGCTTTACAAAAAACAGTTTAATATACTGGTCCCTCAGTGAGGGAACTTTCAGATATTATTTATCTTAGCCAAAAGGCCGAGAAGCGTTACCGAACCAAATGTATGGGGCTTGGGTCATTCAAAGCCGTGCGATCTCGTCAGCGCAATCCAGCGATGTGTAAGTTTTAGCAGCGACATCTAGTTATGAATTAGGAACTGAATAGGTGATACTTTCTGTGAAACCAAAGAGCTACCTGCCAGTCCTGCCATCAACGTTCAACAGTTTGCATAACAGGTTTTACATAAATGAATGACAGTTCTTGAAATGCTTCCACAATTAATAGAAACAATGATGTTGGTTTTGGTTTAACATAGTATTACACTTCCTTAGTATTTACATATTTCCGTATACTTATCACGATTTATTGAAATATTGTTTTTGTTGCTTATTTGTTCTTATATTAATATAAGCAAATGTTATTACAGTCAAAAAACTTTCAACTAAATATTTTGTTTCTTGATAATCTAGGTTAAAATACTTTCTGAGGAATCGCTCTCTCAATAAACTAGATAAAAAACGAAAGCATATAGTCGATAATCGAATGTAGATAAGGCACATGACAAAACGCGTACGTGCTTCGGTGCGTGCGCGCAGTATGTGGCGATGTGCCAGTTCGTTTCGTATGCAACGAGATAAGCTTAGTATAGGGTGACGAGGACGGGCATGAGTGAATGTATTGTCCGAATACATGTATAGGGTGAGGGTGCAATTTGTATTATTATAGTGCTTGGTAAAAATAGGATAAAAAAAATATCACTAAAATGTAGGTACCTATATTAACTGTGTGAGAATGCACCACGCCGACATGTGATACTGATATTTTGAAGATGGGCTTTGAATGCGAACCTAGTCTTGTAAAAGTTATTTAACAAAGTGAAATAGAAATTGTGTGATTACCGACTAATAAATACAACATATATGTTGTATAAAGAAAATGATAAATCTAAAAGCGATGATATCAGCAGGTCTATTCTATAAAATGTTTGCAAGTTGAAGTCTTTCATAATTTTATTTGAATATCCTACCTAGTAAAAAAAATTATAACTAATGTGTTTAAAAAAGAGAGGAGAGCAATGGTATTTTAGTGAAATAACAGTTTGAAGAAGAACTGGAGTGGAGCGAGCTCCGAACATCGCGTCGCTTTACAAAAATCAATTTAATATACTGGTCCCTTAGTGAGGGAACTTTTAGATATTAAGCTGAAAAGAACAGATACTACACTCTGATCTTAGCCAAAAGGCTGAGAAGCGATACCGAACCAAATGTATGGAGTTTGGGTCATTCAAAGCCGTGCGTTTTCGTCAGCGCGATCCAGCGATGAGCAAGTTTTAGCAGCGACATGTATCAGCTGCCATTTACAAGTAAAATGATTTATTTGAGGTAGTAGACAGACAATAATAGTAACTATGTGCAAACCAAACGTTTCTGAAGGAAATAGGTACACCCACCACAATACAAGGCAAAAAAGCGGTACCAACTTAGTACTTGGCAGTTCGCCTATACGGCGCCTGGTTGAATAGTTAGTCACCAAAATAATATGAGACACATTATTGCATTGTTTTCATTGTATATGCCAAAATGATTTTAGATACTCAGGTGGACTAAACTTAAATATTTTTTAGCATTTTATGAGGAACTTGAAAAATAGAAAAATTATAAGCTAGTTATCTTATCTCTTGTAACATTATTCGTGAATACAATAATTGGCTCCCTGTTATGTTAATTCGTTTATTTATACTGTTACATTTATGCTGTGATTCGTTTTTAGATCCAATGTACATTTTTGGGTTGGAATGGTACTCCAGTGAACAAGTAATTAAACGAGCAGAAAAACATACTTTAATTTAATTTATATATTATTACAATAATAGATACTCAACTGTATCAAGGGTTTATGACGTAATTAACGTAAATACAATATCAGGAGCCTATATTTAGAATCAGTCACTTTACTATATCTGGAAACGCCTCTACACAGTGGCCTTACAGAGGCAAAGCTGTTTAAATGTTATGAATGCGCTCCATATGGAGTTATAAACTTAGGGCTGCGACACACATGTTGTAATTATAGTACTTTAAAATGCCATGTTATACTTTTATCATCATGCTGAATGAAGAAAGTCCATTCGGAATGAGAAACATGTTGCCAGAATTTTTAAGCTCATGATGTCTAACGTATGAGTTGATAGCTGTTACAGTAGATACAAGTACCAGAACTAGTAGATACTAGTTGCATAGTAGGTGAGTGGAAGAACGTGTTGGGTTGAACCGACAAGAAAAAAAAACATATCAGCTCGTGACATCGACACTTGCGTGGCCAAGGATGAGGTCTACGATGGAACTTCAAAACATGGCCATACCATGCTATACTAGCACTCTTCGTCTTTTCTACAACTGTCGCCATTCTTAGTTGCGTTCCTACAAAGGAATGCAGAAAATGTACCATAAGAAAATCTCATTATCCTTGCACTGTTTGCATTTGAACAAACAACTATAAACCTACTTTCAGGTCTTTGACCGACCTTCGATTGGTTCTAGCGAGTCAATTATCGCAAATAAATTCACTATAGTACAGAACTGTACTCATTCAGTATAAATAGTTTAGAAAGTGCTTATGTAGGTACACTGTATACTGATGTGGTATGCGACGGTAGTTGAGAGCCAATACCGATTTTAGAATCTAAGTAAGAACTGGAAAACTTTTTACACACATAAATCCAGAAAACGGGGATCCGTATAAAGGAAGACTTGTTTAGACTTCTGGGAAATCAATCGAAAGGAAAAACCTTCGCGTAGATGGAAATATCGAGAACAAAGATAAAATTACACATCGTTCTGGAAATTCTTTATCTATTGGAAACTCGTTTTGTATTTTCAAAGATTAGCCTGTTAGGTTTAAGCAGCTAGGCTGTCAGATATTTACGTAAAGTGGGATATTTTTATGCCATCTATACCTATCATCATAGTGATGTGAGTGATCAATCAGAAGGATCGTCTAAATCCTGCCTTTATCTCACTTTCTCCTGTCACCCGTCAACTCAGTATCCACTCCTCTCAGATACATGCAATTCATATATTTCTTTCTCGGTCTACCCCTACGTCCTACATAACATAATTTTAGATTCTTGACTTTCTTCCCTCCGCATGACATGTCCACATCAAGCTATCCTTTTACTCCTCATTAATTCCGTCATAGGCGCTACTTTCAAACTTTCCCTGATTTACTCTCTTTCTTATTTTAACCATCCTTGTCACACCACACATCCACCTTATAATTCGCATTTTACACTCTACCCATACTTTCTTTTACACAATTTATATTCTGCACTCTTTTTTAATCCATAATTTTCTTTGATGACCGTCTTGTAGATTTTCCCTTATAGCATACGGGAATCCGTAGGAGGAGAAAGGATGAATAACGAAATAAGTATGATAACAAATGACAAAAAAAAATAGCGGCTATACATGGAATCATTGTACATATCGAGTTCAAGAAGCTTCCATTCTGGTCGTGGTCTGAAAATGTATGATTAAAATCTGAGTAGAAGTTTCCAAAAGTGCACACCAATTATGCATTAATTCAAAACAGAATGAGATACATAATGATATGATAGGTACCATTACTAAAGATTCAATTTTAAGTGAATCCGATGAAGCATGACAATAAAACTGTTTACTCGCTAAATCATTGAGGCGGGGCACTGTAATTTCCTTTGACGTCAAAATGCATTATAAATTATAATGCATACAAAGTACACCGGATCATAATCAGAACCGGTTTGTTCAGATCATAAATGGTCATCCTCCTCTAGTTTCAGAGCCCATAGCTCTAATTAAGGTTTTTAGTAGAGTTAATATATTACAGAGAAAAAAACAAGACATCTGCTTTTGATTACTGCGCAACTGGGATAGGATGGTCAAAGACGGAATCTGTGTCGAAAGTTTTGAGAGACGTATGACTAGCAATGGCTTGCGCCTTCCGCCATCCCACACTAGATATGGTCGGCACAACATGTCTTCTGACACGCATATACTAGTTAGAGTTATAGTTAAAATTTTAAGACCGGCCGCCCGCCCGACGTGGGAATACCCGGTTGTGTGAGATGTGGGGATGAGGATTAAGTGGATTTAGAGGGATGAGGATATAAGGATAAGGGGGGATGTATGTATGTGGGGAGTATCCTTTTTTATGTACCGAGATAATGGCGAGTGTGACAATAGCAGCTAGAGTAGTCCGAGTTTGTTTACCCGTAGTAATTCCAGCCAGGTATCGGCCAGATTTCTGGAGAACCATCCTCTGGACCAGTACATACGACAATTAGGTTGATAATGATGTTGAATCGTCCGGACCACACGACAATAGGTTGATGATAATGATGAGTAGTTCAATAATCCGAACCCTAATACTTCTTGTACGAAGATAAGACGCAATTGTATCCTTATCCAACAGAGTAGTATGATTGGAGATCACATACCATTACGTTGGATTGTATAAATACGGTGGCAGTAGATAATCGTGACCTCGGACGCGGAACTGCGAAGAATACAATATTTTAGTTTCCTTCTTAGAATATTAAGCGCACAAAACAACCGTCACTCTCACTGTCACACAGGATTTGGCCTCGTAATATCTTAGACAGAAGACACAGACATACAAAAAGTCAAAGTAATAAATCCAAAGTCGTGTCCAAAAATCCAAGTGTTACTAAAACTGTGCCACAAGCGATTTACAATCGAATCTGTATCATCTATTCGGAAATACCAGAAGTCCACAATGAATAGGGTTCTTTTAGACAGGAGTTTTTTACCATAGTAATTCTCGAGTATCTATTTTTATATCAATCATATTCATTTAAACGCATGTTATGTTGAGTACTATCATGATATAACAACCTCTTCAGATCTTGCATCACTCGGTACGTATACATATAGCAAATAACGTAGGATGTTCATCATCAATATACGTTCTGCGCAAATATATTGAGCTATATCTAGTTTTTGCTCCCGGCTTCTCCCACGTGGTATCCGGATAAAAAGTGTCCTATGTCTCCTTCCCGGCTTAGAGCCAATGTGCAATGTTTCAGCTCAATCCGTCAAGTAGTCATAAAAAAAATTTACACCACATTAATTTCACACAGCGCCATCTAACTAGATTACGGATATAATACCTACTTATATACTTATTTGTTGTAAATACATACATACTAAGTATTATAGTAGAACACCCAAATACAGAAGTAGTAGTATTTGTAGGCACTCAAAACGGTTTTGAAAGAAAATGAAGCGAGTTGCAAATATATAACAATACATAAATAAAAAACACGCAAAGTCGAGAGTAACAGATAAAAAAATCATTCATAGCCCTGTATTGTCATGTATTTTTTATTGACGCCTTACTTTGCACCGCCAAAATAGTGGCATAAGTATGTTCATATTTATATAAAAGATATAAAATAGTATGTGCATCTGGATAGAGAGCCTATTTTTTTATACTTGCGATACGAAATAAGACTTCTAAGAAAATTCGACTCTTACGTTGTACTGGTACGGAAAAACAGACGAGGGCAACGAGTCCATTCCTTACGTAAGGTACCACCTAATGAAGGTGGGTGTTCGGCACAATTGAACATCTGTAAGGTACGACTTGTAACCTGCCGTACGTCTACTTGTCTATTGTCTTTGTATAAAAGCTATGACATCAGAACAAAAGATAATGAAATCCAAAAGGAACATAAACGAATAATCATAAATCCTGTCCTGTAGCACTTGACATCAAGACAATATTGACCAATCAGCTATTTACGAGGCAATGCCAACTGCGCTACTCAATAGATGCTAGGTGCAAGTACACGGCATCGTAAATACACACTACTACATACATACCTTATATAAACCGTATATTAAACATACGAAAACAATTTTGCAGTGCCGTTCCCTACATACCGTGTCTGTGGCGCAGCCAAACTAAGAATTTTCAAACATTTGCATATGACATCTATTGCCTTGAAATAAGGTTGTAATCAAATAAGGAGCATGAGACATAGTAAGTATGAGACACTCTGAGTGAGGGTGCCTCTTTGTGAAACCGTAAAAGTAACGTTTCTTCCCTTGATTATTCGTTAGTTCGATATTTTGCCACGTTAATTATGATCACGGTCAGACTATATACCTGGCCTCGCTTAAACGCTTGGTCGAGTACATAGGTCATCGTTTTGTGTACAAACACAGGCTAAATGAACAATTCGGTTTCAATGAACTTTGTTTCAAGAGACAGTAAAACGATCCGATATACTTTCAAGCATAATAGACGTCGAGCTTTGCCAAAATCATTGTGGCTTTATTTTTAAGCAAATAACAATAGCCGATGTCACTCAGTTTTGTAGGGTTCATTCAACGTGTCAGTTGGTCTAAGAAGCTGGTGCTATTGCAAGGTTTTTACCTATCAAGTCAAGCAAACTGGTATGAGCGAGCTTCTAAATGAATCATTATGTAAATTATCCAACGATGCAAGATGTGAGTGATATGAGTCACTTACATCCAAGGTCTTTCGAGACGATTAAACTGTCGTAGATAAAATGAATGAAATTACTCACCTGTCTAATATAATGTTATTGGAGTGAGACATGTGCTATCAAAGTGCTTATACTTAAAACATCAACGACATTCAATAAAAAGAAACCGAAAATACCTGTGTAGGCTTGGACATTCTCTAAAAATAAATTTCATAAAGGTCATGCTTAACTGTTCTATTCTTGTCAATTATTTTAAGCATGAAGCTCATATCAACTGAATAGTGCCGGAAGCAACCCAAACACATTTTTTGATTACCTACTCTGAACTACCTAATATTCGTGCCAAAGTCATCTTCCTTGGCTTAGGAAATCAAGATGTCTCCGCACGCATTCGAACGATGCAATGAGTATCTGCTAAAAATAAAAACAGCAAGTGTGCAATAACGAACAGCGTACGAAGCATTGTCCGCATATCGAAGCCTATTTCAAACATTCTAGATAAGCCAAGAATACGTCTAAGAATAAGAGCTTACCCATCAGTTATTAGGTGATTTAGGTAGGTAGGTGTTACCATCTATTAGTGGTCTACCCTGGGCAACAGAATCACTGGCTCTTGCTAGCGGTTACGGTTGAATGATCAAAACACACCACTGGTGGTAGGACCTTTCGCCGCGTCGCGTCGTTCCGCGAAAGAGCCAATGCCTTAAGGGTAATCTCACTCCAACGTAGACCTCTTCCTTGGTATGTTCAAGAGCTAACCCATCCATATATAAAAAAAACGTTTAATTGTGAGGACAATTAGGCGACTTAGTTGCAGCCATAAAACCGTACGTTCATATAATACGTAAACATGTAGGGCAACAATCAGTCGCAAAAGCTAGATAATAAACAACAATTAAATTATGTCTAGAAGCGCACTACATCGATTTCTAATCATGTTTGTGTGCCTAATAATTGGGGTATGGAAAAGTACTGCATTGCGAGTTAGGAATTGATTAGAGTATTTGATCATGTGGCGAAAGGTCCAAAGCCTATCCAGGATGATTGACTTTATATTTTAACTAGTTTTTGCCCTCTGCTTTGCCCACCTATTTTCCAGGAAAAAAAATAGGCCATGCCCTTTACCACGGCGTTATCGATACAAAATTTCATCAAGATCCGTTTCGCCGTTTAAACCGTGAAAACGTAGGTAACGCAAACAAGAAGACTTGCATTATTTTATCCAGCTAGCGTAGCAATATCAGTGAAGACTGTTGAAGTGTGAAGAAAGTTTTTGTTGACACGAATTGTTTTTTTGCGTTACTCATGCAAGGAGATGACTTTATGGAACGTTCTCTTAGTTAAAATGACTCAAGAACGCGCCAAATTTACCATATAGACATAAACCGAGGAAATGAACATGGTAAAAGTTGTGTGCAAGGGTCGTAGCACGTGAAAATCCGTGGACTGAATTCGAAAACCAGGAAGACAACAATGTTTTCGTCAACAGCTGTCGATGCCATTGCCAACACTATTAAAATTGTTGTAATGTATCACGAGATCTTTGATAGATACCAAACCTGTTTTAGAGCAGATAGTAAACATAACGATTTAATGAGATATACTAGCGAACATGTTTAAGATACATAATGCCCCGAACCCGAATCTGCGAGGCCATAGAGTTCGCGTAATGGTAGGGTTAGAAACTATTGGGGGAACTGTTTTTAGCCTCCAGGTTTTCAAAACAGGTATATAGGCCATTGTAATGGATCACGAGATTTCTGGTAGTGTACATATTTTAGAGCAGACTAAGCAAATATTTTGATGACTTACCCTGAAATATTTTATTTAGTAAATATATAATGCTTCGAACCCAAAGTTACTTACTACCGTAAGTTAATTTAAATTATAATAGAAGGCATAATAAATACAGCAAAAACCCATATCATACACCTAATATTAGGACCTGGGACTCGTCTATTGTCTACTGCTGGACAGAACTCCTTGGAGTGTTGTGCCATAACCACCACGCTTGGAAGGCGGATTGGTGATTGGAATAAAGTTGTAAGATATTATGCAGAAGTCACAGAAGGCTGCATGCCATGGAATTGGTCCCAACTAGGCCCGTGGATTTCGTAAAAGTCGATAAGGAGTGTCACCAAAAGATAAGAAAACAGAGGACAAGAAAGATCTATAATAATAGATATAAATATCTAAATCATAGAATCTATAAAGACTAAGACAAAGCACTTGCGGTAGAAAACATTCGAAGAGCTGAAACCATTACTACAAACTTCTATCCCCCGTGTCGGTCTTGCGGGCTTCGGCGGCCGCGCTTTCCGTGTAGTGTCGGGCTTCTTGACAGTGTCAGTTCTAGCATTACATTTCAATGATATTCAGAATGAATCTTTACATTACACTAGCTGAAAGTGCGGGCACTTTCAGCTAGTGTAATGCTTCGCTACGGTAAAATAAAAATAAAGAACAATAGGTTTCCTAAGTTTTTTGGCCCGTCCCGTTAATTTTTCCGCTGGACACCTGCTCCCTGGACGTGATCTGCAGTGGCCGGTTCGGAAATCACTGAACCGACTACGAACTCAAGTTCGCCGCTGCAGTAAAAACCTAGCCATGTGAAGCCAAGGAGACTCCTCGAGGGCACATTACGAGTGTGGAGCTCCCGTATAGGAAATGGCCTACCTTACCAACCGCCTCTGTGGTCTAGTGGTTCAACCCACCGCTTTCAGATCCAGAGGTCCCGGGTTCGATCCCCACGGGGAGCACAATATATTGTGCTTGGTTTGGTTGGTGGCAGGACTTTGTTGAAGTCCGCCTGGCTAGCTACCACCATCTTACTTAATTCTGCGCCATAATAACAATTCTAAAATTGTTGTGTTCCGACATTGAGGTAAGATAGCCTCTAGATACATAAAAAAAGATCTCTGTAAAAAAAGATTTGCCCCATGTCACCCTATCAGAGTAAGAATCTCAAAGTTATTTTCTCTCATCATTAACATTAAAACGTATTTTAAATATACATACACAATTTAACTCAATTGAATAAAACTTAATATTTATTTTTTCAAGACTATTGCATCTATTTCACCTTTTAATAGTCCAATCTTCAGAAATATTTTTTCTAAATCATATTTTACCTAGTTATAATAGACACACGTTAAAAAAATTAACTCGATTAGATCAAATAAAAAGATTTTTCCATAGAAAAGTATTTCTCCATTTCACCCTTCAACTCAATCGGATCATAAATAAGGATTTGGTATACAAGCTATTTTTGCCCCATTTTACCCCCTTACGGGAGGAATTACGTAAAACCCGTTCTTAGAGAGGTGCTCTCTGAATGAAAATGGGCAAAAAATAAGATGTCACAATGACCGTAGGTCTTACAGTTTCGGCGCTAGCGTGATTATACCTACCTACCTATCCCGTCAGTGGTAAATCGATTTTATATAATAGATTAAACGATTCCAAAACTCATGAAATTTTCAGACAATATTGCGATAAGCCCAGCAGGTGATTCTGTGAAGATTGGTAACGATCGGATCCATTTAATTTTAGCAACTTTGCGCGACTGTAGCTGCGCGGGGCTAGCTAGTTCTTAATAAATATATTAAGAACTAGCTAGCCCCATAATAAGATAAGTTATAACAAGCGCTCATTGAATGGGGGCGTGTAAACAAACATATCGTGGGTGTGCATGAGCATTGCATAACATCATACGTCTTTGCATCACAACTGATAGTCTATTAAAACAGACGCAATTTATAATTTTACGTCAAGATAATAGAGATCAAAATAGGTCACCGATAACAAAGGCCGATGCTATATAAATCCCACGTGTCCACCATGATTGAATATCAATAAGGAATCAGAAAAAACTGTCTATTGTACTTCATTATTCAAAAGATACTATTATTTCAATAGTTAAGCCAGTTATTTCTGTACGAGGACTGTTTTGTTGCCCACACAAAAGAGAAAGGTTTTTTTGAATGACTTTTTAAAGAACCCTTTATTGACGTGTTATTCTTTCTGTTTCTTTGTGCGCTAACAACAAAATAACTTGTATCATTAAAACCTGCAAAGCTGGGGGCCATATACGGAAGAGCGAGACTTCCTAACACAGGTATCTTTTAACTTCAAAGGAGGTCTCAATCACATATAACATAATGTACAGACTAGTTTAGGAGTAACTGACTTATAGACTAAGTCAAAGAAATAAACATACATTATGTATTGTAGTTCACAACTGTTTCCTATAATGGTCATCGGTATTAACTAGTTCACAGATAACAATTGTTTTCTACCTGGAAGACACATCAATTTCCAAGCATGCATTTTTCGTAGTGAAACTTTTTACGGGAGGGTTTTGAAGTTCTGATCCGCAACATTTTTGTGTGATGAAAAGTGGTGGGGCGCTATAATTAAAATGTTTCCTGTAATACAAAAGTTTTACTTCTCTCGTGCTACGACACACCGTTTATTTTAAGATATGGGTTAACTAAATCGTCTTGTCATCGATGGACCAAGCTTACCCGCTTACCCGGAAGGTGTCTATTCTTAAAAACATTAGGGTCGTAATCTAAGCTAATAGAAATACCGACGCAGGTAGCTGATTCCAAGTATTTTCTGTGCGCATTTTCAACAAACCTACCAAAATACCTATATAAAAACAAAATTGGGGGAAAAGCTGAATATATGGAAGCTATAGGCCAAGCGGAACAAATAGAATCTCCACGGGGTAGGAGACCAATAAAGGACCGACACGATATTAAATTTATGGGTTCAGGCCTGTTTCTAGTTATTATCGATTGCAGATTTGTTAGACCTGGATAGAAATCTCGGGTGATCATGTCTTTTTACTACTGCGGAACAGCCTTTTGTATTTGTGAGGGATTGTTGAATTAATAATGGAAAGCGGGCACGGATATCTGCCCAATTTGGAAGAATCACAAAATCGAAAGTTCCCTCTGTCAGAGACCAAGCCAAATGTGGAAACACTTTCTGTTGAATACGAGGCACAAGAATATTTTGTTAAACGACACATCATAATTTCAAATAGATGTAAGAACATCACGTGAGTGACATCTTGGTTCTGATTGGTAGTATAATCTGTAATCTCCATAGATGTTCAATAATGCTTTGCATATAAAATCTATTCCAATATTTTTTAGTACAACATTGTAATATTTTAACTGTAAAAGACCGTACCTAACAGTTACAGACTCACTGAATTTTTCCCGTTCGAGAATTCACTTCTGATCAGTAGGTACTCAGAACGTGGATCTTATGGCACGTCCAAACTTACGTTCGGCTCAAGCCAACGGTTTTATTCAATACGTAGGTTGCAAGCGCATTGTAATATTTAACGTTACTTATAAGTAAACATATTACGTTTAATGAATACTGCTCAAGTAATGATGAAGTTTAGATGACAAAGATAGCAACAATGTACCATACAAGGTTCAACTAATTGCATTTTCAACGTATCCTGTACATGTATAGGCGGTAGAAGACATTAAAAAGGCAAGCTATCTTACGATGAACCCGGTTCAATGTCAATCAATAGGTTGGCAACTTATCACATATCAGCATTGCACTGTGCAAAGTGTGCAATGCAAGTGTTGTGTGCAAATTGCTCACGATGTTTTATATGTAGATAACTGAGATACCTGAACCATTCTCTTTTTACAAGTAAAAGTAATTGCCAACTTTTATTTGAACGTTTTATTTGAACGTTTTTATTGACCAATCGAAATCGATGACCTAATGAAGTTGTTGTGCTACAGTGTATTGATCCAGCACTAAAATAGAAGGTGACCTGACATAACTATGTATGAAACGTTGAAATATTTCATACTACGTATAGGCTAGACCTACACAGCATTGCCCGCAAGGAATTCAGTTTGAAACTGTAGGAGTATCAGTAAATCATAATATATACAACATTATATCACTATCTTCAACTATTTTTATACAAAACTCACATAATATCTAATCATGTGAGTATATATAATTATATAGCCAATGCTCACACTGTAAGTCCGTTCTAAATATTATTGGTCAATGATTTTTTGTAATCAGACGAGCAGTTTCGAAGATAAAATTTTACCTTACATCACCTCTTTTTTATATCGTACGAATTGGCGTTGCATCTCACTTGGTTTACAAGTTATGATAAGGCTAAAGGTTGAAGCGCACTTCACCCGGAATCCTCAACAGTCTGAGGAACTAGCGATCTTACATCTTCGATCTTATCTTACTTCTAGAATTGACTTTCAGCGTCATCGTCAAATAACAAAATTTACCTCCTATGAGTATGAACCTATCTAGGTTCCACAAGTTTGGATCAATACCGCAGACCAAATGCTGCAATGCGGGTAACAACCCTTACTATGATGATATCCTACTAAATTATAAAATCGAGGCAAAGTGATGCTTAAACCTCAACATTTTTTTAGTATTCAATTGAAAATATTCGTTCACACCTTTCTTCATTTACTGTTTTCAATTTTTAGGCAGAGGGTGGATCTACAAGATAAATGTATATCCGATATCTAGACAGAATCATTCATGTTAACAACCCCAGACTGCTCTCGTGATATTTATATCCTTGTCCTCCTTATCCTTCATCTTACCCATAAACTTATTCTCTCACCCCACTCAACCTGGTTTTCCCAAGGAGGATCTTAAAACTAAGCCAAAACCCTATTAACAACATTAATATAGTGAAAGAGAAGAACATTCAATATCAATACATAAAAACGACTAACCTAACTATATTTCTATTATACTCTATTCTATGTTGAATAACTGTTGATAAATAGACCGATGAACGCATTTTTTTTGTCTATGATTGAATGTTTCTATACCAACCGTGACCAGTCTCAACGAATATTCGAGTAGTGTTATAATGTTTTTTAGATCATAAACAAAACATGACTGTAGGTAGGTACTAAAGTTTATTCGTTAGGAGCCAAGATTCCAGCTATATATACATATCTACATAGTACTATTTAGTAATACATACAAAGATGATGAGATAAAGCAGAATATCTGTAGGTATAGGAAGGTACTGACAATCACATTGACGTAAATATGATTCAAGTCTGATATCAATAAAACAGTATTGAAGTATTAAAAGGAAAATTGTAAAGAAACATAAAAACAATATAATTTCAGTTCAAAACAGCTATGACTGATATATTTATTCCTTGTATTTTCTGTATGGATAATCTTATCTTTTATGATCTTAAAATATTATACTCAAGGAACGCGCTTCGTTTTGATTAGGATTTAGGTAAATGAAGGAGATGCCGTCATTCTATGGGATTTTTTTAAATACTTTATATGCTGCATGGCAGAAATAGCTTCAAGCAATAAGGCCGCCCATTGTACTACTAGTGGTTCTGTATGAACAGTAGACCTCGCGAGCCCTTATAACCCTGCAATTACCGATGCTTTCCTCTTTCATTTTCCCTTTTAGACTTTTGAGCAAATAGGGGTATAAGTTTTAGACGAAGAGAAGATTACTCGCGTTCCCTTGGTCTGAGGAGATTGAGCCTGATGACTACGGATTTGTCTTGCAAAGGCGGAGAGGACTGCGTAGACTGATTAGTAAAGGTGGGTATAGATTTTCCGAAAAAAAACATAAATTGAAATCATACATCAAACTTCTCCTCTTTTCCCCCTCCACTCCCCTTATTTTTCACATCTTGTGAAGAATGAAATCCTTAGTTTCTTTCAAATCCAATTAAAATACGTTGATAAATAACACTACAGCAAACTTTCCCCCTTTCATCCAATCAAAAATCGCGATAGACTAAATTATTTATGAAATCAAGGAACATGTTTGCCAATTTTCATCAAAATCCGTTGAAAAAAGCGACCTGTAGGCAAGAAAAAACCGACAGCCGACAGACGGAGGACAAACGCATTTTTGGCCAATCTCGAAACTGAGACGCTTCGCTCGCTCGGTCAATTACATTGTGTAACCTTATGTTTGTATTATTCGATGTCTTTTGCGTACAATAAAGTGTTCTTCAATTCAATTCAATAATTTGTGCACCCCACAGTTTGCACGCATACATTATAGGAACAGTAATGCTTCTAATAGCTGTGAGGCTTGTTATATATTATCACTATGAACTAGTAAATCCATTCGACGTGTTTGTAAGGCTTCTGAGTTCATCCGTCCAAATACATTTGTGTATTGACGCAGAATAAACAGATTAAACTGTACTGATGTCAGTTCAAGGTGGGTGGAGACACCAAATCTTTAGAAGTTCTAAGCAATGGGGCATATGTCACGTGGAAGAGCAAATGGCTTTCAGACAATGCTTAAATGCCATAGTTTAGTCACTAAGGAAAAGAATAACAGATATTTAAAACAAATTCGGCTAACAAGCAGCTCACAAAAAACAGTTACAGAAGGAAATTAGGCAAAGTATGGCATTATATACAAATAAAAAGATTCCCATTCAAAAACATTATGCAGTTACAGAGTATTAGTACCCTCTGTAAGAGGTACCGTAAAATGATTTTCCTACACTCTCAAGTCAGTTCTCATCAAAACTTTGCAGTTTACTGTGGACGTAGGTCTCTCCTAAGGTGTGCCACAAAACCCGATACGTCTGCCACTACGAGGTCGTCACTCCATCTAGCCGAGAGCTACGCTACGCTAGACGTGGTCTCCACTGAAGGACTCTTTGACCCCACCGGTTGTCGGCTTTCGCAAATATGTCGACCATCTACCTCGGTTCTGTCGGATAACCGCTTTCTTGATCCTTCAGTTACAAGCCAAGCATCTTTCACATAGCAAACTGAGCGACCTACGCTCCTTGCCTACACGCTAATCTGAAACAACAAACTTTAAAAATGGTTCTACATTCAGATCACATCTTAGAAAACCAAAAGATACAAAAACGAACTCTATAACGAAACACCTAAAGTTTAATTCAGACAAAGAAGTGCTCAAAGGGCTACGATCGATGACTGAATCCCTTTGCAAAAATGAACTTTTAACATATCAAGATAAAGATGAAATCATGAGATGAGTAAAAGGGCTTAGCGAGCATAGGCGGCTTACGTGACCACTTGCACGGATCACAAACGGAGACGAATAGAGGTAAACAATAAACAGTCGTTTTTGGCAATACGGAAAGATCTTGGGACCAAGTTTGACCTTAGCAATGGTAAACACGGTACCTTATGGCATGTAGGGACATATAGGCACACTTGTATTGTACGTATTACACGTACACACGTGTAATACCTCAAAAGTAAGAAAAAAACTGACCCCTATAAGGGGTCTGTCTGTCTGTCATGACAGATGGACATCTGTCATCAAAATAATTGAAAAAAATACGCCATCCAGGTAAACGAAATTGTATCATATCGTTCATTGAAGTCGGTTTTCTTTTTAGTTTTTAAAACGTAATTGTTATGAATGACATTCATAAATCTGTATCAAAGTTAAAAGGAGTCGACCACCACGGCATACGGTTTAAGGTATAAGGTAGGTACTATGCAATAAAAGATTTCGAGAATAACAAATTACGTGAGACAACTCACGCTCCCAATCACGAAATAACTAAGCTAAGAAGTCGTCAGCCTAACGAGGCCACAGAATAAATCAAAGTATGACAAGGGTCGTCGCGTCACGTTGGTCAACGAATGACCTAATCGACTTCCACACAATTTGTTGTTCCGTCACCTACAATGACTTAATTTTAATTGACAGCAGTGGGACGGACATAATTGTAGGTACCGACCAATTCAGACCTAAACCAGCCATCATCTCCCCGCCAGTTGTACCACATCTAAGTAGGGACGGAACAACATATCTTCTTCCCCCACTCTCCTCTATCATCTTATAACTTTTATTTTATTTTATTGGTGATAGTCAAGCGCTTCACAACCAGCTTACATTTAAAACATGTAGAGATGTGGCATAATATGGAGCACGCTTGCCTAAAAGGAACCTTATTAATCTGGACTTGAAGACTCCAAGATTGTACTTGTGCGGAAAAACAGACGAAGAATCATGAATACTGGCAAGGAATTCCTTACCAGTATTCATGATAAAAGTAGAAACGATGTATTCGGCACAATGCAACATTTACAAGGTACGGGTTGTAGCCTGCGTACGTCTGCTAGTCCGGTGGTGGAAAGGGGATGGAGAAATTAGGTCAAAGATATCGTGCGCACACTCGCCGAAGTGGAATTTATTTACACAGACAGCCTGGCAACCACTCCTCTCTTGCCTATTTCGCACATTTTAACTGCCTCTGTAGTCTAGTTGTTCACCCACCGGTTCAGGTTCAGAGAAGGACTATGTTTAAGTCCGCTTGACCTACTTCCGCCTACCGACATCTTACCTAAATCTGTCGCCATTACAACAAATTCTAAATTGTTGTGCGGCATCTATAAAAATGATATGCATATATAAAAATGAAAAAAGAAAAGCCATTTCCCCAGACTGTTGAGGATTCCGGGTGAAGTGCGATTCCACCTACGGCCTTATCATAAATTGGCATCAGGTGAGATGAAGGCCAAGCTCTTTCCAGTCGTACAAAACAAACTACCTATCCATTCACATCTTTAACACTTTTCCGGCTTTTCATGGAGGTGTCAGTACGTACATGACCACATCATGCTACCTTTTCCTCAACTAACTAATCTATCACTGGCGCAACTTTCAAGCTTCCTCTTATGAACTTTTTCTTTGTCATATCCATTCTAGTTACTCCACACATCCATCTCAATGAAATCTGTTCTCATCTCTGTCGCGTGCACTTTTCTTCCACCAGTCGCTTTTTAACCAGCCTTAGTAGTAATATTGCAAGTGGTCCCAAATACCTGATAAAATGAATAAGTCGATTGGGACCGTGGTCACTTTTTCCCAAGCGCCTGTCTTCTCAAATTTATTGACAGTATTAAAATATCGGTATATGAATTACTGTTTGTTGTGTGTCTTGTGTGAACCAAACTTTTTTATTTTACATGTACATGATATTTAGTGCTCACGCGCAGAGTAACAGGTACTACTACGTTACGTATTATTACGACATCACTAAATTTTCATACTTAGAGATAATGAACACACTCTAAAGAAAAAAAAAAAAAAAAAAAAAAAGTTTTAGACGAATAAGGCAAATAATTGTATATAAGCAATAAACTACCTACTACCTATAGGTAGTAGGTACTTAAGCACTTAACGCTTTGTTAACTTAAAAGGATACTGACCCAGATAATTTTATGATGTGAAATTTAAGTATATTATTATTAATTTGAACCAGATTTTGGTATAAAAATTGCACCTAGTACATCGATACTAATATGATACATTTGAAAGTGTCTCTATTTTTGCTTAGCCTTTATCTCACCTGGTTTCGAGTTAAAAACAGCTTTTGGCATGGGAATTAACATAGGCTAGTTTTTTTCCGTTAACCACGCCGGCGATACCGGGTCAAAAGCTAGTAATATATAAATTCACATTAGAAAAACCCAAACAGAAGTCTTATTGATAATGTCATCTTAATCGATCGAAGCAAGATCATTTAGAATTAACCTATCTAATCAACTAATTCGGTTTAGTAGTGAAGATATTAAAATTCCGCACAGCGTCTAATCTAGTGATACCGATAAAGTTAGTGAGGGAAACAAGTGCAAACTTGTTACTGTAGTAATATTATGTACCTATAGTAAAGTAGGCCTGTCTATAACCCTAGGCTATTTCACAAGGGGGATATAAATGGAATTATTTTGTCTATCCCTAATGCGTTAAACTTCAGAGAATAGTCTTAGCTTCATAGAATGCAGGTATCTATAGGCTCAAATACACGCGCCGCGACAGAATTCACCCACTGCTGAGTATAGGTATCTCTTTGTTTAAACTAAGTACCTACAATCTTGTACTAGTCATAACCCCATACTAAATGACCGAATGAACAGATTCAGTGGCAATTGCAACAGATGCAATGCTACAGAACGCATTATGGTACCAGCCATTGTTAGAAAAAAGCTGAAAACTACTACATAATGATGGGACAGAATTGCATTAAAATAATATTGCTATGATAAAAGTTCAACCAACCTAGACAACAAAAATGTATTAAATAAATTATAATAAAAAAAATTGGATAAAACAGTAAGAATGACGACGTAAAACCACTTGTTGTTTTGCTTACCTAAAGGGAAAGGATATGATGCATTTCAATGATACACATAAACAGCGCAAGTATCGAGAATCATAATCTTATCGCACTCAGGTACATAAACAGATAAATATAGTGACATCACCGATACCACAGAATAATAATAGTAGGATCCTACTACGTACCGATACGAATACCGCGACAACATTGATATGAGAAAGCAATGACTAAAAACATTGAGCAATAAAAAAGCTTATACAATAATTTGGTACGCACGAGGATAGCAAGTATTTTAACGAGGCATGGTGTCCGTAGAAAATAATTTCGGGTTGGCAGGGATCTACCTCCTAGTGGTGTTCTCCTGTCAACGGAATCGCTAGTGGTATGGACCGTACATGTCCGCTTGGCTGGCGCACGTCTTGCCGAAGTAACGCGCCAAGCAGTTGGCTGCGTTGCGCCGGCACGCGGTTTTGTTCAGCATTAACAGGCAAATTCTGGGAAAGCTTGCTATCGCAGACCAGCCAAGGTACATTTTAAGAGTTTGCCCATAAAAAAACATATTTTGTAAGCCGTCTGAGGTAAAGTTTAGTACTTAACTGTATTATGTTTGCAAAAACTCGTGATAAGATAAGACGAAAGACCTTATCTGGCATTTTAATCTCGTTTGATTGATCGCGAAGCTCACCTTGTTCAGTAACTTTCCTTTGAGTTTCAGCATCACGAATGTTTTCAAGATAGCCTATTACAGTTTGATGTGTTATCTATTTGGCATTTTAGCCGTCATCCTGAGACTTGACCTCCAGGTTTGTCTAGATCTAGGCCAGAACGAGGATAAGGAGTACAATGGAGCGAGTTTTTCCAGAAAGCACTGGCTCTAGCGCACTGACGTAACACGGCAAACCGTTTGGACGGACTTCGGCAAGCGAGTGGTCTATAGTCAGGTGGACCTTTATAGGTGTAAAATTATGATATATAAGTTGAAATTCAGTAGTATTTTCATTGGCATAATGGAGCATAGTGCTTATTATATAGAGCATATTTCTTTATCAAGCTTTCAGCTAAATTCATTTTTAAACCTTAAAATCACGAATAGTACAACTGAATTGTAATCCAAGCACTTTAACCTACTTCATGATATTATAATTTGCCTTTTCAAGAGTCATTGTGGCAGCACTATTCTGTCGCTAGCGTCGTATATGCAAATTTTACTCCTTTCTATTTAGATACAAAGGTTAAAGATAAAATTAGCGCTGGATAAAATAACTCACAAGACAATTGCTATCTGAGCGGTTTGGTACGTAAAGTGAAGCAGCTGCCGAGGCCTTCAAAAATAAATATAAACAAAGTGATTGTTAAAAATATATAATAATAAATAATAATTATCTTAAATTATTATTTCAGGCAACAACAGAAAAATTATAGATCTTATCCTAACTTAGTCTACGGCCCATAGTAATATATACCTGAAAAACTAACATACATAAGTAACTATAACTATTTATTAGCACTTAAAGTCTGGACGTGTCTTACTAGTGTTGTGTTTAATAATCGTTCGTGATACTTTCTAAACACAACACCTTTCGGCCAAAGTTCTTTTTTATTGAAGATGTTCAGTTGGGACTCGCAACACAAACGATTTAAAACCATTGTGGCGAGTTTCCAACTTCAACTGCGTCGATCCTCAGTAAAAACTTCGTCTTCTGCCTCACATGCTCCACTACATCTTCAGCCTTCATGTAGTGGTGAAGTGGGGACAAGTACAGCAGCGTCAACGCGTAAGTTGCCTAAGATAGCCGCATCGCTAACTATTTGCTGTACCGCATAGGTTTCTATAAGGCTTCCGCTTCCTTATACCGTCGTGAAGCCCTCTGCATCCTTCAGCGGAGCTCTAGCGGGTGCAGCGCTGCGAACAGGTCCACAGCTCTGCTTCCTCCCCTTTGTGTGAGGAGCTGCAGATGTGCTGGCCGCTGCAGCTGCATAATCACATTGTCGGAGAGCGAGCGGTACAATACATCACAATTTTCATTCTGGTTGCTCTCTTGTGTATTCGCTTCCAGTTAAAGCCAATCCGCTAATGGAATTTCGGGTTCTTATCATAAGGACAAGAATTATTTCGTATCGTATCTAATTAAACCGAATGACGCGTACAATACGTGCAATGAGTTTGTAAATAAAAGATAATACGTGCTTGGCGGTTTCAATTTCAACGCTGAGAAGTTTAAGTAGTGTGTTGTGTAGTACAACAGAGATAAAAAAAGTCATCACATATTAAATAATAAATAAATATTATAGGACATTAATTTTACACAGCGCCATCTAGCCCCAAACTAAGCATAGCTTGTAATACGGGAACTAGATTACGGATAGGATACTTAAATACTTTTGTAAATACATACGTGCTATATGATACAACACCCAAACACAGAACAAACATCTATATTCATCACACAAATGTTTGTCCTGGGTGGGAATCGAACCCACAGCCTACAGCGCAGGAGGCAGAGCTACTACCAACTGAGCTATGAGGCTTGTTTATTATCTCACAGATACACATCAAGAGCCCATTCGTGTGGATGTCCACTATTGGATGCCATAACCGTCACGCTTGGCAGTTGGACACGAAGGCTGCCCTATTGGTAAGATCTCTTGGTCTTTCAAAATTCCCGGGTTGAGTTGGAGGTGTTAATACCAACATGGCGAAAAACTTGTCAAATCCAATCCAGTCTCAGGTTTACTAGGAAAATAGACTCATGCTTGTAAATTGTAATTATGCGTTTTTCCTTTATTTTGAGTTCACTTTCCAATAGTATTTCGAAGAGATGGTTCACAGCGATAAGGCTGCATTTCCAGGACTGTTTTAGTTTCAATATCCAATAAGTATATTCAAAAAATGTAAGTTCAAAAACTAAAACTCAACTGATACTGAAAAATCACTCTAAAAAGTATGAAACAAGAAAATGTTCTCATCTGAAATGGATATGTTTAAACTATTAAATTTGCATCGTCTATTAAATAAACAACTTACTCGTTATATATTTTAATGCATCTAATACATATTCATAGTCGTGTTCTGCGGACAGCCCCGGGTTACATATTCATAGTCATGTTCAGAGGACAGCCAGGTAAATGCAAGCAAATCTGCGCGCAACAACTAACAATATCTAAGTATATTTTTATATGTTCTAACTGAGCCCTTTTCATTTGATACCCAAAACGGGCTCATTAAACGAAAAAATAATTCAGTACACGACTTTAATGTCAACAAGAGGGCTCCATATCCAATTAAATGTGACGTCACAAAGCCTAGTCAGCTAACGATCTAGACCAACCAGATCCAGATTTAACCGCCTATGTGGTCTAGTGGTTCAACCCACCGATTTCAGATCCTGAGGTCCCGGGTTCGATACCCATGGGTTGTAACAATATATTGTGCTTGGTTTGGTTGGTGGTAGAACTTTGTTTCAGTCCGCCTGGCTAGCTACCACCATCTTACCTAATTCTGTCGCCATAATAACAAATCTAAAATTGTTGTGTTCCGGCATTTAGAGGTAAGATAGCCAGTTCCTTAGTTTGTTGAGGATTCCGGGTGAAGTGCGCCTCAACCTTCGGCCTTATCTCAAATTGTGTAACCAGGTGAGATGAAGGCCATGTGCTTACACGTCGTACAATAAAAAAAAAGATCCTTCCAACAATACCTTTTGTATTTGTATACATTCGGGTCAAAATCATCACCATTATTCGCCGCATACGTGTAAAAACTAAAAGCGAAAGCTCACAATGTTTGGTGAACCTTCAAATATTGTTTTGGAGACACGTAACTAGTACTAATACTAACAGAATTAAATCACCGAATCCAATTATTTGACAGCTATGAGAATACCTTCTTATTTAGTGTTATTTATTATGCACCTTTCCTACTTATTGAATTTACTGAATTTACAGCTAGCAAACATCGAGACATTTCAATGTTTCACATATTGGTGTAGTTGTAGGACAGTCAACAGTAGGATATTATTATACATTATCATTTATAAAAAAAAAACTGTAAATATTAAACTAAATTTATGAACATGGTGCTGCATAATCTATATTCATATATTCATAATCATTATATTTTCAAATAAGTACATACAAATTTCATATTAAATTATCGCTCTTTAAATGAACCGCTTCCTGAAAACCCATCAAGTCATTGCCCCCACCAACGCGATCCCATTCCGATTCACAAAACGAATGCACTTTTTGTACGAACATACTCGTAATGTATGAACCTTGAAAACGGTTTAATGTCCTCATTGCATAACTGAGAGGAAACTGATTTGGGGCTTTAATTCCTTAGATTATTGCAAGGATGCCTACTATAAAACTGTTAAGGAGTATATTACAAAATACAATGGCTTTTAATAGCCATTGTATTTTGTAATATACTCCTTAGACAAGGGGGAAATTATTTATGAAGGCCTACTAATACCTACATACCTACCTACTACTTGTATAATTGGAAGTTACTTTAAAAAAAAAAAAGTTTTCAAATAAGTACTATTTTCCATCCATTTTGATTTTGTTGTGTTTTAAGAGAAAGTAACGCACCACAGACAGATTATCCCTATTCGATTATGCACAAAAAAAACATTTGAATCGGACGTACCATTTTAATATGAACGTCCTACTACGATTTGCACTGGAGAACGAAAATCAGCGGTACTCCGGGGTCTTCCGAAGGCACCTTATCATATGAACATGAAACTACGAACACATCAGGTAAGAAGGTAACCGATCTCATTGTCAAAGTTTCCATCAGATGCAGGACCGAAATACCTACATTCCAAAATGTGAATGCAAAGGTGTAATATGTGAATGTCCAACTGGTTTTAACTGGCTGCATCCAGTTTGTCGATCCGGTTTAGCACAACAAGTTTGGAAACTTGATCTTTAGTGTATTCCACTTATATGCGTACAAGAGAATTTCCCTTCTGAGAAATGCATACGCATTGTTATGAGGCTCTAAAGTTTAGCCATTACTGTCGCCTTCACGGTACTTACGAGCACTAGTCACCATCCCTATATAATTTTAACTAGGTTACAAGGTTTGTGTGTGATTATTATTTCGACTGTGGTCTTTGCTATCAGCATTGCGTTGAGGAATATGAACTGCTGCGAAATTATTGCTGAACAGTAAGCCAAACGCAAATGAAAATGAGCCACTGATTTCCAAAAGTAGCAATATAGTAAGCGGTAAGGACTGGTTTAAACCAGTATCCAGCATACTGCACTGCAGATGTATACGTTTCACACACTTGCGAGTGTGTCCCAACAAATAACGTATAGGTATGGTACATACGTGGCTTTGAGGCCACAAAATTATTCAAAACATTTTTTGTTTCATTTTTTACTTCAAATACCTTCAAATCATTTTTTGTTTCATTTTTTACTTCAAATACCTAACGCAAGGTCACGGCACATAATCTACGGCTTTGAATGACATTGATGTAGGTATGCATGAGTATAGGTAGGTACTAGGTACATAATGTTTTGGTGTTTATGGTGAAAGACAGCGATCGTTTGACCTCGTTGATGCTTTGTAAGCGATTCATAGGCGCTGCCAGCACGTAGTGGTGTGGTACTACTAGTAGTGCATTGCCTACCAACGATAACATATACGTATACGTACAAGACTTGATAAAATATTACGAAGAGTCGGTAAACATCAAATAATGCTTCAAAGTTTGAATAAATACCCAAACTTCTAATATTTCTACAATTGATCAAAAATGGTATCGATATAAAAATCACGAATAACGCTAATATAAATGTTTTTAATATTTTTATATACCTATTTATAATGGTAACTAAAACGTCACAAAATATACCTATCAGATCAGATAATGATACCTATCTATCTATTGATGATAATTTATATTATATATATAATAATATTCATGTTTACAGGGGTAATGGTAGTAATAAGTAATCATAGCTGTGAGCGTTTTAATTTTATCTTTTTATCAAAAGATTACATAACAAGCCTCATAGCTCAGCAACCCTGACATCTGCGGTGTAGGTTGTGGGTTCGATTCCCACCCAGGTCAAACATTTGTGTGATGAATATATATGTTTGTTCTGTTTTTGGGTGTTGTATCATAAGTTTATAAGTATTATATCCGTAATCTAGTTCCCATATTACAACCTACGCTTAGTTTGAGGATAGATGGCGCTGTGTGAAATTAATGTCCTGTAATATTACTGTAATAAATATAACTAACTTATTTATAGGATATTCATCGGATAGGAAAATAAGCGTGCTGAGCTAATTACTACAAATCCATTACTAATACGTTCTATGAAGGCCAAAGCCAACAAGACAAAAGGAAAGTGGACAGAAGATAAATCAGAAAAAAAGTTTGATAATTTATGATCTGCTTATTTTATACAAAACGTTTAAATAAAAAAAAACAAATGTCTATTTTAGGAGCAAAACGATATTACGTAAGTAGGTACTAGGTAGGTGTTTGCACTTTGCAGTGTCCTTCATACAGCATTTATTAGAATAACCAGTTTCAATTAGTGAACTCAATGAATACCCAAGCAAGTTGGAAAGACAAACTTTTGCATGAAAATAAAAAAGCAATATCTAGGTTACTTTAAACATTTTCCATAAGGGATAATCTTATGAAGCAGACGTAGGCACAATAATTTATTCAAGATCGATCAAGAGATAAAAATATTGAAGATTGCCACACATGAAACTCCGCGCATAAACAGTAGGTACTATTATAAATTATGTGGCATACGTAGAGCTTACTCCATTGAACAACTCTGCTCTACGTTTTGTAAAACCCTTATCCCAAAAGCAACAATGACGAATATACAATATCCGGTAATAATACGGTTTCATACTTGTGCGCAGTTGTGTCGCATCAATAAAATAAATTGTAAACGCCAAAGTCCATGCACAGCCAGAGCTTTACATGAAACAGTTTTAGCATTACCTGTAATATATGCACCTGTAACGGACATTTTCAATGTAAGATAATTCCTTTACATAAAAAATATGCCGGTCGGCGCCGTCGCTCTGAGGGGGAGGAAAAGGGGGAGGGGAAAGGGAGAGGAGCCGCGGTTGTAAGGGAGGTCAGGCTCGGTGCATCGGAACTGTAGGGATGGGAATAGACAGTTAGCCTTTTACGACTAACTTACTACACCTATTACGTATAAATAATCTTTGATCACCTCTATTGCCATATTTAACAAGCCTTACAGTTGCTAGTAGCTCTGCCTTATGCGCTGTGTAGGTTATGGGTTTAATTCCTACCCAGGACAAACATTTGTGTGTCAACACTTATCATATCATACATTGTATGATAAGTAGGTACCTACAGTATTTTACAAGCTTTACTGAGTTTGGGGCGTTGCGTAAAATGATAGAATTAATATTAGATATAGGTAATAATGAATAACTAATACTTTCAAATGAACCGATGTAAGTATTAGAGAACTTTGGAGCGTGCGGTTCTGTCGGATACTATACTACCATAGTTTATTACAATTATACTAGAGTGTGCTGTGTGTGTTACTATAACAGATCTGTTATCAAAGAGAGTTGCGCGAAACTATTGTTTCTAGAATGAGCAGAGTAGCGGGAACTTTAGCCAGAGCCGGATTGAAGATCAAGGCCTATATATGATAAGGCCAGTTTTTTAACCATGCCAGGATGTCCTTATACGGGGTAATGGTGCTACGCAATACTTGAATCAAGGTTTTCTCGTATAAGCCCATAAGTTGTTTGATCGGATAAGAAGCAAGTTCCGGGGTATGTGGGACTTTGATGAGATAACGTATTCAGTTCAGGTTTAGACTGCGCAATTCTTCATAAATATGCTTTAAAAAGTAGCACGCGGATGAATTGAAAGTTTAAAAATATGCAGGTGTATAAAAATCAAAAAATAAAACCAACATACTAAAAAGTCCTTCAACAAAAAGCTGTGTTGGCGCCACAGCAGAAAATTATCAGCGTACAACACTAGGTGAGGTCAGACGTAACCGCGCCCCTGCCTCACCCCTCGCCAGTATAAAACGAGGCCCCCACGCGCGCGCCGCGTCTAACGTTACAGAGCCACCGTATAGCTCGGTGTCGCAACGATCGCAAACACACGCGCTTCAAATTGTGAAAGTGTTGTGACTCGAGTGAGAGTACCGCGCCAAGCGAAAATCTCTAAAAAACAAGTGGCGAGGAAATTGTTTCTTGAATACCAAACTAGTGGGGTTCAATGGAAGCGAGGTTCGTGACTTGCCGTAGCGCCCAGCAGATCAAGCCGCCTGAGAAGAGCCTCGCGCCGCCACCGACGGTGAAGGGGCTCTTGTCCCGTTTTGGGAGCCAGGCCCAGGCGCTGTTCGCACCCAAGAAACCCCGCTTCGGATCGTCCGTGGCCATCCACAAACTCCGCGAAAGCAAGTGGTTCAAGCACGATGAACAAAACATTCTATGCTCGGTTCTCGAGTCGGGATTCATCATCGAGGTTCGCGCCGAGGATCCTCTGCCCCCAGATACTACCCTGTCTCCAGATTACCACATGTACGCAATCGCCATGTGGAAGAAGGGTAAAGGTAAGTTCGAGTAAATCATTATTTCCCGTTTCTAAGTTATCGGTAGTATTGAGGTTAAAGCGAGTGATATCGTGCGAACGGCGCGAGTCTCCGACTGAGACTAAATAAAAAGTTGGCGCGCTACACTCATGGCTCACGGACGCACGTAAGCGTCGGCTTCACAATCACTAGTAAATAAATTATGTTAGACGCCAATGTGCTGTGACTACATTCTAAATGGGAACAACACATGAATAACTAATTACCGAGCCGATTAAGCGCCATTAAAGAATGCAGATACGAAAGGCCAAAAGCCTTGAGAGTATTAGGATTACATCTCAAGGATTTCAAACAGGTTTGGAGTCATAACACAAAAATATACGATCAATGACATAAAGTTTTTATTTGTCGACAGAAAAAACAAAGAACCCGGAACAGATAGACATCTACACGGTACAACAGAAAGGTGTAAGAAAACGTGTAGTCAAAACTACAATGAGTTCCTTTTGGAAGAAGGATTCAGTGATACGCATCAACAATGTGGACGACAAGCAGGAGACGCCAAACATTGAAAAAGACATCAGGTCCAAGGTAAATATATATGGGAGGAACACACAACACGTTTCCAATTCCAACATAACGTTCCCAGATGTCATTCGCCCCAATAACGTAACAAATCTGTACTTGCAAGCCGCGTTTGATTGACAAGCTTATACGCTAGATCACAACTTTCGAAACACCTGTCTTGGCTAATACTCTCGACGTAACATGGTCATCTAGCAATGAAAATCAAAAGATTAAACGTTAGATTGAACCAGCTCAGACTTACAACAGTCAAGACCTAAATTGTTCACTGAACTTTTCGTAGACGTGTTTCGTTGAATTGATTTCAATGACCTCGATTATATTGCAAATAAGTATTGTTCCCAATTTCGAGCAGATGTTCGACAATTCGGTCTTGGCTTCTCTACTCAATAGAGCGTCACTTCCCAACGACTTCTTATCCGAAAATGCATGTTCTAACCTTGAACGGTTTTTATTCTCTTCATAACTGTAGGTTCGCGTCAGAATTGGAAACCTCTCTTACAGATAGCGAGAGTCGAAAGGCTTTCGCTGTTGGGCAACTGTGGGCACAGTTGAACAGTGGAACGGCTACTAAGGAGCTTCCTACTGATTCCAGCTGGACATGGCAACTAAGTCAAGGTTCGAGAGGAACTGGCATAATACTCTACACTTCGTCCACTGGTGCCGGTACGGGGAGACGCCGCAGGAGGCTCGCATGAGACAGGTAAATAACACTTTACATGGATACGCTGTTTACTCGCATTCTAGAACCCTCGATAACGGTACTACACGTTCGTGAGTTGCGTTACTGCTCCGGTAATCTGGCACGGTTTAATTCCGCTTCACTTTATCCACTATTTTGTGTTACTTTTATTGTTCTGTATTTTATGGTTCTAGAATTGTTTATTGTTGTTTACGTCTTCACCTCATGTGTGCATGTTGCTCATCATCAGAAACCAAAGCTGTCCTTACAAATTTCGAAATCAGTTAATCTATTTGTGATGGCAGTTTTACGTCATTCCTTGAGTACGTTCTAAAGAAGCATCATAAAATCATTGTTCATTGGCTTTGTGTATGTCTGCCGTGTGACTACACTGACTTTTCTACGGAGGCATTGACAACTGGGCACATGGACGGCGATCATCCATCGAGATTGCATGGGACAATGGCACGAATAAGAAAACACGATCGCAAAACGAACAAATTTTGTTACAGGTCAGCTTAACGACGTCGAAAACACCCATGATTATCATCTTTTGATGGTAATTTGAGGCGCTTTGGACACTTTCCGCTGGCAACATTTAGTACCGGTGAGGATTTGAATTTTAATCAATGATGTCCCGGATTAAATGTGCCCCACTCTGTGTTTCTTCCTATTTTATATTTATATGCTATTTGTGTATTGTATACTGCCTTCACAATTGTGCGTATAACGACCATGACATCTAAGTGAAACTAAGACAATTCTAATTGAATATGGGCATAAAATATGCGGCATTTATGTAACTTGAAAAAAATTGTTAAACAGTAAGAATCTATTACTTTGAATAAAACCTGCACTTCAACAGTACCTATAAAAGAAAGCCGCATATAGGTGCCAGTCGCCTTCAAAAAACATGAATCTTCAAGAAATCGCGTTGACTGTACGAACCCAAAGTCCATTCACCTTGCCTAACTGAGCGAGACTAATTGTAAAATATTTAGTAACTTCGCATGCGAGTAATTATTTGTAAGAGCGATAATATCATATCGTAACTACGAACAACAAAACTGCATATGTAGACAATGCAGGTATGCTAACAATTATGACAGGTTCAACTATTTGTCGCAAGGTTACAATAACAACTGATTAAATATTTGTAAGTTGTACAGTCCTAACTGAGCACCTTACAAATATGGTATCATTACTGATGGCTTGAAATTTACGTCAACTTTCTTTTTTATTTTACGGTGTATCTTCTTTCGGTTATTGATATTAAATTTACATTGAAATGTCAACGCGCTTATATCAACCTTAAGAAAGAGAACACACATAATTTAGTACCTAGGTTTCTTTTGTACCTACGTCAAACAGTTAACCTTTATATGGTATTGATTTACACACAAACTGATCAAAGATACTCAAGGAAGAAATATCAACATTTTCAATGTCTCAAAATAATATTCGGAAAAAAACATCTGATTGACGATTTCGAAACGAAATCTGCATTTCGATCACAATGTGATATTGACCTAGCTGGTCTATCGTTATAGACCAGCATACCAACTAGTAAATTTAGAAATTCAATGGGCACAATATTAATATGATCAACGAAGAATAAACGACTTTACGATAGTACTCATATCAACTACCAGCTGTATAAATATTTGAATAAGTTGAGTAACGTTTTACAAAAATATTCTTTTGAAATTGCAATGACATCGTCAAATGCTATTTTTAAAACGGTTAGCAACAACAGTAACTGTAGCATGGTTATATATATTTTAAAACTGTAGGTACTTAGCTAATATCATATTGCCCACTATATATAATAAAGATAATAAACAAAATTATAAAAACAATGAAGCGGCTACCGAGGAAACAATATATATAAAATTTCACAAAAATATGTTTAAAAATATGTTACAAGGAAAGCAGGTTACCTAAAAAACGTTACAAACGGTCAACAAGTAATATAATCAGTAATATGTAATAAAATTTACTCCAAAATGTTATGAATCTAAACCGACATTTCGTAACGATAATAATAAGCATACCAAATCGATACGATGCAAACTTTAGTATCAATTCTTTTGGATCTGACTTGTTTTTTTTTAAATGAATTTAGAGTGTTACGACCAGACAGTTTAAAATGCATTTTTTATATAGCTGCTGGGCAAAGGTTTTTCCCTAATATTGTTTTTACTAACCAAATTATATAGTTAATAGACCAGAAATATAGTTAACACAAACTTGTTGGTACACTTACAATCGTTATCAAATTTTGTAACTTACAACTTCCCAGAATAAACAACGCACTTAAACTTAACCTCGATATCGTTCTGTCTGACCCCAATAATGCTAAGATGCTTCAAAATAAATACCAAAATCTGAATAATAAAATTCCAAACGTTTGAATAACTTCACACATGAGTAGTCAGTTTGATTGAAATTAGTGTTCGATTCCAGAGACCTATTTTCGTAAATCTTCAAACATATTTATGTGAACAAAACTAAACTACCTGTTACAGTATCTACAAAAACATTTGTTTTATATATAGACTCGGCAAATGAGACTTCTATTTCCGTACAAAATAAATAGTTATCTGATGATTTCTGCAATTACATGTAGAATAATGATGGATCCAGTTTATATCGAATACGACCAGTTCGTAGGCAATATAATAGAGATGCTATAGATAACCGGAATTAGCACTATGATTATTTTTTTGTAATAGGGACGGGAAAACACTATACGTATTTTCACTAACGGATTTTCCTTTTTAACAAACAATTTTTTTTATTTTTTTTTTATTCCTAATGACTAGGCGAAACAATTATCACGCTGTTTAGTTATGTTATTATTAGCAATTTTATGTGTAACTGCTTTATGTACTTGTCTAAGTATTTATTAATTTGTATGAAGAATTACATCTACACGAATAACATATGAACGTATAGTAATACGTTTATTAATATTAGATTAAATTGGGTACTATCAGTTTATCAGATAACAATTTAAAATATCACGTAATTTCTAGAGATAGAAAGTTAGGTATCCTTTTCACCTTAAAACATTATTAGTTTGATAAACATAAACGTGATAATCGTGCGAACTGTCAAGATACAATAATTGATAAGGATTCCAACTTTTTCTATAAATATTCGTGTCACGTGTCTTCCAGTAAAGATTTGCATATTTTGTGAATTCGTATGCTTAATTTTTTTTTAATACCTGATCAACGATTATTTCGTAGGTTTTTATGTTGTTTAAGAAGGGTAGGGATGTATATATTTGTTTTTTGTTACAGATAAGCGAGTCATTGAAATGGGGCAACGTCGGCATGAGCATGGGCGTTATCCTAGTCAGTCAGAACCAAGCCAGGGAAAAGGCCCGGTCAGTCTGATTGTGGCAATCCAGTGGATCACCATCCACTGGATACTCATGCTTCTGCTTCCGGAGACCCTCGTCCAAGATCGACAACGTATAAGCATTCTTATTATGAATTTGATAATACTTTTTGAGTTTCGGATACGGAAAGATTCCAAGGATTCATAGTCCCGGCTCTTTTTAAAGTTCCTTTTGTGAATTTCACTATGATTATTTATTTTTCATATTTTCGATTATATTCTCTTACTACAACTTCGATCTGCAACATCTTTTACTTATGTATACTATTCTGATTTTGTACTCTCTATTTTAATTGGCAAAAAATAGTACGGAGTTGCTTTGGATAAAATATTGAACAGATTGTAGAAAATTTATAATTGTTACAACATTCCTTTTATAGTAGACAAAAGACGCCCCAAGGCTTATGTTTTAAACTGTATTGTTAAGTAATTTGATATTACATTACATTAAGTGAGGCGACCATGGAGAAATCTTATTGATGTTCTGAGTGGCACCTAGTCTTGCAAGTATTTCGTTAGTTCTGATAAAATAAGACTGTTTTCTGATTTTCTGTGAAAATTATTTATTTTATTAGATTATTTTCGATTGAAATTCTAATGTTTCAAAGATACAATGCTACAAGTATTGATATTGTTACGACCAGTTGGTTGAATGATAGTATTTTATTTATAACAATATTTCGACCTAATGAAAACTTATGAGACAGATTTTTGTGTTGACTGTTGTGGAAAATTGTACATGTGTAAGTTTTAATGTTCTATTTATAATGAAGCATTTTTCAAATAAACAAATGATGATATCTTTGAATTTTATTTATAACGTAATCCATACAAAATGCAAAGACTCTTAGACCTCGCGAATCTTATGGGTGTTGGTGGCATTACCTACAAACGATGCCTATTTTTTTAGGTTAGGTTAGGCATACTTTTAGTGAAAAATTTCAACCCCTTTTTGAACCCCCTAGGGTACGAATTTTCAAAATCCCCTTCTTAGCACTCATTTTCGCATCAAGACAAACATACCCTCCAAATTTAATGTCTCCACGATTAGCCGTTTAGGCTGTGCGTTGTTATCAGTGAGTCAGTTAGCATTTTATATTAGTATAAGATATATGTAATAATATAATAAGGAAACTGTAATGGTAAAGACACCGAGCATAAGTTATTTAGAAGAGTTAGACTTAGACTGGTACAAAGAAGTGGAATTAGCCACTTACTTTCTATTTGCTTGCGAGTCATGAACATGTATTTTTACTTCTGGCCGAGTCTAGGAGATGGCAGTAATTATGCATGTTTTATGTTTTATTACTATTGTTCACCTTCTATTATTAGTAACTTGTTATTAAGTTATGAAATTATTTTATTTTAAAACATTGTTATATTACAAGGAGATATTATTACCTATATAACCTTACCTATATTAAGTAAAGTTACCTATAGAACATTTGAAACGGTTTTTAGCTTACCTGCAAATATTAACTTTAATTGTATTTTCTTTTATTGTTTTATGTATACGCGATATAATAATGTGGATTTAGCGATAAGTTGGTCAGGACGGAAAACTTACGTAGATTATGTTATAGATCTGGTCTATTTATAAATGAAGTAAAGATAATAACAATAACAAATCTCAACTTTAAGGTCAGAAAAACATTCATGAACTTCGGACGGGAGATAAGTGGAAATAACCGTTGGGAATTATTAATAGATAACATTTTATTGAGGTTTTAATACTATCTTATTCAATAAAAAGTGCTCAAAGGGTAATGAAACTGCAATGCCTTTTTTAAAGGTAGGTTTATTACTTTTGATTAATTCGAAGAATTTATGAAGTAAATCACATTTTATCACCGATTCACGATCTACTTTGATCAAGACCAAAGATTTGAATACAATATCAAATTTTATCAGATTGCTTGAAGTGTTATTGGTCTAATAGCTACGAGTTAACCGCCTTTGTAGTCTTATGGTTCAACCCACCGATTTCATATCCAAAGGTCCCGGGTGCGATCCTCAGGGGGAGTACAATATTGTGCATGGTTTGGTTGGAGGTAGGACTTTGTTTAAGTCCGCCTGGCTAGCTACCACCATCTTACCTAATTCTGTCGCCATAACAACAATTCTAATCAATGTTGTGTTCCGGCTTTTAGAGGTAAGATAGCCAGTTCCTGAATTAGTTGAGGATATCGGGTGAAGTGCGCCTCCACCTTCGGCCTTATCTCAACTTGTAACCAGGTTTCCCGTCGTTACAAGCCAGAGACGTATTGTAGATAATAATAATAACTAATTAATCAAGGTTAAACTATTTATTAAGATAACTTACATCCATAATTGTATTAATTTAAAATGTTAATGGGTAGTAATAATATATGTTTTTAGTAAAGAATATAATGGATGAAGTTTGGATGTAAAGACAATAAATTATACACAAATATATCATTCTCTGACTGTACAAAAAAGGCATCTAGACGCATCTAAACTTATGACTCACGTGTTTTTGGCTGTGGTGTTTATCAGGGCAGTATTTTGGGTCTTGCTCTGTTGATTGTCTACTGTACTAATATTTTCACGTAACGTAAACAAACAATAGTAAATCTAGTGCTTACCTCTCTGAGCAATCCAAACAGCATGTCCGTAGAAAGCGACCGTTCGTGAGCCTCGTCCATGATGATGGCGCAGTATTGCTCTAAGTCCGGTTCTCGTAGCCCCTCGCGGAGTAGAATTCCGTCCGTCATGTACTTTATCACTGTGTTGGGCGATGTGCAGTCTTCGAAACGGATCGCGTAGCCCACTTCTTCGCCTGGTGGTTGGAAAATACGTATATTTATTTTACTTTGATAACAGCATGTAGTTTTAACCGCCTCTGTGGTCTAATGGTTCAACCCACCGATTTCAGATCCAGAGATCCCGGGTTCGATTTCCAGGGGGAACGATATTGTGCTTGGTTTGGTTGGTGGTAGGATTTTATTTAAGTCTACCTGGCTGGCTACCACGTTCATACTTAATTCTGACGCTTTAATAACAATTAAAAAAATGTGTGTTCCGGCATTTCGAGGTAAGATAGCCAGTCGGCTTTTACAAGATTTCTGAGTTGGAAGCGTATCGCAAGGTGCAACGGGATGTAATACATTATTAAATATTTGATTAGAAGCCTGGTAAATAAATGGCTGTTCTACATAGACTAACTGGCGAAATCGGATTCAACCTTTTGTATCTTCCTAAATTCAAAAATAAAAATATTTATTTTTAACACTAAATCTAAGGTACACGGCGACTGTGCCTGCAATCATATGTATAGAGGTATAATTACATAATTTTCTAAATTAAGCCATTATATTCACGTCAGGTGAATTCTGTCATTACTTTTAAAGCCTAACATATCTACCAGGTGTGGTACAAAATTATGACTTGTATACGTATTAGTGTAGGTGACTGTACATAAGCCAAATGGGAACGATGAAACAGCAAGTTTAATAAATAAGCTTCGTAGAATGACTAGACGTACAGACAGCGAGACAATGTGATGACTTTACAACTTGGAGACAGAGCAAGCCTACCTAATGTTAAGTGCATCTTTTGCCTATAACAAAGCCTTACTGCCTCTGTGTTCCAGTGGTTCGCCCACCAGTGTCAGACCCAGAGATCCCGGGTTCGATCCCCGGGGAGTACAATATTGTGCTTGGTTTGGTTGGCGATAAGACTTTGTAAGTCCGCCTGGCTAGCTAGAACCATCTTACCTAAGTCTGTCGCCATAACAACAATTCTAAATTGTTGTATTTATTGTTGTATTAGATTGTCGGCATATAGAGGTAAGATAGCCAGTTCCTCAGACTGTTGAGGATTCCGGATGAAGTGCGCTTCCACCTTCGGCCTTATCATAGCTTGAATCCAGGTGAGATGAAGACCAATCACTTCCCCGTCGCACAAAAAAAAGTCACGACCTACACTGCACTGCATTGCGCCCGTCACTTAAGCCTCGCATGTCCATAATGTCACTAAACTCCGTTCAGCCACTATACCCTACAAACTGGAACACAGAAATGCTGCTTGGCGGTCGAAATAGATTTCTTGGTAGTACTTCCCCGGACGAGCCTCTAAGCTGTACTACTACTATGCCAATCGACCCCGTAGGTATCAGAAAGCTCACCTAGTTTACAGTTCATCTCATCCGACACACGCTTGGCCACCGACATGGCCGCCACACGTCTCGGCTGAGTACATCCGATCATGCCAGACCGGCTGTACCCCTCCTCGTGGAGATACTGCGTTAGCTGGGTGGTCTTACCGCTGCCGGTCTCACCTGGAACACATGAAAGTATAAACATATCATGTAACAAAAATATAACAAATTATAATTTCAAAGGAAGATTCACATAGAGTGGATTGACAGACAAACTGCTGAACTCTTAGATAATAAAACAAATGATATCGCCTTACTATGCTTCCTATGAAATATTAAACTGTGAAAATAGTAGCATATTTTGTCATGCGATACTAGTAAAATATATGATTATGTAATGATTGTTTTTCAAACAAATAGCAACTCCAACTGAAGAATTAAAATACAATAAGTAACTGAATGTAAACTGCTGCTCTGGTGCGTTTAGGTGGGATTTTAGGTGAGACACATTCGGGCGGATGGTGCGAAGCACTTTTGTTTTTTTTTATCAAAGGCTGAACCTCACACTTGGCTAAGCCCGTATCACGAAGACCAGCAATCGAACAAAATTTCGGTTTGCCACATTTTTTGATACCGGGACTTTGTTCCCGATATCCCGTGGAATTCCATAACAATTTTGTATTTTGGTGTCAGCCAAGCGTTTGATTACCAGCATGCAAAAAAAGATGAGGCCTAAGATTCAGCACGCTTGTCTAAAAGGAACCTATTCTAGACTTGAAGACTAAGATTTTACTGGTACGAATTCCTTACCTGCTGGTATTTATTATTATCTTATGATAAAGTAAGAGACGAAACGATGTGTTCGGCACAATGGAACATTTTCAAGGTACCTGTCGTACGTCTAGTCTTAAGTGCACATTCATTAAGAGCAAATCTTACTGCCTGATGACAAATCTGTCATCTGCAACTTAAAACAAATGGTTTCCCATTTTCTTTCATAGAGTACACATAAGTATAGTAGGTCAGATAGGTAATTATATCAACAAAGATCCGTCTCCACAAGATCCTACTGCCTGTGGCCTTGTAGCTTGAAAACGAATCATATTTCAATGCTGATCATTTTTTTATTTTTAATAACACTATAATATGCATTCTATAATGTAATAAAATTATGTCAGAATTTAAGGGGGACTGCAGTTGTCTATAACACCAGCTTTTAGCCGAGCACAGTCATCTGATGCTAACCAAAACAACACTTTTCATTATATTATTTTTTTATTAACACGAATTTGAGTCTAATAAATAAATAAGTTTATTCAGATAACATTATGAGATCTTCTAAGAACATTAAAGTTTGGCAAATGTAATCCAAAAATAACCTGCATTGCATATGATAAACATGATCCTTAATTTGTCCTGGGTTCGATTTGCACTGAAATGAATGTCCTGTAATAACATAATATATATGATAAACAGGATCCGTGATCACGAGACCACCGTTCTATCTAAGGTTAACCAAATGATTGACCGAGCGAGCGAAGTGAGCGAAGCGTCTTAGTTTCGAGATTGACCAAAAATGCTTTTCTCCGCTGTCTCTCGGCCGTCGGCTGTCGGTTTGTTCTTGCCTATAGCTCGCATCTTTCAACCGACTTTTGATGAAAATTGGCAGAAATGTTCCTTGATATAACATTTTTTAGTCGATCGCGATTTTTGATCGGGCGTAAAATAGGGGGGGGGGGGGGGGGGGAAAGGGGGAAGTTTGCTGTAGCGTTATTATGAACGGATTTCAACAATTAAGTTTGAAAGACACACTAAAGATTCAATTCTACACAAGATGTGAAAAAAAAAACAAAGAAGGGGAGTGGAGGGGGGAAAGGGGAGAAGTTTGCTGTAGGACTTCAATTTTTGTTTTTTTTTGGAAAATATACATTTTGGTATACACCTACGTTTACTAATCAGACTAAGCGTTCTCTCCGCCTTTGCAAGACAAATCCGTAGACACCAGGTTCGATCTCCTCAGACCAAGGGAACGCGAGTAATCGCTAAAACGAATACCCCTATTTGCTCAAAAGTCTAAAAGGAAAAGTGAAAGAGGAAAGCATCGGTTACTGCATGGTTATCAGGGCTCGCGAGGTCTGCCGTTCTTACAGAACCACTGTACATATCGAACTAACCGACTATGATGACCACGTTGTTCTCCCGTATGACTTGCATCAGCTCCTCTCTAACCGCGAACGCAGGGAGGAACCTCCTCTGTTCTCCTATCGACTTCTTGTTCACGAAATCTGACTTCGATTTGGGTTCAGCCACTGCTGCTTCTGTAAAAATCCAGCAGCATTAGAAACCAAAGCCTCAAAAGCGATTAGGTATTCAGTGATAAATCCAGTAAAAAAAAAAACAGATCTCTCTTGCATGCTCTTTTGAATGCTCTTGACCTCTAAAACACCTGGGGATTACTTGGGAAAGTTTTTTTTTTGTAAGACATGGAAGCGCTTGGCTTTCATATCACCTGGTTTAGTTGAGATAAGGCCGAAGGTGGAGGCGCACTTCACCCGGAATCCTCAACTTACTGAACTGGCTGTCTTACCTCTAAATGCCGGAACACAATTTTTTTTTAGGTTTATTGTTATAGCGACATAATTAGGTCTTCTATGTAGCGAGCATTCCTAGTAACTGACTGCTTGGCACCGGACTTCAGCAGGAAGGAGCTCGCAAGCCAGGCGAAACATAAGAAGGCTCTTACTTTCTCATACAAAACTTTGTTCCATTTTCATTTGGAAATGACAGGTCTGATTCAAAATACTTTTTGCAGGTATAATCGGATAGGGATAATCTGTGTCTGTGGTGCGTTACTTTTTCTTAAAAACGAATACAAACCATAATACTATGTAAAAGTTTTTTTCCATATATTTTAATTGTTATTGCGTTTTAAGAAAAAGTTGCGCGCCACAGACACAGATTATCTCTTTCCGATTATACCTGCAAAATTTCATGTGAATAGGTCTTACCACTTCGAAATGAAAAAGGAACTATGTTTGTACTGGAGAGCGAAAATTAGCGACTCTCCGGGACCCTCTTAACAGGGGGGCACAGGTTGTGTGGTTAGCAGGTTCTACCACCAGCGATGGCATCATTCAGCAGTAGCCGTTGACTTAAGCTCGAAAGTTACTTTCATAACATGTCTGAGTATTATACATTTGAAGCATGGGTTTTACACCTGTACGAGATTTGATGGAGACACTTACAATGAATGGATTGATTATGGTTTCAACACTTACACAAAGTTGTTAAACTTGTATCGTGGATATGTATCTTCCAGGGAATTTAGATAAATCCTTATCTTAATCCTAAACAACTAATAGATTTAATGGCACCTAAGTAATATCATTAAAAGTGTACCTGCATAGCGTTAAAATATTTATGACAAAGATAACCCCGCACAGTTCCAGTTGCGCCAAGGTTCATGACTACCTTTTATAGGAAGGCTTGCTCCATGTACGCTCATTCTTGCCCAGGCAAGACTCGAGATAAAAAAACAATTATTCAAATATTTTCTCTTCATAGTATTAGTGAAGATAGGTATTTTAATAGTTAGTATACATAGAGGTAGCTTTGATTCGCCCAGGGATCTTCATCAGCTTGAGTGCGATTCCCGGATCAAACCGAAACAAAGTTGTTGCTAACTATAATATATCAACTAACTGTATATATATATACCTACTATCTAATACGTTAATAGAACCAGTGTTCAAAATAAAGTTACTTAGTTGTTTATCATTAGAATTAGGAGACAACCTTTTATTACGGGAACTATTACAGCATAGGTACTATATTTACCGTGGCTACTACGCCTACGTTGTACCAACCCGTATCAAAAGTATCCTATATACGTCCCCATGGCTTACACTATTAGCCATGCTTAATTTCATTAAAATCCGTTCAGCCAGTACATTCGTGGCCGAGCCTGCGTAACATTCACTTAATATAACTATTACAATATGTAAAGTGTGAATGGTGATGTGTGTAAAAAAAGCCTAGAATCAAATGATGTAACCAACCTTTGTCTAAATGCTCCGCGTATTTATACGCTTGCTTGGTAGGACCGTCTTCTACTTCTTCCTGCTCCTTCTGAATACCCATGATGTTGCCTGAAAATTAATAGGTAATAATTATGTTATTTAGTGGTATGGTAACATAAATATTAATATAAGAAATGGGTAGTTTACATTACAAATTTTTATCATCAATATGTCAGGCCATACAATCCCACTGATGAGTTTAGGCCTTCACCAATGTCACAATTAGCAATCCTTAGCCGCATCCAACCATCGACTCCACGCGACTACACAGTGTTTCTGCATTTATAAAAAATGCTATTCAAAGATTTTTATTTTTTATTTTACGTGCTTCCCCTCATCTTACATGTGGAAGCGCACTTCAACAGGAATCCTCAACTGCCTGAGGCTGTTAAAATTAAAGGCAGGCAGGCGGTCTGTAAATTTCAGCTAGAGCTCTAACATGTCTGAAGACATGTCGTGCCAACTTCATCTAGTAAATAGTAAAATATATTGAAAATGTGGGTAAAACATTTGCCTGAACACTCTTCCATTTGGGTATTTTTATGGTTTGTGTTTTAAGCAAAAGTAGCGCACCATCGACACAGATTATCCCTCTCCGATTATACCTGCGAAGTTTTATTTGAAAAGGACGTGCCATCTCGAAGTGAACGACAAACTACATCTGTACTGGAGATCGAAAATCTGTGGTAATCGCGAGCCTTCGTAAAATAATCTTACCGATTTTAGTTCCCTCGAGTTTCCAATGTTTTTTCTGCGCTTTTCGCCTTTCCTTTTGCTCTCTGAACGCTTTGACGAGAGCCGAGCCTTTGCGAGCGTTTATTGCCATATCTGCTGTTGGATCTTTCACCTTAAAACAATGATGACTTAAAAACTTAGATGCGCAACATGTCAGTTAAAAAACAATTATATTTCGATAAGCGTAAGGTACATCTGTCTTTTTGTAACATTATCCAGACTAAACGGCTCCACAGACATAGTTACAACTAAGTAAGGACATTGTGTACATCATGAGGCTACTTTTTATCCAGGTTCCTAGCAAAGTCGAGAAGCTAGTTTATTATTTTTTTGTACTACTAAGGTGGCAAACAGGCATACGGTCCACCTGATCTTAAGCGTATACTATTGCCTATTGACGCTTGCAGCACCAGAAGCATTACTTGCGCTTTGCCGACCCTTTTAAAGCTCTGGGGACCTAACGGCAGTAACATTTGGGTGCAATGTTCTGTACTTCCCGAGACAGGCTGCTCAAATAGTGAGTAGGAAATCCTTCTAAACAAAGAGACAAATATACTTACAGGTATAACAGGTTCTGGTTGCTTTGTAAAAACGATTCGTCCATCAAGGAATGGTGGCACAATGTTGTGGACTAAAAGATGTACTCTGTCCACACTTTCCTGTAACAAAATCAATCAAACAATGTTCAAAGAATTAAGTTACTTTGTGGTTAGTCGCTGTCAGTATGTACCTAGTACCTACTTGTTAATTCACATTCTCTTCGAATTTAATAGATAACTGCAGTTTTAATTTTTGTGTGCCTTTATTCAGTTTTTTTTTTCTAAAGAAATTAAAAATCAAACAGGCACACCTGTTTGACTTTAAATTTTTTAATGTCAGCAAGAAAACAATAGGATATTTCATCAGCATTCATCATGCACATCCCATTATCCGGTCTAGTCACAAATTGCGCTGAGACTTTATGCTTACCTCATGAAATTTATAGTCGACATTGATAGAATGCATGACGCCGTGGTAGTTTACCGATAGCGTGATAAATACTTATTCTTATTGAGTGGCCAGTATGTATAACCAGGGCACGAGTACCTAATTAATATAATTCAAAAACTAACGGATAAAATACCGATGGCTCCCCCAGACGGGCCACGGGTCCGTAGCCGTAGTTGGATATAGAGGATACTAGTCAGTAAACCACTCCACAGAAAAAATATTTAGTAATAAATCCGCTAAATCTCTCTGAAAAAATCAAATCGACACGTGTTTCGATGTGCAAGTGAGATTTCTTGCAGCGCAGAGCTCGGAGCGACAACACGTCCACAGGGGGCTAGTCAGTGAGCAGCAAGACTATATTTCCTGAGGATGCCTCGTGTAGAGGCGAAACACGTGTCGATTTGATTTTTTCAGAGAGATTTAGCGGATTTATTACTAAATATTTTTTCTGTTTTCAGATTTTATTTTGAAATATGGATTTCCCCACATTTTTTTTTACGAAAAACGGGTATTTATCGGCGGTTTTGCACCAGCCTTGGTGGGGTTGGGCCAGAATCAAGACTCAGAGTCTGCTTTATGCTTACCTCATCCAAATCGTTGTTGACATTAATGGAATGCACGACGCCACTCGTCAGCATTCTGTTCCGCTCCCACAGTTCGTTGTCCTTGTCTATCTGCTGCCGTTGCGCCGACACCTTGCGGTTTCGTCTCTTTTCTATTTGTTCCTCTTTCTTCGCGACGTAGTCTGCGCTCGCGCCTCGGAACGGGTCTGATTCGTCTGCCTCACCTTGGAAATAGAACTACCATGGTAAAAAATATCCTGCTTAATATTGTAATGTAGACTGCTTAAGTTAGTCTGCATGTATGAACATAAAGCTGAGACTGACCCCTCTAGGCAGATAAGTTATTATTTTATGCATGCTTTACTATGCAAATTTTAGTAACAACTGACAGTTATTTAAAGAGCGTCAAATAAAGTTATTCTATTTTTGGTACTTCTCCAGGTTGAGCTAAAATTTTGCACAGACATTGTTCAAGACCAGGAATAGTATGCAGGCTACTTTCTATTCTGACACCACGCGAGCGAAGCCGCGAGCAGAAGCTAGTTAGTATGAATCAATACCATTAAGCATTTGGTACCAGCCCAATACTGCTTCTAGATCACAAACCAACTCTCGACTAGCCCTATTATCCAGACAGTACAAGTCGGTAGATTTTTAGTAGCTTCCAATCACAACTAAATTCAAAATGTTGACTTGTAACTATTTTGTCAGGAAGTTATTGAGAGATTGTTACCTTCACCCATATTGTACCATTCCCTGTCTAGTTTCTTCTCTGCTTCTTCCCAGTCAGGGTCATCAATGTCAACGGCCCGACGGGAACTGGCAAACCTGTAATACAAAGCAGAAAGTTTTTCATATCTAGAAGAAAAAATAATGTGTATTTGCATGGTTACAAAGTGTCTTCAATGTGTAATGAGTGCAATGGAATAGGATTTCCCATAACACATTTGGTAAATAGGTTTTTGATTCCAGTATTAAATAAATAAATATTACTAGACATTTTACTATAATGTATCATATACTTTCCCCCTGGATAGGATAAAAATATTCTATTTGAGGTAAAATTATCAGATTTTTATGAAGGGTAACAATGAGGTCTACAATGACCTACAAATGCCTTACCAGAAAATAGTTATTAACCCCCTTTTAGAAAGTATAAGGGTCCATATGACACAATTAACTAATTACTAACTTACTTGTGAGGTGATGCTTTCGGAGTGAACTCATATAGCCTTCCCTTATTATCCCTCAATGGCTTCCCACTTCTTTCTCGAGGTACTGGTGTGGGGAAGTCCCAACTAGACTTACGAACCATTGACTTAGCATCGTCATCATCATCATCCCATGCTGTCTTGTCTGTTGGTTTTAGGACTTTCATGCTGAAAATAACATTTTATTTAAACATTGCAAATATTCTGAGCAAGGGTATTGTTACTCATATTTTATATGTGTCACATTAAAGGTCAGTGAGTATTGCTACAATTTACTTATACCACTATTAAATATGTGCTGCTGCTATGGTCAAACAGAGTTGAAGGTGGTAGTGGAATGAATTTAATGTCCATAGCTTCTTGTCAACTTGGATATATATATTTTATTTATACCTACGTGGCATCTTTTCATGAGTTGATATTTTAACTTTTAATCAAGTAGAATACCATATTAGTCAAGATGTTTAATAAAATCAGGGCAAAAATAAAATATCTCTAAAGATGATGACACATTGAAATGATAATACACGTAGTAACTACATACTTTTATATTATCAGCCCATAGGAAATTGAACAAGTACTAACCTAGGAGTTCTAGGCATATCTTTAAAGCGAGGTTCATAGTAGCTCCTTCTGGAGCTATCTCTGCTTCGGTCACTTCTATCAGATCTCTCTGATCTGTCACTCCTTTCCCCTCTGTCACTCCGATCATTCCTATATCTATCATCCCTTTGCCGTTGGTCAGACCGATCTTTTCTATCCCGTTCAGAACTCCTATCTTTTCTACGAACATCATCAAATTTTCTGTCTTTGTCACGCTCACGCCTGTCGTAGCGACGGTAATGTGGATCCTCATCATCTTTTGAGAGGGATTCCTTTTCTTCTTTTGATGAGTTATGGACACCTTTCTTTTCTTTTTCGGATCTGAAATATAAAAACCATAATTGAAAATCTTGATTTAAGAAAACTATGCATCAATGTAAAATATACCATAAAAACAAATCAAGCTAAGGTATTCAACACAATATTTTAATAAACTGACAGCTGTGTGACTGCCTTTCAATCCAGAGATTTCAACACATGCTCTGCTAGCCTATTACCCAACTCTGTTTCATCAGAGATTGAAACCCAAATGCCACCCGGTGATGAAAGTTTCTAAGAGAGGGAACCGGAATGTCCCTGAGACCAAATATCCAAATGGCATGTATATTCCATATGGCTGGAATACTTCCACTATACAGCGATGGGCTTGTAACCTATCACACATAGAATGCTAGCTTCTTGGAAACTATAGGCATGCTTCAAATGTAAGTTGTGAGGTGCCTTTGGCTACCCCTTAGTAGGTGATCATCATAAGATCCACACTGAGAGTAGTGATCAGAGGTAAATCCTCGAAGGGGAAAAAGTCGTGAGTTTGTTTTTACTGTAAGTGTACAATTGACTACAATCACAAGTTTAAAAAAAAAAATTACACAGGTAGGTATCTGAAAATAAAGAGGACAATGAGGCAAAGCCACGAATAAAGGCTATAAGTATTATATTTTAGTCATGATCTTAGTGATAAATTGTGAATATTTCACCGTATCAAGTTGAGTTACTAAGACCAAAATAGAAGGAATGCTAAGTTACAGTGAGACCTTACTTAGCAAGTCTCTCCATCATCCGCTCACGCGCTTCTTCTGATATTCCACCGGTATAAGTTGGCGTCTCTTCATTTTGCTTTCTGTACTTGCGTTCTTTTACGCCAGAAGACTGACTGGTGCTCATTTCCGCTTCTTCATTATCTTCATCTTGGAAGGATATCAGCCTGTTCTGTTTACGTTTTGCAGCAGCTAATTTATCAAGGCCTAGTAATGAAGGCTTAGCAAACTGAAAATCTCCAGGGGTTTCCTTCTTTTTGATTATCAAACCGCCTGGAGCATCATTAGAAATTCCCTCCAAGCGATGCAGGTTTTCTTCACCGTCAGACATGGTGAATGCAAACTTCGGTTCGCAACACTGTAAATAGCTATAGCTAATACATGTCCATACAGTTTTTAGTTATTTTAATCGTCTTTTTCACAAACAAGACATGTTGTGAAGACAAGCAACTAAAATAAGAGCCTAACAGTATTACAATAAATTCAATAATCGGTCGGATCGGGCTGTTGGGCAATAGTAGCAAAACAATACAACACAAGCAAGCAAAGAGTACCTATACCTAACCTACCTACAGTTAGTCATCACTGTCAATGGTTTTCGACACCTATACCGTTTCTACGAAGTGCGGGTAAGAAACAAGCCTTTGGATCTTTCTTTTTGATTTCTGGCATCAACTTCAGCATCGACCATCGCTGAGTCGCTTGCATTTGCTTCGAAAAATTTTAGCATAATAATAAATGTCGACCATTAACAGCTGTGATATTTCTTCGGCTGGGGTAGTGTTAGAAATAACGATGTTCTATAGGTACTTATTCAAACTCTTTGAATCGAGAATAATATGTGTTCTCTAATAATGCACGATATCTTTGACCTAATCCCTCCATCCCCTTTACACCACCAGACTAGCAGACGTACGGCTGACTACAGCCCGTAAATGTCCCATTGTGCCGAACACATCGTTTCGCCTCTACCTTTATCATTAATACTGGTAAAGAATGGAATTCCTTGCCTTCGTATGTTTTTCCGCACGAGTACAATCTTGGAGTCTTGGGTTCCTTTGAGGGAAGCGTGCTCCATCTTAGGCTACATCTTTACTTGTTTTACATGTAAGCTGGTGGTCAAACGCTTGACTATTATCAATAAAAAAAAAAGAAATATGTCCCACTATCTTACTGCCAATTTGATACCTACCTATACATTATAGCGAAATCAAACAACATGAATGTGCGTCAACGATTGTATTAACCTAATATTATTAAAGTGGTGCACAACCCAAATCGTCGTTATCGTCGGCGTAGATTAATCCTGTAGATTAATCAAATTATTCTTGATCACAAAAATTGACAAATCGAACATCGCGCTCCCAATCTTCAGTTAGTTTTCGGTAATGGTCAACGACTTTCTTCCAGTCATCTAGAGTGACCTGTTCGCAGGCATTGTGAAGAAGTGTTAGCATTTTTTATGCCGTGAAGGGAGGTTGCGTTTTATTTCTTGCAGCATGAATTTTAATATTGGCGCAAATCAGTTCTATTGCCAATCATACCATTGCCACTATAAAGTGGTAATGTTATGGTTGCAAACGAATGACGGTATACATTCTAGAACACGGGTATTACTCACCTATACGAAAGTTGATGTAGGCACCAACGGTTTCGATTCAACAGGTGAATCATCTTCAGGGTGAGTGTGACTCGCCGGGTATGTTGCGATCGAGGCGCGTGCAGCCCGTTTCGCGTCTCACACTCAATGAATGACGGTATGGCCCATTTCCTTTAGCGATTTTATCCAAAATATAAGTTGGTGTTCGGGGTTTGTGGATGCTTAATAACTTTAGGAATTCATTCTTGAGCATCGTCTTGTTAGCTTCTCTGTAGTTAAGCAATCAAATCCATTTTTCCTGAAATTTGTAACTGTAATACTTACCTGTAAAACTACAGTGAGTCCTAGTTATATTAGAATAATTATTTAGTACTTAGTTATGGAAATAAAACGGCATTGTTTTGTTTTATTTATTATGTTTTGTACTTGGTACCTATTTAAGTCTTACTGTAGTGAAAATAAAATATTCATATAAATGAAAATACCTATTGTTATTGATCGAGTGAGCGAAGCGAACAAGATCTCAGAGTTAAGCTAGGAAATCGGGCATTGTATGTATGTATGTATGTGGCAATGTTTGTGACGGCATAGCTGTCGAATGGTTTATGCGATTTTGCTGAGATTGATTTTGAAAAGTGGGGTAGTTTTTGAGATATTGGGGTTAAAATAAATACCATTTTTCTTTTGAATGGTGGACCGATTTTTTTTTTAATATGCAGAGAATGTAATAGTAATACTCATCAATTTTTGTACGGATTTTTTTGACACTAGCGCTAGGGTAGCTTTTGAGAAATAGGGGTGATAGGAGTGACAAGAAGATATTTGGCTTGTAGGGTGTCATTTGAAAAGGTATCGGCTGCAAAAAAAATACATATTTTACTCCATAATAGGGGTGGTTTTTGTAACCAAACACCACCCCTAACCAAACGCCTGATATGTCTTGCAGGATATACTATTAGAGGGGTCTTCACAATTAACGTTTTTTTTATTTGTTGAAACCACCCCTGTAATGACATTAAGGGTTGCAAAACGATTAAAAAAGGGTTAATAAGATTTAGGTCTGGAAAATTTATAAAAATGTGTAATATCTTATGAAATGGGGGTTTAGACTGCAGATTCCAAAGTTGGTTTTTAGGATCAAGGGGCAAAGGTTATCATCAGGTGTTGCAAGATAAGAGGTATTCGGAATCTCATTTAAACTGGTCTATATATTTTTTGTTATACACTCAATAGGGTTGCCAAACCAAGGATATCGATAACAACCAAGAATTTATTTTGGGATGTCATGCATGGAGTTTGACTTCACTTCACATCCCCTATTAATAGTACATTATTGTCCACCACAATGTGGAAAGAATTTCCTACAGCGGCAAGGTTTGGCCTTATGGTGATTATTCACCACGCTTGGCAGACAAATTGTGCTCTCGATTAAAGTATTGTTAACACACAGAAATGCTGGGATTTTGGTGATGCCCCCTTTGTTGGCTTAACGAGATCCGTGGGCTAGAGATGTAGATTTTTGCAACGGTTTTGAGAGAACTTTTCATAAAGACATCAACCTTTTCGTGTTAATAAGGAGTCACTTATCACTTGTTGTAATATGCCCACCCACTATGACGTGCGGTCGGTACATTGCTTTCATTCTGGCTTTACATATACTTAATGAGTTACAAATAAGAGGGAGCCTCAAACACTCAGGGGAATAAAGAAAGATTGAGAAAAAGAGTGCTTAAGGTAAGCGAAGGTTTGTTAACTACGTTTTTTTTTGAGAAAGAACCTAAGACCATCACGAGATCTCAGTTCGGGGCGAACTACTAGTTTATAAACAGTAGAGTTCTTCCTTGCAATACCTGCTTGAGATCATTTATCTATGCACTATGAAAGTACTATCCCATCAGGACAAAAAAATGAAGGGGAAATAATTATAATTTTATAATAGATAGAAACATATGTAATCATGAGAAATTTTATGATAAAATTAATCTGAAATTAAAAAAATATGTTTTTCATGATTTGCAACTCGCGCTCTTTTCTTTTAATTGTCTTAAGATAGCTAATTGATTCAGGCGTTATTTTGCGGAGATCCATATTTCAAATTCTGAGTCTAGGTGTTGTCTAACCGCTGCGAGGATGACAAGCACACATCCGTCGTCGACAGTGGTCACAGAGCTACTGATTGAAAGGCGAGCGCGCGGTGCGCCTGTAGTTTTTCAAATAATTAATGATTCAAATTAAATTTGAATTGTAATGTAGATCAACATGTAACCTATTATTTCAAATAAATCGTAAGGCAATATTCATTGTAGGTATCATAATATTTCTGTAGTAAATTTTAAAATGTACCATATTCAATAAATATTTTTATAGAGTAAATTTTCAGCTATTATGTTTTCAACTTACCTTTAATGTAGATAGGTACCTGAAGTCAGACATATATAAAAAATAGACTCGTGACTTGTTCAGAAGTACTATAATTTTCTATTGAAAAAAGAGGAAACGTCTAATGACAAATTAAAATATTTTAAATATTATTTTCATCCCACCATCTCGGAAAGAGTATTTTTACTATTCGATATCTGAGTGCAAAAGCCGTTTTTATCCGCTAGAGGTTAAAGTAAAATTGAATTTAGAACATCGTGTGCACTAAGTTTGTGAATTCAAAACATCAATAAACCTATTTACTTACCTCCATGGTGCCGAATTCATCAAACAAACTTTTCTAATTTGTTAAAAACTCGAAATCGGAACCTTCTTGGTGTATTACTTGTAAAGGCATCGTAGGAGCCATTACACTGAAAGAGCCTCAGTCAGATCCTTGGACTGGCCCTTCTAAATAAAAAATGAGCCATTACTAAACACCTAACCATCGCCCTCTCATGCCAACATTTACGCCAAGGGAATCCGATGAATCGGTACAACTATTAAGTATGACATATAGTTTACCGAAAAACAGTACACAAGTGACTAACACCAATATTACAGTACCAAACAAAAATATTACACTCAATTTAAATAACTGTAGCAACGTTACTTTCAAATTTTCTTAATTATACCTTAGTATTATTTTGTTATAATTTAAAGATTATTCTGTAATACTTACCTGTCATAATGTAGTAGTTAATACCTAAACTGAAATAAAAGTACCTATCTTGTGATTGTAAACGTTTTTTTTTGCATTTTGTCATTTCTTCGCTGAGGTGGAATGAAAAGTTACGTGTTGCACTCGAGTGCAAAGATTTTTCATCTCGTGCTCTTTTGATTCCCTCGCTAACGTTCAGGATTCTGTTCCGGAACCGCTGCGCTCGTGATTCAATTTTAGAATCCTTCGCTTGCTCGGTCATCAAAATTGAACACGCGGTTAAAAAGCAACTTTGCACTCTTGTATATCAAATAACTATTTTTTACGAATATTGTCGGTGACGTCACAATAATGTTTCTTGAGGTAATATAGTCCCGTTGTTGGTCCATTTGGGAGCGAAGTTTGGAGGTACCTCTGAGTACCCCCAGAAGGAGGTAGGTATCTGACTCGAATGAGTCTCAGAAGATCCACGCTCTGAGTGGCGAACAGAGTTATTATTTGTTGATTTAACATGGACATGAGTGATTAAACCTTAAAATGTGGACAGATAGGGTAAGTAAAGTACAGTCGTAGTATTCTGTGCCGGTATACTAACCCTGACCATGATCAAAGCCCATGACATAGCCAATGTTCAAGACATTGACAATGATCACGAAATTGCAATAGAATCTATTCGACTCATCTAAAATTAACAGTGCGTGCGCGACGGTTGGCGCGATCACGCGCGTTCCAAAATCACAACTCTTGCAATTTCCCGCGCTTTTCTAACTTTTTTTTAAATCGCATTAAATGGTTATCAGAATAGAGTTATGATGATTATAATCAAGTGAACCTTGAAAGAAGTGTGGTGTGTTATATTGGTGAAAGATGGCTGACATTGAACTCAATCCGGAAAAGGAAGCTGCGCCAGCTCTCGCAGGTTTGTTTTGGGTTAGCTATAGATGACTTTTTGGGTTTCTACCTTAACGTCTTAAAGTATGTTTTGTTACTGGAGATGCTATTTTAATTTAATACGAAAAGAGAATTTGAAATATTTAAATATATGTCAGCGTTTATTTCGTGGCGGTCACTCATGCAGTTATGATCTTCATGATTATTTATATTCGCAGGCTTATAATTATAAATGGATCCCTCCAACTCAGCCCATGGAATTCGTAAAAGACAACTAAGGCATCTCACCAGAAGAAAGGCAACAGCTGCCTAACTGCGATCACCAACCCGCCTGGGCGTAGTGATCATGACAAAACCCTCCAGCTTTAGAGAAGGCTCTGTCCAATAGCGGACACTGATGGGCTGTTGATATTAAGCATAGAGTAGCGGTAGGTAGGTAGATAGTACCTACTCAAAAAATAAATGGATCCCCAAATACCTACCACTGTAACAATGTTATCTACACTTTTTTTTCTTAAACGAACGACAGCGGGAAGCGTTTGGCCTTCAACGCACATGATGAAAAAAAATATTTAGGTCAAAGTTGAATAATATTTTCGACAAAATTATTTAATTTTTTTTTTTTAATCTTGATAGAGATCTGCACAAAAATTAATTTATACTTGGATGCTGAGCTACTCGTTATAATGAACAGCATATTGCGGCAAGTGTCATTATGCGAGTAAGCAGCACGATTAGTCTATACTTCTATACTATACTTACTAATCTATCTATACTTCTATACTATATATACCTAATGTTATAAAAGAAAAGATTTGTATTTTTAACCGACTTCAAAAAAAGGAGGAGGTTCTCAATTCAGCTGTATGTTTTTTTTTGTTTGTTACTCAATTACTGCGCCAATTTAAAATTGATTTTCATGATTCTTATTATGTTTGGTAGGCCATACTTCCAAGGTGGTCCCATAGACATTTCATCAAAATCAGTGCAATCGTTTGGTTTTTAAATCAAAATAACTGGAAAAAATCTATATAGTATTCTGCTTTCCTGTGGTGTTTACGGTCACTAGAGTAGTCCTATTGAACTGCTTACCTTCCAGTATCATCATCAACATTATCAGGGTTTTGCCAAATCCCATGGTATATGGAAGGACTTTGTTTATGTCCGCCTGGCTAGCTACCACCATCTAACCTAATTCTGTCGAAATAACAACAATTCTTAAATTGTTGTGTTCTGGCATTTAATTTTTGTAAATACATAATTACAATGCAGTACACAGAACCAACATCAATATTAATCACACAAATGTTTTTCCTGGGTGGGAATCGAACCCACAACCTACAGCGCAGAAGGCAGAGCTACTACCAACTGAGCTGTGAGGCTTACGATACTATCATAGATACAAAATTATGTTAGAATATACTCGTGTCCACATTTATTATGTTAGCATTTCTATAACAGATTATAGAAATGATTCTTAGCATTATTAGAATTTCTATAACAGATTATAGAAATGCTAACATAATATATGTCCGCTGCTGTTGAACATGAGCCTCCTACAAAATCTTTACTAGTTTCTGATAAAAAATTGTCTAAATATGTGTGTGAAATTTTTTAGGTGTGTATTATACCATGGACAAAATATTTGTCCATGATTATACCTATTAAATCTACACATAATGTAAATAAATTGATTTTAAATTTATCAATAGGTACCTTCCCAACGCTTTCATCATCTCCCTCCGCTTCGTTTGTTTTGGCTTTAAGTTTGGCAATAGATAGCATATCGCACGTAGAACCCGAATCGATAAATATCACTGATCGATCGATATATAGGTACTATCTCAGCGTTTCTAAATTTAAGATTTTGATGCACTTCCGGTATCGAGTTATAGGTAGGTGTAGCTCAACTACTAGTGAGATACATTTTAAGCATGTTTGGGGTATCTGGGGGCTATTTGAGTTTTTTATAAACAACTAGTCAACGCCCATGACTTCGTTTCCATCATCCTGTGGGAATGTCCCAAAATCCTTTCTTATTGCACCACTATACCACAAAAGGAGGCTACTAAAAAGCAAATAAATACTGCCTGTGGAAATCTCACAGGCAGTATTTCTTTGTGGGCAGTAGGTACCTAGTTTTCTTCCGTGGGAGAGTCCTGTCAAAATCGAGCCCTTTCGGAGTTTAGCCGGAACAAACAGACCGACAGACAAACAGTCAAAAAAATTAGGTTGTTTGTTATTTATTTCTAGTATTATCTCAGATAATAAAATACGGTATTATCTACCGGTTATTATTATAAGTATGATAGGTTATTTTGACATTACAGATATATAGGTACGTCTAATTTATTTATTTGTATGTATGTATGTATATGTGTGTGTGTAGTAGGTATGCATATTGATTTGAAACAAAAACATAGGTAGGTGCAGTACATTTTTAAATTGAAGAAACGTCGACAGACAGCTGTAAGAACAGAGTTCCAAATGTTAATCAGGTTACATCTTCCTGTTTTCCGATTATTAATTATTATTTTTGTATCAAATTAAACGAATATGAAACTATTGAAGGGTTCATTGAACAATGACTGACTAAAATAGGTAGGTACATATATATTTGCGAAAGTGCGTGGAAACGTAGTAGGTATAGGTACCTACCTAAATTCCTATATTCCTTATTAATGGGGACTGGTCCGTGGGAATTATTGGAATTGGTAAGACCCTATTTACAGTAGCTTTTTTTCTTTATTATGGGTCTGCTCTTGACCTTCAAACTTTCCCATGCAAGTATTCAAAAATTCAAAACAATGTAAGTACAAAAACTGATGTAACGATAATGTTCGCAAAAGTTTTAAGAACTGTATCGCGAAACCATTTATCCTCTGAAGAAACTGTATCCAAAAATGATAAAGTTGGTAAAATGTTTTTAAGTCTCAATAACAGTACATTTTTTTTTGTACGACGGGGAATCGCTTGGCCTTCATCTCACCTGCTTAGGTACAATTTGAGATAAGGCCGAAGGTGGAGGCGCATTTCACCCGGAATCCTCAACTAACTGAGGAAGATATGAGGAAGGGTTCTGATTCCAAGTTTTTGCTATGCGCATAATAAAATATTTTTGAAAAACTTCTATATAAATGAAATATTAACCACAGATGTGTGTGGTCCCCACTTTTATGTAGGCTTTAGAATAGATAAAGATAACAGAATACTAACCTTCAGGAGGTAGTACGAATTTTACTTATGTTTGTAGTCAAGTACTTATATTAATTAATCGTGTTTACAATCTGTTCTAAAGCTAATTGACGTTTGATTTTGGCTAGGTTGGTCTTACTTAAGCATACTAGCTGAAACAAATACCTATAATTTCAGTCATCACTCAAACCTGTGCACCCATCCGTTTGTATGCGATTACTGAGAGCTTTGATGTAGATAAGTACAAGGTAAACCTTTAGATAGCAGGTATATACGAGTGGATGTGTGATAGGTAATTTATAAACAGACGTGCAGACTTCAAACGTGTATGTTGACAAGTTGCGCGCTTTTGAACTAGAAGCTGATTTATTCGTTGCTGACTACGTACTCAATTAGATTAGTAAGTTTATGTGTCGGTATAGTAACCGTTTTGGGGTGTCTGTTTAGATTTTAGATTCATTGACTTGTGACTGTAAATTTAGCATGTGATTTGACGTGTTCTATTACTACCGTCTATCCCTACTGGGTTACGACTGGGTTAGGGTTAGATGGATTTTGTTCAAGCTTAGCTATACTCAATAACACAAAAAAATAAGTAGGTAGGTACTAACCTACCTACTTATTTTACTACCTACTAGGGAATCAGTATTGCTATATATCGTGCAATGTAGCCTGTGTCATGGGCACGCATCCGTCTCGTACTGAGCCCTTATTCTGTATGACCAATCGTGTCTTAACGCGCCCGCGTTACAATATCTGCATGGAATCATCGTATTAACTTATCGTAACGTGGTCTACAAGACAGAGGTCTACAACAGTTGAGTTACCTTATAGACTGATTGTTATGATCCATAGGCCTTTTTTTGGGCCCCATTAAACCCTTTTTTTTTTTATTGTTCATCAATAAAAAAAAAAAAAGGAAGAACAGGACAGGAAGCTGCTTGGCCTCCATCTCACCTGATTTTCAAGTTAAGATAATGCCAAAGGTAAAGTGCACTTCACCTGGAATCCTCAAAATTGAGGAACTGGCTTTCTACCTCTAAAATGCCGGAACACAACAATTGATTGATTTGAACAAGTTAACTAATTCTGTCCTACCACCAACGAAACCAAGCACAATATTATACTCACCTTGGGGATCGAACCCGGGACCTCTGGATCTGATCCTGGTGGGCTAACCACTAGACCACAGGGGCGGTTGCGGTTACCCGACTGCTTCACTAGTAAATAGTTAGTTTATTGAATATTTTCATGCATTATTTATATATTAACCGCCTCTGTGGTCTAGTGGTTCAACCCACCGATTTCAGATCCAGAGGTCCCGGGCTCGGTCCCCAGCGGGAGCAATATATTGTGCTGGGTTTGGTTGGTACTAGGATTTTGTTTAAGTCCGCCTGGCTAGCTACCACTATCTTACCAAATTCTGTCGCCATAATAACAATTCTTTAAAAAAATTAGTTTTCCGGCATTTAGAGGTAAGATAGCCAGTTCCTCAGTTAGTTGAGGATTCCGGGTGAATTGCGCCTCCACCTACGTCCTTATCTCAACTTGTAACCAGGTGAGAGGAAGGCCAATAATTTCTCCATCGTAGAATACAAAAAAAAACTTATATTTTTTCAACATTGTGTCCTAAAGGGTAGGTATGATTCATGATTACTGTCGCGACCATAGGTACATTAGTAGAACTATATTACTTACCAATGAGGTCTATGTAGTAAATCCGTTAAATTAATTGTCGGACGGAAACGTCCCAAGATCGCTGTGATCCCAATTTCCCGTCGTCCCCTTACCACTCAAACGAAACACATTTGCAATTTATCTGTTACCCGCCCATTTCCTTGTTAACATTGTAAAGCGGTGTTAGAACTGAAGTAAATATGTTCTATTCATCTTATGATAGGTCCTAATCAATATGAATAGTAACGTTTTAAAAACTAAAAAGAAAACCGAATTCAATGAAGAATATGATACAATTTCGTTTACCTGGATGACGTATTTTTCCAATAATTTTGATGACAGATAGACGGACAGACAGACAGACGCGGGTGAAGTATATACACTTTCAAACAAAAAAATAATTTTTGAAATCGGTCTAGTCGTTTCCTTCCGAGTAATCGGGGAACATACATAAAAAAAAACCGACGAATTGAGAACCTCCTCCTTTTTTAAAGTCTGATAAAAATACATAGGTACTCTACATATACGAATATATCTTTAATACGACAAATTGATTTGGAGTAATAAGATAGATTCTATAGTTATTTGATTTTTCAATGCAATTAGTATTCAAACTAGATTCTTGGTTGGTATAGGTATCGCAGTTTCATATTTATCTAAACATCCGTTACTAAGCGACAATTCCTGATGTGACATGATATGACGTTACTTAACTGACGGAAACTTTCTGGAAACCTTCTGAAAATCTGGAAATTAAATGAAATGTACTCCAATCAATAATAATAATTAATAAATCTACCTATGGCTAGCTTCCACCATCTTACCTAAGTGTGTCGTCATAAAAACAACTCTTAGGCCTCTTGTCCACGACACGGTTATCGTCGTGAAAATCTACGGTTGATTCGCCGCGTGTAGGCACGGTCGTCATCGTCAGTGTTGTATGGATCACTATGAAAGCTTGTAGATATGCACAGTGGCGCCACGGCGCGGCGCGGCGGCCGTGTGCGCTGTGACTGCCCCTCGGCGCGCCGCGTCTACGCAACGCACGGCGTGATTTTACTCGAGTGGTGTATGGCAGTCTATGGGAGTGTGTCGACGGCGCCGGACGTATGCACGGATTCATGACGGTTTACATACGCTGATTGCCGATTTTGTTATAAAATTAGCATAAATCAAGACTTATTAATCCAATCCTAAACCGTCTTTCTCTCTCTTTCTTTTTCTATATTCCGTTTCCTATATATGTATGTGTTTCCCTTTTTTTCGTAAGAAATATCATGACCCAGCACGTCCTACACAGCCCCAGATAAAAACTAATAGCCAGTACTCGGCCAATGTCTCGCCCGGTGGTTTTGCCGTGTCATGTACAATCTCGCACGTTTTTTCAACCGTACGGCTAACCCGTACGTAACCGCACGCCGTACGGTTGAACAACCGTGTCGTGGACAAGAGGCCTTAAGTTGCTGTGTTCCGGCATTTTAGAGGTAATGAAGAGTGGGATACAAAAAAATCACAAATAAATGTTTCATATGATCTAAGTCATCAAATGAAAGGTCTGTATAATTTACATGCCGATTGTAAAAATATCGAGATTTTAAGACGTAAAAGCATGAAGCTTAATACTTGTAGCTGGTATTGCTTAGTTTTTTCATCTTTCAACTAAGTAGTTGTTTCCGTATTTACAATCGAAATTATTTATACTAGCTGCGTCCCGCGGCTTCGCCTGCGTAGAAAATTATGTGTCAAATGTAGAAAAATTCAAACTCCGGTTGAGTGCAACGACGGCGCGCTTGTGAGTCATCGTGACCTCGTCCCACACAATCAGATTTGCTCTTCTTTAAAAGAGCACCCCTTTGCCGTTCTTACTGACTTAGGTCAGCGCAAAGCTGTCGCCCTCCAGGTTCAGAACCAGGCCGGCGTATTGTCCTTTCATAAAAAAAAAAATCTTAATGATATTGCAAGTGGGTGCTTCTTCACTTGCCAAATTTAAAGGCAGTTTAAAAGTCGTAGGTACATATTTTGATACTGCCCAACACCAAGCTTGGTTTTTGAGTCACTAAATTGTAAATTTAGTTTTTTCTGGGTACCTACTCAGTTTTATTTCTGGCGATAGTAATGATCAATCAAAAATGAAGCTTTTGCCAAGAAGCCAACAAAGTTTATTATGAAAATAAAAAAAACGTGATTGCATTTTTTCATGCGGCCAATAGTGCTGAACATTTTTGGCAAATTGATTACGTGTCGTTTACTATCTTTGTAATATCACTACCACGAACGAACAATACCGACTCGGATGATTTACATTGATAATCTGTCATATATAATATTATTATATTATATTAATTAATAACATATCGAACGAATAGGAAAAAAGTAATGAACATTGTGTAGCTTAACTAGCTCTCATATTAACTTAGCTTTGCTTAATTTTGACTTATATGGTGTCTAGTATTCTTTAATATAGGTATCTACTGGATAAGACCGCCCAGTGCTACTATATATTATTTTTTGATCTCCTTGATTGTGTTATATTGGTGAACAATGAACCATTTTACATATGTTTATAATGGATGAGACCAGATAAAAACCAAATCTAGCTATGAGAGTCGGTTGCTCAGCTAGATCTGGACTATGGGTAGGAGGTAATACCAATCAACAATACCGCACACTTGGCTGTAAGTGGCGGCAATTGACCCCGCTTGAGCTGCGGTGGACTTGTAAAGGTTAGCGTCTAATATTCTAAGTATTGTATTTTGTTACATAAGAAGTGTAGCGATGCGGAATTCAATATAATCTATTACTCTGTATGTTGTTATATTCCATACCAGGGCGCCGCCCAGGTAAATTCAATTTCAATTTCAATCCAAAAATATTTATTGGGAACTTTACATTTTATAATTGGAACGATGGCACTGCAAACGTTTTGTAAAAACTGAGTACCAGAGTCAGCGCCCTCCCCAGAAAACAAATCGAAAAGTTACATGAATGAACTAAGATACCTACATCTAGAAGAAATAGTATTAAATCTAAAAAAATAAACTAAGCCTAAGAATATATATAGAAACAAAGGTTTCTAATGTAAATAATTACATTTTTTTTATTGATGGTAGTCAAGCGTTTGACCACCAGCTTACATGTAAAACAAGTAAAGATGATTTATTTATTATTAGCCTCAAGTGTCCCACAGCTGGGCAAAGGCCTCTTGTTATTATAAAAAAATACCGTTTCAATAACCCCGTGGGGAGTGGGAAGGGAAAGGAAGGGAGAGGAGTGGGATGAAAAAGGCATAGTTATATTAATTTGTTAAACTTTATTGCTGGGTTATCAAGAGTTCTTTCGTTTCTTCATAAAGTAAAGATATGATTTTCCTTACTTATTAACCTTATATTTATTTATAAGTACCAAGGTACTCATTTAAACACATAAAAAAGCATGGCAAAGGCGATCTTAACCCTAAACAGAGTTCTCTCACAGCAAATCTAAGTGGAGCAACAAGATTTAATGGTAGGGAATGGTGAACAACATTAAGAAGCCAATATATAACAACGTTATTCCTTTGTAGGTCCGTGGATGTCGTATGAGGCGACTAAGGACTTAAAACCTGGGTAGTGGTGGTTGACGGTTGAGAGTTTTCTATCAGTTATGATTATGATTATGTCGAGACAGAGATTTTATTAACATTCAGTTTTTTTTGTAGGCTGATTTTAAAAGAGCTTCTATTTCGTTACACTGGATGCGTTTCAGTGTAGCAAGCGCATACCTTTACTATTATTCTCTAGCTGGAACTTGACCGCATAATGATCGTTTTGAACTTAAACCACTTACTAAGTTCCTAGGCTTGATTTTCACAGGAAGCAGGCCGCAAGTGCCTGTACGGATCCTGTTTACACCAGTACCTATAGATAATAATACTAAGTACTTGCCTGGTGATTTTTTACCTATAATTATTGTTCACCAATATATTATTTTCTTTACTGATAGCATTATGCCTGTTAATCGATTATTAACATAAGTATAACCACATTAAATCTCACCAAAAAAATGACTTGCCCGAGGTTCTCGTTGTGCTGATCAAGACTCCGAACAGGCGGTTGATTAGATGTTCTTAAATTATCTTAAAATTATTACTGAATCATAGTAGATTGATACACTAGGGATTAAATGACCCACTTATATGAGTATTAATGGGTATTCATGGCCTGAGATACCTTTCACTTTGAGTGCGAGAAAATAAACCAATACAAAATTTTAATTTAATTCTATTTAAAACTTCGCAGTCTTTACAATTCCATTTCCAAAAATACAAACGTTCTTCTATGTATATTTTTTATGAAACTAAAGAGAACTAAGTATGCTACGTAAGAAATGAAACGTGTGCACAAACATTTTCTAGGCTGATTTTTATCAGCTAAGCATCGTAAATTACTGAGTGGTAAAACGTTTTTCAAGAAAATGCGACTTTTAAATTAGTTTGCTTAATAGGGCTGTGATCACACCTACGGTCCCAGTCTATTGCCATTAAAGCAAACCGTTGTACTATCAAGTTTGTAAGCCACTTGAAGTAAATAGGCAAGGCTATCTGCACAAAGTTTGTGTTGGTGACTACGTTTGCACAGTAACGAAAGGGTTGGCTCGGGGTCATAAAGTAGCTTAGAAAAGCCACAATTAAATGTACTCACAACTGGTTCCCTATAAGGGTATATAACTTGGAACGTTTGCAGATCACCTACTTGTATAAGGGGGTAGTCATAAGCACTTCCAAAGTACAAATTTACGTTTGACGCATTATAACAGCTTGCAGGAGGTTGCAAGTCCATTTCCGCTGATTTGTTAGCTGTCGGTCCAAAAAGCAGTAAGTCCTTGCCCTCATCTGTTTTTCCGCACCAATACAATCTTGGAGTCTTAAAGTCCAGAGTGAACAGGTTCCTTTTAGACATGCGTTCTCCATCTTAGACCACATCTATATTTGTTTTTCAAGTGGGTTGGTGGTCAAACGCTTGGATATCATCTATAAAAAAGAAAGATATGTACTTTAAATGATTTTCACATAACAATAAATGTAGGCAAATATTGATATGAAAACCAATCAAAAAAAGGGTAATCGTCACCGGTGGCAAGCCTGGTGACCCCAGAAAACTGTTCGGTACTCTTGTAATCACTCTGTGAACCAGTGTGTCATTTTATTTTAATTATGTCTAACTCCCTTTTGTTTAATTTATTGATATGTGCTACTAGCCTCTTTGCGTATCTAAGTTGTCCTAAATAAAAAGTTTTGAATTTGAATTAACAGAATACTTGCCAGGAGGATTTTTAGACTTATACTTGCTGGTTCCCATGAATGTGACCTTTTTTTTGTTTTTTATACAGCTAGGAGACGGGACAAGCAAGTAGTCCACCTGATGTTAAGTGCATCTCTTGCCTATAATAATGCCTTACTGATGCATAGGTAGGTCATAGAACATAGCCTATACGGCACTGCATCGCGCCCGTCACCCGGTCTACACCGTCTTTCAAAAGTTTGTTTGCACTCGACCAGATTTGACTCACAACCTACTTACTGAACGAAAGGCAGGCACATACCCAATGAAAAAGTAGGCAACACAGCTTCCTAAATAATAGGTAATTCATGAAATTACGCGACAACTTGTGTATTTTTACTCTGATACTGCGATAGACACTGATATGGATACTGATTTGGATATTAAATGTTTTTCTTTCATTCTATATCATTTTCTTTCACAAAAAAACCGCCGGATGCATTTTTGCAGTTTGCTGTTTTGCAGCCTCTTTCCCGCCTCACGATCGCTCGGTCCAAAAGATTTTCGAGCATTCACAACGTGACAGTTTCATAAATCTTAGTGTTTACAGCTCTCAATCCCATGTGTTCCATATTAACGTCATAGTAATAAATCGTGTAAATAGCCATTAAATACCACCTATAAATAGCCATTAGGTACCCGGGAAGTTGGATACCCAATGAATCATTGATTCGCTGAAATAGATGTCCTCTGAGTTTTCAACTATCAACTTCCATCTTGTTTGTGGTCACTATCCGGTAATTTCGACCACGGACTAGCGGTTCTCCGATTGGCCAATGTTACATTTTACATTTTAATTATTTTGTTGACGATCAATGGGTAACCATTTTTTTTTTTTTTTAATTTTAAAACATTTATTCAATAAAAAGTACAATTAAACTAACTATGTACAAAGGAATCAGTCAGATTACCTAAGGACCGTTACAAACGGCCTATAGGTAACTCAACTGTTCCAGACCAGTACCAGACGGAAGCGTGCCCAAGACACTGGCTGCATTGCCACGCTGAATAGCTATTCTAATTCGCTGGCCTAAATAAGAGCCAGCCCTTGGGTCACGTGTCGCCTCAATCAAAAGCCCCGCAATATTTTTGAAAACCCGGAGGGCACCGGCTCCCCACGGACCCAAGGTCTCCATTAACCATTTATTAATACAGAAATAATAAATACAATGTAAATGAACTATTTGAAGGGAAATTTACACATCGTCGGGTTATATAGGGACAATCTACAAACCCACGGTCCGCGGTAACTCGACTGATTCAGACATGATCAGACAGGTCAACAAACAATACACAGAAAAACCTATAAGGCACATTTTCATTTAGAAGCGTCTGTTTGTATTGTTAATTTTTAAAATTTTGCTTTTTACTAAATGCATATGAAAGTATGTACGATACTTTTTATCTGTCTGTCTGTATGTTTCGGGAAATCTACGAAACGGCTGGATAGATTTCGTCGGAACAATCACTGGCAGATAGCTGATATTATAAGGGATTAGGGTTCCGCGCCCATTAAATCCAATACTAGACTTTTTTATTGTAACTTCCTTTCGTGGTACCGCCTATGAATGAGTTTACTGAATAGTTCGTACTATTCAGTAAACAGCCGTTCTTAAACCGAATGGTCTGTTACGTGATGCTGGTAAGCGGCCCGACGGTAGGTACGACTCTTGTCCCTTGGGAAATGGGTAGGCCTTTGGTGTGGGACGCTACCTGTGTCGAAACCCTAGCGCACCTGCCTGGGACAACAGTTAGGGCTGGTGCGGCGGCTGATTCGGCCGAGGATCACAAAAGGCGCAAATATTGTGGTCTCGACAGAGCTTACCTATTTGAGCCTTTTGGGGTAGAGACCTTGGGGAGCCGGTGCTCCCCACGGACCCTCCGGGTTTTCAAAAATCTTGCGGGGCTTTTGAATGAGGCGACACGTGACCTAAGGGCTGGCTCTTATTTAGGCCAGCGAATTAGAATAGTTATACAGCGTGGCAATGCAGCCAGTGTCTTGGGTACGCTTCCGTCTGGTACTGGTCTGGAACAGTTGAGTTACCTATAGGCCGTTTGTTACGGTCCTTATGTAATCTGACTGATTCCTTTGTACATAGTTAGTTTAATTTTACTTTTAATTGAATAAATGTATACCTTATACTCACTTCATTTTGTTCACTCATGGGAATAAGTTAATTTTAGTTCATCTTTCATGAACTACACAAGCCTAATAGGTGTGCAATAAGAAAATATTTTGGGAAATTCCCACGGGATGATGGGAACGAAGACACCTCTTTCATAATAATACTTTAAAATCAATTTGCAGAACTAGTAAAGTGGCAAAATGTGAGCCGATGGTACACCCGCACTATTTATTGTTCATCTCGCAAGGCCTCAAATATCTTTCGTTGACATTTTTCATATAAACAAACCGGCGTGCGTTACAAGAATAACCAACTTCAATGTGGAGACACTTGGCTGATTGCCAGGGTGTGGTCTGACACTGCTGATATCCTATGATCAAGAATTTGTAACACTTCAGTACCTAACCTACCCACTTACATTATGAAAGAAAATACTTATTCGACATGAAAACCCGTAAAAGACCACTACAGGACTTTTTTTTACTGTACGACGAATTAGGTAAGATGGTGGTAGCTAGCCAGGCAGACTTAATCAAAGTCCTACCACCAACCAAACCGAGCACAATATTATACTCCCTCTGGGGATCGAACCCGGGACCTCTGGATCTGAAATCGGTGGACCACAGAGACGGACTTGAATCGCCCCTAAAGAGTGTTATGGATGTTGATAAATATAGTAAATCATTTTCATAATTTCAGCCTACTCATGTCCACTACTTAGAATAAGGCTCCCCACGCCCCCAGCCGCAAGACGACGCCACAAATAGCGACCAAAGCCGCCTCTATCTATTGACTCCCTGCGACCGCCGCAATGTCGTCAGTCCAACAAGTCCTGTGGTCCTCCTCTGTGGTCTAGTGGTTCGACTTCCAGTGTCAGAACCAGAGGTCCCGGGTTCGATCCTCAGGGTACAATATTGTCCATGGTTTGGTTGGTGGTGGGACTTTGTTTAGGTCCGCATAACCTAAGTCTGTCGACATTACAACAGTTGTAGATTGGTGTGTTCCGTCATTTTGAGGTAGTTCCTTAGTCTGTAGAGGATTCCGATTGAAGTGCGTTTCCATTTTCAGCCTCATAACTTAAAAACAGATGAGATGAAGGTCAAGTGCTTCCCTGTCGTACAATAAAAAAGTGGTGAAGTGGAAGCGGTAACCTCCATGAGGCATTTATTTGGATAAACGCCTCAAGGAGAGTAACGCCAATCGGCGGCTCAAGGTTGTGATCTGTCCAGCGTTTGGGCTTTGTGGCCTTTTATCTTTGTCTATCATGCGATAACTATAATTGTCGTAGCTTGTGCGGGCTTTATATTCGAATTACTGCAGATTCCATTCAGACAAGTTGACCACACAATTTTTTATTGAAAATCCGACTCTTTCCGATACTTTTAACATTCTTCAGTTCATGACAGAACATTGTAATAAAAATATACAATTATCCGATTAGAAGTTAATAAATTGAATAGCCTTCATTTCATATTATAATAATAATGAGCTAGGTGTTACGCTTAATGGTTTTGAAGACTCGGTGCCCTAGCTATGGTGCATGACGAAGAGCCGACAAAAAAAAAAAACAAGAGAAATAACTAGAGTAGGCCCTCTGCTTATTATTTTGCTTAGCACCGCCTTCAAAATATAATATCACAAAATACCTATCGGCTATCAGTTCTGTATGCAGCCAGTGTCTTGGGGACGTTTTCGTACTGGTCTGGAACAGTTGAGTGACCCATAAAGCGTTTGTAATGTCATTAGTAACCCGACTGCTTCCCTCGTCATACCAAGATAGTTGAATAGTAGCTAGATTAAATAACTAGTATAGATAAATAAAACGAATTAATTTAATGAAACCTACTGAAGTTATAGGTCCCGGAGTATGAGTGCTCTGTGCTACCCACCTTACCTACCTATTGAACATTTTTATGGAATTTCGATGTAGTGGAAATAGGGACCCACGAATATCTTCTCCATTAAGATCATAAAATATTACGCTAACAGAATGGAAACCTCGTGTAGATACCTACTTAACGTCGTGATAAATCAGGATCCCCAATGAGGATAGGTGAAAAGTGTGGAATTACTTTTTCATGTAAAATATATAAGTGTATATATTTTACGATTTTTAAATTTTCTAGTACTTTCTAGCACATTTGGCATAAAAGTATGGACATAAATTGCCCATTGCCAATTGAATCATCAAAACCAGAGTTCCGTTTAGGTAAGAGTGCTTCATCTTAGGTTAGGCCACATCATCACTTGTTTTTAAAGAGGGCTGGTGGCCAAACGCTTGGCTATCAATGTTTAACCACCACCTCACTTGCTTGCTCACATGCTCCCTGAGCTGAATGCAGTTCCAAATATCTAATTGTTTTTTTTTACCGTAGCTTCATCGTTTAAAGTAAGGTAACTAAGGCACATGCACCAATTCTTGCTGCTCCCTATTAAAAATCCACTCTGTGATAATATCAATATCACGATACAAACGTATTTGTCGTTCTTTTGGAAATGGCATCCGATTCAAAATAATTTTGTCAATAAAAATGATGATTGGATTAAGGATAATATTGGTCATTCGAAGATTGTTAGGTACCATTGGGATTAAAGCTCAGGTCCGGCCCTAACAAACCCTAAAAAACCAATACCTTTATTCTAACAGCAGCGTTTAATAAGCGATCGGCTATCGTCATTATATATATATATATATATTGAAAATATCATATGTAAGTTGTTCATTTAATAGATATCAATATATATTTAATAGTTTGTACTAAACAATTTCAGATGTTTTTTTTTCTGATTTCATACTTTTTAGAGCGTGATTTTTCAATAGTCAGGCTTTAGTTTTTGAACTTAATGTTAATAACTATTAACAATAAAAATATATATTCAAGCCATGCCCTACTGTAAAAAATATATTCACTATTTCCGTAGCGCATTTAAAATAGCCGATAGAAAAAATAGTTATCATCATAAATCACGGTAAAAACCGGTGTTTGTTTTAATTTCCGAAACCCAAAAGAGTTATAGGCGCGAGTTTATTTTAACAACGATTGAAATACCTAAATCATCGTAGCAAGGTTGCGGTATGCTTATTGCTCACCCACGTTCATTATCGTAATAGATTTGTTAGCTATTTTTCTGATCAATTTCGTGGTCTGAAAGAATTGGTCATCACTAATCTTGGTTAATACATTCGAAACTCCACAACTAGAAGTCTAGAGAGAAAGGGTTCCTTTTAGTCAAGCGCGCTCTATGGTAGGGCATAATATGATCCATAGTTTTTCAAGTAAGCTGATTGTGAAACGTTTTACGTCATCACCATTGAACATGTTGGTAGAAATTAATTTAAATAAAGGAAACAAATGTGAATGACAAAAACACCTTGGCAAAATTATGAATGCAGTAGTGAGTATATCTTTTTTTCAGACTTTTACCTCTGATTATCGCGATCTTATGATTTATATGATTTATCACACGTTAGTAATACAAAACGGGTCTTAATCGAATCGAATATTAAAAGGTATTTATGATGTATATAAATGATTATGATAAGCCAGTGACACATTCAACTACCGATTTCCACTTGATGTTATCTATATCTACTGCAAGAATAAAAATATCAGCGATGATTTTGGTATCAAAAGTGTACTCAGATTCAACTTTTCATATCTTTTAACAGAATAACAAATAAACTTCGCAAATCACAGCTAGAGTTTAAACCTGCTGCGCGTGCGAACTGAAATAATTACAGTGACTCGTTTGATCTCGGATCATTCATAGATCATTTTTACAAGTTGTTTAATTGTTTCCCGGAATACTTTGAGTCTCTGTAATTTTGCGATTGTTTGTAGTAATGTTTCCGCCATCATCATCAACAGTATGTTTCCCCAATTAATTACAATAAAAACAGATTGCAACCGCCAACACAACCAAACTGCTTGATCTGGACCTCCTTCGAGACTTATTTACCTTTACCACAACGGCCAGGTTTATCCCGCGATTCGCTGTCTCTGTTACCGACTTTTTGGTCTATATCTTTCTAATGTTAAAATTCAAACAAAATTTCACGAATTCACAACCCGCAACGCGACTCGAACCCGCATATTTTCCTCAAGCCGGAAACGCTCTAACTGAATCCATGGTACCTAAAGATCAAACGAAGATTTTAATGATATACAGTGATGTGGTGATGTGAAGTACCTATCTGATATCAACAAACATAAGCAAAGTCAGTTTCTGCATTTATTTTTTATCTAGCACTTCAGAATACCGTTTCATTTGGACCTTCATACGGTACTCCGTATGAAGGTCCCTTCAGTAAGACCCTCAGCAAAGAGAATACAAACTTACCTGACTGACTGAATGAATTGACCCTCAGTTTGCGTGAAAACTCCGCTGAAGGCGGTCGTGTCGCGCGCTCGCTCACTCGTAACTTTACGCTAAATTCGTAATTCTACGTGTGTTGGTTTAGTAATGAAACTGTGATTTGTTTACAATGAAAATGTTGGACACGGACGACGAAAACATTGAAGGTGGGTTTGTCATTTAGGTATTGTTTTTTGTGCTTGTGTAAAGGTCATATTTTTAAGCATTTACGTATGTGATAGCATATTGTGAGACATGATTTGATATAGTAGTAAGTAATTTAGTGTAGTGCCCGGTGTCCAGTGGAGTAGAAGATATTTATTCGATGGGTCCTGTAAACCACTCATGGTGTGTTTTACATAGAGAGGGATGCTCACACCTTCAAAATCACGGGTAGGGGATTAGAGCGGTATTAGTTGTGTATGGGTATGAGTAGTGAATTAGGTAGGTACTGAACTAGAATTGTACCCTAATAAGGTTAATTATTTTAATTTATACAGTGTGCGTGACTTTTGAAAACTATTCTAAGCTTGTTCTATTAACCTATTAGTAGGTAACTATTTGATTTCTGTTTGTTTTCTTTAAGTTAACGGATTCTTCAATAACCTTAATAGTGTTGATCATGATTTAAACTGGTGCGCTAGGGAAGTTACTGAATCGGTTTATACATATATGTTCTAGAGATTTCTATGTTTATATAAGTCTATAAATATGTTAATATGGTTGAGGCTTAGTAGTCTCTTTTTTGTGGTGTTATGGTCGTAGGTAAGTAATTTACGTAATTCCGTTTTAAATAGCTCTAGTGCCTTCTAGTCCAGATGAAACAACTTTTTGCTTCATACTTTTTGTTTGATTAATACCTTCGTCACCTGTTTCCCCTTTTTTTCGGTATAATGCAAAAAGTTGTGATCGTGACCTCCTCATGAACGACTTCCTATACGATAGGACTGACTGCGCCATGTTGAATCCTAGTAGACTTTGGTTTGGAGCATGATGCCGATCTGATTAGACCGAACTGTGACCTCTAGACCTTATCATAATGATAAGTCCAACACCGTCGTCTAGTGGTAGGCGTGTGGCTCTCGATTCAGAGGTCCTGGGTTCAAATCCCGAGTCGGGCAAATCTTTGTGATGTTTGTTCCGAGTTTGGTATGGGTTTGCAGGCTTGAATCTCCTGATTGTCCGAAAAGTAAGATGATTCAATGCGTTGGTCCCGGACACTGTAGAGCCATTTAGATAACACATACGGTTTGACACCAGGGTTTGTTACACAACCCTCATGATGAAAAAAATATTTTTTTTGTTTACAGGAGTATACAAAAAATTAAGATGAGCCAGAAATAGTCACGCTAGTAGGACGATATTATTACATGGTAATGAGTGATACTCATCCGGTCTCACGAGAGTAAATAGCTTTACAATGGAGACAATAATGCACACAGAATCAAGGGCACGGTATAATATAAAGAAGTATCGGCTCCATCACCAGCCTGTTCATGTCGTAAAAGCCGACTACGGCAGCGGCTTCTTTTTGAGGTAAAGTCTGTTGGATTTTATTTTCTTCATTCCTAGGGGGGTAAAATTTTGCCGTTAACGTTCCAATAGAAGATTTCGACGCACAGCTAATTACCATCCACATAAGGTTGATATTTCTTTCATCAGGACTAAGCGCTTCCAAATATCATTTATAATACAGCCAACACCTTAAAAAGAGAGTTCATAAGAACTTTCTAGGAAAATTACTCCATTGTGAACCTCGTGCTTGCCCAGGCAAACAGTCAAGATATATCAAGTATATAAAAATTAGTTGATAGTTTGTATAGATAGAAGTTTGTCGTGTAGTGCAGTGGCGGTCGCGGCTTAAGAAGCGACCCCTCCAACTCAGCCCATGGATATCGTAAAAGCCGACTAAGGGATCTCACCAGAAGAAGGGTGGATTATCTACACCTTTTCTGCGATCACTAATCTACCTGCCAAGCGGTGATTATGGCAAACTCTCCAGGTGTGGAGGAGGCTCTGTGTAGCAGTGGACGCTAATGGGCTGTTGATGTGATATAATTTTGAGATTGAGATTTTTGCCAATGAGAATTCCCATAGGGTATATGGCTCGACGTTCATTAAAGGCCAATAGGTAGGTATAGATCTCTATAAGATTGGTATATCACAGTCTGATCACGTATCCGATATATCCAGTGCGTACACACAGGTAATAGCTAATCTAGGTTCGCCTCACACACACAATACTATCATTTAGCTCACATTATAGCCTCTGTATTCCATAAACAGAGTTCCTTTCCTAATTTGGTCGATTAAAACCAGTTAATGATAGTCGAATCCTATAGTCGCACCCATTGGTCCCGTTTTTGCTCCTGTTAATGATTGTAAGTGGATGTGCCCCGATAGGTACGCGTGAGAAGGATACAGTAAATGTACCTACAAACTACATCGATGAGTAAAAGAAGCGATATCAACCAGATTACATGTCATTATTAATCACTGCAATATTTTAGACAGACATACTTACCATTAGGCGCTGAGTAAGATGAATATTTATTTATTTATTTATTTATCATAAAATGGAGAAGAAACGCTATTTGATTCCGGTCAAAGATAGATATTATGATAGTTTGTAAATACTGTCTAAAAATAGCTGGGTACAATTACAATACAATGCATTTGTATGCAATATAACATTGTACCTACAAACTACATCGATGAGTAAAAGAAGCGATATCAACCAGATTACATGTCATTATTAATCACTGCAATATTTTAGACAGACATACTTACCATTAGGCGCTGAGTAAAATGAATATTTATTTATTATTTATTTATCATAAAATGGAGAAGAAACGCTATTTGATTCCGGTCAAAGATAGATATTATGATAGTTTGTAAATACTGTCTAAAAAAGCTGGGTACAATTACAATACAATGCATTTGTATGCAATATAACATTGTACCTACATTGTTAAAGTGTATTGTTGCATAATGTACGTATGTAATTGTGCGAAATACACCTTATAAAGTGCAGAAATCTGCAGGAATGCTGTCTTATCACTGAGAGCGATCTTTTCCAATCAACCCTTTAAATGATAAAAACCAGATAGATGTAAACATGGGCTTAACTGTAAAGTACAGAAAGGAGACCTAGTTTTATGTGAAACATTATACCTACAATGATAGGAAAGAAAAAAGTACATAAGTATCATAATGTTCGATAGTATATGATAAGGCAATATTATTACTATCGAACATGAAATATATAGAGATAAACCTATCTATATATTTAATTACTATTAAATATATAATAAATATTAAATATTAAATACTAACTAACGATATTTTTTTGATAATATTATCTCTGTGTTTAGTTGGGAAATCCGGCACTGATGTATGTGGCAATGTTTGTGACGGTATAACTCTCGAACAGATTATCCGACTTTTATGTAATTTAAGCTAAATAGAGATAAAGTATAGAAAATTGTATTATTTTTAAGGGATTTTTGATAAGTGGGGTAGTTTTTGAGATATTGGGGTGAAATGAAATACAATTTTTTGCCCATACCTATCGAATGGCTGGACCATTAAATAAAAAAAAATGAAAATGCAGAGATTATAACAATATTCATCAATCACTACGAGGATGTTTTTGACACTAGGGTAGTTTTTGAGAAATAGGGGTGTTAAGTGAAATACGAAGATTTTTGGCTTGTGGGGTTTTCATTTGAAAGAGTATCGGCTGCACATTCATAAAATATATATTTTACTTTAAAAAAGGGGTGGTTTTCTTAACAGAGGGGTGTATAAAGGGGTTAGTTAAAACGCTTGGTATTCTTGTAGACATACCATCTTGATAGACTGTTAAAGGGGGTTGACTTACAATTTTTTTTTTTTTTTAGATACCACCTCTGTCTTTTCATTAAGGGTTGCAAAAGGGGTAAATAAGATTGAAGTCTTAACGTTCTATAAGAGAAATAATCTCCGTCACAAAGCAGACATCACGAGATCTCAGTCCGGGGCGAACTACTAGTTTATTCAATCAATATGTTTCCATGCGATAAGTATATAAATAATACATTGTAAACATTATAATTGTCTTTAATGTTTTATCCAGTTTTATTTCTAAGGTGTACTATAAAGTATTTTCATTTAAATTATATATATATACAATAATTTTGTACAGTTAAACTAACTTAATACAAGGAAAGCAGTAGGGTTACTAAGTAGGGACCGTCCAGTGTCAGACGGAAGAGAGCTCAAGAGAGTGTAGCCCGAGGTTCTTCCACTCTCCTGTGCCGTGATTCCTAATAGGCTGTAGATTTACCTACCTTTTCATTTGCGTATCAAAATGAGCTTAAATACCTTGATAAAGTAGTTCATAATCAGAAGTTTAACAATAATATTACCCTCTGATCATTGATCGACTGATTTGACAGTGGACGGGTGGGTAGGTACAAGGTATTGAATAAGAATGCTAATGCATTTTTCCTTGTTGAAACAGTAGCCTATGCTAAACTCCAAATCACATATCTTTTATATCTGGACAGCTAGATAATGATAAAATCACGAACAAGATTATTATGTTGGTAGGTACCGCGATAAGATACTAAAAACATGTGAACATTTAAACATACCATTTTATTCAGTTTACTATGTGTTTGTGTGTCCCAAATAAGTAATTTTAATTTTATTACACATTCATTTATTTACCTACAGACAATTGATAATTATATGTACAATTAAACTAACTATGTACAAAGGAAGCCGTCGGATTACCTAGGGCCGGTACAAACGGTGTATAGGTTACTTAACTGTTCCAGAACAGTACCATATAAGATTGAATTATATGATTTTTTGTTTTTAATTGCACTTGTCACAATATTTAGATCCCTCATGGATCAATTTGTTATGAGAGTCTCCTGCTTGAGGAAACGGTTCAGATTCGAGTCCCGTCGCGGGATCTGATGTGTTACATTGTAAACTACAACATTTTGTAGTTCTGTCCTTTATTTTATGTGTTGGTGTCTGGAGGTCTACTTTCAAAACCGAAGTCCGCAACAACGTGTGACGGAGCGCACATTTCCCACCCTCGATGTACCTACGTGCCCATAGTTTGATTCGTTGTTCGGATGATCGTCATTTTGACACATGTTTTTTCGCTGAAACATATTTTGAAAACATTTTAGACTAATATAATAATATCAAAAATATTGCGGGGCTTTTGATTGAGGCGACACGTGACCCAAGGGCTGGCTCTTATTTAGGCCAGCGAATTAGCATAGCTATTCAGCGTGGCAATGCAGCCAGTGTCTTGGGCACGCTTCCGTCTGGTACTGGTCTGGAACAGTTGAGTTACCTATAGGCCGTTTGTAACGGTCCTTAGGTAATCTGACTGATTCCTTTGTTCATAGTTAGTTTAATTGTACATTTTATTGAATAAATTTTAGACTAATTGTCAACAGTCACAGCAAAACGTCATTTAGTGCTGCCAGCACGTTAACCTGAAAATTGTTAAAACCATTTTGAATGGTTTTTTTTGGAGCAAATAAATGTTCACACAACGTATCCTTTCATTCAAATTGAGGGTTCCGTAGCCAAACGGTGACAACGGTTCTTAAACTTCGTTTACCAGTCTATTTTTTCGAACTGTAACCGTATAGTTAGTTATATGCTTATGGCTAGTTAAGGTACATTTAAAAAAATATATACTTGTTAAGATATCAAATAGGAAACGTATGTTTTGCTCTTACGAAACTTAATGATGACGAATATATAGGTACTAACATTATCGTTATGATAATGTTAGTACCTTCATATTCATGTGCTTACTATATGGTTCAAGTAACATATAGCTTCATTCTTTTAACTGCCCAAGCTTATAAATGTCACTAACTAGTCTGACTTAAGCTTTCTAGCCTTTTTAGCGGTTTCTAGTATTTGCTGTTCATTAATTTTGTAAACATTACCGTTTTTGCGATAGAATTGTCAATAATCCACTGTAATAACCTATTCTCTAGAAATGGTACCTTTTGTGGTACACAATATTTAAAAAAGGCCGTTTAGAGGTTTATTAAGTAAACTGACTGACGGACCAAGTCTTAGTAATAGAGTTCCGTTGGTATTCAAACAATTTGTAGGCTTGATCGGGTGTACACTAAGTACCTATGAAAACCTCCTCGGTTAAAAATGCTTGTGGTAACTGTGAATAATTAAGCATTGTATGACACGGATAATTAAACCTTAAAATATGAACGGGCATTATAGCAAGCCATTGATAACAGCCCTCATGCAAATCTGCTAGATTTGACCGAAATTCCTTTAAGTTAGCAACACTGTTTTTATCTGCCTCACGATTTTTAACAGAGTAACATGACCCTAAGACTAAATAATCCGTATGTTTGTTTATGGATCCGAAACGAAAGGGTCCGTCGATGTCGCGTCCCCAGCAACGTCGTGGGAAGGCGCAAGTCCGTCTTTTGTTTCGGTCCGTACTTCGGCCCGTACTTCGTGCTTGCGGTTTCATTGTAGCAACCCTGTAACATCAGAGTAACCCGGAGCGATAACTTAAAGGGGTATACGCATACTAGTATCATGGTCGGACTATCATGGATAGGCGATGAATAAATGAATGAATGAAAATACTTTATTGCACACCTCAAAATTAAAACTACCATTCTTATTCTTATTCTTATTCTGAGTGGGTGTGAACAAGGGCTCCACTGACGTCCCACTGTGGGGTGTATTGTGCATTGTCCCCCGTGGTTTTAACCCTACCCCAGCCAGCCCAGCTCCTTAAAATACTGGAGCAGGACTTTGGGTTGTTGGTGACACTTGTTGAGCGCCTGGGTTCGCAACAGCGACATTGAAAGTGACTCTGATGTTGTGGGCGATGATGATGCTTGCAAGCCAGGGCCAAGCATTTTCCTAAGCCCGTCTTCACCCTAGCTGATTCTGTAGCCAAGCAGGATCATGTGCTCTAGTGTTTCCTCCTCCTGTAGGCAGCCCCGGAACAGCGCGCTGTCTGTGACTCCGGTTTTGAACACGTGATAATTCAGGTCGCAGTGTCCTGTGATTATGCCTACCATCAGTCGTAGATCACTGCGTTTCATTTTAATCAGAATGTTCGATATTTTCCTATTCGGACCTGGGAACATCATCTTTGATATCCTGCAGTCCTTCCTTTGGTCCCAAAACATTTTGTGCTCCATATCAGAGTATTTTTTCAGCCTTCTCTTTATTTTTATCGTTGATGGTCTTGTTAGACTGAGGTCGCGGTCACTTGGTGATTTGCTCCCGCACTGGTTAACTTGTCTGCTTTATTGTTTCCTAGGCAAGTGCCGTGGCTTTTAATCCATTGAATGGTGACCTTTATACTCTGCAGCGAGTTTCTGCAGCGCTAAGGTGAGCGCTAACTCGACAACCGTTGCGGACCTTGTGTCCTGTGTTAAGTGCGTTCGTTACTGCAGCACTATCGGTTGTGAAAGTAAATTATTTTCTCATTTTGAGTTTGAAGCAGTCGGTGCAGACTGAATTAATTCCTGTATATCTTTTGCTGCTAATGCAAGCTATATGGTCTCTGCTTGAAGAGCCGTAGTCGTGTCGTTGACACACACTACTATTGGTGCGTTATGGTGTCTGTGTAGTCACAGATTTCCAACGAAAAAAATAATAATTTGATGGATGGTTGTTTCTCTAGTTTTCACCCTGCCACAGTAGGATGGATGTTTTCATATATTGATGATATATATATTATTGATGGATAGTATTGATGGATGTAATGTGTGAGGTCGGCTATCTTAATTTAATACATATGCGAATAATAAATTAAGAGGGGAGGATAAAAATGTGATTTTGAAAAAGTGTTATGTCCATAATGTCCAACAAACTACTGACTACTGCCCCAGCTGTCTACTATCACATAATGACCACTTTTCTAAAAAGCCAACTTTTTCATATTGACCACTTTTTTTTTATTAATTTATTTATTGCTTTAATTATAAGAAATATAGATATCAAATATTTCAAACGAAAAGTATTTATATGCTGATTTTAAATAATATGTATAGGTGAGAATACTTTTCATCACGAGACTCTGTAGTACATTTTGTGAAATAGAAACTCAGTTTGTAACGGGAGAGTAGTGAGATGGACTCCGATAAACATTTTGTGAACAGTGAGGCTCGTTAATATTTCATGAACAAAATTGCTGGGATACACGGAGAATTATCATGAACTTGTTTATTTTATTTAAAAGTCCTATTATTGAACATAATAAGTTAAAGTTCAATAATAGGACTTTTAAATTGCTATAATGAATTGTGACACAACCAGTTTGAGAGCGATACTAAAGCCCATAGTCACTTGGGCTCCTTTGATATTAATGTTCAAAAAAAAGCAAAATATCAAGAAAAACAGTTTATTTTGGAACGAGAACCATCCACTCACAAAACTATTGGATAAATTTCTATTACACTACCTACTGAAATCGTCATAATTACGTATGTATGACTACATACCAGGGAACTGATTGATTACGTATTAATACAATTAATCGAAAATCAATGAAAATATAAAGTACACACGAATTTAGAGCTCAACTCAGCAGACCTTTTAATCAACCTAATTTAAAATCATTCATGCAAAATATACGAGTATCTACGCCAGAAAAAAGTCAATTTTATTTCCTCTCGATGCTGCCAAAAATCCAATAATAATTAGGCAAAACAAAAAATATACTTTCAAAAGTGGACCTTAATATCCCTGAAGAAGTCCGTTTTTTCAGAGGCGTGCAACAGTTGGTTCACTGCCAAAGTCACGCCAAGGCTAATGACCGCAGATTGGTCCACATCAACCGTTTTCACCTTGAGGACAACCAAATTGTTCAGTGAGATGTATGATATGACTTGATAAGCATTACTTTTCAGTGTGTTAATGCAGACAGCGTATTAAGCGCTTGGCCTTCATCCCACTTGGTTTCAAGTTATTATAATACCCGATGGTGGAAGCGCACTTCACCCGGAATCCTAAACAGTCTGAGAAATCTGACTATCTTAGCTCTAAATGGCGGAACACAACATTTTAAGATTGCTATGGCGACAGACTCAGGTAAGATGGCGGTAGCTAGCCAGGCGGACTCGAACAAAGTCCTACCACCAACCAAACCAATCACAATGTTGTACTCCCCTGGGATCGAACGCGGGACTTCTGGATCTGACACCGGTAGGCGAACCACTAGACCACATACGTGGTTAACTTCCTGTACCCTGAATGGAATGAATAGTTTATTGTACACACAAATTACATCAAATTATATAAACATCGGGTGACATAGTGTATAAGTACAATGGGCGGCCTTATAGCTAAGCGGCAATTTCTTTCACCCTGTTAAAAAGAACCCTAAACTAGAACGGTATTATTTAGCAATCCCGGGTTCTCCCCAATATAATAAAAGGAAGCCATTTTTATTAAACGCGACCCAAAATATCATCATAACAACAATAAAAACTATTAGCCGAGAGATATTTGAGGTAAACGACCCAATTCAATCTAATAACTCCTAATCCCAATATGATAGGATATAGTAGGTAGGAACTTATGTTTGGTTAAAAATATTTGGACAGAATCCTTTTCTCGTCCTTTTTCTTTCCTTTTCAGACCCCATACTTCGTTTTCTTTTTCTATTATCCTTTTATATTACGGGATCCTTAGTGCCTCACCTAAGTCCGGTAAATTTTAAGCCAAAATCCCACGTGTTTTACCAACTTCCAAACAGGAAGTTATACATTTTGAAACTATCATCGGTAGAATACAATATCAATTGGATAGAATGAGGATGTTTTCTATGTGCCTCATGTTTTAAAATTTTAAATCCATTTTTTTTTCATATTCTTCATGAATACTTATCACGATGATTAACATCATCACCATCATCTAAGGCGCTTCAGCCGCGAGTGAGCCTAGGCCTAGTCAAGTAGGTATATTCTGCCATCCAATTCGGTTTCTAGCTTCTTCTTTCCAGCTTCTCACGTGTTCTCACTCCTATTGCTTTTAGATCTTGCTCCACTCCATCCAGTCTTCTGAGCTTTTGAACGATGATTTACACTGCACTTTTAGGTATGTGTCAGATAACAGCCTTTAGAACCTCTTCTTACTTTCGCACCACTCGCTATTGTCAAAGGTTCCATCCTCAGAGCCATTCCGGTCTCGCACATTGAGGTTCGGAATTTCCTCCCGTAAATGATCATATCAAATATGGTCTATTTGTTGATGCATTCCCCCAAGAATAACGCATAAGGGGTTTAACAATTTCTTAAAGGGTCGACAACGCGCGTGATCGGTGTTACAAGCATCCATAGGCTATGGTAACCGCTTCATATCAACAGCCCATTAGTGTCTACTGATGGACAGAGCCTCCTCCAAAGGTTTTGCCATAATCACCACGCTTGACAGGCGGATCGGTGATCACTGTAAAGTTGCAGATCATACACAGAAGGAAGCTGCTGCCCTTCTTCTGGTGTTCCCTTAGTCTTTTACGACATCCACCCGAGGGAGAAATGGATGGATTGTGTGAGTGACAAAATGCATGTGAGATGAGAGGAGTGGATGCTGAGTAGGGCGACCCGCCTCAGTCATAAGGACAGGAAAAGATCCATGCCTACATAAATTACAACAATACCTACACAATTTTGACAAGCCTCATAGCTCAGTTGGTAGTAACTCTGCCGTCGGCGCTGTAGGCTGTGGGTTCGATTCCCATCCAGGACAAACATTTGTGTGATATTTGTGAATATAGATGTTTGTTCTGTGTTTGGGTGTTGTATCATATAGTACGTATGTATTTACAAAAAAGGTATTTAAGTATTTTATCCGTAATCTAGTTCCCATATTACAAGCATGCTTAGTTTGGGGCTAGATGTCGCTCTGTAAAATTAATGTCCTGTGATATTTATTTATAAAATCAACGACTGGATGAAAGAGCGGTGACAGAGAGCGCGTTGTTGTTGCGAAATGGATCAGCAGGATCTAGGAAATTGCGTTGCTAGGTTGCAAGGAAGTCTAGTTAGCAGCTAGAGCCTCTTTGGTGTAGTGACAGATATTGGCTCTCTGGAGTGTGAATAATTTCATACGTTGTTGTGTGTGACTACCAACAAACTAAGGGGCTCGTGGTCTGAAACTTTTTGGGCTTGGATAAAAAAAAAGGATTTCGCACCATCCGCCGCAACATGTCTTCATTCAGTTTTCACCGGAGCAGCATTTTTCATTCAGTTATTTTTTGTCTGTCAAGGTAACAAACACTAGCTTACTTTGTATTGCCCTAAATTATCATGTTACAGTTTATATTTCTGTGAAAACAGTAATTGCCTCTATTTTCGCAGTGCATAAATAAAGCATGCCATAACCTTTGTTTCTTGATCTAAGGTTTTGGGCTTCAAGTAAAACTTTTTAACTAGGTTGCTCAGTATTGAACTGAGAACTGAACTTCGTATAATGGAGCTTCAGCTGGCTCAAGGGTGTCACAGGTTAATTGCCAACTAAAGACTATACTCTTTATTACGTTTACATAGCCACACCGGCCGCCCAAATTACTGTCAGACATAAACATTGCTATTGTTTAATCTGCGCCTTATTGCTTTTAGCCCATTCAAATTAACCGCCTCCTAGCGTTTCGCCCACCGGTATCAGATACAGAGGTCCCAGGTTTGATCCCAGGGGAGTACACATTTGTGCTTAATCTGGTTGGTGGTAGAACTTTGTTTAAGTCCATCTGGCTAGCTAGACTACCTAGGCTACCACCATTTTACCCTAGTCTGACGCCAAAACAACAATTTAAATTGTTGTGTTTCGGCATTAAAAAGGTAAAATTTTCAGTCTGTCGAGAATTCCGGAATCCCGGAAGTTATGAAAAGGCCGAAGTCTTATCAAAACTTGACATAAAATAAACAAAAATCACAACAGATCGGAAGTAACACCAATTTTGTAGAACCGAAAATTACATAAAACTAAATATCGGAAACTACCACACTTACCATTAGGTGAGCCGTATATGCTTGTTTGCCACCGTAGCGGTAAAAAAATACACTGACCTTCGTTTTAAGCCCCAGCCCCAGTAGTTTATTTTCTAATACTTTTCTTTGTACGTTCTGACCACAAATTAAATAAAAGAAAAAAATATTAAAAATTAATTAAATAAAATAAAACACACAAATTTGTCTTTACAACCAGCCCCCATATTATGTATGACCAATAGTGTCTTAACGCGCCCGCGTTACGATATGTCAATACGATGATTCCAAGCAGACATCGTAACGCGGGCGCGGCCGCGGGTCAAGACACGATTGGTCATACAGAATAAGGGTGCAGTAAGTTCGTATAAGAATAATCAACACAACACAACAGTGGTTTACAATAATAATAACAATCACAATTTTAACATAAATAAAAATAAGGTTTACAAAAAAAAAGCCTCTACAAGTACCTCTACAGACCTCCGAAGAAACACAACATTTTACTTGATATATGTAGGCTAGTAATTGTGATTGCCAAGCGTGGTGATTACGGCAAAATATAAAAACTTTGGAGGCGGCTCTGTCCAACAGTGGACACTAATGGGCTGTTGATGTGATGTGATGTGAATAGAGATAGTGTATAATAATGTGGCGTGATATAAGTACGAATTTGTTCTCCACAATCTACCCGGGCCTTATAGGGACAGCGTATCAACGCCCTTTAATGTGTTTTATCTGATATTGTACGCGCAATATAGTTTTCGGTAAATTGTAGCTTCAAAACGCACCGTCGATTAATAAATTTAAATTCGCCATTAATTTATAGCTCATTATCTATTATCTATAAGCTCATGTAACTAATAACAACAACATTTTTAATTTTAACGCTTACATTTCCCATATTGGTTCCCTGACCGAGCGAAATTGAAATGAAATGTAATGAAATACGTTTATTTGGCTATGATACATGAAAAAATAGCATAGCAATAACAATATCGATATCATTGAGAACTGTGCAGTACAGCCAAACTCAGCTTAATACTGCCTCGCACAAGCTAGGCGTGCCAGCGCTGGTTTTCAGTCTGAACCAGAATTATGGATGGCTTTGTTGCACAACCAGGCACCAAACACACACACACACACACACAAGCCTTATTATTAACTAACAAGAATAAAAACTATCATAGAACTACGTTATCTACCTATATCTAACTACGACTAACACGTACATTTAAATAGCACAAAGCTCATATGCCATTCTATAAATAAATGTTGATATAATTAACATAGACAATTTACATATACTTATTTACATATACATACACACATACATACCTAATACACTCTGGCCTATAGTTGCGGTTGCGGGAGTTCTGCTTAGCATTGTCACTTTATACCTCAGATTGAGTGGTCAGGAGAATTTTTCTTCTTTTTAATAACTACCCAGCTTTGCTCGTTACAATCCAGTCAGATAGGAAACCAATATTGACATTCTACATAAATTAAGACATTGTGACTACTTATATGTAGATTGTTTATAGAGACGAATACAATCACATTTTATCCACGCAAGAATCCACAATGTATTTTAAAGCTAAAATTAATCAATATCTGTAATACGCGTACCTAAAGTCGAGGAACATCCTTAAAAGCCGGAGGGTATGTAGCGATTTTTTGCCAATATAGGGTGTAACAACATCCGGGCAATAACAAGTCACCCTTCAAACGAACGTATCTCGGATATATCGAGATGAAAGTCGAAAGGCGTCGAAATAGTCGAGATGTGATTCGACTTCCAATGCAATATTTTCTCGAAACCTCTATTTTTTTTATTCTAAGACGGGGGAAGCGCTTATCGTTCATCGAATTAGTCTTAATCATGATTTCAAGTTATGATAAGGCCGAAGTGGAAGCGCACTTCACCAGGAATCCTCAATAGTTTGAGGATCTGGCTATCTAATACATGCCGGAACACAAAAATTAGTAATGTTGTGTAATCTAGACGTTTATATGCTTAGAATAGCAAGATAGCATTGGCAGGTGCTAAAAATAGAGGCCTATTTCATCCTTCGTCGTATGAGTTTACCATGGGATCTTGGCAAATACCTTTATCCAAACTCTATGTGTATTTTCAGGACATTTTCGGGTCATCAAAACGCAAAATTATCCGCTTACGATTTACAGATATATACCATTGTAATTGTTAGTGTAATGATTTTATCATTCTTTTGTTAAGAAGTTTTTCTTGTGTGTATTGTTTTTGTTTGGTGTATTAATGTTATTTTTTTTAATATATTTTGCATGCTTATTTTAAATTTTTAATTATGATCACATTTATTCACGTTTTTCTTAGTTTTCGTCCGCAACAAGAGAAGGCCATTACGGAAGACCAGCGCGGGTTGTCTCCGGGCTACCCGCATCATGCTGAGTAATGGGCCTTTATATTTCACATGCAGTTTTTGTTGATTTTGCTATGAATAAACTGTGATTCTATTCCATTCTACAGATTTTTTTTTGTCCACAGAAGAGGAAGAAGGCACAGAATTGGAACTGGAAGCACTGTACAGAAGATATTGCGTGAGACTCAAACACGCACTATTTGTGTCGGCGCTGTGCGTTACCCTTCTGTGTACCGTCGTGTTACTGTGTGTCGTCTGCGTTCAACATTCACAAGTAAGATTTAAATTATCCTCATTATTTTTTTATTTTTAATAGGTCAGCTTTATATTTACCACAGAAGATTGCGACCAGGGGGTGGTACCACGAAGTCTTATAGCATTCTTGTTTTGATTAACCGCCTCTGTGGTTCAACCTACCGATTTAAAATCCAGAGGTCCCGGGTTCGATTCCTAGGGGGAGCAAATTGTGCTTGGTTTGGTTGGTGGTAGGATTTTGTTTACGTCCGCCTGGCTAGCTACCACCATCTTACCTAATTCTGTCGCTATAATAACAATAGTGTAAAAAAAATGTGTTTCGGCAGTCATCAGGTAAGATAGCCAGATCCTCCGTTTATTGAGGATTCTTGGTGAAGTGCGCCTCCATCTTCGGCCTTATCTCAACTTGTTACCAGTTGAGGCCAAGCGCTTTCCCGTCGTACCAAAAAATTTATGTAAAATCCAAAGGATTTTAGTAAATTTTCACGGGACGAAATAAACATATCCCAGGTATTTCATGTCAACTGTTTTATAATATTCCTGCAAATAATGTGAAGTTCACTTACATGCTTTTATTATTGTTGATTCTTTAAATAATAATTGGTATGAGAAAAATATACTATAAATGTGAAATATCCACGTTACTTGCACCAGTACTGACAGACAGACAGTCTTTTCCACTTTACATACGTTTCGGTAGCTCTACGAAACCGCTACGAATTCGCTACGGAGTCTACGGAAACCGTAGCACTTGTTCACGTCATCGTGAATACATACATCGGTCTTCATTCAAGGTTTCTAGGGAAACTGAGGAAAATTTAGTAAATCCATTTCATCATTAAATGAAATCAAAGAAATAAATCAAAGTTATCATAAAAGTAAATTTAGAATCAATTGTATTATTGAATATTACTAGGTATTTTCCACAACGCCATCTAGCCCTAAACTAAGCATAGCTTACGGGGACGCAATTACGGAGAAAATTAATACGTATTTTTTTTTGAAACATACTAATGATACAATATGACACCCAAACTCAGAACAAACATTCATCTCACAAATGTTTGTCGCTTCACTCAGAGCTCATGACTCTTCACAGCTTTGTTTTAATTCGTATACTGCTTGAAAAGGCGTCCGAAGTTTTATCTTACCGTATTTATAGACTAAAAGCCAGAAAATTACACAATTAGACCTTATAATAGCAGCAAAAAAGATGTAATTGCTTTCTGCACTCTTCCTCCTTATAAACATTAACTGTAACTGATCTCACACTAAAATTGCGTCCAAAGTTTAATATTTATAGACACTAGCTTTCTATTACTGTGTTGATAAAAAATAGCATTTGTTAGAACAATGACTGAAAAGAAGCATGGGACAGGTCCCAGGCTTCAAACTATGTCCATATCTACACAATATAATAGATTACGTCAGTTTAATTGGGTTTTTGCATTTAAGAGCCGGCGGTGGTGTGCTCTCAGATCTATACGTGCTATTTCATATATAGCACATATAACCACAATGAAAATAATAATACATAGGTACAATTTACATGTTTTTTTTAACAGTGGGAGAGAAAACCAAGGAATACAATTTTCAATAGAAATTTTCAAAATACCCTTGGGGGTCGAATTTCGAATATTTGATTCTCCTATTTGTTATTCCAGAACTTAAACTATATACTTGCAAATATTCATCAACATCGTTTCAGTAGTTACGGGATGACCTACCGACATAATACCTTAATCTTAGTGCAGGTTCTGCACGCACATTTATTCTCATAAAAAATATTCTGTAAAAATAAATTAAATTAAATTGAGTTAAGGAGATACGGGGTGGTACAATATCAAACTTTCACACTCTCTTTCGCATTTATAATATTAGTCGAGCACGACTTGTTTTACAGGACAGAGGGCATTCATTTTACACAGCGCCGTCTAGTCATCCCCAATCTAAGCAAAGCTTGTACCAATATGCGAGCTAGATTTAGGATTGAATATTGATTTATTAATACTTTAGTGCACACACAAACACACATAATTATAGTTTGTATAAACATACAAACATAAAATTAAAAGGTGTGGACAAAGACGAGCGTAACCCTAAAAAGAGTCATCTTCCAGCAAACCTATGTAGAAAGAGAAACGAGCTAAAAGGAAAAGTGTACAGTAATAGGAATTAGATGATATATTCGCTCCTCGAAACGTGACCCCAGTACGGTGTGTGAATGATCTTGATCAGTCATTGTTCTGTAGTAATTCGCATCATAGGTCACAGGTGACAGCTAGGCCATCTGCTAATTAAGACCTAGGTAGATTTGCATATAGATTAGCTATGGACATTGAACACCGACGCTACGAGTACCTAACCGGGCTGGAGTGCATCCCTTGATAATGACGTTACTGGACATATGAAGTAGAGCCTCTATGCGTTTGGATCTTCACGGACATTTTTGAAATGAATTAAATTTAAAATGAAAAAACAAGGGTTTGAATTTCGGATCCGCAACCTTTTGTGTGCCGATAAGTAGTGGGGCACTGTGTCGGGTAGAGTGGGAGATAGTTAAAATGTTTATATGTAATACAACATTTCACTTCTAACGTGTGTCTTTACGACACACCCTGTTTTTTTAATAAGTTAAGCTTTTGACAGTGACTTACATGCGTGGTACCTACCCGGATAAAAAGTTGTTAACATTGTTTCCTAAAGCATACAAAAAAATACACGGGTGTAGAACCCGTGTATTTTTTTTAATCCGTTCAGTTGTTTCGTCGTTTAAGTAACAAATAAATAATTACATATTATTTTATAATGTTGGTATCGAGGTGTATCTGGAATGCGCCTAAGAATAATTAATTAGCCTTCAGTGTTTTATTGCTCGTTTTATATAATTATACACGTGTTTCATTATTTACTTCAAAGATTTTTTAAGCTTATTTTGGTTCTCCCACAAAATCGTCATTTGTCGTTAATTCTGAAATGGCATGTTTGATTCATATGCAATTTTGCTGGCATAATAAGGATAAACTTAATTGGGTATACTAACTATACGTTTTCTGTAAACTTTTTTTTTTGAGAAGAAATTTTCAAACAATATCCCATATCGTTTTGAAGGTGCGATGAGGTTTCAATTTAGGCATCAGTCCCACATTTTAATATTTAATATACCTATATACCTGTTTGTTACTATGTACCTAGGTATTTGTCTATGTAAACTTTTTGTCAATAAACTATTATTATTTAATCCAATTGTTTGAGATCGGACCTACCTAGCTAGCCTGGCTGAAGGTGTTAACTGGGGTTTGGTGTTATGTTTATGGTTGAAATGCGAGGTATAAATATAGACTGATTTTTATTAGGTACTTTTACATAATTTGGTGAATAGGTACAGTAAGTAGGTATGGCTACGAAGGGCGTCGTCTGCGAATGGTGGCTCGCCGGTTGGTGCGCTCGTTTTTATGCAGCTTGAGAGCGCCCTCTGCTGGAAAGAATGCGACGGTACTGGCTCCCAAGTTCGCGCGTTAACATCCCGGCGGGCCTTGAGGGCACTCAAGAGGAGTTGAGATCTGTGGCTCTGTCCCTTCTGCTTCCTCAGTGTCCTGGCCTTCCATCTTAAGTGGGCATATTCGTGAGAATGCCCTGGTTATTTGTCCGGATGCCGTCCGGATCTCGGCCACACGAGATACTCCATCTTTTCCAGGACTTGTACTCGTGACGCGGCCTAATCTCCATTTGAGAGGAGATAATCCTTCTTCTTTTATCAAAACCAGTGTTCCAACCGCTATGTCATCCTTCTTGTGCTGCCATTTTACTCGTTTTTGAAGTTCCGAGATATACTCCATAGACCACCTCTTCCAGAATGATTGCCTCAGCTGCTCGACTCGCTTGTAGCGTGATAAGGCGAGCGGCGTGGCTGCTGTGACGTCTCGCTCGGCGGGGGTCGTCAAAGGTCGCCCGATGAGGAAATGTGCTGGCGTGAGAGGACTAAGGTCGTTTGGATCTGAAGACATAGGATACATAGGGCGGGAATTCAGGACAGCTTCAATTTGTACCAAAACTGTGCTGAACTCCTCATAAGTTAAATGAGCATTTCCTATTACGCGAGAAATGTGGTGCTTACAGCTACGAACCCCACTTTCCCACAATGAACCAAAATGAGGGGCGTAAGGAGGAATAAACTTAAACTCTATCTGATTATCTGATGCGTAATCAATAAATAATTGAGAATTATTTTGCAAAAATAATCTAAATTCACTAGCGGCGCCTACAAAATTCTTACCGTTATCTGAAAATATTTGAGAGGGTTTTCCTCTACGAGAAATAAATCTTTTTAAAGCTAAAATATAACCTTCGGTAGATAGGCTAGTAACAAGTTCCAAGTGCAACGCTCGGGTCGCGAAACAAACGAACAAACACAAATAACATTTTTCAAGTTTAGCACCCCTCCCCTTTCTATTTAAAATATAAAAGGGACCAGCATAATCTACTCCGCTATGCATGAAGGTAAACCCGGCATTTAAACGCTCCTTAGGTAGATTTCCCATGATCGGTTGTATTAATCTACCTTTCATACGACAACACTTGACGCATTGTCGTACGACTTTTCTGGCAAGGTTTCTGCCACCTAGGGGCCACCAGCTTTCTCTAATATGCGATAAGAGTAGCTGAGGTCCTGCATGAAGTAGTTGCGAGTGAGCGTACCTAAACAATAACAACGTAAAGTGATGTTTGCTACACAATAGCTTGGGATGCTTTTTGTTATATGTTAAACTTTGAGAATTGACTAATCTTCCACCGACACGTAATTGATTACTTTCATTTTCTATAAATATATTTAAGCTAGATAAACGATTTAATTTTATATCTAACCCTTTACGTAGCGCTTTATACTCATTATGAAACGATTGATTTTGAGCTATGTTTGTAAGTACATCGAGCGACTTATCTAATTCCCTTACCGATAAGGGTCCATTGTACCGCTCGGCTTTGTTTTTTGTGCGAATGTTGTGAATAAATCGCAGTACATAAGCACACGAACGTTGTAAGCGATTTAAATTTGAAAATCTTTCAAATTGAATGAATTGGTCATTATTTACACTACAAGTTACACTAACAGTAGGTTTCATCTCAGGCAAGTTAGATAAATTATGCGAACTATCTTGAACATTTTGTAACCAGTTTTTAATATTTTCGTATAAAAATGTAGGCCCGTTCCACCACATAGATAACGAACGCAATTCCTCAAGACTAGCTCCGCGCGATACTAAATCCGCGGGGTTTTCTTTTGTTTTTACGTGTAACCACAACGAGTCACCTGTTAAATCGTTAACTTCTACTACACGATTTTGCACAAAGGTTTTTAACTGGTAAGGAGGCGTACTTAACCAGGCAAGTACGATAGTCGAATCCGTCCAGAAGAATACGTTATCGAACTGTAAGCGCAATGACTTAGTTATTTTTTCGTACATTTTAGCACCGAGTAACGCGCCGCATAGCTCGAGCCTAGGTATACTGGCCGGCTTGAGGGGGGCGACACGGCTCTTCGAACACAACAATCTAACTGTGACGTCACCGCTTCTAGTGCAAGTGCGACAATACGCGACAGTTCCTATGGCACTTTGACTTGCATCCGTAAATATATGTAATTGTACATTTAAATATCCGCAGTTAAGTACGTGGCGTGGAACACGAATGCTAGGTAGGTACGACAGCGATTGAACGAATCCTTTCCAGATTTGAATAACGTTATTGGGAACAACTTGGTCCCATCCTAATTTACAGAGCCAGAGCTTTTGTAATAGGATTTTCCCTACAATTACAACAGGAGACAGGAGACCGAGAGGGTCGTAAATTTGAGATATGATTGATAACATCGCGCGTTTAGTAATATTTTCCATATTTACTTTTATTTTCGAAACAAAGTGAAACTCGTCACTTATATTGAACCAACCTAGACCTAGCGTTCTACTAGAGCAGTTCTCATCTAGTGATAGACACTTTGATTCTTCATCATTTTCCTGTGCATTTAATGCGACATCAGGTGAATTGAAAATCCATTTTCGTAATGGAAAGCAACCAGTTAAACAAACATCAGATATATCCTTACATAATCGCGAAAGAGTGATTTTACAGTCATGGCCGGTTAAAAGATCATCTACGAACAAATCTTTCAAAATGGCACGTGCTACTTCATCGTCTGCGCACTGTAATCCTAATTCCCTAATACAACGTATACTTAGGTACGGCGCTGACGCGGTGCCATAGGTAATTACGTTAAGTCTGTACACACAGATTGGTTCAGATGCATGTTCCCGCCATAAAATCAATTGTAAGTTTCTGTGTTCATCGTGAACAAGTATCTGACGGAAAAACTTTTCAATGTCGGCACAAGCTACGTACTTGTACTGACGGAATCGTAAAAGGATTGAGAATAGATCATTTTGCAATGCTGGACCTTTCATTTGAATGTCATTTAGTGATTTACCGGTGGAGGTTTCTTGACTCGCATTGAAAACTACGCGTAATTTTGTCGTAGTGCTTTGTTCGCGTAATACTCCATGATGAGGCAAAAAATAGTGAGGTTTAGATAAATCAATGTTTTCAATGCGCGTCATGTGTCCTAAATCTAAATATTCATTCATAAAATCGCTGTATAATTTTTTATACTGTGGCGATTTTTCTAACCGGCGTTCTAGCGATAAGAACCTTCTTTCTGCTACCTTTAAGCTATCACCTAAAGACTCGACCGGTTCTTTGAACGGTACGCGAACAGAAAAACGACCATTATTTACTCGCTTCATTGTTTCGGTAAATAATTGTTCACATTCACGTTCCTCGGCGGAAAGACATTGATTTGGTTTGCAATTTATTTCTTCTACTTCCCAAAACTTTTTTAATTGATCGTTCAGCTCCGACGATTGAGTCTGAACGAAATTGCAATGAAATCGATTAATGCGCGATTTGTTGGTGGTATAAACGATACCTGAAATAACCCATCCTAATCTAGTATTTTGCAAGTACGGCCCTGAAGGTAGACGGATTCTACCATCGACTAATAAGTCCCAAAAGCAGTCTGCACCCAGAAGGAGGTCGATTTGCATCGGCAAATAAAATGTGGGGTCAGCTAGTTCGATGTCACTAGGCACGGCTAGCAACTTGGGATCGAGACTAACTGTCGGTAATAGATTTGTAATGCGATCTAAGACAATACAAGTAATGCGTGTATTGTAATCTCCGATTAAAGATTTGACAATTATTTCACAGGTTCGATGTGATTGGGTGACCGACTTCCCTATACCCGTGATTTGAACAGTGGACTGTATCGATTTAGCGTTTATTTTCTTACTTAACGTTTCAGAAATTATGCAGTGCTGACTCCCGGAGTCTAACAAAAGACGCGCTTTGTGATAAACGTTATCAACACCGGCTATTTCCACAATCGCTGTGGATAGCAGCACGGTTTGCAAAGCATCGTCGCAACCATTGCGAGATTGCCCATTTGAATGAAACACTGCAGCTTGATTCGTATCCAACATAGGGTTTGGTCGCGGCACCTGGTCCACGACCGATAAAGAAGAATGAAGAAGAGAATTGTGAGAAGCATCACACCGTCTACATGGTCCATAATTGCAGTCAGGTACATCGTGACCTGACCGCAAGCACTTGACACAAAGATTTTTGCTTTTGACGAAAGCTAATCGATCTTGACCCGACAAGTTAACAAACTTGTCGCACGCGTAAAGCGCGTGATTCGCAGAGCACAAACAACATGCGCGGGTAGTTGTTTTGCGTTGTTTTGGTATAGACGAAGCGCAGCTAACACTACTTAATTGATTCGATTTTTTAGTAGTGTCGAAAGTTGGCCTACCAGTAATCGTACTGGTATGATGCGCTTTTATCATTTCCAATGTGTCGGCCTTATCTTTTAAAAAACCAAGCAATGTTTCCAAAGTAATGCGTTTATTTGTTTGACTTTGACTTTGGATGTTATTCTTATACTGTTCCCATTCCTTTTCTAAAATTGAATCTAATTTGGAGACTAAGATATAGATGATAAGCGTGTCCCACGATTCCGTGGGTTCACCGAGAGTTTTCAAAGCACGCAGATTTTTGAGAACTGTATCAATTAATTTCCTAATGTGAAACGAAGATTCCTTAGTTGGTTGCATCGAAAACAAAGATTTTACATGATTGTGAACTAATAACTTACTGTTATCGTATCTATTAGTGAGCAAGTCCCAAGCTACCGTGTAGTTTTCGTTAGTGAATTCTACTGCTTTTATTACCTGGGCCGCGGTCCCCTTTAGAGAAGAACGCAGATAATGGAATTTCTGAATGCTATCGAGCCGATCAGAATTGTGAATCATAGAAAGGAAAGTGTCTCTAAACTCTAACCAATTATCGTACGATCCGTCAAATGAGGGTAGTGCAATAGTAGGTAGCTTTACAAGGGAATGAATGTTGCACTTGGAATCATTGCATTTATATTCGGGTTTTACATGATTATCATTACTACGTAGATTTGACTGAGTCATTAATTCAATTACCAAAGACTGAACCTGATAGTAAGAAGATTCGAACGATTCGCGTGCTTCTAATTGCTTCTCCATATCGTTTTCGGACACGAGTTCTTCAATTGCGGTTTGAATATTATTAAATTCGTTTAACAATGATTTAGATACGTCGCTTCGTAGTTGAATCTCAAATAACTGCCTACTTGACAACGTCGCGCCTTCAAATGCATTTATGAATTTAGTGAACAATGTTAGTCTACCTTTAATCGACCCACGTTTTTTATTTAGCTCCCGCATGATATTATCATTTGATTCTAATACACCGAGGTACGAATTCGGAGATTTGCCACGATTAAACACGTGTTCCGCATTGAGGTTAGGTGATTTACTGCGATTCGACGTAGTTTCGATATTTAATTCTACACCGGACGCGGGCACAGGGGAACTCATATTGGTACACTGTGAAAAGGTGAGGTACTCACGGTCTTTCCCTGGAAGCACCACGTAGACGGCTACTGCGGAAGAAAAACAGTTTTAGTACAAATGTTGGATGAGGAGATGTTGGAATTGGAACGATATTGCCAGACTCTTCTTGGTAGATCCCACGATGCGCACGATGCTGCTGGTATGTGTAGATTCGGAGCGAAGGTCCATGGTGTTTGAGATCGGACCTACCTAGCTAGCCTGGCTGAAGGTGTTAACTGGGGTTTGGTGTTATGTTTATGGTTGAAATGCGAGGTATAAATATAGACTGATTTTTATTAGGTACTTTTACATAATTTGGTGAATAGGTACAGTAAGTAGGTATGGCTACGAAGGGCGTCGTCTGCGAATGGTGGCTCGCCGGTTGGTGCGCTCGTTTTTATGCAGCTTGAGAGCGCCCTCTGCTGGAAAGAATGCGACGGTACTGGCTCCCAAGTTCGCGCGTTAACACCAATTATTAGTGTAAAATTACTTTTGACGGGACAATCTATTTCAAAGTAGGTACACACATCAACAGCCCATGGTTTGGCAGCTATTCCTTATTTTGCATTTCCATAATCACCGCGCTTGGCAGGCGGATCAGTGATAGCAGTGTAGCTAAGACAGAAGGAAGCTGCTGTCCTTCTTCTGGTTAGCTCCCTTAGTCGGCTTTTACGACATCTATAGGCTAAGTGGAGTCAATTCTTAAGCCGCGACCGTTACGGTAAACGTTTCTCCCATACAAAGCAGCAAGAGCGGTATTACTGGTTACAAATCTACGTCTACGTTTTTGTCCAACAAACGTTGGACAAAAGCGTGCCTTCCAGATTTTGTAGATAGCTCGAAATCGAAACACATGACATGGTCACCCCAATTTACTCGAAGCAGAGGCACCTTAACGTAATATTACCTAAGAGCTAGCTAGATCTTGGATACCTTGACCTTAGGATGAGCTTTAGGTAGGTTTATGAACGGGTAAGCGAAGCACAAACTCTGACGCGATTGCATTCCACGAGACTGTAGGGCCCGACTAAGATCAGAAGTCTTCGTGTAGGTTGTATAGCAACCCTGGTGTTAGACTGTACGAGCCATCGCCTTAGGCGCTTGATGTGGAAACCCGGGTATTCTGAGATCTGTGCCCGGGCACTGCATATTGTGATGTTATTTGAACATTACACCAATATAGTGCCCAGTAAAGACGGCTTAGCGTCCCTCCAAAACACGTAATCATCTTACTTATCCGGCAATCAGGTGATTCAATGTCCTAACCAAATTGAGAAAAAATATCAAAAAGATATGCCCCAGCAGGGATTTGAACCCAGGTCCTGCGGATCCAGAGCCACACGGCCTACCACGCGACCACGGAGAAGTTCATTTTATCATGAGGTATGTAAGGTATCTAAGTAGATACATTATTATCATTAGACGCATTATAAAATTAATGAAAATTACAGGACATTTCATAAAGCGCCATTTAGCCGTGAACTAAGCACTAAGACTGAACTTGTAATGTTAAGACGAAGACGGATATAATTCACACTAATAACATATATTCGAAAGTGTTTCTGTTTGTTTGTTACGTTTTTACGGCTTGTCGACGGAACAAACCTTGATGAAATTTGGCGAGGAGATGTGTATAGTATCCCAAGGGCATGGGCTCATTTATATCTGGATACCAGTCCAAATTGTTTTAAAAAAAAAATGTTTTCGTACAAGGGATCTTTTACAAAATGACTTTTTGGTAGTGAATCACGATTCACTCCGGCCGGAATCGAACACACGATTATCACAATTATGTGGAACCTATATATCCATCGTACTTACCGAACCAATAAAAAAAAGAATTAAGGCCTGCCTAATTTCACCGGCAACCATGCCCCTCAAACCGGAACACAGTCATACTGCTTGGCGGCTGATAAAAGTATGGTGGTAGTACTTCCCTGGATGAGCCCTTTCACATGGGGCTCTACTACTCTTAAAACCAAAAGTTAGAAATTATGGCAAACAAACCTATTTTCTAGTCAGTCTTAGGTCTTAGTAGTCTGCTAGGCAGTATCTTGTAGGATAAATTATGGTCAAACGATGGTCTGATGTCCAAACGATACTTAAAAACCTCTTCCATTTTAACTGACTTCCCAAAAAGGAGGAGTTCTCAAGTCGGACTGTATTTTGTTTCTTGCTTTCCAAAGCGACAACCAGTGATGGCTATATTACAGACAAGGACAGTGTAATTAATGTACGACTAGGTCAATAGCGGGCCGGCCTTTTAATTACTGGAATGACTGCCGGCTATATGATTAGTTAATGAATGAAAACTACCTACGTGTCTGCGTGAGTAGAATCAAAATTCGTGAAGCGTTTTCTGAGACCTCAGCTCTCGATCCTGAAGCACTGAGACCATAAATCCGAGGCATGTGACACCGGCTGGTACTCCGCTAAGCGGCGATGGACTTGCTGTCCTTATTGAAAGCAACTTGCAAACGATGGGCAAGTGTCGGAAGTGAGTTTGGTCGTGCTTCCGACTACCTAGTAGGTGATCCTCATAAGATTCACGCGAGTAGTGATCAGAGGTGAATCTTAGAAGGGGAAAAAGTCGTGAGCTGTGATACACCCCACAGTGGGACGTCAGTGCAGGCCAGTCTTTAAAAAAATCGAAATTTCTGCACAGTAAAGTATTGTTTATACACATAAGGAGACTGCTGCCTCTTCGTGAGACCGGTAAGGGGTGACTTTTGCACGTATTGTATTTTGCCCACCCATTAGGGCGTACGGTCGGTGCTATAATGCTTTACTCTTTTTCTGATGCAGTCTGCGCAAGTTTATATGTAAAGAGCTAACTGAAAATAACATATTCATTCCTTAAAAGCCTCTTCTAGTAATATGTGAGCAACTATTTAGTGATCACAGCATACATACCTAATTAAATACATTCTTTACAAGCCTCTTCTAGTAATATGTGAGCAACTATTTATGCTGTGATCAGCATACATAATTATTAGTGGTTGTAATTGTTACCAAAGTAAACCACGGTGGCAATCTGAGCTCGAAAAATACAGTTACAACCCTCATTAACATTGAAGAGAGAGACTGTATATTGAATTTGTAGATACACAATGTGTGAATGCTCTGGAATACCATAATTCATTGCTTTGTGTCCAAATGCCAGTGAATGCCAGAGCAGAACCTACACACCGGTTATTAGCGGTCATGATTCCACGCGGAATCTGATTTGATTGCTGTAGCTACGAGTGTGAAGACAGCTGGTTCACTCAACAATAGAGACTTGTAAAAGGGATCGACTTTGACATTTTGACGCCGACTTTTGACAAAAGTTAGTACTATTTAAAAAAAAACTGTATTAAGATTTAATTGAAAAATCACTATTTTTAGCTAACTTTTTCTTTAATTATGCGCATATACATACTTCACACGAAATTATCAACAGAGACCTGGCTATTTTTTTATCATCAACTTTTAGATTCTTCTTGTTTCGTAGATCGATGTAGCGGAATGACCCAGCTGTATCTCACCAGCCTGTGTGAGCAAATGTGTTCACGTGTTGTGATGAATAGTGGGATGTGTTGAATGCTACAAATACATTGTTTGCTTGTGGTCTAGGTACGAAGCTATTATTTCTTGTACTTTTACGTAGAGAGGGCAAAATAATTCTTTGATTTTTCTGGTATTATTTTTGGGTTTTTCTATATTATGATATGGATCTACTCCGGCCAGGGGAGATGGAAAATAGCATATATCCCCTGGATCCCCCCGCCTCTGTCGGGAAAGCTGGGGGCCATAAAATAGTGACAACTGACCGCCAGAGGGACCTGGTTTCTGCCATCTCTTGGAATTACCCTCATATAGAGAATTATTCTCTATATTACAAAAAACGTTAGAAATGTAATGTCGTGCTTACACTCACAGCTCAGTTGGTAGGAGTACTGCCTTTTGCGCTGCAGATTTAGAGTTCGATTACCACTCGGGATAAATATTTGAAGCCTTTTTCAAACTTTCGCGATTAGAAAACACAACTTTTGATACGAAAAAACGGATTTATACCTATTGTATCCCCGACGTTTCGGAGGGGTCACGGCTGGTGTAGCCCGTGTTGTACACGGATTACACCAGCCGTGGTAGAGGCAGACTTAATCGAAACTTCGGGATTCATATAGGTAAAATACGCGATAAATACCCGTTTTTTCCTATTAATATAAACATTTGTCTAATAAATATATATGTTTGTTGTGTGTGGTATATTATGCTTATTTTGGGGCTGGATGGCGCTGTGTGAAAATAATGTCCTGTAATATTGATTTATTGTAAAAATATATATATGTATTTCTCCGTAAACGAATTCCCATATAACAAGCTTTGTTTAGCTTGGGGCTAGGTGCCTAGATGATCTTCAATGTCAGTAAGTATAACAATCAGTTCTAGAAATATTTGATGTATGGCGGCGGCACTTTATCGTTTACACAGGCTGGTGCACGACGTAGCTTAGCAACCTAAGCATTTCCTTAGAAGCTCTTCCTCTTTCCAGGAGCTGTCAACTCAAACGAAGTCCGTTGCCTCGCTGTCAGTGATCACATTCGTGCTGTCGATAGTGCTGTGCTTCGCGCTTCTACCAGCGGCGGCGGAATGCGAGACGCTTGCACTGACTGGCTCGTTGCTGGTCGCTGTGAGTCTTGGAGCTGGGACGTTGCTGACCACACATCATGCGCCATTGCCGCTGTTTGCACTTATACTGGTAAGTGATGTCACACAGTCAATGTCAATACAAAGTGCTGTGCTTCGCACTTCTGCCAGCGGCAGCGGAATGCGAGGCGATGGCTTGTCTGGTCGCTATCAGCTTAGCTTTGGAGCTGGGACGTTATTGGTCACATAATGTGCCGCTACCGCTCTTTTCTCTAATAATGTTTATTTATTTATTTAATTCGGAAAACCAACATATATAATGACACCAATAAAAATAAAAGAAATAGATTATAGTATACAACAGTATAGATAATTATAAATGCTACAAAGACACACTAGCTACATACTAAATATGATTAAAATTTAAAATAAACTACGCACTAAAAAAGTTGAGGGATAGGCCTTGCCTTGGTAACCAACTTGTTAAATTCATTAACAGTCCTGCTAATCCGTACCAGTATACGAATTCTGCCTATAGATCGTTGACGCTTCAGGCACACTTAGCGGAGGGTTGAACCTGAGTGATCTATGAGGAACATTAAAATGTACTTTGCCAAGAAGGTCAGGGAATAATAGGGAACTTTGAAAAGTGCTGTGTTTGTGTTGCAACAAAATTGGTTCCTCCACCTAGCTATTGCTCATGGACTCATTTTTTAAGGTTGGTCATGCAATTAGAATTGAAGAGCTGAACGAACGCCGAACTTAAAGTACCTACCTCTATGTATGTAGTATAAAGTTTTATAATATCATATACATAACAAATTTGCCAAAAGCCTCATATACACTCGGTTCATCGATGATGTACTCAGTTTAATAGCATTAAGCCAAACCTGAATCAGATTTATCTTCCGGGCCAGTTTATCACAGATTTCATCCGAGAGAGGATGTGCTAATCCGGTATCCGGCAGAAGGCTTCAACGGATAATTCTGCTAAGCCGTAGGAAAACTTCAGCGGACTAGTAACTGAAGGACAAATTTCTCAAGTTAATTACGGCTTTCGAAATTGCCGTTGTATACTCAACGTACAGTACAGGCGAGCGATCTGGTTGCCGGAGGACCAGTAAGGTTGTTCCATTAAGGTAAGTAAGGTAGGACCACCCTCTTATATAGTTAAGCCGAACGGCTTTTTATAATTTTCTTCACTGTGATCTTTTCACAGTAAAGGAAAAGTCAGTAAGTTTGTGTGTAAGTACGTTTGTAAGGACAAAGTAACTAACCAATAAACACTTGCCTTTATTGTGTGATATTTAGGCGTATTCGGTTTATGTGTAAGTACCTACTCGTATGTGTGATACCTACAGCCACCCAGCGATTTTCCCACTGGTCAAATCCAGAGATCCCAGCTTCGATCCCCAGAGGCGTACACTATTGTGCTTGTTTCGTTGCTGATAGGACTTTGTTTAAGTCCAGCTAGCTAGCTAACACCATCTTACCTAAGTCTCGCCATAACAACAACTGCTGTGTCCGACATTTTGTAAAAAAGCATATGCAAATAGAAAATATAATTCTGGTCGAATGTGTACGGGAGTAAGTAATGGATAAGCAGGATAAATTATCTGGGTCTCCCAAGTAAATAGGGGTTAATTAAGGTTAATACAAAGGACAGGCCTCACAGCTCAGTTGGTGGTTCCTCGGCCTTCAGCATTGTAGATGCTGGGTTCGATTCCCACCCAGAACAAACATTAATGTGATAAATGTTGGTAATTGTTCAGTGTTTGGGTGTTGTATAATTATGATTAGTATGGCATTAAAAAAGTAAAGTATTATTTCCGTAATCTAGTTACTATACAACAAGCTTTGCTTAGTTTGGGCCGTGTGCGATGGCGCTGTGTGAAATTATTGCCCTGGTAATATTTATTCAGAGTTAAGATAGCCAGTTCCTCAGACTGCTGAGGATTCCGGGTGAAGTGTTCGGCCTGAAACCAGGTAAGATGAAGGACTAGTACTTCCTTCCTTCTCTACCCTAGTTATAGTTACCTATAAAATAAACTTCCTACTCTCAGGTGGCCAGAGCCGAATGTTACGTGGTCCAGAGAACACACGCTTACCACATTTGCGGAAAACAACACCGAGCCCTTTTTCATCCAATCACATCCTAATCCCTATTTTGCGCGGTCTCTTATTACTCGACCTAAACTGGACGTACCCTGTCAAACCTTTCTGGAAAAACCTGCGCGGAAATACAATTTCAGTCAAAACATGATAAAATATTCATTGTTCCGTTTATATTTGCTCAAATGATCGTAAATGTTCAATTGGAAATGTCTATGGTATTTTGTTCCATTGTAATTTTATCATTCATGGGGTGGGTGGGATTTCGATTGTGGAATGGTCTCGTTGACCTTTGTCAAAGGTTACATGCATGATCCTATCTCTAGTAGGGCCTGTCAAAGTGCGCCTGGCTTGCGATAACCCGCATATGTGGTCTAGTGGTTCGCCCACCAGGGTCAGATCCAGAGGTCCCGGATTCGATCCACACCCCAGGCATACAATATTGTGCCTTCAAGATCTGTGCCTCAGAAAGCACCTGGAAAGCTCGCTCCACTGTAGACCTCATTCTCACCCAACGTGATCTAGCGGTCAAGACCATGTAAAGTAACCGCCTCTGTGGTCTAGTGGTTCAACCCACCGATTTCAGATCCAGAGGTCCCGGGTTCGATCCCCAGGGGAGTTCAATATATTGTGCTGGGTTTGGTTGGTGGTAGGACTTTGTTGAAGTCCGCCTGGCTAGCTACCACAATCTTACCTAATTCTGTCGCCATATAACAATTCTAAAATTGCTGTGTTCCGGCATTCAGAGGTAAGATAGCCAGTTCCTCAGTTTGTTGAGGATTCCGGGTGAATTGCGCCTCCACCTTCGGCTACCAGGTGAGATGAAGGCCAAGCGCCTACCCGGCATACAGTAAAAAAAAAGTAAAATGTTGGATAAAAAAAGGACAAGTGCGATTTGGACTCGCGCACCGAGGGTTCCGTACAAAGTTGTGTAATTATATCTTAAATATCCAACACAAGTTCAACAGTTTAAACTTACTTGGCCGTTCGGTGTTTATACACGGTTATTGCATCAGCTGCGAATAATACGTTAATTCTATTAATTTAGTTATTAAACTACTAATTTACAGTTTTTAGTTTTCCATTACATGTGCTGTCAGACATTGCTTCTTACCAAATTTCATGATACAACGTCTAAGTCAACGTGAAGTACCCTCTGGTTTTGATTCCGTTGTGAAATAGCAAAATATACGACACAAACGGCTTTATCTTTTGATCACATTGACTAACAAGTTTGATTTTTTTACAGCTTAAAGAAATCGTATGCCTAGTTATTTGATATAAATTTCATCTTGATACCTAAACGACTTAAAAGTTTTAATTTTTTACTGCTGAAAGAAATCGTAGACCTCAGTATTTGATATAATTTCCATCTCGATACCTAAATGCGTTCATAAGATAAATGTATAAGAAAATTGACAGACAGACAGGCGGGCAACAAAAGTAATCCCATAACGGGTTTCCATTTTCCATTTGAGGTACGGAACCCTTAAAAGTGTAACCAGTAACTATGTATGTACTTTCTTATGTTTATCCTTCACCTCATTTAGGCCAGCAAATTAGTGCAGTGTTTTAGGCACGTTTTCGTCTGGTACTGCTCTAAACCAGTTGAGCTATATACCCTGTATATACCGTTTGTAAAGGTCCGTAGGTAACGCGACAACAAAATGTTCGATAGTAAAACTACGAATTTGCAGCTGAAACATCGGATTAAGTACTTTTATCAAATAAATCAACTTACAATAAATTGGATTTAAAGGGCCAGAAACCTGAAATTATTCTGATTTGAGGCAATGCTCGAATTACTCCTTAAAACCCCCAGTAATTAGTGAAATTACTTGCGAAGCTCAGCTAATTTGAAGGCGTAATTTCAGGAAAATTATTACTTTTGGTGAAGCTTTTCAGGAATCATATTTTATCAACTTGTTTGGTAGCCAACTAGATAAAAGAGAATTACTATACATTAATAGTTTACCTACATGATTGGTCCTTAATAACAACCACTAATCAGACACTATTCACAGGCCGTTATTGAATTTAATTGAAAAATTTATTCAATAAATTAAACTAACTAAGTACAAAGGAATCAGTCAGATTACCTAAGGACCGTTACAAACGGCCTATAGGTAACTCAACTGTTCCAGACCAGTACCAGACGGAAGCGTGCCCAAGACACTGGCTGCTTGAAATTTTATTAATTAATTTAATTGAAAAATGCTTTTGAGTACTCAAATTACATCGAATCGTACATACATTAGGTAAAACAATGTTTAAGTCCAATGGGCGGCCTTATCGCTAAATGCCAATTATTCCGGATGACTTAAGTTTTTTTTTGTACTACGGGTAAGCACTTGGCCTTCATCTCAAGTAGAAGAAACACCAGAAAGTAAAAAAAAAACATTACATTTGGCGATTTTTACAAATATTACAAATTTGAGAAAATATTTATCTGTTCCATAAATAAATAAAAATAACACAACATCAATAAAGCTATAATTGTATAGGTATAGTTACAATACACTATTGGTAGCAAAATTAATAGTATTAACGTTATTAATAGTGTTAGTTGAAATATTAAATGAATTAAATGTGATAAGACACCAATAATGATGTTTAACTAAGAAATTTGGCACCAACTTTAAAATATAAGTACTTCGTGCACCTCTACACTGTACCGTAGTAGGAACCAATTCTTAACATTTGCTTAGGTCATCTGTGTTTATCTTCTTTCCCATCATTGCGTAGATATTTTTCAGAATCTCGATTTATTACACCCTTTTTTAAGAATTTGAAGGCGATGCCATAAAAAAAAATGTTATTTTGCTTGGCGATTCGGCACTATTTTCAATTTATATGAACTTACCCTCACAGTTACTTTAAATTTTTTTTGGTGAAGTCAGTTTCACTTTTATCTCAAAAATAACTTATTGTGAAGTCGGTTAAAAATGGATGGCCGTATCGCTAAAAAGCGATTTCTTCCAGACAACCTTAGATTGCGTACCCGTAATACTTCCGGCTAGATGTCGGACATATATCCGGAGACCCACCCTCTGGACTGAACTTATACATTTTGTTATGTAATCCCAATATCTCTTTTACATAATTTCTTAATTACATATTTTTATTAATTACTTATTTTACTTTTTTATTTGTTTATTTTAGTTTTCTATGGTGATATGAAGTATTAAGATATTATAACCTATAAAAAACGTATATAGTAAAGTATAGTCTAGACTAGACAATTTGAAAAGTTTTCGATATGATCAGAAGCCAATAAGCGTTATGTCTTCAATTTCTCATCAAACCCTTCAATATTGAATTTCTTGAACTTCCACAGAATAGGGTAACTTTGAAGATACCTAAGAAAAATAATAAACTTTTCTAATCAGAATTTATTTGCTCAAACTTAGTGACGGGTCTGGCAGATTTGTAGGTCTATTTACACGTATATAAAATATTGCAATATGAAAGTTGAGAAACTAGAAATTGCAAATGCGGGGTAATTTTGTCGAGTTTCGATTTAATTCCATAGAAAAAAGCGCAAGGCTTAAAGATCATCATCTAAAGCGCTACGGCGGTGAATAGGCCTTGACCTGGTCAAGAACATTTCCGCCATCTAATTCAGTTTCAAAACGGTTTTGTTACTAAATATTTTCCTGTTTTCAGAATAATGATGTACAATGTATATTAAGTATTATCTAGTGACTCTATGAGCTGTAGACCTCGCGAGTCTTTGCATAGCTTAAAACTGAACCAGTAAAATCAAGTAACTACCTACACCTAATCTAAGTATAGATTGAATACAAGTAAAGTAGTAAACAAAAGCAAAAATTATCGAAATATTCCAAAATCTCATGAAATTGATATTTGATGTGCCACAGGAAATTAGCTATTTTTATTATTTTCCACCCCCTCACATCCCCGACCCCTTGAAGTTTATCGAATGAAAAAGTTATTCGGACAAAAAATATGCGTAGATATGTTCCGAAAGCTGATGATATCCCTTGTGATTTGATGTGACACAGAAAATAAGCGTATTTTCCATTATTTTCCAACCCCTCGCACCTCCGATCTCTTGAAGTTTATCGGATGAAATAGTTGTTTAGACTAAAAGTTGCGTCTTCATAAGGGTAACAAAAAAGTATGAATACAATATATTTTCGAACATTTTTCTGAATGTCTGAAATAATGTTTGTTTTACGTTTTCAACCCCTATATCTCCGCCATTTTGAAAAATGTTAACAAAGTTTTTGGAAACTTACCAAAACATTTCCACAAATCATATCAAATACAAAATTTCACGAGAACCGGTTGAGAAATGCGACCTGTGTATAGGGACATACATACGAAATTATTTTTGCCCACGCATTATACTACTTTAGAGACGTTTCGCTCGGTAAACAGGGGACCATTTGGTTATAAGGACTGTCAGACGGTCTACATCAATTTTTTTTGCTCCGTACCCAAAGGGTGCCAAGAGGACCCTATTACTAAGCCTCCGCTGATAGTCAGTCCGTCCGTCCGTCTGTCTGTCAGCTCATATACCGTTATAGGTGGGCAGTGGAAATTATCACAGAGTGTACATTTCTATTGCCACTGTAACCAATGAAAATTTTATTATACAAAAAATGAAACGGCATGGAACATTCTGTCTTGAAATGTGGATCGGAACCCTAGGTATACTTGTCCGCACCTGACCAATTTATTAGTCTAGTTTTCGATCCAAACAATTATGAATAAGCAGGAGGCTAGAAGAATGACCTTCATCAGGCGGAGATTTCGCGACCAGATATTAAAGGTTTAATAAAAGGCCTCACGCCTCTGCGCCTGGCTTCGCATAATTACTCCTCATTTGCATCTTGTCCGGTTTTATCCAGATTAAGAAGAGTAAGGTGAAATACATAGAGCAAACAGGCCGTGGCCGGTAAAATAATAGGCATGTGGCTTTACATAATCTAATATTATAAATGCAATGTATGTGTTAGTGCTTATTTGTATTGTTTCACAAGCCGTAGACCGAAAATCGGTTAGTGGCGAGTATTGGGAGAGAACTACGTCCAATCAAACTTCATCAACCGACCGCAGTGGACTAGGTTGATGAAGTTTGGTTGGGTGTTTGGCATTCCCACAAGCCAGTGTCGATATAAAAGCCGTAGCTGGCAACGAGTGGAGGCGTGATACTCAGAATAGAGCACAGTGGAAAGAATTAGGGAAGGCATACATCCAATATTGGAACACAAGATGCTGATAATGATGGTGATGATGACAAGCCAGTAATTTAGCTCTATCCTTTCAATAGCTTTGATCTGAAGGAGATGCACCTCGATATAAAAAGTAGCCTATGCTCTTTTTCATAGCGTACACTATATACGTGCCATTTCATCAAGATCCGTTCAGCCATTCATTGTCACGAGTAAACGGGATACATCAACAAACAAAGAAACTTTTGAATATATAATATTAGTATAGATAGTAGTTTTTGTGTAATATTTGTTAGATATTATAATTGACATGTCTAATTTCTAATATTAATGCAATGTAAATTTTGTTTAGATCATCATTACATCAACAGCCCATAAGTGTCCTCGCTGGAAAGAGCCTCCTCCAAAGCTGGAGCTTTTGCCATAATCACTACGCTTGGCAGGCGGATTGGTGATTGCAGTAAACGTTTAGATTATATTAAGAAGGAAGCTGCTGCCCTTCTTCTGGTGAGATCAATTAGTCGGATTTTACGACATCCATGGGCTTAGTTGGAGGGGTTGAATCTTAAGCCGCGACAGCCACGGCAAATTGGTTTAGATGAATGAAATATATTATGGGTTAGCTATTGATCTCTAATATAGGCTTGTCTAGATCTATGCCAGCAAGCATGAGGTCTATGATGGACCGAGCTTTCCCAAAAGGCACGGGCTCTCCCGAGCTCATACGGAACACAGAAAACCATTTGGCGCCGGCCTTCGGCAGGTTGCAAGCCAGGTGGACTACTACTAGTGTTGTGATTTTCCAGCCACCATTAGCAAAAGTCAGCGATTTCGTTGCCCGAAGTAGACCACTAGGAGATGGATCACACTTACCCTAATTATAAAACAGTACAACAGGATTTGATAGGATTTTTGCCAGATACTGTATATCTACCTATTTACTTTTATGCTTGACTTTATTACTCCAAGGGTTTGAAAGGTGTAGAAGCTTTAAAACTTGGAGATTTTAATCAAAGTTTACAACAGTGTTTTGATGACGTAGTACAAGAAATACAGTTTATATTTTGGATTTTATCTCGTTGTGATTGCTGTTTGGAAGTTTAGGCAGATGATACAGTTTAATCGATAAAATTTGTCTGCCTTCGTAAAAGTCGTTAGAAATATGAATATTGTGTCACTGGCAGACCAAAACAATGGGCGCTTTTAAAAATACCAAGCTTAATAAATCCAGTTAGTTCTCCTGAATGGTAAAAGCCTAAAATCCCGTCAGTATTTTATAGCGGTTTACCTTTTCCCCACAACAGCCCAAATGTAATACGTAGGTAACAAACTATACATTTTAAGATTCTAGGCTTAAGAAACGACCCTTCAGCTCAGGTCAGATGTCGTAAAAGTAGACTAAAGGCCATAACCAGAAGGGCAACAGCTCACTTCTATGTATTATCTAACACCTTGACTGCGATCGCCAATGATCTTTAGTGTAATGATCTACAGGTATACCTACAAAAGTATTATTGGTGCCGGCAAAGAATATGGGTAATACGTCATCCACAAATTAGTGCATAAATTAATGTAAAATGAGACCTTAAGATTTTTAATATTAAATAATAATGTAAAATATATTGTTTGATCCCAAAATAATAATAAAAACGAGAGGTGACATAGAGCTTACACCATGGGAAGGCAAGCAGCATCAACCTAAGCAAATACTGCGACCACCAACCCACCTGCTAAGCGTAATGGTGACAGAAAAATCCCCCATTACAGTTTTATAAACGCTTTTATTTATCATACGCTCTACTAAAACTTGTAATCAGTCTCCAGCGTCTGTATTGCCGCTGTGTTACGACCCTAATGTGTTCAAGAAGTTAATAGGCACCTTCTGGGGTGGCTCACTCCATCGTAAACCTTATCCTAGCACGAGCAAGTTTCAAGATCAAGAGCTGACTCATATTGAAAATTAAAAAAAATGTGAAGGCTCTTTCGGGCAGCATTAATATTTTTTGTATTAATAGACCTATTTGGATTTTTTTTGTTTGAAAGAGTATACTTCACAGGTGGTCCCATTGACATCAGGTCAGGATCTGATGATGAGAGATCTAGATCTTCAAATATGATATGCACTCTTGAAGTGATTTGGATGTATTACCTCAAAAGTAAGGAAAGGGGTCTGCTTTTCATTGGATCACGCGTCTGTCTGTCTGTTGGAAAAAATACGTGATCCAGGTAAACGAAATTGTATAATATTCTTAATTGAAGTCGGGTTTCTTTTTAGTTTTCAAAACGTAAAAAAGTAATTATTAGACTTTATGTTTATCGTATGACGGGGAAGCGCTTGGCTTTCATCTCACCTGGTTACAAGTTATAAGGTCGAAGGTGAAAGCGCACTTCGCCCGGAATACACAACGTAAGATGGTGGTAGCTAGCGGACTTTAACAATATCTTACAACCAACCAAACAAAGCACAATATTGTTATTCCCTAGGGGATTACCCGGGACCTCTGGAACTGATATCGGTGGTGTTTTGCACCACAGAGGCAGCTAAAACCAAATGATAAAGTAATTAATTAATGAAAATACTTTATTGTACGTACACCTAATGCAAAAACCAGGATAACTTTGCACAATTCTTTGCTGACCCAACCCACGAAAGATCGTAATTAGATAAATAGTACCCATTTATAATAATGTAGTTAGCTTCTGTAGCTTAGGCTATCATTTCTTGTTAATGTATAACGTGATTTATTGTGTCTATTTTCTGTATACCTACAGTAGGTCATGCTTAAATATAAAGCAAACCTTTATTTAAAGACAATAAATACATAAAGTAAGAGGCGAAATAAATATAGAATAAATGCACATGTATGCTAAATTCATGCAATCATATATATATATATTACTACCCTCTTTTAACCCCAATTAATTAACAAGCTTCGATGAAGGTTTCCAATAATCATGCAAAATTTAATTAACCCAACAAATGAACCCCACATCACTCGATGTCAAGCGTTGGTGCAATATATGGAACAAGCGACGGCAAAAAGAAATCCAATTTGCCACGAGCACTCTGGACAAGCCTGTTAAGGCCTAGTGCTTTTATAGTTCCATTCCGAGGGTTCCGTGTCCAATGAATACCAACGGGAGCCTGTGTAATATTAAACCTACAATTAGTTTAGTTATCTTTTGAGCTGAAAGATAATATACAAATCACAACCCGCGATGGGACTCAAACCCGCATCTTTAAACGCTCTAACCAATTGAGCAACGAGGGTCCTGAGGCAGATTCCGAATTTTTGTGTCAATTCCAAACTCAACTTGAGCAAAAGAACTAAAAGAAACATTTAGGGGAGAGATCCTAGAACAAGTAATATGTTTATTTACCAAATTATTTTGGCTCTATAAACAACAACAAAAAAATACAATATTAGTACAATAATAAAAATAACTATCTTTAAAACATACAAGCGTCAAACATTTGGTCGTATGTTCCTATTACATCAAACATAAAACATAGGCCATGTGTGACCGCAAAGTCACCAGACGGAACCTCAGCGTGTGAGTTTGGCTCGAACTTGGCTGGTTTTAACGTGTTCGCGGAGTCTCGTCTCCGATAATTGAGTACACGATTGGAAAGGTGCAACGTTGATGGATATGGGACATTTTACTTCGATACGATTGCAGGTCATAGACATACATAGACTATCACATGGTCATTAGCTTGGGAGTCGTTGGGTAATGTGAATAGGTTTCATTTATAGAAACCTGCATTATCTTAGGCTGCTTCATCGCTCACCTTCAGGCAAGATTGTAGACGAACATCAAATAAGTATAAAAATAAATCTTTGATATTAGGTACTTAGGTTGTCCTGTACGATAAGTTATGTGTTGGTGTGAATAATTGCGTAGAAACCTTTGCTCTTCCTCATCTTCGGGATACGTGAGTTAAGGGTTGACGGCTCTTTGTTTAATTAGTGCACATAATAATGTGTATTATACATATCCCATCAAAAGCCCATTAGTGTCCTCCAGAGGTTTTGCTATGATCGTGAAAATGTGTAGATAATACACAGAAGTCTGGCCATCTTCGGATGATCAATTAATCAGCTATTACGAGATCCATAGACTGCGTAAGAGGGGTCGATTCTTAAGCCGCGACCGTCACAGCAATTACCCATTATATCTTACCTTTACATTATTATGAGGCTATCATATAAGCGTTCAGCTAATTAAAGAGGTACTGGTTAGCTTAAAAAAATATTTTGTCAGCAAACAAAGCGAATTAAAAAACCAGGGTGTTTCTGGGTGCAAAGAAAAAAACCTTTCAACCTTATTTTAATTCGAGAAACGGGCATTTATCGCGTACCTATATTTATCCCGACGTTTCGGCAGGGTTGCACCAGCCGTGGTCGCGGGCAGACTGGAACTTTGGAGCCACCGTCGAGAAGTGAAGGCGTTTTTAACAACTACCCTCAGCTTGGTATCGATTATTAGAATAGGCCACATTCACACTAGCACGACAAACAACACTGACAGTATCAACACAATTTTTCTTAGGATCACACCTAGTGCACCGTGCTACCACTGGATTCCAAGAGGCAGAGAGTCTGAAATCGTCTTCGCGATTAAAATTAGGATATTTTTTAATCTCAATCACTTCCCGAACCATCCTCTTATAGTAATGCCGTTCATTGGAAATCACTTTCGGGTTATGCAGCTCTATCCAGTGATGAGGACCTTTTTTTTTTATGCGGAGAATGCGTTTGTGCACCATAGCCTCGTTGGGGACGAGACCGTGTGTGGGACTCAACCCGTCCTAGCGATAGGCAATACCCACTAAACTCCGCAGTGACCCGCTTTCGCCGAGTGGTGGTGTCGTGGGGATCCTTTCCCGCCACAACACCTCCAGCGTTTGCCCCTTTACAGGCCCACCCAGTGCGGCTGGGGGGAATGGCGGGAACAGCTGGGTCGCCAGGCCGTTCCCGCTGTTCGACGGGGATGAGGGCCTGTGCAATGGAGGCCGGTTGACCGCCCCTACGTTCCCGGCCCCCAGGCCCCCATCTAAACTATCAGTGCCCGACAGGGTGGCCGAATTGACCCTCCCTGCCGCGCCGCCAGCCTTGAAGGCTGGCCATCCCACGACCCGAAGGTCCGCTGAGTCCCTCACTGGGACTCCCCGCTCCGCGGAAGACCGCCTGTCCATCCACTGTGCCCTATGCTAACTTCATAGAGACACGCGGAGGACACCCTCGCGTCGGATTATTCGCTGCCGTCAATAAGTCCCCACAAGTGGGAAGTGATCGACGGCACCCAGGGTACACCACGAGGAGGTTATCCGACCCAGTACCCCAGTGATTAGGACCTGAGTCCACTAAGTTAACTAAGGTAACTTTTCAACTGTACCTATAGGTTAGGTACTGACGTATTCCGATATAAGTTCAAATAATATCCCGTCGTTCATGAGAGTTTATTCACGATTAAATAGGGAAGACATTATTAATTCGATTTTGTCTTTTCAGATTATCAGTATGGATGAATCTGTTTGTATCATTTGCAATAAGGCAGATGATAAGCAAGTGTATGCAATAAAAAAAGCAGCTTTGAATCGTTTAGTGGTATCCAGCAAGAAAAGAATCGACAATAAATACAAAAAATTTGAGACTTTAACATCAGCTTTTATTCATCGAAGTTGTCAAAGTCAATATAATGACGAGACCGCAATAGCTACATTTTGTAGTTTAAGACAAAAAAAAGCAAAGGAAGGAAAAGAAGTAATTAAAGATGCTCTTGGATTTAATTTTGAATCTCATTGCTTTATCTGTGGTGGATTTTTCGGTAATATCTCAAAAGAAAAAATTTCATGTGTTCAAAGCAACGATACAAGAGATAATATATTACAGTATATTCAAAAACAGAACACATTAAATGATTTTGATAAAAAGATTTCAGCTCGTTTGCAAAATGTGCCTGATTTAGTCGCAGTAAAAGCGCATTATCACACTGCTTGTATGGCTAATTTTTATAACAAAAGAACAGAAAGAAAAAGGGGTCGCTCAGCATGTGAAAACACTAAGAATTTTGTTAATTATCTTATTAATTATATCGTTGACAACGAAACAGAATGTCAATTTTCTGTAAATGAAATAAAAGAGGGATTTTCAGGAGATCTTCCAGACTACACAATTATAAAACACTAGACTATTAAAAATAAATTGAAAGAGCATTTTCAAAACGATATCGAGTGTCATTTAATTAAAAGGGACGGGAATTTTTTTTAAAAGGGAATTTTTCGAATTCAAGTTTTTTTTGAAATTTTTGCATTTTCTGAGAAGATTTACCATAGTAACATATATTTTTTTTACACCATCAAAAAGTAGAGATTTCAACGAACAGAAACCATACCAACTTTTTGAAAAAAGCTGATATTTTGACGGGTGAATTTTCGATTGAAAATTAGGGTGTTTTTTCGATATTAATTCAAAATAAGGTGAAAAAATAAATATTTTTAATCAAATAAATTACAGCGTATTTGGGACATAAAAAGGTAAGTTTTCACAAAATTTCGTTAAAAAAAAAATTTTTTGTAAAAGATAAAAATAAAAAACCAAAAACTTGGTTTTTTGAATTTTTCACATAAATTTTGAGGTTATGTGAAAAAAGTGTACATATAAAAGTTTTAGATCTTTTCATTATCTACAACTTTGCCATTTGACTTTTTTCGATAAGACTTTTAGTTTTGACGGAAATCGGGAAAAACCGTTTTTTACCCTTAAAAACTCACCCCCATCCCTTTCCCGACCTCAGATCGCCCGTAAATTATTTTTCCTTTCATTTTTATAATAATTCCCTCCTTTTCTAATGGGTTTCATCCTACTATAATTTTCTTTCACTTTTCATTATTTTTAAAGGCTTCTACCCTGGTCTAGTATGCTGAACGAAGATTTAAAAAAAATGTTATGAAATATAATAAAATGTCTTGCCTAATCCTAAACCAGGTGATGCTTTTAAGCTGAAGTGACAATATAAAGAATTTGAACTGCACTGATTGCTTCTGAGTTGCAGAGACACAGACAATAGACTACCTGTCGTCTGTCCATATAATGATATGGACAGATGACATTGTGGCGGTCTTGAGCTGACCTGTGTCTGGGAAAAGCTCAAAATACTAACCGTAATATTGAATGAACGTATGACGTGAGTAAAACAAACACTTCTGTCGTAAAATGGTGTGATCTGTGATGCCAGCCAGTCTGGCGGAAGACAGGTGGAATCGATATCTCATTTGCCAAAATACGTCTCGAATTCGAAACTAAGATTGTTATGGCATCACAGTCATTACTTGGCACACTATCGCACTCTCCAAATATTAATAACGTTATTTATAAAGCGAATTGTGTGATAACCTATTCTTATTGAATAGCGTACGCACAATTTTAACACACACTTCTAGTTTTAACGAGCTTCATAGCTCAGCTGGTAGTAGTCACTCTGCCTTCTGCGCTGTAGGTTGTGAGTTCGATTCTCACCCAGGACAAACATTTGTGATGAATATAGGTGTTTGTTCTGCGTTTGTATTGTATGATATGTATGTATTTACAAAAAAAGTATACAAATATTATATCCGTAATCTAGTTTCCATATTACAAGCTATGCTAAGTTTGTGCCTAGATGGCGCTGTGTGAAATTAATGTCATGTAATATAACCTCCTAGAGTTATGAATCGCTGATTGATTTCTACTGGTGCTAGAGCTGGTGGGAGAGCCGTTGGGGGGTACCACGACCTCTTAGAGTGTACTTGTTTTGATATTACTTAACTTTTGTCACTATCTATCCATTGTAGAAAAAACGAGACAGAAGTAACGTACTAATATCAAAACGAGAAGCTATAGACGTTGTGGTTAGTCCCCGGTCTCTGGGTAAGCTCACTCCATCGTAGACCTCATCATATCACACTGGGAATCATGTGTAGAGCATTATAGAGAACTTGAAATTTTAACAGTTTATATATTTTGGTAACTTTAAATGACGTTGTTAAATACCCGTATTACTATGAAATATCTGATCAAGAATAACCCGACTTAATACAAGACGTAAAGACAGCGATTCATTTTTTAATCCGAGGCTCAACATCGCTAAGCGTTGCTGTAGATATCCAAGCTGTCAGATTATTTAATGCCGTCAACTGAAATGAAAAAAATGGATATTGCAAATATATTTAGCTACAAGTTGAAAAAACTTTTGTTGAAAGAGTGTTTTTATTCTGTATACGATGTTTTTTAAAATAATAGGCACTTCTTTGACAATAATGATAAATTTGCCTAAATAATTACAAATTTGACTAAAAGTTTATGCAAATGAGGTATTTATCTTTCTGTTAATCAATATTCTAACAAAAATGTATGTACACCTATATGGAAACTAAATAAGGTACTAAAAAATCTTCAAAATATTTAAGATTTAATATTTTCAAACACGATTTCTAAATAGTAGGTGTCATGAAATAAATATATACTGTAATACTGAAATACATCCTGCCTCTGCAAGTTTTGTGGTCACCCTACAAAAAATATCGTGTCTGCTCTTTCTATACCTATCGATTATATGGTATAGATTAGCAGTTTTTTTAACAGTTAGTCAGTTTTTTATTATGCTCTGTCTATCGATAAGAAGACTCTGAGTTTAATGCGCTACATGATTAAAAGTAAAATTAATTTGATTGTTCCTTCGTTTACAATTCAGTCCTGTCATCTATCCTCCTACTAAACTAAATATATCGAAAAGAAACCGGTACTAATTACCGGTTTTTTTACTTGAACCTTTTATTCTTTGAACCTTTGACCAAATTGTTGATTACAAACATGCGTAATTGTATACCGAACAACATAATGTGTCCCTATGTTGAATCTGTGTACAATAAAGTAGGTTATTATAGAATAACATTCCATTTGTCGCATAGCTAAGCTGCCTCGAATGGTATGCACATTATGTGAATTCCCCGGAGTTAGGTATAATTTAAAAGCGAAAATGCTTAATCTCTTGATACGCCACGCTGGTTTCGAAAATGAATATGTCGGCTCCTCCCACCGAGTAACACAATCTCCTTGATGATTCATACTCCTTTAAGGATCTTCAGCATCACATGTAAACATCACTCTCTTTTTTTACAATTTAGATAGGTACTATCTTATCTTTCACTTGACTGTCCGTACGACCTTTTAACCAACGCTAGAGATTGTCCTTTATTAAACAACTAGCTTTTGGCTTCGCTCGCGTTAAGAAGTATTATTATTAATTAGGTATAGTTTTTGCGGCTTTACTTTTGTTTAGCGTGTGTAAAAAATTACGGCCTACAAAACTTAAAAACGACAGTACATTCTTCAACTTCTCCATTAACGTTCAGATTTTCTTTAGCCATTTTAAAAAAGTCTAACCGACAAAACCTATACTTAAACCAATCGAAAACAAAACAAATGCCAAAAACAAAGCAGAGTCTATAACCAAAACAAATGCAAAATCTCAAAATTATTTCTTAGGGGATGCCTACGTCATAGTAGCTTTATGCATGCAAAGTCTCAGGCCGATCGGTTTAAAATTGTTAAAATTTCATACAAACTTTCATCCCCTATTTTATCCCCTTGGGGGTAGAATTAATCAAAATCCTTTCTTAGCTGATGCCTACGTCAAAACATCTACCTGCATGCCAAATTTCAGCCCGATCCGTCCAGTGGTTTGGGCTGTGCGTTGATAGATCACTACGTCAGTCAGTCAGTCACCTTTGAGTTATATATATTTAGATAGATAGATAGCTGTCCTTGACTGAAATATCTAAACCAAAGTAAAAATAATGGACCATGTCATAGTGAATTTCACTCTCTAGTCAGTCGATACCCACCTACATATATACAGAGTTCAAACTAGGTGTAGGTACCTAGGTAACTAAGCGTAAGAGAGTAAAAATGTAATGCTTATGCATTGTTCTGTTTACCTGCTGTCTTACCTGCTGTCATAAAAAAATAATTATACCATCCATACTACATTTAAATATATAAAATCTTTGTTAAGCTGACTGACTGACAATCAACGCGCAGCCCAACCAGAAGAATTGTCTGTTTTAGGGTAACCTTTCGTAGTGGTGGTAGGTGCGTTAAGAATCATTTATTTAGAAATTCTCACGGGATAACGGGAATAAATTCCCGGTAGTTATTTTAGTGAATTATAAGAATAAGAAAATATTTCCTGACAATTCACACAGTGCGATCATCCACAAGCTAAGCGAAGCTTGTTAATTGGGAAACTGAATTAATCTTGTCACAACGAAAATCCCGTCCCAGTTAATCTGCGTGTTGTAGGAAGACATATTTACAAATTACCATTTCTAAGTCATGAAGTGCAGTATTCATTAACCTAATGGTTTGAAATCCAGTTTTTTTTTATTAAAGCTAGGACGAGGGTCATGTTGAAGCAAGCTTTCCCAGTATATGTAGAGATAGGCAAATTTCCTGTAATCAAGGCAATTAGAATTTGCACACTTATTACCTCGTTGACAGGAAATAGGGCTTGTCATTTATACTTTCAATATAAACTATCAAAATACTCATCATCGGCCTTTTCGACATCTATTGTAAAATTTTAATTTGTGGCAACCACGCCCGCTTTTTCGTCAAATATAATTTGTGTGCTTTTTTTGTATTAACAAGCCTCATAGCTCAGTTGGTAGTAGCTCTGCCTTCTGCGCTGTAGGTTGTGGGTTTGCCCACCCATTCCCACCCAGGACAAACATGTAGGTCCAGTCTAGAAGACACCTATTTACTCGCGCCTTGAAGGTGCCCTTGTTGTAATTTTCAGCAAAAACAGGACGCAGGCAACGTTTTCTGTATGTTACATGAGTTAACGGCACTTTAGTGATGTAGTTCCGACTTATGAGCTGAATGGTCCAGCGAAGAGTTATCGTGAGCGAGGGTGCTATTAAGCAGTGTTATTTTGTCCACAGATGGTGCACACAATGATGCCCATAGCTAAATGGATTGCCCTGGCGATGTCTGCTGTCCTGACACTCGCTTACATGGGATTATCGGTGGGCTTGTGGCCTGAGGACTTCGGGTCACAGTTCTACCAGCAGGTATGGCAAAAAAACTAAAATGTAGATGACACATGCATACTAGTCGCCATCAATGCCTACAGTTGACAGGCGCAATGGATGTGAAAGGCCGAAGATTGGCATCAGTGGCGCACTTTAGAGACCTTGCTCTTGTCACCAGTTTCTTGCTGATTTTCAGGCGAATCATATATTGAATGAACAGTTTATTTGTTTTGAGCGTCATGGAACGGCTTTGTTTCCATTTAATGCTTTGTAAATACGAATAGTTGCAAATGATAACTGTCAAACCAAGGTCGTTGCACCATATAAATAGAAACATCTGAATTTTTAAAATACTAAATATTCAAAATGGAAATCAAATACCATGGGACAAATACTTGTGTGATACCAAAACCCAATAAACCTAAAAACTCAGCACGCTCACTTTAAAAATCGAGAAGCCGGCATTGGCGTGGTTTAGAGACAAAGCAAATTTCGTATGCCATCCTTATTGTGTCCCCCACATTTTGTGCAAGTTAGAACAGTACAAATATCGTTTTGTATTTTGTTTAATGTCAACAAATTAATGGCACCAGATTAATAAGTCTGACCCGGATGCCGAACTTTTTTACCAGACTTATTAAGCCGATACACAGACAAAGGACTATCCACTCGATGGTAAATACCCAGGCTTCCAACGCTACAAAAAAGTCCCAACTCAGCATATTGTTGAATATATAATTATCAGATGATAATTCGCAAAAGGTTCCAACAGAATACCAGCTGCTGAGTATCTACTCTGAGTATAGTGATATGCTGAGTATGGAACCTTTTGCGAGTGGTGTCACAGACGTCAAACTTAGTACAGTGTTATTTCTTTTGCTACTGCTAGCATAACATGTTTTGATAGCATATCCTCGAAAGTCAGACACTGTTTGACCTTTTCAAATGCAGAATTATCGGTGATGCGAGCAATGCCACGGGCAATTCACTAGTTCAATCATGATAGGAAGTAACGCCTTTGGCAAACTTCCGGCAAAACACTGTCGCATCAGTAACGAAGCTCGAGAATAACTTGTTTATTATGATAGCACCATGTGTGTTTGTGTTTATGTAAATTGCATCAAGATCTCTCCAAATCACGAGTTGCCTGAATCAAACATCTGTAAAGAAATATTAAAAAAAACGATGTAAAGCGTTTCGGACTGTTGGTTCCACAGTCCTACGATTTTATCTCCTACGAGGATTCACCTCGGATCACTACTCAGATATTTACATTTTAACAATTTGTGCTTGGTTTGGTTGATGGTAGGACTTTGTAGGACGTTCGCCTGGCTAGCTACCACCATCTTACTTAATTCTGTCGCCATAATAACAATTCTAAAATTATTGTGTTCCGGCATTCAGAGGTAAAATAGCCAGTTCCTCAGTTTGTTGAGGGTTCCGGGTGAGGTGTGCCTCCCTTTGGCCTTATCTTAACTTGTTACCAGGTGAGATGAAGGCCAAGATTCCCCGTCGTACAGTGAAAAAAAAAACATCTAGCCCTTAACATATCTTAGTTTTTAATATGGGCACTATGTTACGGATAGAATGCGTATTTTTTTTTGTAAATACATACTTATGATACAATATACACCCAAACACAGAATAATCATCACTAATCAATAAAATTTTGTGGACTTGTTGGAGAGTAATTTACTTTGTATGTCTGACTGTCAGGGCTAATCTCCAATTAAATCTACCAATCAATTTTAAGGCAAGCGATAAAAAACAGCTGATTTACAAGCTACTACAATATATTATATGTACCCGCTTATAAGTCGCGACTTTTAACCGTTTCAGTGCTTTTTTTTAAATTTATTGTACGATGGGGAAGCTCTTGGCCTTTTCCTCACGTGGTTTTAAGTTATGAAAAGGTTGAAGGTAAAAGCGCCCTCAACCCGAAATCCTCAACTGTTTGAGGTACTGGTTATCTTACGTCTAAATACCGGCAACAAACCGAGGAACTGGCTATCTTACCTCTATATGCCGAAACACATCAATTTAGAATCGTGAACATGATACTAATCGAGGTAGGTCGTAGGTAGGTCAGGGTAGGTACCTTTTTATCCAAATTTATTTTTGTTGGATATTTGTGTTCTTCATAGTGTAGCTTAGTTTAGGCTAGTTTGATTGAGCTAAGTATAGTTTTAATCAAAAATTTTAATTTTTATGACTCTATATATATATATGGGTAAATAAATCTCTTCTTTCTTTCTTTCTTTATTTCTTTCTTTCTTTCTTTCTATATCTGGTGAGACGTGGGCCAAACTTTTCCCCATCGTTGAAAAAATAGCATAGATAAAACAAAATGATACTCATAAAACCTATTTTCACCTTCGCGTTTATACTCCGTTGTGTTCATAACGCTGTATGGATTCAATAACTTTCGCTAAATGGTTGTAAAATGCTATTTTCTCGCAAAGCTCGCGTTATCAATATTGACTGCAGCTTCGTGGGTACAATATATCCCGGGGTATGAGGCTCTTGGGAAAACATTTGTGATGAATATAGATGTTTGTTGTGTATTTTGGTTTGTTATAATGTTGAATCATGTGGTAAATAAAAATCAATATATTTATTGTAAGAAAATTGTGTTCATAACGCTGTATGGATTCAATAACTTTCGCTAAATGGTTGTAAAATGCTATTTTCTCGCAAAGCTCGCGTTATCAATATTGACTGCAGCTTCGTGGGTACAATATATCCCGGGGTATGAGGCTCTTGGGAAAACATTTGTGATGAATATAGATGTTTGTTGTGTATTTTGGTTTGTTATAATGTTGAATCATGTGGTAAATAAAAATCAATATATTTATTGTAAGAAAATTTAGGGTTTAAATTTTTTAGGTGCTTGGCCTTCATATCACCTGTTTTTTTTTATGCAACTAGGATACCCGTATCCTAGATGGACTAGTCCACCTGGTGTTAAGTGCATCTCTTGACAGTAACAATGCCTTACTGCGTAGGTCACATCCACAAAGAACATAGCCTACACGGCACTGCATTGCGCCAGTCAACATGAGGCATAAAAGTGTTAAGCCTCGCGTGCCCGTAATTTCACCCGCAACCATACCCTCCAAACCGGAACACAGCAATGCTGCTTGGCGGCTGAAATAGGTATGGTGGTAGTACTTCGCCAGGCGAGCCCTTTCACAAGGGGTTCTACTTTTCTTAATTACTACTCTTACTTCTTTTTTCAAGTTAACTAAGCAACAAGGCCGAAGGTGCAAGCGCAATTACCCGAAATCCTCAATAAACTGAGGAACTGGCTATCTTACTTCTAAAAGCCGGAACACAACAATTTAAGAATTGTTCTTACGGCGACAGATTTAGTATAATATGGTTGTAGCGAGCCAGGTGGACTTAAACAAAATCTTACCACCAACAAAACCAACAAAACCAGCTCAATGGTGCTCTCTCTGGAGATCGAATGTACCTTACAATGTTGTTAATTTACCTTCTTATTATTTCTTATAATGACTGTTATTTTTTTTATTTTTTTTTTGAAGAATGCGTTTATGCACCATAGCCTCGTTGGGGACGAGGCCGTGTGTGGGACTCAACCCGTTCTAGCGACAGGCAATACCCACTAAACTCCGCAGTGACCCGCTTTCGCCGTGTGGTGGTGTCGTGGGAATCCGGCTACAGCCTTTACCGCCATAACACCACCGGCGATTGCCCCTTTACAGGGGCCCCACAGGCCCCCCCAGTGTGGCTGGGGGGGATGGCGGGAACAGCTGGGTCGCCAAGCCGTTCCCGCCGTTCGACGGGGATGAGGGTCTGTGCAATGGAGGCCGGTTGAACGCCCCTACGTTCCCGGCCCCCAGGCCCCCGTCTGACCCTTTACTGCCCGACAGGGTGGCCGAATTGACCCTCCCTGCTACGCCGCCAGCCTTGAAGGCCGGCCATCCCACGACCCGAAGGTCCGCTGAGTCCCTCACTAGGACTCCCCGCCCCGCGGAAGACCGCCTGTCCATCCACTGTGCCCTATGCTTACTTTATAGGGACACGCGGAGGACACCCTCGCGTCGGATTATTCGCTGCCGTCGATAAGTCCCCACAAGTGGGAAGTGATCGACGGCACCCAGGGTACACCACGAGGAGGTTATCCGACCCAGTACCCCAAGTTAACTTAGCCCAACATACCTGACCTACATTCTTACATTTTACCTAACTCTAAAATAGAGAACTGTTTTACCGAAGCTTATTGTTCTAGCGATTGCCATTCATGAACGTAACGAACAGCCTTTTGTGAAGAGCGCCTGACAGACAGCGATAAGCAATCCTAACTGTGAATAGGTTACTTTGATAGGCGTTTCTATAGGACTTGCAGTTTTTATATAAAATTGTAAACAATTTTATTTCAATACTGTAGTTTTGAATCTAAATTCTTTGAGTGAATTTCAACAGAATAAATTTCATGCTTTCTATACAGGCGCAAGAAGGCTGAAATCCTGCTGTGCACTTTTTGTTAGATGTCCTATAATATATTTATTCTGGGAAGGGAAACCTATTTATCCTAGTGCAGAAAAAACTTGTGGAAGGTAACGAGTTCCATTCATAACCTTATACGGACCGTAATTTTTATTTAGTTGATAATCATGGCATCTTTAGATTTATCATGGACGAAAGAAATACAATTCGTCCATGGATTTATTCAGTCAGTGGTACTATAAAATTTTATGCTATATATGCATAATATAATGTGGGCATATAGATATTGCATGTGCTTTTATAAATAACCCTCACAAAGGATGGCACAAGGCAAGGATGTGGTCTACGTACAACTGTTAGCCATCTTAGCTGCTTTGAACTTCCCGTAAAACATGCCTGGAGATTTGAGGGCGTCTGTTTATATAACTTATAACTGGATAAGGCAATTTAGGTAGTTTTTCATCCAGGCATTAAATAAATATTATATTATTTTGATAATATCTTGGACCATTCAACGCGGGTTTATAAACACGTTTACGGGTAGGTAGTACACATCTGGTAAGGACTACAGCGATGCAAAAACTTTCATCATAAAACATAGAAGAGGCCCATGAAATGGAGACATGCCATCTCTTGAGATTGCAAGCCCGAGTTCCTGGGCTGAAACTTTCAATCTCTTGCGAGTTTGTAGGTAATGTACGTATCACACATTCCACGTAAAGTTTTGGGCAGGTGCTAGTTTAGCAAGTTTATGGGACTTACATTCACTCCCCAGCCTTGATTTGTGGCAACAAATATATTAAGTAACTGGTAAACTTAGGTCAAAATTAAAGCAACATTTACGATGTTGATTATTGATTTTTAGACAAGCGTGCTTCAACTTAGGCCACATCTTTAAGAGTATCAAACAGTGAAGTTAGAAATAACAATAGCTATGCCTATAGTATATTCCTGGCCTGAGTATATCAGTGGGCTCGAAGCTCTGAAATTAGTGCTCCAATATTTTTATTTCTAAGAAAGCTAGACGACAGACATATTAAGGCCTCTAATTTATAATACTTCCCTTTTTTATCTAGGGGTTAAAAATAAGCTTTCCTAAGGGATTCATGATTCTAGGTCTAGGTCAATCAACCTGTCAATCAGACCTACTATATGGTACCAAAACCCCCTTGATTTATGCTTTGATAGGAAGTACCCAGCTGCAAGATGGAAAGGTCATTTCCTCATTCCGTGACTATCAGATGCGAACAACAATTTTCCACATGTCAAAAATTCATTGGAACACGACCGCATCCAATATAGCCTGGATATTAAGCGCTTTTACCGCCATATGTGTCAGACTAAACAGGCGCTGAGTTACCACTAGTATTCATGGCGTGTAATATCATCATAGTTAAAGGTTTTTACGCTAAACGACGACAAAGTTCAAGTCCCTCTCCGCTATGTAAATAGCTAAACAAACAGGCGTTTCGTGACGACCTGCCATAACAGTAAATCTGCCTGTTCCCATAATGACCTGATGATGTGACATTGAAACGGAAAGTTTACGTACCAGCTGTCCAGACTAGTGACAAACTTCCACTCCACATGCACAGCTACTGCTGTTTGAAATAAAAACCTATGAAGCGATTTGAGTGTTTAATTTTAAATGACTTTCATTTTGCAATATTAAGCAAATAACCCATTAATAAACAACAACATTGAGACTACTTTTTATCCGGGTACAACACAATCGTAAAACAGCGGAAATACAGACACTGGAAGCTGTTTCTATGTTTTTGCAGTGCTCAAAAAAAAACGAATTACTATAGGTATTGATAAATCGAACATTGACCAAGTGGGGATGACAATTAGCTGTGCGTCTGAAATTTGTATAAAAGATCGGGGTCGTGAAGCTTCTGGGCACACTCACCGAAAAATTGTAACGCGACCTCGCGACAATGGCTCAGGCTGCCGAGCCATCTGAAGACACATACATGCCTAGCTGAAGCAAATCAAATGAGTAGCAGGAATAGAATCACAGAGAATACATACCCTTGAGGAACACCGACGTTGATGGCGATATAGTCCGAGGAGTTGCCATCAATTAACACTCTGAGGGACCGTTCAATAAAAAGGCGGTTATCCAGGCATACAATTCAGGAAGTAAACCGTGCGCAAGTAGTTAGTTCAGCAGGATTGCGAGCATAACCCGGTCAAATGCCGTTGATATGTCAAGAGAAACAGATATTTCTTCTCCGTGTTTCTCAATTTCTTCTCCCCACAAATGCGTTACGTACACAAGAAGGTCACCAAAAGACCTTTCCCGATGAAAGTCATATTGATGGTTATTGAGCATGTTATCAGTTTCAAGGTGCGTCTGAAATTTATGGATTAAAGCTCTCTCTACAACCAGATTATGTAGGTGATGGAGATTGTTCAGTAGTTGGCCGGGTCGGCTCGAATTCTCTGTTTGGGAATGGCTGCGGTTTTGGTTCCTCCCACCTTTTATACTTTAATCCACTATTTTGGAATAAGAAATATTTAAGAATTGTGGAATTGAAATAGGTTATTTAATTTAGGAATTATATAGCCTATGTCACTTCCATAATTTATACAAACCAAAAGACACCTCACACGTCAAAATTCATCAATCCGTTCAGGCATAGATTTAGGCTACAGAGCGTGCCAATGAAAATGACATACATAAAAAAATACATAGCTCTCCTGTGACAGTTGATTAAAAATCGCTAATCTTGCCCTCTCTCCCCAGCTAATCTGCGAGCTAGCTCTCCTGCTATCCGCTAGCGGGATCGGCATCTACTACCGGGCTCTCACCGAGCGAGCCCACCGGAACACGTTCGCTGGCACTCGCACCTGCCTGGAGCAACGCGTCAAGCTGGAGTGTGAGCGGGAGCAGCAAGAGAGGCTGCTACTGTCGGTGATACCGGCATACATCGCTGCTGAGGTGAGCTGCATTATTATAGATCGATCAACGTATCTGGCTTGGTTGAGGTGCAGTTATTATATGCACACTTGAAGTTATTTGGGTATTTTTAGGTTCGTTATACTTCCCAGATGATCCCATCGTCATCAGGTTAGGATCTGAAGATGGGATGATGGAAAAAACGAGGGAACTCTTCTTATATTATAGGCACTCTAAAAGCTGTTTGGGTTTATTACCTCAAAAGTAGCCGTAAGGAAAAAACGGACCCCATGTAGGATTACGCGTCTCTGTCTGTCTGTCCGTCAATCTGTCATCAAAATAATTGGATATAATACGTCATTCAGGTAAATGAAATTATAACCTATTCTTCATCGAAGTCGGTTTTCTTTTTAGTTTTTAAAACGTTATTATAGAGTGAACATTCACTCTCTCAGTGTAACATTAAGTACTACTTACTTGACTACTAAATATTGCACCCGAAATTACATCGCTCCGATTGACCCCACAACTACTTGCCCATTACTTGATACACCTGTGTTATTATTTGAAAATCTGTTTCCAATTGTTTATCTGTTTCCTCTGGAAAATATCTACGTGAACATTTTTTAGATTTTGTTGACTTACCTAAAGTATTTTTACCAACTTTCTACCAGCTAAACAAACAAATAATTATTTAAACCCAACAAAAAGACTGCCCAAGATATTTCTTTCATGAAATACACAGGATTCCATCGCTGATGGGGTTTGTAAAGAACGCAAGGTGTTCAGATCCCTGTTTAATGTTCAACGATTCGGCTGTTTTGCGAAAATATGTTAAATTTGAGTTTTTTGTTAATCGGTCATCTAGTCACCGGCAACTTGTCTGAATGGATTTAGCGATCTAGTGCATAAATAACACATGTAATATGACATTCTGCATTCTGTGTTAGATTTAACTATAGATATATAGATAGATAAACTCTTTATTGTACACCAAAAAAACAAAATAAACAAATACGCAAGAAAAACCCTTAAACTTGGTACAGTTGGGTTGCCAGTTACCAAGTTCAGTCAGTGCGTTGGAGAGCCAGTGCTTTTTGGGATAGCTTAATTCATCGTAGACCTTATCCTTGTCTAGAGCCTAGAGCTAACTTCTCATTTACTAAAAAAACTCCTTGCGAGGCGGCACATCTGGAATAATACTATATTTAAATTCATCATCAGACAGGCGATTCTAGTTCTCATTATTGGTCCATGCTATTTTTTTTTGTGCTACGGGGAAGCGCTCGGCCTTCATCTGACTTGGTTACAAGTTAAGATAAGGCGTGGAGGCGCACTTCACCCGGAATCCTCAACAAACTGAGGTACGCTATCTTACCTCTTAATGCCGGAACACAATTGATTTTTAGAATTGTTGTTATGGCGACAGAATTAGGAAAGATGGTTATAGCTAGCCAGGTGGACTTAAACAAAGTTCTTCCAACCCAACCAAGCACAATATCGTACCGCCCCTGGGGATCGAACTCGGGGTCCCAGTTGGGCCTTCCGGTGTCAGAACACCGGAAAGCTATATACTTTGTATACATTCAGGATGAAAACTTTGTTATTTAGCATGTATGGAGCGAACCAATCAAACCATCTCTACTCAGGGGTCTTATACTAAAATCCTATTAAGGGTCGGTGCACAGTATTTATACAACAAGCAGTAGTAAGTGTTAAAAGATGACAATAATGATGGTTAAATTAAATAAAAGCCTTTATTGTACTGACACTAATAATATCGGACTATCGACTGTTAAAAAAAAAACTTACTAGAAATACTACAATGGGCGGTATTATCGCTTAAAAGCGACATATTTCCAGGCAACCTTAGGATGGAGAGGAGAGCACAAGTTTGGTTGATAAACTCATATAATTTACTAGCTTTTGCTCGCGGCTTCGCTCGTGTTAAGAAGTATTATTATTAATTAGGTATAGTTCTTGCGGCTTTACTTTTGTTTAGCGTGTGTAAAAAATTAGGGCCTACAAAACTTAAAAACACCAGTACATTCTTCAACTTCTCCATTAAGGTTCAGATTTTCTTTAGCCATTTTAAAAAAGTCTAACCGACAAAACCTATACTTGAACCAAACGAAAACAAAACAAATGCCAAATACAAAGCAGAGTCTATAACCAAAACTACTAAACCGAAACAAAACAAATGCAAAATCTCAAAATCCTTTCTTATCTTAAATGCCTACGTCATAGTAGCTTTATGCATGAAAAGTCTCAGCCCGATCGGTTTAAAATTGACAAAGTTTCATACAAACTTTCATTCCCTATTTTATCCCCTTGGGGGTAGAATTAATCAAATCCTTTCTTAGCGGATGCCTACGTCATAACATCTACCTGCATGCCAAATTTCAGCCCGATCCGTGCAATGGTTTGGGCTGTGCGTTGATAGATCACTATGTTAGTCAGTCAGTCACCTTTGAGTTATATATATTTAGATAGATGACAATAAGCCAAGGTATGCCATATGAATCTACAATTTATTGCACGCAAATTATGATGTATCTGAATGGCTGAATATGGAGTAGGTATATATTCAACGCGCAGACAAAACTACAAGACCTAAACTCGGTACTATAACAGTTAATCGAAACTTTAGGAAGCTCCGATTGCAAAAAGCACTCCTACCGTATAGACACTGAAACAAAATGTGCTGGAAAATTCCATTCGCGTTCAGCAGTGTGGAAAAGCAAACCGATCGATTCTCGATAAGTGACTCGTCCAGACTAGAGCCTCACCTAATTAGACATTCAGAAATCAAATCTTAAATAGACAGTTTCCATTTCTATTACTTTTTATTGTACGACGGGGAAGCTTGGCCTCCATTTCCTATGGTTTCCTGTTATGATAAGGCCAAAGGTACACTGCACCCATAACTGTCTTTCTTATTTCTAAATGCCGGAACATAAGAATTTAGAGTTGTTGCTATGGCGACAGACTCAGGTGAGATGGTGGTAGCTAGCCAGGCGGACTTGAAGAAGAATTAAACAAAGTAAGCACAATATTGTACCCGGGATCGCTAGACCACAGAAGCGGTGCAATTTATGTTTCGTAATGTACGTTTGTAACTTTACATCATTGGACTGGCGCCGTAGCAATTTGGATAGTAGATAGTAACGGCATCCTACGGATACTTCCCAACTTACCTTTATTATCATTAATTGGTAATGACAATAAAGGTCTACCAACCAAGCGTGGTGATTATGACAAGTGAGATATGAGAAGAGAGATTATGAAGTGGTGTTCTTTCTTACTTTTTCGGACTCCAGACTCTGGAGTCCAGAGTGCACTTCAAAAATAAAAAATGTTTTAAACCTTTAGAATGATCTAGGTAAGTTAACATGCGAGTAGATTATGAATACCTACATGTATACTAAGTATTATCATAAGTAAACCCTATTATGATAGTAGCTATTATTACGTATTCTGTGGCACTTAACAAGAAATTACAAGTGAATGTTTTCGTATATCCTTTTAAAACATCCCAAATGAAATCTTATCATGCCTTGAAGCTATTTACATCAGAAGACAAGTGGAATAATCAGCCGAAATTAGTTTGAAAATACCAAATTTTCGAGAGGGTACGTCCAAAACAACTCCACGCCTAAAATGTAGTAGATTCGACAAAAACTTATATAACGAGAACAGTTTTGTTTTGTGAATAAATATTTTTCGGTTTGTTTCCATTGTGCTACATCATCATTTTTTTTTCAACCCACCGATTTCAGATCCAGAGGTCCCAGGTTCGATCCCCAGGGTGATTACAATATTGTGCTTGGTTTAGTTTGGCTAGTGGTAGGACTTTGTTTATGTCCGCCTGGCTAGCTACCACCATCTTACCTAATTCTGTCGCCATAATAACGATTCTAAAATTGTTGTGTTCCGGCATTTAGAGATATCTTATATCTCTAAATGCCGGAACACAACAATATCGATATATATAAGATAGCCAGCTCCTCAGTTTGTTGAGGATTCCGGGTGAAGTGCGCTTCCACCAAAAACGCAAAAAGCAAGGAAATTTTAACATTTGACGTATATTTTCAACCTCTATAAAACGTCTAAAATGCACGTCTTCTCAGCGTGATTTTGTTTTTGAGTAAGGCTACGTACCCCTATTTAGAGTAGAAAAGTTCATTGCGAGAAAGTATGTCAGCGGAAGTGCGATCACCATACATATTCTGTCACTAATAACCTAATACTCCGGTTCAAAGGATTGCCGGTTATCTTACTGGTATTCAAATACCGTAAATTTATATTACATCCGTAGATAAACATATAAAATTTATTGAACCTGAATTAATACCTGATAAGGTAAGGATTAATTACATTAAATATTCTTCTTACCTAAAATCTACGTCGTATCGTACGTACTACGTACGATAGATATATACTGTCAAATTCATACCGCAATAATATAGAGCTTCGCTGATTTATATGATGATAATTTGATTACCCAATAGAACTTTTTAATAAGAACGAAACGCGATCGACTTTTGTGAGATGTCAAAAGTAATTTTACCCAGTCTACCTTTGATATTAAAACTGGCTTACATGTCAAAAGGTTAACATGTTTCGATGTAATTATTTTCTATAATAATAAATAAATAACTATTACAAGACGTTGATTTCAACGCCACCTAGTCCCAAACTAAGCATAGCTTGTAATATGGGAAGTATATGACGGATATATTACTTACATTCGTTTTTTTTGCAAATACATACGTACTATAGATTGATACAATACCCAAATACAGAACAAACATCTATATTCATCACACAAATGTTTGTCCTGCGTGGGAAATGAACCCACAACCGCAGAGTTACTATCAACTGAGCTATTAAAGATTCAAAATTAAAATTAAAGTTGTCAGTTTGTCAGTTCATCAGTTTCGCAACGATTTTTACATTCAGTTTCTGCTCGTAAACTATTTCCAGATGTTCGCGATATATCAAAATTAGTTTTGTTGTTTTATTAATTTCATCTGCACAAGATATGTCTCGATATTGCATATTGATTAGATTGAATAGCTTATACTTCGTCATCAAAATGTCAATAAGCCAGTTGAATCATCCGTATTAATTAATTTCGCATGTGATAATTTGTTTATCGGAGATTGACAGTGGCGAGACAGAACTGGGATGATGTCAAACAATTTAAAGCGTTTTTTTTCTTCATATTTATGCTTCTTGAAGATCGTTAAATAGCGGAAATGCTGAAACGCTGGGAGCAGATTTCAAGTTTATGCAATGCGCTTCAGACGAAGCATTGATGACCAAGAAAACTCAGATTCGTTATAAAATACTTCATTTTATTATCTATTTAATCTTATTTTATTTTTACACATCCATTTCTATCTAACGTTATTACTTATTACTACATCAGTCACAAATTGGCCACAAAATTCGCCACAAACATTTTGAATTCTCAGCGCACACTTACTTTAAATGCAGCTACACGGAATGAGACCTTAAAACTACTGGGATATAGCTGTGAATCACGATTCTATGAAGTCTTTTCTCGGTTCGCTATCTGACTTGCCGATGTTAACGTGGATGGTGATAGCCTCGTCTGAATCTGACTTCATGATGACGTCATTCCATTGAACCTCGGCCTTTTTACCGTAGGCTTCGTTTTCTATCAGGATAGCTGATTTGGTGCACAGAGCTTTACTTTGGAACTCTATTAAAGCACAGTACTCACTCTTCTTTGCCTCTGCTTTGGCGTCAGCTATGTACCCGAGCTTTCTCCTCATCACTTCTACTCGTACGTGGTAGTTGTATATGCAGACTTTGATGACGAACGCGCTTTTTTGATGCAGCAAGATGATTTTGTATTTAGTTCGACAGCAGGCGGTTTTTTTCAGCTTGGTTTGGAAGTTTTCGATCAGTATTTTGATTTTTTGCGAGTATACGGCGATGATGTTGTGGTTCGTCTGGAGGTGAGAGGAGAGCTCCTCGAAGGGAATTGTGCAGCAGTTCGCTGATATGGGACAGGACATTGTGTCGAACTTGCATTCTTCTTCGTGCTTCACTCTCGTCGATGCTGTGAGCAGGTCTGTGCAGCCGCGTCTGGAATAGAAGAGAAACGAGTTATATAGAGAAGTGGAAATGCTTTTATTTTCTCTTAGCGCTATGTGCTTAATGTACCTACTTAAGTTTTAAGGGTAACCTTCTATCATAACATTTCAGCATTATCACCTCCGTGGTCTAGTGGTAGGTGTAGTGTGGCTCTCGATCCAGAGGTACTGGGTTCAAATCCCGGGTTGGGCACATGTTTGTGATGATTGTTCCCAGATTTTCCGATAAGTAAGATGATTAAAATAATAATAAGATAAGTAAAAGAGCTACGTCAGACGCTTATGATGGCAGCTAATACAATCTGACACCAGGCTGTTACACAGGGCCTAAACGTGATAATATTTTCTTCAATTTCAAATCATTTTTAAAATATTGTCAACCGACTTCAAAAATGAGATGGTTGAATGGTTCTTTGTACTTTAACCGTTACCTTTTAACCGCCCCTGTGGTCTAGTGGTTCAATCCACCGATTTTAGATTCTGAGGTCCCGGGTTCGACCCCCATGGGGAGTACAATATATTGTGCTTGGTTTGGTTGGTGGTAGAACTTTGTTGAAGTTCGCCTGGCTATCTACCGCCATCTTACCTAATTCTGTCGCCATAATCACAATTCTTAAAAAAAATGTTGTGTTCCGGCATTCAGAGGTAAGATAGCCAGTTCCTCAGTTTGTTGAGGATTCCGGGTGAAGTGCGCCTCCACCTTCGGCCTTATAATAACTTGACACTAGGTGAGATTAAGGCCAAGTGCTTCCTCGCGTACAGTAAAAATAATGTTGAACCAAGAAATAGCCTTACTGCCGATATCACCAACACAAGAAAATATTGAACTTTATGTCTTTTTTGCCGGACTGAAAGCTAAAAGCTGGCCGAGGTCAATTGGTTATTCAATCAGATCCTTTCTGCATTTCTAGAAAAAGTACCTTGTAACTATTATGAATTTTCCTGTTATACGAGTATACCATTATTTCTTTATTGCGATGTATGCGCAATTAATTTCTACTACACAACTTCTGAGATACAATTTCCATTATAATTTATAAGATAATAAAGTATTGTAACATCAGATGATAAATATTGATTGTAAATATTTATTGCTCGTAATGAGCGGCTTAGCAAATGCAGAATCAATGTTTCCTTTATCCATTTTGAAACATCTTGTTTGCCCTTACCTATACCTGTTTTGGTTAACACGGCAACGCGTTAAAATCTTTGTTCTTTGATTCGAAGGTAGTTTCAAGGAGTTTTGTAATTAGCTATACAACAAACTACCTATACATCTGAGAACCTCAACTTTTGACTTGTTGACTTGTTGACTCCTTAACAGACAACGAGTAACTTAAAACTGAAATTAATGTCCTGTAATATTTATTTATTTATAATTATAATGAAAACTGCTGCTTCGCTGTGTTTTGGTGGAGTTTTACGTAGAACGAATTCGAGCGGATGATGTAATTATGAATTTGTCACAGAAATCATCACAGAATCAGGATTTTGGTTTTGAAGCCTTATTATTCTAATTTAGGTTGGGTCAGATCTTGACTCTTGCCGCTGAGGCCGTGGAAGATTACTTGTGTTCCCATAGCCTCGGCAACTAAGGCGAGGAAAGGTAATCCATGGGGTTTTAGCCGGTGGGAGTCAGGCATAACCCACTTGATGCCCCCGCACCAAGTGGGTATCCATCTTAAGGATTTCCCCATGTAAAAAAAAAAAAAAACGATCTTGACTCTTGACCTCTAGGCTCCAGCCAACCGCAACCTGTTTAGCTCTCCGCATAAGAAATTTACATTTAATACTTTTCAAATAACAAAAGCAGTCAATGACCATACAATGACCTTAAAATTCAATAACGTTCTGTGGAATCGCCCAACTCAAACACGTTTGCAAGCGCAACTGGTTCACCTAAAATCATGAAGAACCTACCTTTTTTGAACAAAAATAGGAGCGATACGAGTTCTTTTGTCAACCATATGTAACAGTGAAAGATAGGTATATCGTAAGTAATTGTTATATTTTAACATAAGTTAGTAAGGGGACTTTGTTATCACTAGCAGTTTTTTTTTAACACTAGGTAAGTTTTTCTAAATTTTATTTTAATTATTGTGGCCAAATAAGGATTAATTTGTAATGTTTTATTATTGTATTGTTATTAAATTACCGAATAAATAAAAATAAACGATAATTAAACATCAGACAGTATTTTTACTAACTCATCTTGGATTCCGATAAACCCCTAAAAGGTCCGCCTTAAAATCAACCTTAAAAAATCTAGGATAAAATAAGGTATATCCGGTAAAGATTTACTTGTTACACATACATTTTATTTATTTTTACCTCACCATAAGAGCCATTAGAACTCTGAGGTATTGATAAAAACGTGACATATCAACGACCAAATTATAGTGAAGATACTATACCTACACGTGCCGTTTAAGGCTCCATAAATACGTTGTATATTTTACATATAAATCCATATATGACAATGTAATACCTTTATACCTTTCGTCAAACCTAAAGTGCCTCAAATTTCCCTCACAGTTACGAATTTACACATTTTGAATTTTACTGCCTCAGACATAAGTCTATTCAGGACGCATTTCGAAGCTCTACAGTTCATTAAATTGGTCATAAAGCCACAGATAATTGAGAAGTTAGTATACAATGTGTCTCCTGGATTTTATGACGCTTCCTAAAAAGTTGAGTAATAGATTGGTGTTGGTGTTATTTAGTGCCCGTAATTTGTTTAGCACTTTTTTGGAGGTTTTTATGAGACTCTTGCTACAAATCAAACTGCTGAATTTCCGAGCATCATAGCCGTGCTAAAGTCAATACATCTTGTGTTGGCTGAGAATCATCGTATATGATCTTTTTCGCTAGCCCAGGAAAACTCAACTAACTGACTATACTGAAATAACTGACGCTAAAGTCCTGCCAGCTGACTAATGTTGCTTCAAATTAAGCGTGAAATGTTTTAGGGCTGGTCGCAGCTCAGTTGGTAGTAGCTCTACCTTCTGCGCTGTAAAGACGAAAAGGCACCCATTTATTCTGATGATAGTTCAACGCCTAAAAGGATAAAAAAAAAAGGATCAAATCTTCATTGAAATTGAGCGTATTGCCCCTCATAGTAGGTGCAGGATGAAATTGTTTTCTTTTTTTTTTAAAACACGCCAGAGATTTAAAAGATTAACATTTAGACACAAAGTTAAGCTTGAGGTTCAAACGCTCCACCATCTCCCTACGGAAGACTTTTTTTTGTCTGTGTGTATTCACAAAAAATGTAAAAAAATATGTCGTCCGTAATCTAGATCTCTTTTTTTCTAGCTTTGCTTAGTTTGGGTTAGATGGCGCTGTGTGAAATAAATGACCTGTAATATTATTATTGTTATGTGAGGTCCTCGTCACCGCCAACTCTGAATCATTCGCTGGTCTTTTGCTACTTCCGTTAAGCCTTTAAAAGTGTGATCGTATCAATTTGCAATTATTTCTACTGTATTTCTATTGTACGACGGGAAAGCGCTTGGCCTTCATCTCACCCGGTTACAAGTTGAGATAAGGCCAACGAAGCTACAAAGTAATTATCCAGAATATTTATTTTTCGAACCACTAGTATTCTGGTTTTGACTGTGCTTAGGTATATCAGTCATTCGATCAGTTGCACAACGACTATAAATATATGACATGTATCATATATATATATGTATTTATATGAGCTGAACATGTTCCGCATTCACCTTTCAACCTTGACTCTGGCTACCCCGAGTAACATAACCGCGCGATAACGTTCGACCTTATCAGAGGTCGTCGACATCACTGATCTACAATATGTTTGTAAGCCTACGCTAAGAACTTAACCTGAATAAATAGTCATACTTAACTACCAGGCGTTGTATTTAGATTTTATTTTCCACGAACAAGCTAGGTTTTTAGAACTCAGTATTTATTTTAACTGTGTAGCCCCACACTGATTCACAAAAGCAAATACAGCGAGAAAACCTGTCCTTAAAATGCTTGCAATAATAATACACTGACGTCTAAACAGGCGCCTCCATATAGTATTGTTCGTTTTGAAGATAAGGAGTAGGTATGATCTACCTTCTAGTGGTCTACCCTGGGCAACGGAAACGCTGGCTTTTGTTGCGTTTACGGTTGAATGATCACAAAACTGGTGGTAGGACCAGTATGGGCCACCGACCACTCTGCTGCTGAAGTCCGAAGAAGTCGGTTTGCCGTGATCCGTCGATGCGCGGGAGAGCCACTATCTTCTGGGATACCTCATTCTTGCTCTGGCTTCTAGACAAGCCTAGAAGTATAAAGCTAACCCATCATTTATAAATAAAAACCGCTTGAATTTAGAAGCTTCAGGATCCTAAGCCACCGCCATTTTCTACTCCCAACGCTATTCAACCAAAACAACTAAATATGTGTTTTAGTTTGCGTTTGGTTGGTCGGACTTTTACCTGTAGTTTCTGCAAGGTAGCATCAGGTCATTTATAAGACGCTGTAGAGCCAGGCAGGGAGCTGCAGGCGCTCGAAGTGAGCCTCGACACCAGGCGCACCGGGACATGCGTCGAGAGCAACGTGCGCACCAAACACCTCCGCACCAGGGGCAAACACACGGGCCACAGCACTGGAAATATACAAACCAATATTTAATATACAAATCAACTTTAAATATACAAATCAACTTTTAATATACAAATGCACTTTGAATATACAAATCAACTTTGAACAAACAAAAATTAACACGTTTCTTAATTTATTGCATATTTCGCATGTTTAAGGCTCCTAGCAGCCATCAGTTCAGCCATCCTACCGTCTGTCTGTCAGCGGGCTGTATCTCATGATTCGTAATATAGGTATTGACTGTATTTTTTTTACAGTATGTACCTATCTCTATTGCCACTATTAACAACAAATAATAAAAGTAGTTATTCATAATTTCATTACGATTATTTCGCATTATTCATAACCTCTGTACCGTTAAATTCATGTTGCATATTTTACATATTCAAATTCAAATTTGAATATTCAAGTTATTCAGTGTAGTTTGACATATTTTACCTTCGTAGTTAAGAGGTGATTAAAGCAGCTTTGTTTGAGCTTCTTCCGCTTCTATTTAGTCTTTTTAAATTAACAAATTTGGGTAGGTAAATACATAAGCACGCTCTCTTTTTTATTTATTCTGAGTCAACTCTTGACCTCGGCTTGCCTCTTGCCTATAATTGATGGTCATGGAAAGTGAATAAAAAAATACAACAAGAGTCATCCATATTATAACTTTAACCTCGTTAGAGGCAGAGGTCTCAGACGTCTACTAATACCATATCATGTGTATTTTTTAGCACATAGGTAACGAGTTATTTTAAATTTATCCTGCCATTCAAGTATGTTAACCGCCCTTGTGGTCAAGTGGTTTTGCCACCGATATCAGACCCACAGGTACCGGGTTCGATCCCGGAGGAGTACAAATTAGTGCTTTTTTTAGTTTAGGTTTTGTTTCAAGTGCGCCTGGCTAGCTACTAAATAATAAATAAATAAATAAATATTACAGGACACTCATTTCACACAGCGCCATCTAGTCCCAAACTAAGCATAGCTTGTAATATGGGAACTAGATTACGGATAGAATACATAAATACTTTTTTTTTTTTGTAAGTACATACTTATCATACAATACAACACCCGAACACAGAACAAACATCTATATTCATCACATAAATGTTTGTCCTGGGTGGGAATCGAACCCACAACCTACAGCCATCTTACCTAAATCTGTCGCCATAGTAACAATTTGAAATTGTTTTGTTCGGGCATTTAAAGGTAAGATATCCAGTTCCAGTGTTGAGGATTTTGGGTAAAGTGCGCTTCCGTCAACTTCAGCCATATCACACTTGATACCATCAGGTGAAGGCAAGGCACATCGTACAATAGCAAACCCAGTTTTGGGTTAGATTCATCCAACAGAGGAAAGCTTAAAGCTGCCAAATACATTACCTGCAAAGGTTCCAGGCATATGCTGCATTCTGAGAACCTGGACAGCAGTTCGTCACAGTTGGGGCATGCGCACTGCGCTGCGTGACCTTCGTCTGACGATTCCAGAGCTGGTGGCTGGACTAGGGACAGGGATTTATCTGGAAGATAATATCACATAATGATTTTTTTATTGTACGACGGGTAAGCACTTGGCCTTCATCTCACCTGGTAACAAGTTGAGATAAGGCCGAAGGTGGAGGCGCACTTCACCCGGAATCCTCAACAAACTGAGGAACTGGCTATCTTACCGCTGAATGCCGGAACACAACAATTTTAGAATTGTTATTATGGCGACAGAATTAGGTAAGATGGTGGTAGCTAGCCATGCGGACTTAAACAAAGTCCTACCACCAACCAAACCAAGCACTATATATTGTACTCCCCATGGGGATCGAACCCGGGACCTCTGGATCTGAATTCGGTGGTTTGAACCACTAGACCACAGAGGCGGTTAAATTGTTATTAAATTGTTTTTAAATCTTCGATATTCATGCTAGAAAAGTCGGCTATTAGCCGTTCTTTGCTGTATCACGGTCGGATAAAAACCAATTAGAACATAAAATCGTAATTCTTAGTACCTACGTAGGTAATTTAGTAATTCTGTTCAGTAGTTCTTTTGCAAAAAAGCACACCCCTAGCACAGTACTACCTACAAATTTATAAAAAATATCTTTTACCCGTGTGGTTTCGCCTGTATTCGGATAAAATAATCTATGCCAATGTTTACTCAGCTGTTCTTTCGTGAAAAGGTAGAAACAGACACTCTTTAGAATATGTAGCATTGAATATGACTACCTTTGAATTCACAATGTTCACAACATTTCCTGGTCTAGGTACCGTGTAACTATCTATTAGATCACATCTTGACGTTAGTACCTACTATGTGTTCTTAGGCACATACGAGTAGGTAGGTAGGTACTGTACTTATTAATACTACGAGTAATATTGTATTAATTATCTTTACGAGTGTTTGTCTGCCAATATTGATAAATTGTGTAACTATGTTAGTTTGCTAAGTGAGCAATATTGCTTGGAGTTTTGCGCAATAGTTCGGAGCATTAGAATCTAAACATGTATAGTATACACAGTTTAATGTCCTACCTAGTTTGATGATAAAATGTTTAGGCAAATTCAATTACTCGGACAGATTAACCCGACAGTTATACTCCAAACTGTTTTTATATACTCGTAAATATTATGGAAGAGTCAAAAAATTAACAACTATAAAATACTGGCCATTTTACACAGCGCTATCTAAAACCCAAACACAGCTTGTAATATGGAAACAAGACTACGGATAGTATATTACAATACTTCTACACTTTATATAAACACTATACACTATTCTACACTATAAAAGCACCAAAACTTATGATACAGTATTACGCCCAAACACAGAAAGAACATCTATGTTCATATCACAATATGTTTGTCCTACATGGGAATCAAACCAACAACCTACAGCGCAATTAAACAATTATGTGCATACGTAGGCTTAAGAGAAGGCTTGCAAATCCCTTTTGCCTAACACACATGATAAAATATGGCGAGGACACATAATTATTGCGGATTTCCAGACTAAGTTTTCTAATAAATGTTAAAAAACCATAGCCGTGCCGTGCTGTGCCGTTACCAGAGCCAAACCTGCTGGTACAAAACCGCACAAAGGTATTTTCACTAACGGTGCTGTCAGAAAGAAGCTTTGAATTAGATTATAGCGACAAAAACCATGAATTTGCAATTAATAGACATATCTACTTCTAGATAAAATTACATGCTTGCTATTTTAGTTACCAACAAGATTTTTTTTTATTGTACGACGGGTAAGCACTTGGCCTTCATCTCACCTGGTTACAAGTTGAGATAAGGCCGAAGGGAGGCGTACTTCACCCGGAATCCTCAACAAACTGAGGAACTGGCTATCTTACTCTAAATGCCGGAACCCAACAATTCCAGAATTGTTATTAAGGCGACAGAATTAGGTAAGATGGTGGTAGCTAGCCAGGCGGACTTAAATAGAGTCTTACCACCAACCAAACCAAGCACAATATATTGTACTCACCATGGGGATCAAACCCGGGTCCTCTGGATCTGAAATTGGTGGGTTGAACCACTAGACCACAGAGATGGTCAAATCGCAATTAATTAATTGGGGTTATTTGACCTCAATGTTATAATATAGTTTTAACGTGAAACAATGAAAATAAATCGTCGGACGGTTGGACAACATAATAGTGGTAAGCTCTGCTTGGCACCTTTTACGCAACCCTAACAGTAGTGTCTATAGAAGCGCCTACAAAAAATTTATAAAACTATTTTTATTAGCAAACATTTTTACTTCATTGTTGTCCCAAAACACGGCCTTGTAATGATTATCGTATTAATTGTAGTATTATCTTGACAAACATTATAATTCGTAAGTACGTATGTGATAGAAGCTTATTTGAAATTGCTCATTTCATTCCCAATCTTTCTCATTCTAGTTATTTTATCATAAAAATAATTGAAACATTTTATGTCCAAAGAAATACATTTTTCAAGTATAGTTTAATTATTTTCGAGTATGATTTGATGATTTGTTTGTTGAGTAGGTACTCCAACTAACAAAAAATATATAGTTTAGATTCCAAATTAAACCCGATAGGTGGCGCTACGATCGCGACAAATGGCCACTACCATTTGATGGCTACCATATAAAACATTTTTTGTATACTTCTCACTACCCTTACCTATAATGTCACTCTGTCACTTCCACAATTCATATAAATCAAACGACACCACACTTATATAGCCATAGAAAAGTTTACAAACGCTCGACAAATATAACTCTGAAAGAACAAAACCGCAAAAAGTTGGTTAAAAAATAGCACAACCCATTGAATAGTTGCAAAACATCTAAAATGTATTTTCTTCTTCAAACCTCAACGGATTTAAAGAATCGTAAAATAAGTAAAAATAAACCGTTCTTTATCATCGTAATACGAAATGCGCGAAGATTTGTAACGTAATAGCACCTAACTGGATTGCGTTAGGATTGAGCCAGAGAAAGAGAAAGGCCAGCAAGTTGTGTTACTAACCTAACCAGCGATCTCAGCGCTCAACCCGTTTCAATGTTCCGGGAAACCTTGCAATAGCTGTGGCATGTTGATGTGTCTTTTCTACTATTTTATCACAATAGGTAGCTTTTAAAGGGCCAACAAAATCAGGTTCCTTGTGAAGGCCCCGGAAAACCGTTAATTATAGATTTCCAGTACAAATGTTGTTTGTTTATTGATTTATTTAGAAATGGCATGTCAGATTCGAATGAAATTCAACAGGTATAATCGGATTTGTGATTTTTATTTCATCGTTTTTTGATGTAAATAACATTTTTGATGCTAATGAATCCAGTTACCATAGATTGTAATTACAATATTAGACCGTCTAGCTATATGCCCTGCCTGAACAAATATCACTATCCTAATATACCTCCTATATTGCGTATAGTTTAAGCGCGTGCAAACTTAGACCAAACTTTACCCACAGTGTGCTTAGTGCCTAACATTCGATTAATACATGTTAGAGGATTAGGTAGTTATAGTTGTTTTGAACCGTCTCTGAGGACCTATGTAGTTTTAGAACTTAACTCAGGTGTTATCCTAGACATCGAACTGTAACCAAAATCTACTTGTTTGAACCATGATTGATGAATAAATATCGCATATAAATAATAATCGTTAAGTATCTAATAGACTGACAATCAACCGTCTATTTTAAACTTTCACGATTAGTACACATTATTTTGATTGAAAAAACTTATCGGGTATTTATCGCGTATTTTACGCTTAACGCGATTTTTTCGAATCAAAATAAAGACCAAACTAAAATCAACACACAGGCCAAACTAGTCGTCCTATGCACTTGAAATTTTGTGTTAAGTTGTGTAAAGGTGTACTAAGAAATCATTTTAGCAAATTATAACGAGATGAAGGCAATGACGTGGATATATAAAAACAGTTTGGGTTTTTACTTTTACCTAGTTACTGCGTTAACGGGTAGATATTTCCTGGGAGAATAGAAGAAATAGTTTTTCAGCGTTCAGAACGTCAATTGTTACATTGTCGTAGTTGTTTTTTTCTGTTTGTTAAAGGTGTATATTACAATAACTTGTTTCCTAGTATTTTCATAAACCTATTTTTACCAAAAAAACACTTTTATACGTATTCAAACAAACATGTTTTAAAGAATATGTTGTTTTATCACATGTACTGAACTTTATATTCATATTTTGGTCCTTCTGAGATTATAAAATTATAATTTATAAATTATATTCTCTTAAATATTTATTCATAAACAATAAAAATGTAAAGGCATTATTTAAATAAATTAACATAAACTAACTTATTAACTAGTAGCTCAATAGAAAAATATCAAATGGATTATCTACATTGTATAAACCCAGACGATCGTTGTCACCACCAGATGGTAACGTGGTCAGAATACTGGCGACATCACTACGTTGAGCAAAATCTTAGCCTCTCGGCTAAATCCCTACAAATTGTTTGTGCACCGGATCCCTAAGGTCCGATTTTCTACTGAAATGGAGGGGTCCTGTTCGTTAGCAGGATTCGTGCCATTTACTGATGATAAAAAAGCCGGAAGAGATACACTGGAAAATTGACGAATGCCAAGTCCTCCCATTTTGAGTGGAAAAGATGCTTGACGTGAAGTACGATCATCCAAACGGGTTTTGAAAATGGTTACCGACACACTGGTAAGCATTCTCAACAGTGTATCGCGCATGATGTATAATTTATTATATACCTACTAGGTATAATTATTAAAAAAAAAACAAGTTGACCGTGTTGAATAGCAGTCAACATTTTGCGTGTTTATGCCGAAATTATAAACCGCAACAAAAATCCAACTCCTGCCTATGTTAATAAGGCAGACCTGTTCTTGTTATGATAACTCGCAAATTTGATGGATGATTTCAATAACAATTATGATGCAAAAATATTCAAATACAAATGTATACATATAGGCAAACTTTAATTGCCAGCATCGCACGTGGATAAGATAAGCCAATTGATGGCACTTACTATCAGGGTAGGTGGAGGTATTGGTACATCCTGTAGCAGTGGGTGTGAAATCTGCCTTCATATAAACTTGTCAAAAATCTGTTCAAGTATCTTCTTCCTCCTTCGCCCTATGTTTACAAAACTATAGCCAACAGATAGATAAATGACTAACGAACATTATCTACAAGATATTAATGTTGTAGATAATCCATTTGATTTTTTACTTGTAAGTTCGTACCTATTGTAAGTTCGTACTTATTGTAAGTTTATGTTAATTTATTAAATTTTTATTTTAGGTTATCATGTTTTGTGTACTTAGCTGTAAGTTTCCTGTAATTTTCTTATTAAGTTGTGTAAAATAAATAATGACACACTAATGAACATAAATCCATAATATATGTGAGATCAGTTTGCCTGGAACACAGCCTTTCGCTGTGTTCCATCTTTTTTTTTTGGCCTTCATCTCACCTGGTTACAAATTCTGATAAAGTCACTCACTCCGAATCATCAACAAAATGAGGAACTGGCTATCTTACCTCTAAGTGTCGGAACTCAACAATTTTAGAATTGTTGTTATGGCGACCGAATTAGGTAAGATGGTAGTAGCTAGCCAGGCGGACTTAAACAAAGTCCTACCACCAACCAAACCAAGCACAATATTGTACTCCCCCTGGGGATCGAATCCGGGACCTCTGGATCTGAAATCGGTGGGTTGAACCAATAGACCGCAGAGGTAACAGTAACACTTCTGGGAAAGGATAGACCTCATTCTCGCACAGATATTGCCCAGGCAAGTCTCGAGTTCACTAGGTTTAGGTACTCGTTTCATAACGTAAATGTAAAAGATGTAACGCGACGCGAGGCTTGTTATAAAACTAATGTAATATAACTCCACGTAACGGTATGTAATTACAATGTTATAAAAAACGGCATTGATGTCAAGGTAAGACTTGAGCGTACCTACCTGTATCGTACCCACTTGATACCAATGTCATCGGAAATCGTTTAATTCCCATTACAACTAAGTATCATCCATTAACATTAATGCATTGAATTTATTACAAGTTATGTCTAACAAGCAATTAGTTTCCACTATTCCATGAGAATATCCTGGAATTACCAATGACCGTCTGGACATTGGTCTGCAGGATTACCCTCGAACCCAATAACAATTCCAATTCAACATCAATCGCAATCCAATACTCAAACAATATTGACTAATTGCCTCTTGGAAAACAATTTGATAGCATTGGATTGAAATCGGAATCGCGCTGATATTGGATTATGATTGTGTTAATCATAATTTGGGCTTTTTTATCAGTAAACAGTGATTACGAATAGTTAAAAACATCAATCCAAACATATTCTCAAACAAATCCAATATAAAAATCGTTGTTTTGACAAAATTTTATTATTTATGGCGGCATGGATGCCCACCCGTTGCTTAGGGCATAGATGGATTGGACAATTCAATTCCAATCGCTAGTAATTCATTCAATATCCACACAATATGAAATCAATTTGGCGCTAGGTTCGCATTTAAGAGTGTTCAAGAGTAAGAAATTACACAAATTCAATACCGATTCAATACCGAACGATCGGAATCGTGTTCAAGGGTAAGCCAGCTGGGACGCTACCGCCGACGGCGAAGCCGATCTCCATTGGCTTAAAATTAGCTTCATGAGAACTAGAAACGATTTTTACTACCGGGTATGTGTCATATCCAAAATGGCGTTTCCCATCTCAAAAGTGTACACATGTTATGAAACCTATCCGTTCAGTACATTTGACGGTAAAAATCGTTTCTAGTTCTCATGAAGCTAATTTTAAGCCAATGGAGATCGGCTTCGCCGTCGGCGGTAGCGTCCCTGGTTGGTGTAGTGGTCGTGGTGGGCAAAACGTAGAAAAAAATAAAAATATGTACGTAACGTTCCTTATTATATTACGGACGTATTGCATGTTTTTTGACATGTTGAGATTACGAAGTTTCTGGAATAAAAACAATATTTTGTAATGAAAAACGAGTATTCATCGCGCATTTTCCGACGTTCGGTCCGCTGCCCGCAATTACGGCAATCACGAATAGCCTAAACAGCATATACTTGATTGTAGCTTAGTATTGTCTGTAATGTGAAGTAATGAGTTATACTTAATTCATACTGTTTACCACGAGGTAAACAGTATGAATTAAGTACAACTCATTACTTCATTCAATATTCACCACAAACAGGTAATTAATACCTAATCGCAATAAAATTACAAAGAAATTACAAATATTTATGAGAAATCGTTACCAAGCAACAAAACAAACACTCATTAAAGAAAGCGATAAGCGATACCCGAAAATGAGATAGTCATTATTGTTACGAAAAGGGCTCTCAGCTCAGTTGGTAGTTGGTTATGGGTTCGATTCCTACCCAGGACAAACATTTGTACGATTGAAATGGACGTTTGTCTGGGTGTAAAATTGTATATAGTCTTTACAAATCAATATATATGTATGTATCCTGTCCATAATTTAGTTCCTATATTACAATCTACCCTTTGTTTTTGGGCAAGACGGCGGCGTTGTGTAAAATGTAAAGAATCCCACACGTGGAAGATGTACTTATCATCAAAATTAAACAGTTCAGTTATGCACCAGGAACCATTCTATCTAGAATTTTGAATAAACAGACTGAGAAGAGCCTTGCTCATCATTTTGTTGGTTCAGTGATTCAAACGGTTTATTATCTGAGAATTAGTCAAACAGGAAAATTATACCGTCATGGATTTCAAATTGCAAATACAAAGTGTCAGTCAAAGAATTTTGTCGTAAAGGATTTATGGATTTTATGGAACTTCCTTCAAGTAAAGTGATCTCATCAGTCAACACTGTGAAATTCTTTCATGTAAATCTTAACATTATTATTAACATCTATACTAAGGAAAATGATAAGATCTAAAATAAATTTAAGATCTGTCTTAACTTCATTTTCTTTGCAATAAAATGAAATCTAAATATAAATATGATACTAAAGTCTACGAATATTATCACGGGAAAAGCCTTTATCACATAAAAATGTCAATAACATCATTCTGTACTACGTATGCCAGTCAGATTATTGCACATAGATATCTGGAATAAATCTATTTTAAGCGATAAGACCGCCCATTGAATGTATATAACATTTTAAGTTTATCAGTTTTATTTTTATGATGTACAATATCATCATTTTTATTTTTTTTTCTATCATCAAGTTTATTATTTAGAACTGCCTTTACCTTTTTTTTTGGTACTTCTGAGCTTCAATGAGAAACTGTGTATTTGTTTTATCATCATGATCTTTTCAGCCCATACAGCTCCGCCCAAATAGCAATCTGAGCCGCCTCCTTCCACCGATTCCCCGCGACCGTGATTTTCGTTTCAGGTCTAATCGTGGTCGCCACGCGAGAACCTCTACTCCCGAGCATTATTTTTAACATTACTTATGTGATATCTACTATATATCTTCAATAACTAGTTATAGCAACGTGGTAGTATTGTAAGTGACCTAGATTTATACGCATGTAATCTTCATTTTATTGTTCGTGTCTCACACAAAAGCTATTGTTTTCTGCTTTATTATCTTGGATTAGACTCTTCTAGAGGATTTAGTACTTGTGAAGATTTAAAGTGTCAATGCGATTACTTGTAAGTGTATTACGAGCTTGTTGGCATATATAGTTATTTTATGTATTTACTGCCGGTTCTCGTCTTATCTTTACATATTATACTTTCGTCACAACTCTATTGGTGTTCTGCCGACTGCGCTGTAGGCTATTTATTTATTTATTTATTAATAACTAGAACGGCCAGTGCCACTTACACTAATTACATAACAATGTTTTTTTTTTAAATAAAAATTAAAACTTATAAAATTAATTGTAGGTTATGTAGTAGCAGGCTAAATTTAAAAAATAATTAAAAATAACAATGAAACAATGCTATGGGTTCGATTCCCATCCAGTACAGACATTTGTTTGATGAATACTAATAATACTTTCATTTATTCAATAAAAAGTATAATTAAACTAACTATGTACAAAGGAATCAGTCAGATTACCTAAGGACCGTTACAAACGGCCTATAGGTAACTCAACTGTTCCAGACCAGTACCAAAGACACTGGCTGCATTGCCACGCTGAATAGCTATGCTAATTCGCTGGCCTTAATAAGAGCCAGCCCTTGGGTCACGTATCGCCTGAAACAAAAGCCCCGCAAAATTTTTGAAAACCTGGAGGGCACCGGCTCCCCACGGACCCAAGGTCTCCACTTCAAAAGGCTCAAATAGGTAAGCTCTGTCGAGACCACTATATTTGCGCCTGTTGTGATCCTCGGCCGAATAAGCCGCCGCACCAGCCCTAACTGACGTACCAGGCAGATGAGATGGCTAGGGTGTCGACGCAGGTAGCGTCCCACACCAAAGGCTTAAGAGTTGTAAGAGTATACTAATAATGTGTGTTTGTTCTATGTTTGGGTGTAGTATTTTATCATGTGTATGTATTTACAAAAAACAAATGTATGTAAATACTCTATCTGTAATCGAGTTCCCATAATACAAGCTCTGCTTTGATGGTTGGGTTTGATGGCGCTGTTTAAAATCATATGTCCCATAATATTTATAATTTTTAATAATTACCTTCAATTTCAACATTATCACTGCTAGAAGAGTCTGAAGAATCGTCTTCTATCTTCTTCTCTGTGACGATAGTGACGCTGTTCTCGCCACAATCGTTGTTGTGAGATCGCTTGTCCGTTACGGAGTGAAACTGTGGAAAAAAAAATACTTTTTATTATTGTATATTGGAATTTTAGTCATTCACTATGCATTTTCTGTATGAAACGGGGATGGAGCCTATGACTAAACTAAATAACACCGAAACGTCAGTTACTATTATGATAATAAAATATGATAGCAGTTTTCATTAAAAAAATGTTGACCTAGAATTTTTATCAAATTATGGATATTTTAAATACCAACCACTTTTATTTTTAAATAAAACTTGGTCTCGACAAAAACCTATGTCAGATAAATGGCTAAAGTTTGTTAATCAGACGCCCATATATCTTCTTTTAATGAGATAATTATTTTATTTAAGTTGTATGAGTATTTTTTAACTAATGTATGACAAAGAAGCGCTTGGCCTTCATTTCACCTGGTTTCTAGTTATGATAAGGCTTAAGGTACACAAAGGCGCACAACAACGCAAAAACAAAGCAAGCGTCAAGGCACTTCACCCGCAATTCTCAACAGTCTGAGGAACTGGCTATCAAATCTCTGAATGCGGAAACAGCACAATTTAGAACTGTTATTATTGTGACAGGTACGATGGTGGTGGCTATTCAGACGGACAAGTCCTACTACCAACCAAACTAAGCACAATATTGTATTCCTTTGGGAATTGTACCCGGGACCTCTTCATCGGACACCAGTGGCTGAACCGCTGAGGCAGTCAAAGTTAAAGAAAAGTACATTCTTACTACCTTTTATTATGTTACGTCGAATTGTTAAAGCTAATCCCATCCACATCCGATTACGATCACGGATAACATAGATCGACGTGTGAACGAAGCCCGGGAAACGAGAAATACCGGTATCCCCGGATACGTCGCCACCATTACCGGTGGTTTAATATGTTCAATACCTCACGGTGACTGTTCACGTGAGGTTAGATCTCGGACGACGCAGGTTTAATAAAAAACGATGACCACAGATCAACGGCACAGTATCCTTTCATATTTCTGCGCTTACTGTGTGAGTTATTTGTATCGCAAAAGGATGATAATCGAATGCCTAAGTTCAATAGATTTTATCAGAAAGACAAAATACTAGAAACTAAATCTTACCATATAATTACGTTATACATTTTGTACATCGATGATGCCCTTGCAAACTAAGAAACCTGGATTTTGGGTCATCAAAATTAAATACCTATATATTTCCATCATGTAAATTAAACTATGTAATATTTGATGTTAAATTAATAACAGTTTATTCAATAAATTTAAGTATCATGAAAATTTAAGATTGGATCTATTTTCGTTCCGATCGGTACGAAGTTAAACCGAAAACATATGCCCATTCTCAGTATACACCCCTGAAACGCACTCTTATTAAGAGTCTGTTTGAGTGCCGTCATTTTCTTTGGATATATGATGAGCAACAATACCCACTCTATCTTAAAGTACTCAATCCACGTGGAAAACAGAGCTGAACTACAAACCAAAACATTTCAGCGTGTGAATGATAATTATGATGATGTAATGGTACTCAAGCAAGCCTTACCACTCATTCCACGTAGGTGTATTCATTCCATAGGATCAGATTCAGAGGTGATACGACCCCCAAGTGGGTCACGGTCTACCACTCTCGACACTCGATTATGTTGTAACTTAACTTGTTGAACCGAATAATAAATATCAAAATGATTTCCAAACAAACAGTTGTTTGTTGAAGAAAGGTAAACCGGAGCTATTGCTACTGCAATCGTGAGTAGCTGGTATCATGTAAAATTCATTCAAAGTAGCAGAAAAACTATTAAATATATCCAAACGGGATGGGCGTATTGGCTCTATAATCAACAGATGAAGATCTAAACTCTCGTGAAGACTAAGATGTATCAAACTTTAACTCGATGGATAATAACGCGTAAGTGAGCTGAGTATGTGGCGAAGGGCTACCCCTTTATATAATAAAAAAAAGGAATAATGCCGAAATTATCAATGTTTGGTCTTGTTTTAGGCCATTATAAGGTACACTTTAATTAACTGTGTTTTTTGATATAACAAACGTTCTAATAATGGAAACTAAAAAAAAAAAGATTGGACCGTCTACAAATAAGAAGTGATACATGGAAGCTTGTACAACATACAAAGACTAAGGCACTCATTCAAAACAAGCAACAAAAGACCCAATAGTACTGTTCAAACCCAATAGTTCTGCATCTCGAATGTTGCTCCATAGCTTACAAAACATAATAATACTGTTCAGTTCAATAGGTCTTTGTTCTAAATGTTTTACTTCTGCATGAGAACCAATGCAAACAAAAGATACCGGCAGTATTATGTGTTGTGTGAATATTTTCATAAAAGGATTAATCGGTTCATCATAATAAGAATACAGTTATAAAAAAAGCGGTATGTTCTTTTAATAATATATCTGTATCAGTTTTTAAGCAAGGAAATTATTGGAATTGAGTTATTCCCTAGTTGATGAATCTTCGCTTGTACTAACGACATGAATTTTCTGAATAGCATGTACATTTTATATCCAGTACAATAATGGATTTAGAATGCTGTTGGGTCAAGGGTTGGGAAATTGTTGCGCATTAGGGATGTTCCCAGAAACGCGTGTGGATGATTTTTCTGCAATCATGCGTAAAAAATCGGCAACCCTAACGGCATCCCTGGTGGGCCGCTTACGCCGCAGCTCGCACAGCCTTCTCAGGACAGTGGCCCAGGATTTGAGGTTCAGTATCATAAGTCACTGAATGGCTGTTTTAAAGCCGAAGTCTCTACTGTTGGCTCAATGACCTCAAGTCCTGGTCTAATGTACTTTTATTATTTTATTTACTGTATTATGTTATTTTCTGTGTCATTTATGTATTCTTATTTTGTATTTTTATTGTTTTTATTAAGGACGAAAGTCTGAAATAAACAGTATTTTATTATTATTATATCTCATCTTCCTGCCCACACCAGCTAGGGTCGCCACAAAATGTCTTCTTTCGCCATTCTTCTCTAATATTATTTTTACCGGACGTCATCTTATTATATCGTTTACATTTCTCTTGCCCATATCATCCCCAGTGCTTACATCGTTTGGTAGATCCATATATTAAATGTTATTAATTTGGTATTCATGTGTGATATATCTATCAGACTTGAATATGAAAGCTATGACAGAATTTTCCAGAAGTAGATAATAAAAATAATGGCTTCATTTGAATAATTATGAAGGTATAATTTTATAAGTGCCGGCGAGCTTAACAAAAAGTCTAAAAATTTAAATTAGGAATAATATTTTAGCATGAATTATTTGTTTCATTTTTTTTTATTGAGTTAATCTACCCTATGTATTCGTTTATTTTATATTTTCTCTTTTTAAAGTCATGGTAAATGATTTTAACAGATATTTTCCGTTACAAGAATATTTCCATCACGCTGGTACGCCGTGTAACTGTTTGATGTCCCATTAACAAACGCACTCTCAAAATGACACGTCGTGAAATAGCATTATCGTGATTGTCACCCAGTATATTATAATTATCATGACGGTTATCTGCTAATACGATACATAAAGTACCTTTTTATGGATGTCAATCACGACTTTTTAATATCTCCCATACATATATCGATAAACGTTTGGGTTTGCAAGCTTGTCTGCGTGTCATAATATTTTATTACGTATTTTAGAAACTTCATGTTAACCTTACAGTTTATTATTTTAAGCAATAGATTCAGTATTTACCTATCAGTCCGGTTTCTACATACCCCATTGTATGATTGTAGATACAAAATAAGCGTACGAAGACAGTAAAAGTGGTATAATGCGGTTTGATTTGCAAAAATTCAAAATAAAATAGTAATTATTTACAAAATACGACATAGCAAAGATTTTTCTGATAGTGAGGTATCTTAATTCACTGAATTTGATAGCATTAAATCATTTACATCGAAGTCAATTTTAAATGCGCCGTAAACCACAACATACATAAGGGGTAAGGCCACTAGTATTAGCGAACTGAAATAAACCAGTTCTACGCACGCGAACATGACTTTAATGCATGATAAGCCTTAGATTATAGATACACGATCTTCATGTATAAGTGAACACCTATAGAAATGTGCTAAGTACCGAGAATTGATAAAGCAATGGATGTAAGCAGTAATGAAACTGGTTCATGTTTGAACAACCACCATGTGGTCAAATTGATATTAATTTTATAACGAGGCGGAATCGATCGTCTTGAAAATCGTGCTTGATCGTAACTTATCATGAGATGAAATCGTGATCACGCCTGGTCTGTTTTCCAAAAATAATAAAAATCTAACTGTACCTATGATTTTTATAATACTAAATTAAAAAATTACGTTATATGAATGTATCTTTTATAAAAAAAAACATTTTATGCCAGCGAATTAGAATTGCCATTCAGTGGGGAAATGCAGACGGTGTTTCGGGTACGTTTCCGCCTGGCACTGGTCTGAAACAGTTGAATTACCTATGGACCGGTCTGTTGGTAACCCAACAGCTTACATTTTAAAAATGTTTGTTTAATTTTACATGTTGCTTGAATTCTTTAAGGTATTCATACAAAAAAAATGTATTTTTGACATAGACTCAAAATAATATTTTTATCTATGATTTACTATATACACATTTTACAAAACGTCATCTAGCTCCAAACTAAGCAAATCTTGTAGTATGGGGACTAGATTACGGAGAATATAAATTCCGACTTGTACATTTTTTTTTGTCAATAAATTAACATACATTTTGTATGTATATATTATTATGTAGTTCGGATGAAAAATTTTTTTTTTTTTTATCTTGGAACTAATCTGATGATGTAGCCAGGAGATGGATAGTGGAACTCTTCAGCGGCAGTAGTGACTACTACCCTACAATCTGCAAGAGCAGAACAACTGTTTCAATAGCTCTGGCGGCTAGAAACACATACTTTTTCTTACCAATCTGTTAACATTAGCTATTTTCGATACTTGACAAAAAGTGGCCTTACTCCATACAATCAGATTTTTTGTGAATTGTATAAATTGGTATTTATTTGTCAAAAAACACAAGGCTTGAAAGTTAAGTGAACATTCACGTTTAGAATTGGTCGACCCTGAGAGTTAATACTGGATTGAGAGCTGAATACCTTGAATCATGATATTATACGTTCATGACAATAATTTGTAGTTAAAGTTTAAGATCACAGTTTTTTTTTGCGTACTGAATGGCAAAAATACAGTAAATGTTCAAGATTAAATATTAAACATTTAATAAAATCTAAGTTATGTTGATGGAGTTATTCGTACAGTTCTTTTTTATTGTACGAAAGCGCTTGGCCTTCATCTCACCTGGTAACAAGTTAAGATAAAGCTAAGGTGGAGGCGCACTTCACCCGGAATCCTCAACAAGCTGAGGGACTGGCTATCTAACCTCTGAATGCCGGATCACAACAATTTTAGAATTGTTATTATGGCGACAGAATTAGGTAAGATGGTGGTAGCTAGCCATGCGGACTTTAACCAGACTACCACCAACCAAACCAAGCACAATATATTGTACTCCCCATGGGGATCGAACCCGGGACCTCTGGATCTGAAATCGGTGGGTTGAACCACTAGACAACAGAGATTAAACCTATAAATAAAATTGTCCAGTAATAAAAAAAGAGCATAAGAAAATTGTAAATATATTAAAAGTATACAAATAAACACTCATAAAGCAATAATTTTATCTGGCTCAGTAGGCGCTTGCACGTATCTTACTTTAAGTAAATTGTCTGCTTTGCAAGTTAAATAAAATGCATAAATATTTGAGTTGTGATTCAAGGACAAGTCTTGTGTTTATGTGTGAATATACAATTGCTATGTAACTAACCAGTCCTATGCATACAGCTTAGTGTTTTGAAAACGTGCAAAATATTTTAAAGATAGGAACTAGGTTACGGAAACTGAACAAATTTGTCTGGAATAAAAAACGATTATTCAACACTATTTTAAAATACTTGGCATATAATCAGAACGTGATTCAATATGCAATTAAAACTATATCTTGTATTTTTTATTATTCAGTAACTACTTACGTACCTACTCGTATTCATGAATGTCAAATTATATATATAGATACAAATAACACGAATAATAACAGGAAATTATTTTTTAAATCATTTGCTGAATCTGAATATAAAAAATGTTGTTGAAGTCGGTAAAAATACTATTTTCCGTTTGCTGTACAAATATCAACAGCGCACTACTAGTTGATTATTTTGTTGTGCAGTTTCAACAAATGAGTTTCAGTGATAACATTTTCAGTCTGGAATATTAATAAAAATATCATCAGACGAATCGAGCGTGTTCCAAGCTTTGGGTATATTTTCCAGTACCTACCATTTATGATTTCATATTGAGCATGATTAAATGAAGGGTACTAGGAGGGTACTATTCCTCCAAAGGAGGAATAGTACTCTCCTTTCCTCCAAAGGAGGGCTAGGTTTTCCAGAGTTTGTCAGTATGCATATAATGTATGTCTGTTTCATTGGCACGCTCTACAGCCAAAATGGCTTGATAATTACAAAAATATGTTATTATCAATCAGTAAGGGTTTTTTCTAATATTGGAAGTGACATAGGCATTATTTAGTTATGGGAGTGTGAAAATAATAATCAATGTTAAATCACTACAATACATGGTTATCAAATTAAAGGCACGCCAATTCTATATAATAACATTTTAAGGCCGTATTTTCGTATAACCATGAAGGATAAATTACTGCAGTCGAATTTGAGTTTTTTCAACCTTCAACAAGTTGATTATGGGCAGTAATACTTACCGATCGGGCCAGTACCATAAGCTTGGACTCTCGCCTCACAGTTCTGTAGTTAAGGCTATAAAAATCACACTCGTCTTCTTCTTCTGAACACGTAAAGTATGAGTTGTATCTCCACATTGTATCACTTTACTCTAACTACCTACACAAAAAATATCGAATACCAAATCTTCACTGAATAATACTAATCACACTCAAACTAAACTTCTACGTAGCAATAAAATTAAAAGTAGTATACATGCAAATGTATATATTTTAGGCACACAAATTGTCACCAGCGTTCACCGCAAGGTTTAGTTGCTCAGTAACTATCAAATGGATTTTAAGTTTCTCAACAGCATAGTGGGAAAGTCATCGTAGATACACAATAGCAGTTTTTGTTGCTCAACTGAAACGGCTATTTTGTCTGTCTTGGTTTGTTTTGGATCGGATGCGTGATTGTAAACTGCCACTTCCGAGATCCGAAACAGTTTCGAGGAACTTATCGCAAAGGTTATATGATGCTTCATTGTAGGTACCTACGCTGATGCGCGCTGCGACGCTGTGTAGTGATTTTGACGCATGGCTAATAACCGATTGAGATGCGTGCACGCATCAGTGCGATACAATTTATTCTGTTTGCAACAGCGGATTTTGAAAGCCAAGCAATATGCCTAAGTACTGATGCGTATAGCACCTTACTGTTCGGGATATCGGTTCGTAAAATACAAAAAAATTAATCATTATTATTATGTTTTATGGGCGTGGGTAGTGGTGGCGCGCGTCCTCGTAATTTTTTCTTGATTTGCCTAGTTTGCGGGGCTCGTCAGAAAAACAAGCTAATCCGAAAAGCCACAGATTGTTGTATGTGAGACTAAAACGGTGTGCCATTGCTGTTTCGCGGGAACTTACGAGCGCATAAATTGAGAAATATTAGAAAATAGGACTAATATTTCGATAAAAAAGTTTCAATTATCTACGTATTGAATCGACGATGAAGATTTGGGTATGAAGGCAGTCATATTATATAGAAGAAAACGTAGTGCGCTGACCCCACTTATAGTGAAATAGAGGCAGGGGAATAATGAGGTAGGTATTACCGAAATGTTATGGAACCAGTTGGTGGGCACTCGAACCCAAGGCCGTCTGGTCTGGATAACTATGAAAATGACGCATGTCTTACGTCAATATACCTTATCAGCAATAGCACTACACGGTTCAGCGGAAAATTAATGCATTTAAGCGTCGACTGAGTAAATAAAATCACCATTGGATTTTACATTTACGCAATAGAAGGTTCACGAGTTATTTTTTCACACCGACGTAAAACGATGTTGATTATTACAATATTAATATTGAATAGATACCTACCCTACCTATTTCTAAATGTCCTACATACTACATAGACCACGTGGTGGCGAGAAGTAACTATTTTTCTTTCGTCTCATGGTGCTTGGCTAATCTACAATAGAACCAATAAATTTCAATCACGGGGTCGTAAACGGTTAAAAATATCTTAGAGGTGATAACTTTTAACCGCCTCTGTGGTCTAATACTTCACCCACCGGTTCCAGATCAGAGGTTCTAGGTTCGACTTTCATGGTGTTAAAAGTCGTGCTCGGTTTGGTTGGTGTTAGAGCTTGTTTTAAGTCTGCCTGGCTCTAGCTACCACCATCTTACCTAAGTATGACGCCATAACAAGAAATATAATTGTTTTGATCCGGCATTTAGATGTAAGATTATATTTAGTTAAAAATATTTATTTTTACGGCATTTAGTTAAAAAAAAAACTATGAGAATAGTTTTTTTTTTAACAATTTTCTGAAAATTAACAGCTTCATAATAAGATTTTTACGTAACAATAAATGCAGGCATATATTGATACTGAAGGCCATTTACAAGTTTCCACATATAAAAGTCATAGTCAGTTTCTCAGTGTGTTAAGGATTCTGTTTTTTTCTTCTTTCATTCTCGAAATGCACTTCCACCTTTAGCCTTATCATAACTTGACACCAGATAAGAGAAAGAATTGCAATTAAGTATTATGTAAAGTATATAAAAATATAAAATAAAGATATTCACGGGAGGACATGTCACGAAAGAATATCACAACAGAATTGTTCCAAAGTGTACGTTCATTCAGAGTTCATTGTCTCATTGTTCATTCAGTAGCAATATAAACAAACACACGTCAAACGTCATAAAAGTGCGTACAGACAGACAGATGGATATTTCGGGAAGCGCGTGGTTGAGTCACCCGGCGATGTGTCATCGGGAAACTGCGTCTGGAATCGCGTTGGGATAAAGTGCATGAGGTTCGCTATATTTAACCTACTATTTATAGGTTTATCACTTTTGGTGTATTCATCGTTCATTACTTCACAAACATAAGTTTCAACGAAAGTGATCTCTAATTTGTATAATTCGTGTCCTGGGGAGGTACTCTTATAGCATTCTTGTTTTGATATAACTTTACTTATGTCACTATCTATCCAGTGTAGAAAAAAGAGATCAAAGTAATGTAATATCAAAATACTATAAGACGTTGCGGTTAGGCCCCTGGACCAACTTATCTAATACACTCTTAGATGAGTATTATGATCACTAACTGACGTCTGATATCTGTGAAGCAGATGCCAACTTATGTTGCGCTTTCATGTGTTTATGCTGTTCCTTATCATTTTAAAACTAAGGAAGTAAGATAAAAAGGTCTGCCACAATTACATTATCAAGGACAATATTATATTTTTATCTGGAACTGTAAACCGTATAAATTAGTCATACATTGCAGTGTGATAATTATGTTCCGTAAATGAGTTAATATAATAAATAAATAAATTAAAAAATATTTGCAGATACAGCAACCACCTACTATATAGTTATTTATATCATGTTAAGTCTCCTGAAGTCGGTTACATGTGGCCACATAATCGCTAATTGTGTGGATATTTTAGACTTCTGATCTATGTACTTATCTTAAACAAGTATTATCAACGTTGGCATTAGGAAGTAATCAATATGAATACCTACGTTCTACCTTCCAGCACTTTGGTATATTCGTTTTATAATAATACTATCTGTATTATTATAAAACGAACATACCTAATATATTCTTAATATGGTACCTAGCTAATTTTACAAAATATAAGTCCGATAAATAGTGTCTAAAGCCCCCTAGTTGACAGATCGACGATATTAGCTCAACTTTTGGGAATATTTGATAGTGGCTTCTATTGAGCAGTTGTCGCTAAGGAAATAAAAATGTAACAACTTCCAAGTTAAACATATAGTTAGGTACTTAAGGTGGTTTGGAGTTATGGACGCATAAAACGTTTTTGAAATAATACTTCTTTTGGTTCGTTTGGGAAAAATTATGAGTGTTTTTTTACGATGCACCGACACCTAAATGCGACACCATGAAGTTGGTTGCATTATGGAAAATATATTAAGTGCTTTTTTGGGTGTTTAATGCTGTTACGCTTGAGATGTATACTAACTTCTTACGTGCGTACATAAGTTTTTTGAAACATTTTAGCTTCAAAACACATCGTGGGTAAAAATGTAAAATTCATGCCATTACGGACAAGCTACATGTAACTGGTCTGGAATAGTTGAGTTACCTATAGGCCGTTTGTAACGGTCCTTAGGTAATCTGACTGATTCCTTTGTACATAGTTAGTTTAATTGTACTTTTTATTGAATAAATGTTACTAATAGCAACAGAGTTTTTAGAAGTTCATAAATGTTTGCCTAACCTATGCTGGTTCCATAACTGAATCTTTACGAGCAATATTTACTCAGTTGGAAACGAATATAAGAAATCTTAAAAAAATATGGTTGCAATTAGTTACATGTGGCTTGTATGTAGTGGCGATTTTCAGTTTTTTTTTAATCCACGATGTGTTGCAACTAAAAACTATTTCTTACGTATGTACAAAACGATTACCGAGGGACAACCTTATGTAGGTACTTAGAACTATGCGCTGTAGGATGATAATTCCATTGTTAGATAATAATTACCTATTGTATTCATAGTCAAGGTTTGTTAATATTTCCGTATTACTCCATAAACCCCAAAATGTCGCAGAGTAATCTTTCAAATTATTTGGTAAAGGTCGATTTTGTCTCAAAGAAATTCTTCATAAATAACTAATAAAAATCTGAATCTTTCTTCCCATTTGTCTCTGTAATGTCATTGACACCTGCCCGATTCAGAAAATAAAAACTTAACTTTATACAATTACCATACGGTTATTTTTAGAATGACAAAAAAAATACTTTACCAGTTGGTTCACCAGATGCACTTATTATCCTTTCGGAAAAAGAACTCTACCTATAAAATGATAAACACGTATTTCCAATAACACATGAAATATGTTCAAGTCTGACCATTCACCATTCCTGCATCCGTAGTAAGTTTTTTACAAAACCGTCTTATTATCAACTTTACTTGTTAACATTTATAGTAGGTTTTTGAAGGTATCAATGTTTTTAAAATATACTGCTGTTGCCCAGAGGTTAGTTCTTATTTCAATTTTAAACTCTTTTAATAAGGTATGTTTTACTTTACAAAGACGACATGTGCATAATAACCGTTGATGTGTCTAATTAGAAGCATCCTGTGGGATGAGCAGGTGCTCTGATGATTCTTGCTCCGAAGCCGTATAAAGAAGCTATGGCATATTTCACAATGTACATTTTCTCCAAAATTTACCTTCTTAGTGCGCTCATTGGCGCTTAATATTAGCGCTTAATATCCTTTTAACCTCTAATTTTATCCCTCTACTTCTTCGAACATAATTGGTATTACTTATAACAGAATCAGGAATCTATTAGAACATATTATTTTATAAATAGTAGAATTTTAGATAAGTATTATATATAAAATATATTGCGATATAATTGATGTAAAAAAAAGTATATGTGAACTTTTTGATTTGAACCCCTTTTTTAATTATTATCTTTATATATAATACACACGGCTTTATGATATAGATCTTATGGCGGAGTACGTCAGTAGGCTGTAAGGTTTATTTTTTATTTTTTTTACGACGGGTAGGTGATTGGCCTTTGTCGCACCTGCTCTTCAAGTTATGATAAGGTGGTAGCGCACTTCACCTGGAACTCTCAACAAACTGAGGAACTGGCTATCTAAACTCTAAAAGCCGGTACACAACACGTTGTTACCTTGTTACCAGGTGAGATGAAGTTCAAGCGCTTCCCCGTCGTACAATAAAAAAAAATACTACACGTATTTCTAGGTAGGTATTTTTTTTTCGAGAAAATATAAAAAAAGCCTAGTATGTTGTTTCGTAAAATTTACTTCATGTTTGGAATAATATCAGCATTAGTAGTCAATTGAAATTCAACGTTGGTATGGTAATTAAGTTACAAAATGTGATTTATAAGTCTGTGATTTATATTGCATCTTTGTTTATATCTATCTTGGTTATTATGCCACCGTCATTCCAAGCTCAGGAAACACTTGAGCTGAATTGTAATTTGTATAATATTCGTTCGCGTACGACGAAATATATATACTGGGTTTTAAGTGTTCCCATAACATTCAGTGCTGTGATTCTAGAACATTAGGTATAGAAAGTTGATGATATCATGCAGTAAGTAGATATTCTTTGGGAATTCTAGTAACAATTCCTGTCTGGCAAATTTTGGATATCGGTGGCTTTTTCTGAGAAATAGTTATTTTAGAAACTTTTATTCTAGATTTCACTGCGGTCAAAATTCGATACCCGTAAATAATACCTAGAAGAAAATATAAAAACATAGCTTTGTGTACTTCTCCTCCGAATGTGAATATGCTAAAACTCACATACCTCCTTGCGCGCAAGTCCGAAGATTTGGCTAAGCGTATCATATATATAACTATATATATATATATAACTATATATATATATATATATATATATATAACATATATATACATAACTAGCTTTTACTCGCGACTTCGTCCGCGTATTCGTTTTTTGGAATAGGTGCAAGTATTATTTATAAATATATATTTGTTGGATATCTGGATAAATTTGACCGATCCTACATGGTGTGCAGACACGCACACCGAGGGTTCGGACCCACATTCCCAGACAAAAAATGCAGGCTTTTTGAAGTCTTAGTGCCGGTCTGAATCACGTTTGGCGAGATTTTATTATTCATTTATTTATTTACCACAAACTAAGCGCTATACTCACACCAACTTTGTTATTATACTGCTACGGCCGGGTAAATTAAAAACAGAACATTTGTCGTTGAATGCCTCGTTATACCGATTTCAAAAAGTATAAGCACAACTATTATACCATGCATTATTCAGGAGTTCGGCTGTCATTATCGTAAGACCCTGGTTTACATGATTTGTAGAAGAGTATCACACATACAATCATTTTAAATGCGCAAGGCTCTTAATATGTATTACTGTTATTTACTGAAAAAATCCCTTAATATTGAGCCCACTCCATCATCAGACCTTGGTAGTTTTGACATTCATCCATTGTATAAAGAGCACTCAAAATACACCAGTTTATTGTAGAAACCACGTGTACATCGCGTTATTAATATTATATTAAATTTTAGTCTGTTTTTTGTTTTTTTTCTAATAAATGGGCCACCTGCCCTTCAATTATTATAAAAACAAAAAACCATGAATTACGTTTTTATCTTTTTTATATGAGGAATCTATGATGATTATTTTGACCTTTTATCATGCATGGTTTCAGAGTTAGGGTATGCTTTTAATGAAAACTTTCAACCCCTTAGGGTACGAATTTTCAAAATCCCCTTCTTAGCGCTCATTTTCACAAAAAGAAAAAAATACTCTCCAAATTTCATGTCTCTACGATTAGCCGTTTAGGCTATGCGTTGTTATCAGTGAGTCAGTTAGCATTTTATATTAGTATAAGATAAGATGATATTATATAGATGAGATAGTTTATTATAAATACCCACTAGTTCTTTTCGTATATGGCTTTTTTATTGTACGTCGGGGATGTGCTTGGCCTTCTTCTCACCTGATTTTTCAAGTTATGATAATACCGAAGGTGCAAGCGCACTTCATCCGGAATCTTCAATAAACTGAGGAACTGGCTATTTTACCTCTAAATGCTGGAACACAACTATAAGAATTGTTGTTATGGCGACATAATTAGGTAAGACGGTGGTAGCTAGCCAGGCGGACTTAAACAAAGTCCTACCAATAACCATAAATGTGTTCTAATCGTGAAAACTTTTAAACTTAATACATTTTGTATTGCAAAAATAATATTAAACAATGCGTATGTAATCAATACTTATACGCATTGTTTAAATTTATTTTTCGCTCAGATTATGCATAATACAGAGATCTTATCAAAACCAGTTTACCAAAGTATTTCAAAGCAGCCATAACAAAGACAGACCAATTCAATCTATTAATTTATTCAATGACGCACGGCTTACTGGGATAAAAACAACAGCAAAAACAGCATGTTTCCTTTATCTGATTTAAATAAGAAAAAAAATAAGGTTACCCAAACACACTTGTATGGAAATCTGGCAAAGTCACGACCTACCGACTACGCTTAGTTTAGTTAAAATATGATGAGTCAGTCATCTGCACCTCCATTAATCACCATAACAACCAGAAAAGGTCCACAGTATGACATGATACTGCCTGCGCAGTAGATAGTGCAACTAAGGATTCCTATTCGTAATAACCACGCTTGGCAGGCTGGTCAGTGACCGCAGTATGAGTATTAATTTATCAGGTGCCCCTGCCCATGTTTTTATTATCCGACGGGGAAGCTCTTACCGTTCATCTCATCTGCTGTCAAGTCATGATAATGCTGAAAGTGAAAACGCACTTTACCTAGAATCCTCAACAGACTAAGTGTATAGCCATCTCATTTTAAATGTCGGAGTACAGCAATAACAATTGTTGTTATTTATATAGCCATACTTAGGTAAGATGGTGGTAGTTAGGCGGACCTGAAACCTTACAATCAACGAAACCGAGCACAAACTTGTCCCCTGGCATTCGAACCCGGGACCTCTGGATCTGATAGCAGTGGACGAACCGCTAGACCACAGAGGTTGGCCATATTATGGTGTTAACCGGAAGTCACATCATAACATTACATAGGAGCCGCCACGGTAGAGACATTATTTGAATCAATGCAATTACGAAACAAATTATGAAAAATCAAGTAAATTACCTCGCAAATTACGTAAAAAACGTAAAACGTGCGTGTTTTAAGCTGACGAAGTAACGCAAGGCCATTCAAATGGCACAGGTGCGAGTGACTTATGTAACGCCGATCAACATAAACCGGTATTATGTAAACACAGATCCAGCGAGTCTTACATACAGGCGTTGTAACTTTATGTAGTTGAATAAGGTTCTGTTGGTGGCTAAGAAATCGAAGTATATAAAAGTACCTAGGTGACTGTTTCAGAAAATGAATGAACGAATTAATGCACGAATGAACGCATTTATAAATGAATGAATGAATATTATTTATGTTACACCAAAATAATACAGGACAATTAACTAATTAATTACGTAGCTATGCTGTTTTATCAAGCAATTTATAAAAACGAAGAACTGACGGAAAGTACTCGCCCATTTAGTTTAGCTGGTTGCTTAGTTAGGTTAGCTGGCTAATCGAATATCAGATTCCATTATATTAAATCACATTGTAATAAGAGAAGGTGTATCACGCTTATCAAATTGTAATAACCCACTATAGTTCGCTTTATTTAATAGGAAAACGCGGGTATTTATTGAGTATTGACCTATATTTCTTTTTATTTGATCGTATTATAAAATCCGCAGTAAATATCCGCATGAATTTAGAAAAGAAGTTTGATTTGTGAGAACTGTCTGTCCTTCAATAACTTTCTCACGATAAAAAAAGTATAATTAGAAAATTATATTCTTCTATATTATGTTATAAAAAAGCAATCAAACATGTACCCATGCCGAAAAGCGTTCTTGTTTTACTATGATCTTTCACTTAAGCTGTAATTTTACGAGTCTTATCTTATTTATTATAATAAAACAAAACTAGTCCACTTAAATTGACATCAAAATTCAAGCTATTAATTTTATTGATAAGTGATGACATGTATAATTATGAATGTATCTAACGTGTCGAATGATGTATTAATTATTTTAAGTATCATGATTGCTATTATAGAATTATCATAATCCTTTTAGAAATTTCATTTTTTTATCGGTACTAATATTTAGGGCTCCGTACCCAAAGGTTGCCAACGGGACCCTATTACAAAGCCTTCGCAGTCTTTTCACCCGTCCGTCTAACCGCAATACACACATGACGGATAAAAAAAATCACAGAGTGTATTTCTATTGCCGCTTCAACAGTAAATATTAATTTAACTTAAAATAAATTTAAAGGTGACCCAAGACATGTTTGATTTTTTGCCTTGTCATGAGGTTCAGAACCCAAAGTGTATCCGCACTAGGCCGATATTATGGATTATAAGGGATTCAAACTTTTTTTTTATCATAAACATTTTATGTTATGTAGGTACCTATGCATAGTTATTTTAGAAAATTAGGTAAGGTCCGTTCGAAATAAATACATTCAACAAATATCTTCAAATAACAAATAATGCCTTTAAAATCTCGGGTATGATAATATTTTGAACTGTGAGATCAGATTACTCACAAATCGTTATTTATATGGAACATTATCATTATATTAACATTGCAAAGTAGTTAACTGTTCATTGTCTCACATTTCCTTACCATAAAAATAAAAGTGTGTTTTCTTTTGTTACTCGACACACAAAGCTAACTTATATTGGCGTGAAAATACCAGTTTCACACTTTGTAACGGGAAACAGACTTGAACAAATGTGTTTGGATTTGCAATCGTGTTCTTATTTTGTATCAGGTATTTCAGTAATCTAAAGTAAGACATGGATTGCGACCACGACCTTTAAAATCATCGTTTATTACTTTACTTTTGTCACTTTCTGTTATATAGATAAAAAAAGAGACAAAAGTTAATATTAAAGCACAAATGCTCGATGAGGTTATGGGTCTCCCTCAGCATTATTTGTAGATTAGCTGCTGCAGATCAGGTAATTCAGGCCTTTGTTTCAATTATCCGGTAGCACAGAGATAACCCAAATTGCCTACTTAACCGTTATCAGTATCGTTAAACCCCCTTTTGTTAGGTCAACTTCCAAGAAATGCTTTTGAAATTTTGTAATAAGCTTTTGACTCATCCTGTGAGTCAAAGAACACAATGACTAACTCTTTAGATGTCTAAAGGTGCTCGGTACCTAAATGTTCTCATCTTAAATTTGAAGACTAATATAGCCATCGTCAATGTGCTTGCAAGTTGCTATAAGTTTTATATGACATCAAATTGAAGCCTTTCTGTTAATTGCTTAGCTACAGAATAATAGCAACTCTACCACGGTATTTTACTAAGTAAATTTTCCCCATACGTATTGGCTATTGACTGGGTATGTGTGAAAACGGGGTCAACTTATAGTCGTACACCAAAAACATAATAATAAGGTTTCTCTATATAACAAATTTCCACAAATGCCTTCTTTCTGCGGTTATATTTGCAAAGACAATATTTAAACGTGTCTCTATCTCCTTGAGGTTTGTCGTCCGAAAAATAACACGGAAAAATAACCTTTATTTCTACTTCTCTATTATTCCGTGTACTTGTCGCGAGTTTCCTTTGCCGTCTAACAGGTAAATAATGTATTTATGCATTCGTGAATTACTTATGCAATACCAGAACAGGAATTTGTCGATAATTAGCTCATTATCATTACAATAGTTCCCTGATGGGTTTGTGTCTATGGCTCCTCGAGGGTACTTGAAACGTGGTATTTTGGTTCCGCATGAGAGGTGAAATCGAGTGATGTACGTGACTATGATGCGAAGATACTAATCGAACTCCAATCATAGCGAAATTAGGTCGAATATGATATATATCGCTGTTGAATCTCTTACTTTTGTTTGCACTCGTGACACGGTTACTAAATGTAGGTCTTGTGGTATATTTGGATGTGAAATTGTTCTTTAGATTTTACCGCTTTTTGCAGTTTTCAATTTATAATAATAACATGTTACAAAATTTTTTTTGTAAAAAATATTACATTTATTCAATAAATTAAACTAACTAAGCACAAAGAAATCAGTCAGATTACCTAAGGACCGTTACAAACGGCCTATAGGTAACTCAACTGTTCCAGACCAGTACCAGACGGAAGCGTGCCCAAGACACTGGCTGCATTGCCACGCTGAATAGCTATGCTAATTCGCTGGCCTAAATAAGAGCCAGCCCTTGGGTCACGTGTCGCCTCAATCAAAAGCCCCGCAATATTTTTGAAAACCCGGAGGGCACCGGCTCCCCACGGACCCAAGGTCTCCACCCCAAAAGGCTCAAATAGGTAAGCTCTGTCGAGACCACTATATTTGCGCCTTTTGTGATCCTCGGCCGAATCAGCCGCCGCACCAGCCCTAACTGATGTCCCAGGCAGATGAGATGGCGCTAGGGTGTCGACGCAGGTAGCGTCCCACACCAAAGGCCTACCCATTTCCCAAGGGACAAGAGTCATACCGTCGGGCCGCTTACCATCATCACGTAACAAAATTACAAAATGTTACAAAATTGAATGTAAATAAATAAAGTTGTTTAAGAATAATTACCAGCCACGTGATGGAGAAAATATACCACTCATCCTGGTTCACACAGTTAAAAATAACAATGCATAGCTACATAACAAGATTATCAAGGAAATTGTTAGAAATTAAGTCAAAGTAACATTGTTATGATATTTATAAATTTAAAACTTACCAATCCTTGTATCCTCGGAAACATTGTCACTAAAATATCACTGATACACAAACACTTCTCAAGAACCAGTATGTAGCACAACGAACTTTATCACACCCACAAACAATTCATTATAAAAATACGGAGTGCCGCAGGAAGGTACCAGTTAAGTTCAATCGATGCGTGCGCACGAGTCGACGCTTCCAATGCTTATGTGAATTCCGTGATCCGTCTGGCCGCGTTGCTGCTCGCATGACTCAGCCACGCTGAAACCTCTTTCGTTATCTTTGTTTACCTGTTAATCGCATTTTTTTTATCTAGGTCGTAGTAAACATATGGCAATAGGTAACTAATGATTTAGTTGAATCGCCATTAGCCACGTTCCAATCTTATGTATTTAAAGTACATAACACTAGAATATAATATTAACTATACATAACATAACAATGCTTGTGTTGTTTAAGAACTGAAGTTACTCTAGTTACACCGTGTCAATTTTTTTTTCAAACAAAGATTTTAGGATTTGTAAATATTTTTCTGTTTCAGGTTATTATTACTTACACCTATGTTTGTTAAACTATTATCGAGGTGAACTTATATTGTAAAGGTTGTACAGCAAAAAAATATGTGGATTTTATTTCCGAAAACACTGAATACGTACCTATTATTATATATTACCTGCCTTTTATATTATTAACTAGCTGTACATCGCGGTTTAGCAAGGATGGTACTCGGATATAAATAACCTACATTATGTTATCCCCAGTCTAGAACTCATAAAGATTTCAGTTTTTCCGTGAATAAGCAACAAACATTCAAACATCTTAACAATTTTTTGCATTTATTGACCGAGCGAGCGAAGCATCTCAGTTTCGAGACTGGCCAAAAATGCTTTTGTCCACTGTCTGTCGGCTGTCGACTGTCGGTTTCTTCTCGCCTACAGGTCGCATTTTTCAACCGATTTTGACGAAAATTGGCACACATGTTCCTTGATTTATTAAAATTTTTAGTCGTTCGAGGGGAAAATAAGGAAGAAGTTTTCTGTAGCGTTATTTATCAACGAATTTCAATTAAATTTGAAAAACATACTAAGAATTTAATTCTACACAAGTTGTGAAAAAAAAAAACAAAAAGGGGTAGTGGAGAGAGAAAAGTTTGGTGTAGTTTTTTTTTTCGGAAAATGTGTACCTACGTATACCAATCAGATTACAAAGTCCTCTCCGCCTTTGCAAGATAAACTCGTAGACATCAAATTATGCCTCCTAGGACCAGGGGAACACGATCAATCACTCAGTTTATATCTAATTTTGGTGAAAAGTCTAAAAACGTTTTCAACCGCCTCTGTGGTCTAGTGGTTAAACCCACCGATTTCAGATCCAGAGGTCCCGGGTTCGATCCCCATGGGGAGTACAATATATTGTGCTTGGTTTGGTTGGTGGTAGGACTTAATTAAGTCCGCCTGGCTAGCTACCACCATCTTACCTAATTCTGTCGCCATAATAACAATTCTTAAAAATAATTGTTGTGTTCCGGCATTCAGAGGTAAGATAGCCAGTTCCTCACTTTGTTGAGGATTCCGGGTGAAGTGCGCCTACATCTTCGGCCTTATCTCAACTTGTTACCAGGTGAGATAAAGGCCAAGCGCTTCCTCGTCGTACAATAAAAAAAAAAAGTGAAATAGGAAAGCATTGGTTATTGCATGGTTTTAAGGGCTCGCGAGGTCTACTGTTCTTACAGAACCACGAGTAATATATTATGCAGGATTCGCAAGGAATAAAACTAAATTTTATTAATTGATTGTCATTTCATCTTCTTTCCAAAAGATATCAATACAATGTAAAATTGTCTTTATAAGTGAGTAACCACTTAAATATGCAAATGATTATAATTGAGTTATATAAATAGTTTCATGAAAAGCAATATTTACTTTATGATTGAATAATTGTTTAATGTGTTGTTAAATGTTAAACATTTTTGTAAGATGCCTATTATACAACATCATCTCTACCAATAAAACCTGAACGTCTCCATTGCTATGTGAACGGTAGGTGTTCTCTAGACTCGATATCGACAAAATCCATTTATTTTGACCACCTTAGTATAAATTATTTTATCATCATCATCATAAGGGCTGTGTAGCGAAGTAAGTACGGGCCCGCGCAATTCCGGAGGTTGTGGTTTCGAATCCAGTCGTGCACCAATGGACTTTTCGGTTTATCGGTTTGTGTGCACTTTTGCACATGAACATTCTCTGGTGGTGAAGGTCACATCGTGAGAAAACCGCCATCTCCCTAGAACCAAAATGACATGTGTTACTGGCTAGTATTCGGCTACACGGCAGCGATGAAACGTATGCAATGTATGAAATGCGAGCTTGCATTTTTGTTTCCTACTTGCAAACCATTGGAATATGTGGAACAAAAGTTTGGACGTGCCTCTGACTACCCCCTAGTAAGTGATCTATATAAGATCCACGATCTGAGTAGTAACCATAAGTTTTTTTTATTGTACAACGGGAAAGCGCTTGGCCTTCATCTCACTTGGTAGCAAGATGACATAAGGTGGAGGCGCACTTCACCCGGAATCCTCAACAAACTGAGGAACTGGGTATCTTACCTCTGAATGCCAGAACACAACAATTTGAGAATTGTTATTATGGCGACAGAATTAGGTAAGACGGTGGCAGCTAGCCAGGCAAACTTAAACAAAGTCCTACCACCAACCAAACCGAGCACAATATTGTACTCCCACGGGAGATCGAACCTGTGACCTCAGGGTTTGAAATCGGTGGCTTGAACCACTACCCCACAGAGGCGGTTAAACACAAGCAGAAAATTTTGTTTTTAGATAATTTCGTTCAAAGTAGGTAGGTATTTTACTCAGTCGTCGTGGCGCTTATATTGATGTTTTTTGCCAACTAATAAAACGGCAATTAAACTAACTATGTACAATGGAATCAGTCAGATTACCTAAGCAATGTGACTTAAAATATGTTGCTTTACCTAGTTTCATGGCTCTCATCTATTCATTAGAATAATTTCATCATTTTAAAGTTCAATAATCTTTGGTACAATAAGTTTTCTTTCTAGTTTATGTTCACTATCGAATACTTAACACGGTCATTGGTGTTCACTTATCTTAATCTATCAAATATCTTATCTAACATACCTAATATGTAGTGTGCTAAATTTGCCAGTTTGTAAGCAATTGACCTACCTTATTATCTTGTATTGCTGATAAAGGCCAAAATAACTACCTGTTTGAGTTTTGCCGAGATCGCTGAGATGATTTATGTTCCTTGATGGCATTAAATATTGATAATGCTGACGTTATAAATGTGGAAAAAGGACATTAAATTCAACTGCGTCTATAATCTTTCATCATGATAATTTTTATGTGATGTCTAAGTACGATTAGACCAAAACAATAATGGTGCAGTTTTGTTTTGTAGCGTATGCATCTTAAAAATCTCCATTATTACCAAAAATCACGAGTAGCCAGTACGTTGTCGTATGCTTATCATCTTCAGTCAGGTCAGATTGAGTTATTTCTGCATTTTGCATTTGTTTTCACTAAATCGTATATCAAAGTTATTCGGAGCTCTGACCATATGAAAATAACAGCTAACTTTGATTGATAAGCACACCTGTGCAGTCAATGAAGGTCTTACATTATCTATAAGGCGACATTGGCCACCTGTCAGGTTATTCGAATATCATAAAAAAACCTGTACAGCGAGCTCAATATAATATTGGTCTTTCAGTCCAAGTGATAGCTTTAGTATAAATTAATTTAAGATTATTATGATTGATAATTTAAGTATTTTTTTATTTTGTATTCAATTGAGTTGGTGGATTAACATTTTGTTGCACTTCAGCTATCTGTAGGTAAAAGGCATGATCTCATATCTCAGTCCTTTTGTTGTATTAGGGTGCACTTTTAAAGGATTTTAGGAAATTGCCACGGGATTATGAGATTAAATACAAAAAGATGTATTGCTGAATATGTAAACATTATGAAGACCCATCCGTTTATCATGAGCTTCCTAGTATGAACAACATTTGACTTGCGCTTCGTAGAACTGATTGTAATGCAATGCAAAGATGTTATGATGCTAGAGTAGGATTTGTAGCCTTTAAAGTAGCGATTGCTTACATTACATACGGACAAGTCAAGCGTCACGTAGGCATATCAATAGCGCCCCAACTCTAAGAACATTAAACTCGGTAGAAAGATTCTAATAAGATGTAGATAATCATGAGACATCTCCTTTTTTTATTAGAAAAGGTTGGATCTTGACCGTGAAACTGGCACAGGAAATATATATATAACTACTTATGTGTATAAGTGTGCAGCACGTAAGCAAGCTACGTCAGTTCGGCATCCTTCTCATGACAAATACGGTAACGTGACTTTTTAGCACGCCACCGTCGCGGCCGAGGATATCGGCCTGCCGAAATAAGGTCATGAGCATACTTGTACGGAACGTATGGCATTGAAAGTGTCTGTCACGTACCACAGAATAAATAATTATTACTACGTTGGTCAAGCTGCGGCAGTAGAGGGGGCTTTTGAGACATAAATGGAAAAATAACTATATTATTATCTAGATCCCACATTGCAAGTTTTGCTTAGTTTGTAGGTTATGGCGTATGTCTAGTCTATTTTTAACGCAATTTTGGCTTGGTATGTATTTTGTTGAAGGAAAATACCGCTGAATGTACGCGTTTTTTTACCTGTAATTAATTTATAATCTACCAAACAGACTTTGCAAATTGTATTTGTAAGTAAGTGTATGTCTATAAACTTTGATTCAAGACATTTTGATTTCTTGACGATGTTTTTCATGAAGGTATTTAGCATAAGGACAATCACTTATCAAATCAACAGTGTTAAGTGTCCAAAGCCAAATTCAAAAAGCTTTTCATACGACTGCAATAAACATCTCTTTCAATATAAATGTCATAGTATCTTGTTATTAACTTTACAGTATATAGTTCATCTGTACGTCTGTTTGTCACTGAACTCCTCCTAAAAGGCTGGAACGATTTTGATGATTTTTATGGTGAGTGTTTGTATGGTTTAGATTCACAAATGGACCCCACTTTTTCCGTCTATGTGGTCGAAAAGTAGTAGAGCCCCCACTCTACTACTTTAAGAGTAGTAGAGTCCCTTGTGAAAGGGCTCGTCCGAGGAAGTACTACCACGTTTTTCAGCCGCCAAGCAGCATTGCTGTGTTCTGGCTTGAAGGGTATTGTTGCCGGTGAAATTACGGGCACGTGAGGCTTAACACCTTTATGCCTCAAATTGACGGGTGCAATGCAGTGCCGTGTAGGCGTGTAGTATATCTTTGTGGATATGTGTACGAGGGGTGATCCAAAAGTAATGATAATCAATAACAAACACAATGAATAAAATAAAAAAATAAATTTATTTCTCAACATAGTCTCCTAGCAAGTCTATACATTTAGTCCATCTCTTTTCTAAACCTAAAGTTCCCTTAGAAAAAAAATCTTTATCTTGACTCTCAAAAAAGTCATCAACCGCGGCCATCACGTCGCTATCATCGTCAAATCTCTTGCCTCGGAGATGTTCCTTGAGTCGTGGAAAGAGATAAAAGTCACTGGGGGCTAGATCTAGTGAATAGGAGGGGTGATCCACCAGCTCAAAGGCCGCTTCCTGAATGGCAGCCATGGCAATTGCAGCTTTGTGAACCGGTGCGTTGTCTTGATGGAACAGCACTCCAGCCCGCAGTTTGCCTCGCCTTTTCTCCTTAATAGCCTCCCGCAATCTTCTTATTTGTTCTGCATAGTAGGAGCCTGTAATAGTGGCCCCCTTTTCCAAGTAGTCCACCATGATTATTCCTTCAGCGTCCCAAAAAACAGACGCCATAACCTTCCCTGCTGAGCTTGACACTTTGAATTTCTTCGGCGTCGGTTCATTGGATCTTTTCCATGTCATCGATTGTTGTTTTGTTTCAGGATCAAAATGGTGGATCCAGGTCTCGTCCATGGTCACAAAACGTGACAAAAAATTATCCTTGTCTGCCTGGAAATTTTCGAGATTTGCTCTTGACATGTCGACTCGTTTCTTCTTTTGCTCGTCGTTTAACATTTTCGGTACCCAACGCGCGGAGACCTTTCTCATATGCAATTCGTTCGCAAGGATTCTTTGAATGCTGCCATATGAGATCCCTGTGACCTCAGCTACATGCCTGATAGTCACTCTTCGATCTTCCAATACAACTTCTTCAACTTTTTTCACATTTTCTTCAGTGAGGGACGTCGATGGGCGTCCTTCGCGGTGTTCGTCTTCCGTCGATGTTCTTCCCAGCTTAAACTCCTTAGCCCAGCGTGCAACTGTGGAATATGGAGGAGAAGAGTCCCCTAATGTTTCCACCAAGTCGCTATGTATGTCTTTGGTAGACATTTTTTTCAAGCAGAGGTATTTAATGACAGCTCTGATTTCGTGTTTTTCCATTTTGATGTTCACTCCTTGACAGTCCGTATTCAAATGAATGTAGCTCCCGGGAATCGTGGCCTATTTATATGATTTTTTTTTCCTGAACTAGTTGGTAATTGAGCAAGTGACTGATATTTTTTTTGTATTTTTGTGTGCAGTAGAAATAACTGATTATCATTACTTTTGGATCACCCCTAGTATCTACGCAGTTAGGTAAGAGATGTACTTAAAATCAGGTGGGCTACTTGCTTTTATAAAATAAAAATAAACTCATAAGCCGCTTAATGATATTAATCAATTACACGTCCATATCTAATATACACAATTTTCGTGTCACAATGTTTGTAACAAAATTCTCCGAAACGGCTCGACCGATTCCTATGAAATTTGAGTGTATGTTCAGTAGATCTGAGAATAGGACGTAAACAATTTTTCGTCACATAAGAGATGCACTTAACATCAGGTACTTGCTTGTATAAAATAAAAAAAAACCCATCAGGCCGTTTAAAGATATCAATCAATTACACATCCCAATCTAAAAATGTGATATAATTCGTGTCACAGTGTTTCTAACAAAACTTGATCTCATTATTTTATGATTTGGCATTAAGCTATACATACAACCCTAAATTTTCACCTTTCTACCACCACTCCTATTTTTTATGGCTATATTAGTACTTTAATAATTGTCTACTCTCGGTGGTCGATAATCGATCAGTTATTCTCGCCAGGCGTCTACCGGTGTTACTTCTCACCCCGTAAACAGCACAAAGTAGGGATGAAAAAGAAACTGGTCTCCTGTCTTTATAACACAATAAGCTTTCTCTCACTCACTAAAGTTTAACCGTTTTCGGCCATTATTATTAATGTATTTAATAATATAATATAGCAGGTACGCGATGAAGACCCGTTTTTGTTATTTATTATGTATAATCATCGCGATAATTTAAAAAACGCTTTAATAAGTATTATTATAGCGTTTATTATATTATGTATCAGTGACGTACTTATCATTTTACTTTCTCAGTGCATCTCTCATATTAAGCATATTCTCATAGTAAATGTATCATGAATTTGCAGTGCTACACATTTTATTCAAATTTTGTTCAAAATTGTTCTCACTTTCAGAACTTTAGAACAGCTCATTCAGCATTTAAGCTGCCACAAAATATTCTAAATAATCTAGACACAGTGTGCATAATAAAAAAAACAATCGTCCATGGTCACAGTGCTGAACTGTGTAAAATTATCACCTGGGATGAATGCACTATGGCACACAAACATTAGCTTATTAGAGGCGTTGAACAGGACATTGAAAAACATGAAAAACAACGACAAACTATTTGGTGGCACTCTGTTACTCCTTTCACTGCGGCGTAATGTTGAAAAAGTACAGCGGAAAGTTTGCGCGTTCAAATGCTTCAGATGCACCTGCTGAAACATTCTGAAAACAACTGTTAGATATCGGCGATGAAATGCATAAAATTGCTGACCGAATTTTGCACAATCATTAATTCACAAAATGCTCTCATTGACCAGATATTTCCCAATATACACACACAATATTTGAATCACGAGTGGCTAGCAGAAAGATTCTTAGCGCTCCTTTCCTCTCTCAGTCAATACACACTTACAATAAGTTAGTTATTTTTTATTTGCCTACCAAAATATTCACTAGAAATGATTTGTATAAATACAATAACAATAGCAATAAATAATTTAAATAACGTTTGCCAATATAATAGTAATTGAAATAAGTTATATAACGTTTGCCGGGTCAGCAGACGTGTTCATTTTATACTATGATGTTGGTAAACAAGGATATGGCCCATCTGATGGTCTGCCGGCGACCGTGGCCTATTAGACGCTTGTAACACCAAAAACAGCTCTCGTGCGTTGCCGACCCTTTTAATGAATATTAAAACCCCTTTTTTTAAAGACTCCATAATGTCCATGGTAGTCTTTAGATGATAGTTTGATGGTCATAATAAAAATATTATGGTGCCTGCGTCTATTCGGCCTTTAAAGGTTAAGAGAGTCAGTGCTTCATATTTTGCGGGTTAGTGACTGATCAATGGACTCGTACGCAACAATTCGTTCACCCGTTCTTACCGAGTAACGCGTCATAATCAGGATGAGTAACCTCTACGACATCCTTTCACACACCATCACACTGTTATTGACGAATAAGATCAGCGTCATAGATATATTGATGTGAAACTGACCATTATTGATAACAACGGTCAGCAAGTATAAATAAAAATAATGTTAACTTGATTTATCATCGATTATCGGGTCGAGATCTCAAGGTTTGTCTGGTCAACTGGTCAACCTGGACGAGAATCGAATCTACGATGATGCAAGCTTTCACAGAAGCTGCATTTTAACTCTCGCGTTCAACACACCGGACTACTTGGCACCGGGCTTCAGCATACCTTCTAGGTCCTTTCACCAACGATATCAGCTGTAACTGTTGAAGTAATATTAAAAAAAATATAATATTGGTTAAACGCTTCCAAAAATTAAAAAAAAATTCTACGTGTCGCGAGAATTCTCTTCCTAGATTCTTTGTACCAAAATTTGATGTTTTGGCACTTCTTCACTTAGGTATTTTTGTTGGTGAGCTAATTATATAATTTTATTGAAGTAAGGGAAAGGAAAGGCACTGGCATTATAATATACCTATGCGTCATCAACAGAACTAGAGAATGATTTCATAGTATGATGATACCAAGCAAATTGATGTGAGTAGTCTTAAAGATAAAGCCTACCTAAAATGCAGAACGTTACTAGTTGTGTGTAGTAATACCATGTTTTGTTATCATGCAATTAATATAAAAGGTACTCTAATCTAAGTACTGACTAGTTTCGTAACGATTGCATGTTGGTGTCTAGTGCAAAACTCACGTCACTAAACTGTTAGATAACATCTACGTTCGTATAAACTTGATAATTACTTTAAGTATAATACATAAAGACAATAAGGAAATCTGTTTATTTCAACTTGATATATAATTTACTTACTAACTTACTACTTACCCCGCTGGCTCAGCGATCCGAAGTGGGCCTCCGACAGAAGAAGAAGTCATATGCTCCTATCTTGAGTTCACTCGCACCAGCTCCCGGTGTCGATCTCCCGTGGTACAGCGTCGCCCTGTGGTACAGCCAAGATCGGCTCTCCACACCTAGGGTTGCCAACTTTTTTCACTAGAAATAAAGTAAATTGAGGTCTGGAAAGGAAAACAAACAATATTTTAGTTTACTTGTTAAACACATTTGTTTTCATTTCTTCTGAAGTGTACTAATAAATGTCTCCACTTTTGGCCAGTAGGTCACTCTTTCTTCCAATAGTTATAAATTCATTACTTTAAATATTATTAATTCTGAATATTAATCATCTATATCAATACCGAGCCTTTGTATAACTTTAGATTATCTATAATATTTTCAAGATGATCAAATGTGACCTCTTTGGTCGCATTTGATCATCTTAGGAAAAACAGCTGATCAGAGAAAGCCAGTTAGACTGATTCTAATCGAACCATTTCTCTCGATAGAAATTAGCCTTATCAATGAAAAGTATAAAGTTATTAACAGTTCTATTAAAAACTTCTTTCACGCATTGTGAATTTACGTTTACTTTTTGAACAGGTCTGTGGATGTGATGACCAGTGATGTGTTGAAAACAGTATTTTGTATAATTTATTTTTGTTCAACAGTGAAAAGTATAACGTAGTAAAAAACAGTATAATACTGTTTTTAACAGTAAAGTTGGCATCCCTGTCTACACCATACGATCTTCTCCATATGCTCTCTCGGCTAAGACAGCGAAGGCGGTGAGCTTTGGTCTCGTCAATGATGTTGACGTATCATTTACCTACCATAACCAAATAATGTCAATATTATTTTTCATACAATATATCTTTTTTTTTGTATGACGGGAAAGCGCTTGGCCTTCATCTCACCTGGTTAAAAGTTGAGATAAAGCCGAAAATGGAGGTGCACTTCACCCGAAATCTTCAACTACCTACCGTGGAACGCTTGGTACTTCATTCCTGTAAGGTCCAATTGTGAATCTAAACCATCAAGAGACATACATTTCTTCTTCTTCTTCAACAGCCCATTAATATCTACTGCTGGACAGAGCCTCCTTCAAGTGCAGTGTAGAGTTATATAATACTCAGATTAAGCTGCTGCTCTTTTCTGGTGAGGTCCCTTTGTCGGTTTTTACGAAATCCGTGGGAGACGACCTTAAGAGACTCACTCAAACACTCAAAAAAAACGGTGCAGCTGTTATAGGAGGAGTTTTGTACAAACACACGAATAAAATAGTTATACCATGTTTATATATCGTAGATATGTCACGCAAGAAAAGGTACTGAGATAACACAAGAAGTATTACTCAGTTGCATCAAGCCTTACCGGAGATTAAATACCTATTGGAACGAAACAGGAAGCACAGTTTATTAACACTTCTGTAGAATACGTGTATGAATAAAAAATATACCTTACCTTTACCTGAAGTAAACGAAACTGCCTTAACAATATGAAAAACCCCCAGTTTTGCTGTACAGGTGTTTTAGCAAAGTTGCAAATGATTTAAATTTGTTTAATGCAGCATATATGGGGTAATTTTCTTCGACGGCCCAGTGTTTGAGAGAGCCACTTTCTAAATGGTAGGGTTTTGCATTATCATCACGCTTGGCAAGTGATTTGGTGCCTTACTTCTGGTGCGAGTCTTGGTCACCTTTTACGACAGCTGTGGGCTGAGTTGAAGGGGTCGATTCTTAAGCCACCACGTCTCGGCGACCAAAAGTTAGCAAAACTAGCAGACGTACGGCTAGTTACAACCTGTACCGTACCCTGTACCTTGTAGGTGTTCAATTCTGTCCAAACACATCGCTTCGCCGAGATCCTTATACAAGTGTAAGGGATGGAACTCGTTATCTTCGTCTGTTTTTCCGCACCAATACAATCAAGGAGTCCAGAGTGAATAGGTTCCTTTTAGACAAGCTAGCCAATACCGTCTTATGAGTTATGACACATTTTTTTACTTGAGCTGGTGGTCATTTGCTTACCTAACATCTTTTCTGTATCCTCTGTTGTAATTGAAGTATTCTGTACTCTCAGATCAAAAATACAATGGATTTTACACTACCCTCAATGCCCTATGCCCAAATGTGTCCTAAAACTCCACCAAAACGCACCGGCGGCGCAGCAGTTTTCATTCGGTTACTCGTTGTCTTTTACTTTGCATTTTAGGCCCTAATATCTTTAGTTGAGTTGTTATTAGTATGAAAAGCAGTAATTGTATATGTTGCCATCTTTTATTAGCATCGCATGACAAAATATGCCACTATTTTTGCAGGACAAAGGCGTGCTATATACTTTGTTTCTTTTTCTAGTATGTACTAATTTAAATTTAATCTAGTATGTACTCATAAATTGAAAAAAAAAATCAATAAATTATATTACAGGAAATTACTTTCACTATTGTGTGCATGATTCGAAAATTCCACTTGAAGACATGACCAACCCCGGTTTTAAGGCTTGTATCGTCCTATCGTAAGGCTTATGTATTAAATGAGGTTAGTCCCCGATGTAGCCATAATCGTACGATCGAACTAGGTATATCTCTGTGGATATGACCGATAAAAGAACATTACAAATCACATTATTCATTGCGTCATAATTATTTTTTTATCTTAATTCTGATGGTGCAATAAATGATAAACAATAAGTCATCATTTCAGCCTATATACGCCCACTGCTGAACATAGACATCCCCTAATCGACGCTACAAATAGACTCCCGCCAAAATATCTTCAGTCCATCGATGTCCTTTCACACTCCGACTCGTGGTCGTTATCGAGAACCTATTTTCCCCAGCGGTTATCGGTTCTGCGAGCTATGTGACCTGCCCACTGCCACTCCAGTTTGCTAATTCTGAGAGCTGTCAGTAAATTTGGTACTCTAGCGGATATCCATATACGGGATTTTATCACGTAGTGGAACTCTAAGCATAGCGCTCTCCATAGGTCGATGTGTGACTTTGAACTTATTTACGAGGCCTTTTAGTCAGCAAACACATCTCAAATCCGTATGTCAAAAGAGCTATTCATTATTCTGTGCTTTAAATTCACTCGATATTCCATACTTGATTCTGCCGGAAGCAGAAGCTAGTATTCTATGTAACTATATCGCGAAATTTACGACTATCAAAAAATATCAAGAGCTACAAAATTAAAGATACAGTCATGACCTATAGGCTGTTTGCTACGATCCTTAGGTAATCCGACTGATTCCTTTGTTCATAGTTAGTTTCATTGTACATTTTATTTAATGAATGTTTATTATTCTTCATGACTTGACTGTAACATTATGGTGTATGACCGCGTAATACACTTCGGCGAGTGTGCACACGATATCTTTGACCTAATACCTCCATCCCCTTTCCACCACCGGACTAGCAGACGTACGGCCGGCTACAACCCGTACCTTGTAAATGTTCCATTGTGCCGAACACATCGTTTCGCCTCTACCTTTATCATTACTACTGGTAAGGAATGGATGTCCTTGCCTTCGTCTGTTTTTCCGCACGAGTACAATCTTGGAGTCTTCAAGTCCAGAGTAAATAGGTTCCTTTTAGGCAAGCGTGCTCTATCTTACGCCACATCTTTCCTTGTTTTACATGTAAGCTGGTGGTCAAACGCTTGACTATTATCAATTAAAAAAAAAGTAGTACCTGGATCAAAGTAGCTTATATTGTTCCTCATGCATACACTACATTAAAGTTTTCATGCCGAATTTCATTATGGTCATTATGGTGAAACGTTTTATAGTTGTGAACAGTAAATAATAGGTATAGCTTGATTGCTTATTTTTTCCTCATGGTAGGTACTTTGATATTAATATTAATGATCAACAATATATCTGTGCACAATTTTAACTTTTAGCTTTGTACTTTGGCGTGGAGGAGAGACATCCAAAAAATATTCGCATTCATTTAAGTAGAGTCCTATTAGACTTATCCTTTAAAGCGTCCTGTGTTTAAGTGTCCACAATTAAGTCGATATGTAAGTAAATTAAGCATCGAACCCACCAGCTCAGCCCATGGTGTCGTAAGCGCCGACTACGGGTTCTCCATTAGAAAGGTCAGTAGCTTACTTCTGTGTATTATCACATTGACTTATTTCACTAATACAACGTGGTCATTATGGCAAAACCCATCAATTTCGAAGAAGGTTCTGTCTAACTGTTGACAAAATAGGCCGTTTCGGTATCCATAACCAAAAGAAAGACACGCAATCTAGTGATCTCAATTCACGTAGACACTAATCAATTAGCACCCAACACTTTCCAACAATTTCGAAAACTCCATGAAAGTGCGTGTGAATTGAAAATACGGTTATGAAAAGTAGGCTGTGCGACACAGAAAGTCGGTGACTTTGGACCAGTTACAGGTTAAATCATAACCATCATCATCATCATTGATTTGAGTCTGTGCTTGTAGCTCGTAGGTCATCTTAGAAGGAGGGTTGCTAGGTCTAAGGCAGACTGTTATCCATACACATCCATATTGTAACCACACTGATATAATAAATAATAAATATTACAGGACATTAATTTCACGCAATGCCATCTAGCCCCAACTAAGCATAGCTTGTAATACGGGAACTAGATTACAGATAGAATACTTAAATACTTTTTTTTTAATACATGCGTAGCATACAATACAACACCCAAACACAGAACAAACGTCTATATTCATCACACATATGTTTGTCCTGGGTGTAAATAGAACCCACAACCTACAGCGCAGAAGGCAGAGTTACTACCAACTGAGCTATGAGGCTTGTTTATATGATTAGTTTGCATGTTTTTTTTTATACTTCTAGGAGACGGGACAAGCAAGTAGCGCACCTGGTGTTAAGTGCATCTCTTGCCTATGACAAAGCCTTTTTGCATAGGTCACATCCACAAAGATGTGTTAGTTGTTACGTTTTCATTGCTAATCGGCTGATCTTGATGAAATATTAAATCTGAAAATATTTTATCCGGGTACCACGCGTGTGAAAGAAGCTTTGCATATGTTTTTGTTGGAGATGGAGCAAGCAAGCAGCTATAGTCACATCAACAAAAGCATGGCCTCGCGACATTGTATTGCGCCCGTCAATTTGGGCATGAATACCCTTCAAAACGGAATAGAGCAATGCTGCGTGGCGGCCGAGATAGGTATGGTGGTTACTTCCCCGGTTAGCCCTTTTACAAGGGGCTCTACTTCTCCTTATGTAAAATTTATTTGTAATCCAGAGACAATAGAACTATTCTCAAAATATTTTTTACATACTCGAGGCGATGTCTTTTTGTATATATAGAAGTAGGCTTTATGCACCCGATGTTCTAATGTTGTCGCGTATGTAAATAACGAATTTTGATGTCGGCTAAAAATAGAAATGAAGTAGTGTCCTAAACGAGCATAATGACTGAAAGTCGCCTGACACTGATCAAACTCTGCGAAATATGATTACTCAGATGGATAATGTATGAGTCAAGAAAAATCTTTATTACCTACTTGCGTCATGCGTAATTATCAAATTACAACATAAGCCATCATACATATCATCGCCGTAAAATCTAACCGGAAACGGTGTTTAAAATTTTGATGAATTTTATTACTTACGGTGGTTCCCGTGGGTTTAAAACAACATTAAATTAAGAAAAGTGAAATCTGCCACTACATACAGGCCATAACTAATTAATCAGCCCCCTCAGCACGGGGCGGGGATATAATTCCCCCTCCCCGTGCTGAGGGGGCTGATCAATATTTGAAATTTGACGAATTTTTGGTTTTTGTCTTGTTTACGAACAAAGTTCGCTCAGTTATGGACCTAATATGCAAAAGAAAAACCTTGCTCATGTAATTTACACATGTGGTCTGTGAGTAGTGGCGCCTGTTAAAAAAAACGACATGTACGAAACTGAAGCTTCGTAACCAGTTGCGATCGAGGACTGCTTTGTCCTTGTACGTAACCAGTTGCGATCGAAGACATATATATTTTATTCAAAAACTCAAACGCGACCAACTCAAAAGAAAACACAAAGATTTGTATATATTTTGAACATAACTTTAACATACTGAAAATCATTATATATAGATATATTTGAATAAATAAATGTTAATGCTATACATCATTTGGACCTTCAGACAATGCCCAACACATTTTTTTTCTTTCTTATAATTATTTTTGGGCATTTTCAATGTTTTTGTCTATTTCTAAATAACATTTAGAATTTTGCTATTGCTTTTAAAAACAACTTTCACTGGCAAGGTGGAAAAGAAAGGTCGCGAGACCGTAGCCCCGATGCGTTGGTCCAATTTTGATCTAAACTTGGAATCAACTTTCACTGAAATACAAACGCTGACAACGGATTCCATTTTTGCGTCGCAAGGTCTTACCTTGCATTGTTGGTCTTTATCAAAATAGACATCTTCTGGATAGACTTGCTTCATCGTAGACCTCTTGCAGGTACAAGTTTCAAGGTGAAATGCTGACCCATTCATTCTCATAAATAAATTTCCTTTGAGCGCGCTCCATACAAACGTAATTTCTCAACTAACTGTAGCTGCTCATGTTCACGGGACTTGAATCTCCAAAATGGAGGAGCAGTATGATGACTATACTAACTTAACCAACATCTAGACTTTCTGAGGGTCGTGCTTTGTATTAATCACCTCATAATCTATTCCAGGCTAGCAACCAATTTGTAAGAAGTGCAGCAAGTATCTTTGTAAATTTGAAGAGAACTCTTTTCAAGTGTACAAAGAATATGTTTCAAAGTTTGTTTTTAACTTTACTGATGAAAAAATAGTTTGAGTGCGATACCTGTGGGTAGGTCACAATAAATTTATTCAAGGCCATCTCTACTGTCAGACATCGACCTAAGCAAGTTGACTTAGCTACATCAAGTTTCTATGTAACTTTAAACACACGTTTCTATGTAGATAGGAACTATTTAATTTTGAGTATTTTATAATGAGCGTTCAATGTACAAATAAGGATTAATTTTTTTGAATTTATATTTTTTTTCTCTTTTTATTGGTTGAAAACTAGTAAATACTTGTTTGTACTGTGTTGTGATCATCATATATATGTTTGTCCTGCGAAACCAATTGAAATTATTGGACCCAAAACCTACAGCGCAGAAGGCAGAGATATTACCAACTGAGCTGTGAGGCTTGATAATTATTATTCTGTATTTCGGTATGTTATATGGTATATGTATGATAAATATAAATACAAAAAGGGGGTATTCAAGTATTTATCCGTAATCTTGTTCCCATAAATCACAAGCTTTGCTTCTTTTGGGCTAGATGGCGCTGTGGTGGTCAAAGCAATGCCCTTAAGTATTTATTATTACTAACTGATATCTGCTTTTTGATGGTTGCTTTTAGAAGTTAGTCACAAATAATACGTTTATGTAAATGACTTGCCGGTGAATTGTTAACTTTTCAAGGATTTAAAGCAAATTCTCTGGCTTAAAGTTTAAGTCCAGCTTAGCTTAAAGCTAGCTACTTTGGCAACAGGAATTATACTAAATATATTTTTTTTTAGTTAGATACACTCGCATTTTAACTACTTTACTACATTAAATATTTTATGTTTGTTGAATTGAATGTGCTGTATTTATATTTTGAAGTTTTATCACAATATATCTGTAATAATGTGTTTTTTTTTTTAAATGTTCTTGGAGACCATCTTCATCTATAATTTTAATACAAGAGTGAATAGGTATTCACTATAGCTTTAAAAGTGCTCAAGTTATTTATAGCAGGAAAGACTGAGAAAGGCTAAGAGTTCCACACCACCTAAGCTGTTCTCATAATGAAGGTAGGTAAGTAGATTTTTGATGGAGTACTGTTTTTCTTTGATAAGCAGATAATAATCGGCATAATATTTTTGCTGAACTTTCAAGATTATAAGAGAGAGACTTTATTATTATTGTTTTTTTTTTAACAATTGATCTACGGCCGCACCGCACCGGCACTGGTCAGAGGCGCAGCATCTTGCACCAAACCGAAGACAAGTTATTAAATTCAAATGAAAGACCCTTACTGGCACAATTTGCTGTCCGACTGTCTGTCGGTGAATATTTTTTTTATCAAGGATCGCGTAAAGGTATCAAGTTGAAATTTATATCAAATGCATTCTTTCAGCTGTAAAAAACAGGCTTGTAATTCAACGCGATCAAAAGATAGGACAGGTTATGACGCATATTTTTGCACATTTTGCAAATTTTACTAAGGAATCAAAAACTGTAGGGTACTGCCGTTGACAAAAGCAATTTCTCACAGCACATGAATGTAGTTTGATAACAAAAAAAGCAAATTTTCTACGAACTTATTATTTGCGGTGGGTGCAATGGCCGTGCCTAGCAGCCAATGGATCGAATGGCAAAGTTATTGAAAGTGTCTTTGATGGACGGACTATTGACATATATTCATAATGTAAGGTATACGTACACTTACAAGTTTGTACGGAACCCTCGGTGCCCGAGTCCAACTCGCACTAAACCGTTTTATTTTTCATTACGTTTTGATTCGGCTTGCCTTTGACTGCTATCTCGCCTGATGTTAAGCCTACGATAGAGCACGCTTGCCTAGAAGGTACCTATTCACTCTTGAAAACTCCCATGTTGTAGTGTAAGTCAACTAAGTGCGACCAAATCTTCGGAAAACACTGACTCAGGCAAGTCATTCCACTCCTTGGTGATGCGCATTATATAATTATGTTGTGGGGAAAACCGCTTAATGCGCAAGGAAGGTGTATTTAGCTTAAACCGGTGGCGCATCGCCTTGCATCAGCCTCAATAGCCACCTTACAGGCTATTCTGTGACGATATCATTGTCTACAAATCTTATCTCTCATGCTAAAAGTATCATATTTTTGAGGTACTTTCATTGTTGATATTGGATCTTAGGTATCTCTGAACCATGTGACAAGGCAGTATTTGACATTATCTTCTCCGAAAAAACTAAATTTTATTATATCGCCCAGGAACTAGATCAAAATTTGTCATTGTGTAAGAATATATCAGCTCAGAAACAGTATATCTTATAGTAGTTATAATGTTGAAGAGACAACTTTCATTTTCCATCCAAATTTATTCATTTACATCAAGGCTTTTAGGTTTCTGTTTGTTCAGGATTTTGTCAAGGGTTTGTAATTTAATAAAACCTTTTTGAAGGTACCTTTTATTCCTCTTAATTTTAATAGTGAATGTTGTATGATCCAGAATAAATATAGTTAAATCAGGAAAGTTAAAACGTATTAATATCAAGAGGATAATGACCAAAGAGTGCAGCAAAAATATTTTATAATAGGTAGGTACTGCAAAACTTGGTATATGCTTCCAGACCTTAAGAAAAGAGTCCTAAAAGATTGGTTCTGGATTGGCTCGCACCATTTTAGACCACATCCTTGCATGAGCAAGTTTCTAAGAGTTGACCAATTAAAATTAAATTTATATAATGAGTATGATAACGCGCACCAGCTTCCTATTGTAATACTAAAATCTTTACTGTATCATTATGCTATTTCCAAGAGGAGATAATGTAAAACACGTTTGGAAGAAACTCTATCTAACAGTAGACCTAACAAAAATCCATCTCTTGTTCTAGGTCAAGCGCTCGATCATGCTCAAGATGGCGGACGCCTGTGCCGACTCCTCGAAGCAGACCCGTTTCCACGAGATGCACGTCCAGCGACACAACAACGTCAGCATTCTATACGCAGACATCGTGAACTTCACGCCGCTGTCCGAACGGCTGACTGCGTCTGATCTGGTGAAGACCTTAAACGAACTGTTTGGACGGTTCGATCAGATCGCTCAAGTAAGTGTCTTGAATACAGATTATATCAATAGCACCTATAGTGTTTGGACGCAAACATCGTGAACTTCACGCCGCTGGCTGTTTGAACGGCTGACTACTTGTGATCTGGTGAAAACCTTGAACAAACTGTTTGGTCGGTTCAATCAGATCACTCAGGTAGTGTCTTGCATCCAGAATGATTAGTCTTTACTCATTTACCGTCGGAATAGATATAGGTAAAAAACGCGATAAATACACCATGTTTTCGTATCCAAATAATCTAGAATTATATCAATAGCTCCAATATAATTTTGTACTCAAACAACATACACAACAACATACAGACAAGTCTCATAGCTCAGTTGGTAGTCACTCTGCCTTCTGCGCTGTAGGTGGTGGGTTCGATGAATATAGAAGTTAGTTCTGTGTTTGGGTGTTGTATTGTATGATATGTATGTATTTACAAAAAAGTATTTGAGTATTCTATCCGTAATCTATTTCCCAAATTACAAGCTATGCATAGTTCGGGACTAGATGGCGCTTTGTGAAAGTAATGTCCAGTAATATTTATTGATTTATTTTTACATAAGCATCATGCCGCTGTCTGATCATATGAAGACCTTGAAATAATTGCTGCTTATGATACGGTTCAATCCACGTTCAATCAGATTGCTCAGAAAAATGGATCAGTATATAGGTGTCTTTCATCTAGATATAATAATATAATCAATAACATCAATAGCATTTGAACGGCTAGTCGGCTGCAGTTAGCAGTTTCTTCTGATCTGGTGAAGACATTTAACAAACCGATTACAGTACGATAAGTTCAAGATAGTGTCTTGCTCCCAGAGTTATAAGATCATGATTAACCTACGCAAAGATCGTGATCTTGACGCCGATGTTAAAACGATCTTTAAAACCTTTATTCATTTACGAGTATTAAGTGTTGGTTCAGTATGCCACTTAAAACTTAATTTCAAAGTCAAAGTCAAAATCAAATATTTTTATTCATTTAGATTTTTAGGATCATTTTGAAACGTCAAATCGCGACCAGCACACAAGGAGAAAGGCAAGAACCTCGGGCTTGTAAATTTTTTGATGATCCATTTAACATTTAGGTATAGTGTTTATAATGATTTAATAATATTACAAGTGTTACCTACATCATAAAACGAAAAACTTAATATTATCTTAAACCATTGATTATTACATAACTACCTAATGGGCAATTTCTTAACATTGAGAAATCACCATTTAACTGTCAACTGGTATAGCAACACCATTTCTACGCCTACAACCAATTTACGATCTCTTACAAAGAAATTTAGCAAGTTTTGAATCCGGGCTTTTACTCTGGTAAAACCTTTAACTCGATGACTGCTGTCCCATGCATATGTGTGCGGTGAACCAGGTGGTCGCTCATCAACAGTTAACGAGCTGTAAAATGTTTGAACGGTTCGCTCAAATCGTTCATGTAAGAGTTTATATCATCCAAATTATGTATTGAAACAAATTGTATAAAGCTTAAAGTTGTATGGCATTAGTAATCATTTGATTTACTTTCACATATTTAACCTTATGTTGACTACTCGAATAATCTCCTGAACATAAATCCTCTCCATCCAAAGGCTGTCTGGATGAAATCCCTTTTAAGCGATTAAACCGCCCAAAGTATTTATGTTTTTTATGTTACCCAATTTTATCTATAAGGTTAACAATAAACAATTTCTATTTATTTCCACTCATTCATTGATCTATCCAACTTGAAACAAATTACGTTAGTTATAGTCCTATGGCGTAATTAGTTAGGAATATAGTTATGCCACGAGGTCTCTTCAACACGTAAACAATCTTAAGTAACCATACAACGAGCAGATGTGTGTATAAAACCTTGAAAGTTTGCTGCCTCACTCGACTGCAGGTCAAATATTTGGGAGAGTAATCAAAAGTTCAATGTTTCTGGCATCCGTGCTTCTGGTATGATGTCATTTATATAAATAAAGGTATATACGAAAGAACGTAATGTATTCCAAACCTACAAAACCATAAAAAATATTTACTATAAAATGACTTCTACACAAACAATGTGTGCAATTAAATCTAGATGTATAATAATAATAATTTATTAATATAATTAATTCATATGACATTATATTTAAACTTTAATAGTATATTATACATCGAGGCGATAAAGCACTGTTTTATGCCACGGGCGCGATATTGAATTCTGAACGTAACGAAGGACTCCAGATTTAATTCCCGAGCGAAGCAAGGGAATTAAGACGAGTCCTGAGCGCAGTGAGGGGTTCAAGCGCGCCCAACACAAAAACAGCTTTATCCCCGAGGAGTGTACTCTACTTTTATCACCTTTTGCGATACAATAAAAAAGCAAGGCTACTAAAAACAACGTTTTACTATAATAAATTAAAATTAAAAGTGAAAATTGATGTTTGAGACATTAGTCCAGTTGTGGAAAGACAAACTTATATTTTTATTTGGTACGTTTATCGAAGTTGAGGTAGAGTTTATTTGAGTATTGTTCACAGCTTCAGAATCTTGCGTCTGAAGGTCGTTTTGTACTGTAAAGGTTGGGGAACGTGGTCCTTGAGATTGACATTTTAACAGAACTTTTCTTATATTTTGATATATTTTTATAAAATCTTTGCAGTTATTACGTATATTATTGCAGCGTCTTACAATACTCGCGGCTTTTGTTTAATTTCAAATGTGTTCCATTCAGCTTGCCGTGGCCAGCTCGATTTTAGAAAAAGTTCGATTTTCAAATAAGTTCGACGCGGCGCCGGCCCCGGCCTTCGAGTCTGTTGATCTATTATTACGAAATTAGACTTTAAGGGCATTGCAATAAGAACGATGAAAAGTAAAAATATTAAAACCCAGCGGGTTATAATGAGATTCAGTCCAACATTACACCCCGGCTAAAGCCAAGGGCTTTAATGACTTGTTTAACGTAAGGTTGGCATGATATGTAATTTGGCATTGTCGAGCAGGTGGTGTGAAAACAAACAGGCGTGCTAGTTCATGCAATCTAGTATGCTAGATGGAAACGTGCATTGCTACGCTGAACAGCAATGCTAATTTGCTGGCCTTAGTAAGAGTCAGCCCTTGGGTTAAGTCGCCTTAAACGAAAGTCCCGCAAGATTCATGAATAACCCAGAGTGATGCTTTTCAAAAATCTTCTCACGGACCTGAGGTGACCTAGGGATGATAATGTGAGTCAACTTTACTCAGATCTTCATGGATCTGAGTCATTTCATCACTTTCTCACATAATTATTTTCTATTGCTCATAACAATATTACTAACTTTATAATGGTAAATAAAAGGTAGGTAAGGATTGATTGATTATTTTTAACAGTGTTTTATTGAAACAGGGTTGCAGATGTGTTATTTCAATTAAACCAAATAAATAGCAGCTTTTTTAATCTGCTCCAATGAAACAACAACTGCAGCAAAAAAACCCAGTAATTGTGTTAGCAAAATGCAATGATTTTAACATTCCAATAATTTTCAAAAGCAAACGATATGGGGCGAGATTTTAACCTTTTCCAAGATCGAAATGTCATCCCAAACATTGCCAAATCGTTGCTTTACAGGTTTATAGTACAGAAACTAGTTGCCCATGACCATGGCTATTTGCTTGCTGGTAATACTGGGTGTAAAAAAAACAGCAAATAAAGGTTTATTTTATTTTAAAATGTGACTACACTACTACTACACTGCTAGACATTATGGGTTTTTAGGAAGCCAACAGTGTGTACTTTAATTTAAACAAGTTATATTTGCAAGCAAACTTTAATTTAAAAAAAATAAGGGTCGACATGAAAATGTAGGGGGTGTGCGATTTCTATGCTCTCGAGTGTAGTTGCATCTGTCCAACTAGTCAAACAATCGTCAGGAAAACATATCTTGCCTTAGTAAGAGATGCGAAATTTAACTGGAATTCTAACCGCCTTTGTCGTCTAGTGGATCGCCCACCGGTGTCAGTTCCAGAGGCCTCGGGTTCGATCCCCAGGGCCAGAAATATTGTGCTTGGTTTGTTTGGTGTTAGGATTTTGCTTAAGTCCGCCTAGGCTACCACAATATTACTTTAATTCTGTCGCCATAATAACAATTCCTAAATTTATGTGTTCTGGCATTTTTAAGGTAAGATAGCCTGTTCCTCAGTTTGTTGAGGATTCCGGGTGAAGTGCGCTTCCACCTATGCTCTTATCATACCTTGAAAAATCGGATCAGATGAAGGCCAAGCACATCCCCGTCGTACAAAAAAAAAGACTAAACAACTAGTATATTGAAGAAGTTTGTTACAAATTCATACCAAAATATATCCCTTTTAAAGTAAACTTAATGATTTATAATGCACTAGCTGAATCATACATTCCGTATTGTCTCAGCAGTGTACAAAACGTAGCTACACCATTCGGCTTCCTCAGAAAGAAGGTAATGATTTTTAAGCTAGAGTGGTGAATTGGGGTAAATTCAAAACTTTCTTCATAGTCTAGCAAAGTTGTAGTGCTAATAACACGCCAACTAATCATACATTTCATATCCAGTCAAACTTAGTTCAGAACTGGATCTAATATTACAAGTTAATATGTATTCAAAAGTTTAAGCGGGTCTTGTAGTTGCGGTTTTGAGTCGGGGTGTACGTTCATTATACATTGTTCACTAGGAACAATGTAATGAACGTACGTAGCGAATGAACTACCGTCTAATACCGTTCTACGGTTGGAGGTAGGACTTTGTTTAATACCACCTGGCTAGCTACCACCATTTTACCTAATTCTGTCGCCATAACAGCAATTCTAAAAATTGTTGTGTTCCGGCATTTAGAGGTAAGATGGCCCGTTCCTCAGTAAGTTCAGGATTCCGGGTGAAGTGCGCCTCCACCTTAGTGCGCCTTATCTCAACTTGTAACTAGGTGAGATATATATCAAGACGCGACTAATAATATACCTGCAGGGTGAGTATGAATAAGTTTGGGTTTTCATAAGCTGCTCTCCAGAGATCCAATTGCCAAGATAATTCAGTTAGTGCAATTCGCAGTGCAACATCTAACAATTAACTTGGCAATTAATAAAGTGTAGTTTTAAATCACATCGTTGTTTCAAAAAAGTTATATTCGCCATTACCTTTTGGGTACTGCACTCCAAATCTGGCTACGCAATGGGACTAACTGACTGGCAGCACATCTAACTACTAATAACTGGTAACAACAAGATTTTTGAAATATGTTAATATTTTACATATTGTTTTCTTATCTGGAAGAAGCTTGCACAGGGCTGTCGGTTATGGAGCCGATATGGAAAATTTCAATAATCTTGCTGTATCTTGTTAGATGTCGATGATGTCGCTAGCATGTGTTGTGACGAATTTCACCTTTTTGAATCCACGATTCGCTTAAAAGCTACAATTTACCAAAAACCTACCATCGTGAACTGACTCGAAGGCTATTTTACGCTTTGCAGAAAAACATCTTGACCCTCGTTAAATAATTACCTACTTATTCTGTGTCGTCAGTAGAGAAAAAAACAAAATCATTTTAGCTACCATTTATAAGCTTAGAAATAAAGCTGATTTTAAAAATGTTGGTGAATGTAAGAAACACATAAAAGATTATAGATATTATGAGCTACGTATTACGCAGTGTTCTAGGCATTTTCACGTCAAATACTGCTCCAAAATATTCAAAACAGCAACCATATCGCTAACTCGCTGTAATATTAATCTTAATAGCCCGCCTGCCTGGCCCATCCCACTCTAGAATGAAATGAGATATTGCATTTTAGAGCAACCTCGTTGAGGAATGAATCTACCTACGCTGCCTCGCCTGTGTCCACGGAGGTTCTGAGTCCCAAAATAATAGGTGCAGATGTTAAAGCCTAAACTCTCGCAGCTGGTTTACCAATGCTTAAAGATGAAAAATACATATTAAAACTAAACACTTAAATGTATTGAATGAGCATAAATCACAATTTATATTATGTGATCGGTTTATTGTGATGGTGTTTAATAATTTGCCAAAAGCAAAAGCAATGTTTCATATGAATGATGTCAAAATAAATATAATTGAAGTGTCTGTTTGTAATGTTAAAATAACAGCTTTTTACAATATGCATATGAAAGTAAAACATTTTTTCTGTCTGTCTGTCTATTTATTCTGGTTAATCTCCGAATCGATAGTACCAATTTTATTTGGACTACTTTTATTACTTAACTGCTTCTTTTATCAAAGAAAAAAAATAGGATTCTCTCAGTCTTGAGAGAGGGAGAGAGAATCCAATTTTTTTTTCGTACGCGTAAAATACGTATTCGAATATCTTGCATTAAGTTTTCATAAATTAAAGTTAGCTCTCAATACAATTTATTTATATTAAAGATAGATAGATAAATCTTTATTCACTTACAAATAACATAACAAAATCCAGATAGAAGAAACTTAATCTAAGCGACACTGGTAAAACAATGTCTGGCCTTATCGCTGAAAACGAATTCTTCCAGGCAACCATGGCATGGAAAGAGAAGATAATAACAATAATAAAACAAAAGAAAACTACAATCATACATCAAACATACCTTTGTAAATAGTAAATTGGAGTTTGTATACTCAATAAATAGGTGGTAAAATATTTGATTTAAGATAGTATTATGTATTTAGGCTCATGATGAAAGTACTTCATATTATTATGTTCTATAAATTATTTAAAACTCTGTACCTTAATATTAAAAGATCATCATAAAATTTACTAGCCCGAGCTTCTTTTTTTCTCCAGATGTGCTGGTCGCGATTCTGAACAAGTGGTAGATTTGACGTTTCAAAATGATCCTACAAAATCTTAGGAATAAACGCATTTTAACTTTGACTTTGAATTTTATCATGAATTATTAATTAAAATATGGCAATATCGGTCAGTGGTATTCAAGATCTAGGGTCGTGAGGTCTCAGTTCAAGTCAACTACTTACCCTGATGACCCTAATGTAACAAGTGAGTTAATGGGTAGTCTGGTTCCACCGTAGACCTCATTCTTGCATGTGCAAGTTTCGAGGTCAAGAGCTGACCATACTAATTAAAAAGTCTTTGAACGTTCTTTGAGATTCGGCCTTGTGAAAATATATCCTTATTTTTTCATGCCACTGTTGTGTTAATTTTTCATACGTTATTAATTAATGGCGTGGCGGACGCGGCTTTAAAATCGACTCCTCCAACTCAACCCATGAATGTCGTAAAAGCCGACTCATGGATCTCAACAGAATAAAGGCAGTAAACCGCGACACCTATCGAAATCTCCGATATTGAAAACTGAGCATTGGTTTTATTGAAGCTAGCGGTTTCGCTTGAGCTGGAAAATCAGTTCGCGTTTGGTATTGTTGACAGACCACTTGTACGGAACCCGTGTTGCATTTGCCAAGGACCTTCGCAAACTTTGATACAATTTCTTGGTTTGTTGACATTTCTACTGGAATTTGTTTGGAGAAGGGAGAAGATGCCTTCAACTGAAATTGTTTCGTGTTAACCTAATCTGTGGTTTCAGAATAATATATACATTAGTATCAGGAATCCGTCTACTACAACCGACAAACCAGGTACTTTTTTTTTATCAACCGACCACTTGTCCAATTTGTTCTTAGTTGTTAGTCATTGACTAACAAATATCTAAGATTTTTTAAGGAGTTGGTATAACAAAGTAAGTTACTCATGAAAAATCATATATAAATAAAGACTACAATCGTAAATACATACAAATCGAATACATATTATCTAAATAGTATTTTGTAATAAACACCCAAACGCTTGAAGAAATAAGTTTATTTTCTGTTTGCCATCTTTACATTATGAATGTCGACAATTCTTGCAAGAATAAAACGAAAGAATCCTTGATTTTTTTATAAAGATTCTTCTGCTGTTTTTGGTATCTCTATAGGTATTGAAATATTTTAAAACACTACATTTTCTGAAGATTTGATTTCATCCGCCATTGGCTTTTCACACCATTTATACGCTGCGCGGGGTCAGACGGTCAAACATTTTACGTTAAAAGTGGATAACAGAAACCAGGTCCGCGCAAAGCTGTCGCCCTCCCGGCTTAGAACCAGGCCAGCGTATTGTCCTTAAAAAAAAAATAACTTAAATGGTGCAGTATGGCGGTTTTCCTCGGCTATAAATACGTACAAAAGCCGTCGCCGTGCCGTGCCGTTGAGTTAAATCGTGTTGTGGAAAACCGCACACTGCCACAAAATTAGTTCTGTATAGTATATATAAAGGATTTAATTATTTTACTCTAGGTATTACTAGGTTACATGTTTCTGCTATCCAGGGCATATCCACAGGTAATGCTGGGTCGTGCCTAAGTCATGCTTTGCAGGATCTACGCTCTGGCCTGCGATCTTGATAAATTCAAAGTGTTTGTTTTTCAAGTGAACTGGTGATCAAACGCTTGATTATTTTGATTATATTTTATGGCTATACTAATAAATACTTATTCCTGAGGCTTAAGTGGTGTTTGGGAACATAATTTCTACATGATAATAAAAAAATTGGACTTACAAGTCAATACTTGTGAGTCCAATTTTTGGCTCTGCTTTCTGCGCCGTTGAGTGTGAGTGTGATCAATTTACTTTTTTTTTCTGTGTGTTGGCGATATATTGTCATTAATTGATGATGAATTGATTAATTGTGATTAATGTCATATCATGTGAATGTGTTTACTATAAATGTCTAAGTATTTATATTTTTCGTAATCTAGTTTCCATATTACAAGCTTTGCTTATTTTGAGGCTAGATGGGGTTGTGTACGATATATTAGCAATATTTGTTCATTTTAGGTGCAAGAAAACATTGAATGTTTGTAACGGTATGTAAACGAACTGCATAATAACCTAAAAATTTCAACCTGACAACATTTTTTTTATAAAAAATTGACACATATTTTGTAATTAACGAGTTGAGCTCTAGTAAATGAATAGTGCATTGCTACAAGAGGATAGTTCTGGAAGCGATTGAGATTAAAAAGTATCCTTACTGTTATCGTAATCTAGTGGTAGCACAGTGCACTAGGAGTGATACTAAGAAAAATTGTGTTGATACTGTCAGTGTTGTGTGTCGTCCTAGTGTGAATGTGGCCTTTTCGAATAATCAAGAGCAAGCTGATGGTATCTGTCAAAACGCCTTCACTTCTCCAGGGTGGCTCCCAAGTTCCAGTCTGTCCGCGACCACGACTGGTGCAACCCCGCCAATACGTCGGAATAAATATAGGTAAAATACGCGATAAATACCCGTTATTCGAATCAAAATCATGTGTTCGCTTATGTTTAAAAAATACTAATCTTGTATAACTCTTGGAACGTGTCATCCGGGCCCTACTATGAAAACGACGTCGGATTCGAAAGAACTTCTGTAATTTTCGTTTGTGTTGAATATCGTGCTATCCGTTATTGGATCTGTCATGTTTCGTTTTTTGAAGTAGACCTACAAACATAAAACCCTGGCCCCTGTGAGCTGTAGAAAACGTAATCTCATAGAGTGTATTTCCCCACGTCTCATTAAAATGTTTGTATCATTAAATGTCGTGATTTGCTTCACCTTTAAGGCAGAAAATACCCAAACGACAAGGAAGTACAAAAAACTTATAAGCGATGTAGGAATTTATTTACTGACGTTATAAAGAAAACCAAAGCTTATTATCAATATATATTACTTCAATCAAAAACCCAACACAGGAAGCTATGGAATGTAAAGGACATTTGTAAACTCTTTATAGACGGATTCTTATTAAATCCTAAGTCCTCTCCGTCAGAAACTGATGGAAGTATTTTGGTCAAAAGCTGTTTAATTTAATTCTTTACAATTTTCACAAAACCCAAGAAGAACTAGCAGCAAACTTTAAGCTTTCAATTAATCCAGAGTATTTTGTATGACCCCAACTGACCTCTCTGAAGTTATGAATCAATGCCTAATATATAATCATCTCCATAATAGAAAAAAATACGTTAATCAAGAGCAGTCTAATCATCCCATTGACTTGACCCTCACATGTGGTTTGTTTCTTACTCTTTGGAAAACGCAGCTGTATTCCCCTTTCCAGATGGGTGGTCCCAAAATTCTCTCTGGTGTCCGATCCTTATTCTAGTATTCTCGAAGAAAGGAAATTTACAACAAAAGGATTGACAAGTTCTTGGAACAGGAAAAGCTTATTCATCATCAATACAGGTTTCGTCAGTCAATGACCAACGAAGACGCGATCATGTCACTTGTGGGGAATGTGGTCTCCTAACTCATAAACAATCAAAGCTCAGCTGTATTTCTCACCTTACGCAAGCTCGAATACATAGAAGTACAGTGTGCCCTAAAGGCAGGTTTGAAATTTGACAGCTATCACTGTCAGAAAAAACTATTTAATTTGACATTCGCAAATGCAATTTTTCTTAATGAAATTTTGTTGGGCCATTTTATGGAAAAAATGCGTTAAAATAAGTCATATTGATTGGGTCCCTATCTGTTAAATTATGTATTTTTATTAATTACGTGACTGTACTGATCATCATTGAGGAACTGGCTATCTTACCTCTAAATGCCGGAACACAACAGTTTTTAAGAATTGTTATTATGGTGACAGAATTTAGTAACATGGTGGTAGCCAGCGAGATGGACTTAATCAAAATCGTACCACCAACCAAACCAAGCACATTATTGCTCCCCTGGGGATCTAACCCTGGACCTCTGGATCTGAAATCGGTCGGTTAAACCATTAGACCACAGAGGCGGTTAAAAGGAAAGGCGGTTTCTTTACAATAATGGTGTTTAGGCATGAACCATCTCAAATAGTACAAAAGCTGATTTCAAATAAACATAACAGCAGCGCAATAGGGGCTTTGCCATAACCACCACGCTTGGAAAGCGCATTGGCGATCGCATTATTTCCGTTCACTTCTCAGGTAGATACGGCTCATGAGCCGTAGCATCTGGGATGAATCCCAGAATGTTGGTCCCCTAGTCGCCACCTTCAACATCCACGGATAATGAAAGCCCCGAATTATTTTGCTTTATGAATCGTTCAATGATTCCGGATAGTTCCCAAGAGGTTACGGGATATAAGTCCTGGACATATTCTAGTTGGAAAATAACGATTCCGCAATCAGAGCCGGTCCGATCCAATATATAGCGGCCGCCGGGGAATCAAAACGGTCTATTTGTCGTTATGAGTTTGTATGAATATAATTTTTATGCTTTGTATCTACTTATGTTGTTTTCCCAGTTTAGATTATGAGAGGCATTTTTGATACAGTGACATGTTATGGTTCCAAAAACAACGTTTGCAAAGTACATGTTTGAAAACAAAATGCCTTGTCTTCGAATATACGAGTAATACATAAACGTAAAAATAAATAGAAACAAATCCGCTAGGTTCCTTACAAATTAAATTGCGATCTCCGCAAAATGACGCCTAAATCATTAACATTATCTAGTATCATTTATTACACATACAAAGATTCCTGTATCGCAATGGAGTAGATAAGGACAACGGATTACAATGGATTTCCACTTTTTTTTTTATTGTACGACGGGTAAGCACTTGGCCTTCATCTCACCTGGTTACAAGTTGAGATAAGGCCGAAGGTGGAGGCGCACTTCACCCGGAATCCTCAACAAACTGAGGAACTGGCTACTTACCTCTAACTGCCGGAACATAACACTTTTAGAATTGTTATTATGGCGACAGAATTAGGTAAGATGGTGGTAGCTAGCCAGGCGGAATCATACAAGGTCCTAACCACCAACCAAACCAAACACAATATATTGTACTCGATCGAACCACTATGAACCACTAGACCACAGAGTCGGTTAATACTAATAATACGCTCCTATTATTTTAATTCAGTGAGAATACTGAACCTACATTGTAAAAAAATAATAGTAACGTCCCCGTAAAATAATAAATAAACATAATCGCCTGCCACAGATACTAAAGCAATCCACCAAGCGTGCTCTAAACTTAAATATTATTTTCGATTACGCAAAGGCGTGATAAAATACCCCATTTAAAACTTTCTCAGCATCGCATCTTCAGAGGTAACCCGATCCTCAATAATAGCATATCTTGGCGACGAGGATGGATGACTTCAGCTAACCAGTTTTTAACACGATGTCTCGTTTACTTGCGCCAGCCACTGAAGCCAGCTTGATTGCCATTTTAATTGACTGCACTATTTCGATGAAGCGTGGCTAATGAAGAGAGAGGCTTAATGAAAAAAGTTTTTTGTTTGGGATAATTGAACAAGGAACAATTTGAAATTGATCGGCATAATCTGCGAAAGTACCTACTTATATATAGATGGTAAAATAAATCAGACTCAATAGTTACTCTGTCTGAAGGATGGATGGTACTCTGGTTCCGGGTTATAGGCAACCTTTTTATTTAAGGTACCCGAAAGGGCCAATGAGACTCTTTGATTTACTTAGAAGTCGAACTCTGCTTTAAAAAACTGACACTATTTAGAAAGAGGTTAAGCACTTGTCGCTAAGGAATGTCTTAATTATTAATTAATATTTTAATCGTTGGTTTTCAATTTGTGTACGAAGAAGCATTCATTTACATCTCCAAAGATTTTGCCCACTTTTCTTGATTTTTGAGGTTACTATGTAGAGAAGACAGGCTAGAAAGTTTTCGTTCAAATATTAGCACAAAACGTCACTATCTTCCCAGTTTGTGATGAAGAATGGACCGAACTGTGATTGATGGACGGATCTGTCAATAGAAAGTTACTGAACCGGAAACTAGTGAAAGGATAATTTTGTTACAAAGGTTGGGAAGCAATATCAAGCTTGCGTAGACTGTAAAGGTACCCTACTGGTCTTTTCAAATCAACTCAAATTAAATGTATTTATTTTGTAAATATAGGTACGTAGTTATTAGGTTCTTAAAATTGCTTTATATTCACAAAATTATGTCTGCTTATTATATATATTTAAAAATATGAAATTTAATTTAAAAAATAATAGAATGAGAAAACATGTCAAATTCGAGTCAGCATTCAGAGTTCATTGCTACATGAAACAATTAATAGAGTGGAAAAAGTCAAACTAGGTTACTATCATCAAGATATACATTTATATTGTAGTATGCTTTTTTGTAGATAAGTTTCGCAAGGTATTCTTACAACATTGTATCGTATTTATGTTTCTGATTTGTAGCGGGAGATGGTTATTATTTAACCCTCTCTGTGGTCTAGTGGTTCAAGCCACCGATTTCAGATCCAGAGGTCCCGGGTTCGATCCCCATGGGGAGTACAATATATTGTGCTTGGTTTGGTTGGTAGAAGGGCTTTGTTTAAGTCCGTCTGGCGTTCAAAAAAAAATCCTTGATACACAAAATGCGTTGTTAAGTGCCGTGTAAGAGGGATGTGAACACAAACGAGTGCTATGTTGCCGACTTTTAAGAGTCTCAAACAGATGCAAGTTGGTTTTAACGTTTAATGATCTCATATAGAGACAAGGAAAGAGAAATTTTAAATGCACAAAATTTGGATAGCAGGAGTCGGTCTGCTGTATGTGACAAAACAAGCGTACCTATACATTTATTTTGTGCTATGAAAAACCAAACCTTCACTGAAGCATTTTCCAAGAATATCAGGCCGAATCTTAATGTCGATACTATATCCGTGATAGACCGCCAGGGACGCTACCGCCGACGGCGAAGCCGATCTCCATTGATGGCTTTAAATTTGCTCCATGAGAACTAGAAACGATTTTTACCGATTTAGGTATGTGTCATATCCGAAATGGCGTTTCCCATCTCAAAAGTGTACACATGTTATGAAACCTATCCGTTCAGTACATTTGACGGTAAAAATCGTTTCTAGTTCTCATGAAGCTAATTTAAAGCCATCAATGGAGATCGGCTTCGCCGTCGGCGGTAGCGTCCCAGGACGGCTCATATGAGAAGCGTGATATTTTTTTGCAGACGTCATCAATTAGGGTGCTAAATGTCATGTGCTGTCCATTTTGCAGTGTGAGCTGTTCGACTTTTTGGCCATACTTGTAGACTGCAATATAGAGTTATTTATTCTTTATCGGATGTGCATAATTTTGGTTTTACTTAGATGATATTCAGACTGTTGTTTTTAAGCCAGTTAATTATGTCATGGAGAGTTTGATTTGTCCTGTCCAATAGTAAATATTACAGGACATTAATTTTACACAGCGCCATTTAGCCCCAAACTAAGCATAGCTTGTAATATGGGAACTAGATTACGGATAGAATACTTAAATACTTTTTGTAAATACATACGTACTATATGATACAACACCCAAACACAGAACAAACATCTATATTCATCACACAAATGTTTGCTCTGGGTGGGAATCGAACCCACAGCCTACAGCGCAGAAGGCAGAGTTACTACCAACTGAGCTATGAGGCTTGTTAAATAGATCTGAAAAAATGTTTTATTTTTGTTGATAGCGTTTGGTATGTCACTACAAAATAAAGAAATAAATAAATAGACTCTCGACTTTTTCCCCTTCGAGGATTCACATATGGTCACTACTACATATTTAATACTATACACACTATCGTGTATATTAATAAATACGAAATTAATATAAGAATTTTAAAAACGTATAATTACGTTTAAAAAACTAAAAAGAAAACTGACTTCAATTAAGAATATTATAAAATTTCGTACAATTTCCTGGATTACGTATTTTTTCCCAATTAATTTGATGACAGATGGACGGACAGACAGACAGACAGACAGACAGACAGATGCGTGATCAGTTTTTTTCTTACTTCAGAGGTAATACACCCAAATCGCATGAAGTGTGTCTATAATATTTGAAGAGTTCCCTCGATTTTTCAGGATCCCATCATCAGATCCTAACCTGATGACGATGGGATCACCTCGGAAGTATACCGACCCTAAAAATACTCAAATCACTTCAAGTGTGCAAATAATATTTGGAGTGTTCCCTCGATTTCTCCAGGACAAAAAAATAATTTTCCAATACGGTCTAGGCGTCTTTGAGTAATCGGGGAACATACTTAAAAAAAAAACCAACGAATTGAGATCCTCCCCCTTTTTTTGAAGTCGGTTAAAAAAGTAGCGGACCCATATTTGTTTTATTTATGTATCGGTTGACCATTGTATCAGTTTGTTCTTAAAATCATCTATATACATTTGATAGATTGATTTTTGTGATTTGTGACTTGATAAGATCTTCAAGATAAAAAATTATGATAAAGAATAGACAATAGTAAAGAAGTACCTGTTCCAAAATTAATAGGTTTTTGCTCAAATATCGTATAATTAAATTATCCTCATCCTTGTTCAGGCTTCGAGCTAAACAAGCTTATTGTCAAGAGTAAATCATCCGGAATAAAAAAAAAAGATCAACTAATATTTTGTCGTTGCAAGCATTTGAATCAAGTGATATTTTGAGCTGAATGGTCTTTTAAAGAATTGTGACCGATATGCTTGTCATCCTAAAACAAAGGTATAGGTACAGTGCCATTCTACACACACACTGGTACCTATAGCGTTGGACAATAACCCATTGTGAAGGAAGATTGATTGCACAGCGCTAATGGTCGATCTACTGCAGGATTGTGTGAAAGTAAATCGACGCTTGATGAAAAAGTACTCGCTTGCTATGCATTTCAGGCCTAGTGTTCACACTCTGATCTAAATTTAGTGCCACGGACCGTTGACTCAACTTGCCCTCCGAAACATGGATTTTTCATTACAAATCTGACAAAACACGTGTTTTTTCATGAACAGTTCAAAATTGTTAGTTCCGGCATTTCGAGATAAGATAGCCAGTTGCTCAGATTGTTGAGGATTCCAGGTGAAGTGCGTTTCCACCTTCAGCCTTATCATAGCCCGAGGTTCTTGCCTTTCTCCTTGTGTGCTGGTCCCGATTCCGAACAGGCGTAGATTTGACGTTTCAAAGTGATCCTAAAAAAATTTACTGAATAAATATATTTGACTTTGACTTTGACATAACTTGAAACCAGATGAGATGAAGGAAAAGCGCTTCCCCGTCGTACAATAAAAAAAATATTTTGCCTTTAACCACCAGCTCCCTTGAAGGTGACCGAAATGTGACCCAAGATGCAGCACACCTAGTAAACGTTGATTCCAAGACGAAGGCGATCAGTTCCATTCTGTACCTTATCTTCCTTATTCTTTATTAAATACAATTTGTAAATATTGACGCGGTTTTTTCTTAAAGTCAATAGTGTAATAGTGTTCGCTAGTGTAATACTATTTTAACAAGCCACATAGCTCAGTTGGTAGTAGCTCTGCCTTCTGCGCTGTAGGCTGTGGGTTCGATTCCCACCCAGGACAATTTGTGTGATGAATGTTTGTTCTGTGTTTGGGTGTTGCATCATATCGTACGTATGTATTTACAAAAAGTATTTGAGTAGTGTATCGGTAATGTAGTTCCCATATTACAAGCTATGCTTAGTTTGGGGCTAGATGGCGCTGTGTAAAATGAATGTCCTGTAATATTTATTTATTTATTTTATAAGTGTATAAGTGTGATAAAATTTGTTGTCTGCAGGAGAACCAGTGCATGAGGATCAAGATCCTCGGAGACTGTTACTACTGCGTGTCAGGTCTGCCGGTGTCGCGGCCCAACCACGCCTACAACTGCGTTAACATGGGACTCGCCATGATTGACGCTATCAGGTTCGCTTAAACTTGGTGAATCAGCTCATCTATATGTAGAAGCATTGTTTATTGATAGCTTAGAGACATTACATTACCTCAGGAGTATGGTTAAAAAGTATGTAGAAGAATTTGTTCTGTATTTTAACATTTCAAAAATCTTATTTGGTCGCTTTGATATTGATATTACATAAAAATATTGTTTACGGTAGAAACTTGTAGTACGCTAATAGCAAGCTCGTAGCAAGCTCGTCGGACGCTTGTACCAAGCTCGTAGCACGCTCGTAGCAAGATCGTCGGACATTCGTAGCACTTTCGTGAGAAGCTCGTAACACGTTCGTGTGAAGCTTGTAGCACGATCGTCAGACGCTTGCAGCACGATCGTAGCAAGCTCGTAAGAAGATCGTTGGACACAGCAAGGCCGTCGGGCGCTCGTAGCTTGCTCGTTGCACGTGCGTGGGGTAATTTGTCGAGCGCTCATGGTGTTAGATACAAGCCTAAATTGTCTTGAAAAATCTTAAACACTTTAAACTTATAATTAGAAATCTTGACACATATCTAGTATTTCCTCTACTTTCTCATGATTGAATTGTACGATTGTTTCAAGTTTGTGAAGCCTTTTTCATGTCATAAATTTACGGATGATAGCCTAGAAGACTTTGCTCCATTATTATAGGGAAGGCCCAGTAGCACTCCCATACAAATTTAGTTTGTAATTCTTATAGAAGTCCGATGAAAAAGATTTCCCATACAACCACTTTTTTGCTTAATTAATAAAATTAAAATTTACACAGATAATTCCTTTCTAACTATACCTGAAAATTCATTTGAATCGGACCTACCGCTACTAAATGAACGACAAACTACATTGGTACTGAAGGCCTAAATGTTAAATCAGCGGTACTCTTGGGCCTTTTTCATTTAAGCTAGTAGAAAGAAGATAGCAGTTCTTCTGAACGCCAATAGTAACCTAAATGGCTTTCTCCAGATTCGTGCGTGAGGCGACGGGGTTCAACGTAGACATGCGTATCGGTATCCATACCGGCAACGTGCTTTGCGGAGTCCTAGGGCTTCGCAAGTGGCAGTTCGATGTGTGGTCTGATGACGTCACGCTGGCCAACCATATGGAGTCTGGAGGCATCGCTGGGTAAGCTACTATCGAGTAGAGTTCATGCTTTCCCCGAAGTAGACGAAAATAGTACGTTTAAATTTACCGAAAACCATATCTTGCATACCTCAAAAGTTAAACAGGAATCTTCACTATATATGCTTTAAAGTATCATGCTTTGTTTTATTCAGAATCCACGCAAAGTACAGCGAGATCAACTACCTACCTAGACTACTGAGTTCTTGAACTCGAATTTACATTTTTATATCAGCAGCACGGTAATATGGCATTGTTTACTTAATCAAGGTTATAGAGCTGTGTTATAAAATATTTTGCCTCCTGCAATCACTGTGATTGAAGGGATGCAAAGAGCTTATTATTATAAGAGAGATCAGTATACCTACCACAGGCTTACAAGTAGTACGTACGTGACGTTGTACAGTTTACTTCACTGACTTTTTGCTGACAAATTTAGTAGGTACCTATTTAATAACCTACAGGCACTTTATGAGCTATCTACGGTCCTCATTAGCGACTGTAGTTGACATGATGATAACATTCTTAATGTGACAGTATTCTCATTGAGATTATTTCGTGTGGGCATCGTAGGTAATTTTGTCTTTATTTTATAGGTTACCTTTTTGTTGATGCATGTGTTTGTTAAGTATAATTTATTATGTTAATGTTTTTTGTTAGTACGTTAGGAGTTCAAAAGTAATTTGCTTTGCGACGAAATAATATTCCATACAGATTTAACTGACCGCAAAACTCATTTGGTAGTAAATCTATGTTCTGCGACCTATTGGTAGTAGGTTCAATTACCATCGGGATGTTTGTATCTGTGTCATAAATATAAATTATTGTTCTGTGTTTTGGTGGTATATTGTATCATAAAGTGTATTAATTAAAAAAAGCATATGAGTAATATTCGTAATCTAGTTCCATTATAAACTAATGCTTGGATTAGAGCAAGATGGCGTTGTTTAAAATGTCTAGTGATATTAATTATTTGTATGACAAGTCCTCCCACATGTGACTAGTGCACAGACCTATATCACATTTGGGACAATTTGACCAATTAGGTACGATTTTTGTTGTAGTCGGGTCCACATCACCAAGCAGACCTTGCTGCAGCTGGGCGGGAGATTTGAGGTGGAGCCAGGAGATGGGTGCTCCAGGGAGGGATACCTCGCGGACCACAAAGTGGAGTCCTATCTTATTATACCACCTAAGGTAAGATAACTCATAAAATGAAACTCAAAAAAAAACTCATCAAATATGAAGACTAAATTTGAAGATTGACGTTTGATCATAATCTTAATAGGAAGCGATGATGTGGTCTACGTTGCAGCACGCTGGTCTAGAAGACACTTATTAACTCTCGCCTTGAAGAGGTCCATGTTGTAGTTTTGAGGAAAAACCGACGCAAGCGACATAATCCACTCCTTAGCCGTTTGTATGAAGTAATTCTAAACATATTATGAAATAATTCATTTTTGATTGCTCAATTTGTCATAGTAAGAAAGACCTCGAGTTAATTTGTAAACTTAATTTTGTTAAGATGTTGAGTAGAATTAACCGCCTCTGTGATCTAGTGGTTAAACCACCGATTTCAGATTCAGAGGTCCCGGGTTCGATCTCGGGATAAATATTGAGCATGGTTTGGTTGGTGGTAGGATTTTGTTTAAGTCCGCCTGGCTAGCTCCACCATCGTATTTAATTCTGTTGCCATAATAACAATTCTTAAAAAAAAATGTTTTGCGGCATTTAGATGTAAGATAGCCAGTTTCTCAGTTTGTTGAGGATTCCGGCCTTAACTAAACTCGTACCCAAGTGAGATGAAGGCCAAGCGCATCCCCGTCGTAAAAAAAAAATTAATTAATAGATTAAAATCAGTTGATATTTGATGCAATATTAGTAAGACTATGCTGCCCATTGCGATAAAAAAAAAAAACTAAATTACTATCGTGAATGGACTAATCTTTTTGATATTCTTAGCTTATTTATGCTTCGTTGCACACACGCATAGAAATAAAGTAAACTTAAAAAAATGCCATAGGAGTTCTTCCAGCATACCTAGGTAGCGACAGAAACAAGATTTTAAATATTAATTGCAAAATGATTTTACATTGATTAACATTGTGTTACCTCATTTATTATTTATCTAATTGGTAAAGGTTTTTATTACTTTACGATATTATTGTCAATATCTAAAGCAAATAGGCTATTATTATGCTATTATAAATTAACTTATTATAAATTCTAAAGTCACTCTATTTGTTAACCTTTTCACGACGAAACGGCTGAATGGATTTTAGTGAAATTCGGTATGAATCCATCCCATGAGAAACAACAACTACTCTTTATTCGGTTACCAGACCCACGCAGGTAAAACCGCGAGCTAGATACCGTATGAAATATCTGCAAACCAAATCCATCAGCCCCTGAGCCTCCAATACTGAAATAACAAGATATTTGACCGCAGGCCGATCACGTCCGATATCACGATATGCTTGTCAGCGATTCCATCGGCGTGGATACACGTCATTTGATCGAGCAATATGTCAGCCGGATTAGATTTGTGTTTCAGAAATCATTCTTAGACTAGTGGGATAATATAGTAATAAGTAATAGAGTCACGACTTTATCCTCTTCAATAATTCTGATGACTTCTCAGAGCGAAGATCTTATGAGAATCACCTACTAAGGAGTAGTCAGAGGCACGTCCAAACGTACGTTCGGCACATGTCCATGGCTTACAACTTGCTAGTATTAACTATGTGACAGGTTGCAAGCTCATCGCCATTTAGCGGAACACTAGCCAGTGACACACAACCTCCGGATCGAAAAAAGGCCATACCCAGCTGGCCAGCTCCTATGTGTGGCAGGATATCTCTGAAAATTCTGTTATGTTGAAATAAGCCTTCAGAAACTGAAAGTTGAATTCTGTGTGTCATTTACACTCCTATTTTCAAATGTATCGGATATTTAAAAGTAGGAGTCAAAAAGTAAAGTCGGAAAGGCGTTTTGACTCGTAATTTGATATGTATAACTTAAATATCTCTGTATGTTCTATTTGATGTGTGGTGTGATCTAATTTCTAGTGGGCTATACCAGGCATTGGGATCGCTGGCTTTTACTAGAGGCTAGTAGGGTCTGTAAATGTCCACAGGGCTAGGCGACTACACTCCTGGTTTTTAGCGCCATCAGGGGGTCATCATGCCATCAGTGCCATCAGGACCTGTGGGTACAGGTCCTGATGGCACTGATGGCATGATGGCAGTTATTAATCGGATACCACAGTAAATCGGATCCGATTAAAAACTGTAGTTTTCCTTGTCCAGAACAACATCTGTGTAGAAATTAAGGTCAATCTGTTCAGTTGTGTTGGCGCTAAGAAGGTACATCCATCCATAAATCCAAGCAAACTTTAGCGTTTATAATATAGGTGTTATTATTATCTTGAAGTCCTAATTCTAAAGTTATTTCAATCAAAAATGGGGAAAAGGCGCTTTACAATTCCATCTCTATTTATTCGGATGAATATCTCGTTAATTTCACCGTTTCGGCTTCCTTAACAGCTTTATTCATGAAACTTAAGTTTTTACAGGGCCAAATGTTTTTCGATCGACATTCAGATTTATTTGTGAAGAGAAATTGGCTTTCTGATTATGTATTGTGAAAGTTTGAAAGTAATTTTGGCTTCGAAACAAATTGGAGCGTGGTCAGTAAGCAAATTATGGATGATGCTTGTTTCTAAGAGCCGAATATAGCCAGTATAAAAATAGTAATATTCTATTACTTCACTATTAGAAACAAAAACGTGCTAGCTACTAACATCTTATCTGAGTCTGTCACCATGACAACAATACTAAATTGTATTTAGAGGTAAGATAGCCAGTTCCAAAGTCTGTTGAGGTCTTCGGGTGAAGATGTTTTCCATCTACAGCGTTTTCTTGACAACTTGCCATAGATGAGAAAAATCCACGCGCTTCTCCGTACAATTGAAATAGTTGTTATGGTCAAAGGAAACATATATAAGTACGATATTTTATGGCAGCCAGCAGACTTGCAATGATGTATGGTCCCGAATGCTGGGCTATGGTACGATGGTGGTAGATAGCCAGGCGGACTTGAAATAAGTACTACCACCAAGTCCCTCTTTGGACCAAACCCAGGCCCTACTATAGGGCAAACTACAAGACTACAGAGGCGGTCTTTTTAATGTTATAACGTCGCGACAATGATTTCGCTTCAAAGTTGTCTGAAATTATAAATTTATGGAAGTTGTACTAACCTGTGTAGTAGAGTTCAGGAACTGTCGTAGTTCGCAGGTTATTATGAATACCTTTGTGTTGTTTTAATGATGCCTTGTTAGCAGCTGTGTGTTTCTGTGTTCTGTAACCTTATCAGTGGTTTGGTTCTCTTTGGCTCGTTCAGAGCGTCATACATAATTGACTTAATCATAATAGCAACCATAGATGTGATCTACCTGGTTTATCCCGGGCAATATAATCTCTGGATTTTGCAAGCGTTATAGTTGAATAAATAAATAAATAAACATTACAGGACATTCATTTCACACAGCGCCATCTAGCCTCAAACTAAGATGAATGATGATGAATGATCATAACACTGCTTGTAGAACCTGCTAAGATCCACCTGGCTAGCAACTACTCCAGTCGAAGTGCCGCGACTATAGTTTGCCGTGTTCCGTTAGAGAGCCAGTGCCTTTTGGAAAATCTCGCTTCATCGAAACCTAATCATTGCTCTGGCTTGAGTTAAACAAGCCTGGAGCTAACCCATGATGTTTATAAAAACAAATATAGCTGTAAGATCCCTATAGATTCCCGTTGTTTCCCATGTTATGAAAGTTCCCTACCATAATGCATAATATATACATATCGATTTTACATAACTGCCGCGTTTGGCAGGTGGATTAGTAATCGTGGTCAGTACATATAGTTATAATGTATTTGGGTAGATGCTTCAGCCTATCCTGATGTACACATCAGATAATCATAATGTAGCCTTTTACGGGAGGATTATCTAGGAAGTGCCAAAATTATATCACCAGGGTCGCCGCCAACATTACCGTACCAAAATCTTCCAAAAACAAAACGAACATTCATTTCACACAGCGTCATCTAGCCCCTAGCCTAGTAATATGGAAACTAGAATATGGATACAATACTTTTTTTTTTTTGTGAATACTTATCATGTAGTATAACCATACAAAAACAAGCATTCATATTCATGTTCTGTGTGGCAATCAAACCCACAACCCACAGTGCCGAAGGCAAAGCTTGGAAGTTTGTTATAAATATCTTGTGTGAATCACACAAAACACTGAATCATTTTATATTCGAATTCAAATTCTACCAGTTGATGGTACACTGATATTAATGGCGACCTACGTTTGAACTAAGATCAGGTATTGTTGTGTGTATCATTGTCTCAGCATTATATTTGTCTTGTATTGTTTTGCTACGAAATTTTGTTCGCAAATGAGAATAATAGAATAATTCCGTAGTAGACCGTAATTAATAACGTCGGCAAGTATTCAAATAAACCAGTGTTTATTTTTAATTCACGAATAACCCTTAAACATTTCGAAGGTTCCTTTAGCTACTGTCGTACTGTTGCTTCATCTCATCTGATTTTTCAAGTTATGATAAGGCCGAAAAGGTGGAGGCGCACCTCCCGCGGAATCCATAAAAACTGAGGAACTGGCTATCTTATCTCTAAATGCCATTATAATATACAACAACAATTTTAGAATTGAAATGAATGAATAGGTAAGAAGGTGGTAGCTAGCCAGGCATACTTTAAAAAAGTCCTACCACCAACCAAACCAAGCACATTATTGTTCTCACCCCGGGATCGAACTCAGGACCTCTGGATCTAAAATCGTGGGTTGAACCACTAGACCACAGAGGCGGTTAAGATTTCCCAATTTTCAAAACAACAAATTTCACATTGGATCATTTGCGTGAGTCCAATTTAGGCTTGACCGGTTTTTAGTAATTGCTGTGATACTTTAGACGTACCTAAGCTAGATCCTCAGTTAGTTGAGAATTCCGGGTGAAGTACGCCTCTACCTTCGGCCTTATCTCAACTTGTAACCTTAAGATGCAGGCCAAGCGCTTACCCGTTGTACAATAAAAAACTAAAAAAAAATGTTGTAAGTGAGACGGCCTACGTCCCGTTTGGAACGAGATGATTTCTACTGATTTTACTACTCACATGATTTCTAGTTAACTAGTCCCACGTTCAAATGTGGGCCGGAACCGGAATCGGTTTGCGTGTCCGATTTGCACTTGACCGGATTATAATTTAAAATTGGTCAGCTTTTGACCTCGACTTACGTAGGATGAAATCTATGATGGAACAAGCTTACCCGACAACGTTCATTACTAAATCAGAAATAGAAGCAACAGCTTTTCAGTGTTTAATAACGAAACCACATGCCTGATGCCTGAAACTTTAACCCTCATCTCGCATAATCCACTGGATTAAACAAATTCTTGCCGAAATATCGTAGTTTCATCCTACTTAGTTTTTTCATCCGTTTTAGTATCCGACCGGGTGTAACTAAGATTTATTGTTTGTTGAGTATTCGTGTTTAGTTAGAAGTAAACTCATTTAATCACTTATCGATATATTAAGTATGTAGAATGAAATTCAAGATCTCTAGGAATTAGGAAAGAGCAGCCTCTCGGCATAGTCGGTAGCTCTGATTTCTGCGCTGTATGGATTCAATTCCCAACAAAGACGGATGTATGATGTTTGTCCTGTGGTTGGATGGATCCACTGGTGGATTCAAGAGGAAAATAAAATTGCTTTGGCTCCACCGGTGGAGCCTAGTAGTGGATCTAAGTGTACGGATTGTATCAAAGTATCTATTAACTAAAAAAACTAAATTATGTATATATATTCCTATAGCAAAAGCATCGCTTTTTCTGGGGCTAGATGTTTCTTATTATTAGAACTTAAACTGATCTGCAATATTATTGTCTTTCAGAAACCGTCTGGCCTATCGGAAAACGGTCGACTTTCAGTCTGCACAGTGGACCGAAAAGCCAGCATAGTCTCATCCACATACGACATATCACCTACCAAAGGCCAGCACGTCAGCCCAGCGCCTTCCCAGCACAGCTTTACCGATGAGTCCAGGGTCTTGCGATCAGAATCGATCAGAACGGCTGACCTAAGATCAGAGTCAATCAAAACTGCTGATTTGAGAGAGACATTGAGAAATGACTCACTCAGGAATGACTCGCTTAGAAACGACTCGCTCAGAAACGATTTGCTAAGAAATGACTCATTCAGAAATGACTCGATTAGAACTAGTGATGTGGCGAGGTCGGAATCGGTGCGGACCTCGGATGTCAGTCGAACGGATTCGATGAAGGTGGCTGATGTGATTCGGTCCGAGTCAGTTAGAACTGCCCATTCTGGAGGTAAATAATGCTTTTGTTACTAAGATTTAGGTACTAAGAACCGTCTACAAAAACTGTTTCGCCTTATATTTATGCAGGTATGTTGATATTTATGTTTGGATATACCGTATCGAAGACTTCGTCCAATTTCGTAAACCATTTGAAAATAGCCTTCTCGACGACTTTTAGAGAACATTTAAATCGTTACAAATAAACTTATTTCATCAAATTAAATTCAATACCACAATACTTTAAACTCACCGTAGAGAAACACCTACACATCAATTTCATAGTATGAACAATAGTGTTTCTTTTTTGTTTTTTTTTAGCATAGCCAGAAAAAAAAGTTTTTTTTTACTAAAAAAATATTGAAACAGACAATAGTGATTTCAACTTAATTTTAAATCGATTCCAGATCTATCCCGTCGCGCCTCAGTGCGCTTTGAAGGTCCGAAGACGGTAGCCTTCGAAGGCGCTTCCAGTCCCGGCCCCGGTGAAGGCCTAGCCAACGGGACGACGCATGTGAAACCCAAGAGTCGGAGCGGATCTATAATTGGTGCCATCAGTCCTATTATGGGCACAGGTAAAGAGTTACTAAGCAGCTAAAATTGTATTTCTTATATGAGTATTATATGTAAGATTGGTTGTCTCTTAGCCTCGGGGCTTGCCTGGGCAACGATCTCTACAGTACAGAGAGCTTTCCCTCTCGGCACTACGGCAAGCTGAGGTTGCAAACAAAGATGTCAGTTTAGTTAAAAACATGTAGCATTTTTCTGATAACAGCTTACTTATTACACAATTTATGAATAATACTTTATTGCTATTGTACACAATTTAATGAAAACAATTTTATTTAGGACTTTTATGCGTATACAATTGCTATAAGAGCTACGTGTTACTAGCGTATACTTAAAAGTACCGAAAGTATAACACAATATACTTTCCGAATCAGATACTTCCATTCTAATACATAAGCTTTTCAGAAAAAATGTTAAAAGTGACGACTGACACGTCTGCTTATTTGTTATAAATAACTTTATTATTTCCCTGCAGAGGAAAGTTCCGATTCTTCGGAGCTCACGCCAATCACGCCACAGTCTGAGTTACTACAGCAGACCTTATTCCTTAGGATGCTAAGTACAATGTCCACTGAGTCGCTAAGTTAGTTTATTCTTGACTGTTCATGTCTTAAGCATCTCCATTGAAAACTTTATGGAATTGGAAAACGAAATACATTTAACATTTTTATAAAAGCCATTTTTATAATATTCCTTGATCTCTTTCTTGACTTTTCATAAGTATGACTTGGTTTAACGTTAGAAACATAATAATTTAGACTCGCAGTTGGATTAAAATCCATTTTAGCGTCATTCGTGTGTTTGTTTCTAACATTTTATTTCGCAATTCTGAAAGTGACACAAAAACATGTTATAAAAATAGTTTGAAACTTGTCCACTGATTTTTATGATAATAACATAGCAAAATGTCACACACAGCATTACCCTACTCAGGGTTTTCTTTGTCGTTGTTATCAGAAATCATCGTCATACAAATTGTTAACATCATGTTCTAGACAGATTTGAGACTCAAGCGGTATATCAACATTTTTTTGGATAATCTGTAAAAAATGCGCTACAAAAGGATAAAAAACTCTACCCGTGATAGTACTAGCAGAGTCCTTGCCCATCCACTTGAGGTCACTTACAGTTAACCCCACAGGATGTGCATATAAAGCATCCACCTGAGTAATTAACAATACGAACACTGACTATAGTCATAATAACCTGCCGAGTATGGTGAGTATGTCAACACTCTTTGCACTCCATGATACTTTGGTGGAGACTCTTATCCTGCGCTTAATGGGTTGTAATGATGATGATGATAGGAGGACTACTTGTTTTTTTCCATATACATAATCAAACAATATGTACAATTAAACTAATTATTTACAAGAGAAACAGTCGGATTATCTATGGACCGGTATAAATTGTCTATACCTACTATTAGGCCTTGTTGCTTTGTTTTTCAAGTGGCATAAAAAATATATCTTAAAACTAGCGCTTGAGTCTCGATACACTTTAACGGTTCTGGGATATGTGTCTTAGTTTACTGCTTATGGTTTCAGCGACGCCGGGTGTGCCTTCAAGATCGCGACCTTCTAGTAAAATGACGAAGTACGTGGAATGTTGGGGCGCTGACAAGCCTTTTGCCAACATCACCGACTCCACTCTTGCCAAGAATATTGGAATCTCAGTAAGTATATACTGTACCCGTCGTTGTAAGGAAATCTATTGTTTTATTTCGATAGAAAAACAGCACTTAGTAGTATTATTATTTATTCTGTCAGTACTTATACATCACAAAATACAACACCTAAAACCATTAAGACGTTTTAGACACCTTTGACCTAAATAATGTAAAATTGGTTACCGCAGTAAAACATTACACATAAACAGCAATAAAATGATGTTTATCATCAGCATCTTTATAACAGCTCTGTGGTCTAGAGGTTCGTTCACCAGAATCAGATCCAGAGGTCACAAACTCGATCTCCAGGGGGTTACAAATTTGTGATCGGTTTGATTGGTGGTACGGCTATAAGTACCTACGCCTATCTTACCTAAGTATGACGCCATAACAAAAAATATAATTGTTATATACTGATCAAGCATTTAGAGGTAAGATAGCTAGTTCCTCTATCTGTTTAGGATTCCGGGTGAAGTGCGCTACCACCTTCTGTCTTATCATAACTTGAGACAAGGTGAAATAAAGGCCAAGCGTTCCCTGTCGTACCATAAAAACAGCCAGTTTTTACCTCTGTAAAAATGTTTTTTAGAGATTTTAAGTACCTACCTATACTTTTCAGTTCTATGTCATTTTTTCTATCACTTTTCAACCATTACCAGTAATTTAACTCACTGCAAAACACCTATTTTTTTACCACGGGGAAGCGCTTGGCCTACATCTCACCTGGTGTCAAGTAATGACAATGCCGAAGGTGGAAGCGCACTTCACCCGGAATCCTAAACAGACCAATAAACGAACCATCTTACCTCTAAATGCCAGAATATACAATTTAGAATTGTTGTTATGACGACATAGTTAGGTTAGATATAGGTAGTTTGCCAGGTGGACTAGAAACAAGTCATACCACCAACTAAGCCAAGTATAAATTTGTACCCCAAATGGGATCGAGCTTCTCTGGGTCAGACACCAACCAGAAACCAAGGCAGTTTGCCCCTTACCCGCTTCTAAAATACCTTTCTTTACATTCCAGAGCTTAGCAATGATAGAACAGAATTTACTACCTCAAAGGACAACATGCTGTGACTGCAGGTAAGATTTATTATTTGTATACATTTGCATAGTTTAATATGAAATTCGAGGCAAATATTTTAACCACACTCAACGGAACCCTATTAATAAACCTTCGCTGTCCCTCCGTCCATATGTATGTCAGCATGCTGTATATCTCATGAACCTTAATAGGTAGATAGTTCAGAGTATCTACCTATTAAGATAATCAATTAATGGGGGTAAACAAGAGACTGATTTTTGCATTGAAATATGGATCGGAACCTTCGGTGTACGTGTCCGCAATTGGCCGATTTTATTCATCAAACGGACGGCTGAAACGCGAAATTCGTTGCCTGCTGTCCTTCCTGAAAGCTACATTAATCGCCTCTTCAAGGCGATGTTGTGTTCTGAAATAAAATACTCATGTAAAATATATATACTCAATACTTTTTTCCTCTTCTAGGATTCAACTCTGTTCACTGCTCAGAGCGATGCTTATAAGGAACATCTACTAGGGGTAGTCAGAGGCACGTCCAAACTTACGTTCGGCACATGCCCACGGTTTGCAAGTTGCTAGTATAATACGTGTCAGGTTTATTTTATTTATTTATTTATTTATTTTAGGAAAACTTACAGCTAAACATACATAGTAGTCAATTAAATAGTGTATGTAGCCATAGATGCTACATGCAAGAAGGCCAATTAAAAATTTCCACATATAGATAAATGAAGTGAATTTGTAATAAAATAAACAGACAGTAGACGACATATATAAAAGAATAAGTTATACTAATGAAAATAAAAATAAAAACAATAAATTAAAGTATGCACATACATAAAAAACACACACAACAAAGATGGGCCTCTAATCTTATGCGTTAAAGTACCTATCACTAAGTAAGCGTTTAAGCTTACTTGTTTTTGTATTGAATAGATCAATATCTAAATTACCCTTAGCCAATGAATTAAACGAGCTACCAGCTCTCAACAAATATGAATTTTGCCTATAATTAGTCCTAACTATTGGAACAAAAAGAGTATTAGGGTTCCTCAATGCAGCCCTAGTAGCACGCATACCTATTAGCTCAAGAAGCTCTGGGCAATCTACAGTGCCGTTCGCTATGTTTAAAAGATAAGTCAAATCGGCCATTTCCCTTCGTTTGGACAGCGGAAGGAAGTGAAACTTGCGACATCTCGCATCATAGTCAGGTAAGAATATATGTGCTCGGTATTGAATGTAACGCAAAAACCTCTTTTGTATGGACTCTAAACGTGAGGAATAAACGTCATAACTGGGATTCCATACTTGCGAGGCGTATTCTAGATGACTGCGCACGTAAGCGCAATAAAGTATTTTGAACGTTTTTATACTTGTAAATTCCGACGACATTCTAAGAACAAAGCCTAATGCTCTTGACGCTTTTTTGACTATAGTGTCAATATGATCGTCGAATAACAGTTTGCTGTCAAATATCACCCCTAAATCTCTTATAGTATTAACTCTAGTAAGTGGTGAACTGAAAAATGTGTAATTGTATGTTAGTAATGTAGATTTACGAGTAAAGGAGCACACAAAGCATTTGGCGACATTAAGATCTAATTTGTTAAGTATACAATAATTTTGAAACCTATTCAGATCTTCTTGTAGGCGGTGAGCGTGCGAAAAAGATTTAATTTGGTGTAGAATTTTCATGTCGTCAGCGTACAACAATATTTTAGAGTAAATAAAGCAAGAAGAAATGTCATTTACAAAAATGGAGAATAGAAGTGGACCCAATAAGGATCCTTGGGGAACACCCGAAGGAACGTTCATAGAACACGAAGAGTAACCGCCTAAAACTACAGTCTGACACCGGTTGCGGACATAGGATGAGAACCATCTAAACAGATTACCCCTAATGCCAATCCGCAAAAGCTTTTCAAGCAGAACTGAATGATCAATTCGATCAAAGCACTTGGAATAATCTGTATAAATAATGTCCACTTGCGAGGGTTCAGACATAGAACGCGACAAGAACTCAGCGCAAAGCAGAAGATTCGATGTTGTAGACCTACCTCTCAAGAAGCCGTGTTGAAATAATGAAATACTATGCTTGAGTGCGGAGTATAGCTGTGTGTAAACAATTTTCTCCAGGACCTTAGCAAACAAGCATAGCTTAGATATTGGCCTATAGTTTTCGACTTTACTCTTCGGACCCTTTTTATAAATGGGGGTTATGAATGCAGTTTTCCAAATTGTAGGCACTATGCCCTCCGTGAGAGACCGCCGATAAAGAAGTGAGAGAGGTAGAACAAGGCTTTTGGCACACTTTACGATTAAAATGGCAGGGATGTAATCAGGCCCCGCAGATTTAGTTAGGTCTAGAGTTTTAAGCAGTTTAAAAACATTTCCCTCTATGACTTCAACCGCACTAATGTCCGCAGATGACTCAATATCCATTGACCAGTCTGAAACATTCCGCACACAAGTCTGGGGGCTATCGAGGAAGGTTGAGTGAAAAAACTCACCAAAAAAGTCACAGATCTCGTCACCTCGATCTGACGAGCGATTCCCATATTCAAGAGTGGAAGGGTATGAGTTCGATTGATTTTTGCTTTTTACAAATGACCAAAAAGCGCGAGGATTTGACTTTATACATTTTTCAGTATTAGTTATATATATCCCGTACATTTCATTTTCCATAGCACGCGCTCTTTCTCGTAATAAAATAAACGAGTCGCGGTCGTATGTGTTACCATAAATTTTATATTTTTTGTGAAATTTAGCTTTTTCTCGGAGGAGTTTAATCAAAGGCCGCTTATACCAAATCGGGTACCTACGGGTGGGGATAACTAGTTTAGTGGCAACGTAGGTATCACGCAAGCTATACAAAGTACTGTAAACAAAGGAAACAGCTTCTTCAATATTTCTACTACCGAGCTCAGAATGCCAGTCGACTACGTCTAGACAAGTACAAATAGAATCGAAATCGCCTTTGTGGTACATATACTTAGTGTAAGGACGCGGTTTGAGGGAATGTATTTCAACAAATTCCGCGGTGGTTACAACCGAACGGTGGTGGGGGTCTTCCGTAACTAGAGGACAATCACATTCATCAACAGTTACATCACTATTAGAAAAAATTAAGTCCAACAACCGACCATAACTAGCGTTAACGTATGAGTTATACTGCAGAAGATTACCTGTATTCATGTTATCAATAAATTCAAACTGATGCGAACCTTGGAGATTAGTAGGGGTTAGTGAAATTCCGTCATTAATATCAATAGTCCATGTTACAAGGGGCATATTAAAGTCTCCAAATACAATAATTTTGTCTAGCGGGTTCTCTAACGCTATTTTCGATAGATTTCTAGCAAAGTTGACTAATTGCTTGGACATCGAATTACCTAAACTCTCATCGCAAATATATACCACACCGATATGCATTTTGTAGGTAGATCTTGTGTTACGGTTCTTTAATGATAAGGATACCCATAAATCCTCAGCACTAGAAGACCACTCCCGCCGCATCTCGGCCACCAGCTCCCGGCGAACAGCGATCAGTACCCCGCCCCCCTTGTCTTGATTAGTTTCCTCATAATTACGATCGCGTCTCCAAACGATGTAGCGATCATCGAAAAGTTCGTTGTTACTCAAGCTGTCGTTTAACCAAGTTTCGGTTATACATATTATATCGTACGAGCATAGAGCAATATTCCTATAAAATGTGGCAGTTTTTGTACGAAGACCGCGTACGTTTTGGTAATAGATTCTAAACGGAGCGTAATTTAAAGTTAAGTTTTATTAGGTATCGATTAGGCAAAGAAAGCTGCAAAATATGAATTGGGTCTAAAATATTGGCAAAATAAAAGATAACAATATAATTCAGTAGCATAAGGTGGGTAATTAATGTTAGAGTTATAAAAAGTTTGAATGAAGAGGCAATAAAACGATTAGCGTAACAAAAGAAACAATAAACAATAGCCGATTGACTTACCAGTGCGGGTAGCGATAAGCGTGCGAAAAAAGCTGCATTCAGTAAACCACAACGTGAACTTAAAAACAAGTCAGCGCTTGTCAACTCATGGTAACAATAATTAGGGGCCGCATAGATAAGCATTGAAACTACATACATTAAGATTAAACACACATTAAACACTAAAACTTTTTTAGATCCGAATCCGCTCTAATGGTGATCACGGGGGAGGTTGGATTTTTTCGTATAAAGATCCTACATCCCTTGACCCAGGTGAACATAAAACCGCGGTCCTTAGCTAACGATTTGGTTTTATTGAGCAATATCTTATTATCCAGAGTAAGGTGGTCGTTGACGTACACCCGGGTGGTCCCCTGGAACCCGAGGTCCCCAGCGGTCGTCGCACATTTCTTAGCCGCAGCGACAAAGTTTTCTTTAATATATCTGCTATGTACAGCAACAATAATTGTTTTATTCTTCTTGTCGTTGCGCATAGGTACCCGAGCAATATAATTGATCTGCTCCGTTGGGATCTGGCATTTGATACTGGTACCCAGCTTCGCTACGATGTCGAAGAGATTCTCTGCATTAGAGACAGGGACTCCCTTAATCTCTACGTTGTTAAGGCGCGATCTTTGCTCGTTCTCTTTGAGCTGCATCTCTATCTTCTCCATGCGTAACTGCAAATGCTCGACCTCGTTCTTTGTCTTCTGTAAGCCCAGCACTTCCTTTTCAATTTCGATGATCTTATCTGATAGAGCCACGATCTTATGGTCGATGAAATCGATAGACGATTTTATATCGGATAGTTCGGGCTTGATAGTTTTTAGTTCAGATAGTTCGGCCTTGATGGTCTGGATGCTCTCATTAAGCCCCGGAAGCACAGCAACCTGGCTGGACAATCGTTGGAGCTCCGCCAGCACAGCATCCATATCAGCCGGAACAGGAGACTTCAAAGAGGGGGGAAGTGGGCTTGCCAATCTGGTGTTCTTGCAAGCCCATCGTTGCTAAGCGGAATACTAGCCATGACACATGTCAACGACTAGGAAGCGCTTGGCCTTCATATCACCTGGTAACAAGTTGAGATATAAGGCCGAAGGTGGAGGCGCAACTCACCCGGAATCCCCAATAAACTGAGGAACTGGCTATCTTACCTCTAAATTCCGGAACACTTTTTTTCTTTAAGAATTGTTATTATGGCGACAGAATTAGGTAAGATGGTGGTAGCTTGCCCGGAATCCTACCACCAGCCAATCATGGACATGTTGGGTTCCTCACATGAACGCACACAACCTCCAGATCGAAATGCGGGCTCATACCCACTTGGTCACACACATCTATTTTTGTGTACAAAATGTCCAGTAATAATAATACGATATTTCAGCTACAATACGGAAGGCATGAATCGCCTTACTCTGTGGTTCACGCGGTCGTCGCAAGAGCGGCAGTACCGCGGACAGCCAGACCCTCAGTTCAAATACAACGTCGCGTGCGCAGCACTGCTGATGTTCCTACTGGCGTTTATACAGCTCACTGTGTCCGAGTAAGTAACTACAGGACGTACATACATTTTCGGTCATTAGGATTCCGTACCCAAAGGTTGCCAACGGGAATTGACTAACAGCGGAGACTTAGTCCGTTTAAATACAATTTGGAGACGGCAAACTAGCAGACCACCTGATGTTAAGTGCATCTTGTGCCTATAACAAAGCCTTACTGCGTCACATCCACAAAGTATATGGTATATGTAACCATACCCTTCAAACAGGTATACAGCAATGCTGCTAGATGGTCGAAATAGTTATGGTGGTAGTACTTCCCCGGACAAGCCCTATACCAAGGAGCTCTACTTACTACTCTTGAACTGTCTGCCTGTCAGCGGGCGTTCACAGTCACCAGTTTTCACAGTGTGTATATCTATTGCGGGTAAAGCAAAAGACAACAAAAAAAAATACAAGATTTAAGGTTAAAAGAAACGTGTTTATTTTGCCTTCTGACAAATGTGCAAAAGTGGGTTGGAACCCTCGGTCTGCGTGGAGGGGAACGAGACTTAATTTGAAGTTCCCGAAAATCTTACGTACATACATTATTCTTCCTTGTTTTTCAGAGGCATTGTCCTATACGCGTCATTCGGCCCAACTCTGCTCACTCTACTAGTATTTGTGTACCTCTCGTGGTACGATGGGAACATGATTCGAAGAGGACTTCATCCGCTGTCTGACATACCTAATGACGACTTCGTTGATAACTGCACTAAGCCTGGACAGGTACATTCAATTCGCTACTAAAAGAAGACTTGACCGTATTCAATGTTAAAAGACATCCGTTTACGCACTTAGACTTAGACTTTTTTTAAACTGTTAAGGTCCATAAATAGTGCTTGTTTACCAAGCATTCAATGTCCTTTTTTTTATTGCACGACGGGTAAGCACTTGGCCTTCATCTCACCTGGTAACAAGTTGAGATAAGGCCGAATGTGGCGCACTTCACCCGGAATCCTCAACAAACTGAGGAACTGGCTATCTTACCTCTGAATGCCGGAACACAACAATTTTAGAATTGTTATTATGGCTACAGAATTAGGTAAGATGGTGGTAGCTAGCCAGGCGGACTTAAACAAAGTCCTACCACCAACCAAACCAAGCACAATATATTGTACTCCCCATGGGGATCCGTGTCCTGATCATAAGTGGCTACCGTCGCCTAAGGACGCTTCTAATACCAGAAGCATCATTCGCCTGTTGTCAATCCTTGTAGGGAGCTTTGACATCCTTACTCACTACAAAAACACAGCATGAGAAACGCAGCATGCAGATAGACATGCTATTTCGCTGCGATATTAAAACACACCTTAACACCTTTACTGCGATCATCAATCTGCCTGCCAAGCGTGGTTATTGTGACAAAAACCCTTCCGCTTTGGAGGAAGCTCTGTCAGTGGAGACTAATGGTGTTGTGATGTTGATGTGAAGGAGAATAAGTGCAACAAGTTCATATTCATATCTTTTTTAAAACCATCTAGTGTGATTTGGATTTAATTTGATGCATAAACTACTCCATCTTTTTTTAAATCGCACGCCTAAATATAAAAATGCGCAAAGGATAAGACGATCTACGTTTATTGATAAAATTTAGTTTGTAAATTTTCAGAAATTCATTGAGAAAACAATGTCTGGCCTATGGTTTACGATAAAGCAATGTTGAGCGGCTGAGGTTCCAGATTGGTTACATAATTTTTATTTCCAGGTGGTGTCCGACAACCGTTTTATAAGACTGACGATGTTTATAGTCTCTGTGCTACTCATTTCCGCCTGCGCTGTTGTAAATTTGGTGAGTATTTCAGTAGCCTTACATATGGACATAATTTGTTTTTTATCAATCAGGAGGATTTATTTTTCTTGTACTTCAAAAAAGCTGTTGTTTGTTCTCAAAAGTTCTCTTGACCATGCAACTGGCACAGGCAACATGAAGTCTACGATGGAGCAAGCCTACGCAGAAGGTGCAAAGTAGAAACAATAATCTTCACGATGATTAAGGGTTATGTTTTCTTATTGATTGTTATATAATATTCTCTCTATCTTTGCAGCTCCAGAAGTATGTGATTGAAGATTTTAGAGCAGATAAATTAAATATATCGGAAATTTCTGCAGATAAGATCAATGTGACAGACATGCCTCTAAATAGTTATCTTGTAAATGAAGTGGATTCAGCTCCTGTGAGTTTTGTAACAGTATTTTCTCTGTTTTGTATCCCTGTACTCACCACTCATAGCAAACGTAACTCTTTACGAAATAGTAGTTTCTCAGAGGGTTTGGCGATGTATGCAGATTCGGATTCAGATTTAGACTAGTGAATGATAAATTTGAGTGTGGGAACTCTACTCCATGGACCGAAGTCATTGTGGTGTGGTCGTTGGGTGTCCCAGCGAGTACCGCGATAATGTCGTCATCATCCTTGTAATTCTTTATAGTACACATTAATGTGATCTAAACATGTCATAGGTAAACATATGTACAGAGGCGAGCTTAACCCTTACAGAGTTTTCTGCCAGCAAAATTGTGAGAGAGAGACTATAAAGTGATGATGATGATTTTATACAATATCATTTATAATGAAATATACATTTTTACAGACGCATATTTACAGCACTGTGTTAACACTAGCTTCTATATCAGTATTTCTGCGAGTTGGATTTGTGCTCAAGTTCTTTATGATGTGCTTTACCCTCATCATCCACATAACGATGTTCGCGTCTTCAGATATATTTTACCTTTATGGGAATAGAGGTTTGAATGAAAAGTGAGTTTAATAATGTATGTTTGGAACAATATAAGCCCCTTAATACTGCCCCGAGTAACACCAATTTATTTATTGAGTGATATAGTCAAACTGCATAAACTCGCTTATCATACCAGTACGATAAAAGTTGTAATAGCACACTTTTTATTCTACTGGTATTTTAAGCAACGTTTTTTTAACTTGTTAGCCATGGAAACTCTATTTTTTGTTTTTATGTTTTTAAAAATAACCTAAAAATATTATACGCTATTACGTTTTTTATTTATTTTAGCTATACAAAGATACCCTTCGTGGCGAATGCGGGCCTAATTTTAGTATTTCTGGCTGCTCTATTTCATATCTTGGACCGACAGATCGAATTTACATCGCGTACTGATTTTCTGTGGAAAGATAAACTAAAGTTTGAACAAGAAGAGGTGGAAACTATGAGAGGGATCAATAAGGTATATTTTTACTAGTATTTTAATACTGTTAACCTTTTCAACAGGATATTTAACAAGCTATCCAATATACAATTCAATATCATATCAAAAAATATTCAATTGTTTGTTATCATGTCTCAATCACTTTTAGAGTATGTTACTGTTATTGGCTTTTTTTTCGACGTGTAACTGATTTTACTAACAACACACCTTGAACGAGAAATTGTTGAAAATATTTTATCTGCTGATTGTTTATTTAACGATTCATGTAAAAATGTTTCTCTACAAGTTATTGATCCGAGTTACCTTTTGTATGATCTTTTTTATGTTTTTCAGATTTTACTAGAAAACATCTTACCAGCTCACGTTGCAGAGCATTTTCTGACTTCCGTTGCTTCAGAGGTAACAATTTTCATTTTTGATCATGATTTATACATCATCATGACACTTCATGACACTGTGCAAAATATACAGTATTATTTGTTATATAATGTTTATACTTTATTGTACACACACAGAAATTATAGAACAAGATCACTGAAAATTTAAAAGTATGGTAAAAGCGAGCTTAACCCTCATAAGACTTGTCATACAGCAAACCTAGGTAGAGAGAAAAGCAAGATTTTAAATTTTATGGGAAAAGTGTACAATACTAATAAATAATATACTTAATATACTATTTGGAATAATAAGACAAAATACTATATACGTTATAAATATAATTTAACACGCTTTTTTTATTTTTTATTTATTATACTACGGGAAAGCGCTTGGCCTTTAACTCACCTGGTCACAAGTTGAGATAAGGCCGAAGGTGGAGGCGCACTTCATCCGGGTTCCTCAACAAACTGAGGAACTGGCTATCTTACGTCAAATGCCGGAACACAACAATTTTAGAATTGTTGTTATGACGATAGACTTAGGTAAGATGGTGGTAGCTAGCCAGGCGGACCCAAACAAAGTCCTACCACCAGCCAAACCAAGCACAATATATTGTACTCCCCATGGGGATCGAACCCGGGACCTCTGGATCTGAAATCGTTGGGTTGAACCACTAGACCACAGAGGCGGTTAAATCTTCAAGCGTAGTTTTAAGCATCTAGCTCATTGGGAAGTAATTTCAAAATTGCAAGATTTCAACCTCGCGATATTCATTGTACTGTTAATATAATATAGGTAAGGTATAATATAGGTACCTCATTAAACATACATAACATGATATTATAATACATACCTATTACAAATACCTATCTATACATAAAATTCTAAATATATAGGGAGAGGTGAGGAGTGCTTTTAGACTTTTTGTCTTATTTTAGTCCAAGTCAAAGTCTAAGAATAAGCATTTGTTTAATTTCGTTTGGTTTAATTTTAAACATCAAATCTACCGCTTCTTCAAAATCGCGAAGAGAGCCAGGACACGAAGAGTGAGGCAAGAAACTATTAACAATTATGAGTTGAGTATATAGGTGCCCTATTACTAATGTCAACCTGTTTTTCTGTTAATCTGCTAGTTACTATGCTTTACCAGGTTTATGAGGCATTCAATCTTTTTCAGGAAGATCTTTATCACGAGAGATATTCCAGTATAGCGGTGATGTTCGCGTCGATACCAAACTACAAGGAGTTTTATGATGAGACTGATGTCAACAAACAAGGACTCGAATGCCTCAGACTACTCAACGAAATAATTTGTGATTTCGATAAGGTACTTATCACAATATTTTTTATTTTTTTTATAATATTCAGTCAGCAAGAAAAGTGTTTTCTATTATACACCGAGGAAGTGATTGACCTTCATTAAATCTGCTAAAAGTCAAAGTTATTTTGTCAGCTTAATTTATGGCGGATTACCTAATTGCTCGCTCCATCGTAGACCTCATGAAAAACAAGCATAAATGCAGCCTAAGATGCAGCACGCTAATCTAAAAGGAATCTATTCACACTGGAGTCCAGATTTCGACTCCAATATTACCGTATCTATGATAAAAACAGACGAAGGCAACAAGTTCCATCCTTACTAATTATAAACGTTTACCATTAGTAAGAAATTGAACTTATAAAAAGGACTCGATCTGTCTGCAAATCAATGTGTTCGGCACAAGGATACGTTCAGCCGTAAGAAGAAGAGATTAGGTCAAAGATATTTGCACATCATTATTATATTAAATGTTGATGCTTTTCAGTTACTTTTGAAGCCCAAATTCAGCTGCATCGAAAAAATCAAGACAATAGGAAGCACTTACATGATTGCATCAGGACTATGTCCTGGAAAAGAAGAGGAAAAGAAAATTGTAAGTAATCGATATCAAAATATGCTGGAGAGCCTGTCACTCATTTTGATGGTACGTTGTACGTTGACTTTTGACTTTGAATTTGACGTTGGTCATAAGTGGTTGCGCAATTGACCCGGAATCCTCAGACATATGCTGGATCATAACAAGTACAATTGATTCTTTGTTATAGAACTTTCACAATGAGAACTCATATTTTGACACGAAAAACGGGTTTTATCGCGTGTAATTTATATAATATACAATATAAGTAATCATCAATACGAAGCAGAGGGTAGTTGTTAAAACGCTTTCGCTTCTCGACTGGTAGCTCCCAAATTCCGATCCACCCACGACGACGACGGCAGGTGGAACCCGTAGTATTCTAATATATGTGTAAATACCCGTTTTTCCTATCAAAATACAATGTGTATAGTGTATATGTATGTGTTGTTTTAACCCTTTATTTCAGGATGCTAAAAGTAAGGAGGAGCATACCGTAGCAATTCTGGTGGAGTTTGCGATGGCTCTCATGTCGATACTCGACCAGATCAACCGAGAGTCTTTCCAGAGATTCAAACTTCGGATAGGTGAGTCAAACTATTCATTATTTTATCTAAAAGATCAGCTTATGACCGCCAAGCGTGCACTAACAAGGATGAGGTCTTCGTTGGAGTGTACACAAAGGTGCCTATTAACTCTCTTCTTGAAGATATTAGGGTAGTAACGCAGCGAACTTTCGGAACCCGCATATTGAACAGATATTTGACAGTCAATGTAGTTAAACAGTCTGCTGTAGTCAGAACCAACTTTCACTTATTGATTGATGAATGTCTAGATGTCTGATGAAGTGGTATTAGATCTATGTTTAGATCATGATTTAAGGATATTTAAGGCTACACGGGGCCGCGGAGTATGCTGGCGGGCGGTGGTGCATACTCTGATAGTGCCTAGTGCACTGTCAATATCATCAGAGTCTTTTGCAATTTAAATAAAGCTCCTCGCGGCTTTCTGGCAATTTCAACGACTTGTGCTGGTGTCCTTTGATAGGCAAACACGGCAGTAATTCCGCGGGGCAAAAGGCACAGTGCGTGTTAAAACTTTTTGACGGGCCATTTAAGTACCTATCTATAATATAATACCAGTTTCACTTTTACTTTCTTAACGCCTAGCTATCTAGGTTTTTATATAGGGTTCAATAGAAGAAATAGTTTTACGAATACCAATAGAGGAATGAGTCCTGCTAAAAGAAAACTCTAGAAACTGATCTAATATGTCCTTCACTAAATATGACAGGTCTAAGTCACGGGCCAGTGATCGCCGGCGTAGTGGGTGCTCAGAAGCCTCAGTACGACATTTGGGGGAACACGGTCAATGTGGCGTCTCGGATGGACTCCACCGGCGTCATGGGCAAGATCCAGGTCACTGAAGACACTGCTAAGTAAGTTCTTGAAATAAAAGCATGTTAGTTATAATGAAAATTAGCTTGTGTACATAACATCATAATCTATTTATGTCCGCTTTTAACAAAGCCTCTTCCGAAGTGGTCAGCACACTTGGTAGGTAGATTGGTGGTCTTTTTACATTCGTATACCTATCCTTCCCATACCCATGCAGCTCTTGACTTTGAAACATGCTCATGCAAGGATTGGGTCTACTATGGGGCGAGCTTACCAAAAATGTGCTTATTAACATGCCTCATAGCTCAGTTGTTAGTAACTCTGCCTTCTGCGCTGTAGGTTGTGGGTTCGATTCCCACCCAAGACAAACATTTGTGTGATGAATATAGATGTTTGTTCTGTGTTTCGGTGTTTGTATTGTATGATAAGTATGTATTTACAAAAAAAAAGCACATAAGTATTCTATCCGTAATCTAGTTCCTTGGGGCTAGATGGCGCTGTGTGAAATTAATGTCCTGTAATGTATATTTATATTTATTTATCTCTTTTTTAAGACAATAGGTGCTTAGATAATACACAGAAAGATGCGGCCCTCCTTTAGGTAAGATCCAAAATATTGAAAGAAATGACATAAGCGGGCTGAGTTGGAGCGGTCGATTCTGAAGCCGCGACTACACCGGCTGGTTATAAAACTTAATGTGTCCATATTACAAGCTTTGCTTAGTTTGAGGTTATACGGCGTAGTTTGCTTCTGCTCGTACATTCGCACGTGTTCATAAGTACATAATAATAATTCTAAAATTGTTGTGTTCCGGTATTTAGAGGTCAGATAGCCAGTTCCTCAGTTTGTTGAGGATTCCGGGTGAAGTGCGCCTCCACCTTCGGCCTTATCTCAACTTGTATAACCAGGTGAGATGAAGGTCAAGTGCTAACCCGTCGTACAATTTAATTTAAGAAAAAGTTATCACTGAACTACAAGGCTTGTCTTGTCCCGGAAGGTAAATGTGATTCTATGATGTGTTTTAAAGCTATACCAAACCTTTAAACGCGTATCTAAAGCTAATTGGCTTCTCTGATAACCTAGACTAGATTGATTAAGAATATTTATATTTCAGAGTCCTTATGAGAGCAGGATACACATGTGAGTGTCGGGGACCAACGTACGTCAAGGGGAAGGGAACTCTTGTCACGTACTTCGTGAAATCTCCCAACGCAAGCGGCGGAATATGAACAACTATGTAAACTCACAGAGGTTTTTTTTACAATTGGCTGACCATTACTTAAACCAAAATCACACTTGTCACGTGGCCGATGTAGCCAATCAGACAATGGTCTGAATACAGCCCCGGATATATTCGCCCAGAAGGAACCGCGTGTGGTTAAGTCAGGAAGGCTTGTATACCCTGCTAGCCTAGGCTAGGTAATAACCTCACTCTATTTCACTTGGGTTTCAATCGGTTTTAAAAAATGGGGGCTTTTTTTTGACTTCGCAATGAAACCAAAAAATATTTCGAAATAAAAGCCGCCATTCAACCAAAATAAAACTGAGTTAGGCCAGCTGGTCTTCTCAGTTCAGGAGATACCTTTAAAATATTAATTGTTAAACTTGAATTGTTCTCTAAGTTTGTATGTGAATTACTTAAGTTAAACCGGTAAAATAGTATTGACAATTACGTGGTTCCGAAAGTTACTGTAAATATTTCCATACAAGAAAACAAGACCCCTGTCGTCTTTTTCCTAAAAGAGACACACGTTTAATATAGCAGGTAAGTGACAGTGATTATGAATTCCACACCTTGGCTATTCGCATAATAAAGGTGGATTTGAACCGCTCGGGCCGAATGGGCAATACATTCATTAGATATGGAAGGCAGTGTCCTGTGTGCTTGCTTGTATAAACAAGAGAATGTAAGATCGTTCAGATCTTGATATCATTGTTGATTTTGCTCATTATACTCTAACGTTCACAAAATTCATGATTACTGAGGAAAATCATCATAATCATGCTCCGATTCAGTGGCTTTGCATATAGTCTCTGACGTGACTTCTGCAAACTTCTGGTGCTGAAGAGTGAAGTTACGAGCTATTGTTTTACAACTCACCACCCGAGAGACTCTCTCTCGCGAGTTTTTTTTATTTTGTGCTCATTCGACAGCACCAAGTCATTACTCAAGTAGGTACTATTAGGTAGAAGTAATTTGAGCGAGTGTAACTATTTTAGATTTGTGCATTTTAGTTCCTACTATCCATTGGAGGCGCTGTATAAGTTTTCAGTTAAATTTATACTTCAGCCTCAATTTTAAAGCATTCTTGCTCAGTCTCGTTTTTTCAACACTAGACAGATGACATAAGACATAAGAAAACTAACATTAAAATAATATTACTTTAAGGGATTGCGGGTAACCGCAATGGTAAAACAGGGGGTAACCCCTGTTTGTAAAAATAAGAATACTCTTTAAATTATTTATTTGAGCTTAGAAAGTGGAAATGTTTTGTAGACGAAATATTAATCTTGAAATCAAAATTACTAATCAATGATAGATGTTAATAATAATCAAATTATGCTAATTTATTATCAATTAGATATTTATCAAATCTTCCTGTAGCTAACTGACTGACTGACTGACAATCAACGCACAGCCCAAAGCTAGGACCTCCTAGACACTTAACATTCAGGGTAGCTTCTTTGTGTAGTGAAGAGGTGCACTCAAAATATTTTGGGAAAATTCTACGGGATGATGGGAATGAAGTCGCAGGCGTTTCACTAGTTAGATATAAATTTATTATTCTATAGGAATTGTAGTCGGAAGCTGTAAATATTTTAGATACCTTTTGAATGTGTGATATTAAAGAGATTATTTGAAAGATAATTTTAAAACTTGAAAAAAAAAAAGAACATTTATTAATATATTTTGATAAGTTGCATTTAATGTAATTTTGACATCATTGTTTTGCAAAAAATACTCTTTAGTTGGTGCTGTAGGTGTTACATTTTTGAAAAGTTAAACTTCCATATGTAGCCTTTACCTAACCTAGCCAGAATCATGACAATGTCATATATACGTAGATAAGTTAAAAAGAATGTAATATGATTTGCAGCTTATATTTTCAATCAATTGTGATATATCAAATGTTGTTTTAAACAAATATAATTCAGTACCTATAGATAGACTAATGTATGATATAAGCCACCGCCGATTCTCTATTAGGGCGGTTGTCTATGAAACTTAGCGGTAAGTATGCATGAGACAGTTTTGTAAAAAAATGTAACTCTAACACATTGTGGACTTAAAAACATGAAATGTCCCACTTCATACAGATTTCATGTATCCAATTACAACTATGTTTTTGAAACGACGAGACTAGTTTGATGAGTTAGAGAACCAATCATTATGGAAAATTTTAGCATTTCAATAAAAAAAATGTAGTTGATTGACCTCTGTTCACTTTAAACATAAAGCCTGTATGCATTAACGACTTTCATGTTTTTGTATCCACAAATTGTTTTGAAACTACAATTTGCCAAAAACCATATAAAGCGTACTCAAAGCTGAGGAACAACCTTAAGGTAGATTGAATAAGTTATTGGAATACCAAACATAAATCATGTTATATGTAATAGTTTATTTATTTCTAAATTCCTTTTTGTTACATAATTCTTAGCAAGTAAACAGAGGCCTAAATGGTTTTGTAACTAAGTATTAGGAACGATATTAAACATCTGATGGCCACTTTGTTTTTATGTCTGAGCCCATTAAACGAGATAAGATAAAACCTCTCTTCATCACAGTTTATTCCACAAGTTCCTCCTAAGGTAGGAAACCTGAATCCCTCATATAATAATTCTTGAACATTTCTGGCTAGCGATCCAAATTTGACAATTCCTGCCAAAGTCAAGCATTGCTTTGCGAATGTCAATGCGCGGGAAAGCCTCTGGGTAAGCTCGCTCCATTGTAGACCTCATCCTCATCCTTGCAAATTTCGAGATGCAGAACGGTGAGGTTTTTTTTGTACAACTAGGACACGGAACCACCACCCCACCTGGGTCGCTACCGCCGACGGCGAAGCCGATCTCCATTGGCTTAAAATTAGCTTCATGAGAACTTGAAACGATTTTTACTACCGGGTATGTGTCATATCCAAAATGGCGTTTCCCATGTCAAAAGTGTACACATGTTATGAAACCTATCCGTTCAGTACATTTGACGGTAAAAATCGTTTCTAGTTCTCATGAAGCTAATTTTAAGCCAATGGAGATCGGCTTCGCCGTCGGCGGTAGCGTCCCTGATCAGATGTTAAGTGCGTCTCTTGCCTATAACAATGCCTTACTGCGTAGGTCACATCCACGAAGAACATAGCCTCTCGGCACTGCATTGCGCCCGTCAACTTGAGGCATAAAGGTGTTAAGCCTCGAGTGCCCTTAACATCACATAACCTTCAAACCGGAACACAGCTATGTTGCGCGGCGGCTGAATTAGGCATCACAAGGGGCTCTACTGCTCTTGACTGCTCTTAACTGTTTAAAATAAATCTTGGTTGATATGAAAATGTTTGTAAAATGTAAAATGTTGAATGTTGTTACCATAAAACTGTTTGTGAGCAGACTTATTAGGGGTCAAAAATACATATTATCTGCCACCCACACAAAAGAATAATTTTAAGGTAAATGGAAATCTTGGAAGGATATGGGGGAGACCTTTGCCCTGCAGTGGGACAGTATAGGTTAAAAAAAAAAAGGAAATTCCCTTAATCACCACGCTTGACTGACTGATTGATGATCACAGTTGTGAACGCTGATTTGACCTTCTGGTGTTACCTCACAGACGCCTTTTACGAATTCCACGGGAGGATTGAGTTGGGCCCGAATAGCCAATAGGCCGCAAGGATATCGATTATTTTTTATAAATGTTGGAAAAACAATTCAAAAACTACAGGAATTAGCCGAAAACCAACGAATACCAACTTAGGTATGTTCTTTTTTTCGTGCGCCTTAACCGTAACCGAAAAATATTATCGATTTTACGCTCGCCCACATGGATTCGAATTAGTACGAGGTTACATGTAAGGCCATGGAATAAGATAAAATGTAGTGTTACAAGAACCATGTCTACTAAAGTGCTGCGATTGCTTGACCTTAGAAAGGGTAATGCAGGATATGGCAAGGATACTTTTCCACTAAAGCACGGCGGCTCGTGAAAAGCAGACCGAAAGATTGCTGAAAATTCACATTGAATAAAGCTGGTCGTACATTATGTCGGCGCGCGCCGCATATTCTTATGACGTCATCAACATTCGCCCTTCAATATTCAGAAACTACCCTCTAATACCGTATTTTTTTTTATTCTGATTATCTGTGCCCACACCTTTGGATAGAATAATCAAATAGGTACATTTACAAATATATCTTAAAATATATAAAATTCGATGTGTGTATGTATATTCTCTATGGACTCCAAAGCGGCTGGACTGATTTTGACGGAACTTTCACTGGCAGATAGCTGATCTTATAAGGAGGAACTTGCGCTTTTAGAGTAGTCTTTTATTTTTCTTCCGAGTTTTGGACTTTTGAAAATGGGATATTTACTAGTTGTATTTATTTTGTGGGGTGCCCATGCTCTTATGATATGATGATATTGTAAATCGTTGCGAGCTTTTCTGATATGAGTGATGAATCAGAATTCAGTGGACGCGGTACTCAAGGCAGAGTAAGGCGATGGTAATTGGTAATTGCGGGTTGCGACCACCTACGCGTTGATTTATACAGACTGTTCCGCCCTCGAATGTGGAGTACTGTGTTGGTATCTGATCTGGTTGCCTATTTGCCGAGTTCAAGTGCAACTTTTGACAGGGTAAAAAAAATAAGACACCCGAATTCCTTCGAGGTTTTACCTCTGATCACTACTCAGAGTGTGAATCTTATGAGGATCGCCTAGGGGATAGTGAGAGGCTCGTACAAACTTTCTTTTGGCACATGTCCATGGTTTGCAAGTAGGTAGGTACTTCGTATTAAATTCGTGACAAGTTCCGTCTCCGTTTAGCGGAATACTAGCCAGTGTTATACCATTTGGATTTTTGATCTTAGGTACTCACTATGTGACCTTCAACGTCAAGGCATGTGCATTTATCAAATGTACACATAAACTTCAAAAAAATAACGAAAAGTATATTGGTGCACATCAGGATTTGAACCCGCGCGTTCCGGATCGGAAGGCGGGACCAACTTGGTCAAACAGCTCTTTTCTTTTGACTGGGTATATAGTAAAATTTTCAATATCTATCAAGATACAAATATATGAATAGGCCTACTAGCTAATCCACTGAGCTAAATCTCACTGTAAAGTCGAAGATATATTAAATGATAAAAGATACATTTGATAAATCGTCCACAACTTTTATATGTCCACAGACACCACTAACTTGTTGGTGGTAATGTTAAAATTGTGGATAGGTATCTCCCGATCTAGATCACGAAATAAAGTCGTAGCAATTTTTTTGATTGATAGATAACTAAACATTTGGTACTAAAACATATGGGAAATAAAAAACAAAACTGATTACACCCCTATGGATACTCACATATATTAAGCACAATATCTACTACAAAGAAAAGTGTAAGCGCCTGGAATACTTTCATGATTTTCCTCTGAGGTTGCTATTGAAATTTGAGTAGGCGCTTACATCGCGGTTAATCGTGGTCACCATGCGAGAACCTTTACTCCCCAGCACTTGTCGGTTCTGCGAGCTATGTGGCCTGACCATTGCCACTTAAGGTTGCTAATTCTGAGAGCTAAAGCAGTAGGTAACTTTAGTTCTCTTATCTACCTCGAACCTTGTCAAAACCAGTTCCAAATATGAGGAACCGGTACAAAATCTTTACAATATCATATAATATAATAATCCATAGACACCCATAATATCTGCCCAAAAACATAATCGTCGGTGATTGGTTCCTAATTCATAATTTACCACCTGTGAAATTTTGTTGATAATAATCGGGACGAATTGTTTTTATGAAAAGTTTATATTTACCAATCCTTACTTTTTCAAATTCCAAATTTTTATAATTATGTTTTTTTTATTTTATTGGTAATAGCCAAGCGTTTAGTACGAACTATGTGTGAAATTAACGTCCTGTAATATTAATTATTATTACAGTAGATGTCATCTTTGTCTGCGCAATTTTCGAGGTCAAGAGATAACTCATTCATTCTGAACTATAAAAAAAATAGTGAAGTGCCAACAAGTATTTAACGTGAGAACATTCGTATTGATTTTAATCACACGTCTGTTATAATTAATTAGAACGGATTTAATTGTAGGCTTGAGTTGTAGCGGTGTATGGGTTGGATGACTTAGTAATTGTTTTTTTTAAAGATTAATGATAGGTTACTCCACAACTGTAGAAAATGTAGAGTAAGTAACCTAGGTACATGTTATACCCCCAACTATCCGTGATATAAAGATAAATGTGGCCACATTTTAACACATAATAGCTTGGTTTCGGAGCTTTAGTACAAGTTTTACTCGCACTTGGTACTGTGATAAAGACACTAGTTTCACTTGATCAATATTTTACGATTTGAGGGATCTATCATATAACGCCAAAATATTATCTAGAAAAAATATTTGTCTTTCAACTGGCTAGCTTAATTTATAAAAACAAATATAGCCTTTTAATGGATGGAAAGAAAGGAGTTAGATTTTGGTTTGGTACGGATCTCTAAAAAGGATTTTTCCAAAGTCCCGTATGAAGATGACTGGAAACACAACGTGTTGAAAAATACATAGATCTTAGATATTACTTTCTATATAGGTACTATTTACTAGGTAGGTACTCAAAACACGCATATATTAAATTAATATGAAATACAGTTTATCATACAATCCAATTAGCCCCGGGACTAGCATAATAAAGCGATAACGAAGACCGGGAGCAGCGCATCTATCACGGATTACTGCAACCGCAGATGATGCATCAGTAGCTTTAATCCTGGACTCCCAAGAGGGCATAGAATAGATAGACATATATGCCAGATACGACACACGATAATTTTATCCGGCAATTTGTTTTTCATTTATAATTTTATCATTATAAGTAATTTAATGGGGACCAGACAGACCAAAAAGCTAGATGGGCGGTTGAAATACAGATTATAACGAAAATAAAAACTGGACTGAAGTAGTAGCAGCCGAAACACAAAAAACTGGAGGAGGTTTATACCAGAAAGAGGTCCTAACCCAAATCTGACCGAATAAAAAGTATCAGTGAAAAAAATAAATAAATTTAATTTGATTTATAACTACATATTTCAAAAATGCCACATTAAAACTATAACATCTTACAACTACCAGTTAACAATTACAAGGCATATGGTTAAGGTTCAGAATAAAAGTCTTATAATTTTTTATTTCATTTTAATGGTTTAGTAATACATTCTCAGAGTAGTAGAGTTTCTTGTGTGTACCATACTTATTTCGGCCGCCAAGCAGCATTGCTGTGTTTTGGTTTGAAGGGGTGGTTTCGGGTGAAATTACGGGCACACGGGGCTTAAAAACTTTACACCTCAAGTTGACGGGCGCAATGCAGTGCCGCGTAGTTTATGTTCTTTGTGTGTAGTAGCCAACGCAGTAAGGCTTTGTTGCAGGCAAGAGTTCCACTTAACATCAGGTGGCTGCATACTTGTTCGGTTTCCATGTCGTATAAAAATTTAACGAAACATTTAAATATTTGGTCAGCAAGAAAAATCTGCTAAAAGTTCACTATAATTCGAGTCTTTATCGGAGTATGCCAAACATTGACAAAAATAAACTAACACCAAACTGAGGTTTGGTGTTAGTTTATTTCTGCACCTAGAATTACCCTGTTTTTTTAATACACAAGACGAGATACACACTATTCTCATAAATACCGAGGCATAATAATTATAAACGTCTATTAAAACATTGTCAGTCAAAATCCTAATATGTCAGTGGTTTATAAAATAAAAATAATACTTTAAAACAATTTATAAGTTTATAAGGTCCTCAAGTAATCCGAATTCCCTTGTACATAGTTAGTTTAAATGTATCTACATAATAATAATTAATAGTTTGTGATAATATCTTTTTGTTTAGCTATAAAATTGAAATTTACATAAATTGTCTTCTCTACACTATTTACAATCTTTGACCGCTATTACGCTAATAAGTTATGAGACAATTTATCAAAATTGAATAAGTAGCATAATTTAACGGCAATAAGATCGCGTGACTTCCGGTGGCACTGGCAATCCGTCAGTATATTGATAATGTGGTTTTTCTATCATGACATCCAGATAGATTTGTGGTCTTTGTATTTAAAGATCTACAAAATTCATTTTATCCCTGTTAGTCGGTTTAGTTATAGACTAAAGTCGCTGAGAAGGCCAAGAGCTTCCTCGTCGAAGTATAAAAAAACATTGATTGAAAGAATTTAGTGAATTCATTTGACACTCTAAAGAATGTATGCCTACGTTATAATTTTTTTATGCATACACTTAGTACCTACTTCATATTGTAATCCATACTAACGTATGTGATACCTCGCCTCTGGAATTCGGATATCATTAATTTCACTTATCATTACTTCATGTAGTCGTTTTGTTTTGTACGATGGGGAAGCGCTTAGCCTTCATCTCACAACCTGGTTACAAGTTGAGATAAGGCCGATGTTGGAGGCGCACTTCACCCGGAATCCTCAACAAACTGAGGAACATGCTATCTTACCTCTAAATGCCGGAACACAACAATTTTAGAATTGTTATTATGGCGACTGAATTAGGTACGATGGCGGTAGCCAGCAAGGCAGACTTAAACAAAGTCCTAGCACCAACCAAACCGAACACAATATTGTACTCCCCCTAGGGATCAAACCCTGGACCTCTGGATCTGAAATCGGTGGGTTGAACCACTAGACCACAGAAGCATCATAATGCGAAGTTCATTTCGTTACATTTAATTCGTATCACGCTCAATTTTTATAGTGATAGATAAATATTCGATGCTGCATCTGGGTAGTGAAGCAGGTGTTTCACCATCTGCCTGTTTACCATATTCATACGTCTTCACACGTTTCGTGAAGTGACTAATTAGGCAAAATGAATTTTACCCAGTCCGTCATGAACCAAGTTAAATGTAAAATGGAACTCTTAATCAGACAGATAGCCATCTTTGCTTACTTTTTTGTACGTAAAAAGACATATTTACGGCAACAGCTCCCTTAGTGCGTCGTGTGGTTTCATAAGTCGCATTCGCTATTAAACTGTATTTAGCTTCTCACTTTTTTCGGTCTTCTAAGTTCACATACATATAAATATAGTCACTATACGGTATCCTATTACGCAGGATAGAATTTCTACTGATTGATACAAAAAAATTGGTTGATTGATTATAATATTATCAAAAGTTTCTTTACCTTAGTCATCTTAGAGCTTTTTCCTGTAGATACAATGTTTTAGATAGCTACCCTTACTGCCCCCTCTTAAAAAACCACCCTGTATTTTACAATTGACCTATGTTCTGTGCATCGTAAACTTTCAATTATCTCTGCTTCGATAATGTCAAATTACCCGACGAGGTGTAATTTTTAACTGATTTCCGAAAAACCAATTACAAGTTTTGGTCTGATCGTAAATTCAATTTGTGTTCTGGGAACGGGCTTTCACATGTAAATTGTTTTTCAGTCGTGGCTCCTGTGATACAGAATAAATAATACTAGCACAAGTTACGTAGCAGTGGTAACTGGTGCTTTTATTCACAATAAATTAAACTAACTAAGTACAAAGGAATCAGTCAGATTACCTAAGGACCGTTACAAACGGCCTATTGGTAACTCAACTGTTCCAGACCAGTACCAGACGGAAGCGTGCCCAAGACACTGGCTGCATTGCCACGCTGAATAGCTATGCTAATTCGCTGGCCTAAATAAGAGCCAGCCCTTGGGTCACGTGTCGCCTCAATCAAAAGCCCCGCAATATTTTTGAAAACCCGGAGGGCACCGGCTCCCCACGGACCCAAGGTCTCCACCCCAAAAGGCTCAAATAGGTAAGCTCTGTCGAGACCACTATATTTGCGCCTTTTGTGATCCTCGGCCGAATCAGCCGCCGCACCAGCCCTAACTGATGTCCCAGGCAGATGAGATGGCGCTAGGGTGTCGACGCAGGTAGCGTCCCACACCAAAGGCCTACCCATTTCCCAAGGGACAAGAGTCATACCGTCGGGCCGCTTACCATCATCACGTAACAACGTAACTGGTGCTAGTATTATTTATTCTGTAAACCTTAATAAATTGGGTTTGAGGGTCTCCGTCCATTTAGAGAGAGAGATCATGGAGTCTCGTCACAGCTAATTTTAGCTACTTCTTCTCTACGAGCGAGATCAATGGGCTACTGGCTTTTAATCTACACGACCAAATCAGGATTGCTGTTCATCGAGGCAATACAGCTAGCTCATGATCAATTGCCTGAATTACTAGAACGTTAATCACGCCCATAATCATATCCCAACTACCATTTTCATAAATTTAATCATAACGTAACAAACATTGTATAACATCAAAAAAGTTTTTCCATGTTTGGATTCGAACCCACATCGTACAGTACAGAAAGCAAAGCTGTTCTTACTGAGCTGTCACACAATTATTACCTACCCATTTCTTCACCCATTATTAAAAATAAAGAAATTATATGGCAGGTAAATAGGTATTTGGTTTACAAATAATTTGACCAGTCTATACTATGTTTGGTCAAAAATAACAGTTCAAATTATACAAGTATGGATTCCGAAAACCCATTGAGAACTGGATCCGCACTGCCAAATTGAATCGAATGGAGAATTATTCATATTATTAACTGCACTTAATTTTACTCGATCGTTTCAAGGAAATGTTTCAACCAGATCAACCTCCTTTAATTTTTCCGTAAACCTACGGAATAATTAAAGCTGGTACGCGTTTTATTGGTTTTTGTAAATTGCAGCTTCCAATCACATCGTGGATTCAAAATAGCAAAATTTGCCACCATCTTGGCTAGTTCTACTTCGAGTTATTATCAGTTAATTCGACGTTTATATTTTCCATATCTATTGGTTCCATAACGTTAAATGTGCATTAGGTAGGTATTTTAAATAGTTTATTATCTATTACATTTTCTATGTTCAAATATAATACGTTGACGAAACACTGATGTGTGACATACATTAACTTTTTCAATAAATTGACAGAGCCTTTACAAGCAAAGTTAGATAGATAGATAGATTTATTCACCTAAAATTTTAACATATAATTAATTATCAGTAGTGTTTTTAAGCTTATTAGGGTTTGACAAAACACTAACAGTTCGCTCAGTTATGAAACCAATTTGAAAAAAACGAATCTTGAAATTTCAAATATCTTGAAATAACTAGTAATAGTCAGTGTGTAGTGGCGAATCTCTCTCGTTTCATTCATTCATTCGTTCATTCAATCATGGTAAATCGTTCGTTATCTTGCCGCTTACGGTGTTTTATTCAAAATGATTAGTGGTCAACAGTGGCCGATGCTGTCCTTATATGGAGTAAGTACGATTAATGTGGTCAGGGTGTATTATTAATGAAGAATTTTTACGGCCCACTTGGTAACTTGGCCCGGGGCGCTACCGCGTCTTCATTTGTATCAGAGCAGGTGATCTATCTAGCGATATATTTAGGTATGAACGTAAGCATTCATCATAATCATATTATGTTGAAGTCTGTATATATATACTTTTAACACTGGTTTTACTGAAGCATAGTTGCTACTTTGTACTCCCAGGAACCATCATCATGATGAATGTAATTCCCGGATGAGATCGAGATCGTGGTACAGTACAGTCTTCCCATCCAATGTCGCGTTTTACATTGTTTCTGTAAATTGCCAAATAAACATTTTCTGAATACAAGTTTTTTTTTATTGTACGATGGTGAAGCGCGAAGAGAAAGCTCACTATAAATATAAATATGAATATGAATATGAATATGAATATGAATATAAATATAAATATAAATATAAATATAAATATAAATATAAATATGAATATGAATATGAATATGAATATGAATATGAATATAAATATAAATATAAATATAAATATAAATATAAATATAAATATAAATATAAATATAAATATAAATATAAATATAAATATAAATATAAATATAAATATAAATATAAATATAAATATAAATATAAATATAAATATAAATATAAATATAAATATAAATATAAATATAAATATAAATATAAATATAAATATAAATATAAATATAAATATAAATATAAATATAAATATAAATATAAATATAAATATAAATATAAATATAAATATAAATATAAATATAAATATAAATATAAATATAAATATAAATATAAATATAAATATAAATATAAATATAAATATAAATATAAATATAAATATAAATATAAATATAAATATAAATATAAATATAAATATAAATATAAATATAAATATAAATATAAATATAAATATAAATATAAATATAAATATAAATATAAATATAAATATAAATATAAATATAAATATAAATATAAATATAAATATAAATATAAATATAAATATAAATATAAATATAAATATAAATATAAATATAAATATAAATATAAATATAAATATAAATATAAATATAAATATAAATATAAATATAAATATAAATATAAATATAAATATAAATATAAATATAAATATAAATATAAATATAAATATAAATATAAATATAAATATAAATATAAATATAAATATAAATATAAATATAAATATAAATATAAATATAAATATAAATATAAATATAAATATAAATATAAATATATTTATATTTATATTTATAGCCCCAAACTAAGCATAGCTTGTAATATGAACTTCATTACGGATAGAATACTTTAATACTTTTTGTAAATACATAAGTACTATATGATACAAAACCCAAACACAGAACAAACATCTAAATTCATCACACAAATGTTTGCCCTGGGTGGGAATCGAACCCACGCAGAAGGCAGAGTTACTGCCAACTGAGCTATGATGCTTGATATAGATAGAGCGCCACGCTTGGCAGGTGCATAGTTGATCGCAGTTATGGTGTTTGATAACACATAGAAGAGAACTGCTGATTGTTCCGGTGTCAGCTTTTACGACCCTCATATTGTAGGAAGCTCCGTCAGCTCTGTCTGACCTAATGGGCAGTTGAATGAAGTAGTAATTTAAAATAGTATTACTACAAAATATTTTCAAGAGTCATTTTAATGACGAATGATGACATTTTCACGTGTAATATGTAATTCTCTGATCCTTCATCAAAAGTATCTCAATAAAGTACGTTTCGATCGTTTCCTAGTAATCTGAATTCGGCCACGATTTACAAGCCCTGCGAGTGAGATGAAGATATCCGTAAGCAGAGAGAAAAATGCTCAAACTACAGACTTAGGACAAAAAACTGGCGATTGAAAAAGGGAATGACGTTTGATACGTAAATGTAGACATCATGCCTAAGTTAGTTTCGAGGTTAAGAGCTGTCTCATTTCACTAAATAATAATTGAATTACATCGAACTCATGTTATGAGATAAATTATTTGGGTGATCATTTTGTAAATGTATTGGGACATAAAATTTATAAATATCCTTGCATGATGTTTTGTTTTTTTTTTCCGAATCCAAAAAGGTCTATCCATAGTTGAAGCAGTCACTTGCAATCTGCTTGTACTCGTGATTATTCTGATTTGTGAGCTACTACATCGCAAATTAACACTTTGAGATGTTATTTAAAATCGTAAATAACACTCAAATAATACGTTTAAGTACGATTTAAATATCTGTAGACGTCGATTCGTGTGAATTACTTTCCAATTGGAATAGGGTTCCAGTCTTCGAAACGAAATCGGTATTATATTTTTTTAACTTCGTCTACCGAAGTCTCCCTGTAAAGCCAGGTTTTATATAGCCATTTATCCATTATACAACATTTTCAAATTTCTTTGTATCTACGCGCAATAAAACAGAATGAATGCTGTTGTAACATTCAAAACTTTTTTTTTTATATTTTTTTTATTCAAAAATTATTGATAGGCATGTGATTGATTAAAATTAAAAAATGTTGATTCCAAGATCGGGAAGTCTGGAGGGAGTGGGGAGGCCTTTGCCCAGTAGTGGGACACTGACGGCTTAATATAAAAATATATAATATGTGATTTTTCACTAGACTTTATTCTTTTAAGTATCATACGTCTTTTGCCCCATACAGCCACTATATTTATCCAGTCCGTTCTTTTCACCTCAAGTCAAATTCTTCAAGTCAGGCTGATGTTTCGCACTTTTCTTGTACCAATCCAACCAACCGCACTGCCAAGCTTGTATTGGGTGGCCACGCTTTCCTTTTACTAGACTTAACCATTTTATAAATGAAATGTACGGAACCCATTATAACTCTTTGACTGCAAACCCCTTTATCCGTAAATCTTGGCTCGTTGCAACCCGAACGAACTTGTCAATTTGCAAATTTATGTAACATAATTATCATTGCAAGAGCGTTCTTGTGTAATAAATTATTGGAATTTTGATAAATCAGGATAAAGAAAAGTAGAGTACAGTCTACAAATTTATAGCCTTAAAATATAGCTGTTCGTTAAGTTTCACGAAAAGTGGTGTATTTCGAACAGTTTTTCATTATTTTACCATTAAATTCACACATTTTCTGTATCTTTATTTGTTAAATAAGTAAAAGATCAGTATTTAAAAAATGGAATACTAAATAATCACCACGCTCGACAGACGAATTGGTGATTTCAGTTAAATTGCAAGACAATACATAGAAGTAAGCTGCCTTTCTTCTGGTCAGATTTTTTAGTCGGCTTTGCCAACATCTGCGGGCTGAGGAGGGATAGATTTCTAAGCGACGCCCACACCACATTATAAAATGTCTTTCATTGAAACCATCCTTCTCTTATTAGTTGGTTTACATGAAACATAAAAACTTATTTCAAAAATTCATTAGGATCTCTGTTATAGTAAATACTAGTAGATATATTGATTTGGTCTCTAATGTGCGTTGATTGTATGTCAGTCACCAAACAAAACATCGATTTAATGTATGTTTAGATAGGTCCGTAATTATTTAGGTTTTGCGAGATTAACTTAGTCAATCCTCTCGTCCAAGTCAAATAATTATTGGGTCCGATATACTAACTGCAAGACACGGAGTTACACTTGAAAATATATAACAGCAATAATGTCACATTGGTGGCATGTAATTTTCTCGCAAAGTGCAACCATTTAAATTCTTCAGAACTCTGTCACTATGGTCTTCCAGGTTTTTTTTAATCCTACTTTCTCAGAAAATTAGTCTCTTCCACTTTATGTTATGTCGGATAATTTCTTGCCAATCACTGGGTAAACCTCCATTTTGTCTGTTTTTTTAGAAAAATTGTAACGATCAGAAATTGGATTGAAGAATATAAGATGAATTGAAACGGTGACAGTTAGAGCGGTTAAGATAGCCGGGTGATTTTCTAGTTAAGTTTTTATCATTCTGTTGAAGAAAATGTCTCGGAGATAAGTGGCCAATTAATTGTTAAGATATCACTCATTTAAGTGGGGCGGTGGGTCTGATTTGAAATGCAATCTTTCAAACGTCGATTTTTTGAATTTTATTAAGCAAAAAGTCAGAATAAAACTGTTGATAACATTATTTTATATTAATTGTATTATGCTCTGATTTTTACCATGACTTGAAGTAAAAAAATACTTGTTTTTAATATGTTATAAAAACGAAAATCTTTTCATTTTCCATCGTAGTTCACTTTAATCTAAGTCCAACCAAAGTTTTTTTTTGATTGGTGGATAGCCAAGGGCTTGACCACATGATCAATAAGTAATAGGGCCAAGGACGGAGAACACTGTGATGTGCCTTCATCTCACCTGATTTCCTCCGAAATCCTCAACCAACTGAGGACCTGGCTATCTTACCAATACATGCATTTTTTTAAAGAATTGTTATTATTGTGACAGAATTAGGTAAGATGGTGGAAGCTAGCTAGGCGGACTTAAACGAAATCCGACCACCAACCAAACCAAGCATAATATTGCTCCCCCTCTGGATCTGAAATGAGAGAGGCGGTTAGCTAATGATAATGGTAGAGGTTTATTTTATTTTATTGTTTATTTATTTTATCATGTTCGGAGAACAAACAATTTTACACAATAACTTATAACCATTTAAGTGTCCTCGCATATAAAAAGCTAAGAAAGACTGCTTGCTTGCAGAGGAGAAGTGTAAATACAGTTCCATCTTGTTGCTAGGTACAAAGAAATAAATAAAGAACTACTAACAATGAATGAGACTTATAAAATTACTAACGATTAACAAAAATAAATCTAGACAGGAACTAATAGATGAGGAGAAAAAAAAACATACAATGTAAAAGAAGAGAAAAATCATATTAACTAATAACAAAATTATTGAGTTAAGATGCTAACGCATAAAACCAGCGCTTTGTCAGGAGTTGGTTAACTGTGTGAGCTTTTGAGTCAAATAAATCAAGGTCAGGGATTTCGACCAAACCGTTGAATGTAGTTAAAAATAAAAATATAAGATATAAAGGTGTTACCCACATTGGAACAAGGTAATGAAATTAATTTGTGAATAGGACAATTTTATACAATCTAATATAATAACAATAATAATAAATATATTTTTGACGGGACTAGATTTTTTAAGCGTGGCTTCTTTTCGTGGCATGAAGAAGTCTCAGGTTTTACTCATACTCACTAGTTAGGTACATATTCAGGGCACAGATCAGATTCTTTTGTAATAGGGGGATAGCAATGTGAAGAATTAGTTGCTTCGTTAGCCGATCGTTGCGATTGATAGGTTAGCTAGAAAATGCCCTGGTTACTTTATTGGTATGTTGTCTATCAAGACATCGTAAGAACAAAGTAAGATCTTGATTTTTTTTTTTTTTACGAGGAGGAAGCGCTTGGCCTTCATCTCACCTGGTTACAAGTTGCGATAAGGCCGAAGGTGGAGGCGCACTTCACCCGGAATCCTCAACAAACTGAGGAACAGGATATCATACCTCTTAATGCCTGAACAGAACAGTTTATTAAGAATTGTTATAATGGCAACACAATTAGGTAAGATCGTGGTAGATAGCCAGGCGGATAGACCAACCAAACCATGCACACTATTGCTCCCCCTGGGGATCGAACCCGGGACCTCCGGATCTGAAATCGGTGACTTAAACCACTTGACTTCAAAGGCGGTTACTAATCATAAAAAAGCAATTCAAAAGCCTTTTGAAATAACTTGCTAGATATGGCCTCCTAAAATACTCGCCCGCAGATTTGCCCGCGTGGTCCCAACACGAATAAAAGTGGTTATGTTGCTCCCAATGGCATACACATCTATGTCAAATTTCATGAAGAACCGTTCAGCCGGATGTAGCCTCATAAAAATCCGGATAACAAAAGCCGAAAGTGACACATTTTGTCACAGTAAACAAAATGTTCTACGTGACGAGTCGTGCTAAAATTCTGCGAGTCATAAAATAGCTTGATATAGTTCCTGTGTGATTCATAAACATGTCTTAAAGAATATGAAGACGGTTTTTTTCTTTCTTGGAAATCCGAGGCATAAGAGAAATTAACACTTCACTACAATGTAACCTTCTTTTGTTGTAAAGTAAAGTAAAGTAAGCATTTCATGCTTGAAACACATGTGGTAAGGTGCTTCAAGTACACTCACGCAAGGTGATATTAGACTTAACAGTGCCGTGTGCCGTTGACCCCTCCATTTCAGCTCGTGGATTTCGTAAAAGCCGGCTTAGGGATCTCACCAGGACTTCAGCTAATTTCTAGTTTATATCTAAACAGCGCCCTTGCTGTGCCTTATAACACCTGGCAAGCGTGTCGATAACCTTCCGCTTTTGGATGAGGCTCTGTCCCGCAGTGGAAATTATTGGACTGTTGAAAATAATATAATCCAAATTAATTTTTCATACGATTCTTTGAATATTGTCAATCAAGATGAAGACAACAATTTTGTGTCTTGTCAACTTTTTACAGCTATGTAGGTAATTGAAGAATTTTGGCGATGTCTCAAAATTGTTATTTTTTTTCAAGCAACAATCATCATCACATTTTCCTAATACATCCATTGTTGAAAATAGTTCTCCGCCAGCATATCACCAACCCATCGAGTGGGGGAACAATATTCAAATTGAATTTTAAATTTTAAATATCCTTAAATTGAGTAAAGTTTAATCAGGTCAACAAATTCTATTTGGTTATTTGGGGGTTGTAGGACCTTAGTAATGCCATAGGTAATACTAACCCGTATCTGCGATAGCTGAACTGCCGCACCTGCGGCCAACCATCACTCAAAATCAAATTAAAAAGCAACACGTCTGTCATACCGTCATACCATCATTTTCACCAGCCGACACGATGACGGCACGACACTGGAGCGTCAGAAAAAAACGTCGCGGCAAAGATGCGACACAGATAAGTCGATATGACAGATAGGTTATTGACAGCACAAGGATGTTGTTTGACAGACTAATAACAGAAGCGGCATGGGAGCTTAGAGCAACTTACAAGCCTTACAAATATAAACTCATTTAAAGTCAATCGATACAAACAATGTGTATTATAGTTTTCCACGATACAATATGCCTAGTTTTTATTATTATACGACGGGGAAGTGTTTTGCCTTTATCTCACCAGTGTCAAGTTATGATACGCTGATGGTGAAAGCACACTTCAACCGGAACTCTCAACAGTCAGAGGAGCTAGCTTTCTTACCTCTAAGGGACAAAACACAAAAAAAATAGAATTGTTGTGGTTATTCCGTTCAGTACAAACTTAGTTGGTCGTTCATCCGTTTTAATGAAATGTTGCAGGTATTACCAGAATAAAATTATCTATGTCTGTCTGTGGTGTGTTACGCCTTACTGTGTAAGTTAGATCCACAAAGACCAAGGCCTACGCGACACTGCATTACGCCCGTCAACTTGAAGCATAAAGGTTCCCGTCATTTCACCGGCAATCGCGTACCCTGCTTGTTTCTTGCCTGCTACTTGGAGGCTGAAATAGGTAGGTAGTACTTCGGACATGCTGGAAGAGCCCTTTCACAGGAAGCTCTACTACTCTTAAAGTTTGTGTGTGAAAATTATTTATTTTTGTGGTGATTTGTATTGACCGAATTTAAAACATTCATCGCATTAGTCATCTGTTCTCGTCAGTTTTTTTTTAATTCAAACTCGTCAGTCCATCACAAGCGCACAAATCAAACAAATCGCTTGTCAAAACAGTCTATTTGAAATTGTAATTCACGTGGGACAGCAGATACCATCTCCGATAACCATCCGCACAGATAATAATGTAGTACGCAATGAAGACGGTTCACTTTTACGCCACAATCACTATGTATATGAGATTTTTTTTATTATCTTTATTTTGGGACTTTTTTCGTCGTACGAAAATGCCAAAAAGTTAGTGTGTTGTTGTTGACTTCTTACCTTACTGCCTCAGTTTTAATTGCAAATTTTATCCTAGGATATGCTTCAAAACTTGGATATGGGGGCTATGATCTCAAGTCAAAGGTAAGGGCTGAATGAACCTGTCGTTGGTAAGACCTGTTAAGGTCCGCTTAGCATGCGACCACCCTCTTGCCGAAGTCGTACCAATCATTTTGCTGTTTTCTGTCGGTGAGTGGGAGAGCCAGCCTGCTGAATGGTAGTTCTCATCCTTGCCCCTTCAAGCCTATAATATAGCCATATAGCTATCTTTCTTAAGAAAACAAGTCCCACACATTTACGTGAAGTTATCTAGTTTCATGACTATCAATAGCTTCGGAATAAATATACAAGCAATGTGGCTTGTATTTGTTTCATTACAATAACTGAAAGTTGGTAGATCATAACTTAAAATATCAAGTGAGACGAAGGCCAAGCACATCCCCATCGTACAGTAAAAAGAAAAAAACTGACTTAACTTGCCTCACAGCTGTTCTTTTTTTTATACCATTAAAGGTTGCAAGCAGGCATACAGGCTACCTGACGGAAAGCGGTTCGTAAGAAGTTCGTAGTAGCTTTGCTTTCTGTGTTGGTTTTGGGTTCGATTCCCACCCGGGACAAAATTTTTGTGTAATGAATATAGACGTTTGTTCTGTGTTTGGGTGTTATATTGTATCATAAGTGTATATATATGATGTAGGATGTTTTGATATATAGGTTGATGATTCATTGAAAACATATTATTATCCTAAAATTTTACAAAATTCTAAATTATAACAAAATCAGTATTAATGGCATTTTGTGGACACTTAATATAAAGCTCGGGCACTATCATGTCTCACTGTTTTCTTATTGTAAGACGGGGAAGCGTTTGACCTTCATCTTACCTGATGTCATATTATGATAGGTGGAAGCGCACTTCATCCAGAATCCTCAACAGACTGAGGAACTGGCTTTCTTACCTCTCAATGCTGGAACACAATTATAGAATGCTTAATACATGAAAACGTAACCTCCAGTGGAGCAGGCCTCTGGCAAGACATTACGTATGTGCATCGTCAGTCGTCGTGTGTCACAGCTTGATAATTGGTTATGTATGGATTAGGAAGGAATGGTAAGTGGATTGTGACTACTGTCGGTTCAACATTAAATGTTTATGGTCTATCTTTTTAAGGTGAGTCAGGCCTTGACCAAGAGACTTTGGGACTGTGATTAAGTGATCCTTACCTAAATGCCTTTCAACTCTCTTTTGAAAAGTATTAGGATCGTTAACGTTTGTTTCTCTTGACACTACTACACGGCACTAATAAACTAATAGGGCCTTGGGAGATTTTTCTTTCCCGTGACTCTACTATTCTCATTGGCTGATTGACTCATATATTAAATTATCCCCGTGGATTAACCGATTACCAATGACACTACCCAAGTAGACCGCAAAAGCATCGTCACTCTTGAGGACTAAGGCCGTGGCCCCATCAGGCTAACTGTGAGCGGCTTAGTAGTAGTGTCAAGGGAAACAAACGATCGTTAATCATTAGAAAAAAAAAACGTTTTCTCACTTAATTACTTTTCCATGAAAACTATATAAAAAAATCGTTTTTCATTAATGCGGAACTTATTTTTTTTAAATCGAGCACGTAGCTCCTAACGTGACTTTTCTATTAACTCTCACGGTTTCAGACTTGGCCTCAGTGGCCCTGGAAAAAAACTCACCCTGTATATTGAGTTAGATTAGAAACATTCTTGGAGACTCTAGTGTTTGTTTCACCGAAGTATAGAAACCGAATTAAAGAAAAATACAGTCACACAGATCAAGTAATGACCTTTCCACACATCGTAAATCTAAGCCAACATATCGACTCCGAGAATTTCCACACTCTACACCGACATGGTTCACTAGTGGTCTAATCCGGTCTCTAAACACCAATTGGTAGCAGAAAGTTCCCACACTAAACTGTCAGAGGTAATGTAGTTTATGTTGGACGGAATCGATTCCTCCACACAAATAGTCACTCAATTGTAAGGTGGAGTTGATTGTAGTGGTAGAATGGGATATGGTTGCTAACCTTGCCCATGGATTTGATTGGCTAGAACCACCGATCTAAGAATATTAGTAAATGCTCCGTATGCGTATGCGCCTTACTATTCAATACAATCACAAAACCAGATCCGTAACGGGGGCCCTACTCCTCTTAAATTCACAATACCATTCCGATTCTAATCTTAATCAGGTTCCGATATCAATATTCCTACTATCTATATCTATTTATATATATCTGTATTCTAATAATAACTAATAATTGTAATGAGTCAAAATCAGTAAATTGAATATATTTTGTACAAATTAATAGGACAACGTATGTCGGTTTAGCTATTACTCTACATAAATAAGCACGCTTGATCAAAATCGAGATTAAAATTGAAACAGAAAAGATTGACTATTTAATGCCAAAATTTTAAACATCTATCGCAAACTCTAATCTAATCTCAATCTATGAACGTCAAAATCGTGCCAATAGCACCGAATTCTAGATTCACACATGTTATCGCGTAGTCCTATTCACTTAGTTCCATAAAATCCCACTATGGTTCGATTGTAAGCTCACGTGTAGAATCGAACCATAGTGTCTTCGAGAGTGACAAATACCAAGATTTCGGCATAAACCAAATCACGAGTCCGATCGAGTAACGAGAGTGAGGCGTCAGTTTCCAAGCAAAGCTCCAAGTTCTATACACGCAATAGGCTTTTAAATAAAAGCGATATTTAAATTAGAATGGAGTTAACGGTCAACTATACATTACGACACTGTTGTTGTTGATGTGGCAATCGTTTTTCAAGGTTTTCATTTCAAATCAACAAAAAAAAATTAATCTCGTCTCGATTTATCGACGTCAAACCAAATTTACGATTAGATCGAGCGTAGTAGACTTCACTTAGCACAAAACGTTTTTTATACGAAATTCTACTATATATTCTACTATATACTATATATTCAATCGTCCCCATTTGTCGTGTTTGAATATAACAAATAGCATACCAAATAGCATCTTTTTAGCTTTCAAGCATAGTACCTATGTGGTGTTTTTATAATATTATACATGTACATAGTAATCAAAAATGATGTCCATTCGAAATAAGATATTCCTTTTAGTGTAGAATTGGTAAGCTTTAGACGTTTACAACAACAGAAATATCGCTCGCGTGTTGTCAACCCTTTGATAATGTTGTTATGCATATGAAATCGTCCATCGCGAATATTTTAATAAAAGTTTAAAATATTAGTGTGACCCGTGTTGTATCTTCGCAATTTTACAACTATGACTGTGGCATAGTTGTAAAATTGAATAGTTTGAATAGATCCCACAAAATGGTGCGCGAGCACCTAGTTTTTATTCTCAAATAGAAGAAGCGTTAGTATAAACTGCCTTATCTCATTTATTATATGCTCTGTAGCTAGAACGCTGGAATTCGCAAGTGACATGTTACGGTATTTGGCTATGAGATTGAGCTAAGGTGGTCTTGAAGATTGTCGGGTCTTGGGAATGGGATGTAGTGGTGGCCTTACCTATAAGTTAGATTGGCTAAAACGTTGAAATTTATATGAATGGTTATGGTAAAGTAGTAAAATTATGGTGGTCTTGTAAGCTTAGAAAAAAAAGACGTGCTGACAGAAGTGAAAACACGAAGTTTGTCGTCTATAGATAGAGGCAGTCTTGGAACGGTCCTTGCCCGTACCTCTTAGGATCGTAAAGATAACGTGACAATGTGTTTAAAGTCAACTGTGTCAAAAGTGGTTTCGGTCCCATCTCAAAAAATGCCCAACGCTCTTATAGAAGTTTTCACTTCAAAAATTTATAGGAAATTCTTGATTGCCCCAATTAAATGAGAACATGGGTGACCCTAATGCTATGAAGTATTTTCATCCAGATAACTCTTGGGTAGTTGAAGTGGTTTATATTAATACTCTCATTATTTGATAAATCAAAAAGTCTGGACTTTAAGACTAAAGACAGCAATGGGGACATTTTGGAATAATCGTCACTTTTGTTGGGCGGTTTGGTGATCGCAGTATGTTGGTATTACCAGGTGAATAGGGTAACTCAGGTGATTTAATTGACCTTATCCCTCATTCCCTTTACACCATGCCCATACCTTGTTGATATTCCATTGTGCTGGACACATTGATTTGCTCAGTTTGTTGAGGATTCTTGGTGAAGAGCGCTTCCACCTTCGGCCTTATCATAATTTGAAAATTAGGTGAGATGAAGTTGGCCTTCATCTCATCTGATTTTCAAGCACATCCCCGCAGTACAATAAAAAAAACCTTAATCGTTCGTTCTCGTAAGGAATGGAATTTCTTGCCTTAGTCTATTTTTCCGCACCGGTACAATCTCGAAGTCATTAAGACCAGAGGGATTACGTTCCTTTTAGATAAGCGTGCTTAATCTTAGGACATCTATACCATCACCAATAAAGTAAAACTGCTGCTACCCATTTCATTATAAGCCCTAGTGGTTTTAAGCGTAGTTTATTGCTATGCAAATATATGTATAGCATTAATAATAACTCATATTGCAGCTTGTTATTGTGTTTTAGGGATAAACCACACCACAAGCTTACCGTAGATGCTCGCAAGTTCCTTTGGAAACCGCACTTTCTCACAGAACTATGAGATATCTATGCCGTGTAAACTTGCAAATGTAGCCAGAAGGTCAGATACATAACTCTTGGCACCTCTCTGCGCGCGCGCATGTAAATAAGGGCATATTTCAAACGGATGCTCGGTAGCATCGTCAAGTAAAGGGGAGTATTCACACACGAAGAAAAATAGAATATATAGATAATCATAAGGGTAAGAAAATAATTCATGATATTGATACCTACCCTGTAAGATATTTTAAAGATACACACTACACCATCTATATCATTAACTTACGGTAGTAATTTGCATAATATTTGCATAATACGTAGTATACGTAATACGCAGTATAATACTATAATAACATTGCATAATATTAACCGCCTCTTTGGTTAACTAGTTTGCCCACCGGTATTAGACCCAGAGGTCCCGGGTTTTATTGCTAAGGGTGTAAGTGGAACCAATACTACAAATACTTGTATTGTATAAATTTCATTAAATCGAATACTTACAAATATTTACTATCGAATAAAGTTTCGTTTTAAATTGTTGTATTCCTTTGTATCGAAGAGTATCTATTTTGATTAATATTTGTCTTATTTCTTTGATTTCACTCCATTACTAATCATAGAAGGAATATTATTTTGTCTTGACATAGGGCGTAGAGAGCTGTTGTGCACAAAACTTGACAAGTCTTGAGAGAGAATAATATAAATTATAATTAATATAAATAAAGAACTTAAATGTATGAGAAAGTAAGGATCATAATCCGTATTCAAGTTTCCATATTAAGTTTTGCTTAGTTTGGGACTAGATGCCGCTGTGTTAAATTTATGTCCAGTAATATAAAAAAAGGCAGCTTAATATACCATATCTGGGAAAAACCGTGAGCAAAAGCACAGCATCACATCAGCCCATTAATGCCCGATGTTGGCCATTCTTCAAAACTGGTGGTTTTGCCTAAATCACGCTTGGCAGGGATTGACGATTGAAGTGTCACAGAAGGAAGTTGTTGCCTTTTTTCTAGTTAAATCCCTTCGTAGGACGTTACGACATCCGCAGGCCGAAATTGAGGGGTCTCGATTCCTGCTACGGCGAGCAAATTCGTTCAATCCTCAAATAAGTGTATTAAAGGCACACCGTATGGACCTCAGGAGGTATGGAACTTACTGTAGTGGCCGGATTCGGGCATTCCTCATAAGTGCGCTATAACGAGCATTCCTGATTCTTGTTAAAGACTTGTGGTAAATGCTCTCATCAGTCTTTGCCATTTTACGGCTTTAACTGGTTTTCAAGCCACTAAACCACAGACGTTTCACAAAAATTTCACAAAAATTTCACAAAGCCACAAAGTTAAAATTTTTGGACTCCTTCTCTTTTCCGTTACGACAATGTTACTTGAACATACCTTGTTTCATAACATGTAGGTATTCTTTACTTCCTTATAATTTCCACGCTACCTCCCAAATTTGATGACATCCTTTTTTATGTAGTGCAATAAAGTACAGAGTTCTCAAGGTGGATCCGGAGTAATAAAGTTAAAATAAATTCAAACCTGCGTGCATAATAATAAACCAGCCAAATGCAGACTGGAATACTGAGGGTTCCTATCCACATTTCAAGGCGAAAAATCAGTTTCTTGTATCATTTAAATTGTTTATTTAATACTACAATTTTTTTGTTGTTGAAGCGACAATAGTATTTATATTTTACACATACTCTGTGAAAGTTTCAACTCTCAAAGAGCTTTATAGTTGGTTCATTATAAGCTCGCTGACAGAACACCGTAGACTTAGTAACAGGGTTCCGTTTGGCACCCTTTGGTTTCGGGATCCTAAAAGTGATTTTAATTTAAACACATATTATCACGCATCATTATATTAAGGATATCGTGAGAAAGAGATGATGTTGCCCATCTCCTGGTATCTGTCCTTCATGCTCCGTTTAAGACTTGTTTTTTTTCTTACCAACGTTTTCAGCATTTATATCCAAAGGGGACCCTATTACTAAGCCTCGGATGTTAAAATAATATCCAGTAAGGATCTAAGCAAGGGTGACGCTTTAAAAAAAACACCCTGTAAAATCTCTCATTAACTTCGGAAGCTTTCTTCGTAAAACTGAGATGTAGAGTATACATTTGATTGATTATCCTCGAAGTCATTCCACTCATCTCATTCAGACATTTTGAAAATAATTTACTCCGTTGATTCAATTTGCGATCTTTTTGTGTGTGCGGTAATTTGCAGTTCCCGTGTGAAAAGACCGTTCCTTTTTCGAGTTCTGATTGCGTTCTGAGCCAACATAATCGAATTATGTTAGGCTCCTACAGAGTCTTCAACTTAAGAAGGCCCTGGAGTACCTACCGCTTTTTTCATTCTTTTTTATTGTTCGACGGGGAAGCGCTTAGCCTAAACCTCATCTGGTAACAAGTTGAGATAAGGCCGAAGGTGGAGGCGCACTTCACCCGGAATCCTCAACAAACTGAGGAACTGGCTATCTTACCTATCTTATCTAAATGCCGGAACACAACAATTTTTAAGAATTGTTATTATAGCGACAGAATTAGGTAAGATGGTGGTAGCTAGTCAGACGGACTCAAACAAAATCCTATACCACCTACCAAACCAAGCACAATATTGCTCCCCTGGGGCTCGAACCCGGGACCTCTGGATCTGAAATCGGTGGGTTGAACCACTAGGCCACAGAGGCGGTTAAAATTATTTCTTATTAAAATAAAAATTATTGCTTATTTCGATATGGCAAGTCCGATTCAAAATATTTTAACAGGTTTATTAGGATAGGGATACTCTAGCTTTGTAGCTCGTATATTTATTTATATCACATATAAACAAAATAAATGGAAAATGTATGGCGAAACGAAAGCTGTTTTTAGAAAAACGGATAAAAACAACCAAGGCTATCTTTACTGTTTTCATCCGATTATACCTACAATTTTTATTACAATATACTAATAGTAATAAAACTGGCAATATACTACGTTTGAAAGCGGAGAGTGGGTTCGCATGAGACAGTGTTTGCAGAAAGCTGCCACATTCCACCTTTGGCCTTATCATAACAATGTAAACCAGGTGAGATGAAGGCCAAGCTGCCAGTCGATTAATAAAAAAAAAGCAATGTTTAGGTATTTCATGAAGCAAATAAGATTTAGGTCGGATCTCGAATAAGTATATTAGTCCAATTTGATTACAGTGATCATATTTTTTTGTCCGAGCAACGAATAACTCAATTTCATATTTTAATTACTAAAGTGACTGAATTTAAAAATAAATGTTTACGTTGCATTACTAAGATCTCTCAGATCTACTCTATCTTAGAGATAAAGAAAAATGAAAAAAAAAGTGCTGATTAGATTATGATTGTGAAAGTTACTTACTGAGAAAGAAGTTTTTGTTATGAATATTCACCGTAACATAGCACCTGCCTTCCTTTTGGCGCAGTGCATCAATTGCTAACGGCCCATCCTCTTTCTATACAAGAAGCATCCAGATCTATTAACCTGGTCATAACTCATGACGCAGGTTATAAACGCGCATTCACAGTGCCCTGTCCCGCGGATTGAATGTCATTCATTTATTTCTGTAACTTGTATTCGGCTCTGTGCATAATGGAAGCCATAAAATATACAGAGAAAAGCATTTTTTGGGAGTCAATACAAATCGCGGATTATGCATCAATCGAGTTTTCAATGTTTGTAAGCACATTTGCCATGAATCTTATAATTTCTTATGAAAAACTTAAACAATGATAATGAAGCCACCAAAATTCCTTATAATTATGATGACATCGAATGTATGTTTGTTTGGATGTTTTGACGTTTGTTCCTCCTTCCCGCCAAAACAAATGAATAGATTGAGCTGAAACTTAGCACATAATATGTTGTTCTAATCAGAGATAAAGGCTTCTATTGATTCCATAATTCAGTTCCCGTGGGATGGAAATGGGACGACGCAACATCGCCATACAAAACGAATTCGTTATAACCTGAAGGAGAAAATTTGCTCCTTCACGTAATAACTACGGAACAAATTGAGTTAAAACTTTTCACCTAATAGCTTTGCTCAAACAAGCAATAGGGCATAGACTGATTTTTATCCCATAAATCAGTTCCCGTTGACTGGGAATAGGATGTCAAACATCGTCATACAAGCTGATTGGTTTTTTGTTAGATACACCTTCACACCATAGCTACTGAACCGACTAAGCTAATATTTTGTACATATGTTGCTCTTGACTGGTTATAGGGCATAGGCAAATTTATCTCTAAATTCATTTTTTTTCGATTATCATCTAGAAGTATAATTCATAAGCAGCCTAAAACGTCCACTCAAGCATATGCGCTTCCTACAGAATCTGAAGGACTTTAACACAGCTTCCGCGCTCAGCAGACTCGTAAGATGTTGCAGCGTCGGTAATAAAGTAGGTGAGTAAATGAGTAATGTGACGATCATTTTAGGAAGCGCCAGCACACGCTGTCAGACATCAAACCAAACTGCAAACATACAGACACAGTAGGTATATATACAAAAAGATATACCTTAATAATAATACCTAATTGTAACTGAAATGAGGTGGATTTCTTTTATTTAGCATGTGCTTACGTGATTTTAAGGTTGTAAAAACGTGGCAAGTAAGCGACTGAGCCTGCCTGCGCGGTACGGCGGTGAGCAGCTCTGATTCCACGTGGCGACTAGCAGCATCAGGAGTGTGTGGCTGTGCAGCTTACATGTGGACACGCCTTTGCTCTGACCAAGATTGCATCGAACCAAATGAATGTCAATTCACAATACAGAGAATAGTTTTAATAGCCTCATAATTGAATACAGCTGAACTATACAGCACGATTGACGAGTTTTCTAATAGTTCCTCTAAGTTACGAGTATATTGCAATGCTCTGGCGGTAATATTTGTTTGTTCACTTTACTCAGATCTTTGTGGTATAATCAAATACATTATTTGAGTCTTTTGAACGACGCTGGTGGTAAATGGTTCACATTAACCCTAATAATGGTTCACCTGTTGAATTAAAACCGTTAGTGTCTAAATCAACATAGGTATATGTACACGTGAGAAAAACCCGTGTTTTTAATGTAGGTATAGTGCGTCTCATGTAAGTTTTTAAAGTGGGTTAACTGAATTGTTTTCTTAAGATTTCACCTTTTTTACCTGGATGTTATTAGAGGTGACAAAATGTTAACATAAGGGGATATGTAGCAGCATCGACTTTATTAACGATACTGCTGTCAGTAACCCGCCTGCCATTTTTTTTTTTTAATAATTTGATTAAAGCAACTAGTTTAATCTAGTTCCCATATAACAAGCTATACTTAGTTTGGGGCTAGATGGCGATGTGTGAAATGTGTCCAGTTATTTAGTTATTTACTGTAATTCGTGCAGCGTTTTCTATTATTTGATGAAGATGATCAAACGCCTGACTATTATCAATAATAATAAAAAAAAAAAAACAATACTGAGCACTTTTTAACGTACTGAAGATAAAGTTTAAAGAACATTATTTGATGTAACCTTAGTAGATTTATTTATATTGTAGGCAGAGGCATATAATTTATTTATTTGCATGTAAGTTTTTAATTTATTTTTATTTATCTATGCCCGAGTAGGTTTATTTTAAACTACTGAGTTCTTTATGAATTCGGACACATAATCCTTTTTATTACAACCTCTCTATACGATCAAGGTTTTACTGTAACAAAGTTCTACAGGGGTCAGTTACCTATTATATTTTTATTATTACTTTAAAGAATAAAATAATGTTTATGTATCTGAACAATATTATATTACAATCAACAGTAATTCGATTCAATCGGTTAATTTTTGGCAACGATTCGGTTCGGCGCGATTTACGATTATGATATCGAATGATTTAAAGAACGCGTCGAATATTTGATTTAAATCGCGGACGAAATTACTTTTAATTTTTATTCATATTGCAGGAACATAACTCTAGGATATTTATTGGACAAATATTTAGTTGTTATTGGATAAATAATGACTGTGCTGTTACGTACTTATAGTTACCTAGGTAAACGTATTTTTTTTTTGCACTTATGTTCGACAAAATACCCTTAAAATATCACTCATAAGCTTCAATTGATTTTACTTTCATGCAGCTAAACTTTGATAAAACAATTGATTTTCTTTTGTATTTCCACATAGAAATATTTTAAATAATGACTGATGTTGCTATGACATCTACGATTATAATAGTAGGCAAAACAAAACCTACCTATTTTAAAAGTTATCGGTGAGCTGCACGTCGATCTTTTATAGCATATCTTCAGATAAAAGAAAATTACATAAATATATTATTAAAATGTACAATTAATCTAACTACTAGTACAAAGGAATCAGTTGGATTACCTGAGAACCGTTACAAACAGCCTATAGGTAACTCAACTGTTCCAGACCAGTACCAGACGGAAACGTGCCCAAGACACTGGCTGAATTGCCACGCTGAATAGCTATGCTAATTCGCTGGCCTTAATAAAAGCCCTACAAGATTTTTAAAGAATACATTGCCATTTTACAGTTAAACCTTGCTATAGATATCGCATATTTTGCAGAAAACGATAATTTTGATTTTGCATGTGTAATCGTCATAAGCACGCGTTGAAATTGGATGAAATCTGGAACTTGTTCAAAATGGTCCGAAATACACCATTTAAGGCGAAACTAATCGTGTTCCGAAAGATTGACGCGATAATTTCCGAAATTAAGTAATAACACTAACTCATTGCAACGACCAATCTGATCACGATGCTTCACATTAAAATTTATATTTTTATTTGTTGTGGCATAAGTTATAAGCGGATACGAGATAACAATAGGCGTAGTAGACCGTGATAAGACATACCTACTCGCAATATAATCTTTCTCGTCAGTCGTCCGTCGATCACTCAATACTGAGTACCATAAGCATAGACCATTGACGGCCTGTGTCCATCGGATTTTGACTTTTAATTATCTCATAGTACCATGCTGATCGGCATACCCAGAAGGCCTAAGATCAACTGTCCAATAAAGGATGGACATGTAATTGTACGCCATGGAATTTGTTGTTAGGGAGGGCTAATGTTTTCTTATTTCTTTGAAGCGAAGCATGTAAGAAACAATATTTGATGAACAGTTTTTTGAATTAAACTAAATCATCATAAAATAAAACCATCGGGGACTTACGTTTGAATGTAAACATAAATTGACTTTATGTTTTTTAAATACAAAGGTAAGAATTAAAGAAAAAAATAAAATATCAATCTATAAAATGGTAATCAATCAAAATTTACTTGATGATAATGACATTTCACATGTTGCTCAGATTGTAGACACTAATATAAAAATATAACATTAGTGTTGCATGAAATTGAAATACGTATTATTAAAGCACAATATTCTTTATTGATTTCTCATACTCGTTAGTCTTTCCAACAGCTTCAAATAGCGCCGTCTCATCCCTTGTACCAAACAAGATCCTTCCAAAGCGCGTGCATTACATGCTTTTATTGCGACTACCTGTGCCTTGTATTAAGCGACCAAATTATGTGTCGTAAACGTTAACGTGCTCGTAACGTTAAACGTGCACGTTAAGGCTTGGTCAAATAACCGCGATTCAGTCGCGTTCGAGTTGACGATGACGTTAGATTCACCGGGCTGGTCACGAGATGCTTGTACTTCAGCGCGCACTGATCTGGAGGCCTACTACGAAGAACGAAACATGACGAAACGCACATTTTTTTGACGACGGTGCAGCGTTTTTTCATTTTTCAATTTTAATAATTTCACCCGGAATCCTCAACTAACTGAGGAACCGGCTATCTTACCTGTTTATGCTAGAACACAACAATTTTTGAATTGTTATTATGGCTACAGAATTAGGTAAGATGGTGGTAGGCGGATTTAAACAAGTCCTACCACCAACCAAACAAAGTACAATATTGTACTCCCCCGGCGATCGAACCCGGGACCTCTGGATATGACACCGGTGGTCGAACCACCACACCATATATAAGGCATATATTTCAATACAAAAATGTCAGAAGTTCTCTGATATCCGATGACGTTTGATTTTCCTAGTGGTTTCTGATCAACTAGTCCGTTAGACAAATGGCGGATTAATCCTTATCAGCGCTTTTGATGCACGTAATAAAAACGCCTGAACAGTGTTAACCCTCAGTAACCTTTTGTACATACATTTAAATTGAAACTCAAACGGAAAGCTGTGAAAATTTTGGACAAATATAATTCATATTGTATCAAAATAGATCATATAGACAATAACTTAAATGTATCTGCTTAGTAATTTATATTTATTTTTGACTGTTAAAGGTCAAGAAAAGAGGTCGGCTCGTACGGAGCTCGGTGCATCAGAATTATTTTTTATTGTGATAGTCATCATGTAAGTAGAATTGAGATCTCATCTTAATTTTAAGTCTCGTAATTATACGCCACAAAGAGGCAGTGCGACATTTTAAATGAAATTCATGGACAAGGACATTCATGGTGAAGCGTCAAATATAACATTGTGGTATTATTTTACTTTCAACGACCCATTTATGTCAACTGCTGGTCTTCTCCAAAACTTGACGGTCTTGCCTAAATTACTGCACTTGGCAGGCGTATTGGTGATCGATGTTAAGCTTTTAGATACACAAAAGTAAGATGCCCTTCTGTCTGTCTTCCGGTGAGATATTTTACTTTATCATCAAGACAAACATTTAATATGTATCTTACATTATATCGATCAGTTCAAATATGGACGAGCATTTGTGCCATATTCAACTCAGCTTAAGCGCTGTTTTTTTTTGTTTTTTTTTTTGTATATCAAGTTATTGACCATGGTCACCACATTAACATATGTTATCATTATATATAACACACGCATCTTTTTCTAAAGCCGGAAAGCCGGAAACTGCGACAAGACCTTCGTAGTTCTATTGGTTACTCAGACCGTTTCCGGCAAGGAAAAGACGCGGGTTGCGCGTTGTGAATTTTCTTGTCATAGAAATGAAATGAAATGTTTCATTTCTTTCACAAACAAACAAATAATTTTAATACTAAAGTAGACATACTAATATGTGGGAGCGCTGGTGACTGCACGGTTGTATAAAATAACCTTTTGATTAACATCATTCACAAAAGTGTGTAAAACTGCCCTAGTTTCTGAAAATACGTAAAAATCACATGCGAGAAATCGCGTTTTTGCTTTTAAAAAAACCCTCTTTGGACCTCAAGGACCCATTTTTGTGTCATTATAATACTCGTCAATATTATGAGCAAGCGATACACATGAAATACAAAAATAAGATAAAACTATTGTATTGTAATCCAAATTTATACAAAAGAACGCAATTACTCTTCTGCTTTATCTCAAAAGCTTTGAGCTACTTCCATAAATCCACTATTTCATGTCCATTTTTCCCGTCAGCTTAACGACTAAGGCATCGTGCAACCGCAAATCGATCGGCAATCATACCCCGATGCCTTAAACCCTAAACTGGACGGTCACTCCACGACCGATCTGGTTCTCACGGCTTCACTTTGATCTATAGCGTTGGTGCTATAATTCTTGGTATACAAGACTAGAAGGGTGTGTCTTTATTATATCTGAATGCTTCAGAAGGAGGGTAATATTTTCCGATATTATTATTTTTGTACTACGGGGAGGTGTTGGCCTTCATCTCACCTGATTTTCAAGTTATCATAAGGCTGAAGGTTTAAGCGCACTTCACCCGGAATCGTCAACAAGCTGAGGAAAACTGGCTATCTTTCCTCTAAATACCGGAACACAACGATTTAGAATTTGTTGTTATGGCGACAGAATTAGGTAAGATTGTGGTAGGGCGGAATAAAACAAAGTCCTTTGTGTTTGTGTGAATAAACGTTATGTCTATCTATCTATCAACCAAACCAAGCTCAATATTGTACTCCCCCTGGCAATCGAACCCGGGACCTCCGGATCCTGACACCGGTAGGCGAATCACTATGCCTCAGGCCATATACACAATTTACTTGGACTTGCGTTTGTATGTAGTATGTCTATTTAAGTGTAACACTCTGCAACGTAGACAATTTGATGAGTCTTTAGGTTCATCAAATTAATAAAAAATAAATAAAAATATAAATTGTGTATATGTCATAGGTTAAATAATTTTAATATGGGAGTTGAGAATAAAAATAATATGGAGGAAGGATATAATAAAATGTTTTATTACCAAATAACATTCCATTTTTAAATATATATAGATAGTTTTGGAGCTTAAAAAATTACATTATGGTAAAAGATGAAAAAAAAAACGTAGATGAAGATACCAGGGCATCGAGCTAGAAAAAGAAAATCTAAATAATTTAAAATGTTGATAAATTATTGGTTTAGCTGACGCGCAGCGCGCTATGAAATCATAGAGATTCTAAAAAAATATGCCAATATGACGAGGCATATTATATATATATATTTTTTATGAAATGACAATACGCTGGCCTGGTTCTGAACCTGGGCGGCAGCTTTGCGCGGACCTGGCTGGCGCTGAAGGCGCGAGCCCAATAATTAATTTTTGAGGCAACAAGCGCAAGGGCACCACTTAGGTACGGACCTCGGCTTCGGCTGTTGCCATTTGATGGGGGAGGATAGGAATGGCCGAAGGCGATACCGAGGGTAACGCTTTGAGGCGGAAAGGTTCATCGACTCCGCCGGCGGAGTCGGTGTATCTGTATAGTGTTTTCTCTGTGTGACGAGATAGTTAATGAATGGATGCCGTCACCTCCGGGTTTGCGGTGGTGAGTGGGTCATCCGGGTCTCCAAGAACGTGTCTTGGCCTACGGAGGGACCGGTCCGACGGCGGATCGGTTGGGTAGGTAGGGATCACTCGTATCAGAGGATTCGGATGATTGGCAGCTACTTTATAATGCCGCTGGGAAGCGCGCTTCATAAAGCAGGCGATGGACTCGAGATCAAGGTCTCGGTGGAGATCGTTTTACGCATGTACCATGGCGCGCCAGTGGCTTTGCGAAGGAAACGATTTTGGACAATTTGGAGGCGTGGGATATTTGGACTGTGAGCAAACGCTACTGAGGCGTATGTCATTATGGGGCGGACGCAGGCTTTGTAAAGTGTCACCTTATTTCTAAGGGACATTTTACTTTTTGCGTTGATCATGGGGCCTAGTCTGCCTAGGATGTAAAAGACACGGTTACGCACCGTCCTAATATGGGCTGTAAAGTTTAGACGGCTGTCAAGTTCGACGCCCAGATAGCGGGCGGAAGGGACCCAGGGTATGGGTTTACTAAAGAGTTGGACAGGGTCGGGTTTATTGAGATAATTATTTGAAAAGAGCACGGCTGCGTTTTTCGTAGGATTAACCTCAATTCTCCACTTTCGGAACCACTCTCCTAGAGTGGTGAGGGCGGAGTTCAGTCTTATCCAGATCCGATCGGTATTCCGATCGGAAGTATACAAGGCTGTGTCATCCGCAAAGAGGGCTAGTTCTACCAGATTTGTACGGGGGATATCACTGGTGTACAGCGTGAATAGAAGAGGCCCGAGAACGGGCCCTGGGGGACTCCGGCTCGGATTGGTCTGGGGGCAGAGAGCGATCCTTCGAATTGATAGCGAAAGCTTCGATTGTGGAGGTAGTCTCGTATAATGAGTACGAGTCTGGCATATTACAAACGGACGGTGCTTATAATCTTATGCTGACTGTGTACAATATGCCGAGGCATATAACAAACGGACGGTGCTTACAATCTAAAGCTGACATTTACATAATTTTCTTAGAATTTTTTTTTAGTCTAAACGTATCCGTAAAAGTACTCGTACCAATTCCTTATCACATAGGATGGAACGTGGAATAAATACAAATAAACCTCCTTACACCGAACCGATGGAATCTGGTTTTTCTAACACAACTCACTCGGTTATGGCGGGATATTTGTAAACATTAATATCTCTATATGGCACAAATTTATGACAGGTAAAATGCTTAGGAAACATGCTAATTTTATAGGTTCTATGTACTTACTAAGAAAGTTTAAGAAAGGATGTTCGTGTTTTTCTTGCAGTTATTTTGTATGAAAGTGATATTTTGTATAAATTAATCTACAAATGGAATGAATTTATGAGATTTATGCAGATTCGATGCGTAGAGATATGAGAGTTGTGAAAAAGTTGTATGCTTGTATTTTATTGGTCGTAAATGTATGAGACATTGATTCTTTAAAGATATGTATTAATAACTTATTGCAGAAAATCTCAAAAAACACACGTAAGTACTATTAGAAACCAAAACAAATGTAAATGATATCATTATTTTAAGGTTGAAAATCATACCTAAATACCTAGTGCTTACACTATTTGAAATCTTGTCTTTACCAATTAATGTTACAATTTAATTGTTCAATAGAAATTGTATCCCTATGTAATATGTTATTTTTAATATCAATTCAAATCTTGGTTGATGATCGAGTACTACAAACCGAAAACGTGTTACATAAAAAGTGAAATGACGTACAAGGTTATTAATAAACAGTTTTTACTCGATCGTACTTGAACTTTGGCCATCACTATTCAATCATAAGAATAATCACGTAGCTTCAATTGCTACACCATGTCAACGGAATCCGAACACAAACACAGATCTTATACGAGTAAAATCCATTTAATGAATGATTGAGCTTTACTGTCAAGCAAGATCAAGAGACAATCTCTTACGGAGTTTGTTAGAGTTATTCAGAGCAAAAAAAAAATCGTCTATATCAGATAAACGAACGCATGATGATGTGAGAGCTGTTACAATATCATAGGTATTTTATTCATTAAAATAACAAATAAAATTATCATGATAATTGTCTTGTAGAATTATAAGAAAAAGACAAAAACCATAATGTCAAAATGGCAGAACTTTAGTACATTGTAAGTGTTAATTAAAATTCAGTTTTTGAATTAAAAGTGGTTGTCCAATCCAAGCATTTTGGGCAGCGTTGAAAGTTTTCCGAAAACAAATAAGAACTGAAGTTTCATATGGCCACGATAATACAGAAGAAAGCGGCTGCCCTTCTACGAGTGAGAGTTCAGACGCTTTATGTAACGCAAAAAAAAAACATCGTTGTGGTCTACCCCGGAATTGTTAACTTTTGCTAGCAGTTACGGTTACGCATCACAACACTCGGTAGGACCTGTATAAAGGTCAAACGTTTTGCCGTGTTCCATTGGTGCGTGGCAGAGCCTGTGACTACTGGGAAAACGCTCCTTCGTAGACCTCATTCTTGCTCGGGCCTAGAGCTAATCAAGCCAAGAGGTCATTCATCAAAAAAAAATTGACATGCATTTGACTGTCGATGTTTAGGTTAGGGAGGTACGCTTATTTTAATTCGTGCATGAACTTAATCAATCAAAATATAGAGCGTTACGGAAGCCGAGTGGTCATCAATCATTTGAATTAATATTTCATTTGGATTGAATCATTTTAATTGAATAGAAGATTTAATGTGGTCTGTTTTCAAATGATTTGAAACGTGAAAATCAATGTTATTTCCTATAGGCTCTAGAAGATTTAATGTGGTCTGTTTTCAAATGATTTGAAACGCGAAAATCTATGCTATTTTCTATAGGCTCAGGGATTTACTATGATTTTTAGAATCATTATTTTGTAATAGATTTATTTTATAAGGTTTGAATTTTGTCTTAGTTCAGAATTTTTATGAACTCTTTTTTTCTATTTTCAGAAGCTTAACGTTTATCTCACTGAAAAGCAAGTTAAAAGTGTGGCCTACGTAGCTGACATTTTGAAGGAAATGTACTGTGAACATAAAACCAACTGTGATTGAAGCCTAATGGCCAAAAATATTATCTGAAATATTTAGGTACATAGTATAATTAATGATATCGTTTATAAATTTTGCAGATACAGTTGTGAAAGTGGGTCTCACTGGAAAATTGATATATTTTTCGATTCCAAAATTAATATAGAAAATCTTTTTATTTTATTCTATTGTACAACGGGGTAGCGCTTGCCTTTCATCTCACCTGGTTACTAGTTGAGATAACGCTGGTGGTGGTAGCGCACTTCACCCGGAATCCTCAACAAACTGAGGAGCTGGCTATCTTACCTCTAAATGCTGGAACACAACAATTGGAAAACAACAATTTTAGAATTGTTGTTATGGTGACAGAATTAGGTAAGATAGTGGCTAGCTACCACCAGGCTGAACCAAACAAAGTCTTACCACCAACCAAACCAAGCACAATATATTGTACTCCCCATGGGGATCGAACGCGGGACCTCTGGATCTGAAATCGGTTGGTTGAACCACTAGTTCACAGAGGCGGTTAACTATACATAATAATATGGAACATCTGTTGTAATTACGCATTATTGCGTGATAAGTAGGTATGTAAAAGTTTAAATATTTTACTTAATGTGTTTACTGGATACCTAACTATTGAAGTAGAAACTAAACTTTATAAATGAATATAGTTTCTGAATATTTGACCGTATATAGTCTTTAAACTATCAAAATTAAAATGTTAGATTAACATCTTATAAAATATCCGAGTTATTTTCATGAATCATAACGGATTATCTTAAAAGCTGATATTAATTAAGTAGCCTAATTAGATAGTTATTTCAAAGCTTGAACCAGTTTATTAATTAATTTAATGACAAAATCTAACCTAAATTAAGTTGATAGCGTAGTGAAATTTTGGATGTAATTTGTAAGATTATTCAAATGAGGTCGTTAAAGTTATGACATGAAGACAAAATTTAGAAATGTATCACTTAAGTCGAAGCTAAGTAATAAAAAAGTTATGACTTTTATAAGCGTTTAACAAAGTAGGTAATATTTTCGTTCATAGTTGTTACAAAAAAACAAAAAAAAAATGCATTCCGTAAGGTAAAGCAATTTTTTTTTTTTAAACATAATAAATACTATTTTGATTTAAATTAGAAAAAAATGGTTAATAAAAAGAGCATGTAGATATTTGCTAAATGAATTGGATTATTCGGTATAACAAGCGCTCGTTCTGAGGACCCGAATTATGGAATACAATTTTTATTACCTAGTTATTTTTACTATCATGTTCTGTGGACAATAGATATCTTCGTAATACCTCGTGATGTAACCGTAAAGGATTCTATAATCTGAGTCTCAATCGAAACTTTCGATACAATTTACAATATTCCGAAGTTTGATATTAACCTTAATGAGCAGTAATGACCGCCCTACGGTTCAAAAGGCCAGAAGGTATGTTCTTAAGGGCTCTCGGCTAAAACCAAAAGCCTTGATCGAACGTATGTTGACATGGGTGCAACGATCTGTGCATATTAATAGTTTTTCAAAACCAATTTACTGTGGTACATCATGTAAGAATACATCTGCATGTAAGCATACATCTTCTGCCGAAGGGCCAAATGGTTTGCCATGAAACATCAATACGCGGATAAGCCAGTGTCTCCTGGAAAGTTCACTCTACCGTAGACCTCATCCTTACTCTGACCAAGAGCTAGTCTAGTGGTAAAAAAATAGCAACATTTCTAAATTCATCAGCATTACACGGTTAATTGCAACACTTATACATGGGTGGCGGGGACCAACAGGAATACACTAAATATTTCTCACATTCGACACACTGTACGAAACTGTATCGAATAATTCAGACACAAAATGAAGTGTTGCGACTGATTTCTCATTGGATCATTACATTATTATTACGGAACCCCTTTAGTTTCAATTAGGTACCCGAGTCTCGACAATTTAATAAAAATACAGGATGTGCAATAAAAAACTTTTCAGTGATTTAGAAAATTAAGCTTCATAAATAAAAGCTCCAACCTTATAAATTATGAGCGACTCAATTAAATTAAAAAGCGTGTTACTGTGCTTCGGCTTTACATTCATTTAGTGCACATCAAATATGGCAATTGTCCTTTTTTAGTGATCGACACAAATAACAGTAACTTACTGGTATGTATCCAATAACAACTCTCAGTAACACCCTGTAGTAAAACGGACCTTTCAAAATACCTAGTAGGTGTCGAAGTCACGTTCCGAAATCGCGTCAAAATTATAAAGAAGTTAAGTGAAATCCGTCCGATCGGCACGTAATGGCGGCCTGTCATAATGACAGCTGTCATCGACCGAATTTACGACCCGTTCTGAATTCAGAAATGGGTGCCTAATAATGATGATCGGGTAATTTGTGGAAGATTGGAAACTGGCATGTTTACGGTTAGGTTCACTTGAATTGAAGCAGCTTTTATTGTTTTTTTGCCCTTTGTACATCTAAACCAAGTTCATGCAGCTCTGTGACAGAAATATTTGTAGTTTTTTTGAAGCATTTTCATTCCTTAACGGGATACATGAACAGTTAAAATTTATTGAAAATTTAGCAAAAGTTCAGTATGTCAACGAGCCGTAACGATTATGGACTTTAATTAAGATTTTGACATTCGATCAAAAGAGGTTCGCGAATCGCGATCGAAGGACCCATAACTTACGCTAAATTACTTTTCGGTAAAAGTTAGACAAAAAATTACGATGCTTAAAAGGTGGCCATTAATTAAAAATAAAAATGTTTTTCGTTCGAATTACGGTGACATTTTGGAGTTTAATGAATTAGCCGCTTCTCCACAGCTTTGGTCACAGTTACTATAACATTTTGTACACTTTAGGGCCTGAAGGGGTGTCCACGCATCGAGATGGCATATTATATCTACCCATCACCTTTTAAGCTTAATGAGACAAAAGCATTATTCATCTGATTGTTTTTTAACCGAAACAAAATAACTTACACTCCAATGAGCATTATCGGGCACTCTATACGGTCACAAAAGACGATAAATACCAAAGCAACCAACTCTATCCGCTCTCGGAATTCCAAATTTCGACTTTATATCTTTCGAATAAGAAGCAACGCTTCGAATGAAAATGGTTTGTTGAAAAAGTAGTTACCGTGGATTGTTTGTTAACGTACTAAAATATGGTCGGAAGATCCGTTACATATTCGAATTTATTTTGCGAATCGAGATCCCCTTACGAGGATCGATAATGAAAAGAATTTCCTCATTTGCGAGCTATTTTTAAAAGTTTTTTTTTCTTCTCATTAATTCATCGCATGTTACGCGTTATAACAAATATTACATTATTGCACTAGAGGCTAGAATTGAAATGATTTTTAGGATTCAGTTCTACCCAAAAGGTGTCTACGGACTGTACCTACTTATCTCATGCATAGGTAAACAGTTGAAATTCTCTCAGTCTATTTCAATTGAACTTCTAGAAACTTTATTATTTCATTTAAATGTGAATCTGCGGAATACTCGGTATGCATGTCCGCACTTGGCCGGTGTATTCATTTAGAGTACTTTACACGTTAAGAATTGATGTAAACCAATTTTTAAATTCTTTTTTTTGCGCATTGATCCAAGACAAAGGTCAGGTAAGTGTAAACCTGTGTTATAACGGAGAGTTGTGAGCTCACGCGCAACTAGTGTACTGAAGTGTAACTAGAGCAAGGCTTAAAGAGGGATTCCTTGTCAGTAGGTTTTTCTTGTCAGGTGGATATCATTAGACACGCTGACCAACACTAGTGGATAATGTACTTTTTGTAATGAGGTTGTAGGTCACGCTAATATAATCCTCCTTATACACCTCTGTAGTCTAGTAGTTCGCCCACCGGTGTTAGATCCAGGGGTCCGGGGTTGCATCCCCAGGGAAGTTTGATCTTCTGCTTGGTTTGGCTGGTTTTACCATAATCTGCCGCCATAAAAACAGTGCTAAAATTGTTGTGTTCCGGAATTTAGAGGTAAGATAGCCAGTTTTTTAGACCTTTGGAGGATTTCGGGTGAAATGCGCTTTCACCTTCGACCCTATCATAGCTTATTAACTAGGTGAGATGAAGGTCAAGCGCTTTCCCGTCGCTCACGTAAAAAAACATCTACGTTCTTGGTCGAGCTAACTCGATCCATCTTTATTTGAGGTACTCTGTGTGATCTAGATTGAAATGAAAATATATGCCAACCTTTAAATAATTATATTATTATTAGCTGACCCGGCAAACGTTGTTTTGCCATATAAGTTATTGCTAGTAAGTATTTTGGTAGGCAAATAAAAAATAACTAACTTATTGTAAGCAATTTTTTTTTTGTTATCAGTCTCTTAGTGCAATGGAGTGTATGATATTTTTAGTAAGTCCATCTTTAGCCAACACAAACAAACTGGATGGTTTACACATGCGAAAACATGCCGCGTATAGCACATATTGTAACTGTCCGTGTGAAAAAGACACAAACAGCAATTTGAAAATCATTGCAAATAATAAAATCTGTGGAAATTGAGCCCGTTTCAATTCATTTGGCATTTGGGTATAATAGGGATTCGTGGTAGTAATACATCTTCTTCTCGATACTTGCCATTAAATATGTTGGCTTCAACAACGTTTTACATATTTTTTTTAATGACTAATCGCGTGCCATTGCACAGACGTGGTGGGTTTAAATTACGAAGCAAAATAACCGGAGATCCAACCTTCAGTTGTATATGATGCGGTGGCATGCCTGGCAAATACGATGAGTCCTAAAACTCTGCTGGACAATTTACAGCTTCGTTGGTATCTATCGCAAACTGTATCGATAGATTTGTATGACACCAAGTCTCCAAGCAACAACTGTTGTTGGTATATTGAAATTTAAATCGTTTACGTCCACATTTTTTGCTGCCGAAATGGCTGTTTCTGCTAGCCATGATTCAAGTATTGTGTGAGATTATTTAATTATATTGGGAAATAGCTGATTATTGAGAGCATTCCAGTATCCATTAATATCCTATACAAGTAGCTGTACTTGAAAATACTGGATGCATAAAATTGCCGATATCTACAGTTGTTTTTAGAATGTTTCAGCGGATGGATCTTGAAGCATTTGAACGCGCATATTTACTTTTAGCTGTACTCTTTCAACATTACGCCACAGTGAAGATAATTTCAAGCAAGCGTTGCTCTCACCAGCGTACGTAGAACGTTGAATGACCACAAATCACCTGAAAGGAGTAACAGAGTGCCGCCGAATAGGTTGTCGTTGGTTTTTATGCCTCATACGATTTTTTATGTGACATAGTGCATTAATCCCAAATGATAATTGTTTCAGCACTGTAGCCATGGTCGATTGGTTTTTTAAGTTGCACACTGAGTCTGGATTATTTTAAATATTTAGTGGCAGTTTAAATGCTGAATGAGCTGTTCTGCCTCCATCCGATAAAGTTGCTGCTACACCAGATGCAAGGCCAATGCAATGCAATTATTTGATCGTATTTCAGCGAGAATTATCGAAATGAGGAATTATTTGCCAGTTCCACCAAAGGCCCTACTCTAATTCACCGAAGTACGAAATTACGGGTTACGTTGCGTGCCATTGGTACTCTAATCAAACGAAGCCCGAAATGTCGGCGCGAAGTTCGCAATTTGACAGCTTGAGCGTTGCGTACCCTACTCTAATACACGAAATGTACGACAGATCTTTTGGATTTGACAGACTTTGTTTCGTGAGTTTTGTCAATTAGCACGATAGCATATAAGCTGCCTTTTCATTTTCGCAAGCTTATTTTTAACTTATCAGGTCGGTTCTGCATATAAATTTCAGATACTAGAACGTTCTACGATATACTAATTCAAGTAAGTGGTAAACGTGACCTCACACATAACCTTTTAAAAAGTTTGATAGTTTATTACCTTCATGATAGCTATGTAACTTGTGTTACTACTTGGTCATTATGTTTTACAGAAAATGGCAAGATTAGTCGCACTAGGTATTTGAAACCGAGAGAGAAGAGCGTCTAGAAAGAAGGAGACGCCGTCCTCTCAACCCTTTGTGAAACCAAAGTTAATTTGACTTAACTTTTGTTGTTTTCTATCATAAAATAATATAGGTATGTTATAAAATAAATATATATGCATGGACGAATTTCTTCGTCCATGGTATATGGAAGTAACGTTTCCCAGTCAGCAATAATACAATACTATGGTCAACAAGGACTGGCATAACAATAAATAAAGAAGTCCAAGTCCCAAAACAAATAAACGCAAGTGTCGCTGCTTCATACAAAAAAACGATGTATGAAACAAGGCAGAATTTTAGTGGCGAATATTGTTATCTCACTCACTTTCTAGGTAGCCCCATTTTTTAGAAAGGAGTCCCGTCTTTTCTTAAGTAGTACTGTATTTTTTTTTGACAGTGATACTGACAGATTTGAGCAGTAATTCATAATTTTTGTTACATTATCTGTGGTTTCATTCGGTATCGTTCACGACGGTTGTCTCTGGATCACAGCACCGGCAGATGCGGATCCGAAAGTAAACAAGAGTAGCTACACATTACGTTTTGCGGTCGTACTTCATTCGGTGCCGCAATTGCGGATGTAAAGAATAAGAGTAGGCCCTCAGGTGCTTCAAAAAAAAATAATTCACCTTGTCCTGTCAGTGAAGTAGCATAGCTATTCAGTGTGGCAATGCAGACAGTTTTTTGGGCACGCTTCCGTCTGATACTGGTCTGGAACAGTTGAGTTACCTGTTGACCGTGTGTAACGGTAGCTAGCTGACCCAGCAAACGTTGTTTTGCCTTATAAATTATTTCTAGTGAATATTTTTTTGTCAAATAAAAAATAACTACCCAAGTGTGTGGGGTATATGACTGAAAGAGGAATGGAGCGCTGTGAACGAAAATAGCCTATAAAATAACAAAATAACAAAGCTGTGTTATCAGTACTAATATCGATAATAATATTGAAAATAGGGTTTGGTTGTAGAAGGATGAAAATTTTGAGTTGTATGTATTTTTTAATGCTGAATCATAAATAAATAAAAATATCCAAAAAATAAATAAGAAATTTGGGAAAGACCACCCTTATCACTTACGGGAGTATGAAAAATAGTTAATGTCCTATTCTCAAACTTATTCAACATTCACACAAAATTTTATAGGAATCGAACAAGCCGTTTTGGTGGAGTTTAATATAAAAATATTTCAAGAAAACAGATATTATGTGTGTGGAAGAGCATAAAATAGACTTTTTAATTGCATTTCAAATAATGACAACCATCAAAATATGTCACTACAATGACTGAATTGATTCCATTCGAGTCTACCGTACTGAAGGGACGAACGTCAAATGTTTGACAGGAAAGAACGCAGAACATTTTATATTGGAAAATAAAACTGTTGTTTTTAATATCTTACTAGCAATTTTTCCATATTTTCTCAACGTTGAAACCTTCCCTGAAATACGACAAACATTTCAAAACCAAAATCAGCTAAATTGGTCCAGCCGTTTTCGAGTTTAAACGAGACAAACGAACACCAATTGATTTTTATATTGAAGAAGATAACAGCGCCATCTAATCTTTGCTATGAAAAAACATGTAAGAGACTTGATATCGATGAAATAACAAAAAAAAGTTATTATTTTTTGTTTATTATTGTAGTTCGTTTGTAGTATGGATTCTTACTTAGTTATACAGACGACAAACGAACTGCATTAATTACACAATATTTAATGTAGGTACGAGTATATTAAGCTCAAATAACTAAATTTCTATAGTAATCTATCGCACAAAATAAAACGTTGCTTTAGTCATATTGTAAAATATTCCACTATTTCGATTGACCTATACTTTTTTAAATCAAAGTTTTTCATGAATATAATGAATATAACTATTAGCATGTAATTTACATACTAGCTGTGCCCGAAGCATTGCTTGCACGGAAATTAAGTTAAAACGCACTCGCTCGATCTTTTTCTCGACTATAGTTGCAAAATTGGACGGCACGAAAAACCTTTTTATTTTATTGGGATCATTGTTACACTATGTCCTTCGTAAAAATCCATACTTAGAATTAGGAAAAGTTTTTATACAAGTACCTAGTTTCTAATAAGTTACTAGTGCTGAGAAATTTATATGTAGGAACATCCTAACTTACCCTCTTTATCAAATTAATATCGAAAGTTGTATCTGACGTACTTCAAGTTGTCTAGGTCTAGCGAATTATATAAGTAGGAATTACTTTCTATTATGAACACTAGACTAGACATAGTTCATAAGGTAGGCTAGGCTAGCTGGTTCTGACCCAAACACCAAAACAAGAGGCCGCTATCCTAAAGGGGTCCGAACAATCCCCTAGCCATTAACACCTTGTGCGTCAATCAGTGCTACCATGTGCCTAGTTCGCCCTATTTCATGTCAATCTGATGTCTCCTCCATCGAGTGAGGTGCTGATGTGAGATGCTATCGCCAGCCTTCGCAGTTGAATGGCTAGATTGGTAATGATAATAATAGATTCAATAGTAGGTGAAACAGTCAAATAGAGTGTACTGTTTGTAACGGTCCTAAAGCTGACTGCTTTCCTTGATAATAAAAAGTTAGTTAGTAATTGTAGATCTGTAGCTAGTTGTAGATCTGTAACTAGTTGTAGATCTGTAACTAGTTGTAGATCTGTAGCTAGTTGTAGATCTGTAGCTAGTTGTAGATCTGTAACTAGTTGTATATCTGTAGCTAGTTGTAGATCTGCAACTAGTTGTATATCTGTAACTAGTTGTATATCTGTAGCTAGTTGTAGATCTATAACTAGTTGTAGATCTGTAACTAGTTGTATATCTGTAGCTAGTTGTAAATATTTTTACTTTCTTTTACCTAATTGTACGACAGGGAAGAGCTTGGCATTCATCTCGCTTGGTTTCAAGTTATGATAAGACCAAAGATGGAAACACACTTCATCCAAAATCCTCAACATTCTGAGGACCTGGTTATCTTATTTAGAGGTATACCTCTAAATGCCGGAACACATCATTTTAGATGTGTTATCATGGCGAAAGACTTAGGTAAGCTGGTGGTACCAAACCATGCAAAACACTCACCTGGAGATCGAACCCTCCCGTATTCCTTCTGGATTTGATACCGGTGAGCGAACCACAAGACAACAGAGGCGGTCAAATGTGTTGATAGTTGCGCTCGGAGAAGGGTATCTATTCTGTGAAAAGTCAAATCGACACCTAAAAAGCTTGCACGATAAGCGGACCTTTCGCGATCTATTTACGCAAAAGGTTGGCTGAGCCACGGTGGTGGGATCTGATGACATTGCTCAGATAACTAGTCCTCTTTCTCCTTAAAGAAGCTTGATTCAATAAATTCGCCTTTTGGTGACATTTTTTGATTCTGTCTCATTAAGCTGGGTGTCCACGGCGTATTTATGTTTTCCTGAAACAATCATTATTTTACAGCGAGTTCACGACTACAATAAATTTATTTGGAAGCGCTTTCTTTGGTCTATAGAGCAACAAAATAAGCAACGATCGGCATGCGATTTTGAAAGGGTAACTGTGGGCACATCATCATTATCACAGCCCAAAATTCATTGGATTCCCCAAAGCGAGCGTGCAATGGTAATTATGGCATGATTCAGGGCTGGTGGGTTTTTGTTTTGATCTCAGTGTGTAATAGGACAACTATGAAAAAGGTAGCACCTTTTTCGTAGTTGCCTGAACTTGCCTTTTGCGACAAAACAGAAAAAAATCAGATGTATGTTTAAAGTTTAAGGTTAAATATTTTTTTCGATACACCCTGATTCGATGTAGCTACATTAAATAAATAATGCAGGACAATAATTTCACATAGCGCCATCTAGTCCCAAACTAAGCATAGCTCCTAATATTTGTATTTTAATGTTATTGGAGAGTACGTGAATTTAGGTGGCTTTGTGTCATTGTCATCAGTACAGTCTTCAAGCAGCAAGCTTCAGGCTGAAATGCTGATACTGATTACACAGGAAGCACAATTTAAATTGCAAATTGGCAAGGCAATTGCCAACTAGCTTCTGCAACTAATTGTTCCTCAAAACACATTAGTATTGAACGCATTCGGCATTTTCCGTTTTAATAAGCTATTAAGCTTCTACGCACGCTGGGTGGCCATAGTTAGTGGTAAATAATAGTTGTGCTTTTGCCACCTTGGAGCGTGGTGGCTGGTAGGTGATTTGGCTTAAGTAAATTAGTATTTTCCGCGAAAATCTTTGGTTTAGCTTGTTTCTTCGCTATTGAATTGAAAGTAGCATTCCATTTAAGAGATGTAGGGCTTGTAGGCAAATGCAAACTAATAAACTTTCGACAGTCTTACGTTTTAAAAATGTAATCGTAAAAAAAAAAACGTAATCAAATAGTGCCAATGGGACCCTACTACTTAAACTCGGCTGTCCGTTCATTCGTCCATGTGTCTATTATCGGGCGTCTATATCTCATAAACCTTAATATGAAGACTGTTTAAATTTTCAAAGTGTATGGATTTCTATTACCAATACAACAAAATAGTAAATTAAAAGGGCCGTTTTTGCCTTGAAATAGAGGCCGGAGCCCTCAATGGTGTGTCACAGTATTTTTTTATATTTGTACTCAGATTTGTAAAACTGTGCTATAACATTACATGTCAGTAAAATGAACAGCGTGGGAGCGCTTACTTCGTTCAAGTTTTCAAGGTCCTGGTTTCAAGTTATGATCAGGCCGAAGATGTAAGCATACTTCACCCGGAATCCTTAGTAGACTGAGAAACCGACATGGAATCTGGAATTTTGCCTCTTTATGCTGAAACACAATCATTTAGAATTGTTGTAATGGCGATGGACTTAAGTAAGGTGGTGGCAGCTAGCCAGACGGACTTAAGCAAAGTCCTACCACCAACCTATCCAAGCACAATATTATATTGGGTTTGATTCGCACACCAGAGGTCCCGGGACCTCTGGATCTGGGGCTCTACTATGAAAATCGAACGTCATCAGATCCGAAAAAACTTTTGTCATTTTTGTATTGAAAAACGTTCCATCAATCCATCATGTTTCGTGTTTCGTATACCTTTTGATACCGGTGGGCGAGCCACTAGATCACAGAGGTGGTTAAAATTTCAACAATGTCACACAACAATAGCCGTGAGAAGATCACAAAACGTGAAACTCTAGAATTCTGATGTAATCTGAGCTGAGCTAGAACCTACTTCATGATGAACGATCTCATTTATCGAAGATTTATTCATAAAGGGCTTTTTGACTTCCATTAAAAAATATTGGAAAACGAAAATACTTGCGACTTTTTCACCTTCCAAATATTTCTGATAACTTCTCAGACCATGTTAATTCAGGGTCTTAGTCTGTAGTGTGTCTAATAGGTTGGTCGATAAGGAACTGTGGTCATTGTACCTACAACCGGAAAATAGTAGTTGATCTGATGAGTCACGAGCTGATCAATGGAACTTTTCAGAGAATAACGAATAAAGAACCATACTTGGGTTCAACTTGATCAGCTCCCGTCGGTGAGAAGAGTAAACCTCATCTTTACACTTGCCTAGAGTTACAAAAGCCAAGGTCGTAAACTGACCCATCATTTTTATCAAAAAAAATATTACAAGTCTGCTGGTATCTTTAAATTGTTCCATAAAGCGCGAGAAATCGATCTTATGATCAGTCACGAGCGATTGTTAGAGGCGATCTCTAAATTGAAAATGGTATAATGATATTATTTACTTATCATATTTCACACTTCGCTGATATTATTTTAAAGCGAACGATGTAGCTATAATTTACACAAACGATTAATAAAACGTTATGCAAGATTCATCAGCCCATTAATTCACGCACAGGCACAGTCTTGTTAGGAGAATGAATTAAATCTTTTTATCACAGAAATAACATTAAACAACACAAAAATTGTATGTCAGAGTGTTAAAAACTCAATGGGCTCTCAAGAAACCTTGAAAGGAGAAAGAAAAAGTAAAAAATACAGATTTGCACAAATTAGGGAAATGAAAAACAAATCACTTCAAAAAAAAAGGCTGACATTACAAGGCTGTATTTTTTGTGTTTTCGGAAAATGCATTTAGAATAATGGAAAATGGATCGACGTTGTACTAAGTGCACAAAAAGCTTGATGTAACAGACAGATATTTCAAGTCAAGTAACATTGGAGGCTGTTATCATCTTTTTAAGACGAACAAGGTCGATATTGAAGATGTCAAACAAGCTTTATCAAACTCCGATCAATGAAGTCATCGTTACCGATAGGTTTAATAATAAAACGGCCAAGTGCGATACATACTGAGGGTTCCGAAACACATTTAAAGTAAAAAAATTACATTTCGGGGATTTTTTTATTTATTTAAAATATTTTTTGTTGTTATTATAGCTGCAATAGCAAAACACATTCTGTAAAAATTTCGACGGTCTATCTTTTTTTTATTGTACGACAGGGAAACGCCTTACCAACATCCATATACGGGACCAAAAAACAGCGCACTGATAGACAGATGGGCGAACGGCGGGAAGCGGATACTTAGAAATAGGGTCCAGTTGGCACCCTTTGGGTACGGAACCCTAAAAATCATAAACAATAATAATCACTAGTACACAATGCTTCATAACTCAGATTTAATAAGAATTTATGTGTCATCATCTCCGGTTTGATTGCCCGTGATAGCTCAATGTAAGGTCAGTGTATAAAATCAGCGTTGATTCCGAAAATTATCACCTAAATGTATTTTTGTGGGCGCAAAAAAGTTTTGTCGTTATTTTTAAAGGCCGCTACTTTTTATCTGGATTAATGCTTTGTTTGTGAGGAAGAAAATTATTTACGAAGTTTCAAAAAACATTTTCAAGCTATAAGGAACTTAAAGGTTCGTTATTTTTCTGTTTAAAATGTATGCACATACTGAAATAGAGCTCTGTTGCTTTTGCCTTTACAACGAATCTATGACGTCCACATTATCTATGTAATCAGAGCAATCTAGTTGGTAAGTTTTTCTCAAAAAAATGAAAATGCACATCAAAATAATACAAGTTTTGAATAAATTTTGTAAGCAGTCTAGTTTTGAAAATTGGACTATCTTGGAAAATGTTTTGGCCTCATTGCTGTTTTGTTTTTTTTATCCGAAACTAGACCTCTTACATTTTGGTCTATGAACTGACTATAAAGCTGACCACTAAAAAAAATAAGAAAGTATCGCGATTCCTTGCGGTCAGATAAGTAGCTACCAACAATTACCCATTCATCACCAATCCGTTCGCCTTAACGATATGATTGTTCTCATTATAATTGGTGGGACCAACTCATAACTTAGCCGAAGTTATTGGCCCCAACTACTGATTTGCGATGGTATTTTTTAATGAGTACCACCACCAGCTCTCCTGTGTCACTTGATGTATCTGAAAATAAAATATAGGATTTTTCTGCTAAATATCAAATTTTAAGACGAACAGAAGAGGCTCTTACGTTCGAGCCTCTTTTGTTCGTCTTAAAATAAAAAAAAAAAAATACAACTTTTTTCTCGCCTTTTTGGGGATCATTTTAATGTATGTAAGTGCCTTTTTTTTTATTAACTAGCAAATGAGTTTTTTTTTTCTTCATAATCTGAATATGGATGTTTGTTTTATTTTTATTTCATAGTCCGAGTAACAAATTAACATAAAAAAATGTCACATATCGATTTTTATTTTGTAGAACGTTTTTTCCATTAGATAATATCAATGCACTTAGTTTTTAAAGTAGTAGGTAGAATTCTTGTGATTAAAACTTTTGATTTTAAGAATTTGCTCGTAATATCGATACTATTTATATCGGTTATTTTAAGTTAAATAAGTTTATTTATATTATATACAAGAAACAACTGATAATGATAAACATAGGCTGAACTAAACTAAAGGATCTGGAATATAGAATTTCAGCTTTCGGCTTCTACTGCAGCTTGGGAAGGTTTTGCAAAAGAGAAAATACTCTTTGGTGAAACCTCAGCTTTTGTTACTGCTATGTAACCTGTGTCAAGTGGCTCAGCAGTCAATTGCCGGACTCGATTGTCTCAAGTGATCGATATAGGTAGCGAATGTTTATTATGACGAGATATGGATAAATGATCTAGCTTAATTAGTCTTGTAGTCTCACTTATTAAATGATAATTATTATTAATTAACGCCTAGCAAGAGGTCAGCATTACATGAATAAGTGTTTGTTTTGGAAAAAAAACATTTAACTTTAAAAAAAGTAAAACTCGGCAATTATGATTTATTTTTATATGATTATACCCGTAAAATCTCTATTGAATTGCACATGCCATTTCAAAATGAACAACAAACAATGTTTGTATGGGAGAGCGGTACTACTGGGCCTTCTAAAGGTGACACAAATAATTTGTTAAATAGGCGTATTTTACGAGTGACATCTGGCCCGTTTTTGAGAGGTTGAGATGTCACCCACTCAAACTAACCAGTCACTAAAATAAATTATAGATAGAATAGAGACGACATGTTTAGTGACACAAAAGTTTAAGGGATTTGGAAAATCCCCATGAGATAACAGGAACTGAATTCTTGGAAGCTGGTCATTCCTCTCGCTCATGATGCGATAGTCGTATGTAAAATTAGGTATAATTTCACTTGATTTCAATGTATTAATTATGGTTGAACTAAAATGTTTCTCTGAAGTACCCAGCTGCCAATTTAAAGGTCATAACTTATTCCTTCAAAATCAATTTCCATGTTTACAGTGACCACCAAATCGATTCTACTTAAGCTGTTTTTTAGGGTTGACACTTTTAATTTTTTTTCTTTCTTATTTTTACTTTAATTTTTAAATGTACCACGAATAATACATACATAAAAAACCTCCTGATTCATTATTTTGGATCAGGTTATAGACTTACAAGCTTATTTTTCCATATTAATTCATTACCTTTACTTTTTTTTTATTCTTATTAATTTCGGTTAATTCCAGAATTATGTTAAAGTTTTTGTTTGTAAAAATAATACATCAAAATCTGACGAACTAGCACAGTATTACGCTAAAAGGTGAATCAATGCAAACTGTCAATTCATGCGTGGACAGCTTGCTCGAAAACAAGAAGGCTTTGACATAATATAACAAGCCTCAGAGCTCAATTGGTAGTAACTCTGCCTTCTGCGCTGTAGGCTGTGGGTTCGATTCCCACAAACATTCATGTGATGAATATAGATGTTTGTTCTTTGTGTGGGTGGTGTATCATCAATTACAAAAAGTATTTAAGTATTCTATCCGTAATCTAGTTGCCATATTACAAGCTATACTTAGCTTGGGGCTAGAAGGCGCGGTTTAAAATGAATGTCCTGTAATATTTATTGATTATTATTGATTTATTTTTTATAATTACCACAGAAGGTTAATTGGCGTTCGCAGGAAAAGTGATTGTTGAAAGAGCAATATCTTTCTTCATAAATTATACATGTAGGTACCTACTTATAGTTATTATGTAATATTTTTTATTGTTTATATTTATTGATATATTTATATTTAAATGTATTTATACAAGTATAAACATAAATTAAGTTTATTGTTTTGTCATTATGTACTTATTTTTATTTATTAGTATTCGCTATGTTATATTGTACATACATATACGCTTTTATTTACTTTACTATCCGTATCTTTTGTATTTTGTTTAATAACTAATATATAATTTATCATTTCAGTTATTTGCACGTACTCACTATTAATAAAAATGAGTTTTGCTGGAAGATAACTCTTTTCAGGGTTAAGCCTCCTTATATGGAATGATTTTTGTGTGTGCAAAAAATAATTTATAAAATAAGGCAAAAGGATTGAAAGACAATGCTGCCCTTTTTCTGGTCCTAATGATCAACCAGCAGTCGACTTTTAAGCCATCCGCGGGCATATTGATGGGGTGGATTCTGAAACCGAAACCACCACAGCAAACTAGCAAATATCCTCAAACAGAGTTCAATGAAATGATGATGGTATACAACATAGTTAGTTCTAATGATTTGTACATTTCAATGTGTTCTGTCTAAGTACAATATAACTGTAAATTAAAATTTTTGAAATTGGAATGATTGCTAGGATTAGTGAATAGTTGAGGTTGATTGACAGCCCTACCATTTATTCTACGAACACACTTACAAAGATCTCGATCTCGAGTTTTTCAATTAAGTGTCATAATCGAAACACGAGAGGGCATTTCGCGAAATTTATTCTTTGGTACGCGTACGCGATTATTTTCGATATCAAGAATGATTCGGTCTCGATTCAATCTCGATTCCTGTAATTTAAAGGTCATAAATTAGAGCAAAGGCACGACCAACGGTTTTCTGAACAAGAAATTGAAATTTTCGTTCAAAAAAAAAACGCTTAAGCTGGACCTGTTTTAACTACCTCAGTTCTTGTAACTGGCGGTTTATACAAAAAAGTTATATTCATCATACAATAATTGAGATCTTTTTTAAATGCAGTCACATCTCCAAATTCAATGAATGAGAGCGGATTTTAAATCCAAAAACAGCCTTATTCCAGTTTTTGGAGGGAGACGGAAACACGAGATATGGTTAAAATAATTATTTTACTTTGTATTTGGCCAAAAATGTCATGTCAAACAAAATTGTACCTACCTCACGTGAGGCAAATAGCAGATTACTTCTGTGCTTATCTAATACCAATTAAAAAATATGAGAGCGATCACTAATTCGCCTGCAAAGCGTAGAGATTTAAAAAAAACTCTCCAATCTTAGAAAAGGAACGCTAAAGCAGTGGACATAAATGGGCTAAAGCCTTGTTTGCGTAATTTTATACGTAACACAGTAAATAATTAGTAGATAACTATACAATTAGCGGGTAACCCCAATGAAGCAATTCACAATACCTCCGAATTTCCATATTTATTTATATAAACGACCGTTATTATGACAAATACTTAGTTACATTATTATTTTTAATAATGATAATGTACACGACACGCTTTATGCCGCAGTAATGAGCAACGGCATGCTTCGCATACTTTGACGCCTTCAAAAATGTGAAGGTTTTATTAGAACTGTTATATAAATCACACCAGAAAATCACGTCTGGGTTATTACTATCTTATTTTTGTTTATTTACAATAGGTATATAAAATAAAATAGATAAAATTAGTCATAAATATAAAGAGGAGCCTAATAATAGTCCGTTCTACCATAAAACAAAACATATAATGTTTAAAATAACTTTCTGCATTTCTTCTCAGAATAAACTTTATTTATGCAGGAGACCTTTGCCCTGCAGTAGGACAATATAGGTTATAAAATATAAAAGAAACATCAACTTTGCCATTTTTTTGTGTTATGACGGGGAAACCCTTAGCCTTCATCTCACTTAGTTTCAAGATATGATAAGGCAGCGCAGTGGAACAATATAGGATATAAAAAAATACATTTACTTTGCCATTTGTTTCTGTAAAATAGACGTGAAAGCCTTCATCTAACTTGGTTTCAAGCTGAGCAGTGGGACAATATAGGTTATAAAAAAACATATAGGTTCGCCAATTTTTTTTTTGTAAAAAAGGCGGGTAAGACCTTAGCCTTCATCTCACTTGATGTGATAAGGCTGAATGTAGAAGCGCACTTCACACAGTTTCAGGAACTGGCTAACTTACCTCTAAATGCCGGAACACAACAATTTAGAATTGTTGTTATGGCGACCCGTCACTCCTACAATTATAAAGCAACCAAGTCAAATCTTCGAGATATATACCCATAATACCTATTATACAAGGTGTAACTCTCCAGTAGCGCTAAGTGTACATTTACAGTAGAAACTAATCGATATGTAAATTGAACCGCCATCGCCTTCTGCAGCACGATCTCTTGTTACATTACGGTTCGGTGTCATAGGCGGCAGAGGCTTCAATAAAAAACATCCCTATACGGATGGTAAAGCTCTGGACTTATGAGATACAATTACCGTTATATACCTATTATTTGAGATGAACAAAATACGATGGGTCAGCTCTTGACCTTAAGGTTGAGGTTGCCATGGCCAAGGATGAGGTCAACGATGGAGTGAGTTCTCCCAGACAATGCATATTCATTTTATTTTAGAACTCGTTGCGCTCGTACATAAATACGTATACAGTTATCAAATCATTAAAAAACAAAAACTAGAAAACTCTTTATTCCAAAATAGTTATAAATATCGTTTTTCGAGAATAGCTCTTGTTTATCTGTTTGTTTGTATCTCGACAGTTACATGACTAAAAGAATCTAAATAAAATTTGGCAAAACGATAAATTGTATCGGGAGGCTATAGGTTATGTTTTGATCCGGGTACCAACTTTGCGGACAAAGCCGCGGGTAGAACAGAATATTGCTATAAATTTATCTGTCTGTGAGACATAGATCCATCGGAATATAACGGCCACCGCATTTATAAAGTCTGTAGCCAAACCAACGCCAATTTGCCTATAATTATCCACATACGGCGCCGACAAGTGCGAAACATTTTGATTAAACGCTTTTTCGCGAAAGTGAGAATCTTTAATTTTTGGTTATTCTGTACGGAAGTGTTGAGAAATTAATTGGACAATCTTCAAGAAAATGCCGTTAAAAGATGAACCTACAAAAGCATGTCATAAATTACTTTCTTCGAACCACTTACATACAATATCTTCTTTAACAACCCACTTCTGGACAGTAGGTGCCTAATCTACAATTGTATGGTCATGCCGTAATCACCAACCTTCGCAGGTTTGGTGATGATTTGGTTTTGGTGAAATATCTTAGCAAATACTTTTTTTTTTATTGTACAATACGGGTAGCGGTCAAGCACTTGGCCTTCATCTCACCTGGTTACAAGTTGAGATAAAGCCGAAGGTGGAGGCGCATTCACTCGGAATCCTCAACAAACTGGAGTATACATTGAATACATTGGATACATTGTAGTAACCCCCCTTCGACTCTTCCTTAGTCGTATTTTACGACATCTGCGAGCTAAGCTGGAAGGGCGATTATATATTATTTATATAATCTGTATAAATAGGTATATATATATATATATGATAGATACTTAACATAATATTGTATGTCTTTAGATTACTGATGAAAACACAATGCAATGCCACAAAGGCAAGTTGTGTTTTGTGAGGGATGCAATGATTGCCTGTTTTGTTTTCATATTAAAAAAAAAAGTAAACGTTCCTTTACAATTACTGTTCACAATTATTTTTTGCTGTATTATTGGCTCGATTTAACCCCATTTACATGTTAAGATTAGCACAGTAGTAACTGATATACGATTGGAATGCTAGGAATAATTTAAATACATATACATTACTTCAAATAGAACACAAATTGCGCACGCGCATAAATCGTAACGCGATATTGATATAAAACAAGGTCCATACGTGACGACATGCGATGTCGTATGATGTTATCGACCGATGTGTGTGAGGCTTTATTTATAATGCATATATTAATTGCTAATTTGTTGAAACGTTGATGTTGCGTGGTTATTAATAGTCGTGTTGAAGGCATTCAATGTCCATTTGAATATGGAACCGAGACCACAGATCGATTTAAATTAATTCGAATTTAAATTAAATTTTATCAGTTTTCAAAAAAATATGTGAGGAGGTTTCGGAACTCATTATTTTTTGACATCATAGCAACTTATAAATATTATGTAAGAATTTTGACTCAAAATGTTGAGTTTTACTTTTTAAGTTCTCGTTGCGGCCTAACATGAGAGTTCGTTTCGTAAATTGTCTGTCGTCATCGGAAAAAAAAAATGAGGACTGACACGCCTACAATTTAGGTGAGAGTTCTGGTATTCGGGTGTCTGAATGCAATTTTGCCAAACTTCTTACCCATAAATGCAACTGATATTTACAAAACGGCCCCGTCCACAAGGAATTTCAGTACCTACAAGTTGAGCATGGGAAGCGAACTATGATTCATATAGATTTCTTGTAGATTCTGTTATAGAAATTGTGGTCTGTGCTACCATTCAATAACCTGCTAGTGAAGAGTACCACCCCGTAAATGTGTAGATTTTGGGGACCATCAAGAAGGGATTTGTATTTTTTTCAAGATTTATATATTTTATTTTATTTGGAAACCAAACAGTTATGAGTAGCTACTTACTTAAGTACCTACTCAAAGACTAATACAACAAGCCATGAACAAACAGAAACAACATACCATTCATAGATTCCATTTATAATGGAATAGGTATGTTTTGTTATGTAATTTGGCACTTATATAAATACGAGAGAAATAAATCATAAGATATTTTCAACAACCATGAAATGTAAAATCTAACATACCAGGTGAAACGCCAAAATTTTGGGCCATCTTGTTTTGTTTTATTAGTATTCGTATTTGTGTTCTATTCAAACTAAACATAGGTATACACGTGGAAATGTATCAAAGCAAATGGAAACGGCACTTTGCTTTACATGAAATACACATCAAAATAAAATATCTCTAATCCATATTACAAAATATTCACAAAGTACAATTTTTCAAACATATTTTTATTGTATTTCAACTTGCTGAACAATCGAAACCTTGTACCACAGAAAATAGCAGTTTCTTTTTTTGTGAACGAATTTTTCAACCCCTCCTTTATTTCCAAAGAATAAATAGCACCATTTTATTTTATGCAACACCAAGGCCAGTATTAATAACATCGGCAAGCGGTGTTGCCACCCGCAGTTACAAATGTCCAATTAGAATGGAATAAATCGACGCTTCGCGTACCAAAGATTGCCTGATATTGGGAGAGATTATTTGGTATCGGTTTTTTATCAAAAACTTACATACATAATCGGCAACGTTTGTATGTTTGTCTGTTACTCAATAACAAATGAATTCGTTAAATGGTAAATGGTAAAACGTAGAACAATTGTGTGTGACCAATGTGTATTTGTTAATAATAATTGTTTTTATTATTTCTTATATCATATTTTTTTTATTATAACCTAATTAATCTATTACTGCATCAATAATAAATTTAATATTGTTAAATTTAAATTTGATAGTTGATAATAAATAAATAATTATGAACTAAGAAAATAGCAACAGATATAAAAAAACAATGAGCTTAAAGTCTCAATAAGTATCTAAGTCCATTATAAGTATTTTAGAGAAACATGGCAAAATTAAAAAAAAACGTACAAAAACTAATCATAAAATCCATTGCAGACGATCCAAAGATAACATTTTTATATGAAACGGAAACATCAAACACCATGATATCTTTATATTAATATAAAACAATAAATATTTCTCTACGTACGATAAATGTTGTAGTTTTTAGCTAGTCTACCCCTTTGGATTTACTTGTGCCAGTACAATATTTACCAAATGATAACTTTCATTTCATCATTTCAGCCCATATACATACACTGCTTGCTGCTGGTGTTAAAATTAATATGTCATGTGTTATTATAAAAAAAATATGTTCAAAAAAGGCGCTAGTTTTCCAATGAGTAGATAGCTCACATAAGAGAGCTATACCTCATTTTGTACCAACCTTTCCTTTGAAAGATATGGCAAAAACCAAATATTTAAGACTTACATAACATTATCAAACAAAAAAAAAATCTTCATCATCTATTTTTTTTCACTCACAAGTGTGACAAACAAACAGACGTCGCTTGTTTCATATATGTCGGGAATGCTTTAATGGTATGTGGCAGCACTTTGTTTCACAGGAACGGTATTATCGACACATTGAAGGTACTAATCTGTAATATTGCCTTCCTTTGGTATGGTTTAAGTAATAAACTCACCATTTTTTTATTTCAAATATGTGAGCTCTTGATGTCAAAGCTTGCCTGGGCATTGCCTGGGATGAAGTCTACAATAGAGTGAGCTTTCCCAAAAGTTGCCTATTAAGGGCACAGTCACTCCTGCGCACCGACGGATAACAGCGAATTGCTGGATGTCGGACTTAGGCATGTGAATGATCGCAAGTCAGGATAACCTTTATAGGTCCTACCATTAGTTATAGAATCACATCCTAACCGTTGACTGAAAGTCACCAATTCCATTGGCCGGGGTAGACTACTAGAGGTAGATCTCCAACCACAATAAAGATTTTATAAATGCTGTTAATGTATGGAACATCGATGCAGCTCTTTTTTTGTATTGACTGTTCGCATATTTATCGTCATTGTTGTCTCAAATATGGAAGGAAGAAGTATATAACTAGACCAGAATCAGTATTCGCATCATTTCGCAGCACTGACATTATTTGAAGCAGCTTTGACGCGGGTGACATTATCTGACAGCGCACAGCGCAAGCCTTTATTTAACTCCTAAAGACTCGCTTCATTCTTATTTTTATTTTTAACCGACTTCATAAACAAGGAGGAGATTCTCAATACGTCGGGTTTTTTTTATGTATATTCGAAGCTGTCTGAACCGATTTGGAAAATTCTTTTTTTGTTTGAAAAGGTATACTTCACACCTGTGAAGTCCCATTGTCATCAGGTCAGGATCTGATGATGGGATCCTGGAAAATCGAGGGAACTCTTCAAATATTATAGGCACACAAAAGCGATTGGGAGGTGTTACCTCAAAAGTAAAGATTAAACGGACCCCATATATGATCACGCCTCTGTCCGTCTGTGTGTCTGTCCGTCCATCTGTCATAACATTAATTGAAAAAAATACGTAATCCAGGTAAATTGTATCATTTTCTTCATTGAAGTCGGTTTTCTTTTTATTTTTTAAAACGTAATTATCTTCTTTTTTCTTTTTTTGTCTTCTTCTTCTTCTTCCTTCCACTTCCACTTTTTTTGATGCGCGATGGGACTTTCGGTTCTGCCCATAACCATAGTGGAAAGACAATCTCTGTCGATGTTTTATAGATACCACTTAACATAAATTATTTGAAGTTCCCCCTTTTTAGAATAGCCTTTTTTTTTCAATATAGTAATACTTACTTGATCATACATATTTTGCTATATATTACTTTATTTCAAACTTATGTAAAGTATATGGAAGGCAGTGTATAGGCGTCTTTTTAGACCTGGCAAAAGCCTTTGACACGGTGTCTCCCAGCATTTTACTTAAAAAGCTAGAATGCCTGGGAATAAGAGGTACTGCTCTTCAGTGGTTCAATAGCTACTTGCAAAATAGAGGACAATGCGTGTCAATTGCTGGGCTGGTAAGTGAAGTTAAAAACCTCTCATTTGGAGTCCCGCAGGGTAGTATCCTCGGGCCAACATTGTTCACAATATATATCAATGATCTTATATCTCTATTTGAATTTTCTCCTCTTAATCAAATTGTTTGTTACGCTGATGATACAGCTATCCTATTCACGGGTGATAGTTGGCCAGAGGTCTTTCAGCGAGCGCAGGAGGGTTTGGCGCGTGTTGCTGATTGGCTAGACACCAATTTACTTACGTTGAATGCAACCAAATCAAAATATCTGTGTTTTCATAAAACTAAAGTGTCTAGACCCCCTTCCAGTCTTACTGTACGTATACACAAATGTGGCAATACCCTGAATAGTAACTGTTCGTGTCCTAACCTTGAAAAAGTAGAATTCCTTCGCTACTTAGGACTTATTGTAGACCAATCACTAAATTTTAAAAAGCACATTCTTTCTTTATCTAATCGTGTTAGAAAACTAATTCATATTATGAAATTGCTCCGTGATGGCTCTGACGAGGAGACACTTAAACTTGTATATACCTCTCTCTGCGAATCCATCTTGACCTATTGTATTACTGTCTGGGGTGGTGCCTCCAAGACACATATGATTGTCCTTGAAAGGGCCCAAAGGGCTGTTCTAAAGGTAATGTATCGTAAACCTTTTCGTTATCCAACAGTTGCGATTCACTCTGATTCTCAGACTTTGAGTGTTCGCCAACTCTACATTCTCAGAGCAGCTTCGGCTTATCATAGGGTATTTCTGTCTCAGTTGCCCGTTGTTACCCCAACCAAAAGTCAACGTCGTACTCGTATTAATGTACCACGGGTCAGGACCTCATTTGCTAGGCGATTTAAAAGCTATTCTTTCCCTTTTATCTATCGCTGTGTGAACAATCACTGTGATATTTTGTCATGCTTACTTTATGGAGCAAAGGTAAAAATAAAAAAGTGGCTTGTTACCCTTGACTACAATGGAACAGAAAAACTTTTGGTAGCCATCATTTAATTTTTAATTCAGCTGGTTCCTGTAGTTGCTTTTTGTTTCTATCCTTACATACATGCACACACTCACAAACACACCTACACTCACACGCACACACACACCTACACACGCATACATACATACACAAGCTTGCTCACGTCTTTATATTCAACCTTGTCTTGATCCACTTAATTTAACTTAATTTAGTTTAGTTAATTTGTACCCACTATACTCGTTTCTAAATTTATATATCCTTTTTACAAGTGTCTTATTTCTCAAACTGTCAATCAATTTATCTCGGATGCCCGCAGCACAGGCCAGCCCTAGTGCGGGATCCATTTGTAATCTGTTATATTTTGAAACATAAATATATTGTAAACATTTGTTGGTAAATAAAGTAATTAAAGTAATTAATTAGTATAGGCATAACAGATCTTTAATAGAAAAGGAAAATAACCTGACCGCGATTTTTGTCTGCATCATCATCTAAGGCTCATAATACGGTTTACTAGTAAACCTGTAAGGTGATTACTTACTTGAATACCAGATATACCATTGCTTGTCTTTGTAAATAAAATACAAGAAATGCCAATAAACTTATTTTCTTCGCCGCTACCGCTTATATTTTAGGGCACCCACCTCCCGCAAAGATGAATGGTATACATTTGAGAATGTGTTTTTCTCACATGGCCGCTCTAGAGTTATGTGTTCACGCAAAAAGCTTTCCAATTAAAAAGATATACTGTCCCATTACTCGATCGGAGGCCTATCTTCGACCATTTAATTCATATCTCACGTAGGTTTTGAGACACAATTCTATACCTATCCTTTTCTTTACCATGTGTATCAGTTGCTAGTGGTTTTGTGTCTCTTCATCTGAAAATGGTTCGATTTGTAATTGTTCATTTCGTTTGGTTGCGAGTGTTACTAATTAGTAGTTAGCTTTTGAAGTTGCTTGTTATTTCTTAGCGCCACAATTATTGTACAGATTGAGTTTAAAATCTGCTCAAATATTGTTCTAGAATAGGCTTAACACAAACATTATTATTAATTGCGATATTAGATAAGGCGAATACTGGCTTTTAAAAAATATCCTGTTTCAATTATAAAATACAACCTCTAGAAGGTAATCCGATCCATTAATACATACGCATAGTTGCTTTGGTTTCACATAATCAGAGAAAAATGCTGCTTGAGTATAATTTGCAGCATAATATACCGACAAACTCAGTATGGGTAGGTATAGGTACCGATGCATTTTCAATGTAAAATTATCGAATCTAATTCAGAACCTCATATCGTATATTTAAATAATCCGACACAAAAAACCAAAACATTATTAGAACTCAAACATTTTTCTTCACGGCCATAAGTATCTATTGGTAGTCAAATATAAAGTCGAAGAGTAATACACAGGTAGATGCAGTTAAGCATAGAAATATCTGGAATAAATTCTAATGGATCAAATAAACAAATTTCACTAGCAGAACCAAAGTTTTTCATTTAAAAAAATTACAGCATAAGAAAATCGGGTGATTACTTTTGCCCATCCTTGTATATTCAGCATCATCCTTTCTATCACGTGGATGTCATGCCAGGCACACCCAAAGATGGGCAAGATGGGCTGGTATCCAACAAATCAATTGGAACAGTAATATGCGCTTATCGATCCGCCTGCAATGCGTGATAATGAAAAATTCACGTTGAAACTGAGATATTGGGGGAAACCTGTGGAACTAATTCAGGCTGTAATAATGATGGTGACGATTTAAGAAACTCTAAATTCGAGTTAGTCTGGTTTTCTTTGAGCCGTGAACAATTAAAACTTTCAATTCAATTCAATTAAAGTTAGTAAAATAATAAATAATATGATTTAAATATGACCTGAAGTCATTTTACTACGTGTTACATGAAATCAATAAACTAGTCACTCTGCATAATTACTACTTCAACATCTCAGCTTACCAATAAATAATACACGGCTACAGAGCACGCAACACTTATAAATAACACAACGAAAATAACCGATAACTATCTATTTTTACGATTATTTAATTGATGTCATTAACGTCTACTATTGATTACAATTTATGGGTCTAAAAGGTTTATGTAGAAAGATTTAGGGGAGCATGCCTGCGGCTTAGTAAGTGTGTAGATAGTTTGTCTATTCTTTATGGCTCAGAAAAGCTTAGCTTAGCGATGCTTTTCTATTTGAAGGTGGCGGATTCAAGAATTAACAAGATTAGTAGCAATAGAAGTAGTGTATACGCACGGAGTATAATTATTTCGAATCGTTTTGTGAACATTCATGTATAATAAACAAAATATTTACTCCTTTTGGTGCTAGCCAAGCGTTTTACCAACTATAATTATTTATTGTTCACATAAAATATTTACACAAAAAAAAACATAATACGAGACATGTACAGAGGCGAGCTTAACTATTATTATATATTATTTATTATTTAGCTTTTACCAGTGAAGAGTTTCCTTCCAGCGAACCTTTAATATGAGAGATGCGATTCACTTTAACATATAATAAAAAATACAGATAAAGTACACAACTATATACCTCATTATCAAATAAATAAAATAATGTATACTAACATAAATAATACTTACCATTTGAATAACAAATAACAAGCCTGAGCGCACATGGCTAATTTGTTATCAAATAATTATGTTCTTGCTGTTAAGGAAAATATTCTAAGAAAGCTCGTGGCTTAGTTAGCTACTTACGTAAGTACTGTACAAACAGCCAGAATAGCATAAATGTATAGGTAATCCTTTTCTTATGTATTTTATCGAGTCTCCTACTGATGTGGGTCCAGGCGGCCTTGTTCTCTATATATTTTTTTTATTATATTCAAGTTATGATAAGGTCGAAGGTGGAAGCGCACTTAATACCCGGAATACTAAACAAACTGAGGAGCTGGCTATCCCACTACTTAAATGGTAGAACATAACATTAACAATTTAAAAAAAAGTTGTTATGGCGACAGAATTAGGTAAGATGGTGGTAGCTAGGCAGGTCGACTAAAACAAAGTCCTACTACCAACTAAACCAAGTACAATATTGTACTCTCCTGGGGATCGAACCCGCGACCTCTGGATCTGACACTGGTAGGCGAACCACTGGACCACAGAGGCGGTTAAAAGTTACGAGCCGCAACCATAGGGGTGGGTAATTTTGTGCCAAAGCCTCTGACATAGCTCTTTTACCTACCACATGGAAGTACTTAGGATCCAATGGCTTAGCTTGCCCTCGAAACAAGAAATTCAAATGAATAAACTACGGTAAAACACTATCAAATGCGATCAAGCCGACAAAGTGACTCATAATTAAAATCAGCAAACAAGGAATCGTTGTGAATCTATTCCGGCTCTAATAGAGAACAATGTTCATTAAACGAATACCAAAGTAAGGATTTAATAATTGCTGAGACTATAGCAATTGAATGGGAATAGAGATGGGAAATCACGCATTAGCCGGAAATTTATAAAAAAATTAGATTCAAAATGTATTTTTTTTAAATAGTTATTTGTTACGTAACTTATTATTTGTTATTCGGTATTGTATGGACGCAGCTGCGAATTTATGTAATCTCTCGACATCCACGTTAGATTTTTTTTTTTTTTTTTGCCAGGCCCAAATCGTACGACCTACTGTAACAAAGAGCATTATTTATGTCAGGTGTTCCACAATGTTACGAGCCTAAATTTATTGATAAAGTGAAAAAACTTATTTTATCGCTTATTTACATTTGTTACTGATGTATAAATATTACACAACAATTTAAGGTAAGCCAGAGGTCAGTAGTTAACCATATTGAGTGATTAACAAAATCCTAACTGAAACTAAATAATCTGAAAACAGACAGATGTATTCTAACAAATCCGCTAAATTAATTTGAAAAAAATCAAATCGTCACGTGTTTCGCCTCTACACGAGGCATCTTCAGGAAATAAAGTCTTTCTGCTAAGCTGACGAGCCCTCTGCCGACGTGTTGCCGATCCGAGCGCTGATCTTCAAGGTTATTTTTTTCAAACTAATAGCGGAATTATTACTCTTATTATATTATTATCTATCGTTTTGTTTTCATCTTATTTATTTTGAACAATGGACACTCTTGATATCCGCAAAATAACGCCTTTATCAATTAGCTACATCCTAACTTAATATATGAATATACAAACAATTATAAATAATTTGTACAAATAAAGTAACTAAGTACAAAAAAAGCAGTTGGATTACTAAGGACCATTACAAACGGTATATTAGTAACTGAACTGTTCCAGACCAGTACCAGATGGAAGTGTGCCCAAATACTTATTTTAACCATTAATAAAAAACATTAATAAAGATGCTTTGATATCACAAAATAATTTACAGGTAGGCCAGAGAGCAATAGCTACGTACAGCCTGTGCCCAAGAAGTGTAGTCGTGCCGACCCGTCAAATTACCGTCCCATCTCAGTCACTTCTTTACTTTGTAAATGTATGGAACGAGTACTGAACGGTAAGCTTCTGTCATACCTAGAAGACAGCAAACTCCTCAGTGACTACTAATATAGGGATACCAACTGGGGATCTTCGTGTGTACGCTTTGGACTGAAGCGAAGTACGCAAGGTTGCTTGTCTTTCGGTTTTTTATAGATTTCATTTAGGATAGTGCGCACAGGAGCTTCATGATCTGATCCCGCCATATCCCTTCCACTACACGGATAGCAGACGTACGGAGCATTACCATCCCTACCTCGTTAGTGTCCCGCCTATCCATACTAAATGCTTTGGTTCAACTTTCATCATGCGTACGGCTAAGGAGTGGAATACGTTGATTTCGTCCGTTTTCCCTGAAAATTACAATATGGGCCTATTCAAGGCCAGAATTAATAGGTGTTTTCTAGACTGGCGTGCTACATGCATCGTCGCTTCCCATCAGGCGAGATTGTGGTCAAACGTAGGTCTATCATAATTAATTGATTAAAAAAAATCTTATTTATAAAAAATCAACACAAAAAGCCGTAGATTTCTAATGAACATAAACATCCCTTTTGTGAACAATTTGTCTGTATTCAGTACCATAAGGGAAGCAAATGGACGTTTGTAAGGCTCCGGCTGGAGCGCCCTGATGGCTCGCGAGATCTCCACTTGATTCTCAATAACTGTTCATATTAGGAATCTTAATCGTTTATTTAGAAAATAATATATACAAATATATAAAGAACTAACGTTGCCAGAAATCTTATTTTATAGATTTTATAGGTTTTTTATAGATTATCCAATCTTTTCAAGAAAATATAATGTGCGAAGAAGAAAGTTGATAAGGTTTTTTTTATGAAAAATGTCTTCATAAATTATCAAACCATTTTTCATTGTGCACCGATGATGTACTTACCATAGTGTAAACCTTCAAAAATAATGTTCATAGGAGGCTCGCTCCATCATCTCATCTTTGCCTAGGCAAGCCTCAAGATCAAGAGCTTACCCACGGTGGAAAAAAAGTCATTTAAAACTTCAAGTACCTGTTAGATGTATTGATTGTGGTATTCCGTAAGTACCCATAGGAATTGTTTGGGGTTGAGCAAATGCTACTGGTGGATATGGGTGCCATTTCAAAACGTTTATCGTTTTGGTGTTTTCGTTATATTTACTCACCACCATAGCGCGCACACGAAAATATATCACCATTCTCCTGCCCTTATACCAGGCTAGGTGAGATCGATACAACATGTTCTCTTCTTCCACTCACGTATATCAGCCGTCAATGCTGCATGCAACACCTTTCAAACCCATGTCCACTTTCACATACAATCCATCCATCTCTTCTTCTCTTTCCCTTCTTGTATGTCCAACCACGCATATGGTCTTAATGTAACTGGCCAGAGCCAGGCAGGGCTAGAGCCCTTGCATCTACATACAAGTCTATACTTAGAGTGAGGATTTTCATGTACAAGGTATTACTTCTAAGTAATACTTAAGGTATTACTTAGATGATGACAACTAGGTTTAAACTCCTACTGTTGTGCAACCCTTCTGGCACCTATGTTCACATTCTTTATTTTTTTCAGTAGTGAGATATATTTTGCATTTATTTTTATTTAGAAAAGACGAGGAGTGCTAGGTTAACATGGTATGGAAATGTAACAAGGTGGAATGATAGTTATTTAACCAAAAGGGTTATTGGTCAAATAACTATCGTTCCACCTTATAACATTCCCATACCATGTTAACCTAGCACTCATCGTCTTTTCTACAACTGGTGCCACTTTCAAGCTGCACCTTAAATACTCATTATAAGTAATGAGTATTTAAGGTGCAGCTTGAAAGTAAGATACTTATACGTAAGATAAGTCTTATCCAACCTTGTCACCCCACTCATCCATCCTAACATCCGTGCTCTTCATAGCCCAACACTTTGATCCATGAATTCCCGAAGGTCTGATGACCGTTTATATCCGGATATTTGTGGGTCTTATGTTGTTCTCGAGACCTGTCGCCACTTCATACACCATGCATTAATTTGATTATTCACGAACAATACACACACAAACTTACATACTCCATACCAAATACTCAATATTTACACTTTAAGGACTCCTAGTAGGAGGTACTAACATAATTTTACCAATCTAATTTTAGATTATAACTTTAAAAAAATACCTTGTATTATTACATCATCATCATCATCAATATTAATTAATCCAAATTATTTCCTCATCAAACCGCTAGGAGGAAACCAATGAAAATAATGACACCCGCATCTCATCACAATTAAACCTGTGAGATAATGTAAATTGAAGCCATTTTTATTAAAGTTTACAATCGATTATATTGACAAACTACAAATTGAGCTTACAAAATGCAATAATACGCGTGAAAATACGAGCAGAGGTTTTATACTCATGAAATAAGGTGGAGTCTGACATTTGAGCCTCATTGAGAAGTGACGCAAATGATAATATTAAGGATCAACAAGTCTAAATAACAATTAAATATTACTATAACAAAAATAGATAGGTAGTAAATACACAATACAAAAGTACAAAAAAACAATATTATCAAAAGTTTGTATGTTATGTGTATTTTTGAAACAGTAATACTGGAAGTAAGCGCACATAAGTAGTTAAAACATAACGTACCTAAATACTTACTGCGTATCTTCCTTAATTGCTAGAAGCTAAGCACAGGCAGCCACATACCATTGAAGTGTATATAGATAACAGTGTGACCAGATATTGTGCTATTTTTGTTAAGAATTGCAATTTTTTTCATGCAATGCGCCAAAGTAAAATAATAATTTTAATATGCTGAACATTGTATAAATACATGCAAAAATAACTTAAAACTAATGTATTGGTTGTATTACTCATACCTTTAAAAATCGATACCAAGCCTGTCAGGCTCAAAAAATATGAATACCGTTTCGCGTCAATACGTTAGTAACTGTCAAAGGGAATTTTGATATCTGTGGTAGCAGAGCAAAGCACGAGAGTTGTACATAAAATGGTAGACACCCATTCAAACAAAGAACGTATAAACTTTCAATCAAACTGCGCGGGAAAAGTCACTGGCCGTCCGCTAGCAGACAATATAATTTCTGCTTCTCGAATAATAATGTCAGATCTTATTATTAAAAATAGTATTGAGGAAAACATAAGCGTTCTTTTGTGCCTCAGAAAAAGTGGCCATCAGAAATGACCCTAGTTATAATGAATGCAATCTTGATTTTGCCCATTTAAGCACACGGCAATACCAATACAGCTGACATAGTCGATTTTAAGTGGATTTTATATTATTCCGGTGACATTCATTAACTATTTGGTTTATTTAAGAATAATATAAATACTCTTTTCGCATTTTGTTGTTAAATATGATTATTAAAGAACCAAAGTATATAACGGTTATTGCAGTAAAAATAATACGGATATTACTGAGAAAATTTAGTGATTGAATTAAGTTTTAATGGTATTTATTTTTAAGTATTTATGCATTTGATTATTTCATAAAAACATAAGTACATTATTTCAATAGCAAAACGTGTGATAGGGTCCTATTATGCAATATTTGTCGGTGGCATCTTTTGTTTTGGACATTCATTTAAAATTCATAACTCTTCTGAAGTAGGTTCTTGTAAAGTATCAAAGTATTGTGGCCCAATAAATTAGCTAATGCATATATTGTAAGTTTTCACACAATTTAAACTGACATAACTTTTAATTAATATATTTTTTTATATTTCTTTGCGAAAATGATGGATAAGTTCTTGTCTTCTAGGGTAGTGCAAGGATGAGGTCTACAATGGAGCCAGCTTCCCAGAATTTGGAAAGAACCCGTCCAACCGTGGCGCAGGACCTCCGCAGGAGGGTCGCTTGCCAGATGGAACTTTACAAGTTCTCGACCAGTGTTGTGATCAATCAGCAGGAACCGTTAGAAAAACCCAGTGAAATAAAGGTTTTTGGTTTATTTACTAAGTTTCTGGTGGATTCATTAAAGTTTTTTACTCGATGTGATTGCCCAGCCAAGGGTGTTGATTAGATCCAAGAATTATTTTTGGGATGTCAAGCAATAGGTTTGACCACACACATTCAACAGAAATATATATTTATCTATCATAATTAATAAGGTTTGCTCATAATAACCAGGCTTGGCAGATATAATGGTGTTCAATAGTTCTAGTTTTGTTTTGTTTATAAACAGAAGGTAGCTGCCGTCGTTTTGGTGAATCCGCTTGGTCTACTGTTACGATATCATTAATTGGCTGGAGGGGTAGATTATAAAACACGACACTACAGCAACGGTCTTGAGAACATTTTTCAAAAAGTAGATCAGCCTTTTATATTATTAAGGGGGACTGTGCTATGCTGTTGAAGTACGTCTTTGAAGCCTGGGAGGGAAAACAGGATGCCATTGGAATATTTGTCGAACGGCCTTTAGTAAACCCATTTTTTATTCATGCATTAGCCAGTTGCAATTAAAATGTGACTGTAACTGATGAAGAATCAGTTTATCAAATATTTTACTACATGCCGGCAGAATTGATATTGGTCGATAGTTTGCTGGATCCTTTTTATTTCCAGTCTTGAATCAGTTTGCTATGTTTTATAAGATCAGGAAAGAGTCCTTCGTCGATGCTTCTATTGAATATGTATGCCAGGCATGGCGCAATATCAATTACTATCGTATCGTCTTCCGATTTTTTTTATATTTATTGACTTAAATGCTTTTACAATACAGTCAGCGTTAACGTGTCTAAAACTAAAGGAAACATAAAACTTTTCAACACTTGTTTCAAGTAGAATAGAATAGTATTTATTTGCGTAAAGTATGGTATACAAAATGATATTAAAATATAAATTCAGTGTCGCACACTTTGTGGTAGTTAGACCCACATGCAAATATGTATCACCCTAGCAAAACAAATTAAGTAAATACAATTACGTTTCAATCATGCACAAAACTTTAACAATTATTATTATATTATAATTATTAATTAATTAAATTCATACAATGTCAATAAAAACTGAAAACAATATCAAATTAAATAATGAAAACAAATTGCGATAATAATACTTATTCAATCACAACCAGAACAAAATAATATTTGCTTAAATCTATTTAATTACCCAAAAAAATATTTACATTGTTAAAACATTTTTCACTCAACCATTTGTACAATTTCGTTTTAAATTGTCTTAACGGTAATTCTCTTATAGATCTAGAAATTCTATTATAAACCTTAACAATCATTATGTAATTTTTTTTTGTGATAGAGTAGTCTTATGAGCTGGTATCAAAAGCCTTGTAGGGTCTCTATAATTATGTCTAGAATTTATTAGGTCAGCATATTTATCAAAAAACTTAGTATGATCCCTTACAAAACATCCTATCTGAAAAATATATAAGCATGTCAGTGTTAATAATTTAAATTTCCTAAAACGTGGTTTACAAGATTCTAGAGGACCTACCCCACATTAAGCTCTAACACACTTTTTTTGTATAATAAAAATTATATTTATGTCAGTAGAATTACCCCAAATAAGAAGTCCATATCTCAAAACCGAGGCAACATAATCATGGTATGCTATTATCACAAGAACAACATTTTTATTTTTATTCTTTATTTCAATTTGTGTTTATTTATATATTATGTTTAGTTTTCATTTAAATAAACAATATGTAAACATTAGAATGAGGTATATCTAAATCGTTATTATTGTGAGCGCAAAACTTAATCTGATTGCTGAGCGCCTAACTGTTGAATAGCGCTGTCTAGTTGCGGCTGATGCTATCTCCAATGGGTATGTCCTGCACGCAGACCTATTGGGCAGAGATCCGTATGCATCAATGCTCCTACTATTTACTACTCGAATTATTATTTAATTTTACAATCAACGTAAAAGTAGCCCATCTGTAAAATTTTAAACTACACGATTTTAAGAAAACATTGCCATAAAAATGTATATCAGTCTATAATTATGTTTAGATTTGGCATACATTTTTAAACACGGAGCTTGCTCTTGTAAAGGTTTATTTTGATGTCAGTACCAACAGTTTCAATTCTAAAGGTGAATCTTCATTAGAGTGAATGAAAATAGGACATAATATGGATATGGTTGCGTAAAACCCTTGTTTTAAAATGTGTAGTTCAACTCACGCAATCTTTGATAGATTTGGTATGCTACAACCTTTCATCTGATACGCAAATCGTAGGGATAAAACAAAGTTTTTTTCCTCATCCCTATTAATTTTTGATTTGCACCCCCTTTATTAGAATAATAAAGCTTATGTCACTCCAATAATAATAATTTAGGCAGACCATACAACACTTCACACATAAAAATCTATGAAGTCGTTAAGGCTATAGAGCGTGCCTACGTACATTGTTTCGATCAATATGAGACTCTTTCTGAGACAGTCAGGTAAGAAGAAAATTATGCAATACCATTATTTTAATTTCAAAAATACAGGCAAACGTACTCCGAGAAATGCCAGGTCTCTTGGGCTCGATCAAAAACTGGCTTGGATTTTGCACATCACCTCTACGGTACGAAAGACGGACTAAATTTACGATCACGAACGATTTTATACTTCTATCGTAATGTAAACGTAACGTTAACGTATCGTAGCACGATAGCTTTTCATTACGTTAACGTGAATTATTCGTAATTAAGTCTCAGAAAGTACCTTACCTGCACCGACGAAAATGTATGAATGTGTAAAGAAGCAAAAGAGCGGAACGGACATCTTTGTCCGCTTGTTTCATGATACTATCTACCTGGGAAACAATGTGTGAAAAATAAAGTCTATCGTTAATTTCAATTAGAACTAATTTAAAGTGAAATTCGATAAAAAACACGACACTTAATGGCGTGTTAATTTAAATTAGCATAAAATCGAGTTCTCATAGTAATATCTTAGCGTCTTCAGTCATCGTACGATAACGAATAGACCACTGATATGTTTATGTGCCAGTCGAGCCATATTTAAGAGGAAAAATACCCAAAAACGTCAAATCCTTACAAATGAACTGCAGTACTTGAAAGGTAGGTCATCTTATACACATCATGTGCCTGAAAGGTGTGTTCGTATTGCAAAGACATTTTTTTATGTTTGACTAGAAAATAAAAACACAATCGTGTTTCAATTTATTAAACCCAATTAAATCTGCGGCGGCTTTGAAAATGAATATGGCACCCCATTAGCCAAACGTGTTGTATTTGGAGTGAGTGGATGCAACGTGTCTTTGAAGTTAGTGGTACTTTGTCATGTTTTTATGGGTATGTTTTGATATAAGACTTTTATTCTGAGACCATTTATGTAAACCACTTCAGTGGTCTAGTAGTTTTTCCACCAGTATCAGACCCAGAAGTCCCGGGTTCAATCCACAAATTTGTACTTGGTTTGGTTCGTGGTAGGACTTTCTTCAAGTCTGCCTGTCTGGTGACCTCGTTGTCATAACAAATAACAATAATCTAAATTTATGTGTTTCGGATTTTAGAGGTAGTCAGTTCCTCAGTCTGATGAGAATTCCATGTGAAATGTGGTTTCTGTTTCTGTGGGTACCTTTGACTTAATTATGACTAGAAACTAGGTAAGATAAGGGCCCAGCATTTCCCTGCTGTGCAATAAAAAAAACTCCAGAAATATGGCTAATGTTTAATTCCCCAAAGCCAATCTATTCATGGTTCTTCTTGATCTCTTTTTGAAAAATGGCATTTTTCTGAGCCTCCTCTGTAGGCTGTCCATTGATTGTCTGTATTTTTTTTGATAAGCTAAAATCGTGTATTTTGTTACTAGGCTTTTTTTTTATTGTACGACGGGGAAGTGCTTGGCCTTCATACTCACCTGGTAACAAGTTAAGATAAGGCCAAAGGTGGAGGCGCACTTCACCCGGAATCCTCAACAAACTGAGGAACTGGCTATCTTACCGAATCTTACCTGAATGCCGAAACACAACAATTTTAGAATTGTTATTATGGCGACAGAATTAGGTAAGATGGTGGTAGCTAGCCAGGCGGACTTCAACAAAGTCTTACCACCAACCAAACCAAGCACAATTGTTTGTACTCCCTATGGGGATCGAACCCGGGACGTCTGGATCTGAAATCGGTAATTTGTGTTTGCTTTGACTATTGACGTTCAAGGATAAATTGTTGCATAAGGCCCGTGTTGCACCTCTATCGCGATGATGTTTCTCTTAGTTTTGGATCAGGAATTTTGAGGTTTGTCGCAATTGAATTGCCGTGGCTCCTTTCGAGATCTGAGACGATTTGTCGGATACTAACAACAAGCGTTTTATGGAAACCTCTGTGGCCTAGTGGTTCAACCCACTGATTTCACATCCAGAGGTCCCGGGTTCAACCCCAAGTGGGAGTACAATATTTTGCGATTTGGTACCACCATCTTACCTTTGAGGATTCCGGGTGAAGTACGCCTCCACCTTCGATCTTATCTTAACTTATTACCAGGTGAGATGAAGGCCAAGCGCTTCCACGTTGTACGATAAAAAAAAAATACACAGGACTTACAGTATCACATTCTTAAGGTAAAATGTGTAACTAAACTCTAATTAACAAGGTCCACAAGTGGCCCCAGAATGAATCAATGAAAATTATTTTTAACCACAAAAAACGATAATCACATTCGATAATCGATAATTTAAAAATAAAAAATGGGTGGTTATCATTTGTAAGGATGCTTTAGGATGGAGAAGATAGCTTAAATTTAATTAGTAGTAGAGACTACTACGTATCCCAACTACTGATATCATCATTACTGTTATCAACAATACGCCTGCAGAGAATGGTGATTATGATAAAACCCTGATAATTATTATGATGATACTGGAAGGTAAGCAGTTCAGTAGGTTTACTCTAGTGACCGCAAACACATCAGAAAAGCAAAATACGCAATTTCGTTTACTTGGATGACATACTTTTTCCATTTATAAAAATCTAACTACGGCACCGATTTTGATGAAATCAATGAGATCACATGAGCCTACCAAACATAACTAGAATTATAATAATCTTTTGCGAATTGGCGGAGAAATCAAGTAACAAACAAACAAAAAAAAACACAGCCAAACAAAACAAATACATATAATTAATCACACAAATGTATGTCCTGGGTGGGAATTGAACCAACCTACAGCGAAGACGACAGAAATACTACCAACTTAGCTACGGCTTACATAATTTACACATACATTTTACAAATAAGAAAGAATTAAACTCAAAAATGTGTGCCGTCAGTATGAAAGCACTCCTAAATAATTAACGCTGCCATAATGTTTATAGCTATTTTTACAATAAGATAAGATAAGATAACTAGCTAGCTACCACCGTCTTACCTAATTCTGTCGCCATAACAGCAATTCTTAAATTGATGTGTTCTGTCATTTAAAGGATAGCCAGTTCCTAAATTTATTTAAGATTCCGGGGACTGCTATGCGGATTTGTTACTAAATATCTTTCTGTTTTCATATTATTTATTTTGGATAATGGATTTCCACAAAATAGCTCCTGGATCAATTAGCTACCTTAGAAAAACCTTACCTAAGAAAAATAAGATTTCTGACGACATTTTTTGCGATGAACCCTAAAACACGATATTAGAAATGTTATGATTTGTTTAAATTTCACGTGTTACATTCAATTGACGCTAATCCGTTACGGAATTTTAATCGATTAATTTACGGCTGTTATATTACCAAACTGAATTTGAAGTAGTCAAATATTTATATTTAAATCTTATCGATATTTATATTCTTGCCACACAGATAGTTGCTTGATATGTTTCACTTTGCTTCGGTACCTCTTACTTCTTCATGAGCTGAAAGTGATTCCTAAACCTTAAATATATTTATATAAATTATAAATCACATTTGTATAGAAGCAACCTTTAGTCGTCAATGGCTGGAAATGATCCTTTTCCGCTTGGCGTGCCCTCTTGGAATTATTATATTGATCAGACAATCGATTGGTTCTGCCCGCAATGTCATAACCAATCTAGAAACAAACCACAAAATGTAAATTAAAACAAAAAATATTATTCATATAAACAGTATTTTGAAACGTCTAACGTCTAACGCCTGTTTGGAGTCACGACCTGCACCCATGGAGACAATAAGACTGGCTACTTCGTTTTTCGATGATCCTTACAGCCGTCCTTAGAGTCGTTCCGAGAAAGTCCCATTTGTAATGTCCCACGGTAAGTTTTTTTTTTTTTTTTTCTATTTTTATTCGTGAATTTTGCCATAAATGGCATGGCAGTCACATCGTACCCTAATACATACAATAACACAAAACTTAAAATCTAAAGGATATGAAATATAATATACCTACTTTATAAATAACTAAATCACTGATGAACAAAATGTGCGCCCCAGCAAAATAGTAGGTAGGATGATAAGGGAAATTTATATTTAATATTATTTGTATTCCTCTAATGGCCCGTGATATGTTTTCATCACTAAAGGTATCGAGTAAAGTTCTGCTTATAGCCAAATCTTTACATGTTTTTCTATGAGCTGATGGTTCTAATACTTAGCTATAAACAATAAAAAAAGTCGTGCCTCATCAACCCCTGGACCTCTAGGAGGCACAAGACCATGAAGGTTTATTTTATAATTAGAATGGCTCAGCTTGAGACCTCAAAACTTTCTCATGCAAGAATAAGATTTTTAACCGCCTCTGTGGTTAAGTGGTCCGCCCACCGGTGTTAGAGTTAGCAATTCATAAGGGTAGTAAAATATTGTGCTTGATTTGGTTGGTGGTAGTACTTTGTTTAAGTCCGCCTGACTAGCTACCACCATCTTACCTAATTCTGTCGCCATAACGACAATTCTGAAATTGTTGTTTCGACATTCAGAGATAAGATAGCCAGTTCCTAAGTCTGTTGAGGATTCCGGGTGAAGTGCACCTCCACCTTCGGCCTTATCATATCTGGAAAAAACAGATGAGATGAAGCATTTTTTATTATACCACCTCACCGTGGTAAAATAATATTTAAAAAATGAGATCAGCGATGGATCAAACATACCCAAGATTTACTCTGACTGGCTTGATAATAAATGTTTCGTTAGTTTGAGGATTATTTTAATAGGCTCAGTGGGCTTGATGCCATTGCCTCCTGTCCTATCGATTCAAAGAAGTTTCTGTCTATATTTGAAAGAGTTAGTGAAGTGTCGTTGCTAGAAAATACTTCACTTTAAAATAAGACCGTGAAGGAACATTTCTTTGGAGTTGAACTAACTTGCGGATAATAAACTGCGTTCCGTTTTTGCGATGCGCCGCGGTGCGAAATAGTCGATTCAATTCCAATGTAACGCAATAAGTATTAATTCTGTAGTCTAAGAGCTCGTAAAAAATAAAGATGGAGATAATTTTATACGCAGAAATAAAATATTATAGGACATTCATTTCACACAGCGCCATCTGGTCCCAAATTAAGCAAAACTTGTAATATGGGAACTTGATTACGGATAACTTAGAAACTTTTTTTTTGTAAAATGGCAAGCTAATATTACCTATGCTCATCTCTAAAAACACGACCTTTACGAATAAACGGCTGAACGAATCTTAACGAAATTTGTCATAAAAAAGCATACTTTATCATGGTACGTTCAATGCGGGTAACGCCACGGGAAAAAGCTAGTAAGTAGCTAAGAAGTTAGCTTTGTAGTGACCACTGCTGAACTATAAAGTAAGCCAATGGATTGCATTCAAGATATGCTTATCCTAAATTTTATGTCAGATAGATCACATAAATCTCAGCTAAGTTAATATTGCAATAGTTTTTACTGGTTGAACTTACAGTGCCTAATTTAATATTTATAAAAGCAATGCGAGATTGGTTAGCCATCATGACTGGCTGGAAAATGGTTTCATCAGTGTGGGAATACTCTTTGGTGGTTTTTGTGAGTTTGATGCTATTGTCTCCTGATCTATCGATTCATTTAGTTGGCCGGTGCCTGCGTGTGTGGCTCTCGGTATGGCATTATTAATTGCTTAGATCTTGGTTTCCTAGGATCCGACGACCGTCATATTACTGTCGTATTTTTACTACCACCTGGCCTTCATCTCACCTGGTAACAAGTTGAGATAAGGCCGAAGGTGGAGGCGCACTTTACCCGGAATCATCAACAAACTGACGTCTGACTATCTTACCTCAAAATGCCGGAATACAACATTTTTTCAAGAATTGTTATTATGGCGGCAGAATTAGGTAAGACGGTGGTAGCTAGCCAGGCGGACTTCAAAAAAATCTTATCAACCAAACCAAGCACAATATTTTACTGCTCCTGAGGATCGAACCCGGGACCTCTGGACCTGAAATCGGTGGGTTGAACCACTAGATCATAGAGGCGGTTAATTATTTGCACTTATATATAATTATTTTGGGTTTACTTGCAATCAGCGGATTGCAATGCCAATATAAACATTAGGCTTATAATAAGAAGCAAAATAAAGGTATGGGTTACGCGTCTGCCTAGAATGTGACTGTAAAAGGAATTAAAAATAACTTATTTATATTAAACTTGTCCAAGTAAAATGCCATATGATGCGATAAAAAATGTAAATGGATAAGTTTTTTTAATTCCTTTTATGGTCTCATTCTAGGCAGACGCGTACCCCATACCTTTATTTGGCCTCTTATTATAGCTACGTTTGGCAAGTTTTTCCAGAAAATAACGCTTGACTATTAACGCTAAGCTATTTTTATCGTTATGATACGGCCCCAGTTTTGTGAGGTATTGAATCTAAGCCCCCTTTTCATCTAGATTGATTGAGGATGTTCCCCTTAGCTTTTTACCACCACAGAGCGGAAAAGGGATTTATTTGATCACGAGCTTGACCGTTTCACTTTAGCTGATCCTATTCTGAAGCAGTTTTTACTAAATTTATGGATTTGTGTCTGCAGTCTGAGTAAATGCAGGGCTTTTTTGGACAAAATACCAAGTCGCATTAAATTATAAATATATCTGATATCACCCTCATATAATTGGACTGCTATTTACACCAGTATAAACCCGCTTATTCCGAAAGTTTCGTTATACAACTAACCGATATAGGTACATTTAAAATCAGCACCGAAAAATAATCTGAATCGACCCCGTTTGTCTAGTTTCATACGAACGTTATTAATACCTTGTTATTTTACCTTGCTGTTCCAAGGCATTATATTTTATTTATACTTTATTGCACACACAATTAGAAATCGGATAACCTTGTCTGCTCATTTAAGACCCGAGATTATGAAAATGAACATACTATTATTTTAATTCACAACAAAAACGGGTCTTCATCGCGTACCTTTTTATATTCCCGACCGCCGTGGTCACGGGTAGACTGAAGACTCGCTGCTACTGTCGTCGTCGTTGTGAGGTAGTTTCTCCAACTACCCTCACTTGTTCTTTAGAAACAGATGAGTCAGTGTTCACTGCGGCACACAACACTCACTACATCCTCGCACTGCGATGTATCGTCACGGCGAAAATACCTATTAATGATCGGGTTCTAAGACGCTAAGAGTCTATAGTCGTCTTCGCGATTGAAATTTGGGTACTTCCTAATCTCAATCGCCTCACGAACCATTCTTCTATGATAATAGCGTTCATTGGACAGAATCTTGGGTTTGTGCAGTTCGATCCAATGATTTGGCCCTGAGTCCGAATAATAGTGATAATTAAAAAAACGCTATACTATTATTTTATCAACAAAATTACCTTCCATCAAACCTAGGTAGAGAGAGAAACAAGATTATCGACGGGAACAGTGTTGAACATTAATAAATAGCCTACCTAACATAGGTAAAAAAAAATCTGATATAAAATATCCTTATAATTGACTAATGGCTAATTTAAGCCAGTGACATTACCGCCAAAATCTGTCTAGTCGTATTATAAATTAGCCGGAACAAGCAGACGGACAGAATATTAAAATAAGTTTTTTTTATTTCAAATACTTTCACGTGCTAGTAAAATGCTATTAGTATGAAAATAAAAGCAGACACTCAGGTACATTTATTTTTTGTATAGCTGATCCAACCGCTTTGAATTTTTACGAATCAAAGAAGTCTAGTATCTAATATAGGATATTTATTCATTGAATACGTTAAATGATTTATATTTTATCGCTATTGAACAACTTTTTTTTATTGAAGCGCTTGACCGTCATCTCACCTGGTGACAAATTGAGATAAGGCCGAAGGTGGAAGCGCACTTCACCCGCAATCCTCAAGAAACTGATGAATTGGCTACCTTAACTTTATATGCCGGAAATAAAAAAATATTGTTTGTAAGTTGTAGCATTGTTCGTAATCGTAACGAATTTCACTTTCATGAATCCCCGATGGGTTCCATCAGCGAAAAGCTCCCGTTTCCGCACTAAGACTAAAGTGGTCCCAGCATGAGGAATATGAGCCAACCAGAAGCGCAGAATATTCCTGGGGTCGAAGCATGCTTCATGGACTGACGGTAGTGACCTTGGGTTCTTGACGGTTTCCTTACGTTGCAATGTGACTTCCAATCATTCCAGGAGTATGCAGGCAGCTAAGTCCTATTCGTTAGCAACCTCTACATTATGGAGCTATCGGTTGCTCCTAATGTTAACAGGTGTTTATTCAGTGGGAAGTATCCCAAGTTATACGGAGGTCTTGGTTTGTGGCAAAAATATAGAAACCGTATATTAACTCGAGTCAAACAGGCTTAGTTTCTTGTAAAATAAATATTTTCGATCAAGGGTTGAAGGCCTTGTGACAGGGCTCGTCCGGGGAAGTAGTACCACCATACCTATTTTGGCCCTTGCTATTCGCTTTGAAAAGTATGATTAGCGGTGAATTTACGGGCACAAGGGCTTAACAACTTTAGGCCTCAAGTTGCGAAATGCAATGGTCTCTTTGTGGATATGACCTACGCAGTAAGGTTTTGTTTTAATCAAGAGTTCCAGTTAACATCTGCACCCTTATTCTGTATGTCAATACGATGATTCCATCCACACCCGTCATACAGAATAAGGCTGCTTGCTTGTTCCATCTCCATGTCGTTTAAAAAAAAGGACAATGTACTCTCAAATTAATACGATAGCAATATTTTCAGTTCGTAAAATCTGGTCCATTCAGTTAGTTAATACTTTGAAAAAAAGTCAGAAAAGTCTATTCAAGGTTATGGATGTTCAAAAGAATTTAATTTTTTTATAATTTAAATTAATATGTATTTTCTATAACTCACATAACAGGTAGGTTGTGATTAACCTTTCTTTTGTTTGTATAAATAAAAAAATAATATCATTAATTAAAAAAAAAACTTAAAGACATTAATTTCACACAGCGCTATCTAAGCCCAAACTAAGCATAGCTTGTGATATAAGAACTAAGATTACGGACAAAAAAAAAGTAAATACATACTTATCATAAATATATCAATACACACCCAAACACAGAACAAACATCTATTCATCACACAAATGTAAGTTCTGGTTCGAAATCGAACCCACGACCTACAGCGCAGAAGGCAGAGTTACTACCAACTGAGCTATGAGGCTTATTGAACAATATGTATAAATAAATGAAGTGGTTATTTTGGCATGGCACATTGTTTTAAACTAACCACGTAGTAACTTACAATTTTTACACAAATTTTTAAACATTGGAACAGCTCCAATGTTTTAACACGATAATGAGACTAGATCACCGCGACACATAAATTGCAAAATTGCCTCCGTCAGCATACCTAAGCTGATTTATAGTCCACTTCCTAATCTCTGAAAGCTACTTTATCACTTCGATATAAAGTTTTATTCAGCTTAAAGTTGTTCAAGGGTAATTTGAAAGAAACTGTAACATTGAAGTTGATATATTCTCACAGTAAAATATGCTAAGAATTTGAAAATGGCCGCGATTAACTAAAAGGACTATAAATAAGGCAATAGTACACATTATTTCAATTAGTAACGTCCACTTTTCTAACTTATGGATTAATGGGTGTCTTGAAAAATTCTGTGGTCATGCGTTACAGCTATTCTTAGACCATGTACTTATTTAATAAACCTTTAGAAACTTGTTGGGTAGATCTTTCATACATTCTATCGTAAATAAAGAAAAACGTTATTCATATTTCAAACTGTCTTAAATTTTTAGTCATAATCAATTCACTGGTTTACGAATGAATGTAGTAAGAAAATTTAAAATATTGATGCAATACATGTAGTAATTATAGTAATAATGAAATCGGGTATTATTCGCGCGTACCTTTTGATGTTCCCGACGGTAATAATAGCCATTTAATTTGCCCACCGTGTTTTCAAAAATGTTCCGGGGCTTCTGATTCAGTTGACCTAAAACCCAAGGGTCTCTTTTTCAGGCCAGCGAATGAGCATAGCTATTCAGCGTAGCAATGTAGCCAGTGTCTTGGGCACGCTTCCGTCTGATACTAGAACAGTTGAGTTACCTATAGGCCGTTTATAACGGTCATTAGGTAATCTGACTGATTCCTATGTACATAGTTAGTTTAATTGTATGTACATTTTATTTAATATATGTTATTAATAATACCCGTTATACCAATTTCATTATTACTAGGTATGCATAATTTACGCAATAATAAAAAATACCATGTATTATAAGAATGAACTATGATACGCATGAGGATTTTTGTTTGGCCGGTTGAAAGAAATGCTATGAAATGAATAGATGTTGATTATTAATATAAACGTATCAGATTCAATGGTCGATCATTCCGTTTTTTTTTAATTTTAATGGGACAGCCTTATAACTTGTGGCCATAGCTGTCCCATTAAAATATAAAAAAACTAGGATTTATCTATAAATCTATTAAATATAATAAAAGTGCAACTGTGTATTGGGGTTGCAACTCAACATCCGTGACCCATCAAACTTTTTTGCAAATGGCGACTAAGGGACCAGGTGACGCCCTAAAGACTTAAAACAATCACCAATCTGCCTGCCAAGTGTGGTGATTATGGCTAAGCCTTGAGGAACCCTTTTTATTAGTGAACATTATTGGACTGATTATGATGATGATGTAGTTTTTTATTTTTAGACTTTTTACTTTCCTTGGTCACTTTTTATGACTTCGTCTTCGACTTTTTAGAGTTGTAACTACCTTATCACCCTATTTACACCGACATTAAATAAATGTTGTAAATAGTAGACAGCTGATCCCAAGGTTAGTTGCGGTATTGCAAATGAGCACCCTAAGTGGGTGTTTAGCTGTGTGCCACTTAAAATCCACTCCATTTTAGGTGGTAATGGCTCCAGTGCTTTGACCCTAGAGTGGGAAATATAGTTTGAGAGCTCGTATCAGGTACTTTGATATCTAACTATGTAGTCATAATGCCATATATACTTTATTGCGATACGCAGAAGCCCTAAAAATACATATTAGCTTAAAAAATAAACAAAATAAATAAATTGTAACCTGGAATTAAAGCAATCGGCACCTATTCAACGAACACAAAGTATTGTTTTTTTCATGATTTTTTAAAATATTTAGTGGAGAATATTTCATAACCAGTTAATGTGTTGTTTTCTTTTTGTTTGCTCTTGATGTTAAAATTTTAGCCCATTGAATGTCTGACAAAACGACAAGAATTTCACGTTTATAGTGTCATAAGGTTTTTAAATAAATGAAATTAATACCTTCACTTTCAAATTTAACAACGATTTCCTAAATTAAGATTTTTGACAACGTTCTTAAGTTTGACAGGTATCAGCTCAGTTGGTTAGTTCTGCCTTCTGCGCTGTAGGTTGTGGGTTCGATTCCCACCCAGGACAAACATTTGTGTGATAAATATAAATGTTTGTTGTGTGTTGTATTGTATGATAAGTATGTATTTACTAAAAAAAAAGAAGATTTAGGTATTCTATCCGTAATCCAGTTCCCATATTACAAGCTATGCTTAGTTTGGGACTAGATAGCGCTGTGTGAAATTAAGGTCATAACATTTATTTATTATAAATATTACAGGACATTCATTTTACACAGCGCCATCTAGCCCTGTACTAAGCATAGCTTGTAATATGGGAACTAGATTACGGATAAAATACTTAAATACTTTTTGTAAATACATACGTACTATATGATACAACACCCAAACACAGAACAAACATCTATATTCATCACACAAATGTTTGTCCTGGGTGGGAATCGAACCCACAGCCTACAGCGCCGAAGGCAGAGTTACTACCAACTGAGCTATGAGGCTTGTCAAATGTTATTAGATGATAAAAACCGGTATAAAACAAAAAACCGTCTCAACGAAATAATAAAACATTCTATATCGTTCCACACCAAAATTAAGTTAATAATTTAAGTTGCTTAAAGATCGGTATCTCGGATAAATTGCGAGCGATTTCGATTCCCCCATATAGCACATCGATTCCCATCGGCAGTGAGAAATCGATTTTTATCGATCGCTAGCCAACACTATCGTATAGCTTGATACAGCACCAATCAGTGAGCGTATCATTTACAATAATCATTGCAACGTACAATTACAGCAGCGCAACTGCTGACATACAACAACAAACATTTGTATGCTGAATATAGATGTGTGTTCTGTGTTTGGGTGTTGTATTGCATGATATGTATGTATTTGCCAAAAAAATGTATTTAAGTATTCTATCTGTAATCTAATTCTCATATTACAAGCTATGCTTAGTTTGGGGCTAGATGGCGCTGTATGAAATGAATGTCCTGGTATATCTTTTTTAACTAGCGAGTTACAGTTTATACACAGTTCCTCAAACAAATTATTCATTGACACAATTTCAATTTTATTTATAAAATTATAATATAATGATTTAATGACACGGCAATCCAAAAAGTCATTGACATGTAATTGGTTTGAATTATTTGTTTTTAATATATGTTAATCGATCATTCTGTTTGAGTTTGATGATTTATTTGCCTGATTTTGTTTTTTTGAGCATTTTCAAGTGCATGCAGTGCATAATGAAACACTTTGTATAATGCATGCTGTAGAACTAATTGGAAGTGTGGAATCAGTGATACTATTACTACATTATGCCTTTATTATTTTAATTAACTTTATTATTACCTTTGTACTAATACCTAACATGATTTAACAGACCAATAAATCAATCTTGCGGGGCTTTTGATTAAGGGCGACACGAGACCCAAGAGCTGGCTCTTATTTAGGCCAGCGAATCAGCATAGCTATTCTGCGTGGCAATGCAGCCAGTGTCTTGGGCACGCTTCCGCATGGTACTGGTCTGGAACAGTTGTGTTACCTATAGGCCGTTTTTAACGGTCCTTAGGTAATCTGACTGATTCCTTTGTAGATAAAGTTAATTAGTTTAATTGTACATTTTATAGAATAAAGATCTATATTTTAACATTTATAAATCATTATCATTATCAAAATCATTTATACAAGCCTCATAGCTCAGTTGGTAGTAGCTCTGCCTTCTGCGCTGTCGGTAGTGGGTTCGATTCCCACCCAGAACAAACATTTGTGTGATGAATATAGATGTTTGTTGTGTTTGGGTGTAGTATCATACAGTACGTGTATGTATGTATTTACAAAAAGTATTCTATCCGTAATCTAGTATCCATATTACAAGCTTTGCTTAGTTTGGGGCTAGATGGCGCTGACATAATCGCTGGGGTAGGCTAGGTTTGAAGCGGTTTATCTCCTGGAGGTAGACCAATAACGCGAAATGCAAAAGCCAGCGATCCCGTTATTCATTACCGTTAGTACCTCAGTTTGTTGAGAAGTCCGGGTGAAGTGCGCTTCCATCATCAGCCTAATCATAACCGAAAAATGAAGAGATGAATGCAGCTCCCCATTGTGCAATAAAAAACCCAAGATAATGTAATTGAAACACTGGTGGTAGACACTGTAAAGGCCCGCTTGGCTAGCGACCACCGTCCGGCGCTAAACAGTTTGACACGTTCTGTCGACAAGTCAGTTGGTCCATTGTAGACAGCTTGGATCATCGTAGAGAGCTCGGTCCATCGTACACAGCTCGGTCCAACGTAGACAGCTCGGTTCATCGTATAGACAGCTCAGTCCATCACAGGTTTTATCATTGCTCTGGTCTAGAACTGGACGAGCTAGAGATCAAAAGCTAAACCGTTTTTTTTTTATATTGGAATTAAACATTTAACAATTTTAACCGCCATGACGTGCCCGTAATTTCACCGGCACCCATATCCTTTAAACCGGAACACTGCAATACTTGGCGGCTGAAATAGGTATGGTATTTCCTTGGACGAGCCCTTTTACAAGGTTCTACTACTCTTAACTTATCATCTATCCCATGATCGTTTCTTCTTACTTCGGGCTAAGAATATGCTCTTAGATTATTTCTCGTCGGACTGAAATACATTTTTTTTAGTGTACGACGGGGAAGCACTTGGGCTTCATCTCACCTGGTTACAAGTTGAGATAAGACCGAAAGTATGCGCACCACTGGACCACAGAGGCGTTGATCAGGTATGTGTTACGCTTTTCAACAGAAGAAGGGCAGCAGCTTATTTATGTATAATACATAACACCTTCACTGCGATCGCCAACCCGTCTGCCAAGATTGGTGATTATGGCAAAACCCTCCAATATCGGAAGAAACTCTGTCCAGCAGTGGACACTTATGGGCTGTTGATGTAATGTGTTACCTATGCTACTGAATGTTAGTTTACTACGCCAAGTCAAAGACAGGTTACGGCCATAGGTTATCTCGGGTCAGGTGATGAGCCTACTTTCACTGGCAAGACTTATTTACCAACATATTCGTTTAAAAATCACTTGAAACTCAACCTTATATCGTTCAAGTAAAGTGGTTGTAGCTGTACCGGCTTGTGGGTAATTAAATAATTTAAAGCTCGACTTTGCAAGGTATTGTGAACTTTAACAGGTTGTAATAAAGAACGTTGCAAAATCTTTGCTCGGTATTAATTGGTGATTACATGATTATTAGCAAAGAAAATCGGTGTATTAAATGTTACAAATTGACTCTGTAAGAATTAATTGAAATGCCCGCGAAAGTTTTTTATAATGTGATATTGTTTGGCTGAGGAGAATTTGAACTAGCGGTTCTAACGGATTTCATGCAAGTACAAAGCGATTCGCTAGCCTAAATAAGAGCCTGCTTAAATCAAACACACCGATATATTTTATAACGCGGAGGGCAACGGTTACCCACAGACCCAGGGTATTAATCCTCGAAGGAGGATACAAATTGAAAGTATACTTTGTTCTCTCTGCTTTGTAAAGAAAGCTAGATGACAAGTTTTTGGTAGAGGAAAGAAAGGTGCTGTGGACAATTTCGGCGTAAAGATGGATCTAAGAGAATGAGAGAGATCCAAGAGAGAAAAATAGACGGAACGTGGCGGAGGTAGTCTTTTTTTTCCACATAAGCAACGGGTGGAATAAGTAATAGTCATAAGTCATCCATGGCGCCATAAATTTTATAATTTTATCAAAACAACGATTTTTACATTGAATTTGTATGAAAATATGCTTAGATTGATGTTTTAAACTATTTGTAATCACTGTGTACTGATAACTCAAATTTTGAAGTGTATTAACACAATCATAATCCAATATTAGCACAATTCTGATTTCAATCCAATGCCGTCAAATTGTTTTTAAAGAGGCAATTAGTCAATATTGTTAGAGTATTGGATTGCGATTGATGTTGAATTGGAATTGGAAAAACTAAAAAAAGGCTGATCAGTCAGACATTCTATGAGGATAATGAACTGATTGATATGAAGATAGATAATAATATACTTACTAATTGTACAACTTCTTTATCATTATAGTATATTTTTTTTATGTTTTTAATTTGTGCAAGTTACTAACGTAGGTATAATTTGTGTTATGAATAAATTATTATGTGATAATCTACTCTAATATAGGTTGAGCAACTTACCAGATTTGGTCTCATACCATGCCATTGTAGCCATGACAGATTTAATAAAGTAAATCCGTTGTTTTTTTCTTTGAATGGAGAAGCATCGAGTTGCAAAACGGGCATACCTGTAACGTAGTCGGCTGACGTCCAGTCGGCCAGCCAAGGGATACCGCGCGCCCATCAAGTTCCAGACTGGCAAACGCTGGCGTCACCAGTCTCAGTCCTACTGAGACACCAGTCTCAGTCCTACTGAGACTGGTGGCGTTCTATTGTTTCGGAGGCCAAGACCAACTTCGTGCTTGATGCGCCTGGTTAAAAACTATGAGTAAACTTATGCTATTTCTGTTCAGATAATGGAAGATATTTGCTTATGTGATTTTCACTGAATCTATGTCTAAGTAGTTTAATATCACCAAATCTATCACATCAAGTAAAAACTCGTCGCATATAAACTTGGAATGCGAAATCCAAGGAATTGCCATAATCATAGCTTGGCAGGCAGGTAAGTGTTTGCAGCATTGGTGGCAAGGTGGATGCTGCTGCCCCGTCTGGTATAAACCATTAGTCTACTTTTACCGACCATGAAATGTTCAAATAAATATATTACTTAACATTTAAAATAACGTCATCTATCTCCAAACTATGGTATAGCTTAGCTAGTAATGTGGGAATTAGGTTAGATACGATATAACACTCAAATACAGAGCAAACAGCAATGTTGTCATAGGTAGGAAATGAACCCACAATCTGCAACGTAAAAGACAGAGCTACTACCAACGAGTTGTGAAAAGATGTGAACCTGTCGCCCGTTAATATGTAAGGTCAGTCAGGAACTAGGAAGTCTCCTCATTTGTGCCTTTCGTGATCCTTGATGTACCTTTTTTTAAATGTTAATGACGTCAAAGTAGGAAATAATTAAACGAAACAGAACTTAACCTAAAATGCGCTGCATCCGAAGCATGCGCGATTGTTGCTTCAGATACAAAAAGCGAATATCTATCACTTGGGAGAAGTCGGTTAATTAACGAAACTCTTTGTCTGAAGGACATAAAATTTTATGAGAATCAAGATCGGTGTTCAGGCAGCGTGGTTCGGGAGGTAAAGAGTACTGGAAGTGGCATGAATGTACAAAAACATGTTAAATATTTATCCTGTAGGTCGATTAATCTACTATTGTAGGATTTCTTGGCTTACAAATAATATATTGTTATATGGTTCATTATTTTGACTCTGATTCACTTGATAGAAAGAAAGAAAGAAAGACACATTTATTTATTTATCCCACATAAACTAGATTATATAAAGGTAGGTATAATTAGAAACAATTGGGTAACCAACCAAATAGATACTTACTACTGATAGAGTAGAATGAAGACAATTATTATGTTGTCTGCTATTAATTATAAGGATTCGAACGAGTATTTTTTATTATTATCAGCCTAAGGACCTGTAACAAATTAAGGTTCCTATTTATTAGTCATTTAATATGTATAATGGTTAATTAGTGTTTAAAATTCTTATAGGTAGCTAACAAGGTAGTATATAAAATTAATATTTTAATTAATTTACAGTATCTTTGATATAAAAGTGTGTCAGATTTCATTAATATGACATATTTTTAAACGCAGTAATAATGTTATTTAATAAACGCAATAATTTACAACAGCGTTGTTTACGAACATATATGACACTAGGATCTAATGATGCATAACTACCTACTTTGTTTACTACAAAATTGGAGTTGGCAGTTGTTTTTACTTACTTTTAATAACATAAATATATATGTATCGGATTGTCACATCCAGTGACTCTATATTCACTTCCAAAATTCGTACAGCCGCACAAAAAATTGGAGCACCGCAAGTATGGAAAAGAACCATAAAATTTAATAGGTTTTCCGTCAAAAAGTACCTTACGTGAGTAGCCTGTATACAGGTACATCAGTCTTTTTTGGCTTCTTTATGTTTGCAAGGAAATTTCAATTGATGCCCAAATTACGCCTTGGAGCGAATTTTGGAACCACAAATTTTAACGAGGCGTAGCGGCTGGTGACTTCAGACGCTAAGGTTCTGGGTCTAAGGAAAGGTTTGCGTGGAGGGTCCTTTGCAAATAATGCTTGAATAAAAAAAAATACATAGGTACCTACAGATGTTTCAAAAACAGATTTATAAATTATGGTTGCCTCTGTATGAGGTCTGTGCTAGGGGTTTTATTTGTTAATATTTTTTAAGTATTGTCTACATACATATGTTTTTCTGGGTCGTCACCATTATTTATTATTTTATTCAAGAATAGATGATATACCTACATAAAAACATAAAGTAGGTACACTAACAAACTATCGTAAACAGGCAGGAATACGTAATAAATGAGAACGAAAACATCGAGATTTTATTATATTATGTCTAGAATAACAAGATAAAAAATCCTAATAGTAAAAAAATATATTTCGTTAAGCGTTATTTTATTGTTCAATATAAAGACTATTAACAAGCCTCATAGCTCAGTTTTTAGTAAGTCTTCCTTCTGCGGTGTAGGTTGTGGGTTCGATCCCACCCAGGACAAACATTTGTGTGATGGATATAGATGTTTTTTCTGTGTTTTGGAGTTGTATTGAATAAGCATTTAAATAAAAAAAGGATTTGAGTATTCCATCCGTAATCTAGTTCCCATATTACAAGCTATGCTACGCTAGATGGCGCTGTGTGAAATTAATGTCGTGTAAAATTTATAAAAAAAAATACTGACAAAATTGAGGCATATTTCCCTTAAACAGTCGGGGAAGGCCAAATTTCCTTGTCGCACGATAAAAAATAAAAAAGATATTGACGAATTGAGAACCTCCTCCTTTTTTTGAGCCGGTTTATAATAACCTGTTATTTCCTTCATACGTATAAGTTTCCTACAAAATTAAAACTAATTATATGCTTTCCTCAGCCTACAGTAAAATAGTTAAAACAGATTATGTGAGTAATAATCTTAAATTATTTCTTATATCATCATCATCATTTCAGCCACAAACGTCCACTGCTGAACATAGGTCTCCCCCAAACGACGACACAAAAATCGATCCCCATCCATCGACTCCCCGCAACAGCCACAATGTCGTGGGTCTATTGAGTGGTCTTTCCACACTCCGTTTCGCGTTTAATCGTGGTCACCATACGAGAACCTATGCTCCCCAGTGATTATCGGTTCTGCGAACTATGTGGCCTGGCCACTGTCACTTCAGCTTGCTAATTAAAAAAAAAAAAAATCTGAGAGCTATGTCAGCAACTTTGGTTCTCTTACGGAAATCCACATTTCGGATTCTATCACGTAGTAAAATTCCAAGCATAGCTCTCTCCATAGCTCGCTGTGCTACTTTGAACTTATTCATTAGGCCTATAGTTAACGACCTTTGCATATAAATAAAATCTTGCTGAACATTAATTTTACACAGCTCCATCTAGACTCAAACTAAGCAAAGCTTGTTATGTGGGATTACATTATGGATTATAATACTTACATACTTTTATTTTGTAAATACATAATTATCATACAATAAAACACCCAAACACAGAACAAACATGAATATTCATCACACAAATGTTTGTCCTGGGTGAGAATCGAACCCACAACCTACAGCGTAGAAGGTAGCTACTACCAACTGAGCTGTGAGGCTTGTTATATAATGCCTCTATGTTTATGGTGAATCGTCTTCCCATTTTTTAATTTGTCTTATTCCATTTTCCATATCACGCATAGCCATCTGCAAAGGTATTTAATTGTTCCTTCTTTACTTGAATATTTCTCCCCTTAGGCAAAGACTTTATTCATCAATATAATACCGTGTCAAAAAAGTAGGTATGAAACTGAGCGGGCGCACTTTCTTCGTTACGCCATTCGAACAGTGCAACCGCACCCAAAATTGATTTATAAGCGCTTTGTCAGAGCACAAGGTATTTTGCTCAAAAGATACTAATACTTTTACCTGCATACATATAAAAGTTCATTTTATCATTTTAACTGTTCATAGTTGGTCCGGAGAAGTACTACCACCATACCTATTTTAGTTTCCAAGCAGCATTTCTGTGTTCCGGTTTGAACGGTGGTTCCAGGTGAAATTACGGGCACTTGAGGCTAAACACCTTTATGTCTCAAGTTGCGGGTGAAATGCAGTGCCGCGTAGTTCATGGTCCGGTCCCGTTGCGATTACAGCGCCGTCACGGCTCCAATTATAAATCTAAACCAACAAAGAACTTATTCAAAAACACGATAAATTTCACCATCATTGGTTTAGCCGTTTCGCAGGATTTCAGCAATAATAAATATCAGACAGCAGAATAATTAAATTATATGTCAAGCTATACTGTAAGTTGTTTTAACGTAAGTAGTTTACTCGGGTTTTTATATTATTCCTGTTCTGGCAAAATCTCAGTGAGCCATCCACAGGATCACATAAGTTAACCATACGTGACGTAGATAAGTTTACTTCACTGACTTTGTACCGTCAAATTTAGTACCCACGCGTGAGGTACATTATTGTTTTCATATATATTATCTACTATCCATGCTAGTGAGCCTAGTTGACATAAACCTGTGGTAGCTGTATATTGTACCTGTTTATTTTGAATACCGGTTTTGATAAAAATTATAATGTGTGTGCTCTTTTTTTAGTGCCTTACACCACTAAAATAAGCTACCCTACACAAAGTGATAGCGTAGTTTAATTTTAGGGTAAAAAAAACGAAATGTGTGCATACACCTAATAATGAAGAGAACATATGAAAGAAGGAACGATTGAAAACTTAAACTAAAAACTAAAAATATTTTTCGTACATTAATTAAGTTGAACTAAACATATAGTACAAAATAGTATCGTAACATTATTAACAACTTTGTAATCTCATTTGAAGCGAACTGATATTTTTATGAGAACCAAATTTAACCGCCTTTGTGGTCTAGTTGTTGGCCCACCGATATCAGACACCGATATCCAGAGGTACCAGGTTCAATCCCCAGGGAGGTACAATATTGTGCTTGGTTTGGTTGGTGTTAGAACTTTGTTTAAATCCGCCTGGCCTAAGAAAAATTATAAATGATGTTATGGAGCTCCATCATTTCTAAATTTTCTTCTCTAGTGTTCTTCTGTGTTTCGGCATTTAGAGGTGAGATAGCCAGTTTCTCAGGCTGTTGAGGATTCCAGCCGAAATAAAGGCTAAGCGCTTCCCAGTCGTATAATATAAAAAAAAACGAGAAATTTTTCGAAGCGTTGTACTAAATTTGTTGTCACTGACCAAAACATCCAACGATATATCCCCTGACCTTATTCCCCTGTACGCCTCGCTGACCAAATAAGGCAGTGAAGATGGCCCTTGCTATCGGTATGCACTGGAAAGTACTAATTGCGCGAACCGGTGCTTTTTGCGTGGCGAGTCGCGAATTTGTTATATCAATCCAGTTGCTGAATAACAATATATAAAATAAAATATATACAGGACATTAATTTTTACACAGCGCCATCTAGCCCCAAACGAAGCATAGCTTGTAATATGCGAACTAGATTACGGATAGAATACTTAAATACTTTTTGTAAATACCTACCTTCTATATGATACAACACCCAAACACAGAACAAACATCTATATTCATCACACAAATGTTTGTCCTGGGTGGGTATCAAGCCCACAGCCTACAGCGCAGAATACAGAGTTACTACCAACTGAGCTATGAGGCTAGGTGAAAATATGCTGTTGGCAGGATTCTGGTAACGTAGGGTTGAATTATCAGCTTGCCAGCGTTCATTTCATGTACCCTTCTTGCCCTATCATTTGTTTTTCTGCTCCAGTATAATCTTGGAGTCTTCAAGTACAGAGATTCCTTTCAGAAAAGCGTGCGTCATCTTAGACCACATTACTTATTTTTTCAAGTTGGCTGGTAATCAAACGCTTGGCTATTACGTGCAATCAACCTGCATTAGACCTAGGATCATGTAAATCAAGTTTCTTTACCATTCTTGTGATCTGTGCAACTCACACTATAGAAACATTGATCATGAAAAAAAAAACTAGCCCGAGGTTCTTGCCTTTGTCCTTGTGTGCTGGTCGCGATTCCGAACAGGCGGTAGATTTGACGTTTCAAAGTGATCCTAAAAAATCGTACTGAATAAATATATTTGACTTTGACTTTGACTTTGACATAAATAACAATATTCATTTTGACTAGGCACTTGCCATACTTGTTTTTTACTACCTACCCATTTATAGTGATTTTGAGCTTGACTTTGAATATGGGCTCTTTATAATCTACCCGTGGGTATCGTAAGAGGTGAATAATATTAGATATATTTACTCCAACTTACATACATGGCGGTGGCGGTTATGAACCGACTATAAACTCAGCCCAGGGATGTCGTTAAACAAAGGGATCTCACCAGAAGACGTGCAGTAACCTTATCCAGTGTATTAACCGTCTTTGTCTGTAACCGTCTGTGGTCTAGTGGCTTAACCCACATATTTCAGATCCAGAGGTCCCAGGTTCGATCCCCATGGGGAGTACAATATATTGTGCTTGTTTTGGTTGGTGGTAGGACTTTATTTAGGTCCGCCTGGCTAGCTACCACCATCTTATCTAATTCTGTTGCCATAACAACAATTCTAAAATTGTTGTGTTCCGGCATTCAGAGGTAAGATAGCCAGTTCCTCAGTTTGTTGAGGATTCGTCGAACAATAAAAATAAAAAAACACTATCTTTACTGCGATCACAAATCCGCATGCCAAGCGTAGTGATTATGCAAAAGCCTCCAGCTTTGAAAGAGTCTTTAATGTAATGAGCAGCGGACCCACTAGAATACAAATACTCACCCTACTCTATCACTAGTATATCATACTACATCGGACTACTTGAGCCTGCCAAGCGCGATAAGTGTGGCAAACCAGTCTTGGGATAATCTTAGTGATGAGTGGTGTGTTTATTCCTTTACTTTCCTTTTACGACACCCACTGAGATACCACTACGGTATAACTTGTATGTATAACAATTTTTCCCTTTCCTCAAAAGTATATTCACTCCTTGGCTCTCAGCTTTATAAAGTCTTTATCAAACCCTCGTATGTAATTAATTAGCACCACCTTTTGGTCTTAAATCCTTTAAATCACAACCGTCTCGTTTAAGGCATTTAAACTTATCTTAACGTTAACACTGTGTTTCTCGCTCGTAACTCTGTAGCAATAAAGTGCAGGCAAGATATAATTTGCATCGAATTAAGGCAATGCTAATGTCCTAAATGTATGGAACGATAGGTTTTGGAGTAGATGGAGACCGTTCAGTTTTTTAGAATATTGGGGCTCATGGAGTTGAAGAGGCAGTTGAAGAGGAGTCCTCACTGAATGGTGGCCTAGAGAAGGAAAAAAAATTGTGGGTTCACTCTCTCAAAGGTTTGCTGGTATAAAACTCTGTAAGGGTTAAGCTTGCCTCTTTACATACGTTTTCTTATGACATGTAAAAATCATATTTATGTGTACGATAAAGAATTACAAGAATAACAAGGTCATCCGCTGACAAGATACGACGAAATAGTCAATATTCAGGTCTTTTATGGGTTAGATTGGTTAGTGATCGATAATGTTAGCAAAACTGAAGAGAGGCCTATGCCTTGAAGTGGGATGAGACTGGCCGCATGTGATGATGATGATAATGATAAGACATATTTAGGTAGGTACTTGCATTGTGAAAGACTGGTGCCTGAAGTAGGTTCTTATGAACCTGTATTACAGGTCACCAGGTCCCCCCCTAGTTTAGTCACTACAATATATCAAAAATAGAACAAAACTAAACTAACAAAACTATACTAAAAAATTGAGATACACACCTGCTATGTGTGTTTAGCGTGATGATGATGATAGACTGTTCAATTTTGCAAATTTAAGGTATGGGGTGACTCTAGGTATAAATTCATGCTATATTTTTATGCATAGAATTATCGGTACTGCATAATATTAAAGGTAAAGAGTGAGTGAAAGAGTTTTTCTCAATAGAATTGGCACTTCGACGCACCGATGGAACGCAGATAACAGGTCACAACCTCACCATAGTAAAGCGTCTAGCAGCTATCAAGCAGTTATATAAGCAGGGCGGATGTTTACATTTCCAACCACCTGCGATAGGCACCTTGATACCCACAGAAGAGAAACATGAGACCAATGAAATTACTCCATCTTAAAAAACAGTCCGACACAGATGATGACGTTTTTCGAAAAAAAGTAACATCGCCTTAACAAAATGTCTTAAAACGACTCCAAAATGATACTGCAAAACAGCAACACTCGTAAAGTTCTCCATTGTCGTTCACGTTAACATAAAAACGCGCTAAATTATGAGAAATGTCGTAAAAGCAATAAACACATTCAAATCCTCCATGATAAAGTTATTAAACTTTGGACCTGACTTCTGTAGCATTTTTGTCGAGATTTTACTGATTTTCGCAAAGTAACAGAAACAGGTAGGTACATAAAATGGCTCTTGGCCACCTTTATACACAGACGGCATCACAAGGTCATCATCATCATCATCATCATCATCATCGTCATCATCATCATCTAAAACTCGTTTTAATGACAGACTTAGCAATAGGCTATACCTAAGTACCGTTATACGAGTAAACTGTATATAGGTTACTACACTAATACAAATCAGTAAACGTGGGAAGCGTGTAAAAAAAACGATATTAAAATATCGGTTTTTTTTTTATCGTAAGACGGGTAAGTACTACTTGACCATCATCGCACCTGGTAACAAGTTGAGATAAGGCCGAAGGTGGAGGCACTTCACCCGGAATCCTCAATAAACTGAGAAACTAGCTATTTTACCTCTAAATGCCGGAGCATAAAATTTTTTTAAGAACTGTTATTATGGCGACAGAATTTGGTAAGATGGTGGTAGCTAGCCAGGCCTACCACCAAACAAACCAAGCACAATATTGCTCCCCTGGGGATCGAACCCGGGACCTCTGGATCTGAAATCGGTGGGTTGAACCACTACAGAGGCGGTTTACGTTATTGTACTTTGTATTGGTTTACATTAGTGTGAAGCCATAATATTATATGAAAGCAATCAAAATTCCGATCAATAATACCGTATAGCCGCACGAGGCTGCTTCAGAAGCTCCTAAATTAATTTGTAGGCGATGTTATCACAACAATAGGCAGCCGGTCTACTAGCCATATGGAGCGCCAATTTAATTCTACGAGGGAGCACGCAAGCTATAAAGGCTAGACTAGCTTGTATTAAATACTTAGACTATGAAGGTTATAGATATTGGACACGAATGTCGAAACAAAATCACAAACTTTGAGGTACTCCAATATTTATTGTAATATTAACCGCCTCTGTGGTCTAGGGGTTCAACCCACCGATTTCAGAGAGGCCCCGGGTTCCATTCCCATGGGGAGTACAATAAATAAATATTACATGACATTAATTTCAAACAGCGCTGTCTAGTCCCAAACTAAGTATAGCTTGTAATATGGGAACGAGATTACGGATAGAATACTTAAATACTTTTTTTTTGTAAATACATACTTATCATACAATACAACACCCAAACACAGAACAAACATCTGTATTCATCACCCAAATGTTCGTCCTGAGTGGGAATCGAACCATATATTGTGCTAGGTTTGGTTGGTGGTAGGACTTTATTTAAGTCCGCTTGGCTTGCTACCACCATCTTATCTAATTCTGTCGCCATAATGACAATTCTAAAATTGTTGTGCTCCGGCATTTAGAGGTAAGATAGCCAGTTCCTCAGTTCGTTGAGGATTCCGGGTGAAGTGCGCCTCCACTTTCGGCCTAATCTCAACTTGTAACCAGGTGAGATAAAGGCCAAGTGCTTACCCATCGTACAATAAAAAATAAAAAATGAAAACCAATGAAACTAAACCCTTAAATTGTGGAATGATCTCCCTGACAAGGCTTTAAATAATAACTGCAGTATGATATAAAAGGGCGTTATACAGCGCGACTGATGCTTCTGGAGTTTTAAGCGTTCTTACGTGACGCTAACTGCTTATGGTCAGGTGGGTGGGCCGTATGACGAGGTATTAAAAAATCGGTAGTTCTGTAGTTGACATAGACCTGCACAGAGCTTTTTGTGAAATTGGAGGGTTTTACCATGATCATCACGCTTGGCAGGCGGGTTAGTGATCGCAGTAATGGTGTTAAGATGTTCACCGAGTCAAACTCCGCCCTTATTCTGGCGATTCCCTTAGTCAGTTTTTACAACGACTACAAGCTGAGTTGTAGGGGTCGATTCTTAAGCTGCGAACATCAAGACACAAAATGAAAATATTGGTTACAATAGCATGGAATTCAAAACGAATACATTGGATATTGTTGGAATTTAAGACCTTTGTGAACAGCGCCTTGCAAACTGAAGCCTAGACCCCTAACTAGGCTATCAGCTATCGGCAGACTTGCACCCCATTAATTACTATGTCCATTTACCACAGCCAATAAATTAGTTCTGTTTAACGAACCTTTCTATATCACCTTTGTAAGTTAATTTGCACACGGCTAGAGGAATTTGGTTCAGCGATAACAGGTTAGATTCAAAGGGTTCGTATACCGAAATTGCCTTCTTTTATCAATGGTATGTTATTTTAACCGCCTCTGTGGTCTAGTGGTTCAACCCACCGATTTCAGATCCAGAGGTCCCGGGTTCGATCCCCATGGGGAGTACAATATATTGTGCTTAGTTTGGTTGGTGGTAGGACTTTGTTGAAGTCCGCCTGGCTAGCTACCACCATCTTACCTAATTCTGTCGCCATAATAACAATTCTAAAATTGTTGTGTTCCGGCATTCAGAGGTAAGATAGCCAGTTCCTCAGTTTGTTGAGGATTCCGGGTGAAGTGCGCCTCCACCTTCGGCCTTATCTTAACTTTTTACCAGGTGAGATGAAGGCCAAGCGCTTCCCGTCGTACAAAAAAAAATGTTTTTTTTTTAAACTCATTTGTTAGCTTCATTAGTATACTATCATACAATTTTATAAAATCTTAGAAGTCAGTTCGAACCTACATACTTCTTACTGTCGTATCAAAATCTTGGAGCTGATCTGATGATGGAGCAAGAAGATGGATATTGGAACTTGTCAGTGGCTCAAAGTAAATTCCGAGTTTGGGGTCATGTGATTTGTTTTGACGAGTCCAATTGACATTTATTTTGACATTTGCTTCGTAACAAATCCTACGAAGCTTCGTCAAGTTTAACATTGTGACATTTCCATGGATATTTACTTATGTCATTTCCTACAAAACGTTGCGTGTTTTAAGTTTTTATACATATTAACTTATTATTGGTAATTTAGCAGTACTAATGAAAAAAGTACAGAGAAATCGATATGTGTGGTCCAATGGAACATCTACAGGGCACATGTTGTAACTTGCAGTTTTAGTTTTTTTGGCACTTTTAAATGCATGAATGCTCAGATATCTCATGGTAGGCAATGAGCAAGTTATGCTTCTGGTGTTGCGAGCGTCCATAGGCGACGGTAACCGCTTTCCATCAGGTGGGCCGTATGCCTGTTTGCCACCTTAATGGTATAAAAAAAAAGAACATCGACCTATCGCACCAGCAAGAGTGATTGGATTATCTGTCATTTTCCACTCGACCCGAGAGAACCTCAAAACCACGAGGGTAAACCACAACGAATTACGAGGTGTTACGAAGGTAACCATTCTTAAAAAAATGATGTGTTTCGGTATTCAGAGTTAAGATAGCCAGCTCCTCAGTTTGTTGAGGATTCCGGGTGAAGTGCGCCTCCACCTTCGGCCTTATGTCAACTTGTTACCAGGTGAGATGAAGGTAAGGAAGGAAAAACCTCTCGTTCTTTCATATTTCTGAGACTAATATACCTAATTGTATTAGTCTCAGAATTAGGTAAAGAAGAAAGAAATTAAGCCTAATCTAAGCCCATTCTCGTTATTGACTAAACCTCTTTTTTTTTCTTTTATTATTTTACGTCAGATTGCGCTATTCTTCATCTCAAATGGTGTCAAGTTATTAACATAACTTGACGTCCGAAGGTGGAAGCGCATTTCACTTGGAATTAGACAGAGGAATATCTAGTTCCTCCACTAGGGAACGCTTTGTTTTGCGGATACATTTCAACTGAAAGTGGACAGAATAAGTTTCATTTTCACCATCGACCCTCTATGCCACTTAGCCTAAATCGTTTTAAAGAATCTTCTAAATTGTTGTTTTCCGGCATTAAGAGGTAAAATAATCAGTCCTCAGTCTGTTGAGAATTCCGGGTGGCGTGCGCTTCCACTTTTGGCCTTATCATAACTTGTAACCAGGTTAGATGGCCAAGCCCTTCCCCGTTATACAATAAAAAAAACTCAAGTGCGCATTAAGAATATGAATAAATAGATTAAGACAAACTTTTTATGTACAATCCGACTAAGGGATCTCACCAGAAGAAAGGTAACAGCTTCCTTCTATGTATTTATCCACTTTTACAGCGATAAGCATTCCGCCTGACAATCATGGTGATGGTTGCAAAATCCTTACAGCTTCGATGCTCTGTTCAGCAGTGAACACTAATGAATCTGTACAATGAGGTATAGTGCAGCAATATCCATATAAATATAATTATATATATACACTACAAATATCACCCACACACACTTGAGCCCGATTCTCCGACAGCACAAACATTTGGTTTGAAAGCGAGAGAGTGTGTTTAGGTATGTCACATATTTGTTCAACCCAAATCTGGATTCTGCGAAGATGTTTTGTAAAGTCTTGCTATGGTTTCTTAAACTGGAATCTGTGACGGCCACCACGAATCAGCATACTCGGGTGTTTGATAGACCAAAGACATCACATATAAGTTATTCGTTGGTAGATTTAACACGGATTCTCATGACCATTTTTTTTTGTTCGCCGGGGAAGCACAAAAACCCTATAAATACTTACTTAGGATACAATAAACACCCAAACACAGAACCAACATCAATATTAATCACACAATTTTTTGTCCTGGGTGTGAACCGAACCCACAACATGTAGCGCAGCAGGCAGAACTATTACCAACTGAGCTGTGAGGCTTGTTACAAAGATTTGGATATGCTTTTAAAAGGCTTACAAAAATGCGGTTAATTTTGTGCGCATGATGTAATGCAATGCAGTCTACGATGGAGCACGCTTACCAATAAGAATCTTAACTTGAAGACTCCCAATGTTATTACAATCAGGGAACACAGACTTGGGCAAAGCGTATCACTCCTTGGTTTTTACACGGTACACAAAGGTTACAAAGAAAAAAAAACCTGATAAAACATGCCTTATCTTTGCACTTCAAACAATTTTAGCACCATTTATAGCGTAAACCACTTTTAAACCAATTTCATTTTTCTGTATCGCGACCGAATCGCTTGATTTCGAGCCTCGCGATAAAGATTCCCAAAACTGACCTCTTAAATCACAAGAGAAAGCCAGAATAAATACGTTCCGATACAAAATGATTTGTAATATTTCGGCACACAATGTGGCCAAGAAAGATTGGACCATTTATTTTCTTATCTGGATCACGGGGTATTGTGAACTTAATATATGTGTGCAAGCTTAAATATATGCAATACATGATAATATATTTTTATTTTGCAGTAGCATTACAGGTACTAAATTCACAAAAAATAAAAACAATATGTACAATTAAACTAACTTTATACGAGGGAAGACGATTGTTACCCCTTATGATCTCATACCATTACAAACTGTATATCGACTATTTCAGACTTATTTAATTATTTAATTGTACATTAGTAAATTTCAGATCAATACCAGACAAAAGTGTGCCAAAGATTGTATTGCTACGCTGAATAGCTATGCTAACTCACTGGCCTAAATAAGAGCCAGCTATTGAGTCACGTGTCGCTTACTTGAGACCACAATATTTACGGCTTTTATGATCTTCCGCTAAATCTACCGCCTCACCAGCCCTTACTGATGTCCCAATAGTACTTTTAATGAAATAAATGTATGAATTATTTCAGCAAATTTGTCTTCAAACGAGTTTGCAGGCACCTTTTGGGTGTTCACTCTTGCCTGTGCAAGTTTTAAGGTCATGTGCTAACCCATTCTATATAAAACAAATTGGAACGAACGTGGATCTTAAGCACAGCAACTGTCTTTCTTTCTGTCATTGGATAAAGCTGGTTTGTCTGTTTATAATTTTAAATATTGTGATAAGGAAGTGAAATTAGTTTTTTTAACGGTACCGGTGTCTTTTTTCTGGGGTTTTCGGTGCCTTTTTCCGGGGTTTTCTCACAAAATGTTATAAAACACCGCCAAATCTCGTCCTTGTTGCTAAATAAAAAACCACTCATATTTAGTATTAGCTCAACTCTACCTGTAAAAATTTAACTGTAACCGTACAAATTGATATAACGCATACATTTTGATAAATTACAATCAAGCCCAAAAAATCAATTCACCATGAACAGATACGTCGTAAAAGGGACCGATGTAATTGAACAATAATTAATCCAACCTTAGCAACGATCACTGCAATTTATCCCCAAAAAACGATTCTTATCGTTTAATAATCAATTATATTACCCTTAATAATCAACACAATCCAAGACAGTGAATAATAGTCCCAACACCTACCGAGCAATTTGCCTAAAATTAAAGGGGCCGTTCCGAAAAGGATACAAAATACAGACGAACAAACATATTCGTTTAGCTGTTGTACAGACTGCAAATAACAATACCACTGCTATCTGAATTACCTATCTATAAAATAATCACTATATAATGAATAGATAGCGGATAAGAAAGGATAATTATATCAAATATGATTTGGGTTTAAGCTGAAAAGAATGATAAAAATATACCACTATCGTTCCTTTTAGTTTACTAAAAAAAAATATGTAAGCTTTAGCCTTTTTTATGTACAAAAAATTTAAGCGGTTACCGTTACCTTTAAACGTATGAACACCAGAAGCTTACTCGCGCGATATTTACAAAAAAGTTGCTATAAAGTTATATAAATAGTGTGTTAGTTGTTATTTTTTATGATATAGCCAAGTGCTTGACCATTAGCTTACGTGAAAAACAAGTTTGAGAACCCAAAATGGAGCACGTTTTGTTTGAAAGAAACCTATTGACTCTGGACTTGAAGACCCCTAGAATGTACTGGTTATAAACAGGCTATTCACTTATCTTTATGTTATCTCTATGCTTCGTTTGGGGCTAGATGTTCCTGAAATTAATTTCCTGTAATATATATGATTGTTATTATTATTATTTTTAGCGAACGCAAAACCTCATTCTGTTGGCACCAAAGCTTAAAACCGTCCCTTAACTTGAATATCAAGGATAGCACTTAATTAAAAGCACAGTATGCGCATTTTGATGAGGTATTCGTAAACGCGTATTAATTTAAAAGTACAATTTTGTAAAAACTCGGGATTGTAAGGTAACGAATGAAAGATGATCGGGAAATGATGTTTTTTGGTGCATTTCTGAAAATGGCCTCGGGTTATGAGAACTGGTCAATATGAAACTGGTGGGTTAAGGCCTATCTAGACGCAAATCGACCATGGTCTACTTTTCACTCATACACTTATAAATAAACCTATTCTGTGCAGAACCGTGGATGGATGTCCGCATTACAATCCGCAGCTTGTTGGTTACATTCCGAGAAAAATACGGATATAATCCAAATATACTTTTTTAGTGTTCCGTACTAAGGGCGCCACCGGGAACTTATTATTAAACCTCCAATGCTTATCCGTCCGACCTATCTGTTTTTGGGCTGTATCTTATGAACCGTAATAGGTCATTTTCATGATGAGTTTTTCTATTGCACGTATGTCAAAATATAAGAAAAAAATAATTGTTGTGTATTGAGTGTACTCGTATACAAGAAACGTATTTTTCCCATTGTTTTTGTACGACTGGGAAGCACTTGGTTTCATCTCACCTTGTCTCAAGGCCGAAGGTTGATAAGGCCGAAGGTGGAAGCACAGTACACCCGGAATCCTCAACAGTCTGAGGCACTGGCATCTTACCTTTATACCTATGGCTATCTTAACTCTAAATGCAGGAACACAACGATTCAGAACTATTGTAATCACGACAAACTCAGGTAAGATGGTGGTAGCTAGCCAGGTAAACTGAACCAAAGTCTATCACCAACCAAACTTAGCACAATATTGTACTCCCGTGCGGATCAAGCCTTTGAATCTGGCACCGATAAGCGCACAACTAGCCCACATAAGCGGTTAAACATTTAAATTGAAATGTGGGTTGTATAAGTAGTGCAGAAGGCAGAGCTACTGAGTTATGAGACCAGTTCCACCGTCTGATCAGCAGGGTGGATAAAAAACCAGCCCGTAAAATGAGTCGTAGGATTTTTCCTTGTTTTTTTCAACATGTCCATAGCAAATAGTACCTATTCTACTTAAAAAATAAGTACTTCTCAGCTCCTACCTGTTCAAAACAAAAGTAAACCACTTGCAATGTATTGACAACGATTAATTTTAGCCAGAACATGCCTGATACGCACACCGCCCTATTGCATAAAGCAATTTTAAAAATAATATAACTTTTGACTGCTTCTTAGAAAAATATAGATTTTGTGAAACACGATCAACTATTTATGATAATGGAAACACGCATTATTCATGGTCGAAATGATTCGTAAAATAATGGAATCGATTTATTAAAGGTCAAAAAAAACTCAAATATAGATAATTGATAATTTATTAGAGGTCATTAAAACTCAAATATAGATAATTGATAATCAAGGACATATTTGCCGTCTACTACAAAGTAACCCATAGTATGTTATTGTTGTCATAATTTCAACTTAATCTATCCCGTAGTTTATAATGAGAATTAAAAATCCAAACAAACAAACAATAGTATAATATAGAAAAAAATACTCACCGTCGTCAATTATGTCTTTAAGTTTTGAAGGATATTTTGTAGGGGACGTTCTGATACTCAGAAAAAAAAATTAAACATAAACGTCAGAGTTCCTTGAAGCAGAAAAGTCGTGAGTCTAATTTTATCCCACAAAATTGTTTGGTGGTACATTTATTAAGTTCCAAGTCGCTGTTTTCTATTAAAACAATTATTCTTATCCCCAATAATTACTTTAGTATACAGTCGTCGTCGCCGGCTGTTTGATTACCATACCACACCAACGCATGCTAAAATTGCGCCGACCCAACGAGTACTTTTTATTCTGAATATTTTTCTTTTGGAGTTCCAACACGTGGACCTATTTTATGATAGTGTCCCTAGATTAAACATTGCTCTATGAATGTATTTCAGTTATTGTAGTTGTAATTAGTGTATATTTTGGTGATCTGTTTTCTGTGTAAATTTTTCATCGTCTTTTCCCAATTGTTATGTGGTTACGGATTGGTTTAGGCTGAAAAGTAAATATTATTTAATAAATAAATTCAATTCAATTGTCTTAAAGCAATATTTGCTATTATATGGCCAATAAATAACAATTTGAAATCTGAAATCACTTGCTTGCTTGTTCTGTAAGGTTGTAATAATAAAAATGCGTGATCAGCCAGATATCGTTAACTTGTCAATATATGAGTTTTTGCGAAAAACTGTCGATGGTTAAGGTCTGAAGATGAATGGCGGGCATCGTGAAAGTTCGTCGATTAATTGATTTTTTGGTACATTGTGTAAAATGTGGAGTTATTAATGATGGTACTTAATATTTATCACCTTTTGACGTAAGGTGGACAGACCAGTAGCCAGGTAGGCAAAATAAGACACCTGAAGCAGTAAATATTTGTAAAAAATAAGAAATACTGGAACATTTATATAACTTTAAGCCCCAAACGAAAAAAAAAACATTAATAAAGGAACTATATTACGGACAAAATTACTCTTTTTTTAAAAGCTTTTTTTATAACATACATTGAAAGCCAACTTTTAAAGAGCTCAACATTCTAAGAATTCGACATTTTGCGAAACAAAAATAAGTCTACATTCTGGGAAACCAAACATTTTGGGATTTCAACTTAATGAGAATCCAACTTTCTGTTCCTGAAGGATTTAAACTAATACACTTAAACAGAAAAAAAAATCTATGTTCAATAAAACCTACAGCAGAATGCAAAGCTTATATATTATAGCCAACTGAGCTTTGAGGCCAATTTTTTTTTTTTTGTTTCATTATCTTTTAAATGGAACGTAATCTAACTTTTTGTGATATTTCATAGGACAGTTCAACTGTTGCAATATTTTTCCACGTCTACACATTTCCACGTTTACAACACAGTAAACACCTACACAATGCTGCCGCGCCAGGACCTGAAAAGTCCACTTGGCTACCACCCTCCAACGAAAGTCCGGCTCCAAACGGTTTGCCGTGTTCCGTCAGAGTCCAAAATAGCCAGTGCTTTCAAGAAAAGCTCGATTCAGTCTCATCTTTGCTCTATCTAAGAGCTAGCCTAGAGGTGTTTTAATGCTGTGTTCCGGCATTTAGAGGTAAGATAGCTAGTGTTCCAGTTTGTTGAGGATTCCGGGTGAAGTGCGTCTCCACCTTCAGCTATATCTTAGCTTGTCAACAGGTAAGATGAAGGTCAAATGCTTTCCAGTCGTACAATAAAAAAAAAAAACGAATTAAACAATATTGCGATTATATTATTATTGCTAGTGGCAATCTATTGTAGAAGTGGCCAAGATTCACAAAGCGCTAAACCAAGTAAAGTAAGTATTTAAGTAAGTACATGTTTGAACACACACTTTATGTACCTACAAGTATTCTGTTTCACAACAAGTTTTCAAAGATTTAAAATGATCCTAGATTGATTTCTTTAAACAGCTTTAAGTTTGATATTATCTTCATGTTGAATTCCGCTCTAGGTACTCGTTATTCTGTTCCATTCGTTCTATCAGCTCACCATTCACTTGTAAAATAAAATGGAATATTTCCTGTCACTTATCATCGTAGTTATTAGGTCACCCACTGCTGGGCATGCCATCTCCCCCAAACGCCAATCTACTATGTTATGAGCCCTTTGCAACGAGGGTTTACCCTGTACAGCAGCAATATCATCAGTCTACCTGACTGGTGATCTGCCACCGTCTCTACTGAATCCTATATATATAATAAAACCCAAACACAGAACAAACATCTATATTCATCACACAAATGTTTGTCCTGGGTGGGAATCAAACGCACAGCCTACATCGCAGAAGGCAGAGTTACTACCAACTGAGCTATGAGGCTTGTTAAAATATGAAAAGATTCGTTACCTTCTAGGACTGTTATCCAGCATTAACGTGAAAGTATGAAAACGAAGTTTAATAATTTAAATTACTATAATTAACCCTTCATAAAACCGATACGTATCAGGATTTATCGTAAAAATTACGAATACAAGATGAATCAGAAGATAGCTAAAAGTCACCAACAGTTAACACGTTGTTAACTACCCTAAAATAGTATGAAAAAACTTTGATGAACAATTATTTGAATAGCTACCTTACATTTTTGATGAGTTACTGTGACAGTGGCCATCATTTTTAAGGTACCGTACCTAAAGGGTTTTTAGCTGCCTTTCCGTCTATCTGTGTGTCAGTGAGCTATGAACCGTGGCAGGTAGACCGTTTAAATTTTGTGTATTTCTATTGCTGCTATAACGCCTCTGTGGTCTAGTGGTTTGCCCACCGGTATCAGATCAAGAGGTCCCGTGTTGAATCCCCAGGGAGTACAATATAGTTGGTTACTTGGTTTGGTTGGTGGAAGGACTTTGTTCAAGTCCACCTGGTTAGCTACCATCATCTTATCAAAGTCTGTCGCCGTAACAACAATTCTAAAGCCAGTTCCTCAGACTGTTGAGGATTCCGGTTGAAGTGCCTTTGGCCTTATTATAGCTCGAAGCCTGGTGAGTTAAAGGCCAAGCGCTTTCCCATCACAACAAGACAATCATTATAATATAAACAAAATAAAATAAAATCACAGGGGGGGCTGATACAAGAAACGTGATTATATTGCATTTAAAAGTGGGTCGGAACCCTCATTGTACATGTCCACACTTGGCCGGGTTAATTTGATTATTAATGAAATGTTCTTATTAGTTTTTTTAACGATATATGTATTCAAAAACAATTATTGATAATTATTATTATAGTGACATGTAGCTGGTTTTTATTAGCTTTTCTTTTTAAATGTTTAATAATTTATTATTCCACATTGTGTATGAAGCATTCATATACCTAAAACCGATTCATCCGTACTCATCCCTAAGGTACTCATTTTCCCTTTCGACATGGTCTCGCAATAGAATCAAGGACTCACTGCCGATCAAATTGTTTTTCTCTCTGCTGGACAGTTCATTCGAACTATAACGATACCTTTGATGTGAGCTGGCGAGATCATTATTATAAGGCGGTAGGCACACAAACGGCACTTCCTAAGGCTAGGTATGCCATGTCACTACAGTCAACAACCCCTGCCAAGCTTAGTGATAATGACGAAGCCCATTATTTACGGTTCACGGCTTTAGCCATTTAATCTCATAAGAATTACAAAGAATCGCATATAGAGAGCATAAGAACTAGGGTTAAGTATTATTTTTAGTAGATACCTACCTAAGTAAAGAGGAATAGGATGTGCTGTTGTAAATTTAAATATCAATATTTAAGGGAGGGTGTCAACGGGACCCTGTTACTGAGCTTCCAGGGTCCATCCGTACATCCAGCTGCCTATCAGCGGGATTTTCACACAGTGTAGAATTGTAATAACTATGGCCGTTATTGTAAATATACTAGTCAAGTGTAAGTTAGACTCTCGTTGAAGAGCTTTTCCTTATTCTGAGGGTGACCAAGGCCTGCACTGACAAGACCACTGTGGGGTGTATTGTGTATTTATGGTTTAGCTAACCTCACCCCAGCCACCACAGTAAGCGCCTGAGTTTGCGTCAACAACAATGATAATGTCGCTGATGTGTTTCGACGAAGCTTGCTCCAATCCTGGCAAGTAAAGCATTTCGCTAAGTCCCGTCTTCTCCACAGCTGATTATGCAGCTGAAGCAGTGAAGGATCACGTGCTCTATTGTTTCCTCCTCACTCACAATTTGACCAGCCCGTCTGTGCAATTACCTCTGTCTTACGGAACATCGCTGCTAAATATAATTATACCTAGGTGCTGTGTTCCTGCGGTAAGTAAGGTTACCAGAGCTCCATTAGAGCAATTACCGTCATTGATAAAGTGTAAGCGTCGCAAGTTGGCGCGAAATCCAGGGAGACCTGGTGAAACGGCTGTCCGTTATCCACCCGCAAACTGAACGGGTTTTTAAACCCAGGGATTGCCCTGTGAGCCTGTGTTAAGTCCTTTGATTGGTGACAGTGCCGGAGAAGGAGACCGGGGACCTGACCATCCTTCAGGGTACGATTATTGAGGTATGGTACTTAAAAGTATCAAGTATGGCTACACAGCTTTATGCTAAGTTGGTAGGGCGGATAGTAGAAAAAATGTCATCGTAGTAAACTTTCCTGCGTCATGTATATGCTACTGTGATCCTGTAGGCACAAAGGATTAGCTATCTCACCCAGTGAACCGCCACCCTAACCCCTCTAATCGACACCGTGTGTGGTCGCCCTCACAAAACACTGTCACTCGCGTGTCAACATAAATTAAATTCCTTGAACGTGTTTGACCAAACTTTTAGAACAACTACTTAAGTAGCAAACGATTTGATGAGTTGGCCGTATGTTTGAGCTTTTTGTTGGTCCATGAATAAATTATATTAATTATGCGTAGGCTTGTATAATGAGGTTTTTGGAATCGTATGACACTTAATGACATTTTGTTATATGTCATCATCATCATCATCATCTTAACAGCTAGAAAAGACTCCTGCCGGTCCCATGTTAAGGGATGTATGTCTTCTCCCCAAAAATGAAATTTCCATAATCACTTCTCTTCATTATCCACAGCTAGATAGAGCCTCATTCACTACTTGCTTTCGGTTGGCTGTAGGACTTGGTTCCAGACCGCCTGGATAGCTACCATCATATTGCCTAAGTCTTTCGTCACAACAACAATTCTAAATTGTTATGTTCCGGAATATAGAGGTAAGATAACTACAGGTAGAATTCTTGCTTGTTGATAACGGAGATGTGTATCGGTTTAAGTTTGATGGCTAACTGATAAGGGTGGGTCAGGTAGATAACCTTTTATATGGGCACTATTAGCACTATTGTAAACAAGTGTAAAAAGGGTGGTTACCGATCACATCATATTGTTGGGTTGTGCGAGCAAGAAACATTACAATATTTTATATCATGTTGAAGCTAATACTAGCTTTAAGAAATGATTAAGAAAAAAGTATTTTCGCGTTCAGTTTTTTTGCCAGTGACTTGCGAGTGCAGGTGTGTCGCCTGAGTCGATTTTTTTGCTCACGAGTGTAGATTGTCAGTCTATTGACGATTCCGGGTGAAGTGCGCTTCCACCTTTGACTTTTTCATAATAACTTGACACCAGGTCAGATGAAACTAAACGCATCTCTGACATACTATAAAGAAAGGAAAAAAAGGAGTGTTTTAACATAATGATCACGCTTGGCAGTGGACGGATCGGTCAATGCAGCAGCAACGTCCGTGGGCTGAGTTGAGTGCCGTGACATAAAAAATCTTTTCACAGTGCTTCTACTTATTATTATTTTCCCTTTCTAGATCAAAACGTAAAAGTCAATAAGGGTTTAGCTATGCACATAATTTTTCTGTTTTAAACAATAAAAAAATTAAGTTAAAATGTTTAACTGTTCAGAATATCAAATTAAACTGTTCCGTAAAAGAGTGATGATCTTAACAAACTTTTATATATTTTACTAGTAGGATACTAAGCATACTAAGTAGTTTTTTTCTATAAACTAAGACGCATAACTTGTTCATCATTATTCACACGCCCATATATGACGATCAATTTAAATCAGATGAGCTTAGTAAACGGTCTCCAAGATGAGACTAAGAAAAGGGGTAATTCCTGCAAAGCGATGCATCTTTTTCTTACAGACAGTCGGACAGTATCATCCCTAATTAATGAGCGGCATCGCTCAATTGAATAGAAACGTAAGACCTTGTAAAAGCATAAGTTTGTTCCAGTTGCTTACATTTGGTCATTACCGATATCTGTTCTTCTCTACAGGTCGCAACTGATTCTCGTGAAATTCTGTGAGCAGGTTAATGGAACATTTTTAACCGCCTCTGTGGTCTAGTGGTTCAAGCCTCCGATTTCAGATCCAGAGGTCCTGGGTTCGAAAATCGCTTTCGCTCTAATCTGATTCCAAAACCGCGTATGGATTGAGAAAATAAACTTTACTGCAATAACCAATCCCCTAATAAGCATGGCAAATATAGCAAAATTGATAGAGACTGTGAGTCCAACAGATCCAACAGTTATTTTCAAAAAAAAAACGTGCATATTAGCTGTCAAAAAAGGTTTGAATGCATTTGTATGCTTTTAGACTTTTTTTATACAACTTGGAGTCGAAATAAGGAAGCAGACTATCTGCTATCAAATGCAACTCTTGTATTAGATAACAAAGTCAATTCAATTTTAACCTTGCCAAAAAATTATAATAGCACAGACATGGTATTGACTATTAGGAGCAAAGAAAGTTGAGTTGCAAGGAAATTTTCATTATGTGTCATTGTGAAAAAGAGATCGATGGTTTGCAAAAAGAGGACTTGCGTGGAGGGAGTAAATGATGTGCTGATGGAGAGAAAAATATGTTGTGATTACCATGCTTCGTGAAACTACGGGCACGCGAAGCTTAACACCCTTATGCCTCAATCTGACGAGCTCAATACAGTGCCGCGTAGGTCATATTCTTTGTGGATGTGACCTACTCAGTATGGTCTTGTTAAAAGCAAGGATGCGTTTAACATCAGGTGGGCTGTTTGTCTGTACCATCAAGTTGTATAAAAAACTCGTAATGGACCGCGTTTCTATCTTGCTCAGCAAATAGGAGACAAATTAAAGCTAAGAAAAGAAACATTAATTCAGCTCACGGAGGTGGCTCAAGCTGACACACTGTCAACTAATGAGAGCTTTGTCGGCTAGTGGTTGATGAGGTATTGGCAAAAAGCTAAACCGGATGGTATACGATCAATGGAGTATCTAGTCTCTACGCTTGTTAGTAGATTTTATACAACTATTTATACATAAAGTAATTGAATAAAATTATAAATTTAAAGACATTTTTTTCATTATTTTGAGTACGTTTTTACTTTTGGTTGGCACAGTACTAGTATAAAGCTCAAATTTGATCCAGTATAGAGATTTTGGATCAAATTTGAGCTTTATACTAGGTCAAAAGTTGACCAGGTGTGAATATATTTAAATGTTTTAATACGTAATTTTGTTTTTACCTTTATTACATGTTACTATTAGGATATTTTTTTTACATAATTATATTATATTTTAAAAAATACTCAGAATATTTAAATTGTTAATTGAAGATTGCAAATATCCATTTTGATATCAGTACAGAAAATTTTACTAAAAAACAAGTTAAAATGGAGTTTCTAAGGCTTTTCCTTATTAAAAAAGTCGCGTGAACTACCAACTCCATACCATATTAATGTAATGTGGTTTCGAAACTAAAGCAAAATACGTACTCAGGGACCCCATAAAGAATGCTTTCACCAACCTTTAAAGTTTAAATCCTCCATTGAAGGCGCTCCATAAAAATTGTGCAAAATACGAGCGCAGAGTTTCACAATGATCCGAAACTGCGCTCGAAACAAGAACATATCTTTAAGTTATGGGGGCACTTGTATTATTTATGATGTTCTGTTCATTTTGTGCGCCACGGTAGGACACGGAGAGTAATATAAAGATAGTTCGGCAAGAAACAAGTCAGACAAGCAAATCGAGGGTCGCGTGTTTTCAAAATCATGCATATTTATTGTAAAAAGAAATAATCTTCTTCGATCTTCTTATTTGTACTAGATATTTTACACAACGTTTTTTTCGCGCTTATCTGTGTTCATATCGATTTCGAAAGGTCTATGGCTATTAAACTATTTTGCTACTACAGAAAGTACACGAGTCAAAAAAAGTTACACGTTTGATAACATTTCTGATAGAAAAGACATCAACGCGCTCGCCCCCATGTCGACATTCATTTTCTATTAAAAAAGGGTTAGCTTTTGACTTCGAGACTTGCTTATGATGAGGTCCACGATGGAGCAAACCTACCCAGAAGGTCTCTTTCAACTATTCACTTGACATCGGGGTCATTAGACAGTGGAAATTCATACGCTAAAATATGATAAAAAACGTGTGCATACAAAATTATTTTTAAAGGCGCTTAATCCTAATAAATAGTAAAGGTATTTTGTTTATGTCCGGTCTAAAATTGTTCATACAAAACACGAGCTACTGAGATGATCAATGTGACTCTTGAAGAGGAAAATATAGGCTTTTGCGCGTGATTGATTTACTCTCTGCCTTTGTAGTGTCACCAGAGTGGGCCTTTGTAGTGATGGGTTAGGGTCACATGTGGAAGCATCAAGAAGCACTTTCGAAATCAATAACGGAGTCACTCAACGTAATGTATGGCTTATGAGGTGACTTTCGAAGTCTATCAGAATCCATCAACCGACGTGTGCATAAGTTTTGAAATCACTCTAGGATTTCCTGATAAAATTTATGAAGACATGCCATTTATAGTAGGATTTCCTGTGTCATTGGTTCAGCTATGTATAAAGAATATTGAGACGGGAAAGACGTTTTTTGATACTAATTTTCAATATATAAGAATATATTGAATCTTATTGAATTGAATTCTAATAAGAATATTCAATATATATATATTGAATATTCTAATATATATATATAATATATATATATATATATATATATATAAGATTTTGTTTGCGAAAATATTTATTGGTGACATTTGACATCCTATTACTATCCTCAGGGATCTGATTTATGGGTTGAAAAGAAGCTAATATCTTATCTTCAGTCTTAGACAACACTTTTTCCGCCTCCGTGTTCGACCTGACTTGTGTCAGATGTTGCGGTTCTGAAAAATACAAAAATCTAAACTAACTTTCGCTTATTATATTGGAAGATTGAAATAAAAATATTTGTGATTCCTTATTTATCTTGACGTTGTTTGTCCTTGTTTGTAAATCAGAGCCACAAAAAAAGTTAATAGGTACCTATCATCCAATATAATATATTGGTTTGTTGCTGATATGTAAAACATCAGTGTCAATTGCATGCCTAGATCTTGCCCTGCTATCTGAAAAATACATCGTAATGTAGATATGTAAATTAAGAACTATTTGTACGTTGCTGGTGTTACAATTTTTGCTGTAATAAAGTCAGTCAGTTTCCGTGACTATAAACAATATGGGAAGTCCCATGATACCAGCATCCGAGAATCCGGTGAGAGGCGGTCGGCGCACCTGCGGGAACTGAACCCGCGACTCGATGCACGTACGCGACCTGCTGACATGTCGGTGTCCGGGGCTATGTTCACAAGCGGAGCGACAAAAAAGTGTCACTTCAGACACGAGCACAGCGAATATTATATTTCCCTGTTTTTTTATTGATGATAGTCAAGCGTTTATTTGTTTTTCAAGTGAGTTGGTGGCAAACACCAACTCACTTGAAAAACAAATAAACATGTAGCCTAAGATAAAGCACACATGTCTAAGAGGAAGGTTCATCCTGGACTTACATACTTCAGAATAGTACTCGTGCGGTTGTAGCCTGCAGTACGTCTGCTAGTCCAGTGATGGAAAGGGGAAGGAGGGTCAAAGACAGCGAGCGCAGACTCGTCAAAGTGGTATACAGAACACAGACAAGCTGGCAACCCTCCGTCTGTGATCTAGGCTCTGCAAACTGGCCTCAACGAGCAACATGACGCTCAATCGAGCGAGGGCTTCGAGTTACTTCGAGATACTTGGCTGAGCCATCCCAGAGATGGTAGCAGTCCTCCATACAATATCGGACCTAAGCTTTGTATACGCTTAAAAGCTATCCCTTTGTGAAGTACCAATGAACCTTAGCCAAGATACCTAGCTTCATAGCACAAAATTTGGCATTGGACTCAATATGGGAGCCAAAGTTGTGATTTGATGAAAGTTCAACACCTAAAAGGCTCTAGCTATTATTGAACTGAAGCAAAGTGCCACTTAAAATCGATGCAGGGTGGAATTAATAGCTAATTAGTTAATTTTTACATAAAATACACAAGATAAAGTTTTGGAAGCGTCGAACCGTACAAGATTTGCGTTACTCCATTCCACGCAATGTTTAGGAATGAGCCTATTTTTAGCATAGAGTTGTTTGAAGGCGAATTGGCGAATTTATGTAGAATTTTGTTGATATTTGAAGCAAATTTCTGTCTCCATGTTATATACCGGAATCTTTTAAACAGGTAATTGTCTTAAAATAGATGGTAACGTGCCCTTATAATTACAATATTTGCTAATTCATTCAGGCGTTACTTTGAGGAGATCCATTTTTCAATATGTACTATAATATATTATGTTTTCAATAATAGATACCAGAATAAAAAAATAAAAATATTTAATCATCCGGGTTTTCAAAAATCTTGCGGGGCTTTTGATTGAGGCGACACGTTACAAGGACTCTTATTTAGACCAGCGAATTAGCATAGCTATTCTGCGTGGCAATGCAGCCAGTGTCTTGGACACGCTTCATCTATAATAAATAAATAAATATTACAGGACATTCATTTCACACAGCGCCATCTAGTCTCAAACTAAGCAAAGCTAGTAGTGTGTAGCATGGGAATTAGACTACAGATACTATTACACTTTTTTTTAATCTTATTTTCCATTTTTTTTTGTTTTTTGTAAATACATACTTATCTTACAATACAAAACCCAAACACAGAACAAACATCTATATACATCACACATATGTTTGTCCTGGTATTCCCACGAATCGAACCCACAACCTACAGTACAGAAGGCAGAGCTATTACTAACTAGGCTTGTTAATCTGATAATGGTCTTTAACAGTTGAGCTATCTATAGGCCGTTTATAACGGTCCTTAGGTAATCCGATTGTTTCCTTTGTACATAGCTAGTATAATTGTTCATATTATTTTTAATGTTTGTAAATAAATTTTCTTTAAGTTACATAATTCGTAAAATTTCTTCAAATCAAATTGACACGTGTTTCGTCTTTACAAGCAATTATAATTGAATTTAACCCATTGTATGTGCACTCACTTTGCAACAAATACGAATAGTAGTTTCAAACTAATCGCTACATCCTATGACCTAATACAAGCCAAACGTGGTCACGTACCTGCGCGGGAGCGTTACAAATCATACGTAAGACAACGCTTACTGACATGAACTGAGCGCTACCATTTCACTACGCTAACCTCTTTACCGCCTTGTGTTTTGTTCATGATGCTAGTTATTATTTCACTATGCTAATCCTTTTACTGTTCGTTTATTAATATAGCTTATCAGAGACAACGTGATGTCCGAATACATTTAAACGTTAACATCAAAAATGACATCAAGCTTCTTCTTCTTTCTCTCTTTTAAAGCTGATTGACTGAGTGACGATCAAAACACAGTCAAAATCAAGAGGTCCAAGATATTGATCTGGGCTATGATGAAATCTAGAGCGAGCTTTCCCAGAAGCTGTCATATAATGGGATTGGCTCTTTCACGCTCTGACGGAACACACAGAATACTTGCAAAAAGTTACATCAGCGCCGGACTTTAAAAGACAGTGGTCAAGGTGGAAAGGGTGGTCGCAAGCCAGGCGGGTCTTTACATGTGCATTCAGAAAAGATTTTGGGCAATTTCTAGGGAATGACAGGAACCAATACCCGGACAGAAGTGACCGTTATTTTATTATTTAGTAACAAAAGCCTGGGACTTCAATCCCATCATTTTGTAGTAATGTTCCGAAATACTTTCTGAGTGCACCCCTATACATGAAGCAACCCTATAATATTAAGTCTCTCAAAACCTCAGCTTTGCGTTGATTCAGATAGTCAGTCAGCCAGCTACAAAACGGTTTCATATATTTAGATTTAATTTGTTTTTATAATAATTCCCAGGTAAAACGATGATTATAATTTAACAATACGGAATGATAATATCAGCTTAACAATTTATTTATTGTCCGTTAACAGCAAAAACTTAATCAAAAGTGATACGATTCTTGTTTTATGACAAGGTATCGCTAAATAAATTCGATATTATTAACCTTGTCATATTAATAGTCCTGTTTGGCCCTTTAGGAATGTAACAGCGCAAAAACGTCACATCAACAAGAGTGCGTCATATCAATTAAATAAGTCATTTTGATTTCTTAGGACATTATAACTTCTTCATGTAAGCTTTATATTATTGGACAGATAATCATTATGTGGTCGTGGCGGGTTTCATTAGAATAATGGTATCTTGTAATCGTCATTAAAGCGACTAAAGATACTCCTCTGGTAACCCTTTGAACATCGTCGTAGGAGTTTCGCTTCCATTATTGTTCATATCATAACTTGATACCAGGTGAGATGAAGGCAAAGCGCTTGCCAGCCATAGAAAAAAAATGATAATACCAGGATATGGTACCAGCTTCCAAGCAGCCAGTATTGCTGCTATCACCAATCCTGTTGAAGTCTCCTCGAAAAAAAATAATGTCATACCTTTTTATATCTTAGATTTGTGACGTTTTGTATGCTTAAATACACGCTTCAATTTAACGCTTCCTTGCGCATATCTGTCAGTACATGCGAATAAATATGTATTTTAAGTACATTATGAATAATATATATGCGGTACGGTACTTTCTCAAGAACTAATTATTTTAGGGTTCAATACAGATAATGGCCTATAAGTTACCAGTAATATTGGATTGGATGGTTTCCTGACCTTTTGAGCGGATGTAATTAGATTTTTTCTCAAATATTAATTTTGTATCTTTCAAGTTTTCCCACACTATTACACGGTATTTAGCATTTATGAATGTTAAAAGGACACTAAATCTCGCGACAAGACTTGCAAAATTGGCAGTTAACTCTCATTAGGCTCTTAGTCCTGTTTATTTTTTTGGTGGAAATCTCATCCTAAATACCCTTCCATTGCATCCCGAAGGTGCAATGAGATTATGTGACGTTGTCTTACTTAAATTACTTATCTGGGAGGATTTCCCTCATCTGTTCGCGGTTCTTAATAGTCCATACTATATACAATAGTACATACCCTTACCGTCCCGGGATCCGTCTACTGCCTTAACCCCGACTGACCACGGATCTGAAAGGCTGCTCTTCAGAGGATACCACGCCACCTTACTGCGAAGGCATAAAGAAGCTGGATAACTTAACGCGATGGGTGCTGTAAAACACTCACGGTGTCTTTTACATAGAGAGCGAGACGAGCAGCACCCAACAAGTTAACTTTTCGAAAAAAGAATATAAACTAAATTTATTTCTGCATTATATAGATTATAAAACGTCTCATCGATCAAAAAAAATATTATAAATACTCTCTCTCCAAACACATATAAATAACACTTAAGCCCAGCAAGTTTCCGTATTCAATGCGTCTGCTCCGATTTCAACACGCTCAGCAATGCGGTGTGGATATTAGTGCGAAATGCGACAAATTGTAACATTTTGTTACGCCTGCTAAGCCTAGGTGGCCATTTGAGAAGGTATCGTCTACCGTAATAATAATTCGTTACTATATTTAAGATTTGTTTTTACTTTTCTATTGCTGTCTGGGAAAATATATGGCCAAGAGCTCATTACATTCCACGGATATCTACATATAACCGTTGACCGTATCTTCATATCACCGTCGTATTTTGTTAGCTGTAAGAAGGTTGTGAGCGGTGGCTCACTTCGCTTGTTAAATCATCTTTTTGTTTGTTGAGGATTCCGGGTGAAGTGCGCCTCCACCTTCGGCCTTATCTCAACTTGTTACCAGGTGAAATGAAGGCCAAGTGCTTCCCGTCGTACAATAAAAAAATAAAAAAAACCACAAGATGGCACCATATTATAATTTATATAGTAGGTAAGCTCTTGATCTCATACATTGCCTGGGTCTAGACCTCATTCCCGCATTACATGTGTGGAGGCGCGCTTCAACCGGAATCTTCAACAAACTGAGGAGCTGGCTATCTCACCTCTGAATGCCGAGACACAACAATTTTAGAATTGTTATCATGGCGACAGAATTAGGTAAGATGGTGGTAGCTAGCCTGGCATACTTAAACAAAGTCCTACCACCAACCAAACCAAGCACAATATTGATCTGAAATCGGTAGGCACCTTTACAGAATCTACCTTCAGTGATAGAATAACCGTTGGCTAAAGACCTACGTTCCAAAGCCCGGGGTAGACCAGTAGCGAGTAGAATCAACCCCTCCCACTAATGTATAGCGCTATCAGTACTAAGTATTTCTTGAAACTCAATCAATTCGAAATAATTAAAAAAACTAAAATATCCGCCTTTCCTCGCTTCCTTGGCCTTATAGCGTGATGATAATCATTACTGAGAGATCTCTCAGTAATTATGTTAAGTCTGACCGACTGTAGTTGGCAATAACTAGTGGTAAAAGGTATTAATCGGACTATAAGCATTATATTAATGTGCACCAAGCTTAACCACCACATAAATATACGCAAGTGGCGGCCGCGCCCGATCATAAACTCTAGATACATGTTTCAATCACATTTGAAGATTATGGTCATAGAATGACATAAATGCAAACTATTGTACCTACAAGGCGCGCGTATTAGCGGGGATGTGAAAAAACGGGAAAACTAGACGATGGGTGCGTTCTACTTGAGACCCACTATAAAACACCTTCCGTTCATAGATGAATTGGTAGATATTTGGTTTGATTTTAACCAACTTTCGTGATACGTGAAAGGCTGGCTCTTTTAGGCCAGCGAATTAGCGTATCTATTCAGCGTGGAAATGCAGCCAGTATCTAGGGCACGCTTCTGTCAAGTAATGGTCTGGAACAGTTGAGTCACTAATAGGCCGTTTGTAACGGTCCTTAGGTAGCCCTACTGCTTCCTTTGTACACAGTTAGTTGAATTGTTCATATTGTTTGACGCCCATGATGCTATACCTAATTGTGAAGTGAATACATATTAGTGCAGGGCTGTACATATTCGAGCTCCTACGGTTTTGTATTACAAACTAACTGCAACTAAATACACCATGTTTATCAATTTTATTTCAAAAAATAATAATAATTCATCTGTTTTGCACGAGTCAATTCGTACTTACGCAAATCTGAAATCTGTCTGCGAAAATATGTAGTACCATATAAGGAAACATGTAGCTATTGGTAATGTTCCGTCGTTTTAAATTTATTTTACAACTTAATCAATGAAAATAGGCACATAAAGGAGTCTTCAACGCCTTTAAATTATCGATAAACCTTCTATTTCATATCCGGTACATCTTTTCTCGAAAAAACCATGTACTATTTAAATTTAAAAGGCTATATAGTAAGTTACGGTTATTATTAATAATTACCATATTACCCAATGCAAGACAATGTATTTAATACTGTTAAGGCTTTGCCAAACAGCCACTTAGGTTTTTATTTTAACAAATTGAACCTTTGTGGTTCAAATAGTTAGAATAAGAACCTAACCTGGTGATTTAAAACTGACATAACTGCAAAGATTTAGACTTTATGGTTTTACGATTGAAAATAATTAAAAAATATCAATATGTTCATTGGAATGCCTTTTATTTGATATTCATATCGATTGATAAAAAAAATGTTTAACCTGTTTATTTTTTATTTGCACCCCCTTATTCAAATGATAATGATATTAAGAGTTGGTTTCTCTTACTATACTTATTACTACTACACCTCTTATATGACAAAATCTATAAATCAGTCTAAATAAAAGAAAGAATAAAAGATATATACATACATACAATCATACATACATAGGAACTCATTAAAAACTCACGAAAAACATTACCTTTCTTATAAGGTGTTGGGTAAAAAAATGTTAAATAGTTTATTTTTCCGTCTAGCTATGCCCTTAAATCCAACGCAGATGTTATGGATATGAAATATTGTTTGACATTTTGCGGCTATTAATTAAAGGTCACCTTAATATCATCAGTAACATTAAATGAAGACTGCCTTAATTCAAGTATGGCGGATGCCAAATAAATATTGTACCTTTCGGTCTTGTAAAAAGAAATGAGTTATAGTAAAAATATTGGTTCAAATTATTGTCTCCGTCATATAACGAAAGTATTGAATGATATCAAGAGTTATCAAATAAATCATCACTAATATAAAACATAAGCAAATATAGGCGTCTTCTAATCAAAAAGTAACTGGTTTCAAGTAATGGCTGAAGGTGAAAGCGCACTTCACCCGGACCACTACCAAAAACCAAACCAAGCATAATATTATTCTCCCCTGGTGGGGATCGAACCCTAGACCACTAGATCTGACACTGGTGGGTGAACCACTAGACTATAGAGGCGGTAGCTAATTGATTCAGGCGTTATTTTGCGGAAATCCATATTTCAAAATAACGCCTGAAAACAGAAAAAAAAAATTAGTAATAAATCCGCCAAATCTCTCTGAAAAAATCAAATCTACACGTGTTTCGCCTGATCAGTGAGCGCAGATCCACTTGCAGCGCAGAGCTCGGAGCGACAACACGTCCACAGAGGGCTAGTCAGTGAGCAGCAAGACTATATTTCCAGAGGATACCTCGTGTAGAGGCGAAACACGTGTCGATTTGATTTTTTCAGAGAGATTTGGCGGATTAATTACTAAATATTTTTTCTGTTTTCAGATTTTATTTTGAAATATAGAGGCGGTTAAAAATAAATGGTTATATCACATATTTTTTTACTTTCGCTAATTTAGAGGAATCTAAAAAAATATCATGCTAGACTATAGTGTCTTGTACCTATTATCTACCGAATAGTTCTTGTAACGCTAGATGCTTGTCCAACAGAAAAATCTCTCGAACCAAAGGTGTTAATTTACTAATTACAAAACTAGACTACCTATAGCGTTTTCCATTGTGATTCGTGTTTATTATTTAGTACGACCTACGTCTAGAGCATAATCTTCATAATGTAAACAAAAAGATACAATAACATACAAAACAAAAGATGAAGTAGTGGATGATGAGCTGGCGGCTGATTGAAGTGATTCTGCTTGATCCTGCCTATAGAGCAGGATAAGGACAGGAAGATGATGATGATATGCTTACACAAAAAAGTTTAAAGAAACTACCTCCATCATCTAATCTTAAAATTGCTGCATACAATCGTGAAACTTAACAATACCGCTTCACCGTCAACAAATGACGGTCGACGGTTTTCTAGAAATTTCGGCTTACTTATAAGATGAGTTATTGTTTGTGGCGGTTTTCTTTGATTCAGATGAAATTTGCCAAGCGATTTATTGTATGGAAGATAAATGAATAAAAATTACCACCTCAAGGAATAATAATTGTACTGCACTTTATTTCTTGTACAACTTACGAAACCGTAGACACATTTAAAATGTTTTATTTGTATTTATCTATATATTAAAAGAAAAAAAATACTTTGTTTGATAAAAAGATTACTAAAATGATTTACCTATCTAAAATTAATGAAATGGTTATATTGATAGATAATTAATTGAACTACTTTTGTAGTGTAGGGCGAGGTTTGCGTATTTTTTTTTTTATTCTTGTTAGGTCAGCTATGATAGTTTCACCGCGAGACTTGCCCAGACAAGATTGAGATCAATAATATATTTTTTCAGGATTCACTTGTTTGCTACTGTATACCACTATTACTAAGATAAGCAAAGATAAGACAATAAGATGAAGCCAAAAAACAAACGGCCCAAATATGGTAATAAATGATTACCGCAGCCTTTGGACGCTTGTAACCAAAGCACCAAAACACCCTTTTTTAAAAGCATCATACAGCATAACAACCTAAAGTTTAACAATAATCAAACTATTCACAATATAAATAACCTTAATTATAATAGAAATAATTTAGCGGAATTGTAGCTAAACATTAATCTGTTTTTATTTTATTTAATTGAATGGATATCCGCAAAATAACGCCTGAATCAATTAGCTATTATTATATTACCTAATGTTTGTAGTATTCGATGTTATCTTAACAATAAAGAATTCACGATAAAAAGGTATGCGATGGAGACCCGTTTTTGTTCTTAATTATATTAGGTAACATAGTTTTTAAGTTCAATCGGCAGTTGAAAGAAAGAGCTAAACGGAACAAGCCCAGAGCTGCCTCCGATCAGGGGCTCGCATGTAGATCACTCGCGTAGTAAATCAGCGCGTGCCAAATGCAGCCTCGCCAGTTATGGAGCGCTGCGTAACGCACTTGATGCACGCGCCACGGGAAACTAAGTACGAAATACACTTCTTTTCACACAAAAACAGGTAATCAATAAACACCTTTTAGATTTAATTAATTGTGAAATAAAGCGTCCGTGGCTATTTCTGCGACAAGGACTTAACAATGGCTACAATAACGAGGTCACAGGGGTTTCGTGTCTTCCTGAGGCTTCTTAGAGGTGGATCCTTTCTGATTGCATCCTTATTTTTTTCTATAGTACGACGGGGGAGTGTTTAGGCCAAAACTTCACCCGGAATCCTCAACCAGCTGAGAAACTGACATCTTACCTCTAAATGGCGACATAATTACTCAGGTAAGTTGGTGGTCAGGCGGACTTAAACAAAATCCTACCACCAACCAAGCCAAGCACACTATTGTACTCCCCATGGGGATCGAACCCGTTACCTCTGGATCTGACACCGGTGTTTGAACCACTAGACCACGAAGGTGGTTAAAATTATATGGAGAGTCAGGTGTTTCCAGTATTTTACGAGGAGGTCGCCAGGGTCCCGTACTGTCCTCGAACATTCCGTAGCCGGTATTAATGACATTGACAGATGAATAACGCTTGACTTATTGACATTTCAACAATTTTCGGAAAAAGAAAAAAATAATTACTTTCGGATTTGTTCACGCATGCGCGGCAAGCAGGAAGGGCTTGGGAGGCGCCATTTTTTTAGTACGTGGTTGCCAAACAAGCGCTTACGTCTGTATGTGGATATAAAATTGTGATGATAATGGATACATTTAATTCAATACGTAACAAAATACAAGCCCTTAGCAGAACAGGACTGGTGGTCTCATATCAGAAATAATTTCACAAAGCGCAGATTACATTTTATGTTTTCGAAAGCAACCTGGCAAAGGTCGGCTGAGCACTTTTTGATGAGTGCAATAAAACGACGAGAATTAAGTGATTACCATCGCAGGTTGCTGAACACCGTAATGCGCACTCGTAACTTGCAGTGGTTGCTTCTCGGTAGGTACGTGTGACATTGTCAATGCTATATGTAGGCTTAAAAGTCATCGTTAGACTATGCAATTGGATTTTTTGAAAAACTTCCGACTCAGCTCGCGAATAAACCGGACGTATTTCACCAAAAAAAGGCAGCTCAAGGCTAATGCCATCACTAATCTGCTTGCCAAGCATAGTGATAGTGACGAAACCCTCCAGATTTAGAAAAAGCTCAGTGTTACCATAGGATCACTGCTATAATAGTACACTATACGTGACAAACGACATTTCACTTCACTAACTTTGTACTGCCAAATTTAATACATTGGACATTTTTGAGCAAATGACGTCACACGATGACTTTGGAAAAAATATCATAGGCGTACCTACCGTGGACCATCCACCTTATCAAACGTACCTACTCTTAACTCAAACATAATCCGTCATAAACATTTCGCTTACATCCTTATTACATTACATTTATTAACACTCAAAAAGTGATAAACCGTCCGAAATCACCCAAAGATGCCTTTTATTTCACATTTTGAAGTTTTATTTGGTTGTAAAGGACATCTGAACGTGGCTTTGGACTTATAAAACTTTATCTGTCTTAACTTAGTTGTAAAGGGTAATTTTTGGTGCTTTTAAGAGACAATAAGCAGTATAACCACAAAACAGTAGATTATTTTTGTGGTATAACCATGTCGGTCCTTGTAGGGATTTGAGATTTTTGTAAAAACGTCAATATTAGTATGATAGGTATTTTTACTTTTATTTATAGGGCTTCGTACCCAAAGGGTGCCAACGGGACCTTATGAGTCATATTGTTGTGATGGTACCTGATATCCGTGCCTGCTATTGTTTGAGAAAGCATGAAAGTTTGATTGGTGATCACATTATAGTGACTTAGTACGCAGTTGTACGCTATTACTTATATCCATCTAGTTGATACCAAAAAGATGGGGATGAAAACTAATTACATTTGCTGGGGCCGCACAGCTATTTCTGGTAAAAAAGTATTTTGCATTTTAATGTAAGTATTTGTTCGACAAATACATTAAAATGCCCACACCAATCCACCAAAAGCGGTTACGTTTCCTAAAATTGTCGTACAAACCATTAATTATAAACAAACACGGACCCGCCACAGCCTACCGCACAGTTGGTACGGCCAGTGAAAGTACCAGGTCGTTTCCCACATTTATTGTATTAGGTGTTACCCGATCAGTATTTATGCCGTTGTTTGAATTGCCTCTGAACACGCCACAGGCCAGATGGCGGGATCACGTAGCTTGCAAAGCTTGCGGCGTGGTGCTGTCAAATCAAACTTAAAAACAGTTAAAAATAAAAACACTATCTTGAATTGTCAAAATATAATAAGTTTGACATCTACCACCTAGAGTCCTAGAGGTATCTAAGCTTCCTCTACCTAGCTTGTTTTGCTCTAAGTCAGAGCAAGGATATGGTCTACGATGGAGCAAGCTTTCGCAGAAAGCACTTGTCTGCCCACGGAACACAGTAAACCCGTTTGGTACTGGACTTTGGTAGGAGGGTGATTGCTAGCCAGGTGGACCTGGCTAGCAATCACCCTCCTACTTTAACAGATCCTTCTATCATTGTCGGAATACCCCTAAAAGTCTGGAATTAAAATCTCACTAATTAATAAAAAAAATCATGAGCTTCAAGGGAATCGAAATCTGAGATTCTATAAATGTACGTAAAATAGTAATGTTGGTTTTGATAGAGGCCTTCTTGTCAAAGCTACTAAGCAGATTTAGAGAACAGACAGAGAGCTGAAATATTGCACATACCTAATGTTTTAGACCATTTTATCTTTAGTTAGCACGGGCTAAACCGCATCAGGCAGAAGCTAGTTATCAATAAGACCTAGACGCAATAATATATCAGGAAGTACTAGGCTGCTAGCAATGATGACTACTCAAATTTCAACATACTGGCCGTTAGATGCAAGATTTAATTTTAAAGCAAAGCCACGGCTATAATGGCCTTTTAAAAAAATACATCGTATATCGAAAAAAAGTTCGTTGATACATTGCAAAATATCTTGATAGTCAAAAACAGTAGAAATTACGATTTTTTGAGGAATGGTGTTACGATATAGGGGGGCTAGATGGTTCAATCTTGTACAAGTTCAAATAACTTTGCTTTAGTTGGATTTGTGGTGAAATCTTACGATATGTCGTTAGAGATTATAATTGGATGATATACGAGTTGCGCATAAATTACTAATGATCATTAATAAAATTAGAATACCTATCTTAGTGTAGTTAGGAAATTACACAAATGACCATACATAAGCAAAATACTCGGTCATAGCATGGTCCAATAAAAAAATAACAAAGTATTGGTCAAAAACAAAATATTTTTTCTCAAAATTTACAAACATAGCCGAAGTAGGTATACTAAAACATTTTTTAAAGATTAATTATACAAAAAATATAACGTGGGTGGTTACCTTTTAGTGAGCCCTGGTCAACGATATCGTCGGTTTTAGTTACATACAGTTGAATGATCATATTGCTATCAGAAGGAGCTACAAAGGTTTGCCTGGCATTCGACCACCTTCCTGTGAAGTCCGAAGTCGGAAGTCAGTAGACGGGAATGCTTCCTCGCTCAGATAATACCCAAGCTTTATGGTAAAACGCTTCCCAAAAATAAAAATAAGTGCTATCGTGCTTTGCGTTTGTATGGTGTGTTGTGTGATATTTATTTCTAGTTACAAATTATGAATTTAAAACGAACTTATGTTCTGCCTTATATCCTCTAGTTTGAGCATAATTCAAGAAGAGTTTAAATTTGACTAGTAATCTATGACAAAGATTCATATTACTTTCTATCTAGGCCACCCCAAAACCGTCCCAATAAATCAAAGAGCAACTTTTACGTAGAACCGCCAATCTGTAGGATCTACTCTGGTTCCCACGAAGCAGGCCATTATTAAACATTGAAAACAGTAGTCACGATTGCCTCTGGGCTTGCTTTGCTCACGCCTAGCCATAGCATTGAAACAAGGTAGAACTGTCGCGATAACTTTCATGTTGACAAAAAAAAAGATTTTTTATGATAAAAATTCAAATTATTGAGGAATATTATATATGTACATAATAATTATGTAAAAAGGAATAAGTCAGATTACCTAAAGATCGTAAAAAACGGCCTGTAGGTAACTCAACTGTTCCAGACCAGTACCAGATACGGATTAGTGCCCAAGACACTTGCTGCATTGCCACGCTGAATAGCAATGCTAATTCGCTAGCCTAAGTAAGAGCCAGCCCTTGGGTCACGTGTCGCCTCAATCAAAATCTCCGCAAGATTATATGAGATATATTTATCCTATATCATATACCTCTGTAAGTTCTTTGCTTACCACATATATTTTTCATGGGTATTTTTTAATATTTTGTTATTTAAAAGTATACATCACAGTTCGTATATTAATATTATAAGTAAGCCCCTTAGTGAAAAGTAAAATAACATTTTATGTAAATTATTGCATAAAATTTTAAAAAATAATTTTCGTCAATGAAGTAAATTGATGTGTCCTTATTTTGAAATTAAGAGTTCAAGAAGTAGGCTCTATTTATTATTAAGAATAATATCTGTCTGCCTTTATAGATCTCTATGGTATTCGTAATTGATGCTGCGATTGAGATATTTCATAGATTTTCATGGAGTCTCTACCAATTTGCGCCTGAGTTTCGCTACCGTACCTATGATTTATTAGCATCTAAAAATCATAATTAGCGAAACGGTTACAACAGTTTAGTCTAATACCATCTAATACTAATAACCTTTCATTTTCACAGCGTTTAATACTATTTTGAGGTACATCGCAAGAAGCATTTAATGGACCCCATTTTTCGAAATAAGGGGTTTTTTTTAAATGCGCTTCCATAATCAATAAAAAAAAAATTTTTTCTTCACCAAGAAGGCTTAACCGAAAACGGGCTGTTACAAAATCTGTTTCGGGTTCCTATAGTGGGAGAAATATGTCAGAGTTCAGCGGTCTGTGGAGGCAGCGGTCGGCCGAACACTGACATATTTCTATCAAGAAGATGTCAGACCGCGATCGTTCATGGAAGACACGGACCACTCTATGTAACCCGGATTTTTGTCTGGTTTGTGAAGACTGGTGTCGGAAGTAGGTTTAGTAAAAATTGTGTTTAGACCTCTCGCTCCACGGTATCACGCAGTATAGCCTAATAAGTTGTTAACATGATAAAGATAAAATAGATATAATACAATTAGTAAGGATCAGAGGACCATAATTTTAGTTATGATCTTCTGATCCTTACTAATTGTAAAGTACAAGTGGTAAAAGAAGAAATAAATTGAATCCGATGCCAGATGTGAGGGTATGTCTAAGTGGGTGTGTGAGAGGTACGTGTAAAAGTGTGTAAGCAGGGTTTCCTGATGACACCGGTCTCTAAAGAGTCTGGGCAATAGGTGACACCAGCATTGGTGAGTGCATGTGTATTAAAGGGTGTGTGGAGGGTCATGTGTGTGGAGGAGTAAGTGTGGCAACTGTGCAGTAGAACATCGAACATAAGACGGGAACAAGGTACAGGGTAGGCACAGATGATAGATTAAATAATAGGCTTAAGGAAATCTTCTGTTGAATTGTAGCCCAGGAACTAGGATGTTTTTTTTTTCTTGCAACTATATTTATGCGGTGGTTAGATATTTAAAGTTTTGTTTAATTTGTAATAAGCATAGGGACCTAGATAACTAAAGAACCTGCAGGCGAGAGAAGTCCGGCAAGCACAGGTTTCACAAACGGCGCTTTTCCTGCGCTTGTCTTTAAGGCGAGCTGGGTCGTATACCATTAAAACAACACTCACTGTATTGTTCTAATCGCTGAGTTTTTTCCACTTCAATCAGGAGTGATTCATCTGAGCCACCCCTGGTTATGACTGAATGATCAAATACTAGTGGTATGATCTTTAATAATCCATCTTGCTAGCAACCGAAGCCAGATTTCAACCGATCCAGCGTGAAAAGTTTTACCTTTGTCCCATCGGGTAAGGATTTTTGTTAAAGTTTTCTCATGAAAGGATTGTCATAAATAATGATAATGTCCAAAATCATCATACCGTATTATACTTTCCGTTGATTTGTATTTTTTTATTTTTCCGAGTTATTCGAAAAAATATCTGTCGGCGTTGAATCACTTGGATGCAAAATTTTGTGAATCGGTTTAATTAAACCAAGTGAATCTTTTTGGGAGAGCGTTTGAGAGGGTTACCGCAAAATCTCGTTAGGGCCCAAACATTTGCTTTGCCATGGCTGTCATACCCGCAAGTTTTTTTATACTATTCGTGTTTTGTCTGCTAATCTACCGCGGTCTTGCGGACTTTTTCATTATTCCGAGCAGGGGGGCGGCTTTTGCCATTTTTTTTTTGTACAACGGCGAAATGCAATGATATTAAAATTCAATATAGTATACAAAAACATGTAACAATAGGACAAACCTCCTTGGTTTTTTAGCTATGTTTACAACTATGAAAAAAATATAGGACAATCGTCAATTATAAAACTTAAGTTAACAGTACAAAAGTCCTATCGTTTAAAAGCGATCTCGTGCAAACGGGACAATTTTTGAGTGGAGAGGATAGTACAAGTACGGTTGACGTTAGAAAAGTGCACATAATATAAGAGAAAAAATATATATACGGCATGTAATATATATGTAATAGTAAATTACCTTAAAAATAAGTATTTACAAAATAAAAACATTCTTAATTAGCACGTATAATAATAATGAAAACATGATAAAATGTGTACCTACTAATTAAAATATAAACCTGGTTATAAATATTTAAACTAATGCATACCATGGGAATACCAGGCCTAGGCCTTCACCTCATCTAGTGATAAGGTCGAAGGTTAAAGCACACAGACTTAGGTAAGGTAACTAGCCAGACAGGCTTAAACAAAGTGAACCGCTAAACCATAGAGGCAGTTAAACCTGTATTGTGTCAATAATATTTTTGCACCAACGATTACCGAATGTGTGTGAGAGTAAGGGGCCGCATTGAGCCCAATTCGCGACATCCCATTGGGCCGATATGCAAAACTCCCGAACAAAATTTTTAGTGACAATCGAAAATTACGCGTAGAATATTTATGGCTCAATTTTGGGAAGTTGGCAATGCGACGAATTTCAGTGGCGGAGCGTACAAACATTTTAGGTATGAACCTCTTTCGTGAGACTTGGCGAGTCTTGCCAGTTTAATTACAGTTGCGGTTTTTTTGTTCGGGAACCGGTGCATCGCATTTGTTATTCGCGAGCGGTACTTTTTGCGCTGTCACCATCTTTGGCATGATACCGACGTTATAATCGATTGTGAACGTTCCTATCTGTGTATTTTTTGTCTTTGATATATCGGGGGCAGCGGTTTTTCTGATCACGTATTCATATATTTTCGCGTGTGAATTAATAACAGGATCGCTTCAAATAAACTCGTATATCTAAATGTTCGTTAATCGGTTCTCGCCCCGATAACTAGGACGTTATCGTATCTGGCACTATATTTTCATTAGAAAACATTAAGATAAGTACAGGAGATGTCAACACAGAAAAATATATTACCCTCATATATAATCGTTAACATAAAATATCTAATAGTAATTATGGTAATGGGGTAAAGTTTATGTGATTTAGTATCGACGATAACAAAGATGGCTGACAGAAATGCGTATAACAATTTCAATTAATTTAGAGCTGCGTGCTCGACACAACTTCTTTTGGTTGGTGGTAGGACTTTGTGTAAGTCCGCCTGGCTAGCTAATACCATCTTGGCTAAGTATGTCCCGGCATTTTGAGGTAAAATAGCCATTTCCTCAGTCTGTTCAGGATTCCGGGTGAAATGCGCTTCTACCTTCGGCCTTATTATAACTTGAAACCAGGTGAAATTAAGACCAAGCGCTTCCCTATCTTACAAAACAAAAAACAGAAACCTTTTACTAAAGCATCTATAGACAAAAGATTAAATTGAAGGTGGTTCAGGCTCATAAATTAAAAATAACTACATTGTCAAAAACGTTTACAGCAGAACGGTAACGAACAAAAAAATGACATTTAAAATAAAGGCGAACTTTCGACAGCGTCCGCAAAAAGCCGCCGCGACATTCCTCGTTACAACTCTCTCTATAGACGCAGTATGTAATCGTCGCATCGGGAATCGATTCGTACGTTTAATCGAGTAAACTCGACTCGGCTGCGAATGATTTATTGCTGCGACACGTGTTTTTTGCGGAGTCGCGCACTCGCGGAAACAATTTCTGAATCATTTATGCCGACCGCCCGTTCGGCCGCCGTATATGGCGAAGCGAGTCATCCTGATTCGGTTTTCGGGTGTTTTCGCCTTAATTTCGGGAAAATGGGCGCACTTTATTTGTTTTTTCTGCGGAGATGAGTTATTGAATTTGACATGCAAGCGTGTTTCGATCAGACCGTTTGGATCGTCTTCGTGTAACGGTGGTTTATATTATCTTTGCTTTGAAGAGTTGACTTCGTCGCTCACTTGGTAGGTATATTTTGACCAACATTTTTGAGAAATCTTCCAAATATCTTTGGAAGATTTCTTGGTTACGTTAGGTACATAGCGTAGGTACATCTCCTTGGTGCGGAATACTGCCATGAGCAGTACTACTTACTGCACGAAAAATGCTGGGGTCTACAATGTGGACCAACGCCGCTGAGGCCGTGGAAGATTACTTGTGCTCCCATAGCCTCGGCAACTAAGGCGAGGAAAGGTAATCCATGGGGTTTTAGCCGGTGGGAGTCCGGCATAACCCACTTGATGCCCCCGCACCAAGTGGGTATCCATCTAAAGGATTTCCCCATGTAAAAAAAAAAGGTACATAGCGTAGGTACGTTAGGTAACAAAGGTTTCAAATAGGACCAGACCTTTTAAATTTACCGTGGGCTTTAGATGTTCAGAATCTGAAATAGGAATTGTTTTATTATATTTCGTTGATTTTATCCTACTATTTGCTGATAAACGAAACATCAAAAATCATGACTTTAGTCACTTAAGTTTCTTCACTTAATATTCATTGAAAATCACGGTTTATTCTCGACAAAAATTAATTCGGTTCAGCCATAATTAAAACCTCGAATTCAATTTGAAAGCAGACAAATTGTCATCGAAAAAAAGTCCAACTGCATCCGAGAGGCTCCCGAGAATCGCTTATTAATTTTCATGAGGTTCGTATGCTCTGATTTTTTGCCCAGTGAAACCGCTTGGGGTCTCGCAGACCAGAGCGTAATAAATTTTAATAGCGCCTGATGACGTGTTTTGAGCAAGTTTGATGAAGCAACGTGTGGCGCACGTTTGATGATCTGTGGTAAATACAATCCTAAAATATTTATTTTATTTATTTATCGAAGTGAAATCCAATATATTCGCGTTGAGAAATTTTGGGTAGGGGGTTCGATTCTCACCCAGGATAAACATTTGTGTGATGAATATAGATGTTTGTTCTGTGTTTGGGTGTTGTATGATAAGTATGTATTTACAAAAAAAAAAATGTATTAAGTATTCTCTCCGTTATCTAGTTCCCATATTACAAGCTATGCTTAGTTTGGGGCTAGATGGCGTTGTGTAAAATGAATATCCTGTAATATTTATTTATTTATAATTTATTTAATATTTAATTGTCAAATATAAAAAAAATGTTATAACAGTTTCTAAATATATTTTTTATCCTTATTTAGATCCTCCTACGTTAAAAATAATAAAGATGTTTTTCAGACGGTGGTATAAGAACTGTTCCAAACATTTTGAAGTTTTCACTTCTGTCAGCAGTCTCTATGACTGCCTAATTTTAATTTGTTGCAAAATCTTGGCAGCTGCCGTAAAACCCAATCCCAGAAAGCCGCTCAAGTTGAGTTCCTTTCTTTGGCAGAGATTTAAACCAATCATAGACAGATTGGCTCTGCTTAAGTGGATACTCAAGCTTGAGAGGATTTTTGGAACATGGGCCTAAGAAGAGTCGTAAAAGGTAAGCACGTAACTAAGTATTTATTAACTATATATTTACTAAATATTAATTTCACTCTCAAACGGTTCGACAGATTTTTCAATAACAATCCGTCTGGTGGTCTGAATCAATTGAGCTCGTTAATTAATGAGAGTAGTAATAATTATTATTATAAGTATTTTAAGAATAGTAGTGTTCCATGAGATAGGGCTCGTCCATAGGCAGGTAATACTTCCGTACCTATTTTGCTGGAGAGAAGTAATAATGTTATTAATTATTTTATAGTAGAGTTCTTTGTGGAAGGGAAGTACTACCTCCATACATATTTCGGCCGCCAAGCGGCATTACTGTGTTTCGGTTTGAAGGGTATAGTTGCCGTTAAAATTAAGGACACACGGTACGTAACACCTTTATGCCTCAAATGAAGTAGAGCTGCACTTATCATCAGGTAGGCTACTTGCTTTGTTCCGTCTTCATGATGAAAATATAGATTGCTTTTAACGTTCCAATTGGTAACCCAACTGCTTCCCTTGTAAATAAAATGAACATTATCATGTTTACATCAATCAATTATTTTGTTAACAAATACCTATGTACGACTTTACTAAGTTTTTTTATTCTTTAAATAGATACCATATACCACAAACAGAGAAAATACTTATTTATCAGATTAACACATTTTTTTTCCGAGAGGACAAGCATTTGTATGATTATCTAAGCCCTAGATAACTACTGACTTACGCTGTACAGTACAAACGTAGTTTGTTGCATATTTTGAAATACCACGACCGATACACATTCAATTTTGCAAAATTCAATCGGATAGGTATTATCTGTGTCTGTGGTACGTTGCTTTTACTTTTAAATCATATTCAAAACTAAAAAAAAGTGTTCGATACAAAAAATATTATTTTACTCTGTGAAATTAATAATAAATAAATAAATAATAATAAATATTACAGGACATTCATTTTACACAGCGCCATCTAGCCCCAAACTAAGCATAGCTTGTAATATGGGAACTAGATTACGGATAAAATACTTAAATACTTTTTGTAAATACATACGTACTATATGATACAACACCCAAACACAGAACAAACATCTATATTCATCACACAAATGTTTGTCCTGGGTGGGAATCGAACCCACAGCCTACAGCGCAGAAGGTTACTACCAACTGAGCTATGAGGCTTGTCAAAATATAATACTGTATAATAATTAGAATCATATTTGATTTGTATTATTTTGCATTTAGTAAAGGGAAACGGTACCGGGTCTTCTTGATAGCTCTTTAATAATATAAGCATATCTCATCCAATTGGTTATGAAATCCTCTCTTCCACACCTCACTTTTAACCACTAATTTATAAATTTTTAGCTTTAGAAAATTGAGCCTAGGAAAATTAAATCACCTAATTTGATCCACAAATCCCATAAACTAAGCTCCTAACTATTTACTGACGTCATTTTACGGATTTATTGTGCATTCTCAATGAAACCGGACTTACAGTTGCCTGTGTTTAGTGTGGCACGTAGTCATCATCATCGTCACTATGGTCAGTTAGATGAAATTCAAAAGTAAGATAGAAACGTCGTTGCAGACAATCGAAATAAAACAAGCTTATTGCCAATGAATAAAGGTGTTTGATTTTTTTTTATTACAGATGAATAACACAGGTATTTTTTCTATCCTTATCTAAAAGTAGGTACCCGAAACATGATTAAATAAAAAAAAAACAGGTATTATGATTATCCTCCCCTGAGTGAACCAGAGGTGAATCCTCGAAGGGGAAAAACTCGTGAGTCTATTTATTATATATTTTTAATGATATATTTTTTGGATTCATGTACTCTTACAGTACTATTTATTTTATTTTATTTTATATAAAATTTAAATCAATGACTGTTTTCAATTATTTCCTTGACTCTACAAAAAAAAATGACTGTGTATATAAAACACAAAACAAGTCACATAAAAGACCGGTCATATCAGGTATATAATTAAGGATGATTTAGTTTTGTAACTTCATGAAATATTTCAGTAATAAGATATTAGTTAAATGACGGATAAAGATCAATGCGTTACTTTTTATTGTGCCAGGAAAAGGCCGGGAACTGTACTACTAAATGTGTAAATCTCATATTTATGAGTTACACGTATTATAAATTGTTGGAGGCAAGTAATCGCGGATCCGTTGAATTATTTACATTCTTTTTGTCGATACAAATGGCAGATTTAGGACTTTTAATATTTTATTGTGACTCAGTCGAGATAAATTGACGAGTAAAGAATTTTCTTCAATCTATTGCCCAAGGCATGATAAATATTAGAATTATAACGCCTAAGGTTATTAGGGTTAAGCTATTCAATTCCATAAAAATAGTTACAGGTATTGATGGAAAGTCAGCTATACCGGCGAAAGAAAACATCGGAAAGGAAAGGCCACATATCCATATATATCCACATTAAATCTCCTTAGTGATGACTCTCGATTGCCCAGGTACCCCAGCAGTGAAAACAAGGTGATTTCAGGTAGCTGAATGTCAATTGTATGCCAACCCCCACTTCGAACCATATATATAAAAAACATATAAATATACATTACAGTTTAGAGCCAGGCCAGCGTATTATCCTTAAAAAAAAACTTATCAAAGCTTCCAATGTGTGACCTAGATAATGCTACTAGAATACTAGATTTAGATAGAATACATACATACATTTATTTTTAATATCATTTTAAATAAATTTTGGTTGGTGGTAGAAATTTTTTTCAACAGTTTAAGTCCGCCTGGCTAGCTACCACCATCTTACCAAAGTGTGTTGCCATAACAATAATTCTAAATTGTTGTATCCTTGCATTTTAAGATACTATAGCCAATTCCTCCGGTGAATGCGCTTCCACCTTCGGTATTATTACAACTTGACAACAGAGTGCCTAGTGCGAATTTCAATCGAGATTCGCGTTTGCTTACCGTGATTGGTGAATAGAAAATGCTTATAATACAAATTGCCGTACACGCAAACGCGTTCGAGCAGTTATTAAGCAAGTATAAAACTCGCACTAGATACTCATATGTGATGAAGAACAGGCGCTTCCTCATCGTACAATAAAAAAAGTATCATACAATTCATTACCTAAATACAAAACAAACATCTTCGTTCATCACACAAATATTTGTCAGGGGTAGGAATCAAACCTACTGATTACAAAAAAAAGGCACTATTCAAAGGGCAGGATAGTGTATAAAAACATATGTGTAATGATGATGGTCCAATAGCTTTTATGAGAACCGCCGAAACCTCGAAGGAAATGACTCACATTCTGCGTGGTCTTGCCGACAATCATAACTGTAGTCAAACTAAGGCTGCCTTGCAAACGTGCCAGTAACTTGTAGAATATTCACTGAGTGTGTTATATCTGCCGATAGAAATCACAGAACAACAACTGCCCGTAACCATCCACTGTTAGATAGGCCTTTCCAAGACTGGATGGTTTTGCACTGATGTCAATTCCTAATAGGCCTGCTATGAAATAAAGATCATACTAAGATCTTACACTATGCAGCTTTATCTCTCTGAATTCTTAGGAAGAGGCCCATGTTTTGTAGAGGACTTCATCGGGATCAAATGAAATAGAAACACTAGGAGAAAGGTCTGAGATATAGAAAACTTAACTTGTTGGGTACTGTCATACACACGGGAGGTTCTTCAAAGACAGCTAAGGGCTCAGCACGCAACGAGTTAGCTCGGTGGGTTTTTTTAATGTACGACAGGGAAGAACCTTTAGCTCACTGTGTCAAGTAACGATAAAGTCGAAGGTGGAAAAAGGTTCACCCGGAATCCTCAACAGATAGAGGAGCTGACTATCTTTCGTGAGTGCTGTACACCCGACGTGGATCATGACTTCCGTCAAAGATCGTGAGGTTCTTGGACTTGCTTCATAAAAAAAAATACAACTGCTTGAAGCGAGTTACTAGATTGAGTAACTTGCTTCAAGTCACTAGCCTCGAGTGAGAAGGGCCTATTGCGTTCAAAATGTCCCCAGACCGGTCGTGGCGCGACTGTAATTAATTAAACAATTAATCAGGTAATTTTGCGTGATTTGCTTTTTTGTTGTACAACTTTTAAGTCAATTTGTAACCAGTTCCTTAAATTATTTTAAGGTCTAAAGAGGGTAAGGTTTATCGGTTTATTTTTGAAATTTGGGCATTTTTTGTAAGATATCTAAGCTTAGCATTATTATGTGATTATTTATTTATTTTCTTCGATAAACGAACAGTTTACATATTTTTTTTTATTTATAAAAATATATTTATAGACAGTCAGCCAATTATAAGTCTTTACTTATAAAACCCATCTAGATATAATAAAATACAATTGCTTGAAGCAAGTCACTTTTGTACGATTTTGAAGCCAATTTGAAACCTGAATTTAAGGTCTCAGAGGGTAAGGTTTATTTGAGTTGGGTTGATTATTGACATAACGGCATATTTTGTGAGGTATCTAATAAGCTGTAAGCATAATGTGTTTATTTATTCACTTTCTTCGGAATACTAACAGGTTACATACGTGTTTTATAACCAAAATTATAACATATATATAACTATTTGGTCTAAATAAACATAAGGAGACAGTCAGTCAATTTATTAGTGATTTACCTAGGTAAAGATAAAAATGTGAACACAACTTCTTAGAGTCGACGAAAACAAAAGCAACACAAAGAAATAATAATAAAGTACAAATAAATTTACGAAAATTTTAACTACAAACTGCCAACTACCAAAGAAGTGAATGGATAGGTACCGCCTTGCCCTGGGGTTGCTGGTACAAAATCTATGAGATCTATGTCAGAATCTATGAGATCTATGTCAGAATCTATGAGATCTATGTCAGAATCTATGAGATCTATCTCAGAACCTATGAGATCTATGACAAATAGTCTATCAAAATCATTGACAGTTCTGCTCGTTCTGCATTTATTTAGTATTAGTAGTTTCCTATTAGTTAGTATGAGTATTTTCCTATTTGTTAGTATTAGTAATTTCCTTGCGTAGTGCTGTAACATTACAGGTCGACTCTTGGGTTACACACCCTGTGCATATCTGTTACACCTAACATCTGAGCACAGGTGCTTATTTCAGTTGGCACTCTTCTATTATGGGGCTTAGAAAGCATAGTCTTGGTGAAGCAGTTGGCTGTTCTGGCTTGTCGCAGAGAAGAATTGAATTAAATAATATCAATAATGTTCTTTTCCGGCATTTAGAGGTCAGATAGCCAGCTCCTCAGTTTGTTGAGGATTCCGGGTGAAGTGCGCATACACCATTCACTTGAAATTCAGGTGAGCTGAACGTCAAGCACCTCTCCGTCGGACCATAAAAAAAATGAATCATGCTCTATTGTATACGAAATTACATCGAATAATACATCATAACAACGTGACACAGTAACACAGCTTTATTTGAGATAATCATTGGGATATGAAATGAGATTGGAGAAATATTACGATTAAGATTAAGATTGAACTAAGTAATGATTATTGGAAATTCCCTCGGGATGACGGGAACAAAGTGCCGGGCGATTTTCAAACCATTTGTTTACATGTAGCATTTGTTTGAGACATAAACTCTTATTCCACACTACGATCAGATACTGCAAAGTCGTGAATGAAAACTCGTCGAAAGCTCGGTAGCGAAACGTGTTATAACAATAAATAACTACTAAAACATAGGCTATTGGCTCTGTGCTTAGAGCAGTTACTACGCCTGTGCCTTTGTCGGTAGCTCCTATGCTGCTGATCAGGCGTCAGTAACATTTTCACTTTGGAACAACTACAGAGCTCTCTAGCGAGAACTAGATGAGTCGAGTTTGCACTCAAACGTAAGCAATTTTTTTTTGGTTTTTGAAATATTCCGATTAAAAGAGTAGGTATCAGTCAAATGTCATAGTAGTAGTTGCTACGAGCACATTCACAAGGATTTCGGGGTGATTATTTCAAGTGTGCAATGATTCCTTACTATTTGATATTCCTACTTGAATTAGATCCTGATATACAATCCTTACTTTAATAAGAAATCTTTCAATTCTTATATTTTTTAATCAAACGATTTTTTTTATCAAAATTGACTTCGGGACTGCTTTTGCTTGATTCGATATTTCAATCGTTTCAAATTTGGCTATCCACGCTCCACGCACACTTTAAAAACATCTGTCCATATTCGGGTCTACGGCTGTTTTAGATTCCGATGCCGTCAAGCTAGTCAACGAATGTGTGTGAGAATGTTTTTTTTATAAAGTTGCAACTCTTGCATTAAAACCCTACATCCTTTGTCACATTGAGTAAACTCATATGATCTCGTAGTATTTTAAATTCCGATTTAAGAAGGCGGTATTAGGTTACGAAGCTCCTTCACATCCACCGAAATAAATTCTGTAAAATACCGACAAATATGCCGTGAGGTTGCGTACCTCACGGCATATGGATTTTCATATGGATATCATATGGATTTCCGTGAGGAATTCAAATTAAAAGCTGCCATCAATTTACTTCCCTGCGGAACAATACGTTATTTGAATCAAAACGTTGCCAACCCCTGTTGACTAGAGAAACAGTAGCGTTCGTGGCTGCCGACTTAATTTTCGCAGCAATCGTTACGCCATCGATTCAACGAGGCAAGCCAACGTCTAATATGTTATTTGTTGCAGCGCTTTAGATCTACAACTTATACGGAAGCATATTCTACAACGTTTTTGTGGGAAACTTACTTTAGAGGGTCGATCCTGAAATATACTAATTCATTGTACTTTTTTTTTTTAATTACACTTTTACTAATTCGCAAAAAATGTTTTTGTTATAGCGATTTGATATCTACGCAAAGCATTTTTTTTTTCTAGACTGAGTAAGGTTTACACGATTTGAAATATTCACTGGTATTAAACAAGAAAAATAATGTTTTTTCTACACGAAAAAAACTTTATTGGAACAAAAAATGTACCTACTCAAATTATTTTAATGATTTTGTGAACGTCTTGACCACGATTTCGTACTTTTTAGCAAATCAACGAGCAACCGTTCCGAAGAAAGTTGTTGATATTTCTAGTTTCTAGATTTCATTTTTGTATAATTTGAGGCCTGAGAAGCTCAAAAATAATTTTATAATCAGGCCTCTCCAAGTGAGGATGGACAGCATAGAATAATCGAATTAGTTTGAAAACTAAGTTTTTAAATAGATATATTATGTCACACCTCCCTGTATAACCCGACCAGTCTATGTGGGTATGTAAATATCCCGTACAAAAGGAATTCCATTCATAAAAATCCTCGCAGTTTCACGGCACTATCTCGATCGCGAGCTTCCTGTTCCAAAATATCATCGTAATGTCATCGTTGCTTATCATTGTATCGTACTGTAATGTGCTTTAAAGTACAATCGCTCACAACAAGAGAAAGAAAAATGTAATGTAGAGCCATTAAAATATAGAAAGGACACGGTTATTCCCTTCGATAAATACTCTGTGATGGGATTCATGTCTGATAACTACTCAGGGCTTGGATCTTTTTGAGGAGTACCTACAAAGGGAAGTCAGAGGTGCATCTAAACTTTGCACGCACATGCCTACAGTTTGCGTACGTAGCTAATTTTCATTATGTGACAGATTGTATAGCTAGCTACCAACGCAAATAATAGCCAGTGTTTACAAAAAAAAGTATCGTTCGTCTCTCAATTTGTCTGACCTCTAAAAGGATTTAGAAGCATAAAATTAAGATCTAGGACCTACATATGTCTATACTATTTAATTTATTTAATCTACATTTTCTTGATCGTAAGACGTATTGTGCTAAAAAAAATATTAAACTAATTGAACTATTGGCTAATGGTGGTGACTCTGGTTAGTCGGATTGTGACAAAAAAAAGAATAAAATGTTACAATGTTATTTCATTCTGAAGTTTGAATTTCATGAAAGTCCTCGGTGTCTCGGTGGTGAACGAGATATAAAAGATAGCACGCATTCATTAGTTATTAATGCACATAAAAGCATGCATAGCTAAAATGGTTCATTGAAGGTAGCGGTCTTAAGCTGAGTCCGACTGTACCTTATTTTTTTTCCGCAAATCATGAGCGAAATTGATGATCGGCGTCATCAGATAACACTAACAAGCGGTAGCAGATGGACGTGAGATAAAAGATGACGTGATGAGTTGCTTCGTTGATCCATGATGATGCTGGGCACCACTACATATACCTTTAGTCCGGGGTGAGTCACTGGACGCCCGTGACACGGGCACCACTTTTTGAGTTTACTGTAAATAAATAAAAATCTTATAAAATTATATAACAGTACATTAATTTCAGTCATCACCTACCCTACTAGCTACTATTAGCCCTGAACATAACAGAGTTTGTTACATGGGAAGTAGATACGGATAGAATACTTATATACTTTTTTTAGTTGTAAATATTGTAGTTGTAAATTTATATAAATAAATAAATAAATAAATAAATAAATAAATAAATAAATAAATAAATAAATAAATAAATAAATAAATAAATAAATAAATAAATAAATAAATAAATAAATAAATAAATAAATAAATAAATAAATAAATAAATAAATAAATAAATAAATAAATAAATAAATAAATAAATAAATAAATAAATAAATAAATAAATAAATAAATAAATAAATTAAAGTTAATACTTCTCTTATGTATTGTAGCATACAACTAACTAAGTTTTTTTTCTATTGGACGACAAGGAAGCACTTGGCCTTCATCTCACCTGATTACAAGTTAATATAAGGCCGAAGGTGAAGGCGCACTTCACCCGGAATCCTCAACAATCTGAGGAACTGGCTATCTTACCTCTAAAAGCCAGCACACAACTTTTTTTTTGAATTGTTGTTATGGTGACAGAATTAGGTAAGATGGTGGTAGCTAGCCAGGCAAACTTAAACAAAATCCTACCACCAACCAAACCAAGCACAATATTTGACTCCCCATGGGGATCGAACCCGGGACCTCTGGATCTGAAATCGGAGAGTTGAACCATTAGGGATGTCGAATCTAGGATGGTACTCTCCTCCTTCTTACATCAAAATCCTCATATCTGAGGGTGATGAATGAATGAGTTAATGAAAATACTTTATTGCACACCTTAAAATAAAACTGGAAGACTTAAAAAATGTATTGACAATGTGCGGTCTTATCGCTTAGAAACTATTTTTTTTTCTAGACAACGTTTGGATCGAGACGATTGTATAGCTAAAGAGGCGGTTGGTAGTGCACATAATTTAAAAGCTAAATTTACTATTTAAACTTATAACATTATGTATGGCTATGCTACAAATATACACGCTACTTATATAATACAAATACTTACATATACATTTTGTACCTGCAAACAATACTATACACAAATAAAATGTGTACCTAAATATATATAAGGATGTTAATGTAATAAAAAATCTAGAAGTACAAATAAAACATATAAAACTGTACAGAAAACAGCAAATACTTAAGAAGAAAGAGATAAGACTATTTGAACAAGTGCATTTAAGTGAAAACATTTAACTCTTACACAGCCAGAGGTGATTGTCTTATTGAAACGATGACCTCCACATAGGGTATTTTCCATGATGATAGCGTACCATCGGTCTTTGGCTGTATAAACGGATATTAAACGGATGTGTCCGAATGTAGTGCGAATCTGAGTTTTGTACTATGGATGTGGGTTTTCTCTTATCTTTTGCCTACCCATTAAATCTTTCTCATATACTCTCAAAAACATGCTCCTCTTTCTATGGCAGTTAAGTAATTCGAAAGATTTGAAGTCAGCTGAGTGTGTATATTAAGGTCCATGCCATAGGCTTTCATCGTGGGTAGGACAGCTGGTAGACCGCTGCTGCAGCCCAGTAACATGGAATGTTCTTCTTATGACGAGGAAGCGCTTGGTTTTCATCCCACCTGGTGTCAAGTTATAATAAGGCCGAAGATGGAAGCACACTTCAACAGACTGAGAAACTGGCAATCTTACATCTCTCTTTCTTTGGTCTGATCACCGGAATAATTAGTTGTAGCCCTAACAACACCTGACTAGCTACATAGCATATTTTTCTTATCTTTATACAATAAGTACTGAATTAACAAGCTTTTTCTACTTTTTTATAAGTGAAAACATAATTATTGGTCAACACTAACGTGTATTATAAGTTTCTAAGTAGCTTTGCACTGTTTGTTTTCCGAATCAATAAATTAAATAAATTATTTTTGAATTTAATTCTAATCTTACCAACCAAATCAAGCACAAATTCATTTTACTCTGGTGATCAAACCCGGGACCTTTGGATGGACACTATACCACAAAAGCGGTCAAATTTGGAAGACTATTTAGCCGCCACTTTGACACATCTGTGGTCTAGTGGTTCGACCACCGGTGTCAGATCCAGAGATCCCGGGATCGATCCCCATATGGAGCACAATATTGTGTGCTTGATTTGATTTGTAGTTAGATTTTGATTAAGTCCGCCTGGCTAGCAGCCACTATCTTACCTAAGTCTATCGCCAAAACAACAATTATGAAATTGTTGTGTTCCGGCATTTAATGGTAAGATAGCAAGTTCCTCAGTTGGTTGCAGATTCCAGGTGAATTGCGTTTCCACCTACGGCTTTATCATAACTTGAAAATCAGGTGAGATAAAGTCAAGCTCCTCGCCGTCGTACTATAAAAACTGTTGCTATTGCCATTTTGTCAAAAATATTCACACGCTATTGTAAATATCAAAAATAAGCTTAACCACGATTGCAATCAATAGACAATGAGCCATTGAACTTCACAATAATGAGCCGGATGCGCCTGCGCACAAATTAGATCAACACAGATCCATATCAAATGCGAAGGACTTTTGTATCAATAGCACTTTTGTAACTTAAGCCGTGTTTGGTGTGTACTCGCACTTATTTCAAGGCAACATGGTGACCTTTGTGCTAATAATTGGTATTTATAAAATAAAGCTGTTTCTAATTTATTTTTAGATTAAGAGTAGATTAAAAAAGTCACAACCACTTTTTTTTCACGGAAGTGGTACGTAAAACATTTTGTTGCTACACACAAACAGATTTTGTAAGTTACACAAAATTATACTAGCGAAAGTTGGTTTGGATGGATGTCCCACAAACTAGGCGTTCAAATGTACGCGTAGTCGGTTACGCGTACACAGGAACGCCTAGTCCTTACTATTGTCACTATCCTAGTATAGGAAAAAAAGATACAAAAGTAAAGTAATATCAAAAGAAGAATGGTTTAGTGTTTGGGTGGCCTCTGGTGCTTTGTTGGTGATCACAGGGTTGAAAATTTACAACCAGAAAACGATCCATCCTAGCTGTTTTCTTGCCTGAGGGTCTGTTCATGGGTCAGCTTTTGGCCTCAAAACTGGCAAGAAACTGGCATGTCACATGGACCAAAAATCCAAATGACATGTGTCACTGGCTAGTATATTGCTAAACGGATTAGGCTTGCAAACAAAATACTTATTGAATGCTACTTGCAAACCGTGGGTATAAGCCACGTAGAATCCGAATAAAAAATTTAAAATTATTTTTTGTTCTAACATATAAAGCAGATACGAATTAACATTTTAAAACACAAGAAACAGCAACATCTATGTAAAACCGGTCAGCGGACGCAATGCATTCAAGTATAGTACCATATACATGGCATTGAATTAGCGTTATGACATAAATGGTAACTATCATAATTCTGGTTCACCATCAAAGCAAGAACAAATTATGATTATTTGTTTTGACTTGCATTTCAGCTTGTATTTGCTTGGGTTTAAACTGTTATAGATAATTATACTTTTGATACTATCACACAAGCTTGTGGATGTCCTAATAGGCGACTAGGGAATAAACTAGGAGATGGGCAGCAGCATCCACCCGAGAACTAAACACCAATACCGCGGTCACCAACCCGCTAGCCAAGCGTAGTGATTATGGAAAATCCCCTCATTGCACTCTTTGGAGGAGACCCATTTCCAGCTGTGGGACGTTCTTGCGCTGTGATGATGATGACAAAGAAAAAAAAACACCAACCCTGACCAACACTGAGGGGTTATATAGGCTTAATAATTACTAATTGCCAGTTGTGAGACCAAAAGCTGACCCATGAACAGACCCTTAGGCAAGAAAACAGCTAGGAAGGATCGTTTTCTGGTTGTAAATTTTCAACCCTGTGATCACCAACAAAGCACCAGAGGCCACCCAAACACTAAACCATTCTTATTTTGATATTACTTTACTTTTGTATCGTTTTTTTCTATACTAGGCAGATAATGACAATAGTAAAGTAATATCAAAACATGAATGCTATAAGGTCGTGGCCTCAGATATCAGATTGTTATCGTACCCAAATCTTGTGATACAGAAACAAGCGCTACTCCTGTGATACTCCAGAAAATATCACTAAATAGACTACGTACACATATCTAGGTGTATAGACAAACAAACTAACTGTCAAGGATGACTGTTATTATATTAATGTTCATATTTTATTGCATAAAAAGTGCCCCGGCCATCCACAGCGAGTTTTTATACATTCCTAACACTCTCCTACGGGCGATCAGATATGCTGAGCTCTAAACGGGCTATCGCGATGCAGCGCCACCTAGCGGCCGCGACGTATCGGGCAGATTTATGCGACGCATGTGCAGATGGCTTGTCTTTGCTAATTTTAGTTGGAATGAGGTAGACATCGATTGTTTGTGGTCTAGTAATACAAGAACGTTAGCAACTTGAACTGTGCGGGAAAAAAATGCGGTATTTTTGCTTGTTCAGAGGCAAAGATGTCTATTAGCCACGCATGTTTGTAAATATGTTTTGAAAGAGATCCCACTTCAAAAAAAAACACAAATATGCGTGAGAATTATCTCATACATTTTAAAACGCGGGTAAAATATTGTTGAAGACGGCAATCTCATCCAGAAATCACAACAATCCTGATGATTTTACATATAAAATGTTTTTATTTATTTCTTTATTTGGCACAGATTTCACCACATATACTAATTAAATAACTTACATATTACAACATTGAATTAACATAAAATACAATATTAAATGTGTAAGTACTAAATCCAAATTACGAATTAATAACAAACACAAATTACAAAAATATTGACAAATTAACAATTGAATAGGCTCATGATAGTTCCCTGGGAAAATCTAAACAGACTTAAGCCCGTATTTATAAAATACAAATGAATCACTTTGAATATAACTTTACAAGATAGCAATACTGTTCTGAAAAATACTCGATGGGGATTCATTCCGATGATGCAATAATACGCAACGTGGATATAAATCCGATATCCGAATCGTAAATAGATCACATATCTTGAGTTCACGAGGAATTTCCCCACAAAACTATCTCCTCATCTCTTGCGAAATGGAATTTAGGGAATCTCGGGGTGTGCCACAAATACTCGCTATCTTGACTGCCTTCTGGGACATTGTGTGGAGAGAATAACTGAGTTACTCCACTCAATAACACCTTTTTGCAACAGTAAATGAGTAAGTAGTTTGTATTATTTTTTTGTTGAAAAATGTCCATGAAGCCCAAAATAATATTATATCGTAAATAAACTAGCCGAGTGCGCACAAGCACACCAAATGATTTAACTAACATTTTGCATTTCGTACCTTTTTTTTTATTAAGTAAATGTAATAATGTAGATTTGTATTTAGTTAATTATACGGCAATAGAAATACACACACTGTGAAAACTTTAACTCTACCCATCACAGTTCATGAGATACAGCCTGCTGACTGACAGATAGACAAACAAACCGAAGCAGAGGCTTATAAATAGCGATTGCACCCTTCGGGTACGAAACCCTTTAAACAGTTATATAAGAGGCCACCAGGTTTTTTACCAATAGCCAAGTGGCTTTAAAGTGGCTAGAGTCAGGACAAATATAAGAAATTCAATATCTAAGGCCTCTTGAAACGAGCTAACAACACATATAAAACTAGTTTAATATGTGAACTCGATATATAATTGAATACAATTTATATATCACTGACCAAGATTTTCTGCTATTTTTTCGTGGGTATTGCAAAAAGTCCTTATTAGGTACACCCCTATATAGGTACACCTACAAATACAAAAGAGACCCTGGTATTTTCTGCTACGTTAAGACATTTTAGGATATATTTTTTTAGGATATATTTGATTTCTAGTGAAACGCTCAGGACTTTGTTCCCGTTATAGCACCACTAAACTGTATAAATAAGTTACCTTGAATTTCTAGTCCTTAGGACCTCGGAAGAAGAAGAGAAGGTTGATTCTCAGATAGTCAATTTTATATGTTTAGTTCAAAATCTAGGTAAAAAGAGGATTACTAGTGTGGTCAAACTCAAACTAATCATAAGTTGCTCTAGCCTAATTGTAGAATATCAAATTGCCAAAATACTAATAAAACGAGATAAAGTCAGCGAATTAAAACAAAATTTATATATCCCCATTGTGTCTGAAGCACCGCAAATAACTTTGTCTGGTCTTGTGTTAATTTCAATTTAAAAGACTATAAAAACAAACATTTATAAAATACTCCATATAAATGTTTAGTAAATTTAAAACAGATATGTAAAATTGTATCAAAAGTCACTTTTGTAAATTAAAACGCGCCGCGGTAGTTAAATGCAAAATTTATTGCTATCCAATGTCTAGGAATCTGATCAAAAATTGAAGATAAGGTATTAGATATCGCACATGCTACATTCCTATCATAGCAATAAAATGGAAACTCAAACGCCAAACACAATTAACTGTTGGTAATGAAACAAAAAAAAAACTTTTTTGGGTTTCGTACCTCTGATGATAAAACGAAACCCTTATTATGTATCTTTGGCTGGTCAGTCTGTCTGTCTGTCTGTCACACTCCATTTTCTCTAAAATTAATGAACGGAATAAGTTTAAATTTGGTAAATATATATCTTGATAACGTTATCATGTGCTGGTAGTGTATATACGAGAAAGTGATTTCAAGTTTCAAATGCTGACTTTGGGGGATAAAGTGAATAACAAAAATAAATGTCCCATCTTCAGGCTACATACTAAACAAGTATATCAAACGAAAGGGCTTGTCATGAGAGGATCAAATCTAGTTTTTGCATGTATGCATGCATAATTTAAAAATTATTTAAAAAATCGAAATGGTCTTCGAAACTACAGAGCCTAAAATTTTGAGGAAAATATAATGAATACTGGCCGTAACTTCTATTTTACAGAAAAAATGATTGTTTTACTAATTTTAACTTATTAACTTTGGAGCACGATTGTTGTATTTGTTGGACTGCCAATTAAGAGAAAGAAGCTCAACTGCGCGCGGTTGCTTTATTTTATTTTATTTTTATACTATGGCTCAACTCTTGTCCTCGAGGCTTGCCTGGGCAAGGATAATGTCAACAATAGAGCGAGCTTCCCCAGAAAATGACATTATTTTTTTTAGTTTAGAGTTTATTTTTATTGTACTAAGAGGAGGTGCTTGACCTTCATCACATCTGATTTTTTTATTTTTTTTTCATCTTATGATAAGGCTATGCTAAGGCATAAGCTGGAAGCGCACTTCACCAGGAATCTTCAACAAACTGGCTATGTTACCTCTTAATACCGGAACACAACATTTTAAGAACTGTTGCTATGACAGAATTGGGTAAGATGGTGGCGGCACCAACCAAAACAAGCACAATATTGTACTCCCCTTGGGGAATGAACCCGGGACCTCAGGATCTGATACCGGTAGGCGGACCACTAGACTACAGAGACGGTAATAAGTAGTTGGGTCGGACGTGATCAGAAAAAAACTGTATTTTTTTCACTGTTAGCTGAATCCACATTTTTGGAGTGCGCATTGTAATGACTTTCGGTAGCGCTTACGCCTTATCAATGGAATATCAACCAATATAAATACACACATAGTGTAGAATGTAGTGAATAGTGAAATTTGTAACATAACTTTTACTTTAAACATCCACTGAATAGAGCCTCCTCCAAAATTTTACCGTGCATTAACTTTATATGTTACTTAAAATACGGATACGTACTACGCAGGCGAAGCCGCAGGCTTAAACTAGTGTTATATATCTTACGTTGATCGCATTTATGAAAATTGCTTTGTTGACCTCCTTCATTTTTTATAAATACGCCATTGTATTTATTTTACCGCAAACCAATAAGATAAAAGTAATCATGTAAATATCAATGATAATAGAATAATATTTTGTCGTTTAGATAAATTATTTAAAAATTATGCAAGGTATCTTTGAAATGATACAATTAAGTATTTTAAGCACCGTTTGAACTTATAAACATATATTTTAAATACATAGTTGCTCTGTATTTTGTCAAACATTCATATGATACGACCGATTGGGCTCCAAATCTGATGAAATATTTTTTCGAAGCGACATTCAATTGTTTTTTTAAGTTTGGCATTGTTTTTTCATATGCATGTAGTTTTTTGTATACATAGACTTGGTAATACAATTCTCAGTCTCGAAACAGCTTACACACACAGTGACACAAAATGTGAAATCTTGACAATCCAAGGAATTATTCTCGTGAATAATCGACCATTTCATTTCATTTATTTGACTTTTTACAACTGTGTTTTTTATACTAGGCACGTCTTATACAGAAAACAATATGGAAAAAAGAAACAACTTCATCTAATATAAACTTAACTTACCTACCTCAAATATAAATAAATATTTCCATAAACACAATTTTACAACATTCTATCAGAAATGAACATAAATAGCAATTTACACAACAAGACACAGACACGCACATATAATAAACATTCGATAACATGTTAACCACAGATCAATAATGTCAACAAAACAAAACTACAGATAGGGTCATAATATTCTCCTTGATTAGGATTACAGTCAAAGGTGTTGCTAGTCCGAGCAAACAAATCGAACTAAATTTGAAATGTTAATGTATTCTGTAGAACGAGAAACAAATACAAGGAAATACATGAAAAAACAAATGATTGATCATGCAAATAATAATCGACCTTAGTGACCCAAAATTAAAACGCATAGCAGTTCTCTTGGACAATGGGAAGCAAACTCGTCTTCTTTTTCTCCTTTTGAGATTTAGATTGGTAATCTATTGATCGTGAGGCTTGCGTAACCTGGGTGAGGATGTGATTTAAGATGGAGAGAGCTATCGCAGAAGCTGCCTATTAAGGCACTGGTTCACATCCCATTCCATGCACTGATGGCACACAGTGATCTGCTTGGCTTCGGACTTCGGCAGGGAGGTCGCAAGCCAGAAAGACTACTTCGGGTCCAACCACGAGCGATAGGATCTTTCAGCCATAATCAAAATCCGGGGGCTTAAACCACTAGTTCCCACCCCCTACATTTTTTCATTGGCTCTGTTTACTAAGACTATCCTCGAATTGTTACAGTAATGACCGTCGCTTCAAATATTGTCTGTATTGATAAAAGATACCATAACGTATTTGTTATTTTTAGGTCATCAAAATTATGGCGCTTCATGCATCTGTAAAAATTACAGTTAGTAAAACGTTAATCAAGATGAAATAATAACCCTCTTTCTGATGCAGTCGGATAAAAACGATCGTAATTATATCTCATTACAGTAACATAAAATGTAACGAAACGCTGATATCAATAAATCGATCGTACGCATAATATAGTTACACTTCAAGATTCAATGATTTTATCACTAATTGCATAATTTTATTATAGCATTTTATGTTTAAAAGCAGCTTGTTGGACACCTTTTTTTCTTGAAAAGGTATCTGGTGTCATATACTCTGGTATTACAATTTAGGGTTCCGTACCCAAAGGATGTCAACGGAAACCTATAATTAATAAGCCTTAATAAACCTCCACTGTCCGTATCCGTTCTTCTGTCTATCATAAGAGTAGTAGGCCCCTTGTGACAGGATTCATCCGGGGAAGTACTACCCCCATACCTACCGCCAAGCAGCATTGCTTTGTTCCAGTTAGAAAGTATGGTTAACACCTTTATGCCTCAAGTTGACGGACGCAATGCAGTGCCGTGTAGGCTATGTTCTTTGTAGATGTGACCTACGCAGTAGGGCATTATTACAGGTAAGATGGTGGACAGGTGGGCTACTTGCTTGTTCCGTCTCTTATTTGCATAAAAAAAATGAGATGAACCGTACTAGGTCTGCTAAAATTTTCACAGAATATGTTTTTCTATTGCCGCTATAACAACAAATAATAGAAATACAATTAAGTTAAAAATCAAGGGAGGGCCATTTATTTTACACGTATATACATGATTTTAAGTCTTGTGGGCGGAACCCGCTATGTGGGAGCCCGCACTTGGTTGTCCCCTGGGTATCGCTTGTATATTTAATGATGAAGTTTTAAGATATTTAGGTTTTTGCGAAAAGGTATCAGACAAATATTAGGGTATACTATTTTTAGATCTGACGCTTATGTAGCGCTAAAAATATAACGCTGTTTTGTTTATATTAAGATTTTAAGGATTTTAATAGTGTCAACTTAGGTATTAAGAGGTAAGATAGCTCAGTCAGTCAAACTTTGGAAGATAATCACGTTGGAAGATATCTCGCTAATTATAATCGTTTATATTTTCATGTATTGGTCTTTCGGTAATGAACATAGGCCTCCCCCAATCGACGCCACAAATATCGATCTGAGCTGCCTCCATCCATCGACCCGCATCAGCCACAATTTCGTCGGTCCATCGAGTTTTTTATCGAGTTTTGGAAATTAATCCCTGTTAGTTAACTAGATTAAACATATATTTCATCCGGCTATAACACTGAAACCTTATCATGCTGCTAGCTTGGTGGACCTTTACGGGTCCTAACTACATAACCACTTGATTGCTTCTGGTAACAATGGTACCCAATTCAAAAGCTCTTGGTAACAATCGTTACCAACATTTTTTTATTGTATGGGGAAGCGCTTGGCCTTCATCTCACTTGGGTACAAGTTAAAAAAGGCCGATGGTGGAGGTGCACTTCACCCGGAATCCTTAACAAACTGAGGTACTGGCTACCTTACCTCTTAATGCCGAAAGACAGCAATTTTAGAATTGTTATTATGGCGACAGAATTAGGTAAGACGGTGGTAGCTAGCCAGTCGAACTTAAACAAAGTCCTACAAAAACCAAACCGAGCACAATATTGTACTTCCCTGGGTATCAAACCCGGGTTCTCTGGATCTGAAATCGGTGGGTTGAACCTCTTGACTACAGAGGCGGTTTCTAGTAAACGACTCTAAACTCTATTTTAAGGAACATAAAGTCTATCGTAAACATTTTTTAACCATAGACAATAAAAGCAAGTTGCTTTTAGAGGTTATATTTATTTGTTCCACATCAAAAAAATATTTTATTTAGAAATACAATGTGACGATCAAACTAGCATAGCGTAGCCATTTTGTAGTATTCTGTGTTCACTCAGTTCAGTGATAACATGATAATAATTCAGCCGTTACTGTTAGTACGAGTAATTGCCACGGTTCCGCTGCCCGGGGTAGACCTAGATTACACCGACCTCCACCTATACTTTTTACTGGATGAAGTATCTTCAATCCTGTACCGTGGTGTACCACAACTTGTGAAACTCGGCTGCTTCTGAAAGGTGCTTGTGTCATGTCATGCCTGCTAATATTTAAAAGTCAACTAAATGTGACAGTAATAGGCAAAGTGCGATCAAATCCTAATAATGATTGTTCTAATATTTATATTTTGAACATTGTTATCAGTAAATTATCAAGTTACCTACCGTACAAATATATACTTAACTGGATACACGCTGCGTAGCTTATAAACAGGGTAATAGCTTTATATATCGCAAGAGTATAAGTACATTAATGTTTACCTATGCATTAATAACATAGAAACCTATTGATGCACGATTCCGAGTTTTTATTGAATGACCTTTTAATAATTATTGTTCTTATTTTAATCTTTTTGACATTGTTATCAGCAAATTAGTAAGAAGAAATTTACAACATTTCATCTATTTATAGCGCTATGTTGGTACACTTCACAAAAGCAATCATAATAATTATATTCAATACCGAATTCATTATTAAATGCCACGCGTACAGTCGCAGAAAAAAGTGATTTCGAGCACGTCCGCTCTCGTTTCGAGCTGTCTATTCATAAGACGTCTTAATAAATCAGCGCCGACTTTGGTTGTAATGACATGATTTTTTGAATGCTTTTCGTGGCGCAATCTCAATTAGCCCGATGTGCTGCTCGTTAAAATCGGCCGGTCTGGATCTTTTCGATGGTGTGATCGGGGACAAAAGACTTTGAACGGAGCTTCAAGAATTTTGTAAGAAATATAACAATACTAAAACAGATAGTGTGCCCAGCTGTGATTAAGGTTATATGTTGAATTCCCACCGTGGACAAATACTTGTGTAATGATCAAAGGGTTGTTCCTGTTGCTTGTATACTATGTACAAAAAAAGTGTTTTCTATTCGTGATAGATAGATCATATTTTCTTACAAGACGCACACTTCACGGCATACGAAACGAGTGAAATACTAGCATACTTCTGTTAAAAAACCATTAAAACTTCTGAACAAAAAAAGAAATTAAGAAATTGAAATAACACACAATAAGTGTATGTATTTAGTTCCCGTAGTACAAGTTATTTTTAGAACCTACTGGACTAGATGGCGCTGTGTTAATAATTGTATTTAATGTTCTATGTTGTATTTAATAATTTAAATTTTAAAATTAAAAGAAAATTAATGGAATTATAGAGATTACTATAATCTTTTTTTTGGATTAGCACTTGTTAGTTACACTACTGTTAAATACATATAAATAAACTACTTTAACTTTTGGGTGACTGGTTATCAACAACAGATAATCCTGAAACGAATTTATTAAATGGGCGTTTGAAACTTTACTAAAAAAGTAAAAGCAACCCGGGAACGTAGTCCCAAGCATTTAAATAGAGAACTCAACATATTTATTCCAGTCATCCACTGTTGTTAGTGAGTGTACGTACGCCTCTGTACTGCTCCCATTATCCCACTAACGAGGTGCATTTCTTTCCAGCTGTAAGCACCAGCCATTTCGGGAAGTGACCGACAGCCGGACATTCCGAAAAAACGATGATTTGTGACAACTCACTGCGACATCACAATTAAATCGAGTGACAAAATTCGTGTTATGATTAACTGGAGCCGACTGCCAGTTCATTAAAGACTTTATTATAATCGTAGTATGGTTCAAAGTTGTTTTAATAATTGATTAAAATTTTCTATAGTATATAGTTAAGTTGACGTGTTTGTCTGAACTCTTTAACGGTTTACCCAGTATAACTAAACATCCTCTATTCGGGAAATCAGCTACCTACGTAATATTTTTTTATTTATTTTTATCAATTTATTGATTCTCAATAAGTTTTCTTTTCATCATGTTGTATTTTTTTCTATTTTTCGATGACTCTATGATGTAAGCTGATGGTTTAGTTGGTAGTTACTATCAACTGAGCTATCTGCCTACTGCGTTGTAGGTTGTGGTCTATATTCCCACCCAGGACAAACATTTGCATGATGAATATGGTGTTTGGGTGTTGTATTGTATGATAAGTATGTATAAACAAAAAAAAGTATATACCCATATATAGTATTCTACCAGTAATCTAGTTCTCAATTTACAAGTTATGCTTAGTTTGTGGTTAGATGACGTTGTGTGAAATTAACGTCTTGTAAGCTATGATTGTATTTTAAATCTACTTATCTTTTTAGGTCTACAAAACGTCTGGCAAAACTAAAAGACTGTTAATGCAAATTCATGTATAAAAATTACAATGGAAAAGAGAACATCGCTGGAGCTAACTCGAGTGCTGAAGCTAGTGACGATAAAAAAGACAATTAAATCAGTTAAGGCTTTATTGTTGCCATTTTAGGATGATGACAGTTACATCATTATAAAACGTTACAATTATCCGTTACTTTTGAATGATATAGAGCAGTCGATTACGTGATTTCGTTTTATGAATGGCAGCTCAGTATAACAAGGTCAGTAACCTGAAGACCGATAAGAAGTCTATAGGTCTATAGAAGTCTAAGGTCGTAGATAAGGACTATTCATCTTTTTTTTTAAATATTTAGTCCTTATCGTCCTTTAAGCCACCAATTATGCGATTCTGAAGGTAAATTTTCCGACATCAAAAAATATATGGGATGACATTTTGATCTTATAAAAGTCACGTAGTAATTTATCCTAAGTCAAAATCCCTTAAATGTATAGCGTCAGATATTTTCGCAATTTGCTATCGTTTCATTTTGCTGTAGCCTTTAAAAGTGTTTTTTTTGGCTTCGTTTGGAGGAGACCTCCTCCATTCATGTCGTTGGTTTGTCTAGTCTTCCAACTTAGCATTTAAATGTGGTTGCTATCTGAGAATTACTCCCAATTTATCAATAAAATTTCGTTCATTGATCGATATCAATGAACGAAATGGGATGATAATTTGACCTTTAAAAAGTCACGTGGTTTTTTTTAAAGTTTCTACCACTTAGTGGTGATGGGTTCAGTGAGACATTTTAACTCGGAAGTTCAGAAATATGAGTTAGTCAACTAACTGTTTGACTAGCATTCATCCCACTTCCATTCCTCCTATACTTCACTCCCATACAATTACAAATTCTTTAAGCTGCGAGCCCTATTCTCCGCCACTTCAACTTGCTAATTACAAATTCTGAGAGCTTTACCATCCAATGTTTACAGAACTTTAATTAGATTCGTATTGTCTTTACGCTAGTTCGTGTGTCATTGTTTGAGTGGCTTGTGTCCCCAACTCATAATAGTGAACATTCCCAACAAACAAAACCCTATTGAAACAAATCGAAGGCAAACGGTAGTTCACGGTAGCAGCTGAATTATTCAAATCAATATAGGTCGTTATTCCAACGCAATAAAGGTTACAATATCGAGACATTCTAATGGGTAAGCCCGGGGAGTTCATGCATAATTCTGGACCGAAATATGGGAATGAGTTTTGGAGAAATCTCAAGATTATGTTCATGAATATTCAGTGTATTTACGTGTATTTGAGTTTTGTATTACAGCTCGTGAGAGCAGTGAAGAGACAAACATGTTAAGGACGCGAGCCGATTACCTTTCATTTCTTGATTTCTTGTTTATGATAGGTTAGCTCTAAGTCTAGCCTTGTCTAGCTCTAAGTCTATGTGTCTATCGTCCTCCCCAAGCAAATTACGCGCTATTTGAGTCCACTATGGAAAATGTACTAAGCAAAATATTCAGTCGTAATAAATCAATAATAGTGCTCGGTGACTTCAATATTGATATACCTGTAAATCCTCTAACTGAAAAAATCATTAACTTGTTTAAATGTTTCAACCTTAAGCACCAATTCGATAAACCAACTAGGGTAACTCTAACAACTGCCACTTGCATAGATAATGTATATTGTAGTGATATTCCCCTTGAAAAAGACGTGTTTAAAAAATTTGATTCAGACCATTATGGTCAATATGTTTTATTTGATTGTAACTTACAACAAGAGCTACCGGAAATCACATGCAGACCAATTACCGAAGCTAGCATCATAAAATTCCAAAATAACATAAGTCAAAAGATTTCCCTGATCCCATGCTTGAATGATCCAAATGAGCTTTATAATATATTGTCTAATCTAATACATAAAGAACACGAGTATACGTTTCCACAAAAAACGTGCAAAGCTAAATCTGGTTCCATGTTTGCAGATTGGGCAACAGCCGGTATCTATAAAAGTAGGAGTAGATTGTATGAACTTTATGCAGAAAGAGAGTCAAGGCTACACGATTTACCATTTGTTTCTTTTGTCAAAAACTACTCAAAAGTCTTTAAAAAAGTATGTCATGCTGCGAAATCATTGCAAATAAAAAGGAAAATTGAGCAGTCATCAAATAAAATAAAGGCTACCTGGAAAATGATAAATAATCAAACAGGTAAAGCAAAACATTTGAAAAAGCAGATAAACTTAAAAGTTGACGATAGAATTTTGACTGATAACTATGAAGTTGCTAATGAATTTAACCGTTTCTTCTCTTGTGTACCAAAAATTGTTACTCGACCATTAAACTCCTCTGTTGATTGTGCTTTAGCCTTTCTTGAAACAAGTGTTGAAAGGTGTAATGCTTCTTTTAGCTTCAGACACGTCAATGCTGATTGTATTCTAAAAACTTTTAAGTCAATAAATATTAAAAATACTGAAGATCTCTGGGGGATGTCCGTAAAGATCTTAAGCACGATTGTTTTTGAAATAGCACCATGTCTAGCATATATATTTAATAGAAGCATCGACGAAGGAATCTTTCCAGATCTTATGAAATATAGCAAGTTGATTCCTTTATTCAAATCTGGAAATGAAAAGGATCCAGGAAATTATCGACCAATCTCAATTCTGCCAGCATGTAGTAAAATATTTGAAAAACTTATTCTTAACCAGTTGTTGTCACATTTTAACTGTAACAGGCTACTTCATGAAAAACAATTTGGGTTTACTAAAGGTCGTTCAACCACTGACGCTGGTGCCATGCTGTTGAAGTACGTTTTTAAAGCCTGGGAAGGAAAACAGGATGCCATAGGAGTATTCTGTGATTTATCTAAGGCTTTCGATTGCGTAGATCATGACACCTTAATCTCAAAGCTAAAACACTATGGCATTCAGAATCAGGCAATAAGCCTCATGCGTAGCTACCTATCGAATCGCATTCAAAAAGTAGACATTAACGGTAGCAAATCTTCGGGAACATCCACTAACATCGGTGTACCACAAGGGTCAATCTTGGGGCCTTTTTTGTTTCTAGTCTATGTCAATGATCTGCCTTCCTGTGTAGGGGATTTATGTGATATTGTATTGTTTGCAGACGATACTTCATTAATATTTAGAGTTGATAGGGCTAAAGATAATTATGATTGTGTAAATGCTTCTCTAGCTAGAGTTCTTGATTGGTTTACGGTAAATAACCTCTTATTAAATGAGAAAAAAACGAAATGCATTAGATTCACCTTGCCTAACGTTCAAGTCAGCAATGCTAACATTATCTTAAATGGGGAAATACTTAACTTTATGGAAGCAACTACTTTCTTGGGTCTAAATATCGATGCAAAGTTGCAATGGGGTATTCATATTAATACATTAGCTAGCCGGCTAAGCTCGGCAGCTTACGCAGTACGTACCATAAGGCATCTTACTGATGAAACCACGGCGAGGTTAGTTTATTTTAGTTACTTTCACAGCGTTATGTCCTATGGCATATTTTTATGGGGAAATGCAGCAGATATTGAAAGCATTTTTATCCTGCAAAAGAGAGCTGTACGGGCAATTTATAAATTGAAAACTCGTGACTCTCTCAGGGAACGTTTTAAAGAGATTGGTATTATGACAGTCAGCTCCCAATATATTTATGAAAACCTAATGCACGCACACAGGAACATTGATGAGTTTGTTAAAAGAAGTGATGTACACAGTGTTAATACTAGAAATAAAAATAAACTTGACATACCTAGGTATCGCTTAGGAAAAGTAAATAATTCATTCTTAGGAAACTGTGTACGATTCTATAATAAGCTTCCTCAAAGCGCCACCAAACTCTCTGCTCGTAAATTCAAATTGTATATAAAGAATAATTTAATTAAAAGAGCCTACTACAAAATAAGTGACTATATCGACGATAAGAACGCGTGGCCCGATGTTGCTATACCAGTTGACAGTTAAATGGTGTTTTTCAATGTCAAGAAACTGCCCATTAGATAGTTATGTAGTAATCAATGTTTTAAGATAATATTAAGTTTTTAGTTTTATGATGTAGGTAACACTTGTAATGTTATTAAATTATTATAAACAATGTACCTAAATGTTAAATGGATTTTCAAAAAAATTAATCAGCCCGAGGTTCTTGCCTTTCTCCTTGTGTGCTGGTCGCGATTCCGAACAGGCGGTAGATTTGACGTTTCAAAATGATCCTAAAAATCTTAATGAATAAAAATATTTGACTTTGACTTTGACTAAGTCAGAGCAAGGATGAGGTCTACGAAAAGAGCGAGTTTTTCCAAAGGCACTATCTCTCCCGCGTACCAACAGCGCAAACCGTTTTACGCCGGACTTTGGCTGAGGGTGGTAGCCAGGTGAGCCAGGTGGCCCTTTACAGGTCCACCAGTATTGTGATCATTCAGCCGTAACCGCTAGCAAACTCTAGCGATTTCATGCCCTAAATTACACTTATTCCATTACCCACCTACATTTTTATTATATTTTATAACAATAATAATAATAATCGTTTATTTAAAACAAAAACAAGGTTTTTTACTTACTTAATAATTAATTATATAAGTGGTTATATAATTATTTATTAGGTGCAAAATACAGTTTGGTACATTGATTTAGGTAGGTATATTATTTATGGTACATTCCCTCCGTGCTAGTTTAAAAACTGTGTTACGACAGGGAAAGGAATCCTACATACTATACTTTAACAGGTAAGAATATAATTATAGGATAAGATAGTTAATCTAAGATCAGGTTTAGTGACTTTATATGCCTAGTTAGTGGTTTTATCAGGAGTCCTTTAATATGTAGTTACTTATAATAAAATAATTTTAGAAGGAAATAAACCATATAGTCCACTTGAAAGCAACTGTAGATGTGGTGTTAGATATAGCAATTCACAGTGGTTACTTATTCACTAGCCTCATAGCTCAGTTGGTTTGAGCTCTTACTCTTGTCTGTGCTGCAGGTGCAATTCCCACGCGGGGCAATAATTTTTGTGATGAATTGAGAAATTCATTTTGTATTTGGATGTTATTATGGTATCTTAAAAGGTATTTTTTTTACAAAAAAAAAACGTGTAATCATGTTATCCGTAATCTAGTAACAACATATTACAAGCTTTGCTTAGCATAGGGCTAGGTGGCGTTGCAAATAATGTCTAGAAAAGTTATGTTAGAAAGTGTTCTGGATAGATTTTTATAAGCTTAACAAAACTAATATCAATGTAGTCATTTCATTGACACATAATATGGCTAAGAAAAGTGCTGTACTTTCATTGGTATCAAGATTGAAAAATTGATCTTCTCTCTCTCTCTTAGGCTGTGACCGCCTTGACAAAATCTTTGATGTTTATTATTTAGACTTACTTCATCAAGTTATTTATCTCAAGATCTAACGTAGGTAGGTAACTACAGCTAGTCTAACTGAGACAATATTTGCCGACCCAATAAAACCAAACCTATATCACTAGGTAATACGTTACCTACAACATTTTGGTACGTGATGTATCCTCTGACTGTCTTCATGTAAAATAAAGGCACATTTTACTAGGTGTGCGTGTTTTGCTATCTTTGACCCAATTCCTCCTAACGCTCTCCACCAACGGACTAGCCAGACCGCTACAGGTACCCGTTTTTACTAAAATTTATGAAAAAATAGAATTACAAGTCTAAATATCTTATATTTTTTGTTAAAATTATTATCTGTTTTCCAATATAATATAGGGTTAGGTAGGTAGGTAAGACAGCCAGTCCTTAAATCTGTTTAAGGATTCTGAGTGAAGTGCGCTACCATCTTCAGCCTTATCATAAATTGACACCACTAAGAGAAGGCAAATAAGTTTAATGACTTAAACAAAGTACTACCACCAATCAAACCAAGCACAATATTGTACTCTCCCTGGGGATCTCAGATCTCAGGTCTCATCCTCGATCTCAGGACCTCTGGGTCTGAAACCGGAAGACGAACCACTAGACCACAGAGGCGGTTAAAATGTCTTATTAAAAGCCTTGTAAGATGTCCCTTGCTTTTACGTAAACAAAGATAAATGGATACATCGTTGTTTATCCAAACAACGATGTATCCATTTATCTTTGTTCCAATTCCATAACTTTACTTCTAAATAGATAGTAGGTTGGAGCCATGAACTTTTTGTTGCATCGTTGGCTTGCACCAAAGCACAGAACATTTCACTGCCAATAATTAGAAACAATATTGTTCCAAGCAGAAGCTTGCAGGTTTCAAAGTACTGTCTATCTAACTTTATTTGCTACTCTGTGACTTAAACGGTATTTTGAAGCAAATAACTCAATGATATACTAATATAAATTGTGGCTTGATATATAAAAGTCTAGTATTTTATGAATCATTAGCAGGACAAACATTTGTGTGATGAATATAGATATTTGTCTTGTGTTTGGGTGTTGTATTGTATGATATGTAGATATGTATTTACAAAAAAAAAGTATTTAATTATTCTATCTGAAATCCAGTTCCCATATTACAAGCTATGCTTAGTTTGGGGCAAGATGGTGCTGTGTTAAATTAATGTCCTGTAAATATTTATAAGTTAACTAACTTTGACGAAAATCATTATCATTCTACTCTCTTTTTTCCATGCTGGGCAAATGTAGTTGACACATGTTATTTTCTTCGTCTCACTCCCAAGCCATCAAATATGTCACTATAAACTCAATTTATTTCCATTTGATGTATTCTCCCTTTCGTTAAATGGTAAAGAAATAAAATACAATTTAAAGGCACTCACATTTTATTTTTCATTGTATCAAAAATATATTAATATTTATAAACATGAAAAAAAATGTAAACATAAGTCAACATTTGATTTTCATTGATTTATAAGAGCATTGTGTAAACTAGTAGATATTATAAATATTTTACATATTTTTATGTTAGGTATGTATAATTAAAATATACCAAATTATTTATTGTAATTTTTCAATCTTTGTATAAAAAACCTCATGACAATTAGTATATAATTATTAACAGTATCAAATCTGCTTTAATATTTTGAGGCAATAGGCCAAAAATTATTATCATAAGATATTATGTAAGACAGAACAATATGACAGATATCTTCTTCCTTATTTGTGACATGCCAAAACCTGGCAATAATAATAATATTAACTACACTATGTACTAGTAAGAACTTTTAAACGGAATGTAATAGTATAAAATCCAACAAAATTAACAAACAACAAAAACACACACTAACGCTAAAATAATACAGTAACTTGAAGTACTACTAAACATTATGACTCAATAAAACTGGCCTTAGAACTAATAAAATAAATACCTAAATACATTTACAAGACTCAAACTTTTGTACATTTTTGAGCTATTTTTACTGGCCTCATATCCCACATACAAAATTAACTGGTAAAAAACACTGGCACGTAACTGGCAATTAAAATGCATTAAATTGTTCAATTTTAGGACAAACTACAAATGCATTTGAAATCTTTTCTTATTTCTAAAACATTATTTACAAAATTATCACTAAGACATCTATAGCACAATGAAAATCATTTTAATGGTAAAAATCAGGTAATCAAGAACAAAGGAATGCATTAAGTAATACTTAAATACTGTATGGCAGAGTATTAGAAAATAGCTAATAAAATACTAAACTATTTACATCAATCATGGCCAATAAAAAGCCTTTTATCGCCTAGCGATAGAGCTGAGTAAGAATAAGAAAATATACGCGATGAATAGAGAACATCCTCTTTTTGGGAAGTCGGTTAAAAAATGCCCGAAAGTAATAGGAAAAATTCAACCCGTCATGGGCACCTCTTCGGTTCTCTTAGGAACGAGTGACAAATCTAGAGGATTCTTCATCATATCTTTACTTTCTTCAAGGTCAATGCTTAGTTCTGGTTCCGAGTCACTGACATCTTCATTTTTCGGACTTCTAAACAGGACTGCTGTGGATTTGATAGATAGGTCTATGGGTTTGTCCTGATCTATAGCAATGCCAGCTACAACAGGGGAATGTAGCATAAGGTCTCCGCCATTCCGGCTAGGCCACGGCATCGGCACAGATCTATGTAAAGGTAGAAATGGCGCACTTCTTGGTGAGAAACTAGGGGATGGTGACATAGTGAATGGAGACGGCGGCATCGACGGCTGCCTCCGTTTCCGCACGTCCTTGCTTTGATTTCTTATCGCATGCAACCGAACGTCTTTTTCGCTGCTCGGGGAAGATGCAGGTCTGAAGATGCTTAAACCACTGGTGCTTCTAGAACTATTATCATCTTCTGGATCAGCAGAAGATGCACCGGAGTCTGACGGTGAGACACTCTGTCGTGTTATTTCATCTGTGAAACTTTTATCTGTGTTTTTGTAGTACTCCGCCAACGCAGCTGCCGGGAGCAAGTTCGTTGGGAGAAAAGATGGGTTTATTGACGTGTTGAAGTTTGGTGGAGATTTACTGCTGTGTAGGTGGATTTGTTGCTGTTGTTGCTCTTGGAGTAAGCAATGAATCTTAAACCAATTGGATCGTCGCCCGTATCTGGAGCCAGATTTGGACATACCGACGAGTAGACACTTGCGGAGACGGCATGCTTTACAAGCGGTTCTGTTCTTTTTGTTGATGACACACTCCCCGTTGTTCTTGCATTCGGATATGGAAGAGAGGTTGTTGTACGTCCGCCCGAAGAAAGACTGAAACAAAAGAAACGATTATTAGATTCACATTATTAGTTACCCAAGATCTTGAACCTTGTAGGGCAAATCTACAAGACTCATCAGACCTGTCGTTTTGTATGGATCAAAATGTTGGCCAATGGAAAAGACTGATGGAAAAAGTGCAGGTGACTGAAATTCGGATGTTAAGTGGTTGCGACAAGGATGAATAATGTTAAGGAATTAATAAAAAAAATATATTGTACTACGGCGGAGAAGCACATAGCCTTCATCAAGCCTGGATTAAAGTTATGATAAGGCCGAAGGCGGAAGCGCACTTCATCCGGAATCCTCAAGAATCTAAAGATTTGACTATTTTACCCCTAAATGCCTGAACACAACAATAACGAATTGTTGTTATGGCGATAGATTCAGGTAAGATGAAAGTAGCTGGCCAGTTGGACTTAAACAAAGTCCTACTACCAACCAAACCAAGCACAATATTGTACTCCATTAGAAATCGAGCCCAGGACCTCTGGATGACACCAGTGGGCAAACTACTAGACTACAGAGGTGCAAAAATGTTGGCGTGGTATGGACGTGTCATGCAAAGGAAAGAAAATCACGTAGCTCAAATAATGTTAGGTATGAATGTGGACGGAAGTAGAAGTAGGGGTTGACCGAGGAAGATATGGATGGACTGTGTGAGTGAAGATATGAATGTGAAATGATTGAATGCTGAGTTGTCGGGTGACAGGGGAGAATGGAAGAGAAGAACGTGAGCAGTGCTATGCAGTAAAAAAAGGAGAAGAATTTACGCAAGATCTTTGTGATGTATGTACAAATAAAAAAGGCCATTCGATTTTCGCAAGACGTCCGGTTTCGGTAAACGCGCCTGCATTAATTTTGCGTAAAATATCGACAGGATTGGTCGCATAAGAAAGAACAGTTTACACGATACAGTTAAAGAGAATCATCCGTGGGATGCCAGCTCGGAATTAAAAGTAACATTTTTCAAAAAGTCATCATAAAGAGTGGGTATTGCAATCTGGGTCAGCGCGAATAAGGCCGTATCTCACACTTAATATTGCTGGGGGAACAGGATCTGCTTGACGTAAGTAATGGGGGTCTTTTGCGTGTATTTTTTAATAAATTTGGAAGTTTTTTTGGGAGTCTCCCCGCTGGGTGCGGATCGGCTCTTCTTACTCAATTAGATTGGTTGTGTCATACGAAAGCGTAAAATATGTGACTGTGTTACAGTTTCGTTTGCGGCAACTTTCAGCAGTAAATAACGATGTGCCTCGTTATTTGGGATTACGACAATATTTTGGAATGCAATTTGTAATTTGAAGTACCTACATTTTGTGGGGATTAACATTGGATGGAATTTTGTTTTCTAATTGCAAGTCATATTTTATCGCTCTTTTGAACTTTTAATTACAATCGACAATAACTTTTGATACGTAAGTACTAATTATGTCGGTATTTTTTGTATGCTTCTCTTTCTTTATCTGTCCCTTTTCCCTTTGCTTAGGGTTGGGTCTAACAGCCCGACTGCTTAAATTTCTGTATGCAAATTTGTAATTTTAATTTAGAGGGCATTGCTTTCTTAAAAAAAACAGGGTACAAAGATTTCTTGTTTTGAATATTTGAATGTTTAAAATATTAATTGTCATCGAGAATCTCGATTAATAATATCTCGAGTCATTGTGAAGGCATAAGAAACCAATTAAATTTGAATCCAAAAACACAACCTACTACCCGATGACTGTAAGAAGATGGAGTAACCACAGATAACCCCAAGATGTTCACCCAGATCCATAAAAAGTAGCAAAAATGCCCTTACCGTAGACAATTGCGGTGATTCGCGAATGAGTCAGAGAGATTAGAAATTTCAGATATGGACGCTTCCTTATGGGTGCGGATCCAGCGTTACAGATATATGTAAGGGCGTATTCACATTGACATTGTATAGTGATTTATGACGAACCCCATCGCACTGTTTTGGCTGCTTTGGAGAAGGCATATATCCAGCTAATACTTTTGATAAATAATAGCAAAATGTATTAACTTGATTATTATATATACCGTAAGTATGCAGCCTAGAGTTTATAATAAGAGATTTGACACAACTGATTTATTTTTTACTGGCAAGGGAGTTTTTAAAAGAGAGGTTGTTAAACTATTGGAGGAGGAAACTGCTTAGAAAGTAAAGTGCACATTGCACATTAATCAAAACATAATATATATGTATTTATTTATTCTATACAATATAATTCTGTGTATGTATTTATTATTTAAATTATGTTGTATATATATATATTCAAATTCAAATTTGGTATACATTTTTATTATTTTAAATTAATTGTTCATTGTTATTATATGTATGTATAGTTTCTCAATTTGTATTAGAATGATAATATTCTTGCCTTGACTGTCTATTTAAAATTATATTTCTTTAAAATGTAAATCTATTATTGGTCTTAAGAAAAACATGTACTTATGTTAAGTTTATTTTAGAATAAGGACTGTTGATTTAGTAAATAAATAAATAAATAAAAATAAATAGATTCCGTTTTTATTTGTGTGTATGCTTTACCTTTTTTTTTATTGTACGACGGGGAAGCGCTTTGCCTTCATCTCACCTGGTAACAAGTTGAGATAAGGCCGAAGGTGGAGGCGCACTTCACTCGGAATCCTCAACAAACTGAGGAACTGGCTATTTTACCTCTAAATGCCGGATCACAACATTTTTTTTAAGAATTGTTATTATGGCGACAGAATTAGGTAAGATGGTGGTAACGCTAGGCGGACTTAATTAAAATCCTACCACCAACCAAACCTAGCACAATATTGCTCCCACTGGGGATCGAACCCGGGACCTCTGGATCTGAAATCGGTGGGTTGAACCACTAGACCATTGAGGCGGTAATAGTATTTACATTGCTTAGTTTCGGTTTCGATAGCACTATGTAAAGCAGTTATAACCTAATGCAAGGGCGGGAAAGCACTTCATTCTGTCTTCAGCCTTACAGAAGCTTACTAATTGAGCGGACTGTACGTGACTTGATTTAGTTACGTGTTTGCGGATAGCCGTGTAATGGCCAGCGTCCGTTCTTTTTGTGTCCACATTCATATTCATACCTACCGTACAAAGAAGTCCTTTAAAAGGCGAGTAATTGGAGTTTTTATTGCGAAATAGAATACTAATACTTTGTCTATTACCTACTTATAAGTTTATTCACAAACTATTAAAAAAATATGTGGACAATTATACTATATTTTCATCCAAAGGCAACCTTTGGATGGAAAGAGATCGCTTTTAGCGATAAGGCCGCCCATTATACCTAGTTTAGGTGTATTTCTTGTTTGTCTGTTTATTTTTTGTTTTTTAGTGTACAATAAAGAGTTTTCTATCTATCTATCTATCTATCTATCTATGTACAAGGGAAGCATTCGGGTTACAAGGACTGTTACAAACGATCTAAAGGTAACTCAACTGTTCGAGACCAGTACTGGATGGAAGCGTACCCAAGATACTGGCTGCATTGCTAAGCTGAATAGCTTAATTCAATGGCTAGTTAACGAAAAAATCAAAGCCCCGCAAGACTTTAGAAAGCCTGGACCGGCTCTGTTCTTTTATCATATATAAACTTTACTTGACTTATTGTTTATAGGCGTGATTTTTCCCTTACTATAAATAAAGACACTTTTTTATCGATGGTTAAGCAGTAAAATTTCAGCTCAATCCGTTCCGTTTTTTTTGCGTGAAGGAGCAGCAAAGAACGTGTCAGTTTTATATGGTGATGCTTGTATTCCCATTTCCATCTTATGGAAATTGATTTAGGAGATAAGTGCGACTTATATATTCAGTATATTCAAGACTATTAAAATATGTTGTCCATTTATGGTTTTTTCATAATTAGGATATTAACTATTATTTTTACTATGACCAATTTACCTACTAAATAATTATATATTTATGCATGTTTTGTTTTGAAAATTAGATAATTTCTGAATATTTGCTCTTATGTTATTATCCAATATCATGATTGTTTTACATTTTTATAACGGGTAAAAAACTGGTAGAAACAAAAACAAAACAGCACAGTTATAATGAGTAAAACTTGAGGCCAGTTTTACTCATTATAACATTATAATTACGACAATAATAACTAAATCAATATTACTGGACATTTAACACAACACTATCTAGACTCAAACGAAGCAAAGCCTATGCTTATAAGGGAATTTCGAATTATATTAATACTTCTAACCTTTTTTTGTAAATGTGATACAATATCACACCTAAATACATAAAAACTAACTAGATTCATCAAACATATGTTTGTCCCCGGTAGGGATCGAACCCATAACCTAGGAACAACGCTAAAAGCCAACTACCAACTGAGGACTGAGAACTTGGTACTACAACTTTTGAGTTGTAGTACCAAGAAAAAAAGACTTACGACTTTACTCTTTCGAGGATTCATCTCTTATCACTATTCAGAGCGAAGATCTTATGAGTATCATCTACTAGAAGGTAAATAGAGGTACGTCCAAATATACGATTGGCTTTCAAATAGCTAGCATTTAACCGCCTCTGTGGTCTAGTGGTTCGTCTACAGGTGTCAAATCCAGAGGTCTCGGGTTCGATCTCCAGGGGAGCAATATAGTGCTAGGTTTGGTTGGTGGTAGGACTTTGTATAAGTCAGCTTGGCTATCTACCACCATCTTACCGAAATCGGTCGCCATAAAAAATCTTAGATTTTTGTGTTCCGGCTTTTAGAGGCCAACACCGAACACATGATAATAAATAATAATAAATATTACAGGACATTAATTTTACACAGCGCCATCTAGCCCCAAACTAAGCATAGCTTGTAATATGGGAACTAGATTACGGACAAAATACTTAAATACTTTTTGTAAATACATACGTACTATATGATACAACACCCAAACACAGAACAAACATCTATGTTCATCACACAAATGTTTGTCCTGGGTGGGAATCGAACCCACAGCCTACAGCGCAGGAGGCAGAGTTACTACCAACTGAGCTATGAGGCTTGTCATAATGATAAGCAATGCAAGCACATCGCCGCTTGGCAGAATCTTGCCAGTGACACATGCCATTCGGATTTTTGGTTCTAGGAGAGTTGCCTCGCGATGTGACCTTCACCATCAGAGCATGTGCATGTATCAAATGCGAATAAACTTCCGAAAACCTGGCACCAGTAGGACTGAATTTGAACCCACCTCCCGGATCGGAAGGCGGTCTTATTCCCATTATGTTTCAATATTCAAATGTTGGTGACAATGTTGAATTAGATTTCTTTAATTCTACCAAGCGTATGAAACGCTTGATGAGCAACTCATTCTTTGATAGCTTAGTATAGTTATTAGTGTATTTATCTTTATTTTGTAACATGATAATTTGATCTTATACAGGTACCTCTATAATTATTTCTCATTGTTATTTATTAACGTCTACATCGCCACAAGACTGTGACTTTTATATCATAACTTCATATAACTATTTGTTGAAACTTATAATTAGCCCTTAGTTAACTAGTATTTATTTCTATAGTTTTATTAGCTGTTAGTTTTCCAAAAAAAATTCCAAAAAAAATTAAAATGTTATTATTTGTATTGTATTACCAACTATACTCTCAATACATAGGTAGTTATCAACATGAACTCTCACCGTAAAAGATGCATAATCCTAAGAGCAATCCCACATAAATCAACGATTACACAATATGACTCATTTACATATTACTGTTAAATCTGTGAGGTCCGACCAGATATACTTGTGGACCTCACAGACGCATAAATTCAAGATGCTTTATGAAAATGCCCGGTTTGTACGACGCAAATTAACTTGTTTATGTTTTCGTTATCTTATCAGATTTTTTATAATCATCATCAACAGAAAATAAACTAACCGAGTGTGGATATAGGTACGGAGATATCTGTCTTAGATTGCCAAGGCTCTCGGGGGGGTGGGTACCACGACCTCTTAGAGCATTCTAGTTTTGATATTACTTTACTTTTGTCACTATCCGTCCAGCGGCCTTAGTATGAGTTTCTGACAGCTAACGGAAACTATTTTCGTTTTCGTATAGGGCGCTTATTTCCATACATTTGTTTAGCGCATTAGTAAAGCAACTGTAGTTCCTTTCAATGTCCGCTAACCAAATGTATGGAAATAAGCGCCCTATACAAAAACGAAAATAGTTTCCTATAGCTGTCAGAAACTCATACTAAGGCGTGAGTATAGCAAAAACGAAAGACAGGTAATGTAATATCAAAATGAGAACGCTATAAGACATAGTAGCTAGGCCTCAGGAGGATGATCACAGACTTTATTTATACTGTCATAGAATTATCAAATGCAATGTCATTTCATCAAAAAAAAAACATTGTAATATGAAGAAAAGGGTTCTGGCGGCGGCGGCGAAGTTTTTTTTTTTAATGTACGACGGGTAAGCACTTGTCCTTCATCTCACCTGGTTACACAAGTTAGACTAAGGCCGAAGGTGGAGGCGCACTTCACCCGGAATCCTCAACAAACTGAGGAACTGGCTATCTTACCTCTGAATGCCGGAACACAACAATTTTAGAATTGTTATTATGGCGCCAAAATTAGGTAAGATGGTGATAGCTAGCCAGGTGGACTTAAACAAAGTCCTACCACCAACCAAACCAATTATATTGTACTTCCCATGGAGATCGAACCCGGGACCTCTGGATCTAAAATCAGTGGGATGAACAACTAGACCACAGAGGCGATAGCAGGCTTACAGGGAGATATTGATTTTCCAACGCATAGAGGATTGGGATGATTTATATTAGACCTCAATTTGTTTTTGTTTATATGTAATGTTGAATAACTTCCTAAAAGCCATAAATCTATTTATATATCAGCGTCTATTTCGTTCTAAAGTGATTCAAAACTAGATTCTTAGAAAACAAATGGCACTTCAATTACCAATAATTATTCAAATAATCATCATCATCATCATCATATCACCCCTCACGTCCACTGCTGAACATAGTCCTTCCCCGATCGACGCTAACAATAGCGACCCTGAGCCTCCTTCATCTTTCGCGTTTAATAATAGCCTTACAACAAACATAGATCCTTAGGTATCTGGTGACTGCTATCCTTTTAAAAGGTTATTTGAATTGAACTTTTTAAGTACTGATCCCCTTAATCTAAGATATTAAAAAAAGCAAATGAATCGATTTTTTTATATGTTTTGAGTAACGAAAATATATATAACGTATTAATATATATAGCGTAATAGGTTAATACTGTTCACCATATAAAAACAAAAGTTGTGGAATCCGTATTCACGCGTGGGCGTTTTCCCACGACCTATGAATAACAATACTTTTCTATTATGACAATGAATTTTGTTAAGCTATTGGCGACATATTTTATAGAGACTTAGAAGAGATATACTGTTCGAATTGGTAATTTTAGTAGACATAATAATGAATTATAGTATTCGTAAAACGATTTTAGTTTTATGCGTTTCATATATTTGTCACAGAATGATGAAATTTGATTAGTGCGGAAGAATTAGAGCAATTTGAAGAGCTCGAGGCTTCTAAACATATTTGATTAGGAATTTGGACTTCCTTTTTATTCGTTGATGGGGAAGCGCTTGGCTTGCATCTCACCTGGTTTGTTATACGTTCTTCTAGCCAATATTTTAAAAGCTACATATTTTACACCGTACCAATTTATTACATGATACTTTTTGATATAATATAATATAATATGGGAATGAGTGTAATTGGTTGCCAGTTCACCTCGAGCGTTATCATTAGTACTAGTAAAGAATGGAACTCGTTGCCTCTTTTTCTGCACCTAGTACAATTTTGAAATACGCAACTCCATTAGAAAAAGTTTTTTTTCAGCCAAGCGTGCCCTATCTTTTACCATATCTTCACTTGTTATTGAACTGAGGTGGTCGACGCTCGGCTATCTCCGATACCAAAAAGTTGTCTAAAGAACTGACAAGCTGGTAAAGAATGTGGCACGTTCCTATAACTGCACCCAAATTGAATATAACCTCATAAAATAACACCATAAAACATCAATCGCGAGAAAAAGTTCGTAAAAACCATATTACACCATATTTTGGTAATTTGCATAGTCAGTGCGTAGGCGCAGGTCAAAGTAACAAATTGACAAAAACTTTATTGAATGTGTTGCAGACTTTTAAAAACGCTGGTTTATTTCAAAATTACGTCATTTTACGTCTGATCTTTATGTAATTAGAGTTTTGGGTAGACAGTAACTCTTGTATTTCGTTATTTTAATCGTAGAAATCTATAACTTGAACATAAGCCTCTTCCAAAGCTGTTCATAAAATATGTCATACAGCATACATTCAACAACATGATTGATACTCATAAAACCATTTAAAGATGAGGTCGCTTTTTGTTATATCATTTGTTAGCCTCAAATTACATCAAAATGTAGACTAGTTAATATGTAACCTGAAATTCAAATACCAGATGAAAAAACTTTTACTGAAACTAAATACCAATTAAATTTTTGATCTTGCTGAGATTTTATGTACTATATGTATGTTATTGATAATAATATACGATCGACACGTTTTTTCTTTTATTCTATCTCACGAAGGCGGTTTAGATATATTTCCATGAAAGTTATATAGTTTACCATTGACCAATAGAGGCATTTTCAAATTAAATATAGGTACATTTTCAAACCAAATTTTAATGGCGCATCTAGATTAAAATTTTAAGAGTAAGTTTAAGATTGGTTCTGATTTTGGTTTACTTCTTTTTTATCTGCGTTACAAAGCGCTTACGCAAAACAGGTAAGTATCTGTTTGAGTAAGCTCAGAATCTGCATCTACACGCTAAATAAAAAACTATGCATAACAAGCAATGAAGTGGATTGAACCAACGGTCTTCTGCTCAGCTATGAATGACTTTTACCGCGTGGGTTTGATGGCAATCATTTAGATTTAGTGATCAAAGTGACTCACAGCAAACTAGTTCCGCAAACACCTGTCGAGTGGCGCACGATCGCTCACGGTTTTATTGATCTTAATACATAGAACCGTTGTATAGATTATTTACTAATTGGGAATCAACGCAACTCACACCATAAGCCATTAAATTGTATGGAACTTTTGTCATTGAATTTAAAAAATGAAACTCAAAATTCAAAATCAGATTTTTGAGAATAGTCATGTACCTACTAATATACCACCAATTATCCAATTATTAGCTATCAAGCCTTAGCGGTCCGCCGTCTGTCTGTCAAAGGACTTTATTTCACGAACCGAAATAGGTAGACAGTTGAAGTTTTCATAGAATGTGTACTTTTATTGTCGCTATAACAATAAATAATATAAATAAAATTCAAATAAAACTAAATGGTCTAATTACAAGAAACGTTTTTTTTTACCTTGTAATGTGAGTCGGATCTCTTCCGGTTTTATTATCCACTATCCCCCATGACCGCCTCTATGGTCTAGTGGTTCGCCTACAGGTGTCAGATCCAGAGGTCTCGGGTTTGATCCCCACTATCCAAACCAAGTACAATATTGTACTTGGTTTGGTTAGTGGTAGTACTTTGTTTAAATCCGTTTGGCTAGCTACCACCGTCTTACCTAATTCTGTCGCCATAACAACAATTCTGAAATTGTTGTGTTCCGGCACTTAGAGGAAAGATAGCCAGTTTCTCAGATTGTTGAGGATTCCGGGTGAAGTGCGCTTCCACCTTCGGCCTTATCATAGCTTGAAAAATTAGATGAGATTAAGGGCAAGCACTTCCCATAGTACAATAAAAAATAAAAATAAATTGAGTCGATAGAAATCGTTTTCCTTCCATTACGTATTCGCCTAAACTTTAAAATGATTCAGTTCTTCATGTTCACAAAATACTTCTTCGTAACTGATACTTACTAAGGTTATCAGTGACCCAATATAAGGTCATTACTCACAGTTCCTTCAGATCGTGATGTCAGCGCGATACAGTTTTCCTCACATTTTACTAAGAAATCTCCGATCTAGAAACAGAGTCATAGGTATTTGCTCTACATATGTAAAACCCGGTGTTTCTGCCTTCCTTGAATGGTGATGTGATGTGTTAATGATTCTGCGAATATCACTATTGGACAGGCACGATTTACGATGTAGAAGCATTATCGATGTTATTAGTATCTATATTCTTTTAAATTATTTATTTTATACAACTAATTTAGCATAAAACTACTCATTAGCCTACATAGGCTTGATTGTAATATAGTTTTAGAGCATATATCAATTTAATATGTACTAAACATTAAAAAAAAAAATTATGTGAGTCGAAATCTTAGCGAATGACTGTTGCTGCTCCGGCAAAGAAAATCATCTTTAACTAACCGTTGACTATCGTAAACGTTAACTAAGGGCACTAGGGGATAGACAGCAGCATTTACTTGAGAACTTTACACCAATGCTCGCCTGCCAAGCAATGACAACAAATCCCCGCATATTATTTTATGAGATGCTTTATTGGGAAGACCCAGGGCCCCGATTCTATCTAACCAATCGCTACTATAATTGCAGTTTGGTATTCTAATGGCTATTCTGCGATGATATTCTGCAGATTCTGCTATTGTCATTGTGAAGCTATTGGCTTAGTAGAATCGGAACCCTGTTCTGTGCTGGATTTAGGTTCTAATTATGTAATATCTTAATCGGATATAAACAAATATGCTAACGATTCATGATTATTTCACTAGTATACTCTTGACTCGTCGTAGTTTTGTTAAAATACGAATTAATAAGAATAAGATTTTATCAATGTATACTGCTACAATTTACTCATTACTATCGCTTAGGCATGTAATCTACATTTGAATACATCATTACACCAACCAACATTGTCCATAAACACAAATCAGTGCGCATAAGTAAGCGTTATCTGAATGCAAAGGTCGGGCGAAGCAAGGTGCGCGGTTCAGGACACGTTGACGAGCTTAGCGATTAATATGTTCAATCTTAAGTCAAATATGTTTGTGTAAAAAATAAAAATCTTGAAAATTGCAAGTACCAGATTACAGTGTAGTAAATATACATAAAAATGCTGTTGTTCAATGTATGGATTGTACTATGTTTAATGTGATAAAGCATAGTTTCTGTAGCCAAAACTAGCTAAAAATATTATCGTATATAAGTTTTAGAAACTTTGAATCTGTATACATAAAAACTAAACTCCTAGACAAAATACGACAAAGGGTTGACCCATGTTAGGCCTGGATTTTTTACAGTGCACAATATAATATACTAATTACACAGCTTTTTCAAGCTTTAATATTCAAATACGAATCTATGCAACGACGTTTTTATCTGAAGTTCATATCGGATCGTGTTGTAGCACTGTATCACAGTATTTTCATTTATAATATAACATACTGCAAGATAACAAACTGCAGCATTGTTTTAAGAAAACCTTTCAATATATGTACCATTTTAAGAGTAGTAGAAGCCCCTAGTGAAAAGGCTCGTCCGGAGAATTACTACCACCATACTTATTTCAGCCGCCAAGCAGCATTTCTGTGTTTCGGTTTGAAGGGTATGATTGCCGGTGAAATTACCAGACGGAAGCGTGCCCAAGACACTAGCTGCATTGCCACGCTGAATAGCTGTGTTAATTCGCTGGCCTAAATAAGAGCATGTACCATTATGTACCATTTGATAAATTATGTTTTAATGTTTTTCAACTGCTTCTTAATTCAAATAGGTAATCCAAACATTGTGTTTATCAAACCGCTTATCGCTCCGCTCATCACCCCGCGACCTTACCTCTGACCGCTCTAATGGCCGATACTCAAGTGCTGATAGTGACTTGACTTTCCCTCCGCTTAGATTTTTAATTAGATTTCTCAATCTTTGTTGTGACTTTACATTGTATTTGAGTGCTGAGCTCTCGAAGCTAGTTTTAACAACCATCATCACAATTGCAGTCCCAAAATATACTTAAGTACCTACATAATGTGTGCTAAGGACTTACCATAGATGGAATAAATACATAGTCTACATAACATAGTCTGGAAAACGGGTTGATGATCACAGTATTATTTTGAATTGCTCAGGCCTATTTTCAGATGTAGATTCGTTGGTCCTACGTCCATAAGTTTTGGTTTTACACAAAAATTACAAGAACAAGGTAATAAAAAACCATTGACTTCAACATAATTATATTGAATGTGAATGTGACCTACGCAGTATGGTATTGTTATAGGCAAGAGATGCACTTTACATCAGGGCTGAGGCTTGTTCCGTCTCCTAGTTGTATATAAAAAAACACTGTTTACTATGTCTATTATACAACCAAAAGCCAACAACATGAAATCCAATGAATTCCATTACCACGTGATAAGAAACAACGAATATATCACCGATCTTGGAGGCACTAAATCTGAACAATCAATAAGCAATGCGGTGTCCGATGACCCACGGTAAAAATGGTCGCGTAAGTGCCGCTTACGAAACTACGTTTGTGTGGACAAGGTACATGCGGAAAGCGATATAAGCCTGCATGAATTAGTAGACAGTTGCATGGCTTATTTATATACCTAACATAATACGCATAGGTACGAACAATATCAAATGGATTTGATATTTTTACTTATATGATTTTCTATGTAATTATAAATTATTTTTTTGCCATAATCAATGTAATGTAACTAGTAATGCTAGATATTCTGTTCATTCACTTGCATCATCATCATCCTGGAGAATGAATACTCAGTATTCCACACTAGATGGGACTATACAACACAAATACCGTATCATAGCTCACTCTTTTCTTGCCGATATCAACTCTCACACAATCAATTCATATTTTCCAGGGTCCACTTCTAGCTACAAAGCTGGATGGTTATGCCACAATCACCATGCTTGGCAAGTTGATTGGTGATCGCAGTAAAGGTGTACATAATACACAGAAGGAAGCTGATGCTCTTCTACTGGTGAGATCCTTTAGTCGGCTTTTACGACATGCATGGGCTGAGTTGGAGGGTTCATGAAGTGTTCTGTCAACCATTTTCAAGCGACTATGAAAAGGCGTTAGAATTAAATTGATAAAAATTAATGCGTTCACCGCATCCGCTTGTATTTTGGCCAATCCTCAACAGGTATTTTATCGACTCGTGCGCAGCTCAAATAAAACGAACATAAATAAAAGCAAACGCATATAGCAGTTGAATTAATTAACAAATTTTGACGCGCACCGTGTACAAATTCTTTGTATTTGCATGACGCCCAGCCCATTGATTTAAATATTTATGTGAATTTTGAATGATTCGATGCTATAAATAAAAATAAATTTATTTTGTACAGGTTTATCGTTTTTGTGACGGGGATTGATAAATTAATCACGTTTTTGTATAATGTTCAAAAAAATGTGTAAAAAGTATATGGTCTGCTTTGTGCGTTTTTATGGTGCAATAACAAATGTATGTCGGTATGTATGAATTTATTTATTTAATTATTTTACAAAAAATAATATTATGCAGACAGCAAAAAAAACAATATTTTATAAATGTAATCATTTGTGACATGCCGTTGCCTATTTTTAAGGTTATGTTAAATCTCACATATTGAAATTCAGTTAACTCCTAAGTTGGTACAAAAATTAAACAATTGAGAACTTTCCATCTCGATGGATTAAAAATTACTTTCATAGGAATTAATTATAGCAAGTGAATCGGAAAATCAATTTCACAATCCAATGAACCGTAATCCAAAAATATATATCTACATTGTGTGCTGCTATAGTCTTTGTAGCGCATGCGCAACACAATAGGAATAGCAAGAGAAATTGAATATAACTACATAATCATTATGTAGAATGAAATTGTAACATTTTCGCCTTTCAACAGGTCTAAAATATTACCTGTCAAAAATCACTTTTCAATTCGTTACAAATTCGATATCAATCACATGTACTCGCTACCAAATGATATAGTTTGGTATGGCGAATTCATTTCATAGGCGATAGCGTTTTGTATCTTTCTATATATATATATATATATTATTATATATATTAACAAGCCTCATAGCTCAGTTGGTAGTAACTCTGCCTTCTGCGCTGTAGGTTGTGGGTTCAATTCCCACCCAGGACAAACATTTGTGTGATGAATATAGACGTTTGTTCTGTGTTTGGGTGTGTATTGTACGATAAGTATGTATTTACAAAAAAAAAAAAAGTATTTATGTATTCTATCCGGAATCTAGTTCCCATATTACAAGCTATGCTTAGTTTGGGGCTAGATGGCGCTGTGTGAAATTAATGTCCTGTAATATTTTTTTTTTTTTTTTTTTTTTTATTTATAATACACATAGAATTATTTATTTTGATACATAGAAATTTAAGGAAGATTCTTGAAATAAGTTCCTTTGCTGAGGCTCCGAACAAATATAATGCTGTCCTTCCTATGACATTAATTTATTGCTTTTTACGACAACCACGGACGATTATTTTGAAAGATTTTTGCAAGGATACAAATAAAATTTCATCTGATGTTATGTGGATGGGTGTCACTCTTAATACAAAATTCTACATGAATTGAGTAGTAATTTTGCAAAAATGTCTAGACCAAGATATATAGGCTACTTTATATCAGGTTATAACAAAGCATGTTACGCATTTTTTTTTCTGATAGTGTATTTCTTAAACCACACTTTGACCACTCAAGTAATTGTTACCGTCCCATCGAATATATGGTACATTTATTATAATTTTTCGGCTTGTCAGTCTGTCTATTGAAATCTGAGCATGTTTTATCTGTAATTGAGCATCATTAGATACTGCTTCTGATTAGATACTGACTGCTGGAGTTATGTTAATGTAGATTTTCAATACCAAATCTATTGTGTTCCGTGTGCCCTGGGCTCTCTGTCTATTATGATGATAACACCTTGAGAGACGGGTGAGATCAAAGTAAAGCTACTTGTGTAAGTAATATTTTATACAATAAAATGGGTATTTAGTGCGTAAGTATGTATTTTATATCTCAATATTGAGATATAGAAGTCATACTGCTATAATGCGATATAATCCTCTTTAAAAGCGAAAAAAAGATAGTCAGCTTTTTTTTTAATTCAAACCAAGCTAAAGTATGAATCCGACTGTCATTATTAATCTATCAATAAAAAAACGAAATATGTATTTTACATGGTCTATATATTATATATCATAGTTTACATAGCAATATTAAAAAAAATATTGAGAAAGTCATGTAAGACACAAAAACATTGACCACCCAAAACTATCATGATTTTAATTTTATGACTCATTAGAATCGTTTCAAATTTAATGAACGGATATTTTATTAGAAAAATCAGAGAAACACCGACTAGGAAAGAGTCACAGAATATCTGTTAGTTTGTAAGTGCTTACCACAGATAAGTTTAAAGTAAGTATCTTCAGGCAATCTCGGTAGCGGCTACCTTCTATTAATACAATAGTTAGATCATAATCACAGATTTAGAGTCGGCTACTAAATTTATGAAGATGATCTTAAACGCCGGCTAATTCTTATAAAAAAATCATTCTACCTTACAACCAAACCTATGATTAATAAGATAAGATATTTATAAAATATTGACATAAAACTAATGGGGTTATAATATTTTGCACTGTCTCTAACTAAGAAATTCTGTCCTATAGGTATATGTCCTATACTTCGTAAATATAATGCGTTGAGGCAATTAAAGTCAACCGTCTTTTTTTTCAGCCCCAGAAAAGGATGAGTGATGAAAGAAGATACTGGTAGTACCTAGATGATAAAGGTACTAAGTTAAAGGAAATCAACTGATTAAATTCGAAGTAGCATAGTGTAGAATTCCGAATACAATTCAAAATTTTACTGTGAATGAAAATTGATGGAAGGCATTTAAAGATTAAATGAACTAATTATTTATAATGTTATCATGAAAAATTAAATGATAAAAAATAAATAAAAATAATGTAAAAATGATAAATAGCTATCACACATTTTTTTACTCTTTCCAGATGACGTTTTATAAGATGAAAATGGTAGCTTGGAGTAATTGCCGGATAAAAGCCGGACGCAAACACTAAAGATGGGAAAAAATGATAAATTATAGTTCACTACTTCCACTTAGAAGATACTCCAATCAGATCATTTATTCATTTTAATGACAGCTACCTCATTACTTGACTATGATTGTCTGGTGTTGATCATTTTTTTGTTGTTAGTTTATTAATTTACTGATGGAACGATGACATTTACATTGTGAGAATCTTGCATACTGGTTAAATTATTACTACGTTAAGTAATACCATGATGAATATTATCAATTCGATATTGTTTCTGCTTGATTGTTACTTTTTCATGGCTAAAAGACTTTATACAATTGGGGATAAAGTGTACGCCATGGGTATGAACATAGGCTACATATCCTGGTACCATGCGGAAGAAGCCGTGGCTTAAATTAGTCATTTATTTATACTGAAGGATAATATATGGAACAAGGTGATGGCAGAATTCAAAATTCTTTGGTTCGCCCAATTGTACGTTTTGTATTTGATTCCCAGGCCAGGGGAGTACACATTTGTGCTAGGTTTGGTTGGTGGTAGGACAAAAAGCAGCAGTACAACTAAGGTTGATCAAATGCGTGTTGACGTAATTTGTGTAGGTCGAAATGCCTGTTGGACGAAGTGCGTGTTCGACCAAACACCGTGTTGGACGAAATACGAATTTAAATTCCATTTGTACGAGCTGTTTATTGGGCCAACAGCTAACGAATCATTGAAATGGTTAAACGTCACGTATAATCACTTTTTTGATTATATAGTATACTGCAATAGAACAGTAATTGGTACAAAATACATTCAAACTATTTGTAATGTTTTGTAACGAAAAAGTAGTTTTTAGTGTTGGTCTGCCATTCCATTTTTTAAGGAAGTTAAGCAGAATAAGTCATCAGTTATGATCCATTTAAGAAAGCTTCAGAGTACCGCTGATTTCCACTCTATAGTACAAGCGTAGTTCGTCGCTCCTTTTGAAATTGTATGTGCGATTCATAAGAAATGTTGTCATTATAATTGGATTGGAATAATTTGTGAATAATTTGTACCATACACACTGATTATTATTTTTAACTACACCTGAAAAATGTAAGTTGAACAGGAATTGCCACTTTTTCATTTATTTTATTGCTAAGCGTTTGACCAGCAAGAAAGCTTCTTGAAAAACAAGTAAAGATGTAGCCTAAGATGGAGCACTCTGGTATTCACTCTGGACTTGAAGATTCCATGACTGTACTGGTGCAGAAAATCAGACGAGGGCAAGTAGGACCATTCCTTACCAGTCAGTATTAATGATCAAGAAAGAGGTGAAAGGATGAGTTCGCGACAATGGATACAAGGTCCGGGTCGTAGCTTGCCGTACGTCTGCTAGTCTGGTGGTGGAATGGGAATGAAGGGATTATGTCAAAGATATCGTGCACACACTCGCCAAAGTGGATTTTATAGAACACAGACACAACACTCTGGCTCATCTCTGGCAACACTCAAAGTGTTAAAGTGTGTGTGATTGTATGGGAGAGCGGTACATTTGGGCCTTTTTAACTACAAAGTATCGACGTACACGAATCGTGTATCTATTTAATTATCAACAATATTCCCATGTCGATCAGTGGACCGCTCAATTAGTGTGTTCTCTAAATTATAAAGAACACATTAATGAACGCATCGTGTAATTACTGTGTATTACAGGGGAAAATCGGGATAAACAGCTCTTAGCATTATAATTTCCACTGGTGGTGGACCTGCAAAGGTCTACTTAGCTAGCAACAAAACAGTTTACTGTGTTTCATTGGTTCTCAGGAGAGCTAGTGCCTTCTAGGAAAGCTTGTTAGATCGAGCTGATCCTTTTTCTGGCCTAGAGCTAGGCAAATCTAGAAAGTTAACCTATCATTTATAATAAAAAAGATATTGGAATACCACCTGCGGTAAATTTAATAAGAATTTATCAAATATTAAGAATAGCCGTACTTTGGACATTTACAGTGATATTGGGTACCGGGATGGGTATTATAACCGATAATATTAATCTGAAATTAAAATAAATAAATAATTTTCATCGAGATATTATAAAAAATGTATATTCCTAGTAAAAATGTAAACAAGACAAAGTTTTGCACAAAACCTATCATGTAAATTAACGTACATGATGATTCCTAGATGTCTTTCCTAGATTTTGAGTGAAAAGATTTCAACGCGCTGGCCGAGTAGTACGTCTGGATATATGTAGTGTTTCAACATCGATTCACTTAGATGGCATGTCAGAGGAATATCTTTATAGGTGGAATGTTGTTATAAATTTAATATACTACCTTCCAAACGGGCAGTGTCTCTCAAACGGCGGCAAAATTTTCAAAAAATATCACTAAGAACCACAAAAAGTAGTGAGCGGTGATAAATGAAAAATATTAATAAGATATTAAATAAATAAAATTAGATAAATTTATTTAACATAAAAATTGTAATTCACGCATGCCCGCGCTGCCTCTAAGTATTAGTCGTTCGCTCGGATTACAGATAGATTACAGGTCGGCAATCGCTTTTAGCAGATTACTGTTATTTTGTGCCAAGAAAGTAGTTTATTAGTTTGTAAATAGATTTTATGAGGTACCTAATAGCTTGTGTGGGATTATATGATATCTTGTACATCTACTTGATATTGATGATCATACTTGATACATCTGATCATCTTGTACTGAAACTGGATTGATATGAAAAAGTAGATCAAAACTTTAGTATAGCCACTGCTGGACAGAGCCTCCTTCAGAAATTTGAGGGTATTGCCATAATCAGCATGCTTGGCAGGCGGATTGATAATTGCAGTAAAAGTGTTAGATAATACACAGAGGTAAGATGCTGCCCTTCTTCTGATAAGATCCCTAGATAGAAGATAGTTGGCTTTTAACCACCATGGGTTGCGATGGGGTCTGATTCTTGAGCCGCGAGTGCCATGGTATCCACCACCTGAGTAATGACCGCTTATTCTGCAAATATGGCAAAAAGGTGGCGTATGGAGGCATTTTCGATTTTATTTATTGTTTTTTTTGTAAGTAAGTTAAGTCACGTTGTAGGTATAGTATTATAGGCTGTTACAGTGGTGATTGAAAAAGCTAGCACAAACCAATATTATTGTTTAGTGTCTCATTTACATGATTTTTGGGAAAACTTTTAATAGAAAAATACATTTGTCAATTTGCTATATTCAAAATTTTACTTGTAAAACGCACATTGACGTACCTTAATTTAATTTTATCTTAATTGAACTTTACTCAGTTTTAGTATTGTTCTTACGCACCTTTAGTATGTTTGAAAATACTTTCACTAGATTCCGTTCTCACGGCATGTTTGTATGTGTGATTGTTTAAAATTGATTGATTGATGGTGTAGAGTTCTGTGCGTCAGTGTATCTGTGAACTTGAAAGGTTATAATTTTGACCAGTACATTGCTTGTACCGGTCGAAATTCTACGGTCATATCTACGATTATTGAAAGGCGACCATGAAACTAAACAGAGTATTGGAAGACCTTCCATTTGATGAACCGATGACATTTTCATGTTTGCATAGGATTTGGAGACTCTCAGGTCAAAAAAAATATCTAAGCTAAGACCGATATGCCAAGTCTAGAGCGCCGTTGAAAGCGCCTTGCAGTCTTTAATAGACTCTGTTTCGGAGAGTGCGCACAGGAGCTTCATGGTCTGACCCCGCCATTTCCTTTCCACTACAGGAATAGCAGACGCACGCCCGTCATCTCCTTTCCACTACTGGAATAGGTATATCCTTTTGCGTCTGCTATACCTATCATCCTTACCTTTATGTTTCACTTTCATCATGCCAACGGCTAAGGAGTGAGACACATTGCCTGCGTCATTCTTTTCTGTAAAATCATTTTACTTGGCATGCTACATCGTAGGCCTATCATTGTTTCCCATCAGTTGAGATTGTGGTCAAACTTAAGTCTATCTCAAAGATGAAGTGAAAGATATGAAAAGTGTTGAATATGAGTGTGGACGGATATATTGTGCATACAACATTACTTGATTCGCCTCTGTGGTCTAGTGCAATTCGCCCAGAATCCTCAACAGTCTGAAGAACTGCAGCTGTCTTACCGGAACACAACAATTTTAAATTGCTGATATGGCGACAGACATAGGTAAGATGATGGTAGCTAGCCAGCCCGACTTAAACAAAGAACTACCACCAACAAAACCAAGCACAAAATTGTACCCAACTAGGAATCGAACCCGGGGCCTCTGGATCTGACACCGATGGGCAAACCACTAGACCACAGAGTTTGTAAAATTTTACATTTAAAAGAACATTTAACATTTCAGGCGGCAAAACCAAACCCATTAACATTCATAACGCATTGCCCATCCTATAGTTTTAATACCTCATACAATTGCGGTTAACATTGCCTAGAAATCGTCTTCACCTAGTGTGCATGCGGCAAGGCTTTAAGCACACATACACGTCGTGTAAAGACACGGTGACCTCACGCACACAGAGATCCGTTCACCTGCAGCGATCCACTCGTGCGCACTGTCACATAGTAAGATTAAGTTGCACTGAGTGCACTTTATCGTTTCTTCTAAATTATAGATTTATGAAAACTAAAAAATTGCTTTATTTTGCAAGTGAGATATTCAAATCGATGTCGATTCCTTGTAGATATCGAATTGTGTAGCTGTGTAACCTAAGCTTAGTATTTCTCACATCAACAAAATTAATCAAAAAATATTATTCTTTGTACATCTACTTCAAATATCTTATTATTATTATATTTTAGTTCTGAAAGCACACATATTGCATACAATTTCCATATAAGGGAAGTAATTATAATTAAAACTTAAAACTTAGTGCTAAACTACTACAAAAATAACGGTGCTCGTCCAGCACTTAATGAACGCACAGACCATGTCCAGCCTCTCCGCCATCAGTTGCAGGATGGTATTGGTGCTGCCGCGCACCCTGCGCATCAGGGACACCGGTTTCTTGCGCAGTATCGCTGTGAACCCATCTACTCGCGCCTCTTCAAAAATTCCTGACGCGCTACAGAAGCCCCATCAGCATCCTGAACGCATTATTATATTGAACGCGCAGGGCGTTCCAAGTCTTCTGCGTATACTTGACCCATAGACTGCATGTATAGAACGACTGGCAGTACGACCTAAGCAATGTAGTTTTAGCCGGCGCACTGCAGCGCGCAAATCTACGGGCCAGCATATTTGCTCTGACCGTTAACGCCCTGCGCTCCCTCTCCATGTCTACACCATTCGTGACCGCCTCGGTGACCCAGTGGCCCAGGTACTTGAATTCTGATACTTGCTTTAGTAACTTACCATTTAGTGAGACCGGTGGCACCACTGCGTAGCTCTTCGAGCCCGCCTTGAATACCATCATCTCACTCTTGGTCGCATTGTACCTGAGCCCATGGGCCTCCGCATAGCGCTCACAGATGTTGACCAGCTTTCTGAGGGCACTGATTGATGGTCTCAGCAGCATCATATCGTCGGCGTAACTTATGTTAATCCAAGTTACTCCGTCGATTGATCAACCGACTTTGGCGCTGCTAAGCTCACGGATCAGGCGGTCTATGTACAGGTTGAAGAGTCTGGGGAGGTGAAGCCACCCTACCTCACCCCACACTCCTGCCTGTATATGCCCGAAAGTGACCCCGACCACTTCACACAGTTAGTTTGATTGCCATACCAGTATCTGAGAAGTGATATCAAATATTTATCTTTACGCTTTTATAAAATCTATTTCTGACAAAATTTTCACTCATAAAATTATATTTTGAAAACACAAAAATCACTGGCAAAAGCAAAGGCGAGCTTAGCCCTAAGACTACTTTTTCTTTCAACAAACTATTGCGTCATTAATTAAAACAATTTATCAATAATTGTATCCGAACTGTAAACACGGATGTAACGCCTCGAGTTTTATTTATTTATTTATTTATTTTTATTTATTTACCACATCAATACATCTATCCTTACAGGCTAATAACCTAATACAATAGAGTAGTCATCAAATTAGTAATCCACATGTCAAAAATAATAATAATAATTAATCACAATACAAAACAAACAAAAACAAAGTTAGTCAATAATAAATCATAGTCAAAATCACATATCTAATAATAACAAATTCATAATCAAAATCAAATACAGTATCACAGTAATTATTTATCGTAACATAAATAATACGTTGTAGCCCCTACGAACTCGCTCTGGGAACAGTGGAATACGTCGATAATCTCCGCCACTCGATTCAGTGTTTGTATGGTGCGTGTTAGTGGCGCTCTGTTAAGCAGGTTCGTCCTTCCTCGAGGCATTACAAACAGAGGCGGCTGCCTTCTCCGCCCTACGTACTCGTCTGGCACGCCCAGCCTCATCATCTCTAAGATGGTCGGGTTAGTTACGATCCCCCGGAACACCTTAACTACATACACTGTAAGCGCCACATCCCTCCTAATTTCCAGCTTGTTGTATCCAACCATACCCAAAACGAATAAGGTTGGATACATCAAGGGATAAAAAGGATATACGCCGTATGTTTTCCAATAAAGATATCGCGTAAACTTGTTCTGTATGCGCTCCAACATGAGGCTATATTTAGCTTCATGCGGAGCCCACACAGACGCTGCGCTTTCCATCTGGCTTCTGACCAGGGCATTATACATTGCCGTCAGAGCCCTTAAATTTGTGAAACCGTTTGCTCGGCGTAAAATGAATCCTAAAATTCTGTACGCCTTTTTACAAACGGTAACAACATGGACTCTGAACCTCAACTCTGTGTCCAGACGAACACCAAGATCTCTCACCGATTCCACCCTCTTCAACTGCGCTTCCTCTATCTGGTAGTTGTAGTGGAGTGGGGCTGTTGCTCTACTGAATGTTATAATGGAACATTTGTTCACATTAAACTGCAACTTATTTTTCCGGCCCCACTCCACTACCCTATCCACGTCTTGTTGGAGACGGACGCAATCTCCCTCCTCCTTTATTGGCAAGATCAGCTTGAGGTCGTCTGCGAACAGAGATCTAACTAACTTTATGAAGCAAAAAAATGTGCTTGAGGCACGATGAATTAATTAGATTAATTGTTCACTGACAAGCGTTATTCAAATTGAAGAAACTATAAAAAAACTCGGTGTGACCACAATCTAACGCGTAAACTCTGACATTCCACACACACACGCGCGGCGCCGATAGAACATCGCGTCACCTGTTGACTAGATCGCGACCTCCCATCCAGACTACATTATTAATATTGGTCAATACACCCACACATAAATAGCCCGCCATTCAAAACTGTACTCAAACCCGTAGCAATAAAACCTAAACCAGATTGCGCTATTTACCCAGTGCCACACACATGTGAAACTAGAGGTGTCGCGGTGAGCGTGTGTGCTGAAGATGCTATTGAATGGAAGCTTGTTTAGCTGAATCGATTTGGAACTATACCGGTTTAGTTATAGGGTTAATAATGGCTTGTACTAGGAAGTGAGAGAGCAAGGCGAAATGTAGCTCTGGGGTCGTGGGAGCCGACAGTTGCTTAGTTATATTTTCGATGTAACGGTTTGAAATTTTTGATAACATACGTACAATACCTGACGTGTGTTGCAGATCATTATGTCCGGCTTATTTATAACTTGGATCGTGACGATGATTCGGAGCATTTCAAGAGATACGATGACATTTTGGAATGTATACAAAATTACTGCTTCTCAATTTCTACGATTCTTATCAAGGTGCTTTAGGATTTTTGTAAGATCTCTCGCTCGATGTGAAGTTGGGTAAATTAATGCTTGTTATAAGTATTGATATGATAACTATTTCGTTACTCTTTGATGAATTAATTTTTTTAACAAATATCGCCAGAAGAAAGATGACAATGGTAATTTTTTACAAATATGACAAAAAGTCCGCCTGGCTAGCTACCACCATCTTGCATAATTCAGTCATCATAGCAACCATTCTTAAATTGTTGTGTTCCGGCTTTTAGGGGTAAGATAGCCAGTTCCTCAGTTTATTGAGGATTCCGAGTGAAGTGCGCTACTACCTTCAGCTTCACTATGAAACTTGAAATCTGTCACTTAAAGATCAGGTGAGACGAAGGCTAAGCAACGTACCCGTCGAAAAATAAAAAAAAAACTTGAACTACAAAAATTATTGAAAACAGTCAATTTTTAGTCTCGTTGAGGTGCATCATCCAACTGAACTTATAATTTAGTACATTTGAAGCCATTGAAGAAGGTTTCAGCTTTCTAAGTAGGTGAAGAATACAACGTCATTTTCATTATTCTAGGGAACCAAAAACCTTGTAATTATAAATACGTTTTATCAAATGCAAAAAATATAAAAATATGACAATAACTATCAACAAATGGAGTAAAATTGGGATTTGTGATCCTCATATTAAGATGTGTACATAAAAAGTATTTTTGGCAATTCAAAAGATTCTGGTCATTCCACTAGAGGGGGCAAAATAAAGAAGCTATTTACTAATAAATCCCATATGGTCTTATAAAACATCTACTGAAAAGAGCCATTATTTGCCGAGACCGCCACAATGAAATAAATAAAACTTATTAGTTCGTTAATGGAGAAGCAAGCAAGTTAATGTAAAAGGCCGCTAAGTAGGCTACTTTTCCGACTCTAAAAGTATCAACTGAGATCCGTCTTAAGATTACCGGCTTAGTCATTAGTTAACCAAACACAGACACCAAACATACTTGTTTACACCTGGACCTCTTAGAGATCCGTTATAAGTTTACTTAGAGAATGGTTGTATTAGCGAGAATGTTAGCTATTCATCTGGTTTCACTCGGTTAAACTCAAATTCAAATTCAAATTCAAATTCAAATTCAAATTCAAATTCATTTATTATTACCAATAAGTTTAAATCAATTATAAAATTACCAGAGGACCCCACACTAGGGCTAGCCTGTGCCGCGGGAGTCTATTAAAGAATTACCAAAAGATTTGTGCTACTAACAGGGCAAAACCAAATTAAATTAAAAATTAAAAACAAAAAACAGAATTATTGAGTATGACATTGAAAAGGGGTGTGTGTGTGTGTGTGTGTGTATGTGTGTGTGTGTATATATAAGAGTGTGCATGCGTTATTTGGATAAGTAGGAGTAAGGAACACGGATGGGAAACAAAGAGCAAAGTTATTGGGATTCACGTCAGGATTGCTAAAAGTCTCTCTGTATCATCATAATCAAGGGTGAGGAGCCACTTTCTCATTTTCTCTTTTACGCCAAACAAACTGGGTTGTTCTTTTGTTAACGAGGGTCAGCTTAGATAATTTTAAACCGACTTAAAAAAAAGGAGGAAGTTCTCAGTTCGTCGGATGTTTTATGTATGTTACCCGAGGACGCCTGGACCGATGTGAAAAAATGTTTTTTTGTTTGAAGGGGGGAAAGAAAACGGTATCACAGGTCTCATCGTCATCAGGTGAGGATCTGATAATAGAATCCTGGAGAAGTCGAGAGAACTGTTCAGATTTTATAGGCAAGTCGGTTTTCTTTTTAGTTTTAAAAACGTTATTATGACAGTTGCCCTTGGCACGGATGATTTTGAAAAGTTATTTATGCTGAGTGCGGAGATTTTGAAATAGAAACATCAATTCACAACGGAACTAGATTACGGATCTTCCTGCTTGCTTTTTAATTTACGTACTAATAATAATACCTAAGTTTTATTTTTTATTGTGGCTCGGCAAAGCATTGGACTCTTTTTATCCAGATGTCTTATGAGAGCATAAGGGGATTTTAATAATACCAGCAAATGGAAAGCAGCTTCTCTGTTGGACTCTAGTGGAATGACCAGAACTTATATATAATTAAAAAAAACGAGAGTAGTATTTCCACGGATAAGCCCTTTCACAGGGAGCTCTACTACTATGAAATTTATCTACATGATAATATGTACCACTGTAAACCCAAACACAGAAAACAAATATATTAATCACAAAAATGCTAGTCCCGGGTGGGAATCGAACCCATAACCAAGACACAAGCTACTTACTGAGCTTTAAGGCTTTATTGCGAAATAACCTACCAAGAGAGATTTACCTAAGCCTGTCACCAAAACAATTATTCTAAATTGTTGTGTTTCGGCATTTAAAAGTAAGATTGCCATTTCCTCAGACTGTTGGGGATGTTGAAGTGCGCTTCCACCATCGGCCTTATTATAACTTGAAACCACATGAGATGAAGGAAAATCGCTTACCCGTCCTTATACTTTATAAATTACACACCTACATAAAAATCATCAAGTATTTAACAAGTCACAGATTAGTCACACTTTTTAATTTGTGTGATAATCGGGGCATTGCGTAATTGATTGGCGATTGGTAGTTGCTAATTTGATATCATATAAAACTCTACCTTACAACTTTGACTAAAATACTGAAGCAAAAAAATGTTGGTTTGATTTGTCTAATCACGCAGATTGAAGATTTATAATAATAAATCATAATCATAATAGGACATAATTCATAACCAAGAGTAATTATTTATTTTATTACATGGTTGATTGTAATTTATGCGCCAAAAGTTAGAACACCACAAAAACAAAATGATGAGGAATAAAATTATATAGAGTTTTTAAAGCATTACGTAAGTAAAGGAAAGCTGTTATTAATCTCTGTTGAGCCTAATATCGGAAACACGAATATTAGGATGTCCTTTCTTTAGATAGAGCTGTTATATTGCATAGACATTATTTTAACGACAAATAACATATACCTAATATTAAATAACAAATATCATCATCAACATCTTCATCTCAGCTCACAAACGTCCACTGGCAAAGGCTGTAATTTTCGTTTTATCTCATTGATGCTAAGCAGCTTCCTTTAGATATAACAAATAAAAAAAAAATAACTAGATTTGACTTTTGTTGCAAGAACTTTCCACGATTTTGGTCTTCGTCTCAAATTGCACGTAAATAAATATCTTCAAAAATAATAATATCAACTATCGATGATAACTAAAAGGTTAGCTCAAAATCTATAAACTGTTTTGAGATGGAACATTATGAGTCCAAAAGCTCTTACTTTTAATAAATTATTTGAAAATTGATTATAAAGGTATTTAAACATGCTAGAAACTGATTTAAATATGCATCATACAATTAGTGTGCAGTCGTTATAGCAGTAATGGGACTTATCAATAGTATTGATCCTATACCAAACATAGTCTAGGAGTCAGTCTTGACTTTATTATCATTTATACCACAAATAAACAAGACATACGTAGCATATGCACAATGTAAATTAAACACAGACATTTTACATTTATTTTCATTTTCAATGGCTGTATTTGATTAATATCACCAGATTGGATATAATAACAAACACAAATTTGTTTTATTACTTGTATGTATTTAAGTCAAACACACATTTTTAAATAATCTACACATGAAACTGTTTTACATATATTTTGTGTTACTTGGCGGTTAAAATGTGTAAAATACTTTTATAGACATGATCAAGCTATATTATGGCAATAGATAAACTACTACGACATACACATTTTAAGCACTAATACTACACACGTGAACCAAATTTAAAATGTTAAATCATGCTCACGTAAGTTTGAAAGTGAACTACTACTATTATGTGTATAAATGTTGCAGTATAAGCTTTCTTTAGAGTTTGATATTAAAGTATTAAACAAATGAAATTGCTAGCTAATGTAAAAAAATAATTGCAAGCTCCTGGTCTAAAATAGAACAGTCTCGTTCCAAATCAAGTTCCTTTGATACGCCGCACCGACTTTTACCTTATTAAAATAGAATAATTATTTAATAAACTATTGATTAGAATTGAAATAATAATTGATGCATTAAATTGAAGATAATATTATTTTTTGATTGAGCAATTATACGTTTGATATACGAGTTGTTTATACTGCTTTGTATCATTTAAATGTATGTGTACCTTATTTTTCTTTAAATTAAAAAGACCCAGGTTTGTTCATAATCTTGCCTGATGGCAACAGGAAAATATGAAAAACATGATTACAAAGCGATTTTGCATCCGTTTTTTGAAATTCATTGTTCAATAGTAACCGTGGAAACCGATTTTAATACTTCTTTATTTTAAGGTAATTTAATATTGAGTATAATATTTAGTGAATGTGGTTTCTTTAGTTGCTTTTCATGTAAGGTTAACATAAATCAAGAAAGACCCAATAAAAATATAATAAGGTTGCATTTGTTTCATGTCAAATGTACCTGAGAGACATAGTAACGGTGGCCCACCCTACATAAGCAAAGCTTCTCTGAAAATTTGTAGAGGCTAAACACAGATGTGGTTTGGTTTGCAAAGCCCAGTGGCAAGCCACTGTATTTTTAAAATGTTGTTTCTAAAAAAATATTTACTGATTATATTTACTACATATAACAAAACTATTTCCATTTTAATCTAAAAAATCTAAAAATAAACCAAAATTTCATAAAAATGGTTCAGTTTCTATCGTTGCCAGCTATAAAATAATATAGGATAAAAGTTTTCTTAACATTCAAAAAACCATTTTCTTTATCAGAAAATGTATGTTACCAGACATAAATCTGGTAACATTCATTTTATAATAATATATAACACCATCTATCCCCATACGAACACCATCATCATCATCACCATAAAATGGGAACAAGATTATACGACATAAATTTAAATAATACCTCTTTTTGTAATTATACACTTATAATACCATATAACACCCAAACCCAGAACAAACTATTTTTCCAGGTGGGAATCGAACCCACACTGCGTAGAAAGCAGAGCCACTACCAATGTAACCTGAGATAAAGTCTCAGGTGGTAAAATTACAATTCTAAACAAGCTTACAGAACATGAAAGTTCGTTCGTGAAACAGTCTCATAGTTTTGCTTTTTGTACGAGATTGTACATATGTAAGCTTTTACTACTTCCAACTTTTTGCCATGAACCTTCATGTTCGCATGCTGTTTACGACTGTACTGTAGCTTATTTAAGAAGCAGTTGCTTCACACAATACTTTTACAGAGGTGCCAGTAAACCTTTAAAGGTATTTAAACAATTGCATAGTTTCATAGCTGGAATGTTTCGTGTATCAAAACGACCACGGTTAAACGCGAAACGGAGTGTGGGAGAGAACTACCGATGATATTATAGCGGTCTTGAATAGCCGAAGGATGGAAGAGGCTCAGGATATTTGATTAGCGTCTATTGGGTATGATTAGCAGAGGATGTGATCCTAGTGGTTTCCCCAGGCAATGAAATCGCAGGTTAAGACTTAATGACAACACCACTGATGTAGGACCTGTAAAGGCATACCTTCATAGGTATTTTCATGTTTTCATTCGGAAAAAAATATCGGAAGTTTCAAATATTATTATTATTAAATTTTCACTTATTGGGTAAATGGAGGCGGCTCAAGGGGCTATTTTGTGGCGTCAATTTGAGCCTACACTCAGCAGTGGACGTATGATTCGTGTATTGATGATGATGATGATGATTAATATATAGATTCCTATTTGTTACTTTATTATGGAACCTATTTGATGATTCGAGACACGCCGGAAATTAAAATACAATGCCGCTTGTGTACAAGTGAATGTGTGACGTCGGCTTACTTGAAACGCAATGGGCAGCAATAGATCCTTCAAAGTAAACGTAGGGCTGACAGTTTTTATTGGCCCAGTTTTTTATCTGTTGCGTATGACTGCCGGGCTACTGACTGTGAAATTGATGAAAATCGGTATGTTTTATTCTGTTCTTGCTTGTAAATATAACAGCGGGTGGTCTTGTGGTATGTTTCGTCATTTTCTGTTTGATATTCTAGTAAATGTCTGTGGGAATCAGGAATTCTGATGGTGATATATTTTTTGTTGAGGACTGCTATAGTATAACCGCCTCTGTGGTCTAGTGGTTCAACCCATCGATTTCAGATCCAGAGCTCCCGGATTCGATCCCTAGGGGCAGTACAATATTGTGCTTGGTTTGGTTGGTGGAAGAAATTTGTTTAAGTCCGCCTGGCTAGCTACCACCATATTTCTAAATTCTGTCGCCATATCAACAATTCTAAAAATCAATTGTGTTCCTGCATTTATAGATAAGATAGCGAGTACTTCAGTTAGTTGAGGATTTCGGGTGAAGTACGCCTCCACCTTCGGTCTCATCTAAATTTATAATTAGGTGAGATGAAGGCCAAGCGCTTCCCCGTCGTACAATAAAAAAAAATCATGTACGTACAGCCATGGATGAGGTCTAAGATGAAGCAGGTCTACTTAGGTGCCGATAAATACTCTTCTCAGAGACATTAGGGTCGTAACATAGCGGAAATATATATGCTGGAAGCCGTTTCCAAGTTGTTGCGTGCATGATAAAATGTTTTCGAAAGCATATTAATTCACTTTTAATATTCTAGCCTACATAATTAACCGTGCAAGGAGGCTGCAATATTTATATTTTTTTGTTTTTAAAGCTGTATATGTAAACCATCGTAATAATATTCGTCATAGATGGATAACAAATTAATCTATTCAAGAGACAACCCTAAATCAACGCGTGCGCAAACGCAGCAATTTGTAAGCGCCGCCGCTATCCAGCATGTCAAATTCAATTTTCATCCTTATTTGTGGTGATTTTGAATTCAAATTCAAACGGCTATATTGTCTAAATAATCTGGAATTAAATATATTAAATATATTAAATAGAAAAGTGTTTATTTTGTAAATTGCTTACTACATAGTTGCTAGGTGTTTGTGACTTGATTGATGTAATAGGAACATAAATAACGTTTCAAGAATGACTGAACTTTTTATCGCACACCAACAAAACTACACCAGCTCAACTTTTTAATAGAAAATAAAATTTTTGTTTGTTCATTTATTCTATTGAAAATGATTATTTTTTATGAGTAGACTATGTGGTGTTACATAAAACAAATAATATTCACATACGAAAAATATATATCTAATATTGTTTATTGTATGATGGTTAATGCTATGTTTGGAATTTTATAATAATCATTACCTACAAGCAACACCTTTGCAAAATATCAATTTGGTGTGATTCAGAGTGAGCTAAACAAGAAAAAAAAAATATTTTTTACCCATAAAGTTTTTATTTAATTCAAAATATAGTTTTTTTGTAAAATGTGTATTTAGTTATAAAAAAATCATTTCATGGTTTTTCACTGATAAAAATTGACACTAATAAGTACACCATTTTAATGTGATTCTCGTATATATTTGATTTTATCTTACTATACACAAGACACTATACTAAGTTCCCTTTAATAAAAAGTTTTTGATTCTTATCTGCCACTGGTACAAAATTATCCATCTCTTATCTTATATCTTTATCATTATTAAGACTTCAATTAATATTTGCATCCCAAAAATTGTGGTAGGACATACTATGGACATTATTAGCCTCTATGACCTTACTGTAGCACATTAATGTCCTATATAATATTTTTTTTATCATTAAAACTGTCATCCATTATGTTTTTTTTTATTGTACGACGGGTAAGAATTTGGCCTTCATTTCACCTGGTTAGAAGTTGAAATAAGGCTGAAGGTAGAGACGCACTTCACCCGGAATCCTCAACAAACTGAGGAACTGGCTATTTACCTCTAAATGCCAGAACACAACAATTTTTAGAACTGTTATTATGGCGTCAGACTTCGGTAAGATGTTGTTAGCTAGCCAGGCGGACTTAAATAAAGTCCTACCACTAACCAAACCAAGCACAATATGTTGTACTCCACATGGGGATCAAACTCGGGACCTCTGGATATTATCATACTGATCTCACAAAGACACAAGCTAACACAATGACTCATCATGTTCTTGGGACTTCTTTATCCACCACATTGCGCTGAGCTGTTAAAAGGGTGAAGTGCTAATACACTGTACAACTGTTATACCGGATCTGATTGTGTTTTTAAAAGTGGTTGTGTCAATATTTAGGATGACGTATTGCATTATGCCGTAAAACGAAAGAACCCTCAATTATTAAGGTCAACAGTCTAGAACGTCCAAAAGCATCGTTTAAGTAAAGTAATCTTCATATCCAACCCGCCTGCCAATCGTTGTGATTCTCGCAACGTTGCTTGCTTTAGGGTGCTTTGGAGGAGGCCCATGTCTTGTAGAAGACTTATTGGGCTTAACTGTAATTATGCTTCGTTTACATGTAACAAGTTGGTGGACACGTAAGTGATAGTCAGTATTGTTAATGTGTGAAACTACAGATTTGGCAATTACCAAGATTTATAGCTCATTTATAGTAGATCTGCCTTCTGCGCCGTAGGTTGTGGGTTCAATTCCCACCCAGGAAAACCATTTTCGTCATTACAAAATGTATTTTTTTAAATGTATTTGTTCTGTGTTCGGGTGTTGCAATAAAAAAAACTGTAAGTATTCTACTTGTAATCTAGTTAGCATATTACAAACTTGGCTTTGTTTTTGGGCTAGATGGCGCGATGTAAAATAATGTCCTGTAATATTTATATATGATAATAGATACAAGTAAGTTTCTCGAAATATCTGCAACCTCTTAATGTCCACTACTCCACCAAAACGAATGGATTCTGCGATAATTACCATACGCTTGGCGGGCAGCTTGTGTTCGCGGTAATATAATATACAAGAGGATACTGCTGCCCTTCTTTTGATGGCATAGTTGGCCTTTACGATATCCGCTGGCTGAGATGGAGGGGCTTATCACAAATGCTGTGTGTGTACTGTAATAATGATGCTTCGTTTACTTGTGGCAAGTATGTAGGTAAGTGACGGACAGAAGTATCGAATGGGAATTTGACGTTTAGTTAGTGTCGTTTTGATGTACTTACCTGTACGTATGGATCTGCCTAGAATAAAATGTACTTACAAGTAAGGTTAACTCGTAATAATGTCTCGTAAACGTCAAAATGACATTGATCCAAATCTCTGTAAATTCCAGCCTCATTCGCAACTCGATCACATCGGAAATCGATTCGGAGTAATGTCTCGTTGCGTAACCGACTCGATTATAAACCAGAGCACAACTTCTATTGTCTTATTCGATTGCAGGCGAGGCGACCCATTTACTTGAGACGTCTTTTATTGAACACAACGTTGGATTTCCACCAACGTGATATGCGTCCATAAAATGACCTGACATTAGGCAATCATCAAAAATATAGAAAACTGTGGAGGAACTGGTAAACATATATTTTTAACATGCAATTCATGAAATCGGGAATATATCTATTGGGAATTAAAAATTAATAACAAAATAGCTGAGACAAAAAGAATTGGTTAATCATAACGCCATAAAAAGCCACATCAAAAGCAATAGTCTCTGTCACAGCTCAAACCTCTTAGTCCTTTTGGACTTAACTAGAGACTTAAAGACGACGATGACAATCTTCATCATTCTGATTCCAAATGAACTACATTTACGATTCCACAAGCAAATTCAAGTAAACGCCACCATTTATATGGTAAACCAACCCAGACTTAGGTAACCAAAGTGCACGCAATAATAACCACAAAGTTTCAGAAGATAAACGTGATAATCCTTTGATCATCGTAGGTCTAGAATGTTTATATGAAAACATTCCTAAAATCTATGACGATAAAATTGCAAATTCATTGAAGGTTACAGAGGTGTCTTTAATTAAAGAAGACGGTGACTGCATCGCACGCGCTTACAATAAATAAGTCCTTGCTTGTTAGTCCAAACACGTTGGTATTATGTAAGCTGTTAGTAGATTATTAGGTCAATGTACCTGGATACCTACAGTGAATTTTATTGCACTAGTGTAATCTGATTCTATTTGCTAACGTGGCTTAAAAGGTATTTTGATAGCATAGTAGTCTTCAAGTTTTCAAACTATTACCAGGTTGACTAATTTATTATTTTTTATTTAACCGCCTCTGCGGTCTAGTGGTTCAACCCACCGATTTCAGATCCAGAGGTCTCGGATTTGATCCCCAGGGGGAGCAATATTGTGCTTGGTTTGGTTGGTGGTAGGATTTTGTTTAAGACCGCCTGGCTAGCTACCATCTTACCTAATTCTGTCACCATAATAACAATTCTTTAAAAAACTGTGTTCCAGCATTTAGAGATAAGATAGCCAGTTCCTCAGTCAATTGAGGGTTCCGGTTGAAGTGCGCCTCCACTTTCAGTCTTATCTCAACTAGTAACCAGGTGAGATGAAGGCCAAGAGCTTCCCCGTCGTACAATAAAAAAAAACGTTTTTTCAAAATTATTTGCCGGATAGCTTTGATTTCTAATAAGAATAAAATTGAGGTTGGTCGGAACTACATAGTGGTCTACCCTGGGCAACGGAATCGCTGATTTTCAGGAATCCTCAACAAACTGAAGAGTTACGGCTGAATGATCCTACCTAGTAGTGGAACGGACCTGCCAGGGCTCGCCTGGTTGGCGATCACCTTACAGCCAAAGTCCAGCGCTAAGGAGCTCGCTGTATGCCATTGGTGCGCGGTGGAGCAACCTCTGAGCAAACTCTTTCCATTGTAACGTCATCCTTGCCAGTGCAAGTGCCTGTGCAAGTTTTGAGGTAAAGATCTTACCCATTTTATTGATAGCCCTTGAATTTATTTACAATATTGATGGATTACAAAATGCCATACATTTAAGACGGGCATTTATAACAGAAATTATAAATCTGGCATAGTAAAAATACCATTAAAAATTCTCAATCAAACTTATCACTATAATTTCAAAGTAAATCTATAGGATTGAGATAATCCGTATTGTTATTACTTTATTACGTCATTTAAATTTTATGCCGATGATTTCGATCTGACGGCGCCATAGTGAAGGGACAAACGTCAAAATCATAATTTAATGATCGTTAGAACTCGTCACTAGCCTTCATCAGATTATATATTAACGACTTATGAGTTACGACTTTTATACCTACCTAACACCGACACTTAAATATATTTCAACGGTTTACTTACAAATATGTATCGGCAAATATGATTGAAGATTTAAATGCTACAGCATATCTGATACTAAAAAGTAAATTTCCAAAGCTCATTTTAATAAAGATAAAGAAACGTGTCAGTCAGAGCACTCAAATATAAAATTGTCGTCGAAAACGATCTCTAATCGACAATGCGTGTTCATCGGGTACCCACAGAGCTTTACCGTGATCATATAAATGTTATTTACGGGTATAAACCGATAAACTCTAATAAACTACACGATAAACTAGGCAAAGGGTGACTATGAGAAAAAAACCGAGGATCGAATCGAATAAGCGCGCGTTATCGATCGAATGATTACTGTAATGACAATTTATGCGCCAGTCAAGTGGGGTATGTAAACGAGGCACAAGTAAGGCAGTGATTCTAATAGGACCACCCGTGTGAACGAACGCCCTTTACCGATAATTTGTCGTTTGGTTTTGCTTTTGGAAAGTTTTATAGCGATTCAGTTGGATTTAGATCGTGTACTTGTGGTCCGGATATGTTTATGGGGGGTTTGTTGACGCTGGTTTATGTCGGATCAGTGGATGGTAATTGAAATGGTTCGCTTGTAAAGTTTAGTGTGGCTTGTTAGACGGTTTGTTGACCTGGTTTACAAATTGAATGAACAAATTTTACGGGTGTTTGAATAAAACATTTTGAATTTGGTTATGGTCTTTTTTCAATGTACGACGGGGAAGCGCTTGTAAATTCATCTTAAGGCCTGGTTTCAAGCAAAGCAAGCAAGAAACCTCAACAGACTGAGGAACTGGCTATCTTACCTCGAAATGTACACAACAATTTAGAAGTTTTGTCATCGCGACTGACTTTTTCTGACTGACAGCTTTCGCTTACTACAGCGAAAAAATCAAATCGACACGTGTTTTGCCTCTACACGAGGCATGCTCAGGAAATATAGTCTTGCTGCTAAGCTGACGAACCCTCTGTGGACGTGTTGCCGCTCCAAGCTCTGCACTACAAGTATTAGCTAAGGGGTAGCTAGCCTGGTGAACTTCCTACCACCAACTAAAACAAGCATGAATGTGTTTCCCGGGATCAAACCGGGACCTCTGGATCTGATATCAGTGAGCGAACCACTAAACAAATAGAGGTGGTCAAAATCAACAATGATATTAGATAGCGTGGCTCTTTAGTCAGCTGATCCCGCTCTAAGCTTATCCCACAGGATGAGCTGTCATTTTTTTTTTCAATTTGAGGCATTCCTCGTATCGCAACCAGATGAAACGCACCAAAGTACGTACATAGCGCACCCGTTTTGGTGCGCTTCATTCAGTAGGTTAAGTTTTTATTCCTCGTTGCACACCAATGATAATGTAGGGTCTAGTGATGGGGTGGTTTTTCATCTAATTAGAACCTAACCTGTAAGTGGAAACTTATAATTGGCTGCGCACTCTGTACTGTGGTGCGCTTTATCTGCCTCTTCAATTGATGTTGTTGAATGTTTTGTCAATTGATCCCGCTGAAAGTCTTATTATTATTTTTAATGTCTGACTAGAATCCATTTTAATTGATTACCCATTTATCGGTGTATGTTTACAGTGGAAACAATTAACTTATAAAGCCCTTTTTTTTAAATGGGGAAATCCTTTAGATGGACACCCACTTGGTGCGGGGGCATCAAATGGGTTATGCCGACTCCCACCGGCTAAAACCCCATGGATTACCTATCCTCGCCTTAGTTGCCGAGACTATGGAAACACAAGTAATCTTCCACGGCCTCAGCGGCGTTGGTCCACATTGTAGACCCCAGCATTTTTCTGATGCAGCAAGTACTGCTCATGGCAGTATTCCGCACCAAGGTTTTGTATCGGTGATGATTGCCCCCGCACATCACCTAAAAACTTATCGCCTTGGGTTAAGTGCGATCTACGTTTCCCGAGCAACAGAATCGCTGGCATTTGCTAAAAAAAAACAGGTTAGCTCCCCTCACACATTGGAGGCTGTTAATTTCACCGAAGCCATAAGGTAATCGTAATGCTTGCCGTGCCTCTGATTACCACACACTTATAGGTGATCTTTAGGCGCCCTGGGTAGTGTTTGATTCGATGGAACGCAGAGCCAAGAGGCTAAAGTATATGTATGGCAAAGCCAGGCTTGACGCCATCAGACCACAAAGGTGTTTGTTTTTATATAGGGTTTGGTGAGTATGCCTAGGAGTATCACCTTATTCCACCTTCACCGATCTTTAATCGGTATTTTGTTATACGGAATTTCAAAAGAATTTCTAATCATCATCCACAAACAATAGTTATTCCATTTAGCGCATTCGAATATACTTATATTTTTATGCGCACTGCAACAATTTTAAGTGACAATCTGCTTCCAGCGTCTGTTTTTTGCTGTGCAATCCTGATGCCTTCAAGAAGAATGTCGACAGTTACGGTTTTAAGAGTAGTAGAGCCCCTTGTGAAAGGACTCGTCCGGTAAAGTACTACCACCATACCTATTTTAGCCGCCAAGCAGCATTGCTGTGTTCTGATTTAAGGGTATGGTTGCTGGTGAAATTAGGGACGCGCGACACTTATAGGCTTAACACCTATAAGCCTCAAGTTGGCGGATGCTTTGCAGTACACTGTAGACTGTGTTCTTTGTGGATGTAACCTACGCAGTATAGCATTGTTATAGACAAGAGATGTACATAACATCAGGTAGGCTACTTGCTTGTTCCGTCTCCTAGTTGTATAAAAAAAAACCTTGCCTGAGAAAGTTTTGATTTCATGAGCTGACCCATTCTAAATAAAGAAAAAATAAGTAATCATTATTTATTAAATTTTCAAACTGCGTTCTACCAGAGTGACCGTCAAAATATCTATCTAAGCTCTAATCAAATGATAGCCGCATTTCAAACATCGGTAACGCGATACGATGCGCGTGCGCAGTTTCACGCGCAATCGACCGCAGCGCCTCCGATAATCTCGTCTCAACAGTGTTGCTAAGTATTAAATGTTTGTAGAATAAAATACTTCACTTTGCAGTGCTAAACATTACTGGTCATTATAATTAAAGGTGGATAAATGAAGGCCAAGCACCTCCCTGTCGTAAAAAACATGGTATATTTTGACTTATATATGAGTTTTCCAAAGAAAAATGGTAGGAATGTTTTACTTGCATATGTTTTCGTCATTACAATATAAGCTCATGAACAAAAGCGAAGCATATGATAGGCCACCCAAACAATGAAACAGCCATAATGACTGTACTTTCTTGTTTTGTACAGTAAAGGTTGATCTTACTCTACTAACAATGTACAAGGCATTCTAAAATACGTAACGTTCAGAGAAAAATCAATTATTGTTGCTTATGTACCTCAGTAAAATAATGATCCAAAACGGTATTCTTTGCGAACAATGCTACAGATGCATAAATTAAATTTCTTCTCAATTACATATCACAAAAGCTGCGCCAAATTTGATTGATTTCAAAAATTTAATAACTATCAAGATTTAGGATAACAATGAGTCCAAACATGGTCAGTACCGCCCATCTCTATCATCCAATCACCTGTCATCAAGAATTACAATCATTTGAAACTCACACAGTAAAATAGCAACATGTACTGTCGGAGACAAAATTGTCTTCACCCAAATAAGACCTTTATCTTGTTATTGTGGAATGTTGTAGTAATATAAAGCTTATGACAACATTTGAGTATCACAAAAGTGTTAACGGAACCCGACCTACGCTGTTTTGCCGTCTGTCTGTCAGCGGGCTGTATCTCATGAACGGATGTTTGGAGTAAGAACCTTTGCCCACCACATTAGTGTCATAGACGTTTTCGCGAATTCAGAGGCATCATAAGTCTTACTTATGTCACAAACATCCCAAAGTCCTGATTCTGTATTTTAAGGAGCTGGTTGGGGTAGGTTTAGTTAAAACCAATGGGGGACATAGCACAATACCGACGCAAAGAACTTCTTTTTATAGTGGTTCGTTTACAGCTGAAGCTGTTAGGCTGTGGAACGTATTACCTGATTCTATTAAAAAGACGACATCGCAACACACTTTTAAATTGAAAGTTTATCAGTATTATCTATCAGTTTATTCTTAAATTATCATTTTTATCCTTCATTATTATTATTATTATCATGATTATTATTGATGTAATTTTATGTATGTATATTTTATTTTATATTGGTTATTCGTATAGTCCGCCATCCTTGAAAGTCGTTATCTTCTCTTTCCATCAAGCGGTTGCCTGGAAGAGATCGCTTTCAGCGATAAGGCCGCCCATTGTTTTACCAGTGACTAGATTAAGTTTCCAATATCTGTGTTTTGTTATGTTATTTGTAAATGGTGAACAATAAAGAGTTATCTATCTATCTATCTATCTAATACCTACATCTCACAGCGGGATGGCAGCAAATGCCTTAGGGATGCCCACTCAGGATAAAAATAAACAGTTAATATAAATATAAATACAATCTTTATTACCATTTGTATATAGCCATATCAAATATTTTTTATTTGATAATTAAAAGGAAACATAAGAAATGTGATTTTTCCTTGTAATTTTGGTGGAAGCTTTTGGTGTACGTGTAAGAACTTGGCCGATTTTATACTGTACGAGCTTAACCGTTTTCAATTAAATATGTTTTTGGTGACTGTACCTACTTACAAAAATCAGTAGCGGCTCGGTAAAGAATATGAGCCTCCTGTCTATCCAATCCACTCGTAGAATGCGATGTATTTGCTACAGTCAAAACCATAGCCAGGCGTATTGGTAATCGCAGTGTTGGTTTTCCGTGTTAGGTACTCGGAAAGGTGCTGTTGCCCATCTTGTAGTGAAGACCCTTAGCAGCTTTGCGATATCTTTGGGACGATTTCGAGGTGGCACACAATTCAGTGCTAATTATTTTTAACCTTAAACAATTTAAACGACGCAATCCTAAGGTCTAAATACTTCGCATTTGAGTTCAATTTGCGTCAAAGGTGTTCATTAGATTTACGATCTACCAGGATGACATTCAATTGTTTGGAGGCTCTACAATCCACGCTTATGTATCAGAAAACCTCTTCACTGCTTTAGATAAATATCAAGGTGTTGGATTTATTTATTTAGTCAGAGTACAGACTCTGCATTCTGATTATGTCAGCTCTTGACATAATAAGACCCAAACCTTCAAGGGAAGGGTTCCTTTTCTGACTGTATAGCTCTTAGCTTAGCTTTAGTAGTTCATGTCTTTGGGCTCTTAATAATAACAAAATTGATCATGTAATTGTGATTTTATTTAATTTTGTTTAATATGTATCTTAGTTATGAAGGTGATCTAGTACTAGCAAAGTAAACGAAGAAAAGTTATTTTTTAAGTTATATAAATTATTTTAATTTAATAATTTTATTGCTACTAACTCACCATGGATCGATAGTCTGAAATAACAATTATATTGTATTGAACCAGCCGTTTTACTTGTACAGTAGTTATCTGTCAGTCTAAAAGTGTTGTGTGCTGATGATGATGAGTTAAAACAACCGTGAATACATTTTGTGTCGTATTTATTGAGCTGAAGTAAAAGTTTAATCAAATATACTATTATTTTGTCAAAAGACACATCACATATTTTTTTAAAGTATGGATAATTAGCCCACTTTTAGATATTTAATAAGTCATAGGCTAGATAACGTTAGTCAAAATCTTAGTCAAGTTTTTTTTTAGATGTATTATTTATTGTTACTAATCTGCTATTACTATAAATGTCGTCAAACCGTAAACCATGACATCAGATGTGTTAAAATAAGAATAGAGATGTCGTTTATTAAATATCATTTGATTTAATATCATTTAAAAACATATTCAATTTTAATGTGTAAAAAAGTTTCTGACATAACGTACGCTTCCAAATTAGTCTCAAAGCATATCGAAATTAGATATAAAATGGAAATGTTCCATAGATAATTAAAAATAATTCATCAGATTATCTTATTTATCTGAATCAGATTAACTGAATATTGATTGCAATAATTAACATATTGTATACTCCAAACTAGAAGAAGCAGAAATAACTTGTTCTAGTTTCTTCCTCGGTTTGTGTGATGACGACATCGAAATATAAATAAAATCGAGTAAATAGTACCTACTAGTGGTTATAATTAATCGTATCTATAGTAAAAGTGTTTTTTTTCTAGTACGATGGAAATGCTAACCCTAATCTGCATTAAAAAAATCTAATTTTGTAAGAAATAACAAGAAACTTTTTCCGCAATAATCACGACCTCAAAAACTTAAGCCACGATCCAGATGTGAAATATGTGTGAAAACACATAATAAAATCCCTAATAATATAAAAGATGAACCCCAAAAGTTTTAAAAGAGTTTAAAATCCTACTTAATAGAAAAACTCTTTGCATGTGTTTCTGGGTACATTACATCGACTATATAATTAGCATGTAAGAAAAGTCCAGGTATAATATATTATTATAAGAAGATTACTAAGTATAGTACTGTAAAATTTGAATTTACTACAGGTGCCTTTTTACTTATTTTTATTGCCATATTTCGATGACATGTGATTGCCTTTGAATTCACTACAGGTGCCTTTTTATTTATTTTTATTGCCATTTCTCGATGACATGTGATTGCCTCAGTAGAATCGGGGTTTTAAGATACGATAAGGCCGAAGGTGCAAGCGCACTTCATCCAGAACACCCAATGATCTGGGGAACTGGTTATCTTATCACTCAATACCGAAACACAACAAATTAAAATTGTTGTTACAGCGACTAAGTAAGGTAAGATGGCTACCATCATCTCACCGATAAGCGTCTAGACAGGACTCAAACAAAGTCCTAAAACTAACACCAACGAAAAATGGATGTCCGCAAAATAGCGCCTGAATCAATTAGCTTTCTTTAGTATTGTATTATACTCTGCATCTTCATACTTATTTAAATAAAATAATACGTACCTCGTCATTATTTCCATAAATGTTTGTTGTGTATCACAGTAGATACCTACTCATTGGCAAAATTTATCATCTCAGCTTCCATTCTGTAACCCTAGCCGATGCTTTTTTGTTGCAAAATGCTTTAAAATAGCTAGCTTTCTCGTCGTTTTGCTAATTTATGCATTGGAAGACGATGTAAGATAATGGCAAATGCTCCACCACTGCTCTTGGACGGACGCATGACTCATCGACATCGTATTTATCACTAACAAGCGTTACAGTTCAGTTGGAAGTAGCAATGCCTTGTGCGCTGTAGGATGTGGGTTCAATTCCCACCCATTACAAACATTTGTGTGATGAATGTGTGTTCTATGTTTGGGTGCTTAGGTATGTCGTAAATAAAAAAAGAGAGTAGCTATTTAAGTATTACATCCGTAATCTATTTCCCATGAATAAGCTTTGCTTATTTTGGGACGAGATGGCGCTGTGTGAAATTAATGTCGTAATATTTAGTTATTTATTTTTTGGTCCTTCATCCCTATAGCTGATGTAACATGACATAAGTCTAATTAACAGTCTCTAACAGGCGCCGTAGCGAACACACAATGGGGAGCTGCAGTTTTTTTTATACGACATTGACACGGAACAAGAAAACAGTCCACCTAATGTTAAGTGAAACTCTTGCCTAGAAACTCTACACTCATAAGATTAAGAGTAAAGATACTGAGACTACTTCATTTGATTATGCGTAACCCTTAAAATTTTGGAGGATTTTTTATCTAGCGGTGGATATTAATAGGCTGTTGAATAAGAAGAAGACCAACAGACAAAAACGATGAACATTCCAAGCAAATAATTTGTAGTAAACGTGACTATATCGTCTTACTTTTGTCAATGATGATCAATTGTTATCCATATTGAATTGAAACATCTGTCTCACTTTCACAGTTCAACAGATCAAAAAACCGCGAATTTTATTTTTAATAGGTACCAACTTTATATGACAATAGGACCAATCAGCGTTCATGTAACGGCAGTACAGCTAAACTAGTCTTGAACGATCTGACAGCTGTTTGTGACGCCACTTTCTTTGAAAAGTTTGAATTTTCTAAGGCTATAGCGATAGTTCCGTTGTTTGCCACGTTCATAACGACTAGTTTGACTGTATCTTGGTTACTCTGTAATCGAGCGTCTAGAATTGGTCAGATGATTGACATGTCCAATGACCACAGATCAATGAAGACAGCTGGTCTACTTCACGCAAAATGGTAATTCAGATAAATTAATAACGTTACGATAACAGAGTGAGATTATTTTGTGATTTGATGATGTTGCATGTAATAAGTAACTAGTTATTTAGTTGAACCATGTAACAATATCTGTGAGCAAGACTTTAAGAGCATCTGTACTCTTGGTGCGTTCTTTGAAAGAACGAAATAACTTATTTCTTCACTGAACACAGTGACAAAAGTGATATTACTATAAATAATAATTATTTTATAGGTCCGTCACATCCACTAAGAAGGTACAGCAAATACCAGTCTTGTAAAGTTTGAAACATCTACTCATGAAAAATAATATGGGTCTGTCCGGCGATGGGCTTGCAACCTGTCACGTATTGAATACTAGCTACTTGCAAACCGTGGGCGTGTGCTGAATATAAGTTTCATTTTTTGTGCTGTCAGAATGTTTAACATGGATCTTGGAATAAGTAGCAATGACGTAGCTGTTTTAAAAAAGCTATACAAATATACCACAATAGAAATGAAAGTGATGAGTCCGTTAACGATACGTGGACTAAGAATCATGTTTATGTTGGTTGGTCCACGATAAGTATGTTTTAATAAGTTATGGCATCGAAACACGTCGCGCGGGAATATCCCGACTACAACAAACTATATAGTAACATATTTTTTTGTTATCAATGCTAATTTTGTCTTAAATGTTCTTGATTTTATAAATCAATAGTTGACTGAAGACGAAAGCAGTACACTCACTTGAAAAAAAAGGAATGAAATAAAATTTGATATCAAAATATATTGGCCATAGTATTTAAATGCAGTTTGGTTGTTGTTGCCATCACTTTTATTACTACTATGTATTTTACAGAAACCGACGATTTATGGTACCCGAGACTGTATTACTCACGCTTACCTACCGAGAACCATCCACCTAAGAATGTGATGGAGCGAATTTCAATCTCTTCTGATGTGTGATCATGATCAGCATGCCCGCTTTCACCCAATTGTTAACGTGAGGTTACGATCAATGGATCAGGCTAGTTGGCAGTGACGTGTGAAATTAAACAAGTAATTAAACAAATAATAGCAGGAATTTGTTATGTTTTAATCATGAACATCCTATAGGCCGTTTTTAACGGTCCATAGGTAATCTGACTGATTCCTTTGTACATAGTTAGTTTAATTGTACGTTTTATTGAATAAATAATGTTTATAAAATGTAAAAAAACTTTGAGGTTATGAGATACCCTACCCATTTTATCAAATGAAAAAAATTGAAAATAAAAAAAAACATATGATGCAACTTTGATCTAAGATCGTGCATTTTTTTAAATAAATAAATAAATATTAGAGGATTTAAATTTTACACAGCGCCATCTAGCCCCAATCTTGTTAGTCATTCATCAAAGTCAGTCATATCAGTCCATCATACAGATTTTCATATTTGCACCAGCATTATACCTACATAAGTAACTTAACACGTCTTTGTTGTTATTTTTTTACAAGAATTCAAACATTAAAATCATTTAACATAACGTATTTATACTAAATCAAGTTATTTGGAATGCAACACGTATCTCATAATGATACAAGCAAGATGAAAATTAAGCGCCAATATATCACACTACAATTCAAGCGAAAACTTGTTTGGATGGATATTTGTTCCTTTTCACGCCAAATCTACTGAACAGATTGAGATGAAACTTTCCACGGATAAACATATAGGCTACTTTTTTTTAGAACCTAGGAAAACTTCGTTCCCGTCAAAAAAATCCCCGTCTCGTAGGATTTTTTAAAACCCCTTTTTGGTACACCTAATTACAAAAGAAAATTATGCTAATAATTTTATATCTCTAGGACTTCTGGTTCGGGCTGTGTGTGGTGTCAGTTAGTCATGATTTTTTATATTGATAATAATGTATAGTATAAAAACAGCAAAAGTAGAGCAAAAAGCCATCTCAATACAGCTCTATAGCGTATTTTGCGAAAAGCGTTTAAACGGTTAACCGTAATGATGGTAGATTGTATGGTACCAATGAGGTGGTTAAACCCGTGTTTTTGATAATTAATGCTTGTGATGATTTGTGGCTGGGTTATTCGGAAATGAATAATGTCATTGTGAAAGCGAAACGAAACGTAATTATTGATTAAAGTTACTTTATAGCAGATGTTGCCCGCTTTATATTGATTATATTTATGGGTGTTTGATATTTTTCTACAGGAAAGAGTTGGGTAGGGCCAGGACGATATAGAAATTTACTAATTAGTAATCACTTATTAGCTAAACACAGCAATAAATGGCATTCTGCATTACATGTAATGCATGGATTTTACCACTAAATGCCGGAACACAACATTTTTAAGAATTTTTGTTATATACGGACTTAAACAAAATCCTACTACCAACCAAACCAAGCACAATATTGTATTCACTCTGGGGATTGAACCGGGGACCTCTGGATCTGTTACCGAGGGTCGAATAACTAGACCAAAGAGGCGGTTAAAAAAATGGTTTTACTATAGTATACGGTCTCATTTTTGTGTCAGAAAAATTTGTCCATCCAAAACTGATACATCGTCGTCATGAATTATTCAATGCGCAAGAGAACATTATGCGTCATTAAAATATTGAGGTGCATGTGACGCGCCTCTTAAATTTTAATTTCGAAATTGTAAATTTATTTTTTATTACTTTAAATTAAATGTTAAAATTTGTAACAGTTCAGTGTCGTGTAAATCGTCGTTAAAATACTATAGGGATTTATTCAACTGGCAACAAAGAAGCATACTTCGTTTTTAATATTATTATGGTAGTATTTTTGTACCTACAATATTAATTGACCTATAATAGATACCTATACCTATAGATATATTTTTTTTTAATAATGAAAGGCATTGTGGATTTTTAGGGTTCAATTCTATAAAAGAGCTGTGTGGTCTGGAGTCAGTCTGAGGAATTGGGTGCAAAACTTTAGCTCAATCCGTCTAGTAATTTATGTGTGAGGTCGCTTACACATTAATTGATTATTAATCGTATGTACGTAAGGCGTAAGGTTAAAATAATCCATTTAAACATACAGACCAACAATTCGTTTTTATATATTCATTTGATGAGCTGGATATTAGGTAATTCACGTCCGTTAAATATCAAAAAAATATCCCAGTTATCGTTTTATCTTTTAAAGCTCTTAAAGAGATCGACATTTCGTGACTTTTCTTAAATAACTTAATTTTCGTGAACTCCAACATCGCAGATAGCTTTTAGGGTTCCGTACAAAGGGTGTCAACGAGACATATCAATCAACCTCCGCTGTCTGATGTATGTTTGTCCGTCTGACTGTCAGTGGGCACCGTAATAAGTAGACAGTCGAAATGTTTACATAGTGTGTATTTTACAAATAAATAAAATAAAATGAAAAGTTAAGGGAACCTGCGGTATGTTTGTACGCACTTGGCTGGCTTATTACATATAGTAAATTGCTTCATTCAACTTTATGAGCATTACACGATTTTAGATAGATATCGACATAATTTTCACAGCTTGTTTCCAATTTAAACACCTCTGGCGGCTCTGGCCAATCTAGATGTCGTATTTTTGATTCCAGAGAGGTAACACAACCTCTTATAGCGTTTTTCGTTTAATAATCTTTTGTTTTATCTACTCTGAACATTATTATATTTTTTTCACCTGGTAACAAATATAGATAAGGCCGGAGGTGGTAGCACACTTCACCCGGAATCCTCAACAAACTGAGGAACTGGCTATCTTACCTCTGAATGCCGGAACACAACATTTTTTTAAGAATTTTTATTATGGCGACAGAATTAGGTAAGATGGTGGTAGCTAGCCAGGTGGACTTAGACAAAATCCTACCACCAACCAAACCTAGCACAATGTATTGTACTCCACCTGGGGATCGAGCCTACTCCACCTCTGGATATGAAATCGGTGGGTCGAACCTTTAGACCACAGAGACGGTTAAATTATGACATCCATAAAATAATTGTTTCGTTGTGTAGCTGACATACTAGCTGACAAAACCACCCACAGCTTGAATCAGATGTAATATGTTGCCCTTCAAAAAAGACCCTCGTAAAAGCTGACTAAGGGAACACCAAAATGTTCTCTTAGTCAGCTTTTACGACCCGTGTGGGTTGAGTTAGAAGGCTGCGACAACCCATGTCTCCCGTGGCACTCGGTCACTAAACACTTAGCCAAGTGATAAATCGTATTTATTTTTGTCATGTTACTAAACTTTCAAGAACACGAGGTATCATTTAAAAAGCCTCCTTTAATAAAACCTTTGTTCCACATTAAAAAAAAACGAAATAATAACGTATCAGATTCAAATCGATTATTGAAAAGTGTGCAAATTACAGGTTAAATCGATTCTGGCCTGTAATATCGAGCCGACTCGCGTAATTTACATTAACCACTTTAATTTTTATGCTCCAGATTTTCGAGTTTAATATTCAGTATGAGTCCATCATAAACTTGTTGGATTTCATCATCATCATCATCATTATCAATTGTATATAGCCTGAACTTGAGCTTCCTTAAAGAGTAGTCAAGTAAATAGGATTGTGTCATAATTTGAGACAAAGCATGCTCCACATTGGTATTTAGATGTTATTTGTTACATGCTTTTCTTTGAGCTGGAGTAAACTGCTTGACTATCTCCAATAAAAAATCATGCTTGCAGCCAGAACGGAGCCCTCAATGCTGGACAGGACGGCTAATTCTCGCCAAGTGATATTTTATCACAATCGAAAAATATAGCAAGCAAGATTCGGCCTCCAGGTCTCAGACAACCTGGATATGCCTATCAGCATAGTGCTCCATAACAGAAGCTGATGGAGAAATGCCGCGAATAAACTGACACCTTCGGTAAGGATCGACGGAGGAGAGAGTAGCCAGGAGTTTGCAGTATTGAAACAACAACTACAAATAACCTAGATTATTATTTTGCTACTAAATGAATACAGTCTTCTTTTAAAAAGTCGGTTAGTTAATACAATTGGCACCATAGAACAAAATATGTCGAATGGCCGAATTCATATACATAATTAATGTTGATGCATGTTAAGAGTAAAAAAGTAATTTTAAGTCCCTAATACAGATTAATATATTTCGCAGTTTAAGTTAAATTTAGTATCGAAACTTTACTATTTGGATTTAGAAATCGTGACGAGAAAAGAATATCTCAAATACGATCAGATTTATGATAGATAGTGATCAAATTTCAGTTCATTCATTACTAATTTATAATACGAAATCAATAGGTACTGCGATGAAATAATTAACATAATTATAAATTTATTTAAATAATTATTTAAAACAAACATTTCTAGCGCGTGGGTGGTGTGTTCATCTACATGTAAATACCGTTCTTATACTTACGTACTTAAGTGTCAAATTTCTTAGAAATTTCTAAAGTTAATACGATTATTATAGAACTTGTTAATCAAGCACTAATTAACCGTAGGTGTGTTTATTGTTATTGCTTTTATAATTTATTGTATGTAGGTACTAACTTATTTGGTCTTAAAAAACAAACTTTTTTGAGTTCTTCAACCACAAACAACCTTTAATTTGAACACAAATGATGGGTACCTACTCCTGAGAATCTCGATTTAACATAAATAATAGGTACTCCTGAAAATCTTGATCTTTCCACACGATTTTTTTTTATCGACGGAGAAGCCTTTATCTCTCCTGCCTCCTCAGCACGGGAAGGAGATAAAATGTTTGTCCTCTGTTTTTATCCACCTTGTCAGAGCATTTTGTCTCCCGATGGTGGATAAAAACAGAGGACAAAAATTTTATCCCCGCCCCGTGCTGAGGGGGCTGGTGTCAAATTATGATAAAGCCAAAGCTGGAAACATGATATCGTCTAAATCAACACACAAAAGTAATCACAATCAATCAAAAGATCTCTAAGTCGTGGATAATGTGGATGTGACATAGGCTACTGTTAATTTATATGGCGTATCAAAAATCAAGAGAGAAGGGTAAACAAATGTTTTATAAATACAATTATGGCTGTCGAATAGAAGGATTTTTATTTTTTTATTATACGACAGGATAATAAAATACAGGATTGTGCTTGGTCTTGATTTTTCAAGTTATGATAAGACCGAAAGTGGAAGTGCACGTCACCCGGAATCCTCAATAAACTGATGAACTTACCTCTGCCTAATGCCGGAACACAACAATTTAATAATTGTTGTTATGACAATTTAATAATTGTTGTTATGACAATTTAATCATTGTTGTTATGACAATTTAATAATTGTTGTTATGACAATTTAATAATTGTTGTTATGGCGACAGAATTAGATAAGATGGTGGAAACTCTTTAAGGGTTAAGCTCGCCTCTGTACAAATGTTTACTTATGACATGTTTGAATCATATTTATGTGTATAATAAATATTTACAAGAATAAAGAATAATATGAAGCCAGCTGGACTTAAACAAAGTCCTACCACCAGCCAAACCAAGCACAGTATTGTACTACCCCTGGGGATCTGAGGCCAGTAGTCGAATTACTAGACCACAGAGGCGTCCCGCCCCTTAAGCCACCTATACCAGTAAAACTATTACGTTTGAAATTTGACTGTCATGTTCTTTCACTATCAAATTAGAACACTAGATGTTACACAGACCAATACAGATGAAATGTTTATGTTTTTTTCCACAGCCATGTTAACATAGTTATTTGAAGTTCCGTTCTCGACGATATCATTAAGAATGTACATTAATTTGTTATGTTAATTATGGCACGTGCATGCTGACCATAAACGTCAGCACACTTTAAAATAAATTAGACGAATCTAGCTATATTTCACATACCATTGATGTTTTGTCTGGGCGACAACTGAGCGATCGGCACGCGGGAATACTCATGACCCTACGGGAATACGCTTTCCTTTATCTTCTGTCCGATGATGTATCGTAAAATGCTTTTTGCAAACATTGCATTATAATGTACTACAATATTTTTTTGTAACGTTGAGAAAAGTCATTTTCAAGAATATTACTTTAACTAGAAGCATCAATAGCCTCTTTTTTTTATCCAACGATGGGGAAGAGCTTGGCTTTCATCTCACCTTGTGTCCAGATAAGGCCGAATGTGGAATCGCATAATTTGTTATTGTTGTTATGGCATCATACTTAGATAAGATAGTGGTAACAAAACCGTGCACGAATTGGTATTGTCCTGAGAATCGAACCCGAGATCTTTGGGTCTCATTACGGGGAACCACTAGACTGCCAAATCAGATATTTGAGTAAATTTTTGTTGTGGTAAGGTTTATACATTAGTTTGTGTATTAAGAAAAGAAAGCATTGCGAAAGAACCCATTGTATATAATTATATGAAATAAAATACTTCCCGCGTTATGACCGTGATGGTTTTTACCCAAATACAAATTTAAGAATGTAGTCGTATTGAATATTTTAATATGGAGTAAAACCTTACCTGAGACTCTAATTTAAATAAGAAAATTTAGAGTAAATTTAATCGTTTTAATAAGAAATCAATCTAATTATAATTATACAGCAAAGGACGCACCCATTTTAATCAAGGCTGATCCTTGCTGCTTTTAAATTGGCAAATTATAAAAAACACAACATTGGCGTGGAAAGTTTTTGGATAATTTCTTTTTATCTATGAACGTAACAGTTTAACGAGCTTTACAGTTACCTTTTATAATTGTTTAAAGTTTTGTTTGATATTTTTCCTCGGTGACTTTTGATAAAACCAAAAATACAAAGTTTTAAAATGTTTTAATTTGAATGATTTTTTTTTTCATAGATACCAAAAAAAAAATATCCTTCTAATTTTGAAATTGTAATGAGCTTTAAGATATAGATAGACAGACCTTACATGAAGTAAATAATTATGAACTAAAAAACATGACAAAAAAGAACAATGGGTTTATCGCTAAAAGCTAAAACCGCGGTTAAAGTAAGTTAAGATTGTGGAAATCTGCAATATTCTGTAACTTTGCCTTACCTTTTACCTTTTTTCGTATTAACATTGTTTCACATAGACAGTAGTAAATCGGAGAATAAATGCCTAATTATTGCTATGGCCAACGGCTATTCTTTAATACGCTGTTAAAGCTGATAAATTGGCCAATTTTGCTCTGAGAGATTTATTATTGAAACCATAACCTACCAATACCTACAACTACAATTTAAGCTCTATGTTTAGCCTGATACGGTTGGTTATTATTTGTATTGACTGACAAACCAATTGTCATTCTATATTTGGAGATAATATCGATATAAATGGGCTTTATGTTGATGTTATAAGGTTGTTTTTAGTGTGAAATAATAAAAAACTGTGTCAAAATTTATTCCATTTTCCAAAGTAGTCGTGATATTTTGCCGTGACATATGTTGACTGTCCTTGCCTACAGGTGGTCTTTATATTGATGGGTGGGGCTTTATCAGTCTGTGCTATGATTGGGACGGTATCAACGTAAACAGCCCACGTGCACTGTTGGACAGAGCCTCCTCCAAATGGATGGTGATGCCATCACCGCGCTTTAAAAACAAAATATTGTTTATTCAGTCAGATTATAAGGATCATTTTGAAACGTCAAATCTATCGGATACGTCAAATCTACCGTCTGTTTATAGCGACCTCCACACAAACTGGGACTTACGCTGCCCAGATTTTAACGAAATTTTTATTCTCAGGAGTTCTACACACCTTCCTGCTTACCAGCATTGCACACGCACGCATCAGTACACAAACTAACAACCCCTTCACAATCACACCTACTTGTTTTATTTATACTTTTAAGGACAAAAATAGTGAATGGAATAGACTAACGCGTTTTCATTAGGAAACACAGTGTATTCTTTTGTACTATTAATTATTCTGTGGTATACGTCTCCAACTCTTGCATATACCTAATGGAAGAGTTTGAGACGGTTGGTTATTACGGTCAAAGTTTGCTGACAAGTCGATTAATTTATAAATCCGAATTAATATATATAAATCCAATTGTTTTGTTCTCAGGTAAAATTGTGAAAATATTAATTAAAGTAAAAACCTCTATATATTATATATATATATTGATATGCAAAATCTGCTGCAAATAATGCATGCTATTGAAACAATGCTGTAGTTTCAGCATAGTTTTAATGTAAGTTCATCATTATCATCATTAAATGTTTATCAAAATAATTCTGTATCTTAAATATCTCGAAACTAATTAAACTAGAACGCAACATGCGATTAAATATGGAAGTCTACAAGTCAAGCGCCTGCCTAACTACTCTACCTACATTTGTTTACTTGCAAGCCTACTGAAAAACTTTTTATTACAGTAAACTCAATTGATCTCCGGAAATATTTACAAGCATCTCTAATCAAATCAAAATTAAACCAGTCCCAAAAATAAGTGGTACTTAATTACAATATTAAAAAGCGGTCAATTTGTTAAATATGGCAACTAAATTATAATTCCTTATCATTACTGCCGACAAATTTGAAGCGACAAAACAACGAACGGTCGCATTCAACAGAAAATTGAAACGGACACAGTCTATGATCAAACCGCTCATTCACTTGATACCTTTTCCAAAATAAACGAACACGTTGCGTCATATTGCCGTCCATGACAATGCTGCCGTCTTTTTTAAGCTCAAACTAGTTTTTTTTAGATAATCGGAATAACCCACTTTGATATTGTCACATCATTGCTCTACCAAAAACTAGTTGTTTTCAGTTCAAAAATAGCGATGGACTCAAGAAAAGCTAGCAAATAATTCTACATCGTCGTTCAGGATCCTGGGCTTATGACATGTCTGGCTGTTCATAACGAGCTCGAGGGTACAATAATTTGCCAACCACTTGAAATTTGCATTTAAAATTGGAATATTCCCACAAAAAATGCTCTGCCCTGCTCTCTAATTGCTTAATGTCATCGTGCCATACATCGAAAGGTTCAAGTTAAAACCAAGCACGTCATATCGAAAAAGTGCAAGGATGACTAAATGCACCAGCCATATCCCCTAAACTGCACATCGGTCGACATTATCCCGCGACAAAAAGTCGCAAATTGATTCGGAGTAGCAAATTGCTGGCGGCGCGACAATTCTAAGATCAGGTTTGACGCTCCCGTTGTGGTATTACGTGTTGGCTTTATGATGGCAACTGGCATTCAGTTCAGCGTAAATGGATAGAGCTTGCATTTATGTTGCGTACGCGCAGACATCTCGCGGATCGCGTATTCAAAACTACACATTCGTTTTGCCTGTCCATTTCAATGTAGATTATTTTAACAAGCTTCTGTTCCTGGTTTCGCCGCGTGTACCCGGATAAGAATAAGTAACCTTTTTGTTGGTCTATGACCTGTGCAAATTTTTATCTCAATTTGTTTGCAGTTCTATCGTGGAGGAGCATTTGTATTATTAATAGTATTTTAAAGTATATATTACGTTTCAAGAGTAGTGGGGCTCCTTGTGAAAGTGACCAACGCCCTTTCACCCACATAACTACCATACCTATTTCGGCCGCCAAGCAGCATTGCTGTGTTCTGGTTTGAAGGGTATGGTTGCCGGTGAATTTACGGGTACGTGAGGCTTAACACCTTTATATATTATGTTGACAAGCACAATGCTGTGCCGCGTAGGTCAAGTTCTTTGTGGATGTGACCTACGTAGTAAGGTTCTTTTTAGGCAAGGGATACACATATCGTTAGGTGGGGTGGTTGCTTGTTCCTTCTCTCACTTTTACAAAAAATAACCTGTTGTTTAAGAGATCAGTTTGGGGTTCCGTACCTAAAGAGAGACTCTATTACGAAGTCTCTGCTGTCCGTTCATTCATCGGTATGTCAGCTCATGAACCGTAATAGGTATATAATTGATATTTTTACAGTGTGTCGTCTATTTATTTGTGTTTAGGTGTCGTATCATATAGTACGTACCTATGTATTTAAAAAATAAGTATTCTATCCGTAATCTAGTTCCCTTATTGCAAGCTATATGTTTAGTTTGGGGCTAAATAACGTTGTGTGAAATTAATGTCCTCTAATATTTATTTTGCCGCTATAGTAACAAACACGTTGACGCGGTGGCGGGGCGGTCCTGAGAGTTATAGTTGTACTGAATATTGTAAAAGTATTTAATTTATCTGACTTTTTTCCAAAAACTTAATTATTTTAACCCGGGCAATGAAATCCCTGGCTTTAGCTAGCGGTTATGAAAATGATCACAACACTGGCGGTAGGACTCCACCTAGCTCATAAATTGGATAAAAGATAAAAAATAAAATATTTCCAATATCAAATCAACTTTTTAGAACATTACCGCACGTGCCGTCGCCACTACATTCCGACACGTAATGCGACCGGTATACTTGCTCTGGCCATCAATCATAGAACATTAAGCGCAGGCCACACCGCGAGCTACGCTTACATAGCTTAGCTTACGCAGCTACGGTTACTTTTAATACTTTGATAATAATAATAATAAATATTACAGGACATCAATTTTACGCAGCGTTATCTAGCCCCAAACTAAGCATAGCTTGTATTATGGGAACTAGATTACGGATAAAATACTTAAATACTTTTGTAAATACATACGTACTATATGATATAACACCCAAACACAGAACAAACATCTATATTCATCACACAAATGTTTGTCCTGGGTGGGAATCGAACCCACAGCCTACAGCGCCGAAGGCAGAGTTACTACCAACTGAGCTATGAGGCTTGTCAGTTTACTTCGAAAGCGGCTTGGTAACCCAGTACACTAGATACTTACTTTACTTCACATAGTGCGTAACTTAAATGTTTAGGCAATTAGTTTCACAACAATTGCAAAAAGGTACTGTTCTTACTTCGCTGAAAACAACATTATCCAAGTTGATCAAGTTAACCGACAAATCTAGCCTGGTATATTCTGTCAAGTTTATTATTATCTGCCTCCCTTTATGAAATCTCCACTGTGCGAGTCTAACGTTTTTAGTTTAGTATTTGGTGAGATGATCTTGACTTGTTTTAGCAAAGAATGGCGGGAGAGACTTTTAGGTGGATTTGGGGGGAAGCTTTGCCTAGTATTTGGGCAACAACAAAACTATTATTTTTGGTATACATGTTGTTATAGCCTGCATGCTTTGCTATATTAATATCTTGAGACGCATAGCTTGTAATAATAACTTTTATGCTCTGTTAGCTAAGCGAAAACCATAGCTTATCTTGCGGTGTGGCATGTGCATAATGTGCAGTCCTGATCGATAGTTATAATGATTTACTTGATTTATTGGACTAAGTCCCTTGAGGATCGTCAAGATTCCTGAATTTTAAGTTTATGACTTTATTTGTTTAGTACGGATCAAATATATTATTGATGTTGGCGCTTATAAAGGTTGTAAAACCAGTTTGAATATGGTATACTTTGATTGATTATAATTAAGGAATTGCTGAGTTTAAGAGGTACCGCTTAGTTCAAACTGTCCGTCATTAATCAAGAAATCTTTACTCAATTTAATGAGTGACGGAAGACTCAACCCAGTCAAACCAAATACTGAAATGGCAATTGAGCTGCATAAGGAGTCAATGCATCAACAAAATCTACGATCTAACCCCATAAATACTAAAAACCAACTAAATATTCTGACTACATCCTACTGAGGACATAGGGGGACGTATAGATGGGCCGACTGACGCTTGAATAGCTACCGTCTGTCTCAGTCTTACATAGTAAATCAGGGGGCCGGTAGAAACTTAGTAGACAAATAGGCAGACAGGCTGCAATGAGTTGAATTATTTGCATACGGTAAAATGCGGCTATTTCGATTCAAATAAATGTGTACTACATTTTAGAGATATAGAGCCGCAATTTAGAGATTAAGTGAGTAAATAGATATCCTAAAAACGTATCATGCTCATGATTTCGGTGACTTAAGACTTGAGGCAGTGTCTTTTTTGGAGAGCAGTAAATTGTTTGTAGGGTTTTTTTTTCATAATAATATCTGCGATCAGTTGGCGTACCTGGATGACGCAAAAGTAATGACCCTATCTGGTTCAGATACAACTTCTTTTTTAAATAAAAAAAACTGGATTAAAATATGAAATAATAATATTGATGAATTGTTTTTTATGTATCTAATTGTGCCATGATATTTCGTAGCATTAGCATTTGAAGCTGATGTCTCTTGAATGACCTCTACGGTAAATTTGAAGGGTCATTACGATTGCTTTACCCAGTATAAGCAGATGTGATTTTAACCACCTCTGTGGTGAAGTGGTTCGCCTACTGGTGTCAGATCCAAAGGTCCCGGGTTCAATCCCCAGGGGAGTACAATATTGTGCTTGGTTTGGATGGTGGTAGGACTTTGGTTTAAGTCCGCCTGGCTAGCTATCACCATCCCTCAAAAACAATTCTTAAGCTATTATCGTCAGGCATTTACAGATAAGATAGCCAGTTCCTCAGTCTATTTAGGATTTCGGGTGAAGTGCGATTCCGACTTCGGCAATACCTTGAAAAATCAGGCCATGAGATGAAGGCCAAGCACATCCCGTGATACAGTAAAAAAAAATTGTTGAAGTGTTGTTGATGGCGTGTAAGATCTCGACTCATTAGTCGGTTCTCCAAGATACGGGTTGCCTTGTCACTTGGATTCTCAATGAGTGCTCTTGCGAGTGGGTTGACATGGCATTTCAGATGATCAATGTATCGCTTCCCTTTAAGTATGATCTCCTCGTCGACTGTGGGGACTTCAAGGTAGTTTGTAGGGTAAATAATCTACTGTTCTCATGATCATCTCTTAGCGATTCCTATGGGATTCCCGTACGACTCATTATACATCATATGATAAAACACTTACGGAATATTAATTATTATAGAATTTGCTATACGTTAAAGTGATGTTAGGTTTTGATATTCGACATCAATTTTATGAGAGATAAGAGAGAACCGATTTCTATATATCGTTTTCACTTGAATTTTATTTTACAAAACATGTATTTACCTTGCATCCTTCACACGTGAACGCTCCGAAGTGGAACCCTGCCGCAGGCTCCCCGCACACTTTGCATTGTTGATTCATCTGAAACAAAGAGTGTGTAAGCGGCCTTATTTCAAATCAATTATGGTTCATCTTGGGCCATCAGGGCCTGAAGGTACATGGTTAAAAAGTTACCTGAATTTTACACTACCTACTACTCTATTTTCTTGATATACATGTATTTATTATTCGTAATAAAAAACAATCTTATCATTAGTGTACACTAATACGTACGTATGTTATGCTAAGTAACATAAATTAACATAATAAGGTATATAGGCACGTACTAATGATATGGTAGTAGTGAAATTAGGTGAATAGTACCAATGTGATATCACAGAAAATAAAATAAAAAGATGTGTAAGATATTTTAATACAGTTTTTCTGATTAGAATTATCACGATCTTTAAACTGTAGTTTTGTGTTTTCATTATAGAAAATCGAAATTTCTGGTTATTTGACCAAAAATAACATTCAATTATTACTTTTACGAATTTAATATTTGACTGAATGTCCTGGCCTTTAAACGAGTTATTGAATCATATTATTAATAGTGTTATTACAAGTCGGCTTGCAATCAACAAAATCATATGTAAAAATTGTTGCCAATGTAGGACAAATATTTCACTCTAATGTTTTAAGAGGGTGTCGACGTGAAAAGTTTAAAAATACATTAATTTAGGTTGAATCAAGCATCCGCCATAACATCTGATGGTACGCAAAGTGCTTTAAGTATTATCAAAATGAATTCATCAAAATAATTCGACTCAAAATCACTTCCTCGTTCTCCTCTGTGTTATTGTAACAGTTCGGTTCCAAATATTAGGTGCAAAGCAAACATCACTTGAACAAGCATCAAGTGCTGATGGAAGGTCGTTTATTTATATAAGGTTGGAATAAAATTGAGATGTTAAGGTGGATGTGTCAGATAGTACGCGTGAAAACGTATTTGGTAAAAATTCAACGTGTTAAGTGAAATTTTTGGCATAACTAGTTTAAGATAAACATTTTACACATTTTAGAATCATGTACTGGGCAATACTTATTACTAAAGGATGTATTTATTAATGTTTTGTTTATTTATATTAATCAGATTTACACATAATACACATTTACAGAAGTCACGTCACCGCGAAATCCACCTTAAATTGAGATGTCAGAGTGGTACAAGAGCACTAGCGAATCACGACTTTTTACTAGCAGGTTGGTTTGATTTACAATACGAATAACTACATCATCATCATTAATTGGCATTGAGTCTTCTATCAGTTATTACAGAGAGTGCCATCATTCACTGACCCACTGAAGTATTTTTGAGGTTCAAAGTTGCAGGGTATAAAATAAGGATTAAAAAAAACCGGTCAATTTCACGCAGCACCAGCTTGCACGAACTACCCCGAAGTAATATGGGAACTAGATAACGGACAGATTTTTTTTCTGTCATATATAAAGATGTTTCCCAGAACATGTTTAGCGGTCGGTCCCGGGTATAGCTGGTAGTAGTGATCTCAGAGCCTTGTCAGGCGCATATGACAGTGGTATGCAAAGTCAGACAAAAGAGTTGTCACAAGCCCACACAAAAATATATGAATGAATGACTGAACGAATAAATGGAGGAATGAATGAAGGAATGATTGAACATTCTGTATTGTTCCTAAATTGTTGATTAAAAACTGAAGCGAGAAGTTATAATCACGAAATAAGATTGTATTTTTTTAAAGACAACGTTGCACAATTTAGTCTATCACAAGCAACAATGTATGAAACCTACTTGTTGTAAGTGTAAACATTATCGCTACTACAATAATAAAAATAAGTTGCATGTCGTGATGAACATAATGTCAAGAGGCAATGCAAGATCTGAACGACTAATAGAACTGCAATCGTGTGCTAAAATAAATACACTATGTAAATAAAACTTGTAAAATATACTCGTTACATAACAGTATTTTGACAACTGATCTTATGTAGTTTATGTGAAAAATGTGGCATTATACTGCAAGGTCAATCGGTTCTTACGATGGAAAAAAACCTTTGTTGTACTATTGATCAGTATAATATGTACATTATACGTTTAATACGTTTATAATGCGCACTCCAACAATGGAATCAGCTGTAAAGTTCGTTTCTTATTTACGTACGACGCAAATTTCTTCAAAAAGAGATAATTTGTATCATTAATCAGAACTCAAGGTATGGATATGACACAAAAAATCTGAATCTGCGTCAGGACCCTCGTTACTAAATTGGTTAGAGCGTTTCCGGCTTTAGGAAAAGATGCGGGTTCAAGTCTCGTCCCGGGTTGTGAATTTTTGTGTCTTTGTAACATTTGTAAAGTGACCAAGTTGTGCAATCACTTGATATACAAAAATGTGTGCAAGAAAAGTATATAAAGAAGAATAAAGAGAGAACAGATATTTTATGGAAAGCCTCGCTAAATCATAGACCTTATCCTCCAATTCCACGAGGTCAGGAATCTGACCTATCTAAAAATAACATTGGCTGTGGTGGCTTCATAATCGACTCACGGATATTGCAAAAGTTTACAAAAGGATCTCAGACGAAGGGCAGCGATTTACTTCCGAGTATTATCTAGCACCTGTTACCAAGCATGGTGATTAAAACATAGCCCTCCAGCTTTGGAAGTTCTGTTCAACAGTGGCCATTAATGGGCTGTTGATGTGAAATGAAACGGAATCTGAGCTTCCTTGAGAAATCAAAATAAACGAACGAAGGAATGTAGCTACACAACAACAAGCAGGAAAATGAAGCAATTTAAAAAGCTTTGCCGTATTTAAATGCCATTTATTTTTGTGGTAATATAGTGCAACTGGTTGGATTGTTTATGAGTATTTGCTTACAACCTTTACTCAAGTAAGGCCTTAGCACTGTTTTACTTTGACAAGAGCGAAATAAAAAATTAACATACCTAAGTATTTATATTTAATTTTAATTGCGTAAGTTTTTAGCCATCAGGTTTGTGGAGGTCGCAAACGAGGAGATAAGATGATCCAGCCGTAGTCATTGACTAAAAGCCTACGATTTAATTGCCCTAATTAATTTAATAATAATTGATTTAATTGGATTTATTTCTTCTTCCAGCGCTTCAACTACCCATTACCACTCAGATAAGTTGAAGCAGTTGGAATTGCTCGTGTTTTCGACGTGGCCAAGAATTGCAACTTTTCTTTGCTTGATGGTCTGCATCGATTCACGATTAATATACGTCCAGTTAGTCAAAAAGTTTTTTGGTTTTAAGGTGCATAGTAATAAAGCTATTTTTATGGCTGTTCTATGTTGGGTTGGGCTCCTCATAGTGATATCACTATGAGGAGCCCAACCCAACCCAACCACCCCAAATATTTACACATTCTTGTTTACTTTACAAGGGCAAACCAATAAAATTTATTGTAACGGCAGCTTTGGTGAAAATAAGCCACTGGATCCTGCCGTGGGTGCCATAAGAGGCAAGTATGGGACAATAGCAGCAGCATTCACATAAGTACTTCACACCTAAAGCACGAAATGACCTTAATTGTCAGAAAATTTAGATTCAGGTTCGATTAAGGCCAAGAGCTTCCCCGTCGTACATTTAAAAAAAAAAATTCTGGGACCAGAGATGCACCCGAGCATCGAAACCAAGACCTCTGGATCGATATCCGTACATACCACCAGACACACACAGACGATGATGAAGGTGATTCAATTAAATTCAATTCAATTGTGAAAGAGCCTCCTAGAGCTAGACAAGCCTCGAGGTCAATAGCCTTAATAGAAAAATACTATGGTTTTCAGTACAGATGACATCTTTATTATTTTGTGCCTTTACTTCATCATTACAGCCTGTTAACGTTCACTGTTGGACATGAGCTTACTTCAAGACTGGAGGGTTTTTTTGCCATAATCACCACGCTAAGCAGGCGGATTGGTGATCATAGTAATTGGTGTCACGTACGGTGGCGGATACAGCTGCCCATCCCCGGTGTATTTTATTCCCTTGGTCGCCTTTTACGACATCTTCAGGAGGAAATGGAGGAGTCTATTCGTTAGCCGGAACCACCTCGGCGTATAATATGTAATAATTATACATATGGTGTAATACTATTGTAATTCAAGTTACTTTTCATGTCAGCTCCACATAATATTTAACCGTATATGCGGTTGCGTGTATTTTCTGACACAAAATGCCAAAATTCCGAGAGAGAACATACAAACACTTATTTCGGAAATCACTTTGGGCATCGCGTGCGAATCTGTGTGTTTTAGTAAACTGATTCCAAATATTTCCAATATTGTGAGTATTCGTAAGTGGAAAAGTTTTATTTGTATAAAATATTACAGAGTCCAAAACTTCACAACTGGTTTTTTTTAATAGTTTGAACACAATAATATAGGAAGGCGTTTTTAAAGGCGACATAAAAATAGCTTTATAACTGTGCACCTTAAAACCAAAAAACTTTTAGACTAACTTGACGTATATTAGTCGTGAATAGATGCAGACCATCAAGCAAATAAAAGTTGCAATTCTTGGCCTCGTCGAAAACACGAGCAATACCAACTGCTTCAACTTATCTTAGTGGTAATGGGTAATTAAAGCGCTGGAAGAAGAAAGAAATCCGGGAGTTAACCGCCTCTGTGGACTAGTGGTTCACCTACCGGTGTCAGATCCCAAATTCAATCCCCAGGGAAGTACAATATTGTGCTTGGATTAGCTGGTAGATTGGGTAGATTCCACCATCTTACTCAAAAGTCTGTCGCCCTAGGAACAATGCTAAATTGTTGTGTTCCGGCATTTATAGGTAAGATAGCTAGTACCACAGTTGAAGATTCCGGGTGAAGTGTGCTTCCACCTTCGGCATTTTCATAAAAAATAACCAGCAGATGAGATGGAGATTCCCCATAGTAGATGCAATAAAAAAATACCTACAGTAATGGAGAGCCACCGGTAAAGGAAAAAATATTATTTACTAACGCATATTTTTTATCAACATCAAATTAATAGATGTCATTACGTATGTAATAGAAATAAAATAAAAAATACCAAACATTAAAAGTTTTTTGCGTTCAAAAACAAAAACGAAAAATCGAGTACGAAACATCTTTCTATTTTTACCGTTAACCACCTGGCAAATCTGAACTGTACGCCACTGTACACAACGGGTTAAAATTAAATAAATGTTGCATAATAACACGGTGCACGGGTTAACGAGATAGCGTGACAGACCTCTGTTAACATATCCGAATTTTCATTTACTTTTTTTTACACACAGTCAATATACCCTGCAGGTAAACAGACCTTTAGCACTCAAGCAATACAGTTGATTTTGCTGTGTTTTTTTAATGTGTCTGTGTTGAGTTGTTGACGGATTGGGTGCATCTTGGCTCAGTGTAGTGAACAAGACAGCCTGTTGGGCAGTTAATGGATTTTGCGGGTATAAATATTTTGTTTTTTTTTGTACCTTGGTGGGTCTTGTTTGATGGGTGTAGAGCTGGAGTAATTAATAATGCTGCCAAAAACAGGCCTTAAAAATCCATGCCAAAAAGATAAGTCGGTATAGGTAGGTACTATGATAATTGTTTAAGCCGTATGTCATGTTTTTTATTATTTCTTGATCGTAACGTTAAATAAATTATGAAATGTAATTTGTGATTCCGTCAGACGTATTATTATTTACTATTGTACGTTTTATTATTTTCAAGCTTGCATAAGAACACCATTCATCCCTGAGACTTTTTTTCATGATAAGTACTCAGAGAGTAGATATTTTTGAATCAAAGATATAGATAGAGGGACGTCCAAACCAACTAATACTACAAACTTAACCTGTCTATTAGGAAAATAAGTTCAAAATGTACAGACCTAAAACTTTTTCCTCTTTGATGATTCACCTTTGATCACTACTTAGAGCGGGGATCTTATTTGGATCACCTACTAGATCAAAGACACTTCCGAACTATCATTCGCCACATGTCTACTGTTTTCAAGTGGCTAGTATTAAATACTTGACAGGTTGCAAGTCCATCGCCGTTAAATACTTGCCAGACACATGGCATTCGGATTAGTTCTAGGAACATGGCAGTTTTCTCACTGTGTAACCTTCTCCGTTAATGCATGTGCGAATGTCAAATGCGCAGATGAACTTCCGAAAAACCGAAAAGTCTGTTGGTGCACCACTGGATTTGAACTTACAACCGCCGGATCTGAAGGCGGGCCCATACCCACCTGGCCACATAGCTCTCTGGAGATAAGTTCAACAAGTGTAAAGACTGAGAGGCCATAAACATGTACCTACATAATGATATTTCTTTGAAGGTAACATGCAGGGTATAACCTCTTATAGAATTCTTGTTAAATAACATAAATAAATAAATATTACAGGACATTAATTTTACACAATCAATTGTATGTTTTTATATTACTTTACTTTTATTTCTGCCTTTTCATTGTGGAAAAAACGAGACAGAAGTAATGTAATATTAAAACGAGAACTCTTAAAGAGGTTGTGGGCATCTTAGACGGAAGTGTCAAGTGTGATGTCAAATACAGATCTGCCTCCTTATTCACTATGACCAATCGTGTCTTAACGCGCCCGCGTTACGATATTTCAATATGATGTTTCCATGCAAATATCGTAACGCGGGCGCGTTGAGACACGATAATTTGTCATAGTGAATACATACTTTAACAAAACATGAATTATCTAATGACAAATTGCACGTTTCTTACTAGAAAAACAACACAAGATTTTTCGGATCCAATCACGTTTTTAGTGAAGCCTCTGGACGGATCAACATAATATGGAGTTGCGTTATCGCAATCTTTACCTTTCCACACAAAGGAAAAAGGAAAGGTAAAGATTTGAAAAAGATTTTTAAATGTTAAATTTTACATTAGGACTTAGGAGTAGACTCGCTAATTACCATCCCCACCTGGTTGATATTCATTAATATTCATTTATATTCCGATTTATTAGAGCTAAACGCTTTAAATAATATATTTGGCGTATCGCAAAACCATGGCTTCAGCTTCCAACTCTCTGTATTTCCGTTGTGTTACGACTCTAATGTCATCAAGAAGAGAGTTAATAGGCACCGTCTGAGTAGGCTCTCTTTATCGTAGACCTCATTCTTGCATGTGCAAGTTGAGGTCAAAAGCTGACCCAAGGTTAATTAAAAAAAAACTTCTTTAGAAAAAACGTTATCCAGCGATAATAAAACCTCACGTTAAACATTAAACATTAAACCAATTAGGTGTTTCATGACGAATCATCCCGGTTTAAAAGGTAGGAATCCCATCAAAGATTACGGTATGGCCATCCAATGATATATAAGCGCAATTTGTATTTTACAAAAATGGAAATCGAGATTTCAATCGACACAAAATAACCAGATATTACTTCATTAAAAACGCTTGTGTTATCGCAAAGGATGGTTAAGCTAAATTTAAGAGGGTTCTGCTAGTAGTATTATTCTTCTGCCAAGAGTTCCAGAGAACTAATAATGCCTTATAATGTCCACTGTTGTACACCACCTCCTCGGAAATTTGACTTATAGTGATAAGTCAAATTAGGACACCACCTCCTCGGAAATTTGACTTATAGTGATAAGTCAAATTTCCGAGGAGGTGGTGTTCAACAGTGGACATTATTAGGCATTATTCGTTCTCTGGAACTCTTGGCAGAAGAATAATATTACTACGCGTGACAGACGGATTGGTGATCACAGTGATAAAGGCGTTAAATCATAAACAGGAAATTGCTGCCCTTCTTCTGGTGAGATTCCTTAGTCGGCTTTAACGATATCCTTCGGTTGGAGGCGTCAGTTCTCAAGCCGCGATTGTCATAGTAAAGTAAGTATAGTACACCAAGAATATTTTTTATTGAACTTAAAGTGTCCAACTAAAAGTATGAATTTTTTAGCGGTCTGAATGACAAACAACATTGAACCCTAAAAGGGAAGATCGGAGATAAAATTATTAAAATGCAACCTAAATTCGGTACTTTGATATATTGCATGCTCTTGTTTAAGATCAGATACAATCATATCGATTTAAAACGCAGACCCTGACAGGCAAAATCGATCGTAATACAAATTAAAGGCAGGATATTAATACTACAGAGTTCGAGAATACAGTGATGTATGAGCTCGCTTTTGATAACTGCAGGTTTATATTTTTTTATGTGAGTGATGGCAGCACCATATAAAAATATTCGTTTTGATTTGAAATATTTGAGTAGATACCTCGAGGCTCGCCTGGGCTTTACCTGGGACGCTACCGCCGACGGCGAAGCCGATCTCCATTGGCTTAAAATTAGCTTCATAAGAACTAGAAACGATTTTTACTACCGGGTATGTGTCATATCCAAAATGGCGTTTCCTATCTCAAAAGTGTACACATGTTATGAAACCTATCCGTTCAGTACATTTGACGGTAAAAATCGTTTCTAGTTCTCATGAAGCTAATTTTAAGCCAATGGAGATCGGCTTCGCCGTCGGCGGTAGCGTCCCTGGTTGAGAATGGAATGATGGAACAAGCTTTCCCAGTAGCTGACTATTAAGAGCACTAGCAATACCAAGCACCGACAACACAGCGAACTACTTGGCACCGGACTTATCCGGTTAACCGGATAAGTCCTATATTATACCGGGTTCTCGCTAGTCAAAAGAACCTATCCAGGTCCGTCCAGCGATAGGGTTATTCAGCCGTAATCGTTGACTTAAGGACTATTCCACTTTTAAAATTACAATAAACGTTTTGACAGTTTTGATAGTTTCATATTTATGATGAGTTATAATATATATAACTTCTTAAAAACATTTCACGTATCACAAATGGTTTTGTTAAATTAAAATAATCATCAGGATAAAGAAATTGTTGAATTTGAGTTTAAGACACTGTTGAATTGATGATTTACGAGCCACCATCGGACGCCACATTTTTTTTTTCATATCCAAAATTCCCAAAGTTATCGATTGAATTGCAAGATTTACGGTTTTAGGTTTACTTTATGAACGTCTAATTTTTATATAAACTATGGTCACATAATAATCAACAATGTTTTGTTTCAAATATGGAATAGCGATCCCTGAACTGGCTTGGCTAAGCCTCAAGTGATGAAACTCCAAAACAATATGCAATTCACTGCCAGTCAAAGACGTAAGGCTTAGAGAATGCAATAAAACATTGCTTGCTTTATGGTACAAGATTATTTAGACATAAGACCAGATCTATCTATAGAAAAACATTTTATAAAATAAAGTTTGAAAACATTGTTAATTTCCGAGCTTGCATTAAAATGTCAAAAGAGAGGTTTCTGCTAGCGACAAAAATCTTTTTGTAACCTGGGAGATAGGTCAAGTCTTTTTACATAAGTGAAATCATTTTTGATGATTTTAATGTAGAATTAAATATAATGAACCATGCTCTTCTAACTTGTACCTCTAAATACTTTCAAAGCACATCAGATTAAAAGGAGTGCATCCAATAAGGAATGGCTCAACTTGGCCGCAAACTTGGCTCTACTTTGCATGTCCTTTACAATTGACACCGATCAGAAATGGAAGGAGAAAATTGTCTCGCCGACATTCAACGGGTTAAGTCATGAATCTTATATTACAGTAAAATAGAGTTCAAATTTTGATGTCTTAGAGGAGTGGAGTACATATGACTTTTGTTGAGTAAGTTTGATGTGGGAAATACTTAACAGTTTGTAAATCTATGTTAGATGCTTAAACATGTTAAATGTTTTGGGTACCAAGTAGACATGAGTAAAAATTTTTATTTATAAGACCCGGTAATCAATATAATCTTGAAGCCTTCTTTGTGTTCAACTCTCTAATCATCATCAGCATCATCATCATCATCATCATCAACCTATCGCAGTCCACTGCTAGACGTAAGACTCCCCCATGGTGCGCCACTGAGCCCGATCTTTGGCCTTTCTCATCCACTCTCTGCCCGCCACTGTACAGAGGTCGTCGCTCCATCTAGCCGAAATCTCTTGTGATATTTATTTATTTGGTATTATAATATCAACCTGTATCCCAAACCCTGGCCCTACCACCTGTCTCGATCGCAACTCGCAACGATTAATAACATCCAGTAGGCGTGTGTGAGATCCCGATAGCAACCGCATATTTGGAGTGCGTGAACAATAATTACAGGATTAATGGTGGTTTCAGATAACGAGAATTGGTGGTAGGGGTATCGGAATATAAATGGCAAGTATTTATCTTGTATGGTGGAATTGGAACACGTTGTAATAAATAAGATTTCAGTTTTGTACAGAACTTGTTATTGTGCAAAATGTAAAATCCCAATGCATCCAGCACAAATTCCCATCTTGTACTTGTAGATTGCTGTTTGAAAATGTCGCGTCCAATTTTCCGCAATTTTCTTTTCATCGTAAATCACAATTAAATAAAATTTATGAAGATGACTTTTAACCTGTAATGGGTTTTTAATTTTTTGATTGCTTTCTGATGGCTCCATTTTTTTAAAATACATAACTGAGTCTTGACAATTTTGGTAACAAGCTGTTACGTTTGACAGGAAAATGTATTTTTACGTGATTGTACAGGTTATGCGTAAAATTTATTGCTCAATAAACAAATTTAATTGCTTATTAACGATTGTTATCGGTAATTGTTCACCTCGTAAATTTATAAATACTTGTGGAGAAGGTTTTATCATAATTTGTTATTTACGAGAGAGTAAGATTATGTTAAACTTATAATTTAATGTGAAAACAGAACGCGAGAAATCAAAATTAAAATCGATTGCCGTTAATCTGAATAATATTCAGATCTTGAGTATTCACAAATACATTGATTATACTGATCAGTGAAAATCGTATAATTCTTTATCTAATTCTGCTAATTCTAAGTGAAAGGCGTTGAAAACGCACAAAATTATTCAAAAGCACAAGTTCGTAAAACATATAATCTTCTAATTTTAAACTCATTCATCAATAGTTCTGGCCATATTTCGCATGTATAATCATCGACAAAAGTGGGTTATGACACGAGCGCTAAATGCCACTTGTCAGAAATAATTAATACATTTCTTTAGGCCATACGGATCTCCATATATATGTTAAATTGCGATGCTAATAAAAGTCAAACTTTGACCCAGAATTAACATGAATGATAACGAGTTTGATATTTTAATCGCACATTTTGACGATAACAAAAAAAAAATATGTTTGGTATTTCGACCTTTTATGAAGGTAATTTAAAAAATATTTTAGCAAACTAAACAATGGAACAAAGGATGTGAAATACCATTAATATAAATGTTAATATAAAAATTGGGTATCAAGTAGTAATTATGGCTAAAAGATGTCAAATACACGTGGAACTAGTGGTTACAAACTCGTAATACATAGGGTTAACATAAAAATTTGGTATTTTTTCATGTTCAAAACGTATTTTAAACCGTAGAAAACCGCGAGATGCTCCAATTTTTTTTGCATGGACTGTGTGATTTTTTAACGGAAATGGTACATTTTAAACATTTTAAATTAAATAACATACAAATCGTCATGACGAACATGATATAAAAAAAAACAATTACAATACCGGAGTTCAAATCACACACGAAGCTGGAGTGAAAGTGCCGACAGCCCAGTAATTATATCCATCTCTTTCGGGTATCACGCGATAATTATACGTATTACAACTGAATAAAAATAAAAGCAAAAAAGCCTCCGAATCAAAGAGGTTCTCATGCTTGTTGCGAAGTGCGGAGTTTTTTTAAGTTTTAAATTAATTTTGTCCTTAAAGTTTTGATCACCAAAACTTTGCATGGTAATCATGGAAAAAATGCACCAGTTTTGGAGATGGAACGGGCTTTTGATGATGAGATAAGCTTTTTATTAAATTAGCAAAGCTACCCTCTATGCCACTAAGTTCAACTCAAAGTTCAACGAGTTGAACTTATTGTTTTTTATTCGATTATTTCAACTTTGTAACTACTTTGTGAAAGTTAAAAAAGAGGAATATTTATTCACTTAAATAATAAAAAAATCCGTCCTTATTAAGCACTATTTTATAATTCGTATCTTTTTAAAAACAAAAATAAAAACTCCATTGCTTATGAATAATTTAATGAATTTAATTCCTATACAGATTTATACAGTAATTAGGTATAATGTTTCTCAAGTATGCCATGGCGGTCGTGGCATTAGAATCGGCCCCTTCAACCCAGCCCATGGATGTCGTGAAAGCCAACTAAGGGATCTGTTAATGTGCTTATGTATAAAGTTCTGCTCTGTAATATAATGACATTATATCTTTGCAATATTTTCGAGGTAATCTTTTAATAAAATATTTATTGACGAGTATTATTTACTATTATAGATTGCTTACTAATTATTAATTGCTGTATAGCACGCTAGTGCTGAACGTCATCACCTTTTATTGTAGTTTCTCGAATAATGAAATGTATTGAAACTCTGCTGGTGAATATACAAACTGATTTCCTTAGGACAGTTTTAATTGGTTGTTATGAAAAAAATGATGGGTCGGAGTCTTTAGCCGACTTCCAAATAAGGTGTGCTTTCGTTATTTATATGAATAATTTACTTTTTGTAATTTTTAACCCACAGTGTAAATAAATCGTACTTTCGAAAATTAACATTTTTGGTTTATTTTAATTGAGGTTCTGGGGCGATGAGTTATTACTGCGAAACGACAGGTTGTGGGTTTAAACCCTGTGTTGGTATCTTAAAGGTATAAAAACACACTCTACTCTTGCATTGAGAAATGGTTACAAAAACCGTCTGGTATTGGCCTACTGGGAAACTACTCTATCATAGACCTAATCTTTGCTGTGACCTAGGGCTAGACAAACCTAAGGTAAAGAGTTACATAAACCTTCATTTTTTTATTCTTATTATATACCTTTATTTATAAAAAAATATTATAAAGTAAATTTGATGATTTGAAGCCTTTTAAAAATTAATGATTATTTAAAAATAGGATGATGTGCCTGTTTATTCAAATATTGGATATATTGGTATTATCGTTTAGTTAAATTAAAATCAGTAAAAAATATTTTTGAAGACAAATCTCATCTGATTTATTTGAAAGATCAGATGGGGGTAGGTATAAACTACCTCCTAGTGTCTCCGTGTCACAAAATCAGTGGCTTTAATCTATAAACGGTTACGGCAGAATGATATCTGGCTAGTGGCCACATGTCTGCCTAAGTCCGGCGCCAAACGGTTTCTGGGAAAGCTCGCTCTATCTTAGTCTACATTCATGCTCTAATCTCAGAGCCAAAAAAACCTTACGGGCATGAGCTAATAACCCTTTATTTGAATAAAAATCTGAACAAACTATTTCACTTTTTGGGTATAAACGTTTAACAAAGTAAATTTCTCAAAAAAATGCCATAATGTAAAATAAAACAATAATAACGTAAACATAAATAAATGTCATCGATTACTTTGAGAAGGAATAATAGATGTACACAAAAAACCACAGCCTTAGGCCCAGCAGTGGAAAAATATAGGTAGGATAAAAGAAACAAAAATAAGCTCATTGTAAATCGTCGGTAACGTAAATGTTCTATTTTCGGAGACCAAGTCCAGTACAAGTGGTCTACTTGTAATGTTATTTCTTTGTCTAAATTACTAGATCAGAATTCCTACACTTCGCCAACGACAAATTAGTTATTGTTCCAAAACAATTCTAAACGGTACACGCACAACGAGAACTGTTATACTTTTTCACGGATTTTATTCAAATTATCTAAACGTATTACACGCTCCGCATTTCGAGCGGTACGTTAAAGCAAAAATTTACAAACGGCTGTGGCCTATTGTCAAAATAATTACGCACTGACCAAGAAAATTTGAGACAAAACAGTGGCACAGATTGTATAACATTTGTTCGTGTATACGTTAGTGTGTACTGCTTTGCTCGATAGCAATGTTTGGTTTCAACAAATTAAAAAAATAATTCAAATTTGGAATTTCTGATATTTGTGTAGCTATTCGACAGTTTCTCAAACAAACTATCAAATCTCGTTTTAAATTTGACATTAATGTCAATATCTCAAACATCTGTCACATAAAACTCTTAGGTCTCTGTTTTATCATAAAACTACAAAAATCTCACCTAATTCGAGTGAAAAATTAAAAATCCCTGTAAATCAGGCCCAATCTATGAATATCCAATTTTATGCACCAGTTGTAACTGACTGACTAACATGCATACAAAATAAATGTAGCAACCAAGTAAGCAAGCTATTATATTAAAATATTACAGGACGTAAATTTCACACAGCGCCATCTAGCCCCAAACTAAGCATAGCCTGCAATATGGGAACTATTTCACGGATAGAATACTTAACTACTTTATTAATATGATACAACACCCAAACACAGAACAAACATCTATATTCATCAAACAAATGTTTGTCCTGGGTAAGAATCGAACTCACTACCTATAGCGCAGAAGGCAAAGCTACTATCAACTAAGCTGTGCTGTGAGGCTTGTTAAAATAGCTACTAAATACTCTCAAAATTAGTAGATCGGCCTCATAGCTTACAGATTCGACAGTTCATTCTAATAGACTGGTGACATGATGGCGGTTTTGGGAAGTCAATGGATGGAGGCTACTCAATATCGTTTAATTTTTACCGATTAGGCTCTCCTAAGGCCTCTGCCTATGTTCATAAGTGGACTTATGTTCATATGTGGGCTGAAATTATGATGAGGGGCATCAACAAAAGTTATTAATTCTTCATACTTCACAAGAAAAGAAATTCAATAACGCTAATTACCTTTCGGCTACCCTAAAAAGAGTTCAAGCACCTTAGGGTAAGAAATAAACGCATCCACGGATACGGAACCATTAATCATTTTCGGGTTTCGTGCGCCCGGGGACTTGAAACAGTGTAGGGTTGGCAAGAAAGACGGATAATTTTAATAAACTGAACTAACTAAACATAAAGACTCATAAACCATTTCGAAACACACTTTTTTAGCTCATGGACAGCTTCACACATCCATACACGACTTTGGTAATTAATTTGAATTAAAACTATAAAGTATTTGGTATGATTATTATATTTTCAAGTTCCAGACATTTTCAAGTCCCTGACAATGGCACTTGACCAACATGCAAGCATGATAGTTCTTATCCTTTAAAAGAAAAAGGATTTATAGGCAAAATCGTAACATAGACAGAGGAATGAATACTATTTACAAACAATTTGTGTACGTAGTTTTAGTAAAATATTTCAGATCAGAAAAATGTAACTGGCTCCAGTGAAAGTATATTGTAACCGGATATTGTCCCATCTCTAATTGAAGACATTAAAATAAAATCTTCGGTTGAACGCTCAATAATTAATAGACATTATTGCTAATTAATTTTAATATTGTACCGACGTCTTGGTGATTTACAGGTGACAATTCGTCGCGGTGGATATTTCTTTAAGGTGATATATCAAATCTTGGTGAGTCGGATATCACCTAAGATAGTATAATCATCATCGTAACTGCCCCTAAAAGTCTACTGCAAGATATGGGTCTCCACCAAAGCATCCATTGCCTCGGAAGAATTAGCAATGATCAACGCACTTGGCAGGCAATTTGTTAGAGAGTTCAGAACTGTTATTTCTGAATGCAACTAAATTATCTCCTCACAGCTTTGTTGGTAGGAGTACCCTTCTGCGTTGTTGGTTGTGGGTTCGATTCCCACCCAGAAAAAAAACATTTGTGTGATTAATATAGATGTCTGTTCTGTGTTTGATTTGTATTGCATGATAAGTATGTATAGGAAAGAAAACAAAAAAAGGAAGTCAATCATTTTATATTTATTTAAATCAGTTCCCACATAATAAGTTTGTCTTAAGTTGGGGCCAGATGGCGCTGTATAAAGTTAATATCCTGTATCATGTATTTATTTAATTAGAAATGTCAAAATCAAAATCATCAGTAATCGTTTGTTCAGTAAGATTATTTAGGATCATTTTGAAACATCAAAAGGCAAGAGCTGGTTAATTTGTTGATAGCCAAGATACATCTTTGGCCTTTTATAAGCTAACATTGGTTTGGTTTAAAATCGATCACTTCACTTCAAACTCAAGGTTTGCAAAATGTCAATTGATCGCTTTGCGGTGACCAAGATAAACTTCCATGATGGCTTTATAACGTCCATAAACTATGGTTGTAAAGTAATTGGCTGCCTAATTTACTTTATTTATTAACAAGCCTCGCAGCTCAGTTGGTAGTAGCTCTGCCTTCTGCGCTGTAAGTTGTGGATTCGATTCCCACCCAGGACAAACATTTATGTGATGAATATAGATGTTTTTTCTATGTTTGGGTGTTGTATTGTATGATAAGTATGTATTTACGAAAAAAAAAAGTATTTATTTATTTATGTATTCTATCCGTAATCTAGTTTCCATATTACAAGCTATGCTTAGTTTGGGACTAGATGGCGCTGTGTGAAATTAATGTCCTGTCCTGTAATATTTATTTATGAAAGTAGGAACATTAAGCTGGTTGACGGTTTTACGAATAATACTCGCCCTTGAACTATTACTATTCAGTAACTTTTTATTAATTATATAGTAATTGATAATACTCGTAGGAGCTTATTTCGTCTTCCCTGTTCTTGAATTCTGATTTTAAATGTGCAGCTTTTTATTATTTCCATGGACAAATATACAATTGAAAAGGACTGGACTGGACTTGGAAAGCAATCCAAAAATTTTCAAGCGCTTTGCAAAACAGGAATTTGGAATTGGAATCTGATTCCAATTTCAGGAATTTCCAGTTATTGTAGTATCTAGATTCCGCTGTGTAACGACCATAATGACTTCAAGAGGAGTTAATAGACACTTTATGGATAGTCTCTCTCCATCATTGACCTCATCATTGCATGAGCGAGTACCAACCAAGGCGGAAATGTATTAATCATCACCTACCTACCCAGTATCATACACGGAGTTGGCACAAACTGTCTTCTTCCTCCCCTCTCCTCTATTGAATGCTATCATCACTTACTCTTTTCTTGTCCATAATTATCATCACTCAAACAATCCATCCTTCCTTCGGCCTACCTCTCTCTACCCTAACGCATGAAATTGGGAAGCAAAATTGTATTATTTGTAAACGTAAATATAATAATATTATGAATCATTTTTTTATTTTGTGTCATTATAACATTTGTAATAATTATTATTTGTATTAGGTACCTATATTTTTCAAACACGATTTTAATGATTGTTTATGAAATAAATAAATACTAAATACTGAAATACCCATATACCTATCCACACCCATACTCAACACTAGTTTTTTTCAAAACGCAGTTTTTTACAGCTTTTCTTGTTAATTTTTTCTTTAATATACAATTCGGAAATACAACATCTTTCAGTTTGGAATAGCCAGCTAGTAGGCTTTTGCCCGTGACTTCGCCCACGAGGTTTATGAACAAAAAAAACTGTTTCTTTTGTGCCCCATACCATATGGCATCATGACTTCTAGCCTTTTAGTAGAGAAAAGGTTTGATATGATGTTTTTGTTTACGACAAAAAAATAAGTTACTTCCGAATCACACTTATATTAAAAAAGCGAAAGCTTGTAACGATGATTGTTTCTTCTATAAGATAAAACTACCGAAAAGATTGAGCTTTGCATTGGTATTGAGTTTGGTATGGATATATTAGTAATCATAATTAAAGCTGAGAATCGATTTACGTAATTTTTTCACGTTAACACTTTTCCTTCCACAAACTTGGCACCTATATGAGCTATACAAAATTACCTAGATGCAATTTGAATATGGACTCGTCATCTTTCAATTATAATTAATTATGAAACCTGTCAATTAGCAATAATTATTTAATTAAATCTTTCACTGCTTCGGGCTATTATTGAACTTTGATTTATAATTATTCTTTGATGAACTTTTTCGTTGTCAATTAAAATACAATAGTGTTATTCTGAGCATTTGCCTAGATTTTATTCAGCAAGTTAATTCTGCAGATGATTAACTTGCAATAATTTTGTATGACTTTTTCAATATACCCCTATTTTTTCTCTTGTTACATAACCTTTGTGAGCTTTATTAACTTGCCTGAGGAAATGATTTCAAGATTGCGTTGAAACTGTGGAAGAATCATATTTTAATAGTTATAGGGTTGCGTTTGACGCTTGCCATGAAATAACCTATTCACTCTTGACTTAAAGACTCGGGGTCTAATTTGAAAACTTGATTGGCCTATCCATCATCAACCCATTAGAATCTTTGAAGAATATATTTTGTAACCAATGTCATCCTTAGAAGAAGGGTATGTTTGTCTTTTTCATTGACACGCTTTGCGTTAAACGGCTTCATGGATTTTGATGTGTAAGATGTCTTATATAATGATAGTGACTTAGACTGTATTATTTTGGGGGTGCGAATCAAATGTGAACTATAGATACCTTTCACCTTTCAACGAGTCTCTCTATTTTTTTATTCTTGTGTTGCAAGTCAAATTCAAAGCACTAGAGGCATAGGCCTCTAGTTTATTTTTTTGTTCAGCAATAGTGCTTATTTCAAAACGATAGACGCAGATTAGACAAATTTGTAAGTATATGACCTAAGTAGTTGTTTTATGAACTGACTACCGAAAACGTAGGGATTTTTATTTTGATCTCTGGTTATCAGGGAGCAAAGGTAGAAGGAAAATCATGAGCGAGCTTACTCGTAATAAAGTTGTAAAAACAGTCGCATACGTCTCTCCAAATATTGTACCTAGTCGAACCGGACATCAATAGAAACTATTTTCTTCAGCCACATTTAACAGTTCGTAGAAACATTCAAATCCAAACGAGCTAAAGTAATAGCATGTCAAACAATAACGCGGCCTTGCTGCGATCTCATTTTCTAAAAAGCTTACACATGTTCAACTAGTTTGCATAGACCTACCACCCTCCTTTGGGTAGAACGATTTAGTTCTAGCGCTCAGTGGTTTGAGTGATGGTTGGGGGTCAGAGTTGAATGGTCGCGGAGGTTGTATACCGTCAACACCGGCAAAACAGCAATAAGCAATGTTTGCTCTTTATTCAAATTTGTGGTTTGCACACGGGCGGTTATCTTTACATAAAATAATAACATTAAGTAAGAATTGTCAATATTATTTCTAGTTGGTATTATTTTCATATTTGTATTCGGATAAGATCTCCTTGTAAGTAAGACAGGATAAAATCAGGCTTATAAGACATTCAGTTTAATAATTGTTAGACAAGCCAAAAGTTATCCAATGTGGAGACAAATCACTTCAGACGCTTGTTAATTTGAAGCTTACGGATGTCGTTAAAAATATTAAAACCCAGCGGCGGTCGCCAACCCGCCTGCCGAGTGCTGTGATTATGAAAATACCTGTTCCTTCTATTTTTAAGGAAGCTTTCTCTAGCGATATTGAGACATTTTTTTTATTGAACGACAGGTAAGCGCTTGGCCTTCATCTCAAGTAATAATTGGTAAGGCCGAAGGTGGAAGCGCACTTCACGCGGTATCCTAAACAGACTGAGTAACTGGCTAAATGCCGTACCTCTAAATGCCGGAACACAACAATTCAAAATGGACTTAGGTAAGACGGTGATTGCTAGTCAGGCGGACTTAAATAAAGTCCTACCACCAACCAAACCAACCACAATATTGTTCTCCCCTGGGGATCGAACTTAGGACCTCTGGATCTGACACGAGGTAGGCTAACTAAGGCGGTTATTTTCCACACACATTTTAAACCAGGCATGTATAAGGAAACCCGCTGAATTCCCGCCCGTCTGTGTAGTCCCCGTGAGAGTTTGTGTGAAAAGCCAACATTCCCTACAGCATAACGGAGCGGGCGTTCTGTCAATTTGCCGATACGCGATTCGCCGTCTGCAAACAGCGTTGTATGCGCACTCACATTTTGAGAGGAGAAATCACTGGGAGTGGCGCATTACTGAAATGTATTGTTTTCATACATAAATATAATAAGTTAAGACGTTTTTCACTAAGATTAAAATGTATTAAGGTCAAAATTAGAAAGTTCTTTTTATTTTAAAATTTGTACATACAAAACAGTTAAATATTGGTTTGGGCGGGCAAAATATATAACAATTAAAATATTCTTATTATTTAGTGCCCTACCCCAAACGAAAATTATAAGATCGTCAACTTAGACCTCATACTCGCTCAGATAACGCCCAGGCAAGCCTTGAGGTCAAAATCTTAACCAGTTAAAATACCATTCAGATTACTTACTGCTGAGATGGCATGTAACAATCAGACGAAGCTCTTACCTGTAACAAAACAGTATGTAAATATTAGTCAGAAACAGGGGCTATGATCGGCGGTAACGTGGAGTTGATGGATAGAGGCGGTTTATGATCACCGACGTGGCTTTTTATCTGTTTTTTATGTACTTAGTGTTAGCTCTGGATCTCGAAGCTTGTCTGGGCAAGAATGAGGTCTACAATGGAGCGAATCCTCTCAGGAATTGATCTCGCTGTTCAGCAGTGAGCTTATATGTGTGAACTTATTTCAGCCGCCAAGCAGCATTGCTATGTTCTGGTTTGAAGGTATGGTTGCTGGTGAAATTACGGGCACGCGAGGCTTAACACCTTTATGTCTCAAGTTGACAGGCGTAATGCAGTGCCGTGTAGACTATATTCTTCGTGGATGTGACCTACGCGGTCAGGCATTGTTATAGGCAAGAGATGCACTTAACATCAGGTGGGCTTTGCTTGTTCCGTCTCCAAATGGTAGTGATAGACTTAGAACCTTGGCTTAACTAACGTAACTACTTTTGCCGGGATCAGCTACTTTTTAATTAAAATAAAACCGGGCACGCACACCTTGGGTTCCGACCCACATTTTAAGGCTGAAAAGAAGTCTGAAAATTTGAATTGTCAAGCTAGACAGTAGACAGTTGAGATTTTTCTAAGCATACAGCCCGCTATCAGATAAATAGACGATTCGCCAGACGCCAGCAAAGCTTAGTTATCGGGTCTCATTGGCAACCTTTGAGTGAGAAACTCTAATATAAATATTAATTATTAAATCTAAGACTGAGTGGGTTTAGATCTCTATCAGATTTACTTGAAAGGGTTAAAACCTCAGGTTAAAAGTCAAGTTTCCATTAGTGCACTTTAGTGATAAATGCTGGAATATTGCGACTAGCTTGACCTTTAGTAACACTTTTAATTACCTTGACATGATATTGCAAAAGTATACTTGCGGAAACGTAATTGGCGTAAACATTTGTAAAATATTTGTACAATAATTAATGTTTTTTTTTATTATACGACGGGGCAGCGCTTGGCCTTAATCTCACCTGGTAACAAGTTGAGATAAGGCCGAAGGTGGAGGCGCACTTCACCCGAAATCCTCAACAAACTGAGGACCTGGCTATCTTACCTCCAAATGCCGAAACACAACTATTTTTAAGAGTTGTTATTATGGCGACAGAATTAGGTAAGATGGTGATAGCTAGCCAGGCGGACTCAAACAAAATCCTACCACCAACCAAACCAAGCACAATATGGCTCCCCTGGGGATCGAACCCGGGACCTCTGGATCTAAAATCGGTGGGTTTAACCACTAGACCACAGAGGCGGTTACTTTAGTGTTTTATTTTGTTTTACTTAAATGGGTAAGCTCTTGACTTTAAGGCTGACCTGTATGAAAACGAGGGCTTCAATGAAGTGAGCTTTTCCAAAAGCTGCTTATGAAAGTATTTAAGTATTCTATCCGTAATCTAGTTCCCATATGACAAGCTTTGCTCAGTTTGGGGCTAGATGGCGCTGTGTAAAATTAATGTCCTGTAATATTTATTTTTTTATTTATGGAAGGTAATGTTTTTACGCGCACCGATGAAACACAGAAATCTTTTTTATTTTTTATTGTACGTCGGGGACGTGCTTGGCCTTCATCTCACCTGTTTTTTTTAGGTGATGATAAGGCCGAAGGTGGAAGCGCAGTTTACCAAACTGCTTGGCACCATACTTTGGCAGGAGGATCGCAAGCTAATCGGATCTTTACAGGTTTGACCACCAGCGATGGCCGCCTTAGGTTCTCGGTTCAACCGTAGCTGTTGACTCAAGGTGACCGATTTCGTTGCCCGGGGCGGACCACAAGAAGGTCCCAACTACCCCAAAAAAGCTGTAGTTGTGTGTGCACATTGTATTGAGAGCCGATCGGCCAAAAAATCGTTTCAATTACAACAACGGTATTCACGACTTGATATCGAAATCGATTCCGAATCGATATTGCGAGTAATTGTCGATAATGATCAAAGGTGTGGATGTGATGAGACCATTACTTGCAGGTTCCTGGTGGTCGTTAGCTTCAACTTTTGATAGCGGTAACCGTTTTGCACACCTCCTTAGATATACATAAACTTAGCTTTTTTTTTTTTTTTAGTTATGGGCGCAACTTTTATAGTTACATATATCATAGGGACTTATGGTACATATGTGATAAAAAAGTATTTTATAAAACCGGCTGCTTTACAGATCACTTTTAAATGTCTAATTAAAATCAAACAAACACAAAATACAACACAAAAACGTACCTATTTCTGTTTTATTTCGTACAAATAAGTAGATAATTTCGGTCAGCTATAATCTTTATTAATCATATTTGACTTTGACCAGGACAAAGTTAGTGTGATTATGTTGGTTTATTCTGTGTTTGAGTGTAATATCTAATGTATGTTTTTACCATAAAAGATATATACTCATTTTATCCCTTGGGTATAATATGTATGTTTTTACCATAAAAGATATACCTATACATATAATATCCGTTACCATATTCCCATACAGAAAGCTGTGATTTTAGTTTGGGACTGCTGGGTATATATCCAGTAATAATTTATATAAAAGATGTTGAAATATTCCAAACGTCATCAAGATATAATGCTCACACCTTCACTAAGCTAATCTGCATAAACAGATACACGAGTACATAACTATAAAACATCAAACGGCAAGCTTTGGCAAACCACGTCTATTTGCCCTCGTAAACCAGAGTTTAACGGCCGTTTAGCATCAGATCTTATCTTAAAACCTAGGATTGAACGTAAACAAGGAGTAAAATCTGTCGCGTTTTGAAATACTTACTCTGATTTAGGTTTAATGGGTATTCCGGCATAAATAAGGTTTAAGTGTTTTTATATCGTTGTGTGGTGGTTACACCGTCCGTTACATTAGAACTCAATATCATGATTACAGCCCATAAACTTTTACTGCGAGACATGAGCCTCCTCCAACGACAGGGGGAAATTATGTAACTGCATTCTCTCGTGTTCGCTGCTATGTTTCTTTTCTGTAAATACATACTTGTGTATCAAACATATAGAGGTGTTTTCATCACCTAAATGCTTGTGCGGTGGGAATCTAACCTACAACCTACAGCACAGAAAGCAGTGCTACTACCAACGGTGTTGTGAGGCTAGTGAAAACAAAGAGATAATGGTTAAAAGAGCATATTTTTTATTTACGATGGGTTAGTTCTAGGGACCTACAGGTTAGCCTTGGCTTGGGTCTGCTATGTAGTTGTTCCTCTGTGGTGTAAAAAAAACTACGTCGCAATATTTAGAACACTTTATGAGCGTCTAATTCTACGTTTACTGCGATTTTAACCATCTAGGTGGTCTAAATCTGATTAAGTACAGTTAAATGCAAAAGACAATCGCTAAACAAACCCTATACAACGTATACAAAATCATAATAAAAAGGGGCAATGCAATGCCGTGTAGATCATATTCTATGTGAATACGATGCATGGCCTTGTATCTATAGGAAGTGGTTTGGATGTGTGGCATTTTTTTTCATACGATGGGTCAGCGCATGACCTCGAAGCTTGCCTAGGCATGAATGTGGTCTCCAATGGAGCAAGCCTACCAAGAAAAAGTTTATCGACCATCTTTTTGAAGATGCTTATACGTAAGTAAAAAAACGCTGACAATGCAGCTGATTCCATGTATTAGCAGAACACATTAAAATTAGGTAGGCCCACTTGCTTGTTCTGTCTCCAGATTGAATTAAAAAAAAATTGTGGCGAAAAAAAGTTGTAATGTAGGTACAGTCAAGATATTAAATTTTCGCTAAAATGTAGGCTTTCTTCTTAGATTATAAATCCGCGACCACCACGGCAAGAATGTTTAGTAACGTTTTAGAGTTTAAAGTATAATAATATTTCCTTTCAATTTCCAAAGCTCAGCTTTCTTCGTTCTTTTTTACTTATGGCGTGTTGAATGGTCTATATGGGAACCCCAAGAGCTTTCTATTGGCCGTTTGTATCTGGATTTAAAACCAAAAAGAAGCTAGGGGTAAGCTTAGCTTTTAAAAAGTGAATGCAAAATCGTCGCAAATGTCAAATGTCAGCCAGTGACCTCTATCCGAGTCCGTTAAAGGCGTGGTATAATATATTCCTAATTTCACCTGTCAATATTTGACATTTGAGACGTCTTGACAAATGACGTTTAATTAGGGAAGTGTTGAAGAAACGGAACGGGCACATCAATCTCAATTCTCTTCCATAATATTTTTAACTTTTAAATGTTGGTACCGAAATTTATCGAAAACTACAACAACAACAGAGCGATTATTTGTACTGTTGTTGTTCAGAACGATTAATTGTACTGTTGTTGTTCGATAGCGCAGTATTTAATTTGTCATTTGTTTTTTTTATGATAAATACTATGAAACTGATTTTTGACATTGTTTGATGATTGAACCATGATAATTTGATGATTATTATAGTTATCTGATATCATAAATATGTTGATCAAATTAATGATATTGATTTAACATTAGTCAATTTATAAATCTTGGATGTTTTGGTCTGGAACTTGAAAACGTTAAAAGGATGTTTTTTTTTTAATTTGTAATGGATAACCTCTAGAGGTCTATGATGTAGCTAGTTTTCCCAGAAGTTATTATTGAAGGCATAGCAACTCCCGCACACCGTAGGAAGGAAAGAAAACCTGCTTGGCGTTGGACTATGGCAAAAGGGATATCGCGAGTCAGGTGAACCTACACAGGTCCTACCACCAGCGATAGGATCAACCAGCCATAACCGTTGATTAGGAGCTAACGATTCCGTTGCCTGTGTAGACTACTAGGAGGCATCTTATTACATCTCCATTTCTCATTGTTAACGTAATATGTATTTATCGGTTTAGATCAAACCCAAGTGATAATTATCTTCATGCATTTTGAACATTCGCTATTTAAAAAACTGGATAACCACTTTTGTAAACAATTGTACCAAAATCGTAAATTGCTTACCCGCAATGCCCAGGGATTTTAATACCTCTAAATGTTCATGGAATGATTGCAAATGTAAATGAACGCAAAGAAAATAGTTAAATGTAGATCTAATGAACATAAAAGGGCCTCGATTGGATTTAAACCAAGCATGTCTAACCTGGGAAATGAGTTGAGGAGTGATTTAGATGGTTTAAATTAAACGTGTAATGGTGTATTAAAGATTTATGTACCGTCTGGGTGGGATTTCCTCAATAGGCATAGAGTTAGACTTTCTAAGGACCACCTAGCTTTTCTACGTGTGAACGTAGGATTCATGAATATGTGACTTGAACACGGCTACCAGCTAGCTACCAAGTTGCCCATAACTAAAATAGGTTTTTTTGTAGATTTTGGGAGTATTTTTTCAATACAGATATGTATATACGGAATAATATAATATTTTTCATCAAAATGGTTATCAAAAAATAATAGAAAAGTTACAATTTTTATAGGCTTTTTGTCCTCAGATAATCCTCGACTCGACTGTCATCGACTGCTTTCTCTGTATTTTTAATGGTTGCATTATATTAAACTTAGATATTACCTATATGAAAATAAATTTGTCCATCTGGCTAGCTACATCCATCTTACCTAATACTGTCGCCATAACAACAATTCTTGAAATGTTGTGTTCCGGCATTTAGAGGTAAGATATCCAGTTCCTCAGTTCGTTGAGGATTCCGGGTGAAGTGCGCCTCCACCTTCGGTCTTATCTTTACTTGTAACCAGGTAAGATGAAGACCAAGCGCTTCCCCGGCGTTCAATAAAATAGTTATTATTCAAAGTATTTTAATAAGTATATTAAATTATTTTAATCTGTTTAATTAGTAGTTCTAATTTCCCAGATGTATACTTTCATAGAATAAGTCACCTCGAAGCTTGCCTGGGTAAGTTTGAAGTCAATATATGAAGAAGCGAGCTTTCCCTGAAAATACCTATTAATTTTCTTTTTTATTTCCGTTAACGTGGTGTGTGAAGATCTCCGATTTGATGGACCGACGACATTGTAGAGGTCGCGGGGAGTCGATGTATGAAGGTGGCTCAGGATAGCTGATTGTATCGTCAGTTGGGTGAAGTATTTGTTCAGCAGTGGACGTATGCAGGCTGAAATGATGATGATGATGACCTTGATAAGTACACGGTCAATTTGCCACAAAAATCAGCCACAAACCTACATTAGCACACAAAGGTAGCCATTTTTCAAACCGCAAATCTATTTCTCAAACACTTACATTATCAGAATCATTAAATACGTATTTACACCATCTGTCCTGTGACAGTATGAAATAAACAATAGTTGTGCAAAAGAAAAACTACTAATATCAACAAGCAAAAATCAACTCTATTATTATCCTCTTAAAAGAGTTTTAACATTTCGGAATAATTGTGCCAAAGAAAACCAGCCAACTATTATCAAGGTTAAGTAAACTCTATGTGCCTTCAAATAGAGTTCAAGTATTTTTTTTGTAAGGTGTAGAGCGTGTGTGGCAGCCTTGATGCTAGGCTGAGAGTCAGAGGTTGATAAATGATAGTGATTTGACACGCATAGTATGGGAGCTTGGGAATTTCGCTGATTAGGAAAGTAAAGGTCGCTTCCGTTATGTAATGTTCCTGGAGCTGCGTTCCATAGCAAGACCTGATTAGATCTTACGTAAATAAATATTATCGGATATTTCCATCTAGCCCTTAACTCAGTAAAGCTTGTTATAATAGGAACTAGATAACAAAAATATTACTTACATACTTTTTTTGTACATAGGTACCTAGAATTACCCGAACTTAAGAATGACGCACCAAACTACCTACACTGACTAACAAAGGTTGCTTGTTTTTTTTAATATAGACATTTATTATATACCACATATGCTATAATAATAATAATAATAATAAAACGTTTAATATTACTCTAGTTATTATACAGTTATTATACTTATTTGTGATTTATTTAATAATATTAGAAATATAATTTTTATTTTCTGTTTTTATGACTTGTTAAATCTTTTTTTCCTACCAATAAATATATTGTATCCTGTATCCTATATATTTTCGTCAATACACTATAATACATAGTTACAATATTATTGTGCTCTCAGTTTGGTTGATGGTAGGACTTGTTTAAGTCCGCCTGTATAGCCACTATCTTACCGAAGTATTTCGCTATAACAAAAAAAAACTATATTGTTGTGTTCTGGCATTTAAAAAGGTAAGATAGCCTAATAGTTCCTGAGTTTTGTCAAGGATACCAAATAAGTGCGCCTCCATCTTCGGCCTTATAATATAATTTGAATTCGGGTGAGATGAAGGCCAAGCGCTTTCCTGTCGTACAATAAAAAAAGTACAACATGAATTAGTTGCAAAATATGTATAGGTACATAGGTATAACATCGAAGACGTTCTGCAACTGCAAATGTTAGAAACTTTATAGAACTATGTAAGAGTCACAAAAGCACAGTTTTCTATGTGCACGCGATTTAACTTGAGGAAATTCACGCTCGCTGCTGAGAAAAGCGGTAAACACTAAAACCAGGTAGATATTTCTTTTTGTGGTACGACAAGACTGGGTTTTATGAAATTTCCACCGAAAGACATTGAGACGTTGTCTCGTACACTAAATTTTTATCATAAAAAATAAAGAAGTACCAATAAAGTTTGTTTAAACACGACGAACCAGGCGAGGAGAATAGCGTAGGAGGTGCTAAATATGACTCACTCAGACTATCATAGATCGCCTCGCGTTTTTAATGTCGTAAAGTGCATGTGATATTGTAAAGCCTAGTACAATTGACGGCCTTAGTCATGGCATGAAGACATCAATTCCGGAAATTCATAAAAATAATAAAGATAATCTTTCTTCTTATGAACTTCATTTTTATGGAAAATGCACCTGACCCTAATAGATCGAGCGATAAAAAGTTACCTGTGGCTTTGTTGACGGAATCTACAACCACATTATCAATCAACTAGACATTTGTGACAGCATCACGTACCTTTATTTTTAGGGTTTTCCCGCTCATAAAGTTGTGGAAATGTTGTCAACAATGAAACCAATTTTGCTCATCAAACTTGACATATTTTGTACGATTCCCATCTCTCAAAAAAAAACATGATATTTCAAATTTCCTTATCTAATATAATATCACCAATTTCAAAACTTTGTATAAAAACAAATATAAAAACCATAATAACTAATGAAACAGATGAACTTGGCTGTAGTCTAGACTTTAATAAACATCATAGAAACATGTTATCTGGAAAATCACTGAACGCCGCAAAATAATTTTAGTTCATTAGCAGCCGTTAACACGAGTAAACCCATAAACTGAGGCATAAACTTAGGAATGCACATTCGTATGTTAACATAATAGGAAATTAAATTTTGTATCCGATTAACAGTTTGTGATTATTGATATGACACATTTTTTTTTGACATCAGCTTAGTTAGAGACATTTAACGCGCATTTTTTTCTTTTAAACATTTGCCATGACACTGTTTCATTTACAATCAATTTTGACCTGTAGTTTCTTACGTCAAAACTTAAACATAATATACATTATTTGATATTATAGTTTTGGTTACAACATGTTTGTCTATTCGTCCCAAAAATAATCTGTTTGTATAGTTTTGCCGAACTAACATCCGTAAGTTATAATCTTTCTTGAAGTATGATTGCAATGGCATCTTAAAAATAATATCTGGTCGGGCAAATCAGCACGTGGTTAGCTATAAATGTGACATTGTTACATAATTTTATTTTAAGTTAATACTTTTAACTATTCCAATAGGTAAATTAGTAAGCATTATATTCAACACAAATAATACTCTTTAAATAACAGTCATAATATTTTTTTATAATAGATAATTAGCAGACGTACGGCAGGCTACAACCCGAACTTCGTAAATGTTCTATTGTGCCAAACACATTGTTTCACCTCTACCTTTATCAATAATACTGGTAAGGAATGAAAGTGAAATTCCTTGCCTTCGTCTGTTTTTCACGAGTACAATCTTGGAGGTTTCAAGTCCAGAGTAAATAGGTTATTTTTAGACCACATCTTCACTTGTTTTCATGTTAGCTAGTGGTCAAAGGCTTGACTATCACCAACAAAAAAAAAAGAAACCCTAAGGCAGTCGGTTAACATTTGCACAACGACATTGTGTTACCTATTTAGCTTAAAAAATTATGATAAGAAAGCTTAGGTTACTCAAATGAATTAGACGTTATAAACTCACGAAGGTCTGTTACCATTCCCAAACAAAAATAGAAAAAATAAACTTCATGCTGGGATACCTACTGATGAAGAATCAAATAACAGTGTATTCATATTCGAACGGATTTATAGATGAGTTCATCTTTACTCAAATGTTCTATCAACAGACTGCTAATTATGTAGCAAAAAAACAATTTATATCAATTAAAAGAACTAACAGTAGACCCGTGTATGTCGACAGAAACATTAAAACGAAGAAAAACGATCGACAATTAATTTTTATTATGTATCAAGTCAGTCTTGTCTAGACTAGATTATTACCATAATTAGGCCACTTAATCCCAATTTCAATCATCAAAATATTTAAAATCATAATTTTTGAACTTTCAAATTCATAACGCTCACATTTAAATCCGTTATTTTAATAACCACATAACATTCATAATTGCTTGAATATTGTGATTATGTTTCAAATTACAGCGATGATTATTACCACGGCAATACAAAAATCTATTTAGTTTTAACAAGAAATTTACTTAAATGGTTTAATTTATATTTAACACGTTGTTTACTTATGTCATCTATTACATAAGAACCGAGTGACATCACAAGTTCCTCTTTGCTTTAATTTAAACATCGATATCCATATTGTTTATTGTTACATATATTCAAAATAGGTCAGTTTTTGACCTTCAAACTTCTTGCAAGTATGTGATCATCGATGGAGGGAGCCTACTCAGGAGGTTTATTGTGGCGTGTATTTAGCCATATTTATTATGTTTAATGAATAATTATTTACTTGAATAAGTAAATAATACGGTACATTCATTTAACACAGCGCAATTTAGCTCCAAAATAAGTAGATCTTTAAATTTGGGAACTAGATTATACTTCAATGCAAATACAGAGCTTACATACAATGCAAATACAGAACAAACATTTGGAGTCAGAACTGCCACCAACTGAGTTGTGAGGCTTGTCTAGTTGTTCTAATTATAAATTATTTAGTAGGTATTTTTTAAAATATATAAATAGATTAGAAAATACCATTGCGCAAATGCGCCTGCCACATAATGTCACAGAGAACTAGCAAAAATATTCACGATTCCGTGACAAAAGTTTAAAAGGTGACCCCTCTGACCTAAACCGGTTTAATTGACTGTTCAAGGGTTAAGTACATTATAAACTTTTTGCAAGGAATTAGGTCTATTATTAAAATATTACGCCACTTAAGCAAACAATAGAAGACACACCGATGGCAACCAAATATAAAAAAAAAAGTATTTTTTGACTTTTTGCGATCAACTCAATAAATTATGCAGAGACAAAAGATTTGATTTATGACGAGGTATGTAAATGTCAAACGTTTTGTTTATGGGAATATTTTTTATCATCCATTTGATTTTGCACCATTAGATGCCAAAAGGAGATGGATGCTGATTGTTTAACTCAGAGCATGCGAGACAGTAAATTTACACTTCTTAATATACTTTACTAAATTTTTAAGTTAAAATTTTCTAAAAAATCATGTTAAAAACACCCAAACGGATACAAGAGTCTAATCAAGACAATAATGATCGGGTTTTTGCATTTGAAAGCTCTTTTACGTAACACCACCTCACCTACTACTGTCAAACAGCATTGCTGTATTTCTGATAATAAGGTATAATGAAAAACACAATGCTACATAAATGCTACCATAAAATTGTGTGTCCATTGAAAAAGATCACACTCAATGGTCCATAATTTCACCGGTTACCATTTGTTTTATTGTTCAACGAGGAAGTGCTTGGCTTTCATCTCACCTAGTTTTTAAGCTATAAGGCCGAAGTTGAAAGCCAACTTCACCCGGAACTGTCTGAGGGATTGGCTATCTTACCTCGAAATACTTCCTGCAATTTTTACTATGGCAACAAAAGGTAGGTAAGGTGGTGATAGCCAGGCGGACTTCAACAAAGTTTGGGCACCTGGTGATCGAACCCGGGACCTCTGGATCTGACACCAGTGGGCGAACCACTAGTAGGGCACACAAAAAAAACTCCTAAGTGAGGTTTTGTGATATCGACCTTAGTTATAAAATTTGACGATTATTACCTTTTTATCTAGTTTCTCCATCGAAAACGACTTTATAATATTGTAACATGATACTGAACCGATAAAAAACTGTGAATTGATCTAAATTGACATCTGTAAGGTAGTTAAGATAATATTGAGTTTTTCTCTCTATTCAGTATAAAAAACTGGAAACAAACCATAAAATTATCATTTTATCAATTTTATTGTAATTAACGTAATAAAATTAATATTATGTTTGAATTTAACTTGTTTTTTAAAAACATTAAAAATGCAATAAAAACATTTTCGTTTTGATTGCCAAGACAACCTTCAAATATGTTTTGCTATTGAAATAATCGTTTAAAAAAATTAAAAACCGTGTCGAATCTAAAGGAATCATTGTGTGACTAACGTCGTGTCATTTTTGGTTCAATAAGTCTAAGAAGTATTAAACAGTTGAATTCTGTATGACATGTGGCAGATTTGTCACGGTCGATTTTATTAAAGTATTTTAACTGTTAGACAAAACAGGTAGTTATAAGTACTCATATTTAAGATAATGGCTTAACCTGAAAAAAAACATGTATTTGGGTACCTTACCCACTAAGCCCAGCGGAAAACCAGTAAAGGTTATTCTACATTACTTATTTTTGTTTTATAAATAATTATAACGTTCCGATATTGCGCGGCAGACCAAGGGTTAAATAAATAATGTGTTTTAAAAACTAAAAAGATAAACCAACTTCAACGAATATTCTTCATTGATACAAATTATTAACATACATACTATGAGTTACGTTTACTATTTTTATTTTTTTGCGATTTTTTTAAATCGACCCCACGGTGCAGGTAACTGAAATGACACGGTTACGTAATCCTTCAAACAACTAGAGTCTAGTTTTCTTGAAGAATTGGTTGGACGCATAATCAGTCAAAGGTTGTAGGATCAATTCGAGCGCCCCATCAGGGTATGTCCCGGGTGGGGCACATCCTTGTGATCTGGGTTCCCAGTTCGCTTATGACAGTGCAGGCTTGAATCGCCTGATTTCCCGATAAGTAAGATGCAAGTAGTCGTTAGTCAGCCATGCCTAACCTTAAAAATATGTATTTACAAAAAAAAGTATGTAGGATCGCATTATTGCGATCACTAACACGCCTGCCAAGCGTGGTGATTTTGAGTTTGGTGAACTGCCTCGGCTTTATCATCAGATGACGATGATATCGGAAAGCAGGCAGTTCAGTGGGTTTACTACGTAATCATCATTACTGCAATCACCAACACGCTTGCTAAGCGTGGTGATTATGGCTAAACCCTTTATTTCTTTCCTTAACATTGGTAGAGGCCCATGTCCTGCAGTGGACTTTTATGGGATGTAATGATGATGGCAAATTATTTTAGATTTGCTACACCCAAACACGGAACCAACATATTCATGACACAATTTTTTGTCTAGGGTGGGAATCGAACCACAACCTACAGCGTAGAAGGCAGAGTTACTACCAGAGCTATGAGGCTTGTTCAATTGATTCAATTCCGTCCGAAACAAGACATTATCATCAATCCTTTATCAATGAACCAACTGCACTCATTTTTTACCGCGTTCAATGTATAACTATTTTCTATTGGGTACAATAGACATATTGTGTCTATTCCATGTCCATTGTGTATGAATGCTTACCAACAAACACATTGACATTGTGTTGCGTGATTAATTTTATAAGTACGGGTAAGTGCTCCCTTTTTGAAAGGACAATGGGCTGTGTGACAGCGTCTGAGGGCTTTCGATACGGGTGCTTTGAGTTTTCAAGTTGATGTATGAAATCAAAATATATTGTGTAAATAATAACAGATGTTGGAAAACTTTGTCACCATGAGTGGTTTGTTTTTTGCGAGAATTCGCTTCATTTTTGATCTCGTCTTTGTTTAGTGAGCTAAACCGCAGAGCTTGGAATTATAAAAATATATACCTACTAAAATACATTATAAATACATTACATTCTATAAAATTCTATGCGGTCCCTTATTCTACCCTCAAAATTGTCCAAGTGATTTGTACATAAATGTATTCACACTACCTACTTACTAACTTTTTAACCTTTGTAACGGTCCTAGGTATCCCGAATGCTTACGTCGTCAGTAGTTAGTTTATTTGATTGAAAATATTATCTAGTAGGATCATTATAATTGATATTTGCAAAATCTAAAAAAAATAGATTACAATGAAGCTGCAAAATTATGAACAAACATATTTTTTTTAATTAATGCCATTAAATTTTACAAATTACAAATGTATCTACTGTTTTATTAGATTATGTATAACATTATATTTTGAAATCTGAAATCATTACATTTAGATTTACGTTATTATTGCAAGCGCATGGTACATTTTTGATGCAAGTCTTTAGTTTTGTTGCTCAAAATATTGAACTTCATCACAGATGGTGTGTCATCTTAAGTGAAATGTAACTTAATATTTCAATAAAGTAGTTTTAGCCTAAACAGCCTAATTTTCACAAAAGCGGAGTGTGACTAATTTTTAACCTTTTCCATTGTGTTTATTTCTACTTTCTTACATTTCAAAATATGGACACAAACTATAGAAAACCACATAAAATAACTTTACTAAGAACCAGGCTCGTAAAACTATTGCAAATAACTTCTCAAAATGAACCAGTTAAGGACTCGATCCAATATCAGGTAACCAAACAAAACACAAATGAAAACAAGAAACCAGATAATTCGTATGATTGCATCGCAATTTATTCCAAAATGGATGAAAACGAATAACCGTTTATTTAAATAGACCTTTCAAACTAGATCATAAATATACATTTTATTTTAAGCTATCAAATCAATTTAGAACCCTTTAAGGTATCGATTGAGTTGTATGTCAAAGAACTGCCCATAGGGTAAGGCCCTAGTCTTTATCTGCAAAGAAATAAGGTTCAAAATAGGCGTTTTATTGATCGTGACTGGTTCAAATCGGATCTGAGCAATTGGTTGTATGAGAGATAATGTGATGGATGCTATAGACCGTGTGCTAGTAAAATGTTATGAAGATTCACATAAACATACTCTTTTCTTTATACCTCAAAGAAGATGATTCTCTCTTTGAATAATATTAATTTACGATTTTAGATTATGGTTTCGGATTGTGTTTATTATTATTTTATTAAAAAATATCCTGTTGTTTTATATTCTTTTAAAAAATACATTATTATATACATTTATTCAATAAAAAGTACAATTAAACTAACTATGCACAAAGGAATCATTCAGATTACCTAAAGACCGTTACAAACGGCCTATAGGTAACTCAACTGTTTCAGACCAGTACCAGACGGAAGCGTGCCCAAGACACTGGCTGCATTGCCACGCTGAATAGCTATGCTAATTCGCTGGCCTAAATAAGAGCCAGCCCTTGGGTCACATGTCGCCTCAATCAAAAGCCCCGCAATATTTTTGAAAACCCGGAGGGCGCCGGCTCCCCACGGACGCAAGGTCTCCACCCCAAAAGGCTCAAATAGGTAAGCTCTGTCGAGACCACTATATTTGCACCTTTTGTGATCCTCGGCCGAATCAGCCGCCGCACCAGCCCTAACTGATGTCCCAGGCAGATGAGATGGCGCTAGGGTGTCGACGCAGGTAGCGTCCCACACCAAAGGCCTACCCATTGATTCTTGAACTAAATAATTGTCTATTAAAACAACGTATATAATGATATATCAAATAAAAAAAAATATTTGCTGAAGTCAAAACAATTTAAAATAATGTCATAAAATGTTTGATATCGACCGTGGCGATCCAACCGAGAGGGTTAAATTAAAAAATAAAACAATTTCAAGAGTGCAAGATCTTTATGCACGCAGCGGTCTATTATAGTGGGGTTCTGTGAAACACCTTAACGGACAGCATAAGCCTTAGAACGATTGATTATAGCTATAATCAATCGTTATAATTCACAGCAGTAGAAAATTCCAGCTATCATGTAAGCTGGCTCCCGTTCAGTAGAAGGAAATAAAGATGGTCGTCCCAGTTACCACGGCTAATGCCACTGTATAAGTTCATTCGTTATTTATCGATGCACTATTACGACAGAGTGCTAACGATGTTAGACAAGATGTATTTGAACAGATTTGTATAGATATGAACATCTAAATGCACCTTACGTAGTAAATAGGTCACTTGTAACGAATAGACGCCCAAATTATCATCTTAGCATCGTAATTTTAGCTGGTCTACTTTAACAGTACCAAACTTAAAACAATATGCAAAAAGCGAGCCTCAGCCTCCTCAATTCACTGACTCTATGATCACCACATCAGATCTTTGAGTGGTTTCTTATATTCTGTTTCATATTTTTTGTTGTCGAGATCAAACACACATGCAAATTAAACTAAAATCATACAATGAACAAAAATGATAACTTAACAATCAAAGATAATTACAAAAAAGATCTAATAGTTTGTAATGTCTTGCTTTAAATGTAAAAAAAATAACATTTAAAGCAAGATAGAGATCGTACAAAACGGTTAGACCGCTATAATTATTTATAAAAACCTACAAAGGCATGCAAAGCAAGCATTTGAAAATTAATCGAGCGTAGACAAAAAGATCTCCGGTAATGTTATCAAACAGATGCTTCAAGTATAATGCGTTAAGTGTAACAAAACAAGTAACCCTGAAAAAACAACATGAATATTTGATCCCGAACCAGAATCATTATTCAACTTTTTTACTTCACCACTACCATTCAATTCCCTAGTTGAAAGACATTCTAATATCAACCTTATTTTTATAAAAGTAAGGCGTATTACGTTGTCGGTACTACGAAATGTATTTAAGATTTTGTCACGCTCTATAGCAAATGTCCCGCTTCCTTCACCGAGTGATAATAGTTCAGTAGTTACATCATTAATCTTACGGCTTGCATGTGGATCTTTCCCTTTGACTCGATCACACAAAACTACATTTTGATTGTAAACTTAAATACCATCTTCACTAACGATATCTGCTTCCGTTTCTGCTTTATCACCCTTTATTTCTCAGATGTTAAGATTCAAATTGCTGTGTTTGATAATACGGTCATTTGTTACCAGTAGCAATTCCTCTTCCACGATAACATCTTTTATATAAGTTAAGTTATGGTTGAAATTAGTATGATCGGCAGATTGATCATTTATTACGAGACATGATCCCGTATTTATCCTTGGATTTTCACCTTCACATGTGGGAATATTCAATTTGTTTGCGTCGACTGTTTTTGTTCAATTGACGCTTTAATTCTTCGGATGACTAATGATGACGATTATTGACGGCGGCTTACGAAAACTGGGAGTTTTTTGAGTTTTATTTAGCAATGCGTGAGATAAAACGACTGTCCTTTAGATTTTATGTTTTGTCATTAATATCTATCAACATCATCATCATCAATATATATTGCAGTCTAATGATTGACGTAAGTCTCACAGGGCGCGCCACTGAGTCTAATCTTCTGCTTTTCGCATTCACTATCTTCATAAGTTATTTCTATAGGTGCAAGTTTCCTGGTATTTTTTTTTATACTATATAAACAAGTAATTATATGTGTGACCTAAACTAGTCATGCTATTTATCAACCTGTGATCATCCGTTCCACAGCGTTCATCAATCCAACACTTTAAAAGTCGATAAAATGGATTAAGTTCATCGACCTTAATTTTACTTACGTTTTTTGTCGAAATAATCTCTTAATCTCAGTTCTTAATTATTAAGTAGGTCTTTTGCGTCCGGTGATATATAAAACGCGGTATTTTTGTGATCTAAATTTATAGTGCGCGTCCTTAATTAGAATTTAGTTATAAATCCGATTTAAAAAGTATAACATTAATTTATTCATACGTTTAAATTAGGAAATCAATGGAGACTATTTAATGTGGATCGGTATTTTAAGATCTCGGCAGATCGCGTGTAGCCTTTAATGGTAATTAATCACTGTTGTGAATAAAGTTTCTAATGGAACAGGATAATTTATAGTTTTGTCGTTTTTTTTCATTATTATTTTTTATTTTATTACGGGGAAACGCTTGGCCTTCATCTCACCTGATTACAAGTTAAGATAAGGCCGAAAGTGGAGGCGCACTTCACCCGGAATCCTCAACAAACTGAGGAGCTGGCTATCATACTATAATTTTAGATTTGAATAGGGGTTTTTAAATTTGTAATGGGTCAGAAACTTACAAGTGATGCCTTTAGTGTTCCAAGCGTCCAGGGGCTATGGAAAACGCTTACTATCACGCGTATTTACCAACTTTTTGTGTAGTAAAAAAACATGGTTACTAAGAACTAAGAGTAGTAAAGTTGTAGTAGAACCCCCTGTGAGGGGGCTCTACTACAAGCGCTCGTCCGGGAAAGTACTACCACCATACACCTATTTCAGCCGCCAAGCAGCAATGCTGTCTGTGTTCCGGTTTGATTGAAGGGTATAGTTGCCGGTGAAATTACGGGCACGCAATGCTTAACACCTTTATGCCTCGAGTAGACGGGCGCAATGCAGTGCCGTGTAGGCTACGTTCTTTGTGGATCAGACCTACCAGTAAGGCATTGTTATATATACTCTTTATCTTCCACCTTTTTACTTATCGGCGATGGGCTTGCAATATGTCACATATTGACTAGCCACTTGAAAACCGTGCGCATGTACAGAGCACAAATTTGGACGTGTCTGACCACCCTAGTAAGTGATCCTCATAAGATGAACGCTCTGACTAGTGAGGTGATCAAAGGTCCCTAGGTAGAATCAATAAAGTCCCCTTTAGGGATTCTATCTATATATATATATTCTAATGTTACTTTACTTATAACATCTACGTTTTAATCTTGACCGCAATCGAGGAACTTTACGCTCCAGTTGTTATCAAATATTAAGTATGAAGAGTGGGTCTGAAAATTCCTACAACTGAATACTTTACAAAGTACCTAGTATCTACCTTAATCCTCAGGTCGTTACTCAGATTTTTAAAGATCTAAGTCTTCAAAAAGTTTGCATTTCGTTTCGATGTTGGTAGGACTTAGTTTAAGTCTATCTGGCAAGCTACTAGCATCTTACTTAAGTTTGTAGCTAAAAAATAATATTTTTTATTGTTGTGTTCTGGCATTAAGGTAAAATGGCCGCACTTTATCTGAAAACTTCTACAGACTGAGAGTCCTGAGGTTTCCAGGTAAAGTCCACTTCGGCCTTATCATTAATTAAAAGCAGACGAGATGAAGGCCAAGCGCTTCCCCGTCGGACAAAAAAAAAGTATTCAATAGTATTACGTCAAAAGGCGATTTATAATCAAGCTTAATGTTACGACTACGACGAATGCTGAATCAAAAATGAGAATTGAAAGTTCAAAGATGTTCGTGAAAATTGAGCCGTTGCATAAAACCACGCTATTTCTTTTATATGTAACAAATTCTGTACTTTTTTTCTACTTTTACATTCCTAAACCGATAATCTTAACAAATCGACTACTGATTGCCTAAATAGGCTTCCAATATCGACAGTCACTGCTTCTAAATGAACATTTATTTGCGTGTTAAGTACTAACTTAAGCTGTTAGAGTGTGCTTACTAATGTGCGTAAATCGAGTTTAATTCTTCTTTCCCATGGTCTAACATTGGTAATGTATATGTGAAAAGGGCCTAATTGTATAATGCAAAAGTAAAAAACTTAGGCCCATTTTCTGAAAATCCGCTCAACCTTGAGCATCCGCTTAAAAAGATTATCTGTCTATGATTGGTTTAAATCTCTGCATAAGCAGATATCTCCACTTAAGCGGCTATTCAGAATATGGGCCCTAATCTTTACTTATATTTATACGTATATTTACTTATAAATATTTGCTGAGCATGCAGTAAATAATCAGCGTGGTTTTAAGTATCTTGTCAAAATGAAAAAAGGACCTTTGAGATTAAGTAGGTCTTTATACCCTTTTACTATAACAGTACGCATTTCACCCGGAATCCTCAACAACTGAGGAACTGACTATCTTACCTCTAAATGCCGGAACACAACAATTTCGAATTGTTGTTATGGCTACAGACGTAGGTAAGATAAAAAACACAACCTTACTCCTCCTGGGGATCGAACCCGGGACCTCTGAATCTGACACCAGTAGGCAAACCACTAGACCACAGTCAGTTAGAAACTAAGCTTCATCGAGGCTGAAACAAGGCAGACCTATGTTTTATGTGTAGCTTTATTAAAAATAATTTTAATATAAACATATAAAGCTAGTAACAGAACACGCTTACAATATTGATTTAATATACCAGAGTTACAATGAATATATATGAATGAAATACCACTAAAAATATTTCTCACTTCAAAACAAGTTTTCTTTCTGTCGTCAGTTTTCTGTTACATTCATAAATTGAGATTGTGACTTGTTGAAAGCGTTATTTTGAATTAAGGTGTGGTACCTTTGCCACAGTATTCGTATGAAAATGGTTGAACATCAAGAATTGTTAGTATGGGTAAGTATTATATGTAAATATTTGTAAGTTTTTGATTAGTATATTATATATGTATATATGGATAGCCAACTATTTGACCACCAGTTTACTTAAAAACAAGTAAAAACTTGTCCTTTATCTCACAGCACGCACGTTTACCAAAATAATATATTTACTCTAGGTTTAAAGCGCATTTGGCCGCAGCGGTATTTTTTAAAACTTTGTGCTTTTGTTTTACTGATAGAATTCTCACATATTATTTTTGTAAACTTATCATTTTACCACACCAAAACACTTTTGTCCCAGATAGGAATCGAACCCAAAATCTACGGTGCAGTTGCAGTTGAATGTCCCTCTGCGCTTGGTTGCTGGTTCGATTCTCATTCCCAACGTTTGTGTGATGAACATAGCACCAAATAAGAATGAACGACTAAATGAACACTTAACTAAATACAGAAATGACATCAAACAATACTAACATTAGTTGTACAATACGGGGCCTTAACACTGGAAAAGATTTCTTCTATCAGATATATTAATTATTTGTTTCCTTTTATTTGGTTTGTTTGGGGCTAGATAACGTTGTATGAATGTCCCATTATAATGAAAACTAGACTCTTAAATGAGGAGACCAAATTATTCCACAATCCTTAGTTAGTGTTTAGTTTTTGCACTTAAGAAACGGAGTCCGCTTTCTACACGTAATTACTAAGGGTCGCTCTACCTACAGTGCACAGGCTCTAATTAGTGTAAGGGCCGCTTCTAATTATGATGCTTACTTAGCTTTCTAATATAAAAAACTCGTTTCCTTAAGTTTATTTGTTTAGTTAGCTGTGTAACCAGTAAATAAATAATGCCATTTCGAGAACTCCCTACTTTCATTTACTTTTTGTGCTCACTTGGTAGATCAAGTGCCTTGCCCAGATGAATCTCCAGATCGGAGCTTCCCAGAAGCTACATATTAAGCGCATAAGCACTTCCACGCACCCACAGAACTTATGCAGATGGGTAGCAAGCCAGGTGGTCCTTTACAGGTACGAGTGTTAGGATCATCTAGCCATAACCATTGACGAAAGGTCAACGATTCTGTTGCCTGGGGTAGATTCTAAGGAGGTGATGAATTGATATTTATCGCGTATTTACCTATATTTATCCCGATATCTGACCGCAGATCACTAGATCTTTGTGGTAGGAGCCTGTTTGTCAAAACATAATTTGTTATAACCGTCTCTGTGGTTTGCCTACCGGTGTCAGATCCAGAGGTCCGGGTTCGATTCCCCGAGGGAGTACAATATTGTGCTTGGTTTGGTTGGTGGTAGGAATTTGTATAAGTCCGCCTTGCTAGCTACTACCTTGTTACCTAATTCTGTCGCCTTAACAATAATTATCAAATTGATGTGTTTCGGCATTTATAGGTAAGATAGCCAGTTCCTTGTTTAGTTGAGGATTCCGGGTGAAGTGTGTGTCCTTCTTCAACCTTATCATAGCATTAAAAATCAGCTGAGATGAAGACACAGCGTTTCCCTGTCTTATAATGAAAATAACAATAAGTTAAAATTACTCTCAGAGATTTTAGTGTACCTGTAGCTTATTCCATTCGTTAGAAAATACCTTTTTCAATGTTAAAAGCTAAACAATCAATCAACGATGAAGCGAGATCACCTAGAAAATGCATGTTTACTCTCATTCCAGTTAAAAAAAAATGCATCAATACTCAGCAGATTGCGAGGTAGTACCAGCACCATTCTAAAGGTCTTATAGGACAAATGGAATTCACCATTTCAAAAGGTCCTTTCAGGTTTTGATTGAATGGTAGAATAGTGTCTTCCTGAGGGACTAATCTGAATCTTACTTAACTTAACTCTAAAAATTTCAATGTTATCTCCAAATTTTAATGAATCTATATGTCACCGTGAGATTGTAAACACCGTCCGTTTGTAATATGTCTCTGTCAACGTCAGATTGTAAACACCTTCCGTTTGTAACATGCCTCATCATATAGTAAACGGTCGGCAAATTGTCAACAGCAACATACATTTACAATTTGACGCATTAATTCTAGCTTATCTAGTTCTGCCGTTTGCTTTAGCATAGACACAGTTGAGCAAATGGCTTTACAAGAATGTACAATCGAATCCTGTAACGCAAGCCTAGTGGTTATCCTTCACGCGGTGCCCCTCGTTCTCGTTCTCTCTATCAGAAATAGAGTTAACTGAAACCACAGGACGACTTCTGTCGGGATGGAGAGGTCATGTCCCGACGGGTTCATCAGATCACCATTTTTGCCGACCGTTTACAATATGCCGAGGCATATTACAAACGGACGGTGCTTATAATCTAACGCTGACATATATAAAATTGACTAACTGACAGTCAATGTACAGCCCAGCCCAAACCAGAAGTCTTAGAGATTTTTAAAATGCTTTTGGTATGGTTCCACTTGTAAATTTATATTGCTAAAATATTATGGATATAAGTAATCTGAATAAATAATTTATTAATAATAATATGCGCGGAAAGTCTTAGCAAGGTGAGATATTAGTTCGATATTTGTACTGGATTATCTGGTTTTCAAACCAAGTATTAGCATTTGGTCAATGATGTCATCTCGGGTCAAGAGTTCGACTCGTGTGGTATAAATCTACGATAATAGCAAAAATACGGTCTTAATTAGCCGCGGTATCACATTTCTTGAACATTGTGAAAGTTTGAACCAAACACCGGTTAGGTTAGTGTGATTTGTTAAATATTGCAAACTGCTTTGAATTTTTATCGTAAAATCGAGATCCATCGGTGCGCGAGAGAGTCAGTGCCTTCTGGAAAACTCGATCCATCGTAAGCCCATCCTTTCATACAAGCTGGTTGATATACATTTTTTTTATTTTATTGTACGACGGGGAAGCGCTTGGCCTTCATCTCACCTGGTAACAAGTTAAGATAAAGCCGAAGATGGAGGCGCATTTAAACCGGAATCCACAACAAAATGAGGAACTGGCTATCTTACCTCTGAATGCCGGAACACAACAATTTTATAATTATTTCTATGGCGACAGAATTAGGTAAGATGGTGGTAGCTAGCCAGGCGGACTTCATAAAAGCGCTACCACCAACCAAACCGAGCAAAATATTTTACTTTATTGGATATATATTGTGAAGAACATATTAACATTAAAAAAGCCATAATATGTTAGTTCTCAAGAGGTTCAAAATGTATAAAAACCAGACCATTTAATATTTTCTTAGCTTTTGCGGAACTGAAATAAAAGAAGCAGGACAAAAAAAATATTTAAAAAACTTTACCAATACCACGTCATCCTTCAATAAAAATTACATCATCGTACTATATTGTAAACCAACTATAGGTACCTAGTTTTTTAAGCGATAAATTGTGTACGACAAAATTTACATTGACATTTCTTATTTACAGGCTATGAATTTGTCACAACGCATTTTAAATGCGTTTTTGTTTATTATGTTTCACTTTAGGTCCACAACGACTTGTCGAATAAATAATTGTTGAATGCGATACAAAGTTACACGCAGCCATCATAACGTAAAAGACAATGTTACCAACACGTCAATGCGAGGGAAACTCTACAATGCCGTCAAGTCGTAAACAGACTGCATTATTGTCATACCGTTTCAACCGCAGTAACTTTCGATTGACATAAAATGTGAAAAGTGCAGTTACCGCCGTATGCGACTGAATCGTTTATGGTTTAGAATTGGGGTGGAATTTTCATTGTTAAGTAGGTAGGTAGTATAAAAAAGGATATGTTTAATTGCTACGAGTATTCAGGTTAGTGTTTAACTTATTTGATCAATAAAACTCAGCAAGATATCCATTTAAATTTAATGCTAACTAACTACATGTATATGATATTATAAATACATCAAGAAAAAGTCCATGATAGTTGAAAATGTATTTGAAAAATAGTTGATTGAATATCAATCGTAATGGATAGGGTACACGAGAAATAGTGGTAACTGCTAAAGTTATATTAAACTGTGTTGCAGTACCACCGCCTAAGCTAAAGGTTTGAGTCTTGAAAAGTTCGGGGTAAAGCTACCCCGAACTTTTACCATTTTAAGTGTAGAGGTGATTAAAAAAGAAAAATCTTACGGGTGATGGGAAAAAATGTACTGAACGTTCTACTAGTTAGCATATATGCGAAAAATTGCATTATATTATAAAACCATTGAACCACATCCGCTTCGAGTTGAAGTGTCAACTTTTTTAACCTTTTGCGTGTTACGTTCAAGGTTACCTCGACGCGGGTGGGCTACGCGGAAATCTTTGGTCCACAGTGACCCATATGTAGGTCACCACTGGGTCTCAAGAAGTTGGAAATTTGCACTTGCCATGTTTGATTTATGCGTTGGTGAAGTGATTCACGGAATCTTAAATACTTAAGTGTTTGGACTTGGTGGTGAAGTGCGGTGATGTAATTCAGTGAACTTAAGTTTAAATTGTTAGGTATTCAAAAAATAGTCGAAATAAATATGACAATTTAAGGAATATTGGTCCGTCGTAAATCAATCGTCAAATTTATAAATTTGCAAAGCGTTAGACCAAAAACTCATACGAAAATAAGTCAAGGTGTATGTAAAGTAAAGGCTTTTCAAATATATAACCATAACATTGTGAAGGATTTTACTGCACCAACTGTTTTGTTATGTAGGTACATAGTAGCCTGAGATTTTTAAAAATCATATTTGCCAATTGCGCAATGCCGATATTTTTGCATTATTATTGAAATATAAGCTTCAGTTTAATAAACATTTTTTTTTACGATATATTTAACAGTTAATTAACAAAATAAAAACTACTAAGTCTACTAGTCTAGACTTAAGTCGGTACGTGGATGTTCCAGTGCCATTAATACCCCAAACCCCATCCTTTCTTAGGTAATGCCTAAGAGAGAATGTTAAGAGCTTACCCATACAATTTTTATCGATATCTTAATAAAAAAATAAAAGTGAGAAGTAGGTACACTGTTGTTTTTGTGGCTAGTGACATAATTATTCAAAATCAATTCAGCTCATTTACGTCATTGCTAAACATGGGTTTCCCCCAATCGCCAACACAATAGCAAACCAGAACCGCCTCCATCCATTGACTCCATGCGACCCACCCATGGTAGTCGGTCCATCGAGACACGGGTCCATTTTGCCCTAAATCGAGAACCATGCGAGAATTTTTACTCTCTAGCGTTTATTATCGATTACCATTAAAGTAATACACTGTTGTTGCGGCTCATGACATAAGCATTTAACTAAAAAAAACTGTACAACCTTCATATGACCAAATCACTCAAAAGAATTACTTCTTGACATAAGCTGTCAGATGTTAAACTTAATTGGACTTGAGTTAATTATTCGGTCGAAGGTTCTGCTCAAAATAACGAGTTAACACGTTTCTATTTTATTACATAAAAATACGATTGTGTAAACAATTATAACGTTTATACCGTAAATGTAACGGTATATATATATATATATCTCACATAAGAGTATAGGGTATGGATATTCGGAGTTGAGTAATAATAAAGGGCATGTTTTTTTTTTCAAAATAAACAAAGGAACCCCAAAACAGCTCGTTAAAACTGTTCCAAGATCGAATTAACACGTCTGTCACTTGAAATTTTGAAGTTTTGACGTGATATGTCAAAATGCGCACTCCAAAAATGACAGTTAAAAAACGACGTCTATTTATAATTTAAAACGAGCCATGAAGTGTATCACAATTTAAATTAGATCACGATGTTAAAATAAAAAGGTTAGTCATATTCGAAGTATAAAACATAAAAATTTAAAGATAGATAAGTACTTATCAAAAGTACCTATCATCAATTTTTAATTTGTTTTTATTGTGAGACAGCCAGGTGTATGGCCTTCATATTTATTTATTTTTTACGATGGGTCGGCTCTTGACCACGAAACTTACACAGGTAAGAATGAGATCTACGATGGAGCGAGCCTACCCAGAAAGTGCCTATTAACTCTCTTCTTGAAGACATTAGGGTCGTAGCACAGCGGAAAAACAGACGCTGGGAGCTTATTCCAAGTTCTTGCAGTGCGCACAATAAAAGATTCTTGAAAGCGTTTAGTTCTTATGCGTGGGATATCAACCAGGTGAGGATGATAATAGGCTGTGCGTCTGAAATTTCTGTTGAAAAACGGCGAAGGCGGTATAAGGTCGTGAAGCTCCTGAGCACACTCACCGAAGTACAATCTGTAAAACACTGACAAACACGCAACCTTGCGACGATGGCTCAGGCTGTCGAGCCTTGCTTTGGCAAGGTACTATCACCTTATTATCAAGTTATGATTAGGCCGAAGCTATGAGCACTTTACCCGGAATCCTCAACAAACTCAGGGCTATATTACCTCTTAATGTCGGAACACAACAATTTAAGAATTGTTGTTATGACGACATAACTAAGGCATCTTATCGAGATAGGATAGCCAGTTCATCAGTCTCTTGAGGATTCCGGATAAAGTGCTCTTCTACCTTCGGCCTCATCACAACTTGACATCAGGTGAGATGAAAGCTTAAGGCTTCCCATTGTAGAAAAATAAACTATACACCCAACGTATGGGCGCGGCGTAGTCATTATGATTATGCGCGTTGCCTGAGAATTTCATTAAAAAAAAAACGGAATTCTTACTGAAAAGGAATTACGCTCCTACCTTTCATTTTATAAGTTGTATGATTTATTATTTTACATTCGCACCCTCTGGTGTGATGAACTGATGTGAAATTACTGCAAAATGATCACACCCCAATGGTCAACTCAATTTCAATTCATCAAATATACCTACCCATTTATTAAACCTGACGACCTAGCTATTGTTCCGCTCTAGCCACATTTTGACAAATAAAAATATATTAAAACCAACAAGAGAACAAGAAGACCAACAATCCATAAAGAAAAGATGTACATTATGAAACAAAAACTTAAACTAATTAGTAATACCTAATTAATTTAACAATCTGAGAAGATCTGAGACATTGAAATCATCGTAACAAATTAACCTCAAGCCGAAGAGAACGCAGTCACTCGTAACAAATAACAAAACAATGTACACCTCATATTTATAAACAAATCGAATTAATTCTATGACAGTAATTGACCGTTCATGCACAATATAAGGCCTAGTCCACACGCGCGATGACGCATCACGAGACACGATCCGCCAGAGGTCAGCACAATCGTGACGAAGTATCCGATGATGAATTCAGATACTCAAATAATTATAAAACATATCTACAATAAGTAATAATTAGGTAAATATGTTATTTGTGTTTGAGAGATAATCGGTGGAGCTGTTTATGAACCTATATAGCGTTGATAACAGATATTGTAATGCCCAGGTAGCAAGTGAAGTGAAGTGATTTTATGTGAAATAAATATCGTTTCGTATTACATTCATGATAGCTTAGACATTGCACAATATCTGTTATCAACGCAATATTGGTTCAAAATCAGCTCCACCGATTAACTCATCATCAGTACGTATTTACAGAAAAAAAAGTATTTAAGTACCTACTCTATACGTAATCTAGTTTCCATATTACAAGATATACCTAACCGCCTCCGTGTCTAGTGGTTATACCACCGGTGTCAGATCCAGAGGTCCCGGGTTCGATCCCCAGGGGGAGTACAATATTGTGCTTGGTTTGGTTGGTGGTAGGACTTTGCTTAAGTCCGCCTGGCTAGTTACCGCCATCTTACCTAAGTATGTCATCATAACAACAACACCTAAAAATACTGTGTTCCATCATTTAGAGGTAAGATAGCCAGTTCCTCAGTTGGTTGAGGAATTCCGAGTGAACACGCATCCACCTTTGGCCCAGCACATCCCCGTCATACTAAAAATGCTTAGTTCGTGGCTAGTGGCGCTGTGTTAAATTGTGTCCTGTAATATTTTATTTTTAATTAGTTAAATTGCAGGGTAAAGGTGAGGTCTACTATAGCTGACCCAGACGGTACTGGCTCGCTTGCGCACCAAGGGGTCACAGCAGATTGCTTGGCATTGGACTCCGGCAGGAGGGTGGTCGCTAGCCAGGCAGGCTCTTGGAGAATCTACCACCAGTTGTGGTCATTCAACCGTAACCGCTAGCAAAAGCCAGTGATTCCGGTGACCGGGTCAGACCACTAGGAGGTAGATTTTACCACTACCTACCTACACTATACATTATATTAGCCTACCCTACCTACATTATGAGCCACTCCATTTTGGTTAGTCACATTTGATTTTTGCGCTTGTTGCCTCAAAAAACAATTTTTGTTTTCGCGCCTTCAGCGCCAGCGTCCGCCCAAAGCTCTCGCCCTTTCGGCTTAGAACCAGGCGAGCGTATTGTGCGTTAAAAAATGATAGTCTCATTTGATTGTCAATATTTATCGTCATTTATACACCGATATACTGTCGGTACAATCATATCACGATCTTGTATTTTCTCCAATAATTGATTATAGCTAAATAGCAGTACTTCTCCGGAAGAGTTTTAGTGTGACAAACATTTTTTGACAATATTTTGTTTTTTTTATTGTACCGTGTATTTTATGAGCAGTTGCAGTAATCAAAATAGAAACGACTTATTTCCCTTGGCGGATTCTGGAGTAGGATCAAGGTGGTAGTCAGAGGCATGTTTTAAAAGACAAATATATATAGCCCCATGTATAATAAAAAAATAAATTTATTTCATTGCTTGACGTTAAGTTACTCAGTAAGTTAAAGTTAAACGTTATAATGTTAGGAATGCTTTGGTGTAGTTTATGAATCTAGTTTTATCTCTTCATAAACAATGACAAAATTATTACATTCAAAATTCTATTAAGCAGTTATTTTTTATAACGCATAAAAATCACTCTAGACGTTCCCATAACAAGCCAGTTGAAAAATAAAACTTTGATTTTACGAGAAAATGGCCACTAATGTCATAGAAAAATTCACACAGATACACCATTAATACAGCTTTTGAACGTTAAGTTTTAATTATAAGCGTATTTAAAGAAACCCGGTCGTAAAAAGAGAATTAAACTTAAATTTTTACGATACCTTTCAAATCGGTAGCTAAGTATAGATGTTTTGCTCTAAAATAAATAAAAGCGGCGAGCTTTTGTCTTCGATCATTTGTTTTAAATATTCATGAGAACTTAAATAATAACCTGAGATTTACATATTTTTTGGCATAGACTAGAAAACAGACAAGAATGAGACCTTGCCGTTCAATGCGTTTAGATAAAAAAAATATGTAAAATTGTATCTAAAAATGTGCTGTTGCGTTTATATTGTTTTTTTTATTAAAAAAAAACATACTTGTACACACTACAAACCTAGATTATCTCTATCCAAATATACCACCAACATTTGTTTTAAATCGGACATATCATGTAGAAATTATCAAAAAATATCGTTATTACGTGAACACAAAACTTTCTTTGTCATTGCTTTCTGTATTTTATATATTTTATTGATTGTCTATGAACGCATTTTTTTTCCGTTAATTCATTATTATTTTTGTGCTACGGGTAAGCGCTTGGCCTTTATCTCACCTGGTTACAAGTTAAGATAAGATCAAAGGTGGGAGCGCACTTCACCCGGAATCTTATATTGTACGACGGGGAAGCGCTTAGTAGAAGTAGAAGCGCTTGGTAACAAATTGAGATAAGGCCGAAGTTGGAGGCGCAATTCACCCGGAATCCTCAACAATTTTAGGAACTGGCTATCTTACCTCTGAATGCCGGAACACATTTTTTTTTTATTGTTATTATGGCGACAGAATTAGGTAAGATGGTGGTAGTAATAATAGTAACCCAACCAAACCAAGCACAATATATTGTACTCCCCATGGAGATCGAACTTGGGACCTCTGGATCTGAAATCGGTAGGTTGAACCACTAGACCACAGAGGCGGCAAATTGATCACTCGCGCGTCATTGCGGAACTTAATATAAGTTGCCTAGATGTTTATATTAGACTGTGAACTCGGATTTTGCCACTCCAAGGCGCCAAGAACAAGATTTAAGTCTATTGTCATAGTCGATATAACTTAATTTAAATATTTGATGAGCAAACTAATATACTATAAAAAAATATGAATAAAACAATAGAAGCATAACAATCTTAAAAAGAATCAAATTTTTTAATGGCGAGACCAAGGCACAAATATGTCAGAATAATATCCTACTTTGGCAAATGTTTATTATACCTAGGACTGTTTTCGCGCTTAATTTACTATTTCAATTAGAAATATTGTTTGTTTGAGCATATTATATCGTTTAATAGGATAGCATAAATTCACAATCTCACGCTCAATCGTCATGACTGTCAAAAACCGCAGTTACAACCGAATTGTTACTGTGACGACGTATATTTTAATTATTTTATCTGACCTGAGGTTTTAGGAGGGCTAGAAAACTCATATTAGGTTGTTTTTTTATGGATTGGTTTCTATTAAAGCGTTTAAATCGATGATCATCAAATACTCGTCAAATATATTATTTCATAGTTTACTTTGTTAAGTATTTAAATCAACTTGAAGTAAATCCCTCGATATATTAAATTTATTAAAAGCATTTTGCAATTTTGTATTTTGCATATTTGATGCAAAATACAAAAAGGGGGTGATTACCAGTGTTTCCTCTAGACAAACAAATCAAAAATGTTTTTTCTGATCATCGAAATTGATACAAGAATCCAATTGAAATAATTAATGTAGGTACCGACATATTTTGACCCATTACAGTTTTATTTTATGATGAATAGATATATAGGGAGGTTTCGACCCGTCCACCAATTCAACTTTCCCACTGGGTTATATTATGTTTGTTAAGATAACAAATTATATAATTTCTAATTACCTTCTAAAGTAGGTATTCGGGTAAAATATATTGCGAGGTTTCATGGACATCCGATAGATGCGAAGTTTTGTGTTCTGACGTACACGTAAATGATCCGCTCTAATGAAGTATTCAGAAAAGGCAGCAGCATTCTCGATGAGAGCAATTTCTTGTTCCAAGAAGGTCTCATCTGGTTACTTAACGCAACTATATGCAAGGTAATTACAGGAGCTGGCACATCATGCCCTGTTTACACTCGCTTGCTACTAGAGCTAGTGCTTATTCTAGTTATTTTGATAACGTCAAAAACAATGTTCTGTTTTTTTTAAATATTTTGAAGTTTCTTTGAGGGGGCATTTTTATTTTGTCTGCTTTTTAACTTCTTTTTTTATTGTACGACAGGGATGTGCTAGGCCTTCATCTCACCTGATTTTTAAGTTATGATAAGGCCAAAAGTGAAAGCGCACTTTACCCGGAATCCTCAACAAACTGAGGAACTATCTTACCTCTGAATGCCGGACACAACAAATATTTTTTTTTATCATGGCGACAGAATTAGGTAAGATGGTGGAAGCTAGTCAGGCACACTTATCCAAAATCCTACCACCAAACAAAGCACTATGCACTATATTACTAATAGAATATCTGTTTTGGTTTATCGGCCAGTAGTTTCTGCTTGCGGCTTGGTTTGCTTGATGCTCAAATATAAAATAACATTGTTTGTCATTTCTTGAATGGAGTAATAACTTTGCAAAATTTTAACTCAATCCATTCAGTACATTTGGCTTAAGAAATAAGTCCAAACATATATCCGCATTTATTACATTAGGCTAGAATAGTGTAAACGAGGCAGCGAGAACGAAGCAGAATGTAACCAGGATATTTGTAAGTAGATCACGTTTCTAAGAAATACTAATTATGCTTACGTAATGAGTTTGTTTTAGATTTCTAGATAGTGAAATAAAAACGTATGCTGGAGTGTTAGGGGTCTTTTGCACTTACTACAGTTTCAAGCATATCAAACACATCAATCATCACATCACATAATCAGCATCACATAATTATCAATTAGTTTTTTCCTACTGCCTCACCTGTTGGGGTGGAGCTGCAAAAGCGAAACTCGTACAAGTTGAAAGAGCCCAAAGAACACTCCTAAAAATAAGCTACTTCAAACCTAAAATGTAGCCCACAGGCACAGTGCGCCAGCTCTTTGTTTTAAATTTCATTCTCACACAACATTCGACTATAAACATCGATGTTGATACAACTCGTCTTAATACAAGGCGAGATTGCCAACTCTTAAAACGTCCCCACTGCCGCACTAGATTTGCACAATGATTTATTTCATTTCTTGGACCTTGGCTCTACAACAAAGTAAACAAACAGTTTCGAATTTCTGAAACAGACATACGAACATGTAAAAGTGCAATTGTGGCCTGGCTTGTATCCCTAAATTATGAGGAAACTGAAGATGTTTTTACTATTTTTATCTAAAATGTCATATAGGTACATTAATAAACGAAACCTTCTTATTAAATTAGTACACCGAATTATTAAATTAGTACTTCTCTTTTACACACACACCCACAAACAAACACACCATCTCATACACACAAAAACACACCATCTCTCTCTCTCTCTCTCTCTCACACACACATACGCACACACACCACAAACCCCACACGACTGTTAGACTAAGTTATAGTAATAAAAATAGATTCATTTATTTCAGTTACACAACAAACTTTTTATATTTTTAACTTTATTTAGTTTACCATGTCCTCACAAATAATACATAGGTGCTATTTATAGACTTTATCTTAAAAAATAGGCCAACTGTTTTGTAAACTTTATTAGTTTTAATATTTTTTGTATGTTTATGTCGAGGGTGGGCGCTGACTCCTATCACACAAGGTACTTGTTATCCTAGTTTACTTTACACACTACACACTACACTCACACTTACCATAACTTAAGTATATTATAGAAACAATGTAGACTCCTTACTTATTGTTAACAAGGTGCAAATAAATTCATTTTCATTTTCATTTTCATCAATCACAATCATCACATTACATAACCAGCTGTTGGACAGCGGTTGGAATATTTTTGTCTAAATCCCCATGCTTGGCAGGACGATTGATGATTACAAACAGAGTGCGAGGTAATTAACAGAAGGAAAAGCTGCACTTTCTGGTGAAATCCCTCAGTTAATTATACGACATAAGCGGGCTGAGTTAGAAGGTTCTATTGCGCCACAGCAATTCGCGGCAATCTCTATAACTTGGAGGGTAAGTCCCGCAGTCCACTTTGTAAAGGACAGAAGAGAGAGATGTAATCGCTTACTATATACGTATTTCAGATCAATGATATGCACCGAAAAGTAAAAGATAAGATTCTAAGACAAAGCTCCGAAGTGTGAGTTGGCAAGCTATATTTATATGTACAAATGTTATAATGACACAAAAATTCACAACCTGCAACGGGACTCGAACTCGCATCTTTTCCTCAAGCTGAAAACGCTCTAACCAATTGAGCAACGAGGGTCCTGACTCAGATTATTTTTGTGTCATATCCAAACGCTGATCAACTAACTGTATTTATGTAGCTCGCAAAACTGATAGGTTTTCTATTGCATTCGTCGTTTTTTTTATCAAAATGAGAAATGAGAAATGTTTCAGTCTTAATGGTCAATTTGCTTTTGCTCCAAATAACTAATGCCAAGTAAAATTAACATCGTTTCATTGCATGTTTTGTTTTTAAAAAACAAAAGTATTTTCTTAGACGAATGCGTATCCATTTCACTTAGTAACGCGCGGATTTATATCGTGCTATCTCTTCTGCTATTAAAATTATGAGCAATTATTCATTTACAGTCAGTTAGCTCTTGACCTCGACACTTGCAGAGGCTGCGATGAGGTCTATGATGGCACGAGCATTATTTTTTATTTTTTTTATTATACAACAGGATGTACATGGCCTATATTTCACCACATTTTATTTTCAAGTTATGATAAGGCCGAAGGTAAAAGCGCACTTCACCCGGAATCCTCAACGGTCTGAGGAAATGGCTATCTTACCTCTATATGCCGGAACTCTTAAATTGTTGTTTATGGCGACAGAATTAGGTAAGACGGTGGTAGCTAGCCAGGCGGTCTTAAATAAAGTCCTTCCACCAACCAAAATGTGTCCATTATTTTTCTTATTGATGATATTCTCTTATTGATGATGTCGTAAGACAGTGGGTATAGAATTCATAGCAACTCATAGCACATCTTTCAGTGGTCTGAGAATAATCCTTGCATCTTTGTAACATATTAGCTCTAGTCACAAACATACTTATCATATGCTTTGTAAGCCAATACCTAGTAGTTTTCACTTACCAGACGTAATAAAGGTTGTAGGTAATATGATAGGGACAATAATAGCAGTCTATTTCAATAATTTTCATAAAGATGACATGTAGTTACAATGTTGTCTAATATTTGTTGAAATCACGGCCTATTGCGCATCTTGTTTCTGTATTGGAATCATGTTTAACATAAATATTGCGTTATTTAGTTGCCTTCAATAATAACAAGCTAGCAAAGAATAGATAAAATGATTTCTAGTTTTTATCTAGAGGTATACATACCTAACTGGATATTTTTCTAAATTCTATTATTTTTATTTGCGTTCTATTTTTATTTTTTTCTAAATTTTGAAAAGGGAACAAAAGAGGTTTAATTCCATTTATAAACTTTTTCTAAAAAGCAAATAGTTTGGAATGGAATATCCCTAGACAATGTTGATGTGTGTATGTGTTGCTAATTGTTTGACTTGTAACTGGGAATGCGTCCGCCTTTTAATATGGAGGTTGTGGCTCAGATCCAGTCATGAGCAAATCCACTTTTACCTTAGTACTAATACCCATGGTTGTTTTTTTTATAATATTACTTGCCTTGATGTAAATGAGTACCTATATAAAGATTGAATTAAATTGTTCGACGGGGAAGCGTTTGGTTTTCATCTCACCTGGTTTCAAGTTAAGATGAGGCTGAAGGTTTATAGAATTGATGTTATAGCGACCTAATTAGGTATGATGGTGGTAGCTAGCTAGGCGAAGTTAAACAAAGTGCTACCATCAACCAAACAGGTTTGGTCCTATATAATACTTCCCTGGGGATTGAACCCGGAACCTCTGGATGACGCCGAAAGGCGAACCACTAGACCACAGAGGCGATCGAAGATGTAATGTAAGGGTAATGTAATTATATCTCCCTGAGCACAGGAATCATATTATTCCTAGTTTGCGTCTCGATGGCAATTTGGCAAGACCTTAGTTGATCCATATAAAAAAAAAATCAAATCATAATAGTACCATCTATTATATTATATATATTTAAAAAAATATAATTTAATCTTTAATCCACGGGTGTCTCGCTTCTTATAATTCTGTTGCTAACTGTCTTGGATCCTCGTAATTATGATTTTAATTACACGATAACGAAACTACAGACTTGAGCTTCAAAAGTAGTTCGCCTTCATAAACGTGGGCATCAAACGCAAACTGAATTGCGTTCTCTCAATAAAATAATTTTATTTGAAAATAAAATTGAATAAATTGTTTTCAATTCAATTATATAGCTATAAACCATAATCCGATTACTCGTCGGTACATTATGTTTCAAAGACCGTTTTAATTATATGTAGTGCAATGTGATGATGTAACTTACATTACTGGCAAGCTGTCTAGTTAGATACTGAATTATATTATAGTAGATGAATCTCAAGCATAGAGATAAGGGCAAGTTGGTCAGCGGAAGAGCTACTTACTACAAAAACTAAAATATAATTCTAAGCTAAGCGTTGCATAGCTTTTTTATAAAACAATTAGATAAATAATGTGTTCAATCTAATTTCCTATATGTTTAGAAATTTAATAGAAACATTATAGAAGTATGAAATGAAAATGGTTCATAATGTAAAAGGCATGGCTTAGTAACAAGACTTACCTTAGTGCACAGTTTATAAAGCATGTATCATACGAGGCGACTAATTTCTTGGAGACAGACGATTTCAAACTTTTTTTTACGCACTGGTTAGTATTACATATTTTTATAGATTCAGATAATTATATTCGATAATTGGTAACAAGCTTAAAAAATAATTAGTATACTGAATGTCGTATGTCCACCGATTGCAGAAGCTTTTGTCATTTACTAGTTTGGGGTCTATCTCAGATCGTAAAGAGTTCCGAAAGTCCGAGGATTTATCTCCAGGGGAGTGCAATACAGTGCTTGGTTTGGTTGGTGGTAGGACTTTATTTAAGTCCGATTGGAAAGATATCTAACCAAAGTCAGTCGCCATAAAACAATTATTAAGAGTAAGATAGCCAGTTCCTCAGACTGTTGAGGATTCCGGGTGAAATGCGCGTTCACTTTCAGCCTTATCATAACTTGAAACCCGGTGAGATGAAAGCAAAGCGCTTCCCCGTCGTACAAATGAAAAACAAATCTAAAAACAAAGATAAGAGAAGTCAAATAGACAAATATCACAACATAAAACCGGTACATACATATAAAGATAAAGATAAAGATAAAGATTTATTTTGCAGGCACACACATATGGGAAAGTAAGATAGGTATAGATTAAATAACAGATTGTAGGTACACAGAAAAGAAGATGAAGATATAAAACATAGAAAGCACAAACATTATAGTACACAGATGAATTTAAAACAACTGTAGCCTACAGAGAGCATAGTGGAACTTTCCCTAAATGCGCGACCAGACAGGTCCAGCCTCAGCTTTATAGATAGCTTTATAGATAGCTTATATACATATACAACATGTAAGCAACTTAAGATATTTGTCTATATTTATTGTACCATACCGTTGCAAGGGAACTTTTACATTGGTTGACAATAAATGAAAAAAATATTAATTTACACATAGAGTACTGTCTGTTGTCATCAGATGACCACGTACATATTCTGTGTTACCATTCAATACATGTTTTAATCTCAACCTCATTGTAAAGTACTAACATCACATAAATTTATGTTATTACATTGTTGAGACATTACATTTTACACATACGTTATAGGAAAGCAAAAACACAACAGTTTAGAAACACGAGGATACTTATCGTTATACCTATAGTACTGCCAGTAAGAGCATAAGAACATAATAGCCGTAAATAAATAAATAAATAAAGCAGTCGTCCTCCCAGTAGGATAAGGAAACACCCATATTTGGTTGCCATCATGTTTTTCGCTAAAAGTAGGTAAGTTCATCCTGAAAAAGAAAGTCAATAAGCATTTTCTCGGGAAAATTCGATCCATTGTAGACAAAATGGCAGGCATCGAAGCTTGCCTGAGCAAAGGCTCAGGTAAGCTTCGAGTTATAAAGTTAAACTATTGTGAAAAAAAACGCCTTAAATAACATACATACCGTTTTCATTGTATTACATTTCTTGTCACCTTTACTACGGTGCGGTATGCAAGTACCCTTACGCAATAGCAGACTCCTCATTTTTATTCAAACTTCTTCAAATTAATCACTTCTCGTTAGACCCGAGATTTACCTTCGATTACAAAATAGAGGCTGTAATAATACAGATTACTTAAAGTGAAGTATCTACCAAAGTGTCATCTTATAACAAATGAAATAACTGTGTCAAATCGTATATATATATACGATTATTATATCTATTATATCTTATATATTATATATATATATTATATCTATACGCTATCTGGTTCTAAGCAAAGCTTGTAATAATAGAGACTCAGATTAAAATCTGGATGCAAAAATAATACCGGCATTCGAGGTAAGAGCCAGTTCCTCAGTTTATTGAGGATTCCGGGTGAAGCGCGCCTCCATCTTCGGCCTTATCTCAACTTGTTACCAGGTGAGATGAAGGCCAAGCGCTTCCTCGTCATACTATAAAAAAAAAGTAGCGCAAAGGCAAAGCTACTAACAAATGAGCTCCAAAGCCAGTTAGTTATATTAATTGATGATGAACAATGCAAAACCCATCGATTCGCCTCTAGCTATCTAATTAGTACCTTAGATCCTATACTGGATGATAATGAATAAAACTCATCTTTCACCTTCCTCTCTTTTTTCAAACTAGAAAAAACATTGCATTTGAACTCTTAAATGAAAAGCTGACCCCATTATATTAATAATTATAAAAAAGTAAACAAGCTCTTCAACTACTCTCTTTAAAACTAAAATGAAGTCTGATGTTTTTTTTGTTTGGTGTTCGAGCGCACACTGCTTCATTTATTTGTTATTCACTGCTTTACGGTTTAGTGTGTATTGTCCTTAACGTTTTCGTATATTGGACGTGTTTGGAAATTGGATGGTTTATTTCAAGATAAAACAACATTCGTTATTTCGAACTTCACAGAAAAGATAAGAATTTATTCCGTTTGATGACCTATGCTGGAATTAAATTGTTTTGTTGCTGTTTTGTTAACCTATGTACGTTCTACTCAATAAGTAACGGTATGGTATGAACTAAAATGTTTGTGGTTATTTTAAGGGTTTATTGGAACCCGATAGTTACCGAAAGTTATCATAAAAGTTTTTCTCTTTGACTTTGACTTTGTGAACCATATCACAAAGTTCAAAGTTCGTTTTGTAATCAATACAAAATGAAAAGCGTTTAATTTTACATCTTCAAAACATTATATATATCTCTTAAACATATATCGTATATCATCAAATTCAGAAGTAGGCACCTACACAGACTATTACGAGTTTGAATCCCAAACGCGCTTTCTGAAGAGTAGGTACGTCTACAAAAATAAACAAATGTAAACAGCGTAAAGATGAAAGCTCAAGCTGTACGCGAGCAGTCTCTAGTGGTTAAACGAAAGTAAAATGAATAAGAGTGAATCCTCCACATTTTCCGCATCGCATTTAATCAGAAGGACAACTTTACTACCCTTTTTAGAGATATACCTAATATGTTAAAAAAAAATGTCGATGACCTTTTTTTTTTAGGTTTAACCTTTCCTTGCAGTTATGTTACTGATATTTATTTATTATACGTGCTTAGCCAACATTTTAATACTAGGTAATGATTGTTAAAACATTTACTTATTTAAATAAAAGTGTCTACCCTGTCGCCCAGTGCGGAAGTCAGAAGCTTCAACAATGATAATAAATGTTAATATGTCAGTGCTCTATAAATTCCACTTTGGCGAATGTGCGTATGATACTAATCCCTCCTTCCCGTTTCTACCACCAGACTAGCAGACGTGCGGCAGGTAAACAGATATTCCATTGTACCGAACACATCGATTCGCCTCTACCTATATATCTACCTTTATAGCACTGGTAAGGAATGGAACTCCTTGTCCTCATCTATTTTTCTGCATCAGCACAATTTTGGAGTCTTCAAGTACAGAGTGAAGTTCAATATAGAGCGCCATTTTTTACATCTCATCTTTGTTTTCAAGAGAGCTGGTCGTGAAACTCTAAGCTTTCCTACTCTTAGACCGAATTGTTGCAAAACATTCACTTTCAAGTCAGTCTCAGCATTGTCTAGCATGTGTCTTCTTATTCTGCAGACCTATGATTGTCCCCCAGTTATATAGCCAAAGCTCATTGACGACAGCTATTACAAAGGTTGAATGGCTTGCCGACCGCGGTCACACCCCGCAGTAAAACCTTCGTGTCGAGACTTTCTACTTTGTTCTGTTGAGTGCGGTGTTGGCGCGAGTTATAGGCAAGCTAGTTTTCGCTCGCAGCTTATATCAGCTGTTTATACCGTAACACACGAACAATCGAGTTGAAATTCTAAAAACACGACTGCAAAATTTCATGATTTATGGTTATACAAGATCGCGTCCATAAAATGTATTACAATCTAATACTAAATTCAGATTAAACTTTACTTTATCTTTCATTTCACATCCATATAGTTTAAAAAAAAGTTGTATATGTAATATGTAAAAAAAATATATATACCGTAAGAAACCAAAGTATGGGTCTTTCGGTTTGTTTATTAGCATCCTCATATTGAAATTACCATGACACTCCCACAATTTCTAGGAATCAAACGACACCTCACATGACCAAAACCATCAAGCTAGGCTAAACAGCGTTACAATGTAATATACAAACATACTATTTCGACCGCCTCTGTGGTCCGCCCACCGGTTTCAGAACCAGAAGTCCCGGGTTCGATCCCCAAGGGGAGTAAAATATTGTGCTTGGTTGGGTTGGTGGCAGGACTTTGGTTTAAGTCCGCCTGGCTAGCTACCACCATCTTATCTAATTCTGTCGCCATCACAACAATTCTTAAGAAATAGTTGTGCATGTTCCGGCATTCAGAGGTAACATAGCCAGTTCTTGAAATTCGCTTCCACCAGATTTTTCAAATTGTGTCCAAGCACATCCTCGTCATAAAATAACAAACAAAAATATATACATCTTCTCGAAATCATCAACTTTTGAGGCAGATGAGTGATAAACAAATTGAGACACTCGTTATCATAGAAAACGTATTATAGGTCCAGAACGCTTTCAAAACAGTGACGGCGTTTATGACCTCATCAAAATCTATGGGAAGCAGTTGGGTTACCTAAGGAACGTGTTTTTTTTTTTTACTGGGAGTTGCTTGGCCTTCGTCTCACCAGATTTTTCAAGTTATCATAACGCCGAAGGTGGAAGCGCACTTCACCCGGAATCCTCAACGGTCTGAGGAACAAATGGTCAATAAGTAACGACGAAACATTCGAAAAAGGACAAACATTTGTGTGATGAATATAGGTGTTTGTTCTGTGTTTGGGTGTTGCATCATATATAACGTAGGTATGTATTTACAAAAAGTATTTAAGTATTCAAGTTCCTATATTACAAGCTATGCTTAGTTTGGGGAGTTTTGGCTAGATGGCGCTGTGTAAAATGAATGTCCTGTAATATTTATTTTTATTTTATTTAACTCAACTGTGACAAACCAGTACCAGACGAAAGCGTTTTCAAGAAACTGAATAGCTATGCTAATTCGCTGGTTTCAATGAGAGCCAGCCCTTTGATCACGTGTCACCTCAATCGAAATCCCAAATCGCATGTAACGGTCCTAAGGTAACCCGATTGCCTCCCTTGTATAGATAGGTTAATTGTACATATAATGTTTTATTTAGTGAAAATAATATGTACAGTTAAAATAACTATGTGTAGGTAACTCAACTGTTCCAGACCAGTCCCAGTCGGAAGCGTTGTTTTAAATTATTTATGAATGTTAATAAAATGGGTATTACTTATACACTTAAATAATAAATCAACTGAATTATCCATAAAAATATAAATAAAGAGGGTGTCTATCACCAATTTTTGATTTCGTAACATTTTTGACCTTATTTTCCAGTTTTGATCAACATCAAAATAATTGCCGGTATATTCTAGATCCCGTGAACCCTCGACCTCTGTGCGCCGGCGCATACATCACAATCAACTTTGATTGATCGCAGCATGTTATTGCTCAATCAAAACGAAGATTTTGTGTCACGAATTAAATGGACCTTGGTCAAAATTTGAGCATAATTTGTAATGTGTTATTGCAGGGTTTTTTTATTTCTGTAGCTGTCAGATTTAACTATTTAATTCGTTATTTCAAAATGAGCGTTCAATCGAATAATGATTACGAATAACTTGTTTGTACATGTTTGTCCGTTTGGTTACGTACCTACAACACGTCATCAATTACTGTCTTATGTTAGCAAAGTGTGTGACTGAGTGACCGCATGCTTTTTAGTCGTTTTTGTAAACATGTTTAGTAAAAGGTCCAAAACATTTGTAAAACGAATATTCCTAAATGCCAAAACGTAATACCTTGGTGTACCTACAATAATATATAATTCATTCAATACAATCTTGACATACGATTCAGTTAAAACTTTAAAACATTTTAATAACTAAATAACAAGCACCTATAAATCCAAACTACTGACATTATATGGATATAAGTTATCTAAAATAAATCAATTTATAAAAAAATGTTATTCAAAGTAATGGATATGCAAGAGGTGCTCATATGCAAACTTTATGCAGCTTTTATTATTCCAGTATTTACGATTTCCTGCATTACCCTAGCTATGCACATTTTATTAGCATGTTATCCAAATAACCATCTCAGTGTTAAATGTTACCATGACGCGCCAACGATTTCACACTTGTGATAAACCTACACGTATTTAGATCACTCTCTATTTTATAACTAGTGAAACGGACTTTGTTCCCATCATCCCATAGTGATCGTAGCACCTCCTAATAATTGTAAAAAATCTTGCGGGGCTTTCGATTGAGGCGACAAATGACCGGAAGGAACTAATTTCAAACCACCCGCTATCAATCAAATCAAATATCGCAAATCAGTTAAGATCTCGAGAAACAATCGGTGGACATAGAAAAATAACCGTCAGAATTGAGAAACTCCTCCTATTTTATGAAGATGGTTACAAAAGTAACGCACCACTGACACAAATGTTATCTTTTTTTTATTGTACGACGGAGAAGCGCTTGGCCTTCTGCTCACCTGGTAACAAGGTAAGATAAGGTCGAAGGTTGAGGCGCACTTCAACCGGAATCCTCAACAAACTGAGGAACTGGCTATCTTACCTCTGAATGCCGAAATATAACAATTTTAGAGTTGTTATTATGGCGACAGAATTAGGCAAGATGGTGGTAGCTAGCCAGGCGGACTTCAACAAAGTCCTACCACCAATCAAACCGAGCACAATATTGTACTACCCCTAGGAATCGAACTCGGGACCTCTGGATTTGAAATCGGTGGGTTTAACTCGCCCGGGCTCGTATCGTAGTCATTTAGATACCCTCATATCATAACAAATAAAATCTGCTTACTATCTATTGTCATGTTGATTATAATGTTGTAACCGGGGAGTGACAAAGTGTACCTACTTATGTAAGATACCTAAATTATTTAAGTTTATTTAAGGCACTAATTACTTATAAGACTTATAATATTAAGTTTCAAGGAATTGTACCTACATCTTAGTCAAACCTGTAAAAGTTTAATAGGTGTGTTCTATTAGTTAAGTAAACATTTTGTACATACGAAATAAATAAAAAAAACTACTAGACCACAGACGCGGCTATCTCGATCCGATTAAGTACTTCTGTTAATTTATTTGACTTTTCGAGATAAACTTCAATTGTACTGGATAGAGAAAATCAGCGGTACTCCGGGGCCATCTTAAGCAGATGGCATTCCTCTTCCTATTCTAGCTTAGAATTTATTTATTAGTAAATGCGTTCTAGATTTTGATACAAAAGATGTCAACGCGCTTGTCGTTCAATTGTTCGTTTTCTTTTGTACGAGTATACTAGGTATATTGTATATTATATATACTAGGTATATACCTGGTATATTGTTTCTAGTAAATGCAATTCAACGAAGATAGAAGAAATCTTCATAAATGCCCTGCAGTAACATACATACAATGCGACTGCCATAGAGTTAAGCCAACTGCAGTTGCTAGTGGTGACAGTTGAAAATGTATGAATTTCAGCGCCTCTAGCGTTTAAAACAGGTACTTTTGGCAGTACTGCGGAGTGAAGTAAACTGTTCTACGTTACATGATACCTTTATAGTAAAGCGTTTCGGATCGTAGTGTTATATACAAGAAGGTGATCTTTACCCGGAATCCTCAACAGACTGAGGAGCTTGCTTTTAAAATGATGGTGGTAGCTCGTCAGGCTTATAAAACAAGTCATGCCATCAATCAAACCGAGCACAAGTTTATACCTCAACTAAGGACTTAATAAGGTTAGTATTAACCCCTAAAATACCGTTTCTATGTTTCACCTATGTACGTTTTCACTAATCCCTTACTATAGACGAAAACGGACATTAGTGTCATATGTTATGGAGCCTTTAAGGTATTTTTTTTCGAAAGTAAAAGGACTTTGTCGCTTAGCGACCACCTCGTCCTATAAAATGTAATACCTACTCAACTAAAACTAATAAACTTAATAAAATAAACTGTAAACGCTTTAGGGGTTGAACTTGAGCTTTCTTTTGGACTATAAACTAACAGCTCACAAGTAAAGAACATCTCTACGCAGCGATCTTGACCCACGCTTGTTCCAACAAATTGTCTGTCAGCAATAAAACATTTCAAGCAGTTATGACTTTCCACAGTGCGTTGAAACAATAGGTGAGCGATGAAGATAAGGGAATCTTTGATCTGCTTATCTGATGCTGAGGTGTGGCCTTTTAGGTTTGAGGATTTGTAACACTGTCCGCTTGTCTGTATTACAATTCGACGCAGCATGAATTATTGCCAAATACGTTAAATTTATTCGTGAATTGAAACTAGTAACTATTGAAAGTAGTCAATATCAACAGTCCGTTAGTATCCACTGTTGGACAGAGCCTTCTCTAAAGCTGGAGGCTTTTGCCATAACCACTTTGCTTTGATTGGTGATCGCAGTAAATTGGTAGATAATACCTACACAGAAGGAAGCTTCTGCCCCTCTTCTGGTGAGATCCCTTGGTCGGCTTTTATGACATACCTACATAGGCTGAGTTGGAGTTGTCGATTCTAAAGCCGCGACCACCACGGAAATGCGTAGTCATTGGCGACAATCTTCTTTGATAATCTGTCAAACATGTCGATGTTTGACAAGTGATTCTCGATTCACTTGTCGCTACATAGTTTTCTAATGCGAGCCTTTGATTTTTATTGTCATACGATGCTCCCGAGATAATCATGATCTGATAATAGCATCTTCAGAACGTGTTTATAAATATGTAACGAGGAAAATGTGCGTTAATATCTAATATAGCTAAGTATTGAAATTTCAAAATCACCTGTTTTGATTTTCTAAATCGTAAACGTCGAGTACTGATAGATAGCTATAGAATACACCTACTGATCTGTAGTTCATCAATGTGAACAAATACTTTTTCAATGATAAATCTGCAAGTTCAATTATTTGCTTCAAACGCATGAATGTTACCTATCTAATCAATTGAAACAAGACAAAAAAAAAAAACAGATTTATTTACTGTGTACTAAGTCTGCAAAAATTATACAAAAAGCTTACCTTTATTGCCTTTGACGATTATCACCCGCCCAAAGATGCTGAAAGCTGTTCCTCAATTTCGCCAAAATAGTTCGTCACTCAAAATTAGTTTCGCATGTTTACACAAACACATAAATCAATCACAAACACCAGTTTTTAAAACGTAATTTACAAAGTTTGCATAAAAATTGCAATCGCGAAATCGCACGCGTCCATGCGTCCGCGCATTCGATTTTTAAACCGCGGTTCAAGCCGCACTCGGATGTGGTCCGTGTGTGACTGTATACCCATCTTGCACTTCACGATCACCGAAGAAGATACGTTCTCCCTCTCGCTTGCACGTCAGTAAGTACGCTACCGCTATCTCGCTCCGTTATTATCAGAGGTTAAGCTTTGCCCATCAGTCAGTTGCCGCATGGACCTCGGGTGGGAAGGCCGCTTCGAGTCCCGTTACTTTCTCTACGTCTCTCCCATAAAACACGTACCGTACTGTAACCGGCTATTTTGTCGGAGCGTCTCAAATAATTTATCCGTCGACGCGCAGGTGGCTCCGATTTATCGATGCTTGGTTTATTTTTATTTGTTCATGAATGGATCGAACAGGTCGAAAGGGTAATGATAACGTTGTTGATAAGGAAATTGGAGCGCCGAAATCGGGCGCGTGGGCCGACCAATGAGGTTGTCGCGAAATGACAAGCGAGCTAGATCATTCGCTTAGATCATCGCCGCGTGCGCAGCATTTGCCACGATTGGCGTGCTTCGCGCAAGCCCCGCCTGTACCGTTATAGGGGGGCAATGACTGCCCTCCTAAAAGTGGGGATTTGTAGATCAATGCGGTGCGTGATGGATGGAGGGGGAAGTGTGACATATGGCATATACCAGTTAATTAATACGGCCCTTTCATAATGCGCCGTTAAATTATATGGCTGGCGGTAATATGGGTGGAGTAAAAAATATTGACCTGGTTTACGGAATGCATTGTCTTGTAAAGTATGCATAAAATTACTGTAACACTGATAATTACAATCAAATTAATTACTTTTAATCTAGGCATTTATTCTGCAAAAACTTTATCAATAAATACAAAACAGACAAGCTTCATTTCACCTCTTCTTTAACAGCCCAATTCTACAGGACAGAGCTTCCTCCAAAATCAGAAGGATTTTCCATTACCGCGGCAGGTAGATTGGTGATCGTTTTCAGACGTAAGATACACAGGAGCTGCTGTTCTTCTTCTGGTGAGATTAGATGGCTTATACGACTGGAGGGAGGGGTCCGTTCTTAAGCCACGACTGCCATGACGAGTGTCATTATTTATTACTAAAGGTCAGGCAATGGTCAAAATTCAAACGTAAAAAGAAAACTTTCTGCACTCCTTCTTCGTATTAACATTAACTATTCCAAATCTGAGTGTTGTGTGTATGATATATACCTACTTATGTATTCACAAAAAAAAAAGTAGCAAGTATAGTATTATCAGTAATCTAGTTCTCATATTACAAGCTTCGCTTAGTTTGGGTCTGCCTTCTGCGCTGTAGGTTGTGGGTCCGATTCCCACCCAGGACAAACATTTGTGTGATGAAAATTCATGTTTGTTCTGTGTTTGGTTGTTGTATTATAATACGATATATAACAATGATAAGTATGTATTTACAACAAAAAAAAAATACATTATGTATTCTATTCGTAATCTAGATCCCATAGGTATTACAAGCTATTCTTAGTTTGGGGCTAGATGGCGCTGTGTGAAATTAATGTCCTGTAAATGAATTAAACTACTCAAGCCTCAAACTCGTCACGTTTCATATAAATCCGGTCGCTTTGCGATAATCTTTAATCCACGAGCTTTTTTGCCTGCCGCCCTACATTATGAAATACCGACATATTTTTTCACACTGATAAAATGTACAATTAATCTAAAAGTTTACAAGGGAGGCATTTGGGTTACATAAAGACCGTTACAAACGGTCTATAGGTAACTCAACTGATCCATGAGGAAGCGAGTCCACGACTAGCTGCATAGCTCCGCTGAATAACATTTCCTAAATATAAACAAATTTATAAAGACAACATTAATTTAATAGGTAACAAATATTTTTTGTACATCGGGGAACGCTTGGCTTTCATTTTACCGGGTTTCAAGTTATGATAAGGCCGAAAGTAGAACCGCACTTTAACCGAAATCCTCATCAGACTAAGAAACTTGCTAAATTACCTCTAAAATGCTGGAACAGAACCATTCAAAACTAACAATAAATTTAAAATTATAAATTAATACTCTGTCGAGACCGCCATATTTGCGCCGTTTGTGCCCTTCTGCTGAATCAGCCACCGTACCAGGCCTAACAGATTACCCAGGCAAGTGAGATGGCCAACTCCAAAAGCCTAACTCATCTCCAATGATGCTATTTTACGAACAAACACAAGATTTCAAAATATAGATTTCCATCTTGATATTTGCGTCGGTTGCCTCAAACGTTGCCTCATGCTTTGCACATATAATGCTAAATGGTTTGCGACCATAAAACCTAGGTAACCTAGGCTCGTTTCCATAGTGACCTGTGACCGTTGCGAAACGAAACCTGCATCGCCGATGCGCTAGCTTTTAATGTTCCTAGGCATACATTTCAAAATCATCTTATTATGGAGACTAGGGTTATGGATTTATGCTGTGTGTGTATCTGTTAATTAAGCGCTATCATCATAGCTAGAAGTCATGCAGTGGTCGAAATTAGACCAAAAAATACATAAAAACATATCTTTCTCCACTTGATTTCTAGGCCAGTTTGAGCATTGTATAAAGGTCTTATTTTACATGTGTAATAGAACAATTTGGGAAATAAAAGTATCTTCCTATAATAATGTATAAACCTCCTGCACTTCCATAATTAAGTACTTATAAACTTTAAGCAGGTAGGTATGCCAAATCTCTCACTCCTCCATGCTCATTGGTATAGCTTAAAAAGTGATTCTAAGTTTGGTCTCGGCTTATTAATTACATTTGATGTCATTATACGTTAATTTCATGTTATTCCATTGACAGTTTGCATTATACTTAGACTCGTCACACATCTAATGTAGGTAGGTGAACAAACGAATAGGTTAGCTCTAGATTAATTTCAAAGGTTTGTAAACACCTCCCTGTACATCTATTAGAATGACTGTAAAACTTTCATCTTTGTTACAAGGATCATATTTGATGATACCTTCTTACTAGTAAATAAGGTGCATATGATACACAGCAGTGGCACTACACCATTGATGGTGAAAGTCAATGGTGCATATGGCACGACGGGAAAGCCATGACATACCTACCCATTACTGCGATGAACCGTCAACATTGGGGAATTTGCGAGGTCGTGTTAAAGGAAGCTCAAGTCGCTACATGTGACCTGAGCCCATTTTCGTAAAAAAAAGCACGAAAATATTGAAGGACATTAATTTCACAAAGCGCCGTCTAGTCCAATATAACTCTTATAGCATTTTTTTTATTTACATACATTTTTTTTTAAATACAAACTTAACACAATTTTACACTCACATAAATTGAACTTACAACTGGCGAGAATCCAATAGATCTCTCTTACACGTGCCGTCGCGCAAGCGCAGCTTTACAGCCTATTAATCAGAATCCGTTTCAAACTCGCTATCATTCATATTAAAGTCACACTAGAGTCAAATGATTCACAAAAAATGCTTTTCAAATCTTGATCACAAATTCCTATAAGAATTCAATGGCCAATAAAACGATTGACACATTCCGGCGTCGATAGCGCGTGCGCGTGTCAACCGTAATTTACCTGGCTGTCCACGTAGTTTGGAGCTTTGCTGACAGATGGCGTTAGGAGTCCCATTACAATGTATTCTTCAAACATCTGTTAACGCTTTGATAAGCCTCTTTTTAAGCACCGGAGTAACGATGATTTTTGCTCTCCATTACAAACGTAGCTTGTATTTCATTAAAAAATGCTACGTGTGATTAATATGAACAATTTCAGGTAGGTACATAAGTTGGATCTGAGTCTGTGCACAGATTATCCTTCTAAGCTTACTTAAAGTGAAATTTTTTTTCCATTAATTGTTTTTGAATAGCTATTTAGACAGGTATAAATAAATAAATATTATAGGACATTAATTTCACACAGCGCCATCTAGTGCCAAACTTAGCAAAGCTTGTAATATGGGAACTAGATTACAGATAAAATAGGTAAGCAGGTACTTAGACAGAACAAACATCAATATTCATCACAAAAATATTTATCCTGGGTGGGAATCGAACCCACAATCTATAGCGCAGAAAGCAGAGCTACTACCGACTAAGCTGTGAGGCTTGTTTGAACTGGAAATATTTAACTGATGACTGTTAATAAGCACCTGAGTTTTACTAATGGCCTACTACAGAACATTAAAACTATGTCTTCACTCAGCTGAAAAATAAATGTATTAGTTTGGCTACCCCAGGCTTATGCCAAAAAAGCTTTTAGGCGAGGACAGGTGGTGTAGATGAAAACTTATAGAGTGCCCCTTGCGTGGAGAATTGGAACTCATTTTGCATATACAAGTAAATAAAAATAAGTAGGGTAAGTATATGCATAGTAAACTACTATGATCCTGTGGTAGAAACTGTGGTGTACGCAGAGCCAGCCTGTTTCGTATAAAATGTCCCAAATATTGTATGCAAAGAACTACCTGCCTACTACCTAGAACCAGCTTATTTTGACACCTGTCATTAATAACTACACATTTTTGCTCTATATTTCATTGTTGCGGATTCAATGTGGGTAAAGAATGAAAAAAAAATACAATGCTTTTGTTATTAGGTATAGTTAGAGTTCCGTACACGTAAAAACACTTTTGTGTCGACTGTATAACATCGCAACAGGTTATAATGGATATGTGTTTTTAGATCAAACTTTTATCTTTTTTAAAGTTTTAATAGCATTATTTACCGTGATATACCGATATTTAGATACCTACAGTTGCCATAAGATTACAACGTCACCTTAAAATTATTTTTATAAAAAATGTCTGGAACCCATCATGCGTTTTGAAACTGCACTTGCCCAGATCAAATCTCCGAGAAGTCTATACCCACACGGCATCACATTTTTTACGAATCATATTTTGATTTATGCCCATTGTTTTGCACCTCATCGTTTTTGGAATGTTAAATGTAAGACGAATTTAATGCATACCATAGCTTAGAATCAGTTTTATTTAAATAGTTAACGCTGTGCATTGTCGTAGATAGTGTTTTTTTTTTTCGTTTTTTAAAAGTCAGAAAGCTTGTGATCATTAGTTCACAAGATCACAATAGTAGATCATTATTTATGTTATTTAGTAGTACTTCCCGAACTGAGATCTCATAATGTCTGGCTTGTATTACAAGTAGGTATATATATTCACGGAGAATATCTCTTAAAAATATAGCTATTAATACCACGAAAAAATAAACATTGCAAAGTCTAACCCCATTAACATTATATCCAACAAGATATACCACGCGTATTTTGAAATGTGCGGTCCATATTATTTCAAAGACATAGAAATACATCCCACTTAACATTTTTTTTTTCAAAAACCCACTTATTAAAAAAATCCTTTCATATTGTATGATAAGTATGTATTTACAAAAAAAAGTATTTAAGTAGGTATTCTATCCGTAATCTAGTTCCCAAAATAAGCTTTCCTTATTTTGGGCCTAGATGGCGCTGTGTGAAATTAATGTCCTGTAATGTTTATTATAATTTTTTTTATCGATAACTGAGTAAAAGTGTAATCTCTGCATTTTCAATTTAATATATATAATTATAATATATATTATAAATATGAATTAAAATTTAGTTAAAAATAACTACGTTGTAAATTTAGATAGGTAAATTTCTTGAGTATGTTCCATTGGGAAATTCACGAACGCACGTATGGTCTTATTCGGGCAATTGATTCAATTTCCTCCATCCCCGGGCAAATTAATGGCTGTATTTTGTGGTTACAGCTGAATGATCCCAATTCTACTGGTAGGACCTGCAAAGGCTCACCTGGCTTGCAACCAGTCTTGCCGAAGTCTAGTGCCAAACAGTTCGCTGTGTTCCGTTGTTCTGCTGGAGAGACCTTTTACTCGATAACGTATCACTCGGAATCCTCAACAGGATTCCGATTGATACGTTACCTTCGGTCTTATCATTACTTGAAACCAGATGAGTTGAACACCCCTCTGGATAAGCTAGCTCCATTGGTAGGCCTTTTTTTTAAACATTATTATTTTATTTAGTGCTGGTGCAAGTTTTGATGTCACGACAAGAGTAAAAATGGTCTTATGTTAAAAATGTACAGGTACAACAATGCAAGACTTTTAAGAAATCACATTCACATTATGTTTTGAGGTTTAAAGCAAACGACATTACTTTTAAGGACAGCTGTATATTTTAAACCCATTAGTAACCAGCTATACTCTCGTTATCTGATTCAGAATTATCAATGCCAACTTCAAAGTGGAACTTCGCACATTTATAACATCAAAAGATAACGTAAACCATAAATAAGTGCCACAAGTTGTCATCAACAATAGTTTAAGCACCTTGACGAATGAGAGGCGATACGTTGTCTATTTTATTTCTAAAGCCAAAAACAGTACTTACTCCAAAATTCTACATTAATAACGTAAACTGAACCTTATTTTGTGAGCGTCAAGGGTTTAAATTGGAGTTTCGGGTGCAATTGTTGAATTATGACCCATTGCGTACAGTATTGACTCAATGGCAAATAATGCAATCATGTGACATGATCTCTCACAATATTGTAGGGCGAAATGTGCAAATGCGTCGTGCCATTTAAGTCATAGGATAAAGCGTTTATTTCAATTTGCCGTTGTGATAACTGGAATATCCCATTAATATCCATGTTTTAATAAATATTTTATACTCTAAGTTGAATATAAGTCTATAAGTTGAACACTTTTCCCGCGATATTTAAAATCTTGTTCTTCTTATTTACTCTCTTATTGAGGTTAAGCTCGCGTTTGATATACTTTTGAATTTTATCTTCTATTATGATTTATGCGTGTGAGCAATAAAGTATAAACAAGTCTAAAATATGTACAAATTAACTTACAAAGGAAGAAGACGTTTTATCTAAGGATCGTTACAAACGGTATAAAGGTAACTCAACTGATCCAGACCAGTATCAGACGGAAGCTTGGCCAAGACACTGGTTGCATTGCCACGCAGAATAGCAATGCTCATTCGCTGGCCGAAATAAGACTGGATCTTATTGCACTTGGGCCATGAAGTATTACCCAAATATTATAACTTATGAGTTAATAATCCTTACATAGGTTGTTTTGGCTTAAAAACTAACAATTACAGTGCTCAGGACACCTGTCGTAAATAGACTTAGCTTATTTTGGTGTAATATCTAAGTTATTGTAATCACCAATCTACCTGTATTGCACAGTAATAATGACAAAAGCCTTCGTTTGTGAGACTGTGTACAGAGCGCATTAATAGGCGAAATCGATACTTGTTACTTAGTTGAAGTGACACTTCAGAGTGGGGTTCATAAACCTTCACACCTAATCAACTCCCGGAACCATCTTCTTAGGTCGTATTGTCTCAATCCTCACCTAGAACTGGCCAGTAAGGCCTTGTCACTAAGCAAAACATCACTCTCATTGAGAGTATCAATCTATTATCAGTCTCAACGAATTCTTGACGCTCTCTCATATACACTTGGACCACGATCCACAATGCTCGCATTAAATCGACAGTGCAATGATAAGTGGGGGGTCCAGCAGACCCGGTGAACAAAAACGTGTCAATGATCCGAACAATGTCTCGTTGCCTTTGTGGCTGGCGAAGATAAATTACTATTGCTATTCGGCATAATGTACGATAATTTGTTGGGATTAGTCCTGTGAGTGGCAATAGTATGGATAAGACAACGGCTAGGCAATACACTATCGACGGCATATTTTCCTGATTTGAAGGTTAACACAACCCCAAACTAAAGAAAGCTTGAAATATGGGATCAAATAGTGGATAATTTGAATACTTATATATTTTTGATACAATACAACACCGACTGCACAAAAATCTTTAACTGCCACATATATTTTGTCCGGGGTAGGAAACGAACCAAAGATCTGAAACTGAGCTATAAGGCTAGTTGAGTTCTTCGATATTGACGCAGTTTTGACATCATGATGATGGATACTGCTTTTTTACCCTTACGTTGCCAAAAAATATCCACCCGAGGTTCTTGCCGTTCTCCTTGTGTAATCACTGGTCGCGATTCTTCGATTATCTTACTGAATAAACGATTGTTTACTAATTAATGAATCCTTGTCAAGCGCATTGGTGATCGCAGTATTGTTGTCTTGCTCAGTAGCTTTTTTGTTACGCATCTTCCGGTGCAATCATTTAGTCACCTCTTGCAACACTTACAGGATATGAAGGAATATACAACATTGAAATCATATGCTATTGTAAAAGCGTATCCATACTAATCCGGAAAAAGCTACCACTTCTGTCTCCCGACAGTTTACCGTCACCGCCTACCAAATATTCCCCATTGTGCGACCCCGTATTGTAGCATAGCATCTGTTTGTCCACATTCTACCAGGTGATGATGTTAATCTATTATTTTATTGGTTTGTGATTTACTCGATGGTTTTTGTGGTTTTCGGTCGAGTGGACTGTAAGTTAAATGTTGTGATTGGTCATTAATAACTGCTACTGAGGACAATTGTGCGTTGATTCATAAGTTTTGGATTCACACAATATGAACCAAGAATTCAATTAATATTCAGGCCTATTATTAATTTTTCAACTAGCTTCTTTTTTGTTGTAAGTCTCAAAGGCAGATGATTCAGGATCTGATAATAATTCGTTTTTTTTTCTTTATACCACAGTAACTTACAAATCAAGTTTCAATTTATTTTTATACTAATTTTGAATCTGATTGGTCATAGTCTGAGACAACTATTTGATAGTTAGAGAAACTATAGGTTACACTGCGTTATTTTTTTTATCATTTAAATCCTTAACTTTCTAGACTTGAGGGATGTTAAACATATGCTTCTTTGCATATTTTTTAACAAGTCATCGTTTTGTATAACTGTAATTCAGACAGCTTGTTGTAAGTTGCAAATTACCTTTTTTATAATATAATAAAAAATAACGTTTACGACGGGAGAGCGCACTTTAGCCGGAATCCTTAACGGACTGAAGAACTAGCTGGGTATCTTACCTCTAGATGCTGGAACACAATTTAGGAATTAGAAATCAGGTAATATGATGGTAGCTAGCCAACAGGATTTAAAACAAATCCTACCACCAAACAATCTAAGTCCAAATTCGTACCCTCTACTTCTTCCCCTGGTTATCGAATACAGTACTCCTAGGTCTGATACCGGTGGGCGAACCATTAGACCATATAAACAGTTAATCCATATTTCTGGGCTTACGAAAACAAAACTCAACAATCGTTTATTATACCCATAGAAATGGCATACTGTTATTCTATACCCATAATTTTGTAAATGTAACATAACATGTTCCTATCCTTCGCTGTTTAAATTTTTGATTCACATTTTCAATTCTTAAATTATATAATCTATTCCATTACTACAATTAAAACAAACGAGACCTCACTCGAAAAAATATATCAGTCTGTTTATGTTACATAGTTAGTATATTTAAATACTTTTTTTTGTAAATGCATAGGTACGTAATATGTGATACAACACCCAAACACAGAAAAAACATCTATATGCATCACACAAATGTTTGTCCTGGGTGGAAATCGAACCCACAACCTACAGCGTAGAAGGCAGAGTTACTACGAACTGAGCTATGAGGCTTGATAAATTCATAGCTACTTCCGAAAACAGAAGTAAAGAAAATAATTGGGGTAGAAACAGGTATGATGAACAAACTTGTGTGTTACAGAGTGAACTTTAACCAATGCGCTATATTTACCTACACGGTCGAGATAAATAACGCACAATTATGTTATACTGTGGAAACATTTGCTGTTCTTTGGGTTAGGTCATGGGTGATTATACAGGAGGATAAAAAAGTATGACTTATAAGTCGTTTCATTCAATCAATAGGATTATATAAAGTAGGATTGGATCTTTAAATATTGTATGTAGTATCACTATTAGACAAACAAATAGAATGGCAAAAGCCTTGGGTTAGTAATTTAATTGAAAATGTTACACTTTTACCGTTAAACTTTTTGTTACATCACTGAATTAAGTTTTCAGTTGACTCCATGGCTAGATTGGATGTTTATCTGCCACCAGAAGGTGGCAGATAAACATCCAATCAAGCTATAATGACGTAAACGCTAAAAACTCTGTGAAACGTCCGTTACCCGGTGGTACCTAAATAAAAAGAACAATCCTTGGACTACATCCATACTTCTTTAAACTGCCTCTATAGTATTTTATATATATAGTATAGCTCAGCTAGCGCTATCAATCCCAGAAATCCCGGGATCGATTTCCTAAATTTAAAACAATGAAAAAAACATATATATTTCTAGGTTCCGCCCTCTTCACCCGCGTAGTATGTTGATAAAAGTAGCCTAGGTCTTTCTCTAGACTTCAAATTATGCTATTTGTTGGTTTAATAAAATTATAAAACACGTTTCATTCGTTTCATTAAAGTTACAATTTTTTTTCCATGTTGTGAGAAAATCTAACGAAGGATTAATATTTTCCATGGGTGGAAAAGTTTCTACTTTACCACCCTGATTAACCACAGTATATGACATTTTACACCTCGCCATCTATCCACTAATAAGGGAACTGTAACGAATGTTTCTAACTATTAAATATTGAAAAAGTATTAGCTTTTAATAAATCTTAATCGATTTTCTTACTAACCCTTGGTAAGAATCGTAAATAAATTTAAAATGTTAGAAACATATGGCTTTTGGCATTCATAGTAAAAAAGAAATAGTTAAAGCATGTCATAAAAGTAGCACACCCTGTAACCTCAACCGTTTTTCAACAGTTTAGTCACAGTGCAGCAAGCAAAGTGCAGTAAGAACAGTAAGCTATAAATCGTTATTCCTGCAGGCAGCTATTGTCATTGTATCGAGGGCGGCTTTGTAGTTGCACTTCGATTTTACTCGGATTTGTTTGACTGTGGCCGAAAATGAAGACGACAGCGGGTGAGTGAGTTTTTCATTGCAAATATATACATCTGCTTACATGTAAATATACAAATAATTTTATCAATGTCACATTAAAGTTTTATGATAAGTATTTTTCCTTATAGCTGGGTGTATTGCAGCTTTAGTGAAAGTACTTGAAACATTTTTAAACATTAACCTTAAATTTCAGAGTTCCACACATATTTATGTGATGAACCCACATTAATATGATGCATACTTTATTGCCGCCATATTCTGTAACTTTCAAAAATGTTGTTTTTATTATTGTTTTGTATTTCTTAGACTGGAGAAGAGAATATCCTGAAAGTGTTACAGCATTTAGTCTTTGTATCAGCCAACCGTAAACAAAGTCTAAGGAATAGGGACCCGTATGCAAATATTAATTTAACCGCCTCTGTGGTCTAGTGGTTCAACCCTCCGATTTGAGATCCAGAGGTCCCGAGTTCGATCCCCAGGGGAGCACAATATTGACTTGGTTTGGTTAGCGGTAGAACTTTGTTTAAGTTCGCCTGGCTAGCTACCATCATCTTACCTAAATCTGTCGCCATAATAACAATTCTTAAAAAAAATGTTGTGTTCCGGCATTAAGAGGTAAGATAGCCAAATCCTCAGTTTGTTGAGGATTCCGGGTGAAGTGCACTTCCACCTTCGGCCTTATCTCAACTTGTAAACAGGTTTTGCATTGCTTTGCATTGTTAAAGGTAAGAGTTCCACGTAACATCAGGTGGACTACTTGCTTGTCCCGTCTCCTAGTTGTATATATAAAAAAAAAACAGTTTTTTTTGACGATTGTCTACTTCTGCATTGGCGTCAAGTTTTATGAGAAAAAAATGTTTAAGATTTATGTAGCAAACTTCATAAATCTTATGTTTCAGTTGAGCTTCGTTGAGCTTTTTCCAATCGCTTCCACTTGCACCTCAGCCCAAATTCTACTGTACTAAGATCCATTGAGCAACAATGCTGCTTCGTTAGCGTGCGTGCGCAGCGTTACTTTTTACGCGCAGGATACGCCTAGATTCGTTTAACACTTTATGTTACCGTCCACTATCGGTTTGTAGGTTTTTAGTGTTATGTAGATTTTTAGTATGCCACATGCACACATGAACTCCATTATTATCTATATTCCAATAAATATTGGAATTTTTAATAATACAAAAATATTTTGTATTTTTGTATTATTAAAAGGTAGAAAGCAAATATATTATTCAATTAAATTATACAATATACAGGTCAAGGTGAAATACAGGTGGTGACCTGTATTTCAGGTTTTTAAGAACTTACTTCAGGCACTAGTATCTCACTATTAAACCGCCTCTGTGGTGTAGTGGTTCACCCACCGATTTCAGATCCAGAGGTTCCGGGTTCGATCCCCAGGGGGCAGGACAATATTGTGATTGGTTTGGTTGGTGGTAGGACTTTGTTTAAGACTGGCTAGCTATCACCATCTTACCTAATTCTGTCGCTATAATATAAAATTCTAAAATTGTTTTGATTTGGTGGTAAGAAGCCAGTTCCTTAGTTTTTTGAGGATTTCTGGTGTGCGCCTCCACCTTCGGCCTTATCTTAACACAGAACCAGGTGAGATGAAGGCCAAGCGCGTCTCCAACGTACAATAAAAAAGTAATATCACAATGACTATTATAGTCTTGTCTTATGTTTTTAATGCCTTAGAACCTACATAGCTTTGTAAGTTGAAAATAAATGTTTTATACTTAATTTATTAGAGTACTCCTCGCTCATGTAATGCCGAGACAAGTTTCAAAGAAGGTTGCGCTTTCAAAAAAGAATGGATCCAATTTTAGGCAGAAACTATCACATCTTAATGAGGTTTTAGGATGCTGCGATCTTTTATCGTGGCCAAAGTTGTATGTCCTATTTAAAAGTATTAACATTGTATGTGAAATAGTTCTCAAACCATAATGCCTTGAGGGAATTGTGACTTATGAATAATTCATAAATCATAGATCTAAAAGCAATGGGCATTGTACTTATCAACAGATTAACGTGGGTGTCTTATAATACATAATGTAATTTTCATGTAATTTTTATTTGTCATTTAAAACTAAGGCGTAAAATTCCTTAAATAATAACTTTCTTAAACCTAGACACGATAAAACAAATACTTTCACATTGAAAATATTGTGCTAAATTATGATCAGTAGATATCAAAAGCCTATTAATATCCAATTATAAACAGGGTCCAAAACAAAAAAATATATAGATAGGTAATACACAGATGAAAGTACTTTTTCGTCACCCAAGCTTGGCAAGCGGATTGGTGAGAGCTGTTAAAATGTTATGCAATGCATTGAAACTTATCGTGGTGAGATCATTTATTATTCTTTTAAACCATATATTGTTAAAGGTTAAAAATATTACAATATTTTCAGTAGTTATAACGACAAACTAACAAAGTCCCGGACTAAACCTATTTTTAAGTAGCCATGAATTATTTGAACTCAAGTTTCTTGGGTAACCAGGTAGTAAAAGTCGACAGATGTCTATTAAATTCTTATTTAGGGGCCCGAACAAATTGTCAATAGATTTGTCGGACGCAACAAAATATAACTTTTAAATCGGACAATTGCTACAGTTTGAGTTTTTGTATTAAATCTAAATTTATAACCAATTCACAAACCACTCAATTCTTCACAATCAAATTCCAGTTCTATGCTTTACAAAATAAAGTTCATATAAACAGGAACGAGATCGAGACATTTAAAAGTTTTCTTCTGCCCTTAAATGTATCACGCAACATAAATTAAATTACAAAAGTGCCCTACAAAGCATTTGCTACCATAGTTACCCTATAATGGCGAGGGTTGAAAATATTTTGACACTTTATTAGGTTCCCTGTCAAAGAAGGCAAGCGCTTCCCCGTCATACAAGAAAAACATACAATAGGACATTTATTTTGGGAGTCAATATTATAGTCATGAGGCCGCTATTAATTAAATTATAAGAAACATTTGGATACATCTGTTTGAGATTTGATATTTTAAACAACTGAAATCATTGAAATCGTGTTTTTTTTAGATTTGTTGGATTACTTTGATGTTTTCATAAAACATTCGCGCTTTTGACTGGTGCTTGTCTGGAACAGTTATGTTGGATAAATGTTGTAACGTTGTAAATTGGACAAAACATATGGATCTGAAGACCGGACTGAGCGAGATTTGAATTTCTATGTCATGAAGAGGACTCCAAAAGGTTGATCATGATGATGATGACTGTGTAAAAGGTTTTTAAACTTTATTAACATTAGCACTTTGAATAGTCACTACTCAGAACATAATATCAAGCCTACTTGGTGGCTCTGAACTCTGCGCCGTAGGTGCCGTAGGTTCGATCCCCACTTGGGACAAACATTTGTGTGTTTATAATAGATATTTATTTTGTGTTGTAGAGGTATTGTATGACAGGTATAAATAAAAATAGTAAAGATATAAAACAAGTATAATATCAGTTATCGTATCCCCATATTAAGCTATGCTTAGTTTGGGGCTAGATGGCGCTACGTTAATTTCATTTTCTCAGATAATGTATTGCCTCTGTACTGTGAACCCAATGTCTTGCGAATGAAGATATTTAATTTTGGCATTTGGCATCTTCTGGGAAGGCACGCAAATGAGGTCGACTATTATGGACCTCATTCTTGCAAGGTTCGAGTTCAAGAGTTGACTCATTCGAAATACAAAAAGTGGATGTGATTTGAAAACCGTTCGGCTTACATCCTAAGCCTCTTATAAATCTTTACACATCGTCGAACCTCAATACAAAATCGGAATTAATGTTACACAAACTATGATTTGTAGTGAACGCATCGAGCTCAATACAAAGGACCCAATAGATTTGTACTGTGTGAAAAAAAAGCCATATTTATGAGGATTTACTACAGATACAAATCTGAAGTGTAACAAGAGTCATAAATTAGGAATTTTGTCAACAAGTAGCTTATAAAGCCGTATGGGAGAGTTATTAGCTCTGCGGATGTAAGACACCACAGGTAAAATAAAATTCTCGTCACCATAACCTAAAGTGATTCGAATTAAGTACGCAAAAAATGGTTTTTGATAAATTGTAGCTTTAAAACACATCGTGAATTCAAAAATGTAGAATTCGTTACTACGTGCAGTCCATATGTAACCAATAAAAACATTTTTTTTAAATCATATGTAAAAAAAAAACTAATTTCATAGGATAGGTTTGTTTTTGACTGCTATCTTGCCCTATATTTAGAAGGTTTGTGTTTGACTGCTGTCTCGCCCGATATTAAGAAATGATACAACCTACGATGGTACAAACTTGCCGAGAAGAAACCTATTCACTCTTGACTTGAAGACTTTGCTCTTAAAGATCTGGATCATCGGTTCTGGAACCGATGTGGAAGATCTTTGATTCCACGACTTGTATTGAACCAAATGCTGAGGAATAACTCTTTTTCCCCTTCAAAGAGGTCATTTTTTTATTAAGGTTGTTCCTCAGCTTTATGATCAAAATATGCTTTTTGGTTAATTGTTTTCAAATCACAATGTGGGTTCAAAGATTTTTGATCACTACTCACAGCGTGAATCTTTTGAGAATCACATCCTTAGTGGTATAGTTAGAGGTAGTCAGGGGCATGTCCAAACTTACTTTGTATGAGTATTTTCGTGAACCACAACTCTATATTTCTATCGACAGCGTTGCTTGTCGAATTATGCTAATACCGTCGATGGCTAACGATACTATTGTATGTACCAGACTATTGTCATGCTATGACTAACGATGGCTTACCGAATTCATTGAGTGCTGTCAAAGACTACACAGGGTGCACAAGGATATAAAATTTATTGCAACCTCGCTATAAGATCGAGGGTTTGCTGTTAGGAATCTCTATAAGGGTTAAGCTTGCCTATGTACATTAACTTTTCTGTTTTATTTGATAAACATAAGTGCTTTTGTGTACAATAAAGACTTAAAGAAAAACCAAAGGGCAAGATGGCGTTTTGTAAAATGACAAAAAATGTTTGAGGCTACACATTTTTACACAGCACCAAATTTTTCAATCAAATAAGTATATCCGATAGTTTTTGCCCCTTGACAGTTGATATGCCAGTTGGATCATAGTTGTTCCCGCCTGCTCCTTACAGGGGTAGACAGAAATAACGGATTTCCTCGTACTACGATCCATGCACATATCTATTGTCCTTTCTATACACTACTGATCTATAACTCACACCTCATTACAAATTCTCCATTAATAATTTATTTGGAGCCAGCGTGGGCGCTGCTGCACAATGCGTTGTACTGATTTTTACTGAAGCCCCACAGTTGGGCAACCTCTGCCATTGTTGTGTGGACTTTGACAACTTCATAAACATGTATACCTTACAATGATAATAACGTATTTCAGAAGCCATGTGTACATATTTAAACCATTTTTTAAATCTATAATGAGTACCTATTATAAAATGATATTGCCAGTATCGTGGGCACGCTTCCATCTGGTAATGGTATTGATCAGTTGAGTTATCAAAAGACCGTCCGTAACGCTTCATATCAAGCCGCATAGGTCGGTTGGTAGCAGCTCTGCCTTCTGCGCTGTAGGTTGTGGGTTCGATTCCATTTCACACCCCTGGGTAAAAAAACATCTGTATTTATCACACAAACATTTGTTTGATAAAGACAGATGTTGGTTCTATGTTTGGGTGTTGTATCAAATAAGTCGTTGCGTATATGTATGTATTTAAAATAAAAGTATTCTGTCCGTAATCTAGTTCCCATATTGCATATTGCACAAGCTTCGTTTGGGGCTAGACGGCGCTTTGTGAAATTAATGTACTGTAATATTAGGTAACCCGACTGTTTCTTTTAGTTAGTTTAGGTGTACATGGGTGTTGTTTTAATAAGTACCCTTATTTGATTCAAAATATTCGAGAAAAGTATGTTTATTTCTTCTATAGTATTTGTGATACAATTTGGTCAATTCTGATATTATATTAGCCCGCAGTTTACAAGCTAAACAGTAATAGACAGGAGATGTTTTAATGACTATTGACTAAAAGGCCTGCCTCTCTGTAGCTCTAGCTTCTGTGCTATTTATTTGGCACAGAATTTGAATCAGAATTTCGTGTTCGTTTTCCAACGACGAGACCAACAATTGTATGATGTACATAGGTAGATGTTTTTCTGTGTGTTGTATTTTATAATAAGTACCAAAGTATGTTCAAAAAGAAAGTATTTCATTCGTAGTAAGTATTTTTTCCATACAACAAGCTTGGGACTAGATTGTGTGAAATTCATGACACGTTAAATTTATTTCCTTTCTAGAAGACCTAGTGAGATGTACGATAATAATAGGTTCCGGTAACCTTTATGGTCATACTGGCAAATTGTACAATTCGAATTAAATGACTGAATATCAATCATGTGTTATAATCAAAAGCAAATCATTGCACACCTAGGAGGTGAAATGCTTTGGACAAAATCCCACAAACACCTTACTTTTATGATTGGTAATCGATTTAACCACCAGATGCTGGTTAAAAGTAAAGGATAAAAGCTCAAGCTAGACAAGATCTTAAGCTTTTATCCTTTCGCTTCGTATCTTTGTTTATTCTTTTAAGACGTCCTTGGAGAAAGAGCATTTATACACTCGTATTTTTACCCTTTTTTTAAAGGAAGACCTATTTTTATGTTATGTTAAGCTGAAGGTGGAAGGTATTTCTTTATGCTGGAAGTAGATTAATCATTATGGCAACATAGGAAATATGGTACTAGCTAGTAAGGTGGACTTGTACAAAGTCATACCTCCATCCAAACCGACCACAAAGTTGTGCTCTGCATTGGAAATCGAACCCAAAACCTTTGTATCTGATACCGGTACGTGAACCACGAGACCACTGAGGCGGTTTAGTTCTGAATTTTGATTATTTTCGATAGCTAATATTTAAATTCTTGCTACTTTTTTCCAAGTTTAGATGTAAAATTCGTAGATATATCATTCTTATGGAGTCTGGTATCATTCTTATCCTGTGAGCGCCTACAAATGTTAAGGTTTATTTTTCTTCTGGACCTATAACGCTAGACAGACTTATATTTGGCCAGATTTTATTATTTTTTGTGAAAGTTAATAGCACTAATAGTTTATTTTATTGTAAGACGGGGCAGCGCTTGGCCTTCATCTCACCTGGTAACAAGTTGAGATAAGGCCGAAGTTGGAGGCGCACTTCACCCGGAATCCTCAACAATTTGAGGAACTGGCTATATTACCTCTTAATGCCCGAACACAAAAAAAAATTTAAGACTTGTTATTATGGCGACAAAGCGGACTTAAACAAAATTCTACCACCAACCAACCTTAGTTACCTTAATTTGACGAGGATAACTTTTGCTATAAAGCATAATTTAAATACGCGAGTAAAACCCATGTTTTGAAATGTAAAGTTCAAGTCACGTAAGTTTTGAAAGTGAAACATATTTTTGTAGTTCGTTGTTTCTAAGTCCAGTGCTCTATGCTCATTGCTCTAATCATTATTCATAAGTCCATAATCACACGCACCGATTGCCTCGATTCGCGCCGGCTTCGATTATAAATCGATATAGTCCAAACGATTGATTCGTTTGATCGATTTCGACCGATGATGATTTATTTATGTTAATATTGGATGATGAATAAAGAGATCGCATTCAAATTTATTTGGATAAATGAGAGCCAATTTTTTGGAGCTTAGAAAGTAATGTGTGATTTATTATTTTGTAATAGTAGGTCATCATCATTTTCCTGCCCGTTATCCTACGCTAGGTGGAGTCGGCACAACATGCCTTCTTCAAGGCCATTTTGTTTATGGTTTGGCAAAAATTTTAAGAGAGGCTGCCTGTCTGATGTCATTTCATCCTTGGGAATATGGAAATAGGATAATTATGTCCTGAAAGTGTGACACTAGTAGCTTGAGAGGCCCAGAGTGGAGTGCTCATAGTGATTCCAACCAGATATCAGAGAGATATCTGGAGAACCAACTACCCTCTGGGCATTTATGTACAAATAAAAGCTCTCTCTCAGATGAAAAAAGCCGTCCAATGCACGTACCAGTGCGGTTAATGAAAAGGTGCCCTACTAACTGGCGCAGCCACAATAGAATTATCAGTTCAAATGTTCAATGAAGTACTTTTTTGTACTAAGTTAGTTCCTCAATGTTTTTTTGACAACGGTGGCGCCAAAAATTATACGGTAAAGTGCTATGGGTATATTTAGCACTAGAGAGTACATTAAATACCTTAAATAATTAACTTACAACTGATACTTAATTCTACAGTGGCTGCGCCAGTTAACGACTACTAACAGATATTTTTTGTCTATGGTCTAAGAATTTCCGAAAATCGGAAAACGAATCTCAGACCCAGACTGCCTTTGAGACAACTCGTATATTACGACCCTTATGAGTAAAAGGGTCAAAGCTTTTCTACTATACCATAACAATAAAACATATTGATATTTCCAATGTAATGTGCTTTTATCTGACTTTTTGTAAGACAGTTTTTGATTACCGGCTCACTATCAGATGGGAAATAACTGTAGGTTTCCTCCGAAACGTTCGACTTGAGATGACATACGATTTATTTTCGGTATCAGCATTTTTCTCATCGTTATGATTACGTGTGTCTTCTTATTCGAAATTAATATTAGCATGTTTTGTCTGTCTGCAAGTTGCATATTTACTAACTTATGAATCAAAAATCCACTGAGTTATCAATAAAATATGATTAATTTATAGAGTTCATATTTTATTTAGTCTAATTATGTCAGTATAGTCAAATTACTTTGATGTTATTTGATATATGTTTTTGATATATGATATATTTAATAAGCTTAATTTGGAGCTGCTGTTGTGTGTAACAAAAATAATACACGTAAACACCAAATTATTAGGTACTTAAGCTTAAGGTCTATTATTATTATTGCGTTCAGCAAAATTTCATCCCCACTTCTTAGCTTAGTCCTAAATAGAATATCAACTAGGTGGGAATGAAAATAAGCTCAGATCCTGAAATTCTTAGAAAAATTTTAGCCCGCATGCATAAATCTCTTATAATTTGCATAGCAAAAACTTGAAATCAGCTTCCAGCGTCTGTGTTTTCAAGGGGAATGAATAGGCACCTTCTGGGTGGGCTTGCTCTATCATAGACCTCATACTTGCATGTGCAAGTTCTGCAAGGCTATTACGTAACTCTGTTTCATTCATACATTATCAATTTTGCAATGCAACATATGAAAATGGCGGTTTTGCGATTACGTAACTGGTATCGGTTTCAAACAAAGCTTGATTGAAACGACATCTATCGATAGTTGATAACTAAGCTCAAGCTTAGGATGATATTCTGTTCAGCCATGGGTAATAAAGGGCAGTTGAAGTATATCAAGTTCAATCGTAGTAGTTTCGATTATTATCACGATATACTTATAAGATTTTTCATATTCTGTTTTTTTTTGTTGCGGTCACCATATCACCATTATTTCTAACTAGTCATTTATTATAATTGTAATGATTAAAGCAAACGATTTATGTTACTTATGACATATTTGTCACTATACCTTACCGTCTAGTGAAACTTACTAACTGGTTGGTTCTTATTTAGGCCAGTGAATTAGCATTGCTATTCAGTATAGCAATGCAGCCAGTGTCTTGTGCATGCTTTTGTCTAGTACCGGTCTGGAACAGTAAAGTTACCTAAATACCATTTGTTACTGTCCTTTGGTAATCTGACAGTTTCCTTTGTTACTTTATTTAAAGATCATGATTGAAAATATTACCAGGAGTGTAAAAATGTTAAAGGCTTGTAGATTGATGCATAGCTGATGCCTAGAGCAAAGTCCCTGGCGATTACTAGTCAGAAATATTTCGACAACGTAACCCGAATACAAAATATCGATTACTGATATAAAATATAATACTCAACGATATGAATCGAATCAAATACCTGTTTAAATTAATGATCGATACTTACACAATCGAGTAATGAAGATGACGACCGATTATGATAATGTCAAGAGAGAGTGCGCGTTCTGCGCTGACAAAAATAATTGTGCGTGAAATCTTTTAAAATACTGTTTGTAAGTTATTGATGTGTTTACCTATACTGTCATTTGTAAAACGATGAAGTATTACAAAAATTAACACCATGGTGTTGAATTATTTATATATTTTTATTTACAAAATACATCCTTAAATTCAAATAAATATATATTACACGAAGATAATTTTACACAGCGCCATCTAGCCTTAAATTAAGCGTGGCTATATGGGAACTAAATTACGGATAGAATACTCAAATACTTTTTGTGAATACATACGTACTATATGATTCAACACCCAAACACACAACAAACATCTATATTCATCACACAAATGTTTCTCCTAGGTGGGAATCGAACCCACAGCCTACAGCGCAGAAGGCAGAGCTACTACCAACTGAGCTATGCGGCTTGTTGTTACATCTAGCCCGATGTAATAAGGTGGTATGCTAATTAATAATTTGACATTGACCTAGATTTGTAAATGGAGCTTACATAGAGTATCGAGCATCTAACCGTTTCTGCAGCCTATTGGTTCACCCACACTGTTTCAGATCCAGAGTTCACGGGTTCGATCCTCAAGGGACTTCAATATTGTGTTTAGTTTGGTTGGTGGTAGGACTTCATTTAAGTTCGCCTGGCTAGCTCCATCCTACCTAATTATGTTGCCATAGCAACAATTTTAAATTGTTGTGTTCCGGCATTTAGAGGTAAGATAGTCGGTGCCACATACTGTGAGAATTCGGGGTAAAGTGCGAATATTTGAGTTATTCAATAAATCTATTTCTATAGCTGAATTCTTATTATTCGCTAATAATTCATTGTATAGATTTAGCCGGAAGATCAAATGAGTCCTAAAATCCTATGAAACAATGTCTTCCAGATAACCCTAACGTTATTCTATGCAAGCCAATTTGATATCCTGCAATATTGTAGTAACTTTATATTGGTAGTCTTATTTTTCTTGTATCATTTTACAATTTTTTTGCCCCACGGTCATTACATTTAAAGCTCTTTAATATCCCATAAAATTACTTGATACCATCCTAAATATACAATTTAAGCGCATTATAAAATCACGCGGCTTTCGTCAGAATATAAATTTCGCGAAATTGGTCTGGGTCGTAAATTCGGCTATTAGGGCCGACCGCGCCGTACTCTGATTGTAGACATTACCTGCGCTTGGTGTAGAGTAGCCAGTCTTTATACTTACATTATTTTCGTGATCTGTAATTCATAACACCGATCGAGACGTTGTAAACATTTTATACAGTAACTCAATAACAGTATTACGGCTTGGAGAAATTGGTCTTTACAAGCCTTCAGGAACATAAAGTTGAATTCCTATATAGTTGAGTTTGCAATAAGTTGAATTCGCAGCATGTTGAATCCTAAAATGTCGAATTTGCAGAAAGTTAATTTCCTTAAATATTTGTATAATAGTGGGATTTATTGGTGTGCGTTCCCTAATAGTTTCATAAAAGCCTCATAGCTCAGTTGGTAGTAACTTTGCCTTCTGCGCTGTAGGTTGTGGGTTCGATTCCCACCCGGGACAAACGTTGGTGTGATAAATATAGATGTATGTTCAGTGTTTGGGTGTTGTATTATAGGGTATCATATGTATTTACAGAAAAAAAAGAATTATTCAAGTATTCTAGCTATGCTTGGCTAAAATTAAAATAATATATTTAAGGTATTAAATATATAAAAATTAAAATTAAATAATGTAAATTAATTTTATCATACCAATGTGATGTAAGTAAGTTTTTATTTTTATCGTGGGGCATAAAACCTGACTATCACTCGCGGTATTTCCACTGGTCTATTTTTTATATTAACTATCCTAAATTCATATAACTTGGGGTCGGCACGATACCTTTTAGTCGATTGCTAACGGCTGAATAATCCAACAGCTGTTGGTTGGAGCTGTATAGGCCCGCCTGGTTGGCTGGGCCAAGCTGCTCGCTGTGTTCCATCTGTGATCATGAGCGCCATCGCCTTTAATAGGTAGCTTCTGGGAAAGCTTGCTTCATTGTGGTAAGAATTGTGGTAAGCCTCGAGGCCACTTCAATTTAAAAAAGTGCCAGATTTGGTGAATAAATAACTTTGAACTTTGATATTCGGCCCATTGGTCACTTTTTGCAAAATATCGTGCAACTGAACTGAGTTGCGATACCGTGTTGTGTAGTAATCAATTATCTACTATGCCACTTCTGTGATCTGTAATTTATAACACCGAGTTGATGATGTACGGAAGGTTCGATCGACCTAGTTGTCTAAATGAAGGTATTTTTTTGAATTTACTCGTAATTTCGTGTGAATTATATGATGTAAAATTTGAGTCGGGAATTTGTGGTCAGATTTATCTGTCATAAAAAAAAGGCCTTGCATGTCTTAAAGCGAAATATTTTGAGGACGATTTGAAATATAAACTGATACTTGAAAAATAATCAAGGCACAACACAAGTATTATGTACGTACCTGTAATGCTTCACGTATCTGGGTGTCTGAAACCGTTTTAATTTAATTCTTCTTTTTATATATTTTTTTATTGTACGACGGGGAAGCGCTTGGCCTTCATCTCACCTGGTTACAAGTTGAGATAATTGTACTCTCCTGGGGATCGAACCCCGGACCTCTGGATCTGAAATCGGTGGGTTGAACCACTAGACCACAGAGGCTTTTATCTGTCATTTTATCTGTAAGTAAAAAAAAGTTATTTAAACTACTTAAGAACCACAGCGAAACTGCATTTTTTTTTTACCTTAGTCTTTGTAGACGCCTTATATTAGTCAGACAACGATATGAATTCAACAGAATATACTAACTGGTAGCCAAATTGTAAAAGTCATGTCAAGACAGACATAAGAGTCATGTTGTATGTTGTATGCTATGAATTACAAATAACTACATGACATGAAACTCCATTTCAATTGACTATTAAAAATGCATTTAAATACGACCATTCAATTCATAGACGTTAATCCAAATAGAAGTGATTCTAGGCTTAAAAATGGCATCTAGATGAAATTTAAAATCCAGAAACTACAATACTAATCTATATAATTATTCGTCATTTTACACCTTTTTTTTTTTTTTTTAACGGGGGGAAATCTGTTTGCAGACACCCTAACGCACCGAGGGATGCGAAAGGGTAGTGTGAGGATGACGGACTCGTCGACTCACTAAAACCACCCCAGTGGCCTCGATGCGTGTCGAGGGGCTCCGACAACTCTCTATAGAACATTTCGGTGCCCCCCTCGCATATCGCCTTTAAAGCACGTCCCGGGAACGACACCCACAGTCGCCCCCAGCACTCGTGGTGCTACGGCTGCACATGCCACAATGTGTCAGCCGCCCTCCCGGGGTCCGCTACTGACCAGCCGGAGCCCTCGCTCCAACCGCTCACGCAGTCCCGAAAGGCAGGGGGCCTTTCGGCAGGGGGTACCGCCCAAGCCCATCAATCGCCCAAGTCATTTTACACCTAGCTAACTAAGCCTAGCATATAATATTGACACTAGATTACGGATACACTTTATTTACTAACATTTTTTTGAATAGATAGGATCTTATATAACTTTTTCAAAACAATTGTTTGTCCCGGATGGGAATCGAACACATTATACTAAACTGCTAGGCATGTTTACCATATAATATAGCAGATTGGTTTTAGTTTAATAAATAATGCCGCTTTAAGCACATTGGTTACAACAGTCATCACGACAAAAAATGCCGCTAACCCAAACCAAGCCCGGTTTTATATCACTGCTGCTGCGAACTGCAGAACTTCATACATCATTACAGCGAATTCGCAATTGCAACAAGCGGCAATAACTCAATGTTTCCATGTTTCAATGCAAGCCATATCTATCGATCTGATGACATTTGCACCCATTTGCTTCCGACTATCATAACCAAAGTCCATCAGTCCACCTCATGCGTTTCCTGCACACACATATATATATATGTCTATGCACAAGGTGTTCACTCAGGATCCACTTTTAAATAAAACTTAGAACAAAATTAAAACTTGATCTCTCAGAACAAGCTATCTATTAGCTATCACAGGCAAGTTCAATCGAATACCCCTTCTAAACTTTCCATAATACCATACCCACTCCACAGTATTCTCGTTTATCTGAATGAAATATTGAATCACATTAAAGCTTATTAGCACAAGCTGGTTCCAAACAAACATCGTGAACAATGGACGGGCGCAGAAACAATGACAGAAAGAAATCGTTTAATCCAATTACAACGATATACATTGGAGCAGGTGCTAGCTTATTGTGGATAAGACATTCGGCTGATTGTAAAATAGACCATGGATCTGCGTATACAATTATTCATAATTTATTAACGTGAGCCAATGTACGAGTAACACTCAATTTTACGCTACCATTTATTATTTATTTATTGCTCTCTGTTTCTTCATCTAAGGTAAGAAAACGTTTGTAGATATACATAAGATGCAGTGAAATTAATAATCATATAATTACGTAAATAATAATTTTGTTACCTAATGTTTGCATTATTTGATATAATCTTTGTGTAAATGGTTTTATGTTCCATTTCATACTCGCCTTACTATGACGATCTATGCAAATATGGTGAATATGTATCAAATAAACGCAAAGAAAGTAAGCTTTGGATCATAGATTATTTACTTATAAATCAAATGTGAAAGACCACACTGGACAACACAGGCGGTTCTAGCCAATTCATCAATTAGTTTGGGCTGGTGCTGTGTAAAAAAAAAGTAAACTATCGTTTATTATTTATAGTTAGTTTTTTTTTATTATATTTAAACGTCAAATCTACCGCTCATTTAGAATTGCGACCAGCGAACAAAGAAAAAGGCGATAATATTTAATGTTATTTGTCTTATCTCTACTAAACTCACCACAATACGTTCGAGTAAGATACACGGCTGGTGCGCCCGCGCAAATGGGTGGTCTGTGTTACCGTTCCATCATCACGACACGCCGATAGGGGCAGACTAATATCGCCTTTGGCGTGAGATATTAGGACTATGGGGTATCGGAGGAGAAACGCGATTAATATTGGATGAGATGGGTACTGAGAGTCATAGCGCTTTTAAATCACATGTACAATCAGATTAAAAACAAATAATGATAAATATTATTATTACGTTTATCCTGATCAATATCATAAAAATTTGTTCACAAAATATGAACCTACAATTAAACTAATTATGTCAGTATATCGCTTGCTCAACTGCTTCCTTTTATAACTATCAACTACCATCACTCAATAGATCTCTGCCGTTGGACAAATACCTTAGGTACATTAAGCAGTTAGGTCATCATACATGATGACCTAACCGCTTATAATCGGACTGATAGGAAAAGACAGATGACCGCAAAACCTGAAAAAATATGTGTAAGACGTGATTTTGGATGGTTCTCGCTTGAGCAGACTGCTCTGTACTGGACTGATGAATGGATATCATTCATTATACGCATCTATCTGACTTGTAGGTGCAGGATTAAATTAAAAATATTATAATTTTGTAATTGTATAGTTTATTTGAAACTGGGTGTGAGAAGACCCCTTACTCGATGGACCGACTACATTGTGGCGGTGGCGGAGAGTCATTGATGAAGGAGGCTCAGGATTGCTATTTGTAGCATCGTTTGGGGGACGCCAATGTTCGGCAGTGAACGTGTGAGGGCTGATAAGAATATGTTGATGATTATGGTGATGATGATGATGATGATGATGGTGATGATGATGATGATGATGATGCTGATATTTTATTTATTTGACATTAGTGCTTAGTAATAAATTATTGTGCATAGAGATCATGATTTTATGGTTTTTTATCGGAGATAAATGATTTAATAAATATTATTATTATTGATGGGATTTAACTGATAAGAATTAAAAAAAACATCACCGTTATATTTCAAAATTGTCTCTAACACTGATAATAATGAAAAGGTTAAAGTTCTATGAAAATTTATTGGTAGGTAAAAGTCCGTAAAATTATATTTTCTAAAACGATAAAAAGGGCTTAAAAGCTTCAGCTTCATGAATACCGTGAAGAGAAATCGCATATTATAAGTCTTTATCGTCTTGTCTACCTTTTGACAGGTGCAAATAGGGCACCATCTTGTCTTACGGTATGTTAGTGTCCTACAATATTTTACTACCGTATGGCAAAGGTTACCCTTTCCTAGAGATACTAAGGAAATTCTTCCTATTCATTGAGCAATGAGAGTTTCTAATTTGATCTATGTCTTTGTATCATAATATTTTCTATTAGAATCGTACATCTTAACTAAAAGCTGACCATCAATAAAAGTTAAACAAATTGTAGAAAAGTCTATCGAAAATACGAGCTATGTATGACACCCACCCTATCCCCAGAGCACCATTATCGACCGTCTTACGTTGTTGGCGTAGTATTCAAATACGCTCCAGCACGCTCGTGGATGTTGTAAAATCCGAGGAAGAAGGGAAGAAAGAAGACCCTTCTTCTTTCTTCAGCAGCTTACTTCTGTGTACACCTTTACAGAGATCATCAATCCGTCTGCCAAGAATCTAATCCAGCAGTGGACGTTGATGAGCTGTTGTAATAAAGTGTTTTTTTTTTTGTACGTGGAAGCGCATGGCCTTCATATCACCTGGTTTCAAGTTGAGATAAAGCCGAAGGTGGAGGCGCACTTCACCCGGAATCCTCAACAAACTGAGGATGCTATATTACTATCTTATTTTTTAAATTGTTATTATGGCGACAGAGTTAGATAAGATGGTGGTAGATAGCCAGGCGGACTTAAATCCTACCACCAACCAAACCAAGCACAATATTGGGATCTGAAATCGGTGGGTCGAACCACTAGACCACAGAGGTGGTTAAAACTATAATAAGTCTGAAAATGTTACGATAGGAGTACCTTATTAGTAGTTACTAAAACCTACCTAATATTTATTATGTGCTGAGTCTAGTGTAGTGAGTATATTCAAAAAAATCCATCGCAAGAAAGGCAGCCTCATAAATCTTATCCAGCTATTCGCAGAACAGCTCCTTGGCTCCTTGGTCAAGTGTCAGGGCGTATGGCTTTCAGATATCCTGAGTTTTGGCATTTTAGGCTAGGAACAACATGGTCTGATAAAGAAGATTCCATGCTACGTAGGACAAGTTAATTCGTGGGAACCTAGAGGTTTACTACGCAAAACGAAACATGAGGTTTTCTATGACAAATTGCATATATTTCAATAGATACAATTGAATTGAATCGTCGCAGTTCAATTTTTGTAGTAGGTCTTCTGGTACCTCTGGTAGTTCTCGTTAATAAAAGTCACCTTAGACAGTGGCGGCGGTTTGTAATATATATAATAAGTTAAAAAAAACAGGACATTCATTTCACACAGCGCCATCTAGCGCCAAACTAAGCATAGCTTGTAATAGGGAACTTGATTACGTATAGAATACGTATACACTTTTTTTTTGTCAATGCATACGTTTCATATAATACAACACCCAAACACAGAACTAACATCATAATTTATCTTTTACCCGATTGTTTTAAGAGGGTTACATTTTATGAAATAACCTTGTATAATAGCTGGCATTACGGAAATCAAGCTGATAAATGCCAAATTCTAATAAAAAAAAAAACGCAAAAAGCGCAAAACATTGAAGGTTACCTTTTCACGTTTTCATCAATATTAAGAATCAAATCAATCATGTATAATCAATTGAAGTCATTTTTTGCACAAGTGAAGATCTTTTTAGCTGGACAATAAAAACGTGTTAGGTTATGTGTATTGTTTTTATTGGCCTTAAGATCCGGTCTGGTTTGGAGAGCAAATCGGTCAATAAGTTTTTGTATAGGTACACGTATCAGTAGATCAGCAAATTTTATTTATCAAAGTGTTCACTATACTTTAGTGCAAATTGAGCAATTTTTATTATGTATTTTTATATGTAATTTCAGTCTATGCACGTCAGTAGCTGAGTATAAGCCGTGAAAAAGGCAGATCACACATTTATTACCCATCAAAATATATCATCGCATATTAAGACAAGCGATGATATTGTTTGTTTTGTGTGACAAATGGTCAACCATTTGACGATCAACGCAAAGTCTAATTAAATAAAATAAATATTATTTACAGGAAGGACAGTTTAAGCGTAAGTTTCCTTTTCGTTGTGCTACTTTAATAAATGATTTTGGCTTCCCACAGAATGCCGGGAACGAAGGGCGTTTCACTAGTTTGGCAATAACACATTGATCAACACACACAAACTGAGACCAAACGCTAATCAATCTAAAATTATGAAGTACCTTTTATTTCAGAATTATTAAATCTTTATTTTTCCAAGATATATTTTTACCGAAGCGCTAGAAAATATAATGTTTAAAGTACTATACAAGAAGTTTGTCAGGACTTCAATCAAAATTATTATCTTCTTTAACATTACGAAAAACCAAACCAAATGACTCAAAAGAATAATAATACAGTCGTTCAAATATTTCCCACACGGTACCGGTACAGTTTCACTATAATCTTTATTATAAGTTGAAAGGTCATTGGAAATAACTCTTGGGCAAGCTTTTAGAGCATGTCAACGCATCGCGAGAGGTGGTATATGGTGGTAATATCGATTTATAAATAGGGTCTAGCTTTTGTGTAAGCGATAAGCGGGTAAATAAAATAGATAGGTAGATGGACTTTTTATTGTACACCAAAGAAATAAAACTAAACAAACGGGCCGAGATGAATACATAAAACTATTAAACTAGGTGTAATGGGCGGTTTTATCGCTATAATCTATCTCTTCTTATGGCAACGTTTCCCCTTTCGACCGCTGGACTAGCAGACGTAAACGACCTTGTAGATATTCCATTGTGCCAAGCACGTCAATTTTCCACTATTTTTATCATTTTAAGGAATGTAAGCTGGCCTCGTCTGATTTTCCGTCTACAATCAGTACAAAGTCTTCAAATCCTTAGTAAATAGGTTCGTTTAAGACACATGTGCTACATTTTAGGCCATAATCTCTATTTATTTTCTAGAGACAGCTTAGCTACTTGCAAACAAACCGTGGGCTTGTGTCGAACGTAGGTTTGAACTTGCCTCTGACTACCCAACCGATCCGCATAAAGATCCGCTCTGAGTTCACTACTCAGGTCAATCTTCAGAGGGAAAAAAGTCGTGAGAAACAGACTCACTTTTATGGTGGTCGAACGCTTGGCAATTTGGTTGTTATTTATTTATTTATTGAATAAAGCCATGATACTTCGTAAGGTATCGTCATATTGTGATAATTAATGCAATAATGTAAAATCCTTTCTTAGTGTAACACTACAAAAAAGCTCTGCTATTTTTTTTTGTTTGATCTGTGTGCTCCTTGTCAGTCAGTCAGCTTCACCACGGACGATTTGAGGGACAGCGCAGCTACTATTACGTTGGAACTTTTACTACGTTTTCGCTCGCTATCCGCTATCAGGGGTGTTTTGTTTTTCGTATTAGTAGGTCTATGAGGGAGATCATATTTCCCGTCACTCTACTGTTATATTTTAACTTTTTGCGTACCTGCTTCTGTATATCTTTTAATTTATTTGGTATTTATTGAAAGTTGATTAATAAAATTCTAGATGGCATATCAGTATATTTCCTTGTTATACCTGTCGCTTACTTTACTTCAGTAGTACTGAGAGGACAAAAAAGTAGGCCCATGATAAAATCCCCGCTATCCGCTTCAACTATGACCATACAACCACGTGGGCGGCTGACCGATTTACTTCATTGACTTACACTAATGCACGGTATCTCTACTGGTCTATTTGGACCATTTTATGTGAGCTTCAGCCATCTTGGATGACCCGGGCCAAATGTCACACCTCACGTTGATGTACAGTCAAGCGCATAAGTTCAGTGTCTATAACATTATTTCTTTCATAGCATTTTTTTTCTGCGAGCAAGTGGACTAGCCTTGATCTGAACAAATTTATTTCCGTAGTTTTGGCTACAGATCTACATAAATATACTAATCAAAATATAAGTGCTTACTGGGTATAATTCGTATAGCTTCCACACAGAGAATCCTGGACTAAAAAAAATATTATTTGTTCCTCATTCGAATACGAATTATGAGCTGGCTGCTGAATGTATATGTGATTAATGATTGACAATTTTTTTAAATGTAACTGTGTGTTAAATAATTAAAATCTTAATTTTAATCTAAAATTTTAAATGTAATGTACTTTTGCTGATGAGTGTCGTTGATATTTTTAACTATCTTAAGCGTAAACATTTACGATTTAGCAAATATAAATGGTCATAAAATCACAATGTCAATTTTATGACGCTTTTTGATTGATTTACTGTAGTTTAGTCTAAATTACATTTTGCTTAATTATAGACATTATGATCATGACCTTATGTGCTGTTGAATCATAATCTAAAGAATAATAAGCATTCATTACGGTTTAATTTTATTACAGTTATTTTTATACAGGTACCTTTATTACATACACATTATCTATAACCCAGTTATCTAATACCAGTAAAATGTGTTAAAACAATGTAATTTGATGTCACCTACCCGATACAAATTGCAATCATTTTGACAATATATAATTATGACGCGCGCTTATCCACAATAAGCCTCTTTAATACACCTAAAGGTACCTATAATCATTAAAACAAATACTCCATACATAGTACCTATTTTTATTTATTTAAACTCATAAAGAAAAACAGTTCCGATAGTAAATCAGGTTTTGAAGTGCACTTCCGAAGTCGTGATTGTCTTAACCTTAGATACTCATCTCGATTGAAATATTAATTAGAAACACGAACAAAACAGGAATTTACATACCAGCCATTTATTATACGAATGTCGAAATCGATTGATTTTATATTTGCTAAATAATAGGTTAGCTGGAACTTTTAGAATTGTTTTTTTTTATGGTTTTGTTGATGGATGCAGTTTTACAATTGATTACCTATTTCTGAGAAACAGCCTAATAAGCGTAAAGATAATAGAGGAACATTCTCTGAATGTCCATCTGTTTTTTTATTGAAAGACGGCGAAGAATGTAGAAGCCTTCATCTCACCTGGTTACAAGTTATGAAGCCAATCTGGGAACTGCCTATCTCAACTATAAATGTCGGGACAAAACAATTTTAGAATTGTTGCTATGGCGATAGGCGTAAAGTAAGATGGTGGTAGCTAGCCAGTCAGATTAAAGCAAAATCCTACCACCAACTATACCGAGCACAAAATTGTAATCCCTTGCAGATCGAACCCGGGACCTTTTTATCTTGTACCGGCGCGAACCACTATACCACAAAAACGGTTATAACAGCAGTGAACCCTTACGATCTTCAAATCCACTAATTAATTATTACTTTGCTCTACTGGATGGAAATGAAACTCGTTGCTTTCGCCTGTCTTCCCGTATCAGTACCATTTTAGAATCTCGGATTTCTAGAAAAGTAATATGCTCGGGATTCCCGTACGACTCATAATCACTTTTGTCCGAAAATCACCTTCCCACACAGACAACTCATAATCAACACTTGCCATAATGCTAGATTCTCATAAATTTTGTTAATAAAATACTCTTTTTCCCGTATGATCTTCAGCTATAATACGAGTATAGCAATACATAACATACACATCTCCAAATTTCAATATTTAAGCTAAAGCTAAAAAAAACATTTTCGGAATTTTGATAACTATAGAATTTGCAATACGTACAAGTGATGTTAGGTAAAATGATAGTCGACAAAATAGGTTTCGGGATTTTGATTACTATGGCAAAGGCTGTTATGGGTTGCCAAATTCAGATCATCATTTTTATGAGAGATAAGAGAGAACCTTCCTACTCACTATTTGGGCAGCCCGTCTGGGGAATTATTAGCTTTGCATAATATCAGAACCAAATAGCACTAGTTACCATATCTATGGAGGTACTGCTGTGTTCCTGCGTTGGTTGCTACTTAACAGAGCTCCTTTGGCAACGTGCGAGTGATGCTTATGGTGATTTAAGTACATAGGTGACAGTGAGCGTCTTATAACACTCGTGTTGATCAAATGAAAGTTATGTAATACTTTTGTCTCGTTCCCTCTATCTGTCCAATACAGATAGTGACAAAAGTAAAGTAATATCGAAACAAGAATGCTATAACAGGTCGTGGTACCCCCCAGGTGATCAAACGCTTTCCCATCAAAAAATATTAAGGTCGCCTTTGCAGTAATTTCCCACAAAGTCTGAATTATCCATCGTTCATCTTCACAACACAATCAAATCTAAATAAGCTATCAAGCACCAATAACTTAAATAACATTAATGAGCCATCTGAACGATCAAGACATTTTTGATCTCGAATGAACTAAGCCAATATAAACTCAATTTCAATCGTAGTACAGATTGAAATTGATCGTTTTTCGAGATGATTTCAGTTCATTAATCATATCTTGATTGACATCAATATGGTTATTATAGAACTTTTCTTAAATTCCGTTTGACCTAGCTCTGACCTCTGATATGTTAAACACCTACTAGGTACCTACTGAAGACTATTTAGTAGCGGTTTTATCTGCTTCATTGTTTTTTTCTTAGTAAATCATAAATAAACTATTAGATTCAATTAAATGCACAACGTAACACTTTCACAGTCTAGTAGAATGATAGACTCGCTATCAAAAGGTTCTGGGGTCGATTCTAGGCGAGGCACACCTTTTCGTGTGGTCTTGACTTTTGAGACTTGCAAGTTATAATCTTTACATTTACTTACGTCGTACAATTACGACGTTATGATAAGGCAATTTAAGAATCGTTGTTATAGTGACAGAGTTAGGTAAGACGGTGGTAGCTAGCCAGGCGGACGTAAACAGAGTTCTACCACCAACCAAACCAAGCACAGTATTGTACTCTCCCTGGGGATCGAACCAGGGACCTTTGGATCTGACACCGGTAGGCAAACCACAAGACCACAGGCGGTTAAACATTGCGTTAAACCTACGGCAGCGGCTGGTGCAACCCTGCTAAAACAAATAAGTATATAAGTATAGGTATAATACGCAATGAATACGCGAATGTATACAATGAATTTTTCGTTGTAGTTTTAAGACGCGTGTAACCCCTTAGCATACAGAACCGAAAAAATCCTATTCTTGCAAGACCAGGGCTCGAACCGACGACCTTAAATATGTATGCGTCTCAACTTCAACTGATATGCAAACGTACAACTACAAAATGAAATTGTAATTATATAACAGTTACCTAGAAACTTTTTAAGGCTGTGCTGTAAAGCCTTAATAAAACACAATTGGTCTGCACCTAAATCGTGAATAAAAGCTCTCTCTGACATTTTGGCCAATAAAGAAGGTGCTAATATTACGCTAAACCAAAATGTGTAGTCATTCATAATGCTGTACTCTGTTTAACATTTTTCATAAAAAATAATAGAATTTAAAACGCTATTTTTTTACATAGCAATCAAGACAAACTATTTTACTTGAAAAGATGATCTCATTGTGAAGAGCTGGTTTATAATTGAATCATAACAGATCTAATTCACCTAGTAGGTACCTTCCGAATAGTATGTTTTGGTTACTGGTGAAATTGCATTCACAAAAATATGCTAGGTCAAAAATGTTTATGTGAAACTCAAACTAAAAAGGGCATATTCAATAAAATCTCATAGATAATTTTGATTTGTCAGATACTAGTTTGCCATTTCACAAACAATAGGTACATTTCGTACACTTAAATAATTATTGTTTATTACTTATTTTATTGTACGACAGAGCTCGGCCATCATCGCTTTTGGTTTCAAGCTATAATTGATATAGCCGAAGGTGACCTGAGAAGAATGAAGTAGAAACACGGTCAGGTTGTTTTTCCTTGGTAATTTAATTTTTATCTTTAGATTTAATCGCATTGCTACACTTTTTTGTTCCATTTTTTTTTTCAATTTGGATTTACAGTACAGTTATGGTGACAGGTGTTAGGTAAACAAAAGCGCTTTCACAATTTTATTCGAACAATTAGCGAGCTATAAAACTATAGACACACTAAATTGACGATTCGTGTGGACGATTATACCTTTATAGAGTTTATACTAAAGTTTATACTAAAGTTTATTAAACCAATGTCACGGTACAAAACTAGTACTCGAAGACAAAGATACTCAAATATACAAACAGCAGCAAGAAAATACACTTTTTGTTCATTAAATGCATGGATATTTTCGATTTGGTGACTTTCGTGATGGTAAAAATAATTTGGTTGATAGCCGTTATGAGTTGATTGTAGTTATTATAGTTTTACGGTTATAGAGACGATAGGAAATAGCGATTTTGCACGCTTTTTCACACCTTGACGGATAACTGTTGTATAATTAATCGAATTGTGGTGTCAAACAGAAATTTTGAACCATTATGTTTAAAAATAAATTGTGTTGAGTGTTCCGGCATTTCGAGGTAAAATAGTCCTCAGTCTGTTGAGGAGTCTACGTAAAGTGGTCTTCCACTTTTGGCCTTGTCATGGCTTGAGACCAGGTGAGATGAAGGCCAAACGCTTCCCCGTCGTGCAATAAAAAAATTAAAAAGTCCTGGTCTTGATTTAAATAAATAGTAATAGGAAGTAGCAACAGTTATTCATAGTAAATAAATATACAACTGTAAGAAATTTAAGTAAGTCTACATATATATTTGTGTTTGACATAATAATTTTACTTGACCCAGAGATTTTGGTGTAGTAAGTTTTTTTTTTTTTTTACGATGGGTCGGCTCTTGACCACGAAACTTACACAGGTAAGGTTGAGATCTACGATGGAGCGAGCCTACCCAGAAAGTGCCTGTTAACTCTCTTCTTGAAGACATTAGGGTCGTAGCACAGCGGAAAAACAGACGCTGGGAGCTTATTCCAAGTTCTTGCAGTGCGCACAATAAAAGATTCTTGAAAGCGTTTAGTTCTTATGCGTGGGGTATCAACCAGGTGAGGATGATAATAGGCTGTGCGTCTGAAATTTCTATTGAAAAACGGCGAAGGCGGTATAAGGTCGTGAAGCTCCTGAGCACACTCACCGAAGCACAATCTGTAAAACACCGACAAACACACAACCTTGCGACGATGGCTCAGGCTGTCGAGCCTTGCTTTGGCAAGGTACTCTTCACCTATGAGCCTCTTGGCTCTGCGCTCCACCGAGTCAAGTGCGGCAAGTTGATATTTGGCTGAACCATCCCAAAGGTATCTTAATTCACCTGGGTTAATTTATCTAGGTGCACTATGTTATACTTTTTGTGAATATAATTCACAAAAAGTATAATTATTTATTTATATCATTATTTATATATAGGAGATAGATTACAAAAATTGCATTAATTACTTATAAAAAAAAATTAAACAGAATTACTTTTTTTTATTTCAAGTGATCGTACTTGATCACAACATTTACAAAATGTTATGACACTAAATTTACAACCCGCGACGGGACTGGAACCCGCATCTTTTCTTTGAGCCGGAAACGCTCTAACCAACTGAGAAACGAGGTTCCTGACGCAGATTTAGAATTTTATTTATAAAAACTACAATTATCAATTTATTTAATAAAACCAATTCTGTTTGTTAACTATTTTTTTATGTATTTAAAATTTAGTATTTGGCTCGGAAATCTTTTTTGCCATGGGATGTTCCCCTTTAGGGACAAAGCACAGTGTACATAACTTACTTATCATCCAAAGTCAAAGTCAAAATTTCTTTATTCATTAAGATTTTTAATACGATCATTTTGAAACGACAAATCTACCACCTGTTCGGAATCGCGACTAGCGCACAAATAGAAAGGCAAGAAACTCTGGCTGGTTATTTTTTTGATTCTAGGTACCACGTGGGTAAATCCACGGTCAAAAGTTAGTGTTATTATAATAGAGAATCTTACAGAGCACTCGTGGAGTCAATCAAAACCAAGGATATAATCCGATCGTACTTCGATCAAGGCTGGTGTAATCGCGGAATCATAGCACTTACATCACACAACCGCAAATACATTATTACGAGTGTCTTAGATGATTTTTATAAGGTGACCAAGTATTTTTCTGTATTCTTAGATATGTTAAAAAAAACTGTGTGGCCAAGTGGGTATGGGCCCGCCTTCCGATCCGGAGGTTGTGGGTTCAAATCCAGTCGTGCATGGACTTCGGTTTTCTGGAAGTTTATGTGCGCATTTGACACATGCACAATGCTCTGACGGTTAAGTTCACATCGTGAGGAAACCGGCATGTCCCTAGTGACTTTGAGTCTAGTATTCAGTCAAGTAGTATTAGGAACTACTACTAAGACTAACAAATTATAAATGATATATGAAACTAAAAAAATAATAACTATATTTGTTGTAAGAAAGCAATTTTCTTTTCAGTTTAAAATGCACACACAAAATGATCAGCATCTCCACACTCATTTTCACGCATTTGAAAATTTTCAATTTCATCAAGCAATGACCTGGGAACGAATGGCATAATTGATTGCCCAGAACAGTCAGAATCTCAGGGGTTGGGGGAGTATGTTGTGATCGACTTTGCCCGAGGATTTACCTCTGATTGCTACTTAGAGCACAGATTTTTTAAGGATCACCTATAAGGGGTAGTATGAGGCACGTCTAAACATACGATTTTTCACACGTCCATGTTTCGCAAGTAGCAACTATTTGACCGTTTGAAGAATTCTAGCCAGAGACATATTGTCGTGTCAAGTGCTGCAAAATCCATTCCTGCCACCAAGCTTTATAACGGAACTTTTATGAACAAATTCACTTTTTTTTTCAGATGATTCTCGATATTTTTTTCACAAGAATCAATTTTAAAAATAGTAAAACATGGTTACAATAAACAATGACACCAAAGTGCTAATGTCGACATTAAGATTAAGGACAACATCTAGTTGTTTTACCGGGGATTGTGTTTTTATGTCACTATTATAGTTTCAATGGAGGTACTAGGAGTTACGAAGCGTGAAGTATGGCTCCAATGTGTGAATGTGGGATGGAATATGTTTTGGAGCCCAAATTAATCTGGATGAAAATGGATAGTTTTTTTGCACAAAATCTAAATGAATACTTGAAGTTAACATTTAGGTACACAATAAGGTTCATTAGGTAACTATATGGAATATATAGGGTCCCGCCTCTGTACATGCCTTTTGTTGAAACAAAATAATGTTTACAAAAAAATTACAGATTCCATAACATTATGCTATGAAACATTTTTTTACAGAAAACCTATGTGCAGTGTAGTGTTTTTTTTTATTTTACTACGGGAAGCGCTTGGCCTTCATCTCACCTCCATCTACAAGTTCAGATAAGGCCGAAGATAGAATCACACTTCACCCGGAATCCTCAAAAAACTGTGGAACTGGCTATCTTACTCGTATCTCTAAATGCCGGAACACAACAATTTTCGTTTTTAGTAGGTGGTTGTGCTTCATTATTTGGGCTATTTCTAATATACCTGTAGCCTTAGGTAGGTACTGGAACAGAAATACCGCCTCCAGCATAACATTTTTATGCTTCTGAACGCAATCATTACAGAGCTTCACTCACAATCGGTCACCTTGACTTTTCCCTATCGGTATGAAATAATTTGACATAATACCGCATCTGACTGTCATTACATGTCATTATGTTGATGCGCAATCTTAGCTTGGATTAGTTTTGAAAAAAAAGTGGTTTAGAATAAAAACAGTATGGTTTTATTGTTGCTACAATCAAACTTGATATGTATTTATTACTTTTATGTTTACTTATATAATTTAGTTACATTTAGCATATATTTTTCCAAAACATAAAACAATAAGTAGGTCTATATGTATTATTTTTAATGTATCAAAAATAAAATATATCTCATATACTTTAATTTGATTGTTGTTTGTTTTAATATTGAGTTGCTTGCATATTTATGTAGTTTTTTTCATTTTTATGTTGTTTGTCTTGATTAAAATAATACTGTTAAAAGTAAATCCATAATTGGCTTATTTAAGTCGTTAGTTTTACACAGTAAACTTAGGAGCTGTGGATTTTGTTTAATAAAAAAAAAACAAATGAAGATACATAATAATGATACCTAAATATTGATGTATTGTTGGTACTATATAAATAACATGCACTTTTTTTAATGAAGTCTTTCTATTGTACAGTAGCCTGCACGTTTACTCTATTATTTTTATGAGTAGTAGAAGCCCCTTGTGAAAGGGCTCGTTCGGAGAATTACTACCACCATACCTACCTATTTCGGCCGACAAGCAGCATTGATGTGTTTCGGGTTGAAGGGTATGGTTTCCTCTGAAATTACGGGTACTTGAGGCTTAACACATTTATCCACAGAACACTAATATCCTAACGGAAAGAAATCCAACTCCATACATAAAAGGTGGTTAACATTCGGACGTGCACACGATCATTTCGTAGCCCCCAAGCTGTTTGACAGTTTGACGAAATGAATTGAGTTACCAACTTCTAGTGTAAATAGACCATTAAACCCACCGAGCTAATGGCGGCAATTTTAAATTAAGAATGGATCACGGTTTTGGCGGTCTATTTAAATTCCTTATTCAAAAATTCTACTACTGAAATTAAACTTTCTTATGTATTTCTGACCATAAAATTGATCAGAAATACATAGGAAGTTTATAGTTAACCCCAATAAACTATTGATAAGTAATATAAATAAAATCACACAAGTGTAATAAAGTTGCACGTAAATTTATTTTATTAGGTACTAAAAAAGATACATTACATAGGTACAATTTGAATTGAATACCTACAGATTTTTACAGCGTCAATAAGAACTAAAAATTTAAAAACTACGCGTTTAATCTCACACGTAAACATCAACTAGCTAATAATTATCTTGAAGTACTCAAAATAAAATACAACCAGCAAAACCAAAATTATTGATATAGGTACAGTAGGTACCTACTTTTTTATTTATTTGTATTGTACGACGGGGAAGCATTTGGCCTTAATGTCACCTGGTCTTTTCAAGTTACGATAATGCCGGAAGGCGACAGAATAGGTAAAATGGTCGTAGCTAGCCAGGCGGACTAACAAAGTACTACCACCAACCAAAACAAGCACAATATTGTACTCCCCTGGGGATCGAACCCGAGGCCTCTGGATCTGACACCGGTGGGCAAACCACTAGACCACAAAAGGCAGTTAACACAGAAAGGTAAGGTAGGTACCTAAATACCTTTTGAATGTGGATGCAATTCTATTGTCATATTTTTTAGCTGGTTACGTTACTAAGTACAAAAACAATTATTAGATAAATCAGTACATATCAGTAGTGATTTTTTAGTACAATTTTGAAACATCAAATCGAACCGATTACTCGGAATAGCGACCAGCACACCAGAAAAAAGGCAAGAACCTCGAGACAATTTTTTTTTGATGATCCAGGCATTATTTACAGCGAATAAAATTATATATATAAAATTGATCAAGTCAATTATAAACCTACTTATTTTCAGAATGTTTGTATATATATATATATAGGTAGTAATAGTTACTTAGAAACGTAATGGACAGTTGGTTCACATTGTAAAATTGAACTGCCAACCTGTACATAAAGCAACATCGAGTTACGCGTTCTTATCGTTGATAACGACACTTACTTTGTAGGATACCCTTATAGGGAGGGTAACTATAACATTCATATACAAAACAAAGCTTAGACATTTTTTTTTTAGAATTAGAATCGTACACAGATTCCCAAGTATAAGTGATTTACTTTTTCTAACTGAAACATTGATACATATACTCGTACCTATCAAGTAGGTAGGTAGGATTAACATTTTGTACATCACTTCTTTTACTGAACTGATCTTATGTTCTTGGGCATGCATCACATTTTCATAAATGTACTGAGAAGATGATTGTAAGAATACTTAATTACCTACTGTTTATTTTATATAGGTAATTGTTACAAATACGTATTGCGTATGCAGCCGAGCTTAGCCTGTTAGCTTATCTTATTACATATAGATGAATACAACATTCAAATATTACATTGATAAAACCTAAGAAAGTCAAAAATCACGTTAAGTATTTCTACATTTAAGATAACATTACATTGACCTACATGACTAAGTAGTTAGCTAATTGATTCAGGTGTTATTTTACGGAGATCCAAATTTCAAAATAAAATCTGAAACACGTGTCGATTTGATTTTTCATAGAGATTTGGCGGATTTGTTACTGATTTTTTTTCTGTTTTCAGATTTTATTTTAAGCGCTGCCACAACTTTATCCGAAACCAACAATTTATTTCAGTCTTACTTTTGGACCGTACTTATTTTTTTAATTTACAAATTTGTCTTAGGTGGCGCCGACACTTGCTGTATAGCGTAGCTTCTCTCTTTGATGCTGGTTTCCTCCTTACCTGAAAGTCAGAATGTACCGATGAAACAACTCATACCTACCGGTGCCAGTTTTCAGTATTGTTAGTAAAACATTTTATAAAAGTGCAAATTTTTGGTACTGCAGTCAAACGAAGTTTTTTTATTATGAAATACATAAAATCTGCGATAATAATAGGTAGTTACCTACTTTAGTGGTATATTTATATTACCTACTACGAAAAAAAAAGAAAAGCAACGAAAATCTCCAACAGTATAAAACAGTTGCTTGAACAGATGTGGTTAGTTTAATTGTATATAGTTTTATTTTTTGTGAATAAATTGTATTTATTAGAACATAGCAAGGTATTACTTACAGGTGTATCTGGTTGCCTCTTTGGAACTGAAATAACTCTCATGACTTCTCTATCAGTAGCTACAGTTACACTTGGTGAATCCTGAAATTGTGATAAACCATCATCATTATCATATCTCGTAAAAGTCCATTACTGAACATGGGTCTCCAGACTAGAGAGTGAGAGAGAAAGAAGAAAAGTACCAGAGAGTAGGTACTTTTTATGAGAAAATTTGTCGTAATTACGTTCGCCACGCACTGCTGCACTGGTAGCTCTCTGTAATCCCAACCCTCCTCACGATACTCATGTACCTACACGGGATGATGGCTAGGGACTTGAGTTCCTATGTTCTTTTCTGGGAGAGCCACGGTGAAAATTGTAGGTACCTATTTAGCATAGGATGGCCTAGGTACGATTTATAACGCGATTTCATTCCTTTATTTTTAAGGAGAGATATCTATGTATTTAGGTACTTACCTACTCTTAAGTCGATGAGGAACATTCTTATTTTATTTTCTATGAAAATAGATACTTACAGATGTAGATTCTTGGGGCACGGCGTATTTATGCAGCTTCCTTAGAGAGAAGTCAATGAATGCATTCTTCTCAAAATGGTTTTCACACAACATTTTGTGAGAGCTATGTAACTTATGTACATCTTCGATGAATTTCGTCCATGCTGTGATGCTAAAGTATGTAAAGTGCATGCGTAAAATATTACAACTTAAATAACATCATCATCACACCTGAAAAAAGTCTACTGATGGACATGGGCAGGCGACCTTTTGACATTTCCCAAGTCTAGGTTATCATCACAATTGGCACAGCTTTCTGGTGTCCACATTGTTTGTGATAAGTATTTAGGAGGTTTTGTCATACAACTTGGTGGCGGAACAAGCAAGCAGTTATAGGCAAGATAAAAATAAGTCAACTTAACGCATAAAGGTGCCTTGGGTGGCCGTAATTTCACCGGCAACCTTACTTAGACGAGCCCTTTCACAAGGGGCTCCACTACTCTTAAAAGGATCTGCTACTCGTCCTATGTTAGTCAAACCTTGCTGTGCACGTTTTTGACAGTCAATTATAAACAATAGTATGGCTTACCGTTGAACGATCTAGCCTCCAGGTTTTGGAAAACGATAAAGAGCGAGGCTAGGATGATTGGTGGTTGATTTTCCACATCTTACACATTTTCGAATCTTTCATTTTCTTTATTATTCCAAGCACACAGTAAACAAATTTTGCTTTGCAGTAAAAATTCTAACGATGGAAATTCCAGGTAAATATAGCGGGTAGTTTATAACAATTAATAATGAAGGCACCTACTTAGTATATGTATATTTGTTTTCTTTTGTTGGCATATAAATGTGGCTGCATGATTGGCTGTTCACCGAACCATAAACTTAGAGTGAAATGGAAGTTGTATTATTGCCATTCCAAATATTGGTTGGATATATTTTTATAGCAACATTCCTACGAACCCACCTTGCCGCCAGCCTATCATGGCGAGTTGGTCCCCCCTGCATTTATCCCTCAAGTTGACGGGCGCAATGCTGTGCTGTGTAGGCAAATAGTATGTTCTTTGTGGATCCTATGCAGTAAAGCTTTGTCATAGGCAAGAGATGCACTTAACACCAGCACCCTTATTCTGTATGACCAATCGTGTCTTAACGCGCCCGCGTTATGATATGTCAATACGATGATTCCATGCAGATATCACAACGCGGGCGCTTTAAGACAAGATTGGTCATGCAGAATAAGGGCTCAGGTGCGCTACTTGATTGTCCCGTCTCCTAGTAGTATACAAAAAAAACTCGTATTTAAACCCTTTATAATATTGAAAATGAAGCTTTATATCCGCGTCTGGTAAAATCTATCAATACTATTGTTTTCGAGCTTGATTGATATTTTACGCCAAATGCCAAATTAATAACATTATCTACCAGATGTACAAAACTGTAGAGTAGTGATAACAGGTAATTCTTCGAAGGGGAAACAGTCGTGTGAGTGTCTTACTTTTTTATTATTGTACGACGAGGAAGCGCTTAGTCTTCATCTCACCTTGTTTTAAGTTAAAATTAAGCTGAAAGTGGAAGCGCACTTCACTTGGTAACCTCAATAGTCTGTGCAACTGGCTATCTTACCTCTGAATGCTGGAAACCAACCATTCGACAGAATTAGGTAAGATGGTGGTAGCTAGGCACATTAAAACAAAGTCTGTAGCCATCCGCACCTCTGCTGACAAGCCTCACAGCTCAGTTTGTAGTAACTCTGCCTTCTGCGCTGTAGGTTGTGAGGTTCAATTCCCATCCAGGACAAAAAATTGTGTGATTAATATTATGTAGATGTTTGTTCGGTGTTTGGGTGTTGTACTGTATCAGCTAGGTGCATTAAAACAAAGTCCTACCACCAACCAAACCAAACACAATATATATTTTTATTGTATTTCAAGTGATTGCATTTGGTCACAACAATTACAAATGTTATTACGACACAAAAATTCACAACCCACGACGGGATTCGACCCCGCGCTCAGCGCTTTAGCTGAGAGATATATGACACAAACATTCGGAATCAGCGTCGGTACTCCCGTAGCTCAGTTGGTTAGAGCGTTGCCGGCTTTAGAAAAAGACGCGGGTTCGAGTCCCCTCGTGGGTTGTGAATTTTTGTGTCATAATAACATTTGCAAACACAATATTGTTTCTTCCCCTGGGATAGAACCCGGGACTTCTCTTGACCTCTCCGGAGCTACAGAGGCGGGTTTCTACTACCAACCAAATCAAGTATAAAATTAAAGCTGACATAATTTGGTTAACAAGCCTGATAGCTCAGTAACAAGCCTAATAGCTCAGTTGGTAGTAGCTCTGCCTTCTGCGCTGTAGGCTGTGGGTTCGATTCCCACCCAGGACAAACATTTGTGTGATGAATGTAGATGTTTGTTCTGTGTTTGGGTGTTGTATCATATAGTACGTATGTATTTACAAAAGTATTTAAGTATTCTATCCGTAATTTAGTTCCCATATTACAAGCGATGCTTAGTTTGGGGCTAAAATGGCGCTGTGTAAAATGAATGTCTTTTAATATTTACCTATTTTTACCTATAATAACTGCGCTGCTATCAAAATGAAATGTTGATCTCCAGTTCACCATCCTCAATTAAATGATCCTCCTAATTAATTCGGTCGTGAATCACGATGCCGTATCCGTGACGGTCGCGTTTTCCGGACATCACTCTATCACACGTCAACTCTTTGTGCTCTGACCTTTGTTACTATTAGCTCACGTGAACCAGTAGTGAAGACCTTACCATCACAAAACGCACAAGAAAAAATGGTTACAATTATTCAACGTGACAGTATTTACCAAGCACAATATTGAACCTTTCCTGGGGATTGAACCTGGGACATCTGGATCTGACACCGTTGGGTAAACCACAGAGACGGTTTTGGAAGTCGTATTAAAGATTGCAGTATCGGAGCCTCAAATGCACTGCAAGCTATCACACCAGCAGGACTCAGTGCTTCAAAGCATTTTAAAATAGAATACGCAGCAAAAACATGGAATCAGATACCTGACTCTACTCGTATTTCCGTTATTAGGTTAGTAGGTTTTCGTAGGTTTTCTATCGTAGCTGGCAACTCACAACCATGAATCTCTGTATGGTATGCTATGCTCTGTGTTTTAGCAAAGATAATGTTTGTTTTTACTTTTGGATAGGTACTATTGTATTGTTGTTCTGTTTTGTTTTGTTCATTTAACCTAATATATAATAATCGTGTGTAATTAGGTATTAATTAAGCTCCACACACAATGTATTTTGTAATTGGAATAAAGAATTGAATTGAATTGAATTGAATTTATTATGTACCTATGTATTAAAAAAGTTCTGGTCAACTCTAAGAGATCTAGAAATCAATAACATTTTGTATAGGATTCTTATATTTCTTGGTCCTGATCATACCCGGTAGTTGGACGGACCATAAATTACATTGACCTGCCCGAATGGTAGTCAAAGGGTAATAGACACCTTCTGGATAAGCCTCCTCCATCATATGTGGTCAAGAGATAAATAATGTAAAAAAAACTTTACTACCAGTGGTGTTTTTTTCATATTTTTTTTTCAGTATATTAACAGAGTTTCCTCTGTTAATATACTGAGAGTCCTTCATATCACCATGCTTGCAATGGTGATATGAAGGACTTGGAACTCCAAAGAAACACCTGAGCATACTCAATTACGTAACCTCTATAATTGTATATTTTACTTTACTTATTATTATTTATTCCTACATATAATTATCCCCCCTCTCCTTCTATCAGACTAACTATTCCGCGAACATGTATTTTTTAAGGCATATATAGTTTAATACCTACCTATGTATTATTTGAAGCTTGTTGAATATGTAAATAAAGTAAAGAAACATACAAAACAATTTGTACAATTAATCTTACTATGTACACAGGAAGTAGTCGGATTACCTCAGTACCTGTTCCAACTGTTCCAGACCATTAACAGACGCCCTAACTAAGAGGTACCTAAATAGATATCTAAATAGATTGCAGATTGCATTCTGATTAGCAGGAATTTTGAGCACTTTAATTATTTAGGAAAACCTTTTTGGCTGTAAAACATAGAGTATAATTTGACGTAATGTCATTATATAAATTGCTGTTGGTTCTATCATCAAATATAATAAATAAAATGAAACAATTAAAAGAATTTTGTACCATCGCAAAAAACCTATGCTTGTACACAAATTGCTCCTTAAGTGTTACTTTTGTTTAATATCTTTGTTAATTTTAATTTCTTCCTTTTTTTTATATATTTGGTCCAATTTATATATAACATTCATTAATATATTTTTTATTACTTTTGAAAAAAAAATGAAATTATAAAAAAAAACTAATCATAAAAATACAAATTGAAGGTCCATCTCATGCTGCATGCAGCTCGCGGTACTACAAAAAAACTAGTTTATTTTTAAAGCCACACAGCTCAAGTTAGCCTGGTCGATACCCCGAAGGTTGAACAAATCGCTCGGCATCGCACTCATCTCCCACGATCCCCGACCCCGGGTCACTCACATGGGCAAATGAAATCAGGCACATCAATCAAACGTGAGGACGTATTGCATTGTTTCTGCAATTTGAGGTTGGAGGGCAATATTGGAACTGATACATAATATAATGCGTGTATGGAAAAGTAGCAACCTTTGATTCAGCACGTGTATATTGTAAAAGTAACAAAGGGATCTTACCATAAGCAGCTTACTTCTATGTATTATGTAGCTCCTTTACTACAAACTTCCAAGCGTGGTGATGTAAAATTTTGAAGGAGTCTATCTATACCATAGTACCTGCATAATTTTATTGAGCCATTTCCCTAACTCTAAACCTGAGGATATTAAAAAGGCAGTCATCGGGACTGTCCACAGTAGTAAAAACTTTGTAATAGTTCTTTATACTACCGTCTGCAGACCCTTTATTTTTTTTACTAAAAATATATTATTCAGGTGTTTTATATCGGACAATATAAAGCAATTTTATTTGTCTAGAAATTAAATTCATTCGATATTTTTAACGTAAGCAACAATTGACAATCTCTCAAGACTGTCGCAACACGTCACATGTTGGTCAGCAAACCCATAAGTTCTGAAAACGTTTGGCCAACATGAGATAAAGATTTGTTTACAGAAAAAAAAAATCATACTTTAGTATTCGTTAGTAGACTTTGGCCATCGAAGCACACTTGTGAAATTCATACTGTATAGCTCGATGGTAGTTAATTCAATCCATCGGCAAATAATAATAAATTCAACCCAAAGGATACACAGCATCCCGCTTAAGACTACCAGTCTAATTGATGAGATCTCTGTCCAGACACTCGCCTTATTGTCACCGTTGGCCTTTCTTGTACGGTAGGCTTTTGAGTAGGGTGTCCATTAACATTTACTTTGGATCATTTACGTAACCAAATTTCATTACCAGCTACGAAAATTAAATTTCACTCTTCCTTTCATAAGCGGTTATATGTTTGGAAAATATGTTTGATGTTTGTAGTTGGTTATGAAACTAAGCAACGAAAGAGGAAAGTTTTTTCTTATTTAATAAACGGTTACGACTGACGAGTAAAATATCATTTTCCTAGCTGGACCAAAGGTAACATTTTGTTGTCTAGGCAGCAAAATAGTATTTTCATTAATTCATACGTTCGTTCTGATGCACAATGTAGGTAATTATTTTGTTGAGCACATGCTTGGGTTTTGTGTAGGTTTCCATCCTTTAAAATATTAATTTTAGCCGACCCCATAAAAGGAGGAGGTCCTCAATTCGACGAAAAGTTTTTTATGTATGTTCCCCCATTACTCGAAAACACCTGGACCGATTGTATTTTCAATTCCCGGGCGAGGCGTTAATTGTGAGGATTGATCCCAGTTTGGTAAGATTAGGTAAATAAAAAAAATAAACCTTTGTACCTGGAATTAATGACTTTGGTGCAGGGTCTTGCGTGTAATAGTCGTTTATAAGTCATCTCAGACGCCAACGGTCGCAGTTTGTCGTGTTATCGGTTCACACGAAAGGAAGGATTTCAAGTCTCAAAATATTGAAATGTATGGTCACTGCACTTATAAATAGCCTTAATTATTGCACAAGACTATTCGTAATGGTTCGATATAAACGACTTGCGATCACATATTCCACTATCGATATTTGATTACGAATCATCATCATCATCACTAACACCCCATTGAATGTTCTTTTTTGCACGAAGCCTTCTTTGAAATAGGTTTTACCGTAATCACCGCACTCGGCAGGCGGATTGGTGATCGCAGAAGGTGCTGCTCTTCTGTTGAAATCCATTAGTCGACTTTTACGACATCCGAGGGCTGATAAATTCTACCCGAGAAGTCTACTGCTGATCATGGGCCTTGCACCTGTAACAGTGGAAGGAAAAATTTGCTCCAATCACCACGCTTGGTAAGCAGGCTGGTGCTGCAACGCGCCTGTCCTTTGATGTGAACCTTTAGTCGCCTTTTATGGCATCTGCGGGTGGTTATTGAGAGGCTCATATTTTTTGCCAGAAGGGTGCATCTCATCAAAGGTTCATCTATGTATCTAATCATGATGTAGGTTGTTGATTTTATTTAAACGAGCATACATTTTTATGTGTTTTAGAAACTAATTGCTAAAATTAATATAAATTGCCAACACACATACTATCAGGGACTTTAAACATGTCTCTTCTTATCAAATAACGTTCCTATTAATGCTTTTAAGTGCAAAAACTGTTTCGACAATTAAAATTAATGATAACCATTTAAATAGGTGATAGCGCTTGACTTTGCCATTTACAAGCATGAAAATATGAGTTCATAGGTGGTGGAGTACTCAGAAATGTTATGCAAATTTGAACTGTAACGCAAGGAGATAAGAGCGATAAGGGCATTCAATATCGTTAGTATTAAATGCTGATGTACTTAAAGATTCTAGCAGCTGTTAGTCTACTGATGGTGGAAAAAGAGCTTCATTTGCGTATTTTTCTTAACTACTATAATATGGGTACCAAATGAATGATATTTTATGAATTGTTTGTACATTTTTTATGGCCGTGTTTTCGAAAAACCATGAAGTGTTTTAAATTATGCAGTCTTGTTTTAGTTTTCCAACCTTACTTTTTTTATTTACATCATGGAACCGGAACAAACAAGCAGTCCATCTGATATTTACTGCGTAGGTCACATCCACGAAAAACATGGCGCCCATCAACTTAAGGGAGGCATAAAGGTGTTGAACCTTGCATGCCCATCATTTCCTTTTTAAACCCAAACCCTGGCGGTAGAAATAGGCTGTTATAATGTTAGCAGATATAAAAAATACAAGCAATGGCTATCTATGGATAAAAAATATAATTCAATGGTAAAATTTATTTATGTCTCTCAAATAAACATTTTGCTTCATAACTTTATCGTTTCTTCATCATTATCATTATGAGTCCACAAACATCTGAATACCATCCTACCCTAATTGACGTCACGATTCGCTGCCTCCATCCATCGCTTTAAGATTAGATTAAAGAAAGTTACCTACCTGCATTTTATTTTATTGTACGACGGGGAAACGCTTGGCCTTAATCTTACCGCGCTTAAAGTAATGTCAAAGCAAACAGTGGAAGCGCATTTCACTCGGAATCATCAACGGTCTGAAGAACTGGCTATCTTACTTCTAAATGCCAGAACACAAAAAAATACCGCCAGAGTAAGCGCCAGATTTAGGTAAGATAATGGTACCATAGCTAATACAAAAAATACCTTACCTCCTCTTCGGTCTAGGGGTCCGCCCACCAGTATCAGATCCAGAGGTCTCAGGTTCGATCCCCAGAGGGAGTACAATATATTGCTTTGGTTGGTGGTAGGACTTTGTTTCAGTCCACTTGGCTAGCTACCACCATCTGACCTAATTCTGTCGCCATAATAACAATTCTTAAATTGTTGTGATCCGGCATTCAGAGGTAAGATAGCCAGTTCCTCAGTTTGTTGAGGGTTCCGGGTGAAGTGCGCTTTTAGCTTCAGCGTTATCATAACTTAAAAAATCAGATGAGATGAAGGCCACACACCTAACCGTCGTAAAAAAAATGGAATAGCAAACGATGGTCACCAACGTCCACCTCCAAAAACAAGAAATTAGCGCTATTAAAGCTAACTACACTTAAACAAAGTCCTACCACCAACCAAACCAAGCACAATATATTGTACTCCCCTGGGGATCGAACCCGGGACTTTGCATCTGACACCGGAAAGCGAACCACTAGAACACAGAGGCGGCTACATAATGAACTAGGTATTAGTACGATAAACTGTAAAAAGGAAAAAATATAATTGTTCCGTTATATTTATAACCAAATACATTTTATTGACCGCCGTACATACGTCTGTTACTGCTAAAGATAAAGCTATCAGTAAGACTTGTGTATAGCCTATATTAGGAATGCTACTGCTGCCAACGTGTTGCCATTGGAATAAATATAATAATAAAAAACACCTTGTTGATCTTATCTTACTGCATTTTATGATATGGCGAAACTTTCTGTGTTATTTTGTTTAGATCAAATCTTGCAAACCGAATTATAACCACTTCTTAACTGAGCTGAAATGTTTCATTCACATTTGGTTCTGACAATACAATAAGCAATTTTCAATATTGTAACCATAATCATAACAGCCCGTAAATGTCCACTGTTGGACATCAGCCTCCTCCAAGACAGGGGATTTTCGTCATAATCACCACGCGTGGGCATGCGGATTGATGCTTGTAGTATTGGTGTTACGTTTATTCCCTTTGTCGCCTTTTACGACATCCTCAGGAGGAAATGGAGTGGTCCTATTCGTTACCTGGAATCAACTCGGCGAGTAAGCCAGAGAGAATGTTGTAATACTTGATAAGTATCTACTAAATCTCTTGGTTTTATAAATTTATTTCTCAAACAATATAATTTTGTTTTTAAATGTTGTTTTGATTGTTTTTACTTAATATTCTTGCCAATTACTATTAATTATTTTGGCCCCTTCAAATAGGATATTTTGTTTTCCTTAGAAAGTCATAAAGTCATATGTGATTTAGGAACAATGTTGTTATTAGATTGCCCTGTAATGAGTTTATGTAAAGTGTAATTTTTATGAATGTTTTCTTTTATTTTACGACGGGAAAAAGCTTGGCCCTGCTTTCCCTGGTTTCAAGTTATGATAAACTTCACCCGGAATCCTCAACAAGCTGAGGATCTGGCTATCTTACCTCTTAATACGTAAATGTCCACTGTTGGACATCAGCCTCCTCCAAGACAGGGGATTTTCGTCATAATCACCACGCGTGGGCATGCGGATTGATGCTTGTAGTATTGGTGTTACGTTTATTCCCTTTGTCGCCTTTTACGACATCCTCAGGAGGAAATGGAGTGGTCCTATTCGTTACCTGGAATCAACTCGGCGAGTAAGCCAGAGAGAATGTTGTAATACTTGATAAGTATCTACTAAATCTCTTGGTTTTATAAATTTATTTCTCAAACAATATAATTTTGTTTTTAAATGTTGTTTTGATTGTTTTTACTTAATATTCTTGCCAATTACTATTAATTATTTTGGCCCCTTCAAATAGGATATTTTGTTTTCCTTAGAAAGTCATAAAGTCATATGTGATTTAGGAACAATGTTGTTATTAGATTGCCCTGTAATGAGTTTATGTAAAGTGTAATTTTTATGAATGTTTTCTTTTATTTTACGACGGGAAAAAGCTTGGCCCTGCTTGCCCTGGTTTCAAGTTATAATAAACTTCACCCGGAATCCTCAACAAGCTGAGGTTCTGGCTATCTTACCTCTTAATACCGAAAAAATAGTTTAGAATTGTTGTTATATAGACTAAGGTACTACTATGGTATTACTTAGGTATGGTGATACTAGCTACCACCATCTTACCATCCTACGATCAAAACTATAAACTGTTTATGTACTTAGTTCATATTTTTCGGATCAAGTTTTTTTTTTTTTTTTTTTTATTGTACGACGGGTAAGCATCTCACCTGGTAACAAGTTGAGATAAGGCCGAAGGTGGAAGCGCACTTCACCCGGAATCCTCAACAAACTGAGGATAACTAAATTATTATATTTGTAAATTTGTTTGCGATTGATGAGTATTTGTATCTTAATAGATTTGAAATGAAGCAATTACATTCTTGATATTATTATTATATGTGTTTCGAGTGAATTCACTGGGTCACAACATTTAACAACAATGTTCGATTAGTTGAATCGAATAAAGCACAAAAACTCGCTAATAGCGTCAGGATCCTCGTTGCTCAATTGGTTAGTACCGTTTCCGGCTTGAGGAATAGATGCGAGTTTGAGTCCCGTCACGGGTTGTGAGTTTTTGTATTATTTTAACATTTATAAATAGGTGCTAGATGTTCAAGCCGAAACAAAGTCCTCATGAACTTGTTTTGAGCAGTCTGCAGAGTTGGCATATAGGTTTTAGTGACTTTTTTCAGACGTAAAGAGTAGAAAACGATAAAGTTAGTGGTATCACACTAAATTGAATGTTTTTTTTTTTATTGTACGATGAGGAAGCGCTTGGCCTTCATCTCACCTGGTAACAAGTTGAGATAAGGCCGATGATGGAGGCGCACTTCACCCGGAATCCTCAACAAACTGAGGAACTGGCTATCTTACCTCTGAATACCGGAACACAACAATTTTTTTAAGAATTGTTATTATGGCGACAGAATTAGGTAAGATGGTGGTTAGCTAGCCAGGCGGACTTAAACAAAGTCCTACCACCAACCAAACCAAGCACAATATATTGTACTCCCCATAGGGATCGAACCCGGGACCTCTGGATCTGAAATCGGTGGGTTGAACCACTTGACCACAGAGGCGGTTAAATGGTGAATGTGGCATTCATTGAACATATTTGCCCCAATAGTCTCATCGTGATCTAACCCGGGAGCTGCCTGGTATTGTTTGTAAATATCAAAGATTTCTAAAAAATGATTGCTTGACACATGAATTAAACTTCGAAACACCGAAATGATTCAATTCTCAGACAAACGGAGGTAAATAAATTATGTCTGTTACCGTATTAAAACATTCATGAGTTATAACGCGGACCACGGGATGTTTTCACGATTCTGCTCGCTATCTGAGGCAGCACGACAGTTTTGCTAAGGCACCCCACACACGAAGCGGTATAAACGCAGCGTCAATCCATTATTATTTGAAAGTAAAGCGTGAAACTTCATAACATGCTTTGTCGGGCCTAGTGAGACATTTGTGAATTCCGTAACAATAATATGGACTAATATGTATAAGGGAAGCAGTCTGGTTACGATGAACCGGTACAAACGTTCTATAGGTAACCTACTGATAGAAGTGTGCTTAGGACATAATTCAAGTAAAATTATTAGAATTATTTTCGAAACTGAGACTAATCTAAGTTTCGATAAGAATACTGATATTTCTGTACAGAAAACAATTCAGGACACGTCCACCAGACCCTATTCGTCAGATCATTTATTACTTCCGCATTTGTAATTTTTTAAACCTCCAACAAATTGATAATCTACACAAATCTTCATTTTACAGATTCTATTACTAGTAAGACTACAAATAATTTGTCGGTCACCTGTCTAAAATATTTAAATAGCCTTGTTCGACACCCTTATGATGTAGAGGTTGGGCGTTTCCACGTAAGTCTCTTATCAAAACCCCTTTGTTAACCATTGTATCTAGTGGCTTGTACCCAACCTACAAAAACGTATACAGAAAAAAGCGTAGGCTTTCATATTTTAAAGTGAAATAAAAAAATATTATGTTAGTAAAATTTTTGTAACATTAAAAGCCAAATTTGAAACTATCACAGTTTCAATTTTAATGAAAAATTCAATCTCTAAATGGAAAATTGACAGAATATGCTTTTCTAGTTATAATAAAAAGTAATTTCTAAACAAAACTCGCGTAAAAACGCTAGTGTGTGTCTCGCTTTATAAAATTCCTTTGCTCGCGTTGACGGAGCGACGTTCAAATATCGAATTCAAATTACGATGAGAATGAGGGGATGCGGAACACTTCACTGTAAGAGCAAGTGCACACTGGTTGTTAAATAATATAATAGAAAATATATTCAGTAAAATATATTTTTGCTAAAAAGGTTAATGTGACCTAAAATATTACATTTGATTAATAAAAAAAATTCTAGTACTATTATGTAATAACATCAAATTTCAGAAAGATTTTTGTACACTTAACACAGGTTTTACTTAGTGTAGACTACTTTTTTACTTACTTACTGCAAGTCAAAAATCTGTTAAAATAAGGCCATTAAATATATTTTGTTTTCTACGGTAAATAATGTTTGTGTTTTGAACGCAAAAAAAATATTTGTATTGAGATTATCACGAAATTTAATTGCCAGGCTACCTATTGTGAAAAAAAAACGGACAAAAATGGGACCATCCCTCACAGCTTAAGAATTAACCTCTCCTACTCACCCCGCAGTAGAAGCCGACTAGAGCGGGGATTTCAAGGGTTCAAATTGTGAGTCATCACAAAATGGGTAGTTTTTTTTTCTATGTTTATTAACTAACTTTGAAAATACTGTGATCATGAATCCGCCCGCTAAGCGTGGTGATGGTAGGTACAGGCATCGGCATCCTCTTAAATGCTGTCTCCCTATTTGTATTGCGGGCAATTATCCTGTAGTGATTTAATTAATCCCTCAAGTTTGTATATTTTTACATATATATTTATATATATATATTGTTTGTATATTTGGGACATTTTTACATTATTTTAGTGGACGCTTATAAGCTTTTGATAAACTTATATTCTGGAAGCAATAAAAATAAAATATATAGGTACTTATTATTTTCCTAATCTAGTTCCTATAACATATAATGCTTAGTTTGGGGCTAGATGGAGCTATGTAAAACAATTGCCCTGTAATAAAAAAAAAACTGCACAGAAATATGCAGTGCGAAAAGGTTTTGAATCCTATATGCACGCCCCTTTACATGTCGTGATAACGCCAGCGCCGCCTTCACGAATGTCTTATTAAACAAATATTATATTATAGCAAAAATGGCATAACGCTATTGACATTATTTTGTGTTCTGTCTATGGGCCGACGTAATTGGGCCCTGGTTTCACGGTTTTCATGTTACGATAGGATATGGGCATGACTGTACTTTGAATTGGAATATTGCCATACATGCATAAATACTTCCAACTAAAGCCAGCGTACTGACAAGAAGGAAAACACCAAACTCTTTCTCTCGACGGTGACGCGTACATTACTTGACAAATGTCCTTTTCACACTTTTACCAAAGTGTTATTCACTTTATTATTGTGAGATGTTATCCGTGGCTAATTTAACCTTCCACAAGCCAGACATCGTGAGATCTCAGTGTGGGGCAAACTTCTAGTAAGTATACCATGTTTTAAAAAAATACAATGTATTAGTATCATAAGTAAACAATAATAGGCCCCCCAAACAAAAAAAAAACATCTGTATTTATCACACGAATATATGTCCCGGGTGGAAATCAAACCCACAACCTACAGCCCTGAATACAGAGCTATGAAGTGTCACATCGTTTTAACACGTGAGTCAAAACGATATCTTATTCAGCTTCAAGGCATCAGCTATTTTCATCACACAAATGTTTAACCCGGGTGGGAATCAAACCAACAACCTACAGCCCTGAAAACAGAGCTGCGAGGTCTCACATTATCTTAGTCATCTTCAAAAAATCCGTAGGTAATAGAAATAGTCAATCCGTAGGTTGAAGGGATTTTAGACCGATAACGCCAACAATCATAAATTGTAACTGACTACTACTTAATCCATAAAGCCGTTGCTCTAACCTCCACCTAATAATTTAAAAAAGAAACAATGAATCTCCCAGAGCACCCGTAATTCCGGTAATAACACAGTGCCTGTCGGTTAAAACCTCATCATCACCTATTGATGGCGCGACGCCGGAAAGGGGTCAATGGCGATTGCGATGACACCTGGCCGATTTTTAGAGTTCTTTACAAGATAAGTAAACGTTTTAAATATTCAGAACAATATTACAAGCAAGTGAAACGTCTTAATTCCCATCATCCCGTGAAAGCAATTGCAAGACTAAGCCTACACGAGAAAAATCATTAAAATCGGTCCAGTCGCTTAGGAGGAATTCAGAACAAACAGACGTAAAGACAATCATGATCGCTAGTTACTGCCTGCTAAGTTTTACTGGAATACTGTAAAAGCTATGAAAAAAAGACAAGTCCCTTACATTATCAATCCGCAGCCATACTTTACCCACATCAATACAATACAGAACTAGACTTGTATTTTTATATAGTATTTATTGTATTTATTATGTTAATACGAGTCTAGTTCTGTGTTGCCAGTACATACCCTGTTCATCATTTCCCGACAGAAATCTCTTTATCCCTTCTCTTAATGAGGAGGGTTTACGTTATCACCACGCTTAACAGGCTCTTCTTAAAAAAATATTATATTAATAATAATAATTGTGAACCCTCAAACCCGATATCGTGACCCCCACCTGTCCGATAATTTGGCAGGTGATTTGAAGCAATGAAATGTCAATGTCATTAGCGCCGTCATGGGAACAACCACTCTACTTCCTGTTGCACAAACTGAGACATCCAAAGATATAATTTAGCAAGGCCAGGCCTTATTATCATCACTACAACTGTTAATTGATTCAAGCGTTTCTTTGCGGTAATCCATTTAAATATAGCACTTAAACTAAATAAACAGTCAGCTATTCATGTAATATATCATCAAGCAAAGTGAACTAAAAAAAAGTAATTTCTCCGTCGTAAGTTCGACCTTAGTGTTGTCAAATTAACTTTTTAGGTGATTTTATTGCTGACTGAATCTAACATTTATAGCCTGCTTTATAATACTAACTTGTTGAAATAAAACCACTAGGTGTCCCAATTGTTTCCAAAAGTGGAAGTGGGATTTTATCTTGTTCTGGATACAAAAGATCACGCCTTCGTCAATTTAATGAGAAATCTTGTAATTATTTACTTCCGTCATTTTCAGATTTTCGTCAGATTGCGAAAGAGCACGTCTTGCACTGACTCATCTCGGGTTAATATTTCCACAAATTCACGAATCAACCACAATAGGCTCGTAAGTTTTACACAGGAAAAAAAGCAATCAGCTGAGTAACCTCCCAGATCACAATAACCTTTATCTTGTTGCTACACATTCCATAACATCAACAGCCCATTAGAGTCCAGTGCTAGACAGAACCTCCTCTAAAGCCTTTAGGTTCTGTTCTAATCACCACGAAGGCTCATATACCGGTAAAAAAGTGGTATCGTTATGTTATGTGTATTATGTTGTCACAGACAACAAAGATATATGGATTATTTTTCAACGCTTATCGCAATATAAAATGGCAAACCGATTTAACCAATAGTCTGTCTGACAATTTTATTTAAGACTTTGCGCATTGACTTAGACAAGCGAATACCTTGTGCCTAGTTATCAACCGTTTTGTGTCGTTTTTGTCAAGAACTTTAACCTGGTTATTAACAGAATCACCCCTAATATGGCAGCGGTATACCTAATGAATCCGTGTATGAACAGATCTGTACTTATACAAACGAAACTCCCAGTACCGCTACGAGGACAGTAGAGTGTACAGAGCCTATAGCGAGTAGAAGAGGAACTAAACTGCCTTTTGGTGTTCAACCATCTTACCTAGGTCTGTCGACATAACAACAATTCTAAAATGCTGTTTTCCAGCAATTGCCACATTACGTTATGTTTAACAATAAAAAAATATAAAAAAAACTACTATGTTTCAACTAAGGTTCTTCTAAATTTTTTTTTCCTTTTTCTGTTCTCCTATGTATGTACGTACTTATATATCAGATATCTAAGCTACTCATGTACTATACTTATAATGCGTGGGTAGCTTACGCTGTAGTTTTCAGCTGTTTTGTTTGTGATATTTTTTACTGTATATTGTGTGTACAGGAGTTAAGTACGGCTGGAAGTAGAAACTTGGCCAGGGTTCATTTCACTGTGACAATGTGTGGGCGTGGGTTCGTTGCAGTGAGAGCACAGTTCGCGATGCCTTATCTAGTCCACGGTTATAGACATAAATCTTTGTAGGCCGCTCCGCGTGGGTGCCCGAAATTAATCGAATCGATCCTTATCGGTTTAATAAGTGATATCGTTTTGAGATTTTTTGAATGAGTTCGAGCGTCAATGGGAAATATGGATTTATAGCGTCCGTTTCTGGGTAATAATGTTTTTATGTTCTGCAATTATGTCACCCAAATACATGCAACATGATGATGATGATGACCTAGATACAAAAAAAAAATACCTAGTAGATGCAGGCATGACCTGACAATTCAGCTGGCAGAACCTCTGCCTTCTATGGAGGTTGGGGGTTCGATTCCCACCCGGAACTAATGTACATGTTAGATCCGTGTTTTCATGTATTGTATCATATGTATCTATTTTCAAAAACATAAGTATATAAGTATTGAGCCATAAAATCCACTCCGTCTTTATGCAATAAAGTATTCTAACGAAGATCTGTTTCTCATAAAGCAATCCTACTCTTAATCTATGACCTAGATCTAGGCGCTGAAAAATATATGGTTTTCGTTACTACATTACCCGTTTATAACAACAAATCCGCTACATACCATTTTTGAGCTAATCTAATATGAAGACCTCCTCCTATAATTCATAGCTCTAACTTCATCAGTCATTGTCTAGTGTTGGGCAGAACTGTTTCAAATTCAGATGTTCTAGCAACCATCCACGCTTAGCAGGTGGATTGGTGATCGCCGTAATTGTGTTAGATCTTCCAATAAGTAATCACCAGGGACCTTAGAACGACAGCATACTAGGTTCATCTTCTGGTGAGATACCTAAATCGACTTTTACAAGGGAGTCTTAAGGAAAGGTCCATAATATTCTTGTGTACGATACAGAATGTTCATTCATTCATTCTTTGTTACATAAATGTGTAAACACATATCTAGGTTCTGAAATAGTAGGTATAAAGGCACGCCGGATATGGTGCAGGTTCCCATGACAATGCTATCAGTCGCAATGGGAGCTGCGCAGACGTCGTGCGCAGATGTGCCGACGGCCGTATCGCGCCCACGCAGTTTCCAGACATCACTGTGTGGATAAGACTGCGGCAGGCTTATAAATACTAATATATTATATTATAAATAATATTGTGAATCGACTTGCACCTTTGACGATGTTCTCACAATCATCCATTGAAAATTGAATTGAATTGAATCAATGTCTGTGTTGCCTGAGATTTTTTTCATTTTGGATTTAGTACTAACGTGGGCCACGGAGAGCCTACACAGCAATCTGTGTAGGCTCTCCGTGGCCCACGTTAGTAGTGATATTATAACATATTATGTAGATACCAATGTATCTACATAATATGTTATAATATCGGCTTGATGTATACCATAAGTTAGAGATCGCACCAAATCAGGTTGCTGCCATAGCATATGTCATCTAAAAGTCGATCAAACCAGTATGGAAAATCATTCGTGGTATTTCTTTAAGATTTTCTAGTCATGTTCGGACGTGCCTACCCCTTAGTATATTGTGGTCCTCAAAATATCCACGTTTTGAACCGTGAGTTTTTACAGCAGATAGGCTCACGTTTGACTGCAATCTTGTTTGATGTTTGTTTAGTTTCGTTTTTTGCCAGCCATTTATGATCGTATCCACACTAACCTGTCCCAGTCCATATACCGTGAGTCGGATAGCAATCTATCAGGGCGCGTTGTGCATGCTCCTCTCAGGAACATTTTATTGCTATTCACATTAGCTGCTTCAAAACACTGACTTCTTTACCCATAAAGTGTTATGGCCACTTGTACAAGTTATCATATCTTGTGGGCGATAGTAACTGTACATTATGTACAGTACTAGCATGCTTCTTCGGAATGTTTTCGGATCGGAAGTGAAATCTGTGGGAAGCATCGAATTCTAATGACCAAATATTTGGATTTCCGAGCTAAGAATACGTTCTCGGAATCTCCATCGGAAGCCTCCAAACTCGATCCGATAAGGCTTTCCGAATGTTAAAAAATAGCTATTCTGCTTTCCAATCTAGAATAGAGTTTTTCAGCAGAATCAAACAATTCTGCTCTAAAACACCAACTCTCTTAGCTATACCTTACTATACTCTTCATATTAGCTGCTCCAAAACAGAAGCCCTGTTTCTTGAAGATCTCTTATACTGAACCCTTACTAAACAAGCCCAACGAACATGTGACTGTTTTATGGTTCCGTGCCCAAAGGGTGCACACAGAACCCTAATACTATGCTTGCGAAGTTCCTTCGTCCATCTGTCCGTCTGTCTGTCAGCGGGCTCTATATCATGAACCGTAATAGATTGATAGGTAGTTGTTTTATTTACTGCAGGTGTATTTATATCCACTAGGTATAACAAAAGATATTAATATGTAAAATTAAAGGGCTTCAACAAGAAATGTGATTTTTTGTGTCTGTCCACACTTGGCTTGATATGTCTCGTGTGATGATAGTGACATATCAATACATTGCCTCTATCAACATCTCATTCATACGAACACCTTGAAACAAATAATTTCGTGATCATTGTATCAGTGAGTCATTGCAAGCTAGATCCCACGATACCACCTGCGTATTCTACTGCACTGCCAGAGAACTATCAGCTATAGAAATAGTGTGAAATTGCAGGAAAACGATGATGACTAAAGTATAAATACAGTCATCATCATTTTCCTGCAATAAAAATGTACCAACCCTAACCGGTCAATAAAGTTGCACTGGTTGCAGTTGGTATTTTTTTTTCAATTCTCCAATAAATAAACTAGTTCATTAATAAACAAAACTTCTCAAAAAAAAACATCCATATTAATACACTCTGAATTGGAAGTAAATAGTATCATAGCACTGCGACATATTCGTGGATGACGGCATCCATTTTTTTTATGATGGGATATTTAATGATAGCTATTGACTTCTAGCCAAGGACGAGGTCTACGATTGAGTGAGCTTTCCCAAAAGGAAAACTGTCTTCCTCGCGCCCTGAGGGAACACGCAAAACCTTCAGTTTTTCAGTCATTCTGTAATACTGTACATAAGAGTTTAACGACTCTTTACCAAACAAGAAGAAACATCACACAGAGATATGCGTCCAGTTGAAATAAAGTCCTCTGGATCAAGACCACATAACCAATCAGACGAAGGTATTCTATAGTCTTTATAAACATTCGCGATTAGAACACATTATTTCGATTCGAAAAACGGGTATTTATTGCGTATTTTACCTATACCTATTCCGACGTTTCGGCGCGATAAATACCCGTTTTTCGAATCAAAATTTTGAAGGAATTCTAATTTGTTTTAGAAAAAAAATAAAAAATAGTCTTTATAACTAAAACTATAGTCTTTCGCGATGCCTGGTTTCTATAGCTTATAGCTTCCTCCGTCTCCGCAATAAGCATTCGATATAATCTGATTGATGCGGAATGAATGGTTTTAAGAGAATTACTTCAGCCTGAGATGTGCACTTAACATTATTACAAGATATGCAATAACTATAAAATAGGATACTATCTACGTGTTCTGTTAGGTACCTACATATTTTAACATTAAATTAAATTACACATAGTCTATAATGTGTAATCATGACATAGTATTATTACACATTACGCTATCTAGCTCCAAACTAAGCAAAGCTTGTTATATGGGATCTAGATATATTACTAGATAGTGGTAAACGTAAACGCGTTCGAGAAGGTATGGAGCAAGTAGAAAGCTCGCACTAGACACACTGGTCAAATAGTAGATAGGCTCAAATGTTGGACTAATATGAATGAAATAAATGGACTATTCGATCCATTAAATCGCCATGGTCGGTGTCCATCAGACGATCTCTACAGGGATGGAGCCTACTTAAGGTGTTCTTTTGTGTCCTAGAACCACATTAACAAAACACTCAACACTACACGTTAAATGTTTTAACTATCTTGATCTTAGGCGTTGATTTAAAAAACAATACAAATTATCTCGCAAAGGCCATCTTACAATCACTTTGCAAAAACAATGTATGAATCACTTCGCCCACATTTGATTTGAACTCATTAATTGAATCAGTGCTACACTTTGGTCTTAGTATCCTTTTGTGTATGTATATGGCAGGTTACAACCTGTACCTTGTGGATGTTCCATTGTGCCAAGCATGTAAATATATATAAAGAATGGAATTCGTTGCCCTCTTCTGTTTTTCCACACTAGAACAATCTTGGAGTCGTCTAGTTCAGAGTAAATAGGCTCTTTTTGGATAAGCGTGCTTCATGTCAGGTCTTTTGTTGTTTTTAAGGTAGTTTTTAAGGTCACCTGTATGTTAACCGCTTGCCTATCAACAATAAAAACATAGGGTAGTAGATCTTCCCCGGAAGATTCATTTTACAAGGACTACGCTTAAAATTATTTTTACGAAATTCAAAATATGAACAGTATTTTTATAACAGTTGATAGAAAAAGACGGCAAAAGTCTCTAGTCATAATGGCTAAAGCTATGTCATTAGCACCATGTCATTCCTATGAATTAAGGGTACACTTGATGTTCTCACAACACGATAACTTGAGATATGAGGACTTGAAGTGCTCTTTGTAAAAGTGGGGTAGTCATGTTGACATTTTGTTTAGGTGCGAACATATTTTAATGAATAAGGTTCCGTCAATTATTTTTTGTCAGTTTTTATTCGTTTAGGTTAAGATAAGTTCTTTAATTAGTGGATATGTACCCAGTATACTTATGTTATGTATGATTTTACCCAGTATGATTATGATAATATTTAGGGGTGAGTACACCCCTGCGAGAGATGCGGTGTGCTATGTTGCGGTGCATATCATACGCGTCCTCGACTTTTGCATAACTTTGTGGGAAATTTCAATTATATAATGGTCGTTTAGTGCGACTTATAGTTAAAGCCTTGGTTGTCAATCAAGATTTTTTTCAAGCAGTAGGTACCTCTTATAACTACCATGTAAAATATTAATTTTGTCAAAATCACTATATTGCACACGCTATTTTTAATATTGCAAAAACGTTTCTCCTAAAACATGAATAACCCTAAAAGCTTAACGTTTTGACAGAAACGTCCGACGTTATTGGATTAAACAATTACCAACATAACAAAACAGTTGAACCAACTTTTATTTCAGAACGATAAAGTCTAAAATCGGATAAACATTGTGGATTTATATTTGTATGATCGTGTTCTATCTACAATAGCAATAATTAATCTGAAATCAGAATGTACCTATGAAGGTTAAGTATTGAGTAATAATAAATTTTCTACATCGGTTCTATACAAAACGTTTGACAGAACCGTGGGTGGTTTTGTACTAGTTCGTATGTGGAGTGGAGTTTAATGAATGAAGGTGTCACTCAATGCGCATGCGCAATTATCTGTAGACGAGCTAAAAGTGTCAAGAACTTACGTAAAGGAGGCCCAGTAGTACTGTTCTCTCAAACAAACGTAGTTTTACGTTTATACGAAAAAGCCAAATTTTTTTTTGGATATTTATTGAGGATGAATAATTGTAATATCATTCTGACTACCTTCTATAATTATAATTGTTTTATTTACCTACTTTTTTAGGGTAATATGGTGGTGACTAGCCAGGCGACCAACCAAACCAAGAACGATATTGTACTCCCACTGGAGATTAGACCACAGATGCGGTCAAAAAGGTCTTAAAGACTTAATGTTTTCAGACTTAATTTTCAGAGTTTTCATTTTCATTTTCACCGCCATGGTCTAGTGGTTCGCCCACCAGTGTTAGATCCAGAGGTTCCAATTTCGACCTCCTGGGGAGTAATACTCGTATATTGTGTTTAGTTTTGCTATAGGACTTAATTTAAGTCCGCCTGGCAACATCTTACCTTAGTTTGTCGCCATAGCAATAATTTTAGCTTGTTATATTCTGGATCTCAGTAACATCGACTCATGGGCGAAAGCCTATGGTCTTTTGGTTAACCCCCTGAAATCTCAGACTTTGATCTTTGGTAGTTCCTACATGCTGAGCAGCATTGCCGATACTCCTCTTCCTCTCATTGTTTTGGCAGATAGTTCCATTCCGTATTCTGTGAAGGCCAAGAATTTGGGAGTTATTTTTGACAACCGTCTATCTTGGACTCCTCACATAAATGAGATTAGTAGAAGAGTCTATTTTACTTTCCATTCCCTCAAGCGTCTTCAGAGGTTTTTACCTTTTGAGACCAAAATCATCCTTTCCCAGACTCTCATCCTCCCTCTTCTCGACTATGCTGATGTCTGTTTCCTTGACGCCACGGAGGAACTTTGGAATAAACTGGAGCGTCTTCAAAACTTGGGCATCCGATTTATTTTTGGTTTGCGCAAGTTTGATCATGTCTCCGAGTTTAGATCCAAACTTAATTGGCTTCCTATTCGCCGTCGCCGCGATCTCCATATTCTTTCATTTCTTTATTACATTCTCTTCAATCCCCTTTCTCCAACATACCTCCGTGAGCGATTTAAATTTCTTGTTCCTCGCGGTGTGCCATGCAGGTCGATTGTCTCTCTCCGTCTTGCAACTCCTCCTCACTCTTCCACACGGTATGGTGATTCGTTCACCGTCCAAGCGGTTAGGCTGTGGAATTCTATTCCACATACAATTCGTGCCTCCAAATGTCTAAACATATTTAAGCTGAAGCTGAAAGAGCATTTCTTATCTGCATAGTCTTTTTATTATTGTTATTACATTATATCTGTGTATCATTTACATATGTATTTATTTGGTATTGTTTTATAAGTAGACCAGTGTAAGTATTTATTTAATTGTGTGTATTGTATTATTCTGTAAGTATAAGAATATAAGTAGTGTATTGTTTCATAATATTTGTGTATTATGTAGTAAGTATTAGGTACATAGTTTTATGTAAGTATATTGTATTGTATTTATTTTATATATGGTAGGTATAACTATATTATATAATTCATGTACACTATACCCATTTAATATATCGCCTCTCTCACATCAAAGGTTTGCTGGAAGAAAATTCTTAACAGGGTTAAGCTCGCCTCTGTACATGCCTTTTGTTATGATCTTTTATTTTTTATCTTGTTATTATTTTTGTGTGTACAATAAAGAATTACAGAATTACAGAATTTAGAAGTAAGAAAGTTCCTCAGACTGGTAAGATTCCGGGTGACTTTCACCTTTGGCCTGATCATAACTTGAAACAAGGTGAGATGAAAGCCAAGCGCTTTCCGTCCTATGTACAATAAAAAGGATAGTTTTATTTTTTTGTGTAGGGGTGCACTAATAAAGGAAGGGCATTTCAATAGTATCCCATAAACCAGATAGCCTATTGTTACAGACTCCAAAGCTCATGTTCCTGATATTAACACGTCCAGTGACATCATTACTACAAATCTCACAGCGGGTATAGGTACTCCTACAAATCGCTATAGAGGACCTTTTACACGCCATCTTAAACAAACATGATCAAGAAAATTGAAAGATTAGAGTGGAAAAATAATATGTGACTTACAAGTGTTCGTTTTCTTGTAGTTTTTTTTTCTTCACCATCCGTATCTTAAACATGAGCTTTTTTCTAACCAACTACCCAAAAAAAGAACATTCACGATTTGGACTGTTCTATAAAAGACATCGCAACCACCCGTTTTAAAAAATTAAGCTTTTCTAATTAACTTCCCAATTTCTTGAATTGGACTGTTTTAAACCGACTTCAAAAAAAGGAGGAGGTTCTCAATTCGGCTGTATGTTTCTTTTTTTGTTTGTTTGTAACTCGATTTTTCCGTCAATTCGAAATAGATTTTGATGATTCTTGTTATGTTTGATAGGCCATACTTTCGAAGTGGTCCCATAGAAATTTTATCAAAATCGGTACAGTAGTTTGGTTTTTATATCAAAAGAACTGGAAAAAATAATGTCATTCAAGTAAACGAAATTGCGTATTCTGCTTAACTGTGGTGTTTACGGTCACTAGAGATCTATTGAACTGCTTACCTTCCAGAATCATCATCATCATTATTAGGGTTTTGCTATAATTACCGCTCGGCAGGCGTGTTGTTCCTCGCAGTAATTATGATAAGTATCAGTCCCACTGAACTGCCTGCCTTCCGGTAGGTCTAGGGTAAGGCCATTGGCTTCATCATCAAATGACGATGATGACGATGTTCACCGAAACTCCGTAAAAAAACAATTTAACCTAGCATTACAGGACAGGACATTACAGGACATTAATTTCACACAGCGCCATCTAGCCCCAAACTAAGCATAGCTTGTAATATGGGAACTAGATTACGGATATAATACTTAGATACATTTTTTTTTTTTTAATTTGTAAATACATACTTATCATACAATACACACCCAAACACAGAACAAACATCTATATTCATCACGCAAATGTTTGTCCTGGGTGGGAATCGAACCCACAACCTACAGCGCAGAAGGCAGAGTTACTACCAACTGAGCTATGAGGCTTGTTGCATTGTTTGGGCTAAGTGGAAATGTCTTATGATGCATTCTTGCTATAAATGCTGTTTACTTGTATCATCATCACCATAACAGCCCATAAAAGTCCATGGCTTTTATGCGGCAAAATACAGGAAAACATGATAATGGGAAAGATCGTTCCCATTATCTTGACAAAGTGCACCCCTACACTGCACTACAGTAGGAACCGATTTTTGACAATTGTTTAGGTAATCTGTATTTATCTTCGTTCCCATCATTGCGAAGATATTTCCCTGAATCCCGTAAAATTGCATCCTCACGCCACTTTTAAATAGGGTGTCGGAGACGTCGTGGTGTCGTAGGTTTTACAACGAAAAAAAACTTTAAAATAAACTTTAAAAAAAAAATGGAACCGACTTCACCACTATAAATTAAAAATATCTCTAAGGGTAAGTTCATAATATAATTTGAAGGCGGTGCCATACAAAGCACATGTTGTTGTGCTTGGCAATTCGGCACCAACTTCAATTTATAGGAACTTACCCTTAGAATTATTTAAAAGTTTTTAGTGGTGAAGTCCAATTTTTTTTTAAGCTTATCTTTGATAAATACATAGTAATATGTCACCTCATTAAGTCGTTTCTGTCCATAATAAAACATTAGTTGCCTCAAAAAATCAAGCTGATTTCGCAATTATCTCCATATTTTGAAGACAGTAAACTAAAACCGTGTGTGTCGTAAAATTTGAATAAGGCATTTCATAAGACCTTAAGAGTAGTAGAGCAATGCTGTGTTCCGGTTTGAAGGGTATGGTCGCCAGTGAAATTACGGGCACGCCAGGCTTAACACATATATGCCTCAAGTTGACGGGCGCAATGCAGTGCCACGTAGGTCATGTTCTTTGTTAATGTGACCCACGCAGTAAGGTTTTTTTATAGGCAAGATATATACATCAGGTGGGCAGCTTGCTCATTCAGTCTCACATTTTAAGGCAAAAAAACACGTTTCTTGTAAGGTAATAAATAAAACATATTATTATTGATGTTACATTTTATTATAAATTTTATATAGCTATTCAGCGTGGCAATGCAGTCAGTGTCTTGGCCTAGCTTCCATCTGGTACTGGTCTGGAACAGTTGAGTTACCTATAGGCCGTTTATAACGGCCCTTAGATAATCTGACTGATTCCTTTGTACATAGTTTATATGTACATATTATTAATTTTTAATAATTTTTGTTTTATAAAGCGGCAAAATAAATACATATTCTGTGAAAATTTCAACTGCATAACTATAATGGTTCATAAGATACAGCCCGCTGACAGACAGATAGACAGATATAGACGGACGAACGGGCAGCGGAAGCTAAGTAATAGGAAACACCCTTGTTGGCACCCTTTTGGTACGAAACCCTAAAAACATGCATTTTGAGCCCAGTGAAAAGGGTACTTTACTCTCAAATAATTTCACCATTTATGGACATGTAAATTTTGGCGAGCGCATCTAAATAATGCCGCACTCTTGGATGGGTTTATGCGTTAATTGCCACGCGCTAGGATATGCTATTATTGCACACAGCCATCCAATTTAAATCCCGATATTTATGGACCCTATTTGCCTGTAATAAGGAGTATAATTGGTTGTTTTAAGGGTCTCGCAGTGGTGGGATATTGGAAGGTATTGTGGGTTTGCAAAATATTTTGTAATACCTCACGTGACCTGGGGATCGCCGGTTTTACAATATCGTACGCTATGTTTGGCAAGGTGCAGACAATTAAACTTGGCGTATTAATAGCAAGAGGTCGAAAGATGGAGGGTCAAAGGAAATTTAAACTCGAAATTATGATTCATCATTATAATATCACTTCGCATACGTCCACTCCTGTACAAGGTCTTCTCCAATCGAAACCATACATAGATCGTGAGCTTCCTTCGTTTATCGACTATCCACGACTGGCACAATGTCAAGTCGTCAATCCAATAAGAAAAATCTTCACACAATCCGTTTTGCGTTTAGTCCTGGTCGCCATCTTTATTCCCCAGCGGTTATTTGCGAGATGACTCACAGCCACTCTAACTTACTGAAATTGAGAACTAACATGGGTTCTAAATTGGGTTCTAAATTAAACGGTATTCAATTTAGAACCCACAATGATTATAATATCATAGGTATCGAGACATCCCTGCTATTCTTATAAACCTTTCTTGACATTAGTTCTTTGCTCTATGGGCTTGATCGTTAAAGAATGAAGAATGGGATCTCCCATACATTTTACTACATAAAAAATACGTGGCAAATAAAGAACCTCCTCCGCCGAAGTCGGTTAAAAAATACAGTTGAGTTTGAAAATTTGTAGGCCAAGCCATTTTACACGAGACATAGTTTTTTTTATTTTATTTTACTGTAACTAATTTTACTGTACGACGAGGAAGCGCTTGGCCTTCATCTCACCTGGTAACAAGTTGAGATAAGGCCGAAGATGGAGGTGCACTTCACCCGGAATCCTCAACAAACTGAGGAATACATTGATTGCCGCGAATAGATACATCAAATAATTATTTTTACTGTGATAACGAAACTAAACTGAGAAAAAAAAAATAGTAAATTTAACACTGATGTACCTACATAATTAAATATAAAACATTGAAATGTCCAATTCGATTTCACATCACATCGACGTCCACTGCTTGACAGAGCCTCCTTCAAAGCTGTAGGGTTTTGTCATAATCACCACGCTTGGCAGGCAGATTGGTTATAGTAGAAAATGTGTTGATAATATATCGAAAGAAGCTGTCCTTCTTCTGGTGAGATCCCTTAGTCGGCTTTTACGATATCCATGGACAGAGTTGGAGGGGTCGAACAGATTTAATCTAGACAGAACACCGAAAACAAATACGTTGTAATATAAAGTGAGGATCCACAAAGGAGCAAAATGTTTGCAATGGCACGTTCACAGTTCTATCGTCTCCTTACATTACATTTTTACTGAAAACGTGACTTCAGTATTTGTTTTATGTAAATTAGCGATTTGTCCGTTTGTCCGCTGCCTCTTCTCATGGACTGTTGATGTTCAATTTTTTATATATCACTGGCTTCTTGCTAAATAAATTCCAACCATGTTACTTTGGTAAAAGGTTGAGTTTTGATAAATTTTAGTGTATGAGAAATACTTGCGCGCTTTGGTATTTTATAAAGCTGCAACAACGTGTGACATGAATGATTTTGTATGTAAGTCTTAGGTTGGCTCTAAATTAATAACACGGTTTATTATATCCTAGTCTTAGCTTATTTTTTTTTTAATTTAGCGGGTTTTATGTTCGATTCAAATTATTGGGTTCCGAAGATCCGAAGATCGCTATTGACCATCCCAACCCTACAAGGCAGCTGCCTGAAAATTAACCGACATGCTGTCGATCTTGATCTTGGCTTAATCTTGAGAACTGGCCCATCATTATTTCAAGATATGGCGATTTTATCAGCTCTATATCATATCTTTGAAGTCAACTAGTATAAACACTAAGCAGAGGATACACAGGCATAAATGCAAAACGCCACATTCAGAATGCAAGTTAAATTTAACAGATCCCACCCACCCATAAAACTACCTTAAATGGGCTTCAAAAAACTTATTTAAAACGTGTGGAATCTATTTCGCTTCAAAATCGCATAACTTTATTCTCGCTTGTCACTTGATTCAGTTATTAGCAGTTAACGACACAACGAGACAAATCTGCACACAGAAGGTGTAAAGGCACTTTGTAAAGACACGCGGTAGAATTTTCACTATTTAGATAAAGATGGATAAAGTGAAAATTCTGTTTAATTTATTAAAATTAAATTCCATTGAATATTTTCATAAATGGAATCTTGTCGAAATTTATCGGATTACTAGCTTTTACTCGCGATTTCGTCCGCGTATTGGTTTTTTGAAATAGGTTCAAGTATTATATTATAAATATATATATTTGTTGGATATCTGGATAAATTTGACCGATTAGCTCCTACATGGTGTGCAGACACACACACAGAGGGTTCTGACCCACATTCCCAGACAAAAAATGCAGTCTTTTAGAAGTCTTAGTGCCGGTCCGACTCACGTTTGAGATTTTATTATTCTTTTATTCATTTACCACGAAGTAAGCACAATATACTCACACCAACTTTGTTATTATACAGGTCGAAAATAACAATTTATAAAAATGTTTCATGTATGAGAACACCCTATTTTTTTGTTGTTTCTTACTAGTTCTTATTCTTATTATTAGTCAGGTCTGAATATTGGACACCCCACCATTTATTTCTGAAAATTATTAAAAACCGAAAATATGCCATAACTTATTCCTTATGGGCAATCAGCATACTAATTTTCAAGTGCCTGTCATTTGTGGTTTCAGGGATATGCAACATTTTACTCCGACCTTTGAACGCCATTTTGAACCTCTTGGGGTGCGAATTTTCCAAATTCCTTTATTATAGGACGCCTACACACCAAGAAAAACATACCCTCTAAATTTCATTTCATATACGCTCAGCGGCTTAGGCTGTGCGTTGTATTTAGTTGAATCAGTCAGTCAGTCACTCAGGACATGTCCTTTTATGCATTAGAAGATTACTGTGTATCAAGTAGTCAAGTTACATTAGTCAAGGGTCGTAAATACAGTCACGTCAACAACCCGTTTATGTAGCGGTTAATTGAATATTGGACAGAGCCTCCTTCAAAAATGGGATGGTTTTTGCCATAATCACCACACTTGGCAGGCGCGTTGGTGATCACAGTAAAGGCGTTATGTAACATACAGCAAGGAGCTTCCGCTTGCTCTGGTGAGATCCCTTAAATCGGCTTTTATGACATCCGCGAGCTGAGTTGGAAGAGGTCGATTCTTAAGCTACGACTCCGTAGCAGTCGTATTACAGCCGGGTAAATTAAAAAAAACATTTGTCGTTGAATGCCTTTCGTTATACCGATTTCAAAAAGTATAAGCACGATTATTATACCATGCATTATTCAGCAGGAGTTCCGCTGTCATCATCGTAAGACCCTGGTTTACATGGTTCATAGAAGAGTATCACACATACAATCATTTTAAATGAGCAACGCTCTTAATATGTATTACTATTATTTACTGAACAATAACCTGAAAACCCTTTATATTAGAATAGAATAGAATATAATATAATTTTATTTGCAACAACAATTAATTATTACACAAAAAAAAAAAAAACATTCCATTATCAGACCTTGGTAGTTTTGACATTCATCCATTGCATAAAGAGTAATCAAAATACACCAGTTTATTATAGAAACCAGGACCAAAACATGTACATCCCGTTATTTCTGTTAAATAACAATGTTTTTTGTTTTTCTTTACTAATAAAAGGACCCTCTGCCCTACAATTATTAAAAAATCAAAAAACCATGAATCAAGTTCTGATCTATTTCATTTGAGGAATCTATAATGATACAATAATTTTGACCTTTTATCATGCACGGTTTCAGAGTTAGGGCATACTTTTAATAAAAACTTTCAACCCCCTTTTGAACCCCTTAGGGTACGAATTATCAAAATCCCCTTCTTAGCGCTCATTTTCGCATCAAGACAAACATACCCTCCAAATTTCATGTCTCTACGATAAGCCGTTTAGGCTGTGCGTTGTTATCAGTAAGTCAGTTAGCATTTCATATTATTACTAGCTTTTGCTCTGTTAAGAAGTATTATTATTAATTAAGTATAGTTTTTGCGGCTTTATTTTTGTTTAGCGTGTGTAAAAAAATAGGGCCTACAAAACTTATAAACGACAGTACATTCTTCAAATTCTCCATTAACGTTCAGATTTTCTTTAGCCATTTAAAAAAGTCTAACCGACAAAACCTATACTTAAACCAAACGAAAACAAAACAAATGCCTAATACAAAGCAGAGTCTATAACCAAAACTACTAAACCGAAACAAAACAAATGCAATATCTCAAAATCCTTTATTAGGGGATGCCTATGTCATAGGAGCTTTATGCATGCAAAGTCTCAGCCCGATCGGTTTAAAATTGACAAAGTTTCATACAAACTTTCATCCCCTATTTTATCCCCATGGGGGTAGAGTTAATCAAAATTCTTTCTTAACGGATGCCTACGTCATAACATCTACCTGCATGCCAAATTTCAGCCCGATCCGTAAAGTGGTTTGGGCTGTGCGTTGATAGATCACTATGTCAGTCAGTCAGTCACCTTTGAGCTATATATATTTAGAAGATAGACGAAGAAGATAAGATAAGATAAGTGAAAAAACAGATCCAGGACAAAAAAGCTATATTTCCGATCAGAACTTTCCGTGTGTTTGAGAATCGCAACACAGATGATCTTCAGAAATGGATACAAATACCCTAGTAATTTGATGCCAATTTCGCTATTTTCACTCGCGAGTTTATTTCACACCCATCCAAAATGTATATGTGTAAATAGTGTAGCTGACTAACTGACGATCAACGCCTATCCAAAACCGAAGGTCTTTGAGACATGAGATTTTCAGAGTAGCTTCCATTCAGTGAAAGAGTGCACTAAGAGAGTGTTTCAGGAAATTCCCACGTGTTTGGAACTATTTAGCCTTCCGCGTTTCACTAGTAGAGTACCTATCTAAATATGTTTATTTAACCTGGCTTTAAAGATCACTTCTGTCTAGCGGAAGAATCCAAGCAAAAAGCCTCCCAGTAATAAACAAACATCTAAAACCATGTTGTACATTCAGTACACTTTTTGCTCACTAAAACATCAATAAATTAACACGCGGTTCTATGTACAATGGTGTGCAAAAACCAACAGCCTCGTAACCACTTTATTTTGACCGCAGCAATCTTCGCAAACGTGGCAATAATGTCAGAGCAAAAACTCAAAACTGATGCGAAGCTGATAAAAAAGGACGTGGCACATTATCTTTTCCGAAAACCTTGATAAGTAGGAACATCATAGTAATTATGTATTATATGACAAAATATTCATCTAATATCATTAAGTATATATATGGGCCTACCTATATAATTAAAGGTAAAAATATTCCAATTCTTGTTGAACCATGAAGTTTGAAATTTTGCAGTAGGGATTTAGTTTTTCAACTTTCAACTTGTTTTCAAAGCCTCAAACTTAGCATAGTTTAACATCATTACAATCATTACATCTCACTGTTACGGGCTGTTGGCAAGGATGTCAAAGCTCAGATCTAGAAGTCCCGGGTTCGATCACCAGGGGGAGTTCAATATTGTGCATGGTTGCCTCTACCACCGTCTTAGCGAATTCTGTTGCCATAGCAACAATAAAAAAAAAACACCATTTAGAGGTAAGATAGCTAGCTCCTCAATTTATTGAGGATTCCGGGTGAGGGGCGCTTCTACCTTCAGCCTTCATAACTTAAATAATTGGTGAGTTCTGGTGTCATCTCAACCACTTTAGAATATCAAATTGCGTCTGAACCAGTAGCTAAGTATATGTTGCAGTTGTTTACAATTAAACATTATGTTTCACGGTTTCCTTGAAACAAAGGAACCTGGATGGCACTGCTGCTCATTTTCGTACCTCCACGTGTTCAGAGAGCAGAACATCCTGTGGTTCAAATAACTCACAGAGAACAACGTGTCAGCAATGACTGCTGACCGCACGGTAATGCGCAATTATAACTGAAACGTACGGTCTACGCAAATTTGGTACGTTTGCAGAGATGGCTTTGGTTTTTGTGTGTTTCATTCATGAGACCTTGGATCAACCTTGACAGAACCAACAGTAAAAAAAGTAAAAAAAAGAATAAAGAAGAAGTAGAAAAAAGCTTCTACTGCCACTTTTAGGAGCTGTCGGTTTTGCCCAAGGTTGACCCAGAGAGTATAGGAGTGAAGAAAAAAGACAGTTTAGCTTTTAAAACACAGCTTAATCTCTTCAGAATATCAGATCTCTATAATGGAAAGTTCCGCAATTATTCGTGTACGTACTTACAGTTGGGGTTCGAACGCCGAAATCAATAGTATTGTTTTTTTTTGTCATTGCTCAGATCGGGAATTAATTGTGTGTTTAGCTTTACGGCTTTAAAGGCAATGAGTAAGAAATAAATTAAATTATGTCATCCGGTCTAACAAATGATACAAAAAAACCTATAGCAAAAAATATTTATTTGTCTATCAATAATACAAGAAATGGGCGTGTAGATGAAATTGAACACTGCGCATGCGTAGGTTAGCAAGTTTGTTCCGATAAAAAATATTTGGGTTTGTTTTTTGGCATGACTTAGGCATCTTAAGTAACGTTAAGAAAAAAATACGAAATTGATTGAGAACCTCTTTTTTCTTTTTTTATTGCAAAAACAAAATAAGATGACACAAACAAGAGTAAAATATAATAGGCATGGCTAGGGCGAGTTTAACTCTAGCAAGACTTCTCTTCCAGCAATCTTTGAAGAAAGTGTGTTTTTATTGAAATGTTATGAGAGATCTTATTTTTAAAATAATAACTATTACATAAAAAAATACCGAGTATCGTACTATTACGCCTATCAACTAATTGCTTTTATCATGATTTAACATTTTTAAGTTATTTCCTATCAATGCTTGTTCAGAATGATTAAACCAAAAAACCCACATAACAAGTTTGTTAAAAAACTCGTGAAATTTTCTTTTTACATGGAAGAGAATAAATTACTGTACACACAAACAATTAAGCAATCTTCGAAATTTTCAAACCGTTACAGTTAATACAAAAAAATGGCGCCTGTTCACATTAAAATTAAAGCCACACAGCCTAACATGCAAAAATAAAACTTGACTCATTATTACAAGGCTCAAAATACATTTCGTGAATAATATGTAGCTCTGTATTCGTAAACAAGATAATTGTTTGTATTTCGAATGCTGCGTTTTTTTTAAACGGTTCTCCTTGCGGGCGCGTTCTGATTATCGCATTATTTGTAAAAGATTTTTGACAACCAAGTACAGTTATTATGAACATCTTCAAAAATTTTTTTTAATGTTGAAGATGTTTTCACTGATTGACATTAGGTAACCATAACTGCCTATAAGTATTTATTTCTTTAAATTATTTATTCGTGCTTCGCCTGCTATTACCCGTAAATGTGACTTGTATGTTATTTCCTTCCTCATCCGTTCAGAAGTTGTGGCAAAAACAGTAATAGGTTTAAACATATAGCAAACAAACATTTGCATGTTTAATGTTTAACAAGAATAATTAAAGAGGTAGGTAGTAACTGATGCTCGTACTAGAAAATAATATTTTATTGAAGGTTACTTACCTACATTTGTCAAAAAAAAATCGGCAGTTAATCTGTTTTCGGTTTTTATATTTGCATAATTTTCGATGTAAGTAGATATTTATTTCATTCGAAATTTAGATTTATCTTCAGCTTGTGTGAAATAACTAAACCAAAAAGCAATCTAAATCATACATTTTACTGTAAAAGACAAGTTCACGGAACAAAACGTGCATATACAATTCTCTGGGCCCGTAATAGACACCCTTGGGCGCTTGTGTGATGTATGTAACAAATAACTAGTGCTAATTTCATATAATGGTCATATTTATAAACTTCGGAAGCGAGAGAGGTCACGTGGCCAAAGGTCGGGATAAAGGCGTGTACAGAATCAGGACAAAAATATTAAGATCAACGAAATTGAAGATTTTTTTTTGACTGGGCACTATAACACGGCGCTATTTACGGTTTGTACCTGAAAGGTGCCAATGGGATACTATTACTAAGCCTCCGTTATCCATCCGCCCGCCTGTCAGAACGAAGAGCAAAAAGATCTGCATGTTTTGCTTTGAAATGTGGGTCTGAACCCTGATTGTACGTATCCGAATCGCGCTTGAAATATATGATTTTTAATGCTTGAAGCCTTGAAAGGAGACCAACATAGGTGAAGATTAAAAAAAAAAGTAGTAAGCCTGATCTATAGTATCAATCAAAATGATCAAACGGCTAATTTACGCAAAGATTATCCAACATAAAACCCACTTCCTAGGCTTGTCTAGCTTTAGAGCAGAGCTTCCTATGAGCTCCTAAGTCTTAAAAACTTCATAGACCTCATCCTTATGAGGTCTATAAACGATGTAGCTAGTTTTTCTAAAAAGGACAGGCTCCGCGCATCGACGCAACATAGCAAAATGCTTTAGCACCGGACTAAGGCAAGAGTCTTTAGCAAAGTTCCAATGTTATTGTGACGAGTAAAGGCCATTTTCATTGCAGGATTTGCAGCAGGTGCTATTTGCAGTCTGCAATTGTCATTCTAGCATTTAGACCCAGCCCTATAATACCGACACAGCGTAGCGTACATTCTGCACAGTCCCTAAGTAATGGCCTGTGGAATCTTAAATCAATTTAAAAACAGTTATTACGCTCTACGCGACGGGTCCCTTATTGTTTTTAATGGGTCTGCATTTCGGATCCAGAATTATAGTGATGGGTCAACACAACACTTATCAAGTCCAAGGTGGTTTCAGCTAAAAATAATCATCATCATCATCATACAATAATTCTTCTACACGTTGTTGTTCACTGAACACCTCTGGACGGATTTTTATGAATTATTTTTGTGTTTGAGTGGATACCTTGATGGCTTTAATTCACACTGAGACTTGGAGAGTGGCGTTGCGCATCACTATAACTATTTGAAAAAAAATATATATAATACCCCAAAAAGGCTACTTCAAAAGCACTACAGTAAATTTGATGGGGAATTTGTTAAAATGTCCATGCTTGTAGGCAAGTTGGTGATTGCAATATTGGGGTTAATTACCATGGAGATACTGTTGCCTAGCCCATGGTGTTAACCGTCATCACCTGCTACAACATCCAAGGGTTGATAGGGAAGGACCGATATGCTTTGCTGATGCCGCCACGGCCTGAGAACAACCCAACTCCGCCGGTGGATATGGTAAAAGGTGACTGAGGGATCTCACCGATCACTGAAAATGTTGGCCTCATCGATTTTTTGCACTAATATAATCTTGGAGTCTTCAAGTCCAGAGTGAATAGGGTAGTTTTATACAAGCGTATTTAATCTCAGGCTATATTTTCAGGGGTTTTTCAAATAAGCATGGCTCATGGCTGTCACCAATTTTTATTTTTTAGCAATCATTTAATAAGTAGTCTATTTTAGTCTTTGCTATTCTGTGCATTAATCAGACTTGGGAAAAGAAAATCCAGCAATTGATTTAAAGTCCAAGACTTAATCTTTCCCATCACTAGATATAAGATAAGGGATTATTATGTAATCAAGCGCATCTGGCCCACAGTTTTTGAGTGCAATAAAACATTTATTTTGGACAGCGGCTGCGATTTTACAAGTGTTTTACAAGTTTTTGCTTTGGTCACGGTTTAATGTTTGCGTAGAAAGTAGTTTTCACTTTTTACATTGACGTAGCGTAAGTAAGTTTTTTGTGACAGATTAATTGGTATACTTGCCGCCTACAATGTTTGGTTGAGGCAGAAAATAAATAGGATGTAATTGCTGTATACTTTGCAGAATTATTCAGGTATAACAGAGTAGGTAGTAGATATATTGGTACCTAAAGTAACAAATACATGAAGTTCAGCAAAAAATAAAAACAATCAAGAAAAACAAATTGCATTAAGTTACTCACTACCCAACAACTATGATTGATCAGTTATCAATAATATTGAAACTTTGAGAGTTTATTTGGTTGTAACTTTTTCTTGACTAAATGGCTGAACGGATCATAATGAAATTCGGCATGGATATTATGCCATAAGGCACAAAATAGACTACTTCTGAATCAGACTGGCTATTTAACCTCTTAATGACTCCATTAAGATGACAGATTTAGGAAAGATGGTGGTAGCTAGCCAGAACTTGAAACAAGTCTTACCACCAACCACACCAAGCATAAATGTGTACTTCCCGTGGGGATCGAACCTCTGGGTCTGGTACCGGTGGGCAAACCACTAGACCACAGATCACAGGGCACGTTAAGATGTAGTTACGTATGATCAGCCATGTCAGATGGACTGCTCGCAAAGTCTGACTCCATAATAAAAACAATATTTACGCTTACAATTGAAGCAGTTGGCCAAACAATCGTTCAAGCAGTGTAAAGGTAACTCAACTATTCCAGACCAAACGAAAGCGTGTCCAAAGTCACTGGCTGCATTGACACGCTGGATAGCCATGCTAATTCACTGGCCTAAATAAGAGCCAACCTTTAGGTCACTCGTATATGTAGTGAAAAGAGATTATTTGTACGTCCATCTGCAATATCGAAGATACAGTCTTAATATAAATACGCAGCAACATTATTGAGCCACAATACAGACCTTTACCCCTATTTCCTACAAATAAAAAACTTGGCGAGTCACGGCGTAATAAGTAAATATCGTGCGAACCGGCCATATCATTGCCACTGGGCTATTCGTACGTAATCTAGTAACAAACAGTTAAGGGGCGGATAGTCTTTTGTTACCTTTGGTACATTTTTATAACTGAAATTATGTAACAAACTACGAAAATGGAATTTTACTCTTCCTTTCGTAATCGATCACAAGTTAACAAAATGTTTTCCATGTTCGAAGCTGGTTACGAAACTCAGCTACGAAAGCGGAAAATTGTTTCTCATTTGATAACCGGATGCGAATTTTTTTTTTTTCATTGATAATAGTCAAGCGTTTGACCACTACCTTACATTTAAAACAAGTAAAGATGTGGCCAAAGATGGAGCACGCTTGCTTAAAAGGAACCTATTTACTCTGGACTTGAAGACTCCAAGATTGTACTCGTGCGGAAAAACAGACGAAGGCAAGGAATTCCATTCTTTACCAGTGTATTGATGATAAAGGTATAGGCGAAAGGATGTGTTCGGCACAATGGAACATTTACATTTACGATGAAAGTTCAACGCCTAAAAGGGTCAAACTATCATTGAACTGGAGCGAAGTGCCATTTAAAATAGGTACGGGATGAAATTGCCTTTTTTTGCAGAGAACACATACGCCTGAGTTTTGGAATCGTTAAACCGTACAAGATTTGCGTCTCCGCATTCAGACACAAAGTTAAGCTTGAGTTTCAAGCGCTCCAACATCTCCTTACGGAGGCTGAAATTTACGTCCGCACTACCACGTGGACTGGAAAAATATCTGTCAACAACTGTGCTATCATCTGCGTACCCATAGAATCCGGGTATTAGCAGATCATTGATATGAAGCAGGAATAGATTTGCTGATATGTTCTATCAGCAACTCTATTCCATTAATTACCCTTGAGGTACCCCGGTATTGATAGCCAATAGATCAGACGAACGGCCACTAATGACCACTCGAATCGATCTTTCCCTGAGGAAATCTGTGATCCACAGTAAAAGGTTGGACGGTAATCCGTAGGAAAGCTTGCCCTTGTGCCAAACCCTATCAAAAGCCTTCGAAATGTCTAGAGAAACTGCCATAGCTTCCACGTATCTTTCGATGGCTTCACTCCAGATGTGCGTGGCATTCGCTAAAAGATTCCCTGTGGATTGTTTTCAGCGAAAGCCGTACTGAAGATAGCTAAGGAGATCGTCACACTCTAGATTTGCCAGGAGTTTACTGTTTAGTACACGCTCCATTGAATTGCAAATAGTGGAGGTGATAGAGATTGGCCGGTAGTAAGCGGGTTAGCTACCTTTTTTTGGGACAGGTTGAACATAAGCGAGCTTCCAAGATGATGGTACCTTACCGGTATCCAAAGACAGGCAAAATAGGCTAGTGAAAATCGGCGACAGTTCGGGAGCACACCTCGTTAACACCACCGCCGGGATCCCATCTGGACTACTGGCTTTGTTCACGTCTAGTGATAGTAGCACCTTGAACACCTCCTTTTGCTTAATGCGCACTTCTGACATGGATTTTCCGCACCAGGGAAGCGATGGAGCAATATCATTAGTAGTATACCTAGACGTGACAAGTCCGCAAAGAGTGAAGCAAACAAGGAGGCTTTCTCTTCAGCAGTATGGACCAGCGATCCATCAGGTTTCATAAAAAAAGTAAAATTCAAAAAGAAAGAGTAAAATTCCATTTTCGGAGCTGTTTCGAAGTCTCATTTACGAAAAAGAAACTAAAAGTCTTGTTAGGGTGTTCTATTCAACGATGTAAGCACCTATGTATTTACATACAATATATAAACCTAGAACTACTACCTAAAGGTAAAAATGTAAGGTAAAGTATTTTATTCGTAATCTAGTTCCCATAGTTCAAGCTTTACTTAGTTTGGGACAGATGGTGCTGTGTAAAATTAATACCCTGTAATATTTTAGTTACTACCCTTTTTGTACTCTTAGGCATATGTCCCACAAAGGAATTATTCGGGAGTTTAAATATTTTTGATGGATATTAGATTATTTATGACTTATAATGGGAATATTAAATATCCCTATGTTCAAATTTTCACAAAAAAAAACATGATACTGTAAAAAATAATCTGGATACCTACCATAAAAATGTGATTAAATAATGTTTTCATGATTGAATATTTAATTGTTATATTTTTTTATAAAATAATATATAATATATTCTATAATATAATCATTGCATATAATTAATTTATAAAAAATATATCTTAAGCTGGCACATTATACGAATCTAAGACCGTAATACCTTAATATATAAGACCGTAATAATTTGCTGTCAAGACCTGCTCCTGACCTTATCCTTGCCTATATAAACCTGATAGACATTAGCTAGCCCAATCTTGAATAAATAAATCCTGAATATTCACGCAATCAGGTGACGTCTGTGTTGTGAAGTCAAATGTTGTGTTTCCGCTGTGTAACGACTCTAATATCTACAAAAACGAGTTAATAGTTACCTTCTGGGTAGAATGGCTCCAACGTAGATCTCATCTTTGCATGACCAGGTTTTGAAGAGCTAAATATATTTTTTTATCGTATCTATATTGTTCAGAAAATAACCCGCTCTTAACTCGGATGATTCGAATAAGCTCAAAGCAATGCGGTATTAGAACAGGAGCCGCCGCTTCAATTATTATGGTCATGATTAAATAATAATAAAAAAATATATAATTCAGATTAGTCAAGTAGACAAATGATTACTTTGTGCGGAATCCTTGTGGATAGAGATGTGTTGATTTTAAGTTATCGATACTTCCGCAGTCACAATGAGGAAACATATAGTAAGGTTGTCCGGAAACCAGTGACGATTTCCAGACAGAATATCGTATGGTTCATCTTCGTATCGGGCCTATTCTTGCTGTACATCAGAATACACATATTTTCCCGTGTAACTTATATATAAGTATTTCTTATTCGTATACCTAGTAGGATCAAAGTGTTTTTTTATAGAGCAGATCTATGTTTGACCAAAATCATACCTGATGAGAAGCGATAATGTGACCTACGATTTAGTAATCCATTTTCATTACATTACCTGGTCAATATGACGCGGGCACCGTATTCCACTCCTTAGCCGTTTTCTAGATGAAAGTAAACCAAATCATTTAGTGCGAATGGGTGGAACACTAATGAGATAATGATAGTAGTCCATGGAACTACTATTCCATTAATGGAAGGGTGATTGCGGAATCGGATTACTTTCCATGTAAATCTGAGTTTTTGTAAATGATGGGGTCTATAATTAAGCGAGCTTTTCTAGAAGATAGGTACTGGCTCTCCCACGCATTGACGGAACACGGCAAACCGTTTAAAAGGTCTACGATAGAGCGAGTTTTCCCAGAAGCCACTGGCTCTTCCGCGCACTGACGGAACACAGCATACCGCTTAGCGCCGGACTTCGGCAGGAGGGTCGTCGCTAGCCAAGAGGATGTTTGCAGGACCATTTCAGACCTCACCAGAGTTGTAATCGCGCACCCGCAACCGCTAGCTTTAACCAGCTATCGCAACCACACCAACAGAACAGCAAGAGCCTCGGGCGTGTGAGCAGATCAATTTCTAGTCAGTTTCTAGTTATTTTTTGTCTAAAGTTTCTAGAAGATATCAATAATTAATGTCGGTTTTTACGACATCAATCTTACTATTTAGCCTGGCATTCTTATCATACCCAAAATTTATTTTGGAAGCGGAGTATCGATAGTTTAGTTTTTGACACCCGCCCGTCACTACTCCATTAGCTGCGCCGGCGCCGTCTGTAATCCGCTCTCGTTTTATTTCGCGGCTGCGGTCAGTTTGATTGCACGGTAGCCGTGCCCGCATTATGATGTAAATTGATTTATATGGCTTTTTGCAAGGATTGGATTAAATTAATATTTGAATTTGAATGTTGGGCCTTTGCTTTTGTCATCTCACCATGTTGCGATAATCTTAAATCATTTCAAATCTTATAAACTTCAGTGAAATTGGTTGATGATGTTGCATTGGTTGCATTTCGATTAAGCCTTACCAGGATATTGTCTGAAAAAGATCTGTATATTTTAAAGTACTAGAGCCCTCGTCCAAACCTTCACTACAAATTCATAATTCCAACAAAATAACATTGTTTAAATGTATATTCTCAATTCATTTTTAATGTAAAAGCCGACTAAAGGATCTTAGTAAAAGAAGGGCAGCAGCTGACATCTGTACCTATATTTAATCATACTTTTGCTGCGATTACCCATTCGCCAGCCAAGTGTGGTGATTATGGGCTGTAAAAAAAGAAGAAGACCATGACAATTTTATGTTCGCATGTTGCAAATAGCACCGAATCGATTTTACTAATAAATTCAACGGATCCTATAATTATCTACCATTTCGATTCCATTTCCTACGGAACCCAAATTACATTACGAACTAAATAAAAGGTAACCTCTACGCTAATTACATAATTAAACATAACTCTGGAACAGCTGAATTCGCTGTAATACCTTGCTGGCCCTCGTGGAGTATTAGAGCAAGCTATAGCTGTAGCGGCAATATAGTACTTCTCTCGCTTCTCCCGTGGATGTCGTAAAAGGTTTCTAAAAAATAAAATCAGAAAACAGCCAGCTACATTTTGAGCACATAACTAACATTGACAGTGACATTTTAAATGTTTTTGTCATACCTCATGTATATAACTTTGTTTTTTGGAATAAAATTATCTGAAACTAAAGCGTGTTGATTACGTCGAATTCTGTTCAAAATATATTTATACGTTAATTGACAAAATTACAGAGCTGAATCTTCAGCTCTCAACAGGCTTAAAGGCATCCGAAGGTTCATAATATTCAAGGAAGGCTGGTTCTCTTGTAGACCTTATTTGTGCCGAGGCCGGAGAGGCGTAAATGTTGTGGTCTCGAAAGAGGTTACCTATTTGAGCCTTTTGGGGTGGAGACCTTGGGTCCATGGGGTGCCGGTGCCCTCCGGGTTTTCAAAAAACTTGCAGGGCTTGAGTTACCTATAGGCCTTTTGTAACGGTCCTTAGGTAATTTGACTGATTCCTTTGTACATAGTTAGTTTAATTGTACATTTTATTAAATAAAAACAAATAAAAAAAAAAGTTAGTAGGTACTAAGATTCGCCTATTTTGATGGGGTATTTTTTTCTGTACACATTGCATTGATTCTAGAGTTTACTCGATTTTATACCTCTCTTCCAATGTTCTATTCCCATAGGGTTGTGCCGTCGTAATTAATACACGCCCACATTTATCGATGGTCGACGTGTGAGCTCGCGTAATTTTATTGTGAGAATTTATTCGATAGAACACTTCCCTGTTGGAAATTGTTTGGGAAATCAATTTAGACATTCTCTCTACTCTTTGTGATTCTGATTATTTTATAATCGTCTCAGGTTTTGCTCCCATGAAAATAATGTATAATATTGTTAATAGTAACAGTTGATTTGAATTAATAAGAAGGTGTATGATGACATACATTTTATCTCAGCTCCGTGCTTTAGACAGAGTGCAGTGCTTAGTAAAATATTCTACGAGGCAGTCGCGAATGGGCAAACATACCTATCATAATAATAAAACGTATAACTGATCGTCTACAGTATTTTCCTCATCATCATCATCGAGCACTCACATTAAATATATACATGCCTACTACTGTACGAAACACACTGGCTCGTAATGAAGGCAGGTTCACTCACTAACATATAGGATACCTACAAAATAAGTATAGGAACCAATTAAATAAAGTGAATTATCTAACAACACAGTAATTATATAACTATCAGAACAGTGAGTATTATGATACATTTTTATCTGGGCACACTCAGCCTGGCGATTGTTTCCTGGAAGAACCGAAACAAAGTTGACGCCTTCATCAACTATCGAATACTCACGAGTAAAACCCATGTTTAAATAGAGACATTACGTTTCATTTTATAGAAACATTACGTTAATTTAAAAACAAATACATCTTACCTCTAAAATGTCGGAACACAACAATTTGAGAATTGTTATTATGGCGAATGACGTTGGGAAGATGGTGGTAGCTAGCCAGGCGGACCCAAACAAAGTCTTACCACCAACCAAACCAAGCACAATCTTGCACTCCCCTTGGGGATCGAACATTTTTGTATTGTTTTTTAGATTCCACGACATTCGACATTTTGGCGTCCTCAGTCAATGTCGTTATATATATCCAGACCTGTGAACATTGCTCAGATGAAAAAAACGGTGTTCATCGCAATTGCATTTCAGCTTTATTTATTTCGACACACGCTGATAAAAACATTAAAACAAGCAACTGATAAAAAAACACGAACAAACAGAACACAAATTCGTGCGCTCTTATAAGTTTAATTAAATATTTATTCGTGTCGGGCGTGGCGTCCCGCCCCTAAAGATATCGATATTATTTTACTGATATGGATTTGTTGGGTGCATCTCTAGACTGAGCGTGTCGAGGTAAGCCCATTTTTTACCTTCGTAGATACAATATTTTTAGGGTTCCGTAACCAAAGCGTGCCAACGGGACCCTATGACTAGACCTCTGCTGTCCGTTCGTCTGTCTGTCAGCGTATATCATGAACTATAATAGGTTGTTAAAATTTTCACAGAGTGTATTTCTATTGCCGCTATAACAACATAATCGCTACCGATCCTTGGTCGAACCCATATGTCTGACTGTTTGTACCAAGGGTACGTGACTCTAATTAAAATAATATAAAAGCCAAGCAAGTAACCTCTCAAGCAAGAACCTCTGAATAAATCAATTAAACCTGATGGTTTCACTGAAACATTACTCTTATATTACATTACATTAATTACACTCTGCGTTACCAAACCCTGAGCATAAGCTTGCAATATGGCAACTTAAATATTTTGACCGTATCATACCGCTATAACTACAGCCATGCCCATTGTGACCTCTGTACCGACCGCATTCATCAGTTAAAGGTCAGGTGTACGATCACTTATCGATTTTTATGATGTCAGCGAAACCAAAGGTGATTCATGACCGTTTTTGAATTATAGGTACCCTTACATTGAGCTACTACGGGTCCGCGATAGGCTTTTTCTGGGGTTTTTATTTATTTGAAAGTGACCTTTTGACCTCAAGGCTTGCCTGGGCATTACGTTTCCGAGGACGAGGTCGATATACCAAGCTTTCCCAGATGTTGCCCTATTAAAGGTACTGGAACTCCCGCGCTTCGACGGAACATAGCAAGCTACTTGTTGCCGGACATTGGTAAGAAGGTGAACAAAGGACCCGGGCAACGATTCCGGTGCCCAGGATATACTAATGGTAAACCATGGTAAATCTCACCCACCCCAAATGCCTCCTTTCGCACTGGGGCAAACCCATGTCATTCAATTTCGAGTAACACGCCTCATAGCTCAGTTGGTAGTAACTCTGCCTTCTGCGCTGTAGGTTATAGGTTCGATTCCCGCCCAGGCCAATCATTTGAGTGATGAATACAGATTGTTTGTTCAGTGTTTGGATGAAGTACCATAAAGTAAGTATTTAAAACAAAAAATAAATGTATTTAAGTATTTTATCCGTAATCTTCTTCCTAAAATACAAGCTATGCTTAGTTTGGGGCTAGATGGCGCTGTGTGAAATGAATGTCCTGTAATATAAAAAATTGAAACGAACAGAAAGTGTGATCACACATAGCATTTTGACATTACGATTGGTACACTCTCGGATCCATTGTGCATGGAACAATATTGACAATTAACTCGTATCCAGGCCAACATAATTTCATAGAAATGCTTGAACAATAACAATAAAATAATAAGTCATGGTGTAACAAAACCATTAAATCAATATTATTCTTCGCTTTGGACTCTCAAGAGCTCTAAGGCCCACTTCGGAGAAAGCCTCAACAAGCAATGCGATCATCATCATATCCTTTCTCTATATCCCACACTTGGTTTATAAAGATGGGAGATAAAGAGATGGCGCTGGCACAATATGATCGTCTTCTTCCTCTATTCTCCTCTATCAGACGTTATTTCAACATTTAGGTATTTATTTTTATTGTATGACGGGGAAGCACTTTTGCCTTCATCGCACCTGCTATCAAGTAATAAGGTCGAAGGTGGAAGCGCACGTCACCCGAAATCATCAACTGCCTGAGGAACTGGCTATCTTAGGTACCTTTAAATGCTGGAGGGCAACAGACGTAGATAAGATGGTGGTAACTAGCTAAGCAGACTTAAACAAAGTTCTACCACCAACCAAACCAAGCACAATATTGTACTTTCCCAGGGAAGTACAACATTGACATGTATATATTGCACAGATATAGAGATCCTGAGGTCCCTAGAGAACCCCGGATCTCTATATCTGACATCGGTGGGTGAACCACTAGGCCGCAAAGGCGGTTGACTCTAAGATCCGTAATCTTGTTCCTAGTAAAACTATGCTCAATACGGGGCTAGATGGCTCTGTGTTAAAATTAAATATCACATACGTGGATCTATCCGTCTATAAGCCAAAGCATCCCAAAGAGTACAACAATCATAATTTATCAACATCCCCCGCTGGTTGGTGATCGCAGTAACACACCAATGTGTTATTTATTTACATTGATTTTCTAGTATTTCGTAAAAAAAAAAAATCGAGAGGCCGCTGGGGCTATCCGATCATACTTAATTGTGTTTAACAGCTGATATTAACGATGTTGACGATGAGTATGATGGTGATAATATGATGATGATGAAAGTACTTATCTTTCTTCGATTAGGGCCCCAGTACTCAACATAGTGTCATATAACATGCAAAGGTAACCATAAACAATCGGATAAAAGACTAAAGACCGTTAGTAATGGGCCTGGTAACGTCTCCGGCACAGCTTATTTCTTTTCAGCTCAGTCAGTGACTAGAGCTTTAGAAAATATCGACAGATTTTTCGATAAAAAAGGCGATTCTTTGCTAAGATGGGCATGTTCAATGTAGTCCCGGTCTCTGGTAGATTGAATGAAAATAAATTAATGCATCCATTCATTCAAGTTTTTTATTGTGCACAAAAATTATACAGAACAATTGATAATTAAAACAGCTAAGGCTAAAAAAGTACGACAAAATAAAAAAAAGTAAAAGTAGTTGGAGGAGTAAAAGTAGTTTAGTAAAGAAAAAAACAATGGGCGGTCTTATCACATAATGTCTCTTCCAGATGATCTCAGAATAAAGAGAATAGTAACAAGTGTGGTTGATGGTTAAAGTTATTATCATGATACAAACGACTATCGCCTGGGATGGAAATAAAATCTGTTACATATCGGGGCTGATATATTTTCATGTTGGACATAAGCCGGTAAGTAAGATGGTTTAGCCGTATTCTTCATGCTTGGCAAGCGGATTGTAGAAAATTTGTTGCTTTTTGTGATGGCCTCATCGTAAAACTTCCTTGTCCAGGAAAGCCAGATCAAGAGTTTACTATTCCTCAATCGAAATAACATAAAACATCACACATAAAACTGCTGTTTTTAGGCTAAGAAATTATATAATATATTGTTCATGGATGAGCCTTTTCATACGCACTGTGAGAACTTATAAAACAAATACGATTTCGTCAGCAATAAATTAATTATTCACGCAGGTTTGTTCAGCTCTCGAGCGATCCACTCATTATGATGGTAATGAGTTAAATTCTAGAGGAACTGTCGAAAGTGACGGAACTATCACTGATTTGTTCGTAGATATAATATCAATGTGAAATCACATCACACTAGGATGGTTACTTTTCTGACTATGAAGGAAAGTTATGTAGGTACCTATTCTGAGAACCTCCTTGGTTTTGCACAACGATTTCTGTGAACAAAACTGAGTACCTACCTAATGTAGGAAGAATATTTACATCCTGGTACATAGTCGGCAATGTAATTGGATATACAAGGAACTTTTTTATTTTTTGTGCAACGACGGGGAGATCCTTGGTCTTCATCTCACCTGATTTTCAAATTATGATAAGGTTGAAGGTGGAAGCGCACTTCACCCGGAATCCTCAACAAACTGAGGAACTGGCTAGTTTATCTCTGAATGCTGGAACACAAATTGGTTTTGTGCGAATAATATTTTGTCCTTGTCCATTGTTGGTAATGTTACTCAGTAATGTAGTACGAATAGTAAAGCGAAATACGTATACATTTTTTAAGCCGTTTCTCTTTTAAGCAGTTTCTTAAAAGATAGTTAATAGGTTTGACGTGTTCCGTCAAAATCTCCCAAACGACGCTTTTGTCGTAGGCCTCTGTTTAGCAGAGGACGTAATGTAGGCTGTAATGATGATAAGAATGAACATTTAAATGCAGCTCACAATTAGGTATTTGAACGGAATACACATTTGAAATACACAGATTTCAAAGAAATTCCCATGCGGTAGTAGGAAAGAAGTTTTGGAGATTCAAGATAAATAGAAATTGCTGTACTGGCCAAGCACATGCGAGCAGCGGCCGGCAAAAGTTGTATGGAAATCCATATCTGTCGTGTTTTAGCGGCAACATAAATTACATAGTAAACTCATATCTGTCGTGTAATGGGAATGATTTTTTACTTCGATACATGGCAACCAAGGAGGTAACTTAACAAAAGTTTTATTAAAATTTCGAACTGGCTTGCAAATTAATATTTATTAAAAAACAACATAATATGAACACGCGGGAAAAAATATTGTTGCTCGTCATTTATTTTGAAAAGTAATCTTATTTTCAAATAGAATTTTGCCTAGGTACTACGTAGTATTTTTTTTTTATTGTACGGCGGGAAACTCTTGGCATTCATCTCACCTGGTTACAAGTAAAGATAAAGCCGAAGGTGGAGGCGCACTTTACCCGGAATCCTCAACAAACTGAGGAACTGGCTATCTTACCTCTAGAGATTATTTTTGTTGTTATTGCGACAGAATTAGGTATGTTGGTGGTAGCTAGCCAGGCGGACAGGATTAAGCAATGTCCAACCACCAACCAAACCAAGCACAATATTTTACTCCCCTGGGGATCGAACCCAAGACCTCTGGACCTCCGCGCATCCTTGGCCACAACTAGGCATGGATGGACTTACATATGTGTGGCCACATTTACACGTTAGTTCATCAATGGTTCTATGCCGATCTCCTTTTCATATCCTCATGTGAGTAACCCATAAAACATTTAGATGTTTTCCATATGAAAGTCAATCAAAGGTTCCCACAGGCCTGATATTCGCAATATTGCATAGTAACGCACGCGCGGGCGCAAGGTCGTAACATCAGTCCCGCTAGGTTCGAATGCTTCTAAAGTACTGCTGAGCACACATTTTATTTGTAACATTTTTAAAATGTTTAAGTAGGTTTTAGCATTCTAGAGTGGTTGCCGTGGCGGTGCGGCTTGAGAAACGACTCAAAATCGATTTCAAAGTCAAAGTCAAAATGCTTTGCCTACAAAATCAATAAGATTTTGTAGGATCATTTGGAAACGTCAAATCTACCGCCTGTTCAGAATCGATTTTTTAAGATATAGACTAGCTATTATGTAACTTTATTTTTGAGGGTAATTCATGACTGCTGCATGAAGTTCTCTCTTACGAGCTGATGTTGGAATTTCAAGTCTAGAGTGAAAAGATTCTCTTCAGACAAACGTGCTCCAACTAAGTCATATATATTGCTGACTTTCTTTAAAAAATATACAAACATCAAACTTATTCAAACTTATAAGTACTATCAGCACAATCATCATCATCATCATCATCATCAACCTAAGCCTACCAACTGTTGGAACGTCTACAAAGTGTCACTTCTTTACAGCATCATTTTTCATAATCTTATTATGCCACATTACCTTCCAGAGCAGCATGAAATCTAAAATAAACTATGAATATCTAATAAATATAATATGATAAATATTATATACACAACGCCATGACTATTTTATATTTTACACATTTTTCCTTGTAGGTAAAAAATACAACAAAACTTTTTTTTTTGTGTATGTGAGTTTTTGACATTGAGGCTTGCCTGGGCACCTGAGCGCTGATAGAGCGAGCTTTCCCAGAAGCTGCCTATTATTTGTACTGGTACTCCTGCGCACCGATTGATCACAGCACCTGCTTTTTAAGTTCAACGGGCAACCCTACCCAGTCCTACCACCAGTGATAGGATCATTCAACTGTGCGTTAACTAAAAGTCAACGATTCCGTTTGCGTCAACTACGTATAAACTTCTGTGATCACCAGTACCAGGTGAACATTGTAATTAGGATGCTTTTAGAACATAGGCTCAAATATCTCAGGAATGTATCAGGCGTTCGCCAAAAGATCAGTTTATTCACTTAGATCTTTGTCAAGTAGTTGTCAAGCACTCATTTTATACCACTTCCACATATACTGTGATTGTTGCTAGAGTGTCACTGTGACGGCAAATTCACATATTTCTAGTTTGTTGGCTATACTTATATGTTTTTACGATGCAAGGCAAGGGTAAAGTCTACTAGGAGCAAGCCTTCTCAGAATTTCTATTGACTCCCTTTTAAAAGGAGTTAGCGCGATAATTTCATATCATGCAGAGAAAAAAGTCCGGTAACTCAAAAATATGTTGGAAGCGCATTTCTCCCGGAATATCAACAGTCTGAGGAACTCGCTATCTTTCGTCTTAATTCTGGAACACAACACTTTTTAAACAATTATTGTTATGGTGACAGAATGAGATAAGATGGTTATGGCTAGCTACGTAGACCAAGTCCTACCACCAACCAAACAAAGCACATTATTGTACTCCCTTATAAGGGACAACACGTCCACAGAGGGCTAGTCAGTGAGCAGCAAGACTATATTTCCTGAGGATGCCTCGTGTAGAGGCGAAACACGTGTCGATTTGATTTTTCAGAGAGATTTAGCGGATTTCTTACTAAATATTTTTTCTGTTTTCAGATTTTATTTTGAAATATGGATTTCCGCAAAATAACGCCTTAATCAATTAGCTACCCTTATAAAGGAAAAAACCCAGTACCTCTGGATCTGCCAACAGTATCATACCCCGCATATGATAAAAGTGGATGCTGAGTTGACAGGTGACAGGAGAGAGTGGAAATAATGTACTGACTCCGCGCCTAATTGTGGGGTAAGGGTAGGAAGAAGCATTATCAATTACTTGTACCACATGGAATATCAACCAAATGTGGATGACAATGATCTGTGCATCTGAAGTTTTTCATCATAGACCGGTGAAGTTGGATATTGTGCTAAGGTTTTGTAAGGTCAGATAAAAGGAAAAAAGGGAGGCAACGTCGTAGGTGGGAAGACAACATAAAAAAACTGTAGGAATAACACGGAAGAGAGTGGCACAGGACCGCAACCAGTGGAAAGTTAACCGCCTCTGTGGTCTAGTGGTTCAACCCACCGATTTCAGATCCAGAGGTCCCGGGTTCGATCCCCATGGGGAGTACAATATATTGTGCTTGGTTTGGTTGGTGGTAGGACTTTGTTGAAGTCCGCCTGGCTAGCTACCACCATCTTACCTAATTCTGACGCCATAATAACAATTCTTAAATTGTTGTGTTCCGGCATTCAGAGGTAAGATAGCCAGTTCCTCAGTTGGTTGAGGACTCCGGGTGAAGTGCACCTCCACCTTCGGCCTTATCTTAACTTGTAACCAGGTGAGATGAAGGCCAAGCGTTTCCCCGTCGTACAATAAAAAAAAAGTTCTCGGGGAGGCCTATGCTGGAAAGCAAGACAATCTAAAATGAAACCGGTGTAATTATGTGCATAAGTTAGTTCATTAGTATTCATTGTATATTGTAAATAAATGCTATTATTATGATTATTACCTATGTTCTGTAAGGACCTGCGCAATGGGCCCTATTCAGAAGGGCTTGCCAGTCTCGTCTCCATATGGCATGAAAAAAAAATGAAGATTTTTATGATAATAATTTGTTTTTTGCAATTTTGTAAAATAAGCGAATACTTGTTATTTGGCGAAGAGTGCTTTTCGTAATAAACAGTCAAATAAAATTGGTACATAGTGCCCATAAATGACTTCTTAATATTTGTTTTCACCAAAGAATGTTTTGCATTCAGTCCACAGTTCAATTCCCGACCACACACTAACGCATAGGTTGACACAACCACTTATTACGGAACAGTAATAAGAATAGATTTGCCTAATATGGTGGAATCTGAGGTATAGACACAGGACATTCCAGTTCAAGTTAGATGTATGGCCGTAAAGTAGTTATGAGCTTTGCGAGTCAAACATTCGCTGACTCTGTTTTATGTTGGCTTTGGAACTTGGTAACAGTGGACGGTACGATTTTCATCACGACTTTTTGTAGTTTTCTTGTTTAAGCTATACGTCTTGTTTACCGACATATTTCGCTTTATTCGCTATTCGTAAAACAAATTTTAGAATTGAGAAATCTTAAGCGAATATTCACATTATGTTAATAATCATTAGATATTTTGTCCTAAAACAATAGCAAATTATTATTATGGATTAATTGTGTGAAAGGACATGGGTATGAAAGGCGTGGACACAGTTGACAGCTTAGGACCGAGTGAAATAATATTTTGCTGGCCCCATCTAGCGTAGGATAACGTCATAAAAATGATTATGCTCGAATTTGTGACGTTTACAAATGTTTATAACACAACCCGCGACAGGACTCGAACCCGCATCTTTTCCTAAATCCTAAAGTGTCTTTATAAACATTTGTAAATGCTATTACCAATTGCAATCACTTGATATACAAATAATTGTGACATTAGCTATGTGAACATTTATGAACTGACTAAAATAATGACTTAGTAGCCAAAGATAATTTCATTCATTAAATAATGCATCAAATTAGTAACGCAAAAAATTATGCAACAAATCGTTTTTGGCGTTTTGGCATTTATCTCTAGAGAAACCCTAGATGGCTTAAAATTATTTTTTTCCAGATTATTCTAGTAAATCGTGTACTGTAAAACCCCTTACACATGACAGTCCAGTTCACATAACATCTGCTAGAATATAAAACCGAGGACATTACGCAAGCCGAGTGATACAAACTGCTGTCTTCTCTGCCTGCAGTTATTGGAATAATGGTCCCAGAGCTGATGTCTAAAACTACAATTCATCCCTTCATTTTATTTCAATTATTATTTAAATACAAACCTCACAGCTCAGTTAATAGTAGCTATGTCTTCTGCGCTGTAGGTTGTGGGTTCAATTCCTATCCAGGACAAGCATTTGTGTGATGAATGTTTGTTCTGTGTTTGGGTGTTGTTTTGTATGATAGTATGTATTCATAAAAAAAAAATATTAGCATAGCTATTCAGCGTGGCAATGCAGCCAGTGTCTTGGGAACGCTTCCGTCTGGTACTGGTCTGGAACAGTTGAGTTACCTATAGGCCGTTTGTAACGGTCCTTAGGTAATCTGACTGATTCCTTTGTACATAGTTAGTTTAGTTGTACTTTTTATTGAATAAATGTATTATATTTTCTTCGATATGTTAAGGATAAAAAAAAGGTATTTAAGTATTACAATCGTAATCTAGTGTCCCATATTACAAACCTTGCTTAGTTTGGGACTAGATGGCGCTGTGTTGAATAAATGCCCGTTTTTTTTTATTTATTTATTAATTTTATTTAAATGTAATAATTATCATCTAATCCGACCTTTACTCCAATACTCCAATGAGAAAGCCACCGTCCAGCAAAGCATGCTGATTTTGGTAAAATCTCCAATATTGGAGGAATGGCTTGAATATCGTTTAAGAGGAAGAATCTTACTAATTTAACCATGTCAGTAAAATATTATGCGAAACAGGTCTGCTTGTTTTACAGATTTTGAAATATTTTTAAAATGTTTGTCATAAAATATCAGTCGTGAGCTCTAGCACTTTAAGGTATGTTTGTGAATTACACTGGAAAATTACGGCCAGCATAATACGGAGCATTGTAAAATGTTTCGACTTTAGTACTCGTTACTAGTTAGAAGTAAGGCCTTATAATAAATTGATAGTAGGTACAAGGCAACTTTCAAAACCCTGAAATTAGGATGAACGCTTTCATTTATTGTTTATTGGTGATAACCAAGCGTTTGACCTCCCAGCTCACTTAAAAAAAAAAAAATTTGAAATGTTGCCTAAGATGGAGCACGCTTTTCTAAAAGAAACCTATTCACTCTGGATTTAAACTAAGAGATGTATAGGTGCAGAAAACAGACGAGTGCAAGAAGTTGAAATGTTTTAGTCTTTTATCTTTTAATCGACTTATTAAAAAATGGAGATGTTAGCTGATGATGATAGTCCAGGAAATACAAACCTCACAATTCACCACTGGGTCTTACTATAATAACTGGCAGTCCTCTAAGATATACTGGCAGAAGATACCACTAAATATTAGCGAAGTAAGTCATTCTGGAATTGCTTTCTCTAATTCATAATAGTATTTACGATTACTAAGGTCGCAATCACATCTCTCGCTAAAGGTGGCGTTCCCGTCATGGTAGCTTGCGACCAAATCAATAAAACAATTGATTCCTTTATGTGGTTACTCTGGAAACTGAAAAATTTGCCATGCAGGCTGCATGTTACTAATATCGACAACTTATATAATTTCTATAGTTATATTTTACATTTTGGTTCCGTTGACTGCTTTAATCTTACTAGCAAAGTTTACTCAGTTAGGAAATTGTCATTTAAAATGGGAGACAGCTCCTTGATCTTAAAACATACAGAGGCCTACCCAGAAGGAGCCTGTTAACTCTCTTCTGAAAGACATTCGGGTCGAATATAATGTATAATGCAGTGAACTTTTTGGAAAGTAATGATAATCAATTGACTAATGCGGAACATATACGATCTGTCAAATGTGCTCTGAATCACTCAAATTAAGCGACACTGCTAAGTTGAAAATGAATATGATCTTAAAATATAAATTAAGAGTTTTCATTTCAACCTAAAAACTTCTTTACAAATACTTCAAATACAAATACTTGTTATTCAATAATAATGATTATTGTACGATTAAATATTAACGACAACGAGAGAGTTGGCACGTACAACAAATTAATAAATTGCGCTTATGTACAAGTCACAAGTAATGTACAAAATGTTTGCCATTCGTAGCGGTTAGTAATAAAACACATCAAATTATATTTTTGAAATACACTGTATCATCAAATTGAATTGGTGTACTGTGAACAAACTAGCTTTGAATAACTGACCTGTAGGGATCATTATTGTTGAGGCTTAGTCGCTTGGTACTCGACCGTGCCTTAACCCTGCATCACCGCACCAAAAGGCACAATAACAAGTTTGGTCCATAAATCGCTGGGTCGGGGTCGCGAGGCACAATTAATAAATTAAGCTGGTACGTTAACAGTAGAATATTCATGGCGTATAGTGCATGATAAATGTAGTGCATGCGTGGTCAGGCTCCAGCGCGCACAATGCTGTGGCCGGTGGGTGGTTGAGATCTAGGGAGACTATTGAGACTTGTATTATTAAAAGTTTTATTTGTAAATGTAATACCAAAACAACAAAACTACAAGGGATGGGAAGCACAGTTGGGCAATTTATGGACCGTTATAAACGCTATAAGCAATTCAACCAGACCAGACGAAAGCGTGCCTAACACACTGGTTGCTCTGCCGCACTTTATTGCAATGCTGATTTGCTGGCCTAAATTTGAGCCAGGAACAAAGAAATGGATCTTCGTCACGATTACATAACTAATGCGATGGCAAAGACAAAGAAGTAGAGACCCAGGAGTAAAGAGAAGTAAAGTTCTTCGTCCGGGAAAGTCTTAAAAGCAGATCTATATCGACCGCGAAGCAGCATTGCTGGGTTTCCGTTTGAAGGGTTTCCGGTGAAATAACACGCACACAGTGTTCAACATCTTTACGCCTCAAGTTGATGGGCGCAATGCAGTGCAGTGGAAGTCATGTTCTTTGAAGCTCATTGATTTGATGTTTTTAGCTCGTTTAATTCATTGGCTAAGGGTAATTTAGATATTGATCTATTCAATACAAAAACAAGTAAGCTTAAACGCTTACTTAGTGATAGGTACTTTAACGCATAAGATTAGAGGCCCATCTTTGTTGTGTGTGTTTTTTATGTATGTACATACTTTAATTTATTGTTTTTATTTTTATTTTCATTAGTATAACTTATTCTTTTATATATGTCGTCTACTGTCTGTTTATTTTATTACAAATTCACTTCATTTATCTATATGTGGAAATTTTTAATTGGCCTTCTTGCATGTAGCATCTATGGCTACATACACTATTTAATTGACTACTATGTATGTTTAGCTGTAAGTTTTCCTAAAATAAATAAACAAAATAAAATAAAAAATAAAGGTATGACCGTAGTAAGGCTTTATTAAAGGCAAGAATTGCATCAGGTGGGCTGTTTGCTTATTCTGTCTCCATGTTGGGGCTAGATAGCACTGAGTGAAATAAATGTCCTGTAATGTTTATTATTATTATGTTGTATTAAAAAAATGTAGTATAAATAAACGTTATAATGACTAAAGTCAAATCCTTCTAAGCGGATGAAGTACCTTGTGTAGCACCTTTTTATCTTTAGATAATATTACAAGGACTATTGGTTGTCCGTAAAACCTTTAATTTTCTTTATTTTTTAAATGTAAGATGTAGTCAGTTTTCACAAGGATTCGTTTCGAATGTTGACAATATTTTCGAGAAATACGGGACATGCAAACATTTATCGTGAAATTATTCTATCTAGTGAAAAAACATTGTACAATTCCACATCTAAGTCTTTCGATTCCTTCTCCACGGATGCTGCCCCCTCCGGCGCTGGCCACTCATCTGCATTGTCTTAGCTGGTATTGTCTCGCGAGTATTGTTCGCTCTGGAGCAGAATGCGTCAGGAATGCATTGTTACGTATTGATAGGTGAAGGCGATAGGCGTTGAGTTCCTGAGTTTGACCTGGTGGTTCTACGATTATGCTTGGGTTAATTTAGCACTTGATCTGTGGCCTTTAGAGATTTGCGCTTGACTTATTACCTATAGAAATAACATAATTATTCCTTCTGAGCATATGTAGGATATACTAAAACATAAAATGGACTCAAGAAAAACGCCAATTTTTGTTGTCCCATACAATTATAGTTTCTCGTTAATTTCAGCATGCCATACGTACCACGCATCCACGCACGATAACCTGTAAAATTGTGAAGATTTCTCTCAAAAAAAAACATTTCAACAGCATCCACCTGAGAATGTATGTTTATGATCAGCGATACGCCTGCCAAGCGTCATGAATAAGCTCTGCTTAGTTTTCTGTTTGGGTTACTTTCAGAAAGGCCAAGAGCGTCAGTCTTCTGTTCTTCCAATATCGGTACAGCCCGTTGCGTTGCGACCGGTGCGGACCAACGTCCAGCTTTAGAGTGGATTCTTAAGGTTCCGTACTGAAAGGGTGCCAGTCGGACCCTATTACCAAGCCTCCTTTGTCCTTCCGTCCTTGCGTGTGCCTTTCAGTGGGCGCCATCTCTTAAACAATAATAGGTAGACAGTTGAATTAAAAAAAAATAAAAAAATCAGGACATTAATTTTACACAGCGCCATCTAGCCCCAAACTAAGCATAGCTTGTTATATGGGAACTAGATTACGGATAGAATACTTAAATACTTTTTGTAAATACATACGTACTATATGATACAACACCCAAACACAGAACAAACATCTATATTCATCACACAAATGTTTGTTCTGGGTGGGAATCGAACCCACAGCCTACAGCGCAGGAGGCAGAGCTACTACCAATTGAGCTATGGCTTGTTGTATTCATACAGTGTATAATTGTATATATATTGCCACTATAATAATAAATATAAAAACAACAATAACATTAGAAATTGAAGGAAATACAAGGAACGTGATTTATTGCCTTGAATTGTGAGTCAGAACTTTCCAATATAATTCCTAAGATGAAACTATAAGATTAGTTTGGTATGGCGCCGACAGGAACTGAAAAGTTGATTGCTCAACTTTGTCACACAGTGAACAGTGAATACAAACAGACAGATGAACCGTATAATTCTGTTTATTGTGAGAATTCCGGTGTAACACGCAGCATTCCAATCGGCTTTCTATGAAAACATTGTGCCCACGCTTGTGCTCACCGAATTTATTATGGACTTTCATTACGGACAATATAAGGATGCGGCAAATAAATAATAACCTAAAAATATGTTTTCTTGAAGTGCACAATTTTATGGGGGTTTTCAAATTCTGATCCGCAACCTTTTTGTATGACGAAAAACGATGGGGCACGGTATCGGGTAGTGTAGTAGATAATTAATAGTTTCACTTCTATCGTGTATCTTTACGACACACGCTGATTTTTTGTACGACAAAAAAGCACTTGGCCGTCATCTCAACTGGTATCAAGCTATGGTAAGGCCAAAAGAAATTATTTATTTCTCACCAAGAAGTCCATAATATTAAAAATGATGTAAGTAATAAAGAGTATATCATTTAATAAACTAGCCAAGAGGAATTTGGACATCAAGGGTTCCGAACCATGTAAACCAAAAAGTATTTTTAACAAACTTTTGTGGCTCCTTTGGGAAGGTACAGAACCTCATAAAGTTTCTACCATCCATATAGAGGTACATAATTTGGTTATCAACAAACTGAAATCGACATAATAATTTAAGTCTCATAGCACAGTTTGTAGTAACTCTGCCTTTTGCGCTGTAGGTTGTGGGTTCGATTTCCACCCAGGATAATAATTTTTGTGATGAATATAGATGTTTGTTCGTGTTTGGGTGTTGTATTGTATGATAAGTATGAATTTACAAAAAAAAAGTATTCTATCTGAAATCTTCCCATATTTATTCCATTATATTAAGAGTTCCCATATTACAAGCCATACCTATGTCCTGTAATTTATTATGTCCAGTAACCATCACGTCTTATAGCATTCTCGTTTTAATATTACATTACTTTTGTCTCGTTTTTTCTACACTGGACAGATAGTGACAAAAGTAAAGTAATATCAAACAAGAATGCTATATGTCGTTTCAATACAGAGGGGTCTCTGTATTGAAACTGCGTTCTGTGAGTTTGAGTCACCTCCATCAGCGTTTACCACATCAGTGTACGTAATCCGAATCGGAGTATTTACGTACCCGTGTTTGCCTATCGCACACCGGATTGAAGTGCACTCGACCGTATCTCCGGTCATTTCCGAAAATCTAACTCGAGTACTTACTCACTCGACTTACGGATTAGGAGTTGATGAGGATTACAAACTTTGTTCTATGAAACCGAAAGGCGCAGCCTATACCGGCCAAGAGCGAGTCAGACACAAAATATGCTAGTATTTTTTATTTTGTTCTGGAGCATTTGAAAACAAAACAAAGCGTAGTATATTCTTTGTCCTTCTTTGCAATGTATTGTAAAGGGTCATGGAGAGTTGGTAGATGGAAATCGCTAAAATTAATGACTAATTTACTCATTGCAAGTTCAATAGGCCTATATTGGGGTAATGGAAAACTGGAGAACTATGAACAGAGAACTTGCAAAAATCCTGTTACGCAGGACATAAGCCTCTTATTAACCCCCACTGTGGTCGAGTAGTCCACCCACTGGTGTCAGATATAAAGGTCGAATGTTGTGCTTAGTTTGGTTGGTGGCAGGACATTGTTCCAGTCCACCTGCCCCCGTCAGCACGGGGCGGGGATATAATTTTTGCCCTCTGTTTTTATCCACCTTCGAGAGAATTTTGTCTCCCGATGGTGGATAAAAACAGAGGACAACATTTTTATCCCCTCCCCGTGCTGAGGAGGCTGGTTAGCTACCACCATCTTACCTAAGTCTGTCGCTATAACAACAATTCTAAATTGTTGCTTTCCCGAATTTAGGGGTAAGATAGCCAGATCCTCAGACTGTTGACGATTCCAGGTGAAGTGCGCGTACGCACCTTCAGCTTTATTTAATAAACCAAGTGAGATGAAGGCCAAGCGCTTACTCAGAACACAATAAAAAAAAAACAAATCGTAAAATAAATGAATGATGAATGCTATAAAGGTAGAGATTTAAAACAACGCCTTGTAATCGGCTTGTAAATGGGCATTAAATTATGGAGCATATTGATACATTTATAACACTTTTTTTGTAAATACATACTGATGATATCTACATCTGCATCAAATCATCAAGCTACAGGCACGAAGAAGACAGAGCTACTACCAATACCAGAAGAGCTGAAACTCCAGTTAAAAAAGTAAAATAAAGATTCGAAGTGCCTATATAGTATTACTCTTGGTAATTGTCGTCATTTCACGGTAGTTCTGGGTAGTCAAACGAGGGCCTGAAGTTCTAAAATTACCGTTGCACATAGCTTCAAAAAAACCTCATTTGTACGAAATCGACTCAAATAGACCGTGCATATCGTAAATGCTGGCTATGAAACATCACAAGATCTACTAGATCTGGTGATGAGATAGATCCTTATAAGTACCTTCTAAACTAAACCTTTACAGCGATCACACATCCGCTTGCTGAGCATAGTCACTAGAGCAATTAATCAGTTTTACATTCTAATCCAGTTTTGACAAAGGCTCCGTTCAAAAGTAGCACCTATGTAATCAACTTAGTTGAGATTGTAATTAGGTACTTACGTTATTATTTGATAAAACAAATAATAATAAACAATTAACTTACTTAACTTATCGCACAATTTCAATCAATAACGTTCAAAATAACGGTTAGCTACGTAACTATTTATTTGGATAATAACCGTTGATTAATATTTTATGGGCACTTAGATCTATATCTGGATCACGAAAGACAATGGTGTCTGTCGATCAAATAAAGGTGATGCAAAGATTGTAAAATTCTAAACGAAAACTGTGTCAAAAAAAATATCTAAACGATAACTGTTTTAGACTAGTAGGTTGACTGGACCATTATTAGGTCGGAGGTACAAAACCAATATAACATCTAAAAAATAAACTGTTAAAAAAAAGCAAACTAATGAAATTTTGACTGTAAACAGATGTACAGTTTTAAAATATGCTTAGTAGTTGAAGGTTGAAATAAAACTAAAATCCAACTGGTAAATTTTAAACTGCATGATTTCATGAAATCAATCTAAATTAAAGGGTATTAAAATTTTTAGAATACCCATATTGTTGTAATAAACGCCCATCTCCACCCTTCTAATATTTTACAACCTTTTTCACTCCCACAATTTTTGCAACACAAACGGCTACAGAGGTTGCCAGTAAAAAACCGTACAAGCTTACATACTCTCGAAAAACATTTAAAACTCCTTTTGAATGTAAGTCATTTAAGAGATGCGGATCAATCATTTTTCAATATACAAGATATTATATCTGTAACTTTCTATTCTGTAACTTTTCATTTCATTAATACACTAAGGAAAAACTCTGATTTTTCTTGCGATTTTTCTCTGAGTCCGGAACACAAATATTTTAAAGAATGGTTGTGTTCTTGAGTCCGGAACACAACAATTTTTAAGAGTTGTTGTGTTCCGGACTCCTTTTTAAGCATTTTTACGCAAGAGTAACTTATTGAAAGTTAGTATGGAGGATGCGCTAACACGTGGAAAGTACTTATTTTAACACGGTAGAATTGCAACCACAGCATAGCTTCAAATCAAAATCATTGTAACGGATATAATAGGTTTGCAGATATTGTTATAAAATATATCTATTTGGTTGGTTCATTATCGGGATGCAATTACCTGGATGATATCACAATAGCCTTGAACTAGGAACAATGATGCACGTAGCAAACTATGCGAGTGATTAATAACAGTCGTGCGCGTGCGCAGGCTTCATCGGCCCGTTTCTCACACTTCCTTTTATATCGGCCACAGGGTTACAAATCTACTCAAAGCTACACTCAGTAGATATCTGAAGTAATACTTGCGTTCTGGACCATTTATAACTACTTCAACATCCCATATAATGTCCAATTTTGGAAAACATTTGAGGAAAGCAAATATGAGAGAAAAGTTTTGCCATAATCACAATACAACAAAGTTCAACAAAATAATCAGAAGTGATACCTAACGACTGCTGTTTTCTCGGAAGTGTAGCTTAACTACTAAAAGTAGTTAACCGTCTCTATGTGGTTGGTTTTCCAGTGTCAAATCCAGAAGTCCCGGTTCTAATCCCCAGGGAAGTACAATATTGTGCATGGTTTGGTTGGTGGTAGGTCTTTGTTTAAGCCCGCCTGGCTAGCTACCACCATCTTACCTAATTCTGCGCCATAACAACTTTTCGAAAATTGTTTTCTTCCGGTATGTACAGGTAAGATAGCCAGTTCTTCAGTTTGTTGAAGTATCCGGGTGAAGTGCACAAAAAAATGTAGAGCGAATGAATTAGGACAAAATTAGATCATTTAGCAACTTTTCAAGACCAAAAGTGAATTTGGTCTTGAAAAGTTTAAAAGCATAGTTTGTCTTGGTTGGGAATCGAACCCACAACCTACAGCGCTGAAGGTAGAGCTTTTACCAATTGAGCTGCGAGGCTTTTTTTTTAATTGGCTGCTTATAGGGCTATTTATATTACGCAGGTCTAAGTATTTATAGTTCTTCACCGATTGGTCATAATAGCTAAGCAGCTCACAATAATGGTCATGTCTATTAAATTAGATCATCGTTACTCTAAATTCGAGTACTCACATCAAAGGCTATATATATATAGATCACAACATCATGTTTGATATGTATATCCTTGAAAAAAAAACATTTAGTCAGCATTAATTCATCATCATTATTACAGTGTAAAAAAGTTCAGAAAAGCGCAATGGATTTGCTTGTATTTACACAATACAATATTTTTTATTGAACACCAAAAGTAAATAAAATTATAAACTAATTCATCTTACAAAAAAAAAATGCCAAATGGGCGGTCTTATCGCTAAAAGCAAGCTTCCAGACCTTTGCATGGACAGAACCAGGAGGATATTAATATGGACATATACGCGCACAATAAAATATTTGTAAAAAAATACAGTTGGCAGTATACTAAAAATTAGCATCCGCAGATAATAATAATACAATTTCCAATACAATATGCATAAACAAACATAGATAACATACAAAATGCTGAGTAACCAAACTTTTATATATAGGGAGAGACTTTGCAAAGCGTATTGATACCGGTAGATCATTCCATAGCCGAGTAGCTTCTTCTGTTAATGAACTGCCATAGAAAGTGGAAGAATGCATAGGGATATTTAATTGGCGGGTATTGGAACAACGTAACGATAAAGAGAGAGATGAAGAAATTGAAAACGTTCCTTTAAGTAAACAGGAGTAGAAGGAATAAAAAGGATGGAGTAAAGGAGAGAAAGAATGCGAGAATTTCGGTGAAAACGGATGAGTAACCATTTGAGCTTACAGGCGATACTTCGAAACATGATCAAATTAACGCAATCCAAAAATGAATCGGATGAAAACATTTTGGAGCCGCTTAAGTTTACTAAGCTGGTCTTGAGTGAGATCCGGATAGCTATCGTCTATGAGGAAGGGGGATTATGCGAGCGCAATTTTGGTGCAGGTTGGAAGGAAATTACGTAAACGTCTGAGAGAAGCAGCAGCAGCAAATGTCTTTCGGCTAACTTCAGCTAATTGAGGTGCCCATGAGAGATCCCTATTAATAACTATACCGAAATCAATAAGGAATTTGCTGAATTCTGTTGCTGTGTCATCAAAAACAACTTGAGGTAGATAACTCAACTCGACACTAGATATCATCCTGGAGCTTACCACGACCATAACCTTAGTTTTTGAAGGGTTTACTTTAAGCCCATACGACTTACTCCACTCTGAGATTTTAGTTAAGTCAGTATTATTACTCTCAATGGCTTCACATAGACATTCAATGGGAGCTTGTGTAAAAATTGGTAGATCATCTGTATAGAGGTCGTTTGGTGATTGAATTTATTAAAATAGAAAAAAGGAGAGGAGATAAAAGGCCTCTCTGTGGAACACCGGCACTTAACACCAAGACGAATAAGTATCGTCAATACGAATCCGTCGTCAGCGTCCAAACAGGTAACATCGAAATCAGTCAATTACCATTGGAGATATGTTAAGAGAGCGAAGCAGGTCTAAAAGGATTTCAAAATCAACAATATTGAATGCATTAGTGAAGTCTAATATAATAAATCTAAGGATTGTGACACATCTAGCTTCCATTCCATGTCTGATTTCATCTGTGACTTTTATTATGGCAGTAACCGTGCTATGACCTGGACGGGAGCCAGACTGGAAAGGATTTAGGAGGTTGTCGGGGTTAAAGAAAAAACTAATTTGATTGTGAACAAGGCGCTCGAGGACTTTGGAAAGAAAGGAAAGAATGGAAATGGGACGGGACTCGGAGAAAAAAATTGGATTCGACTTTTTCGGTAAGGGCGTAACTTGTGCTTCTTTCCAGACAGTAGGCAAGATACCGGATTCAATAGATAAATTAAGCAGGTAGGTAATGACTCATACACATTGTAGCCAATGGTATTCTTTAATATTTATATGTAAAGTTATTTTTGTACAGTATTAAAATGTTTGCTTTTCTTTACAATGTATTCATATTTTCTATAAATTGTAATTGATCGGTTTGTTTTTTATTTTAATTTTTTAACCCGCTACTATCTCTTGCGGCTATGCTCGACTAACATCAAAGCTCGAGCTTTTTATTTGGGCCAGTCTGAAAACCAGCCCAGCGTAGACCTTAACGCACACCAACATTAGTGCTGATGGCTACCCCCTTTGCTTATTGTTCTATTCTTGTTGTATGTTTTTTTGTATTTATTAAGCAATAAATTATTTTGTATTGTATTGTATGATATGTATTATCTTATCAAGAATAGGAATAATCATTTTTTTACTAATACAGTCACTACCGACCGCATTCGAGGAAATAGAAGCAATGCTTTTCTTAACATCACAGTCAGTAAATTGACGAAACACAAAAGAAGGAGAATCAAGAGTTGGTAGCATGGAAATGGAATAGGGGTTGTGATTTTGTAAGTCCATCATAATTGGAAGAAGTAGAGAAATGTAGATTCAAAGAATTAATATTCAGATCCTTGGGCACACTATCTTGACGCGACTTACCAACTCCTAATGATTTTAGAAATTTCTAGACCTTAGCAGGATCATTGTTTTCAACTGATCATGTATAGGCGTTGTCCATCCCTGCACACTCTATTGCAGTGATTTCTACGATCATGAAACTTATCTCTATTAGTATCCAATGGATTACGTCTATACCTAACCTTTGTAGCAAGTTTTTTGAGCATTTCGTTGGGTATTTGATCAGTAAGCCAGGGTGCAGGAAGATGTTTCATCTTTACTGCTCTGATTGGAGCGTGCACATCATACAGCTTAGTGAGAATACCGTTGAAACACTCAAGTTTGGCATCCATGGAAGCAGCATTTAAAACGCCACCCCAGTCTGTGCTACAAGCATCTTTTCGCAAAGACTTAACATCCATGCCACCAACATTGCGCTGAAGAATAGTTAGGAGGTCGAATTTTATACGAAAGATATATTAGATCATAGTAAGAGAATTCATCAGCATTATACTGGCCGTGTTTGGCGACGTGAAAGGGAGGAGAAACAAAAATCAGATCCAAGAGAGAGACGCGGCAATTAGGTAAGTAATGAGTGGATTTAAGAGGAAGGAGAGTCGGATTGGTAGCTTGGGCTCACTCTCTAGTGAATAAGTTCGAGAGTCACGCTTAAGCAAGCAGGTATTGAAATCACCCTTGATGATAGTGTGATCATGAAGAGGAATAAATTGCTCGAGTAACTCTTCAAAAGACGCAAAGTAGTTTATGTGCAAAGTAGGTGAATAAAATACACCTAAAAGTACCTTTCGGTGGGAAAGAGTTGCTTGAATGAACAGATGTTCAGCGCAAGTAGAGGAAGGTTGTGCGGACATGGAGAGAATGGTGAAAAAAAAGTACGAGCGAAGGTATATAGCACGCACATCTTGACCGTTAGAGTTTTTGTAAAAACAATTGTTACAAATTAGCTGAAAGCCTGGCAGAGTGTATGGAGTTGAGGGTAAACAAGGTTTCAACCAGGATTCGCTTAACAGAACGTCATGGATTGTTTTTAAAATCAAACGAGGTCAGCATATCCGTAAAATGTCCCGGAACACTTTGGGCATTAATGTGGACGACGTTAAAGTTCTTGGACGATGTTAAAGTTCTTAGTTATTTAAAGTATTTAGTTATGTATCTCCGATTCATTTGAGGTGAGGTGAGTGCCAAAAGCTACCCCGTCGTATAATAATAAAAAAAAAAGTAATTTGATGTGTATTTTTTATACGCGCAATGAACAGAATAACTATTTTTATGACAAATAAACATATAATAATGGTTTCTATTGTGTAATTAGTTTGTTTTTGTTAAAAGACTTATGTAAGTTTCTACTCGTAATGTAGTTCTCATATCACAATATATGCTTTGTATGGGGCTAGATGGCGCTGTGTGAAATAAATGTATTAAATAAAAATATTCACAATCATAAATAACGTGCTAAATATCGCTACACATGCATAATGACGTCACTATTGTGATTACATTGGAAACGTATGCACGGCACGTCACTACGGCGCCCATGCCTTTCAGATGATCCATTAAACAATTACGTAGATGTATTTTTAAAGATAATGTAAGTAGTTTTAGAAGTCAAGCCTCTGTGAGGATGTAGTTTTTGTGTTATGATTGTTTTTTGTAGGCGTAGTAACCAAGAAAAGGACTTTTTCACACTTCAGTGTTTTAATTTCTTGGATATTACCTTCTAGAAAGTATTCAGGGGCATGTCTGACATTTAACCACAGCTCAGAAGTAGCTAGCTTTCAATACATAGTTGCAAAACTACTGTCGTATATTTTCAAAACAAGAGAGCTCGATCCACCGCAAACCTTTGCATCCCCAGGAAAGCCACGCCAAGTAACATAAAAATCCATTTCTAAAATAATATTTTTTTTTTGTCCTAGAAACAAGCCGGTTTTATCTTACACATTGTAATATTTTTCACCGTCGAAAGCATACATGATTCATAATTCATGTTTAAAATGCACAAATAGTTTGAAAACCAATGGACCTTTGGTTGGTTCTGTCGCCATAACAATAATTCTTAAAATTGTTGTGTTCCGGCATTTAGAGGTAGGATAGCCTAAGCTTGTTGAGGATTTCAGATAAAGTGGGCTTCCACCTTCGGTCTACTCATAATTTGAAAAATCAGGTGAGATGAAGGCCAAGCACATCCCCGTCGAATAATAAAAAAAAAACCGTTCCCAAATGAATGGATTAAGAGAGGATGGACGAAATTGTTAGGATTGGTCGCGGTATTTTTTTATACTTCGTTGGGGAAACGCTTGACCTCAATACCAGAACAGAACAATTCAGAATTGTTGTTATGGCAACAGAATCTAGGTAAGATGGTCTCTGACCACCAACTAAACTACAAAAATTAAAATAAAGCACATCTACAACCAAATAGGCCAGTATTTACTCTTTGACCTCATTGTGACTCGTTGGCACGTTTCTCTGAATAGATCACTCGATCCAAATCAAATGCGCAGGATACTGTTCTATATTCAGTAGATCTATAGGTAGGTAGTTGTAGGATCGCCAACTGTATGGAAAATTTTTAGGATATTTTACAACTGTTCCTATTTTCCACTGCCATTATTGCTGAACTGAACGATTACTACTGCTTGATTTTTGCACAGACTTTTATCGGTTGTAGGTATGTAGATTACATAATATTAAAAGACATCCGGCATTTAGAGGTAAGATTGCCAGTTCCTCAATTTGTTGAGGGTTCCGGGTGAAGTGCGCCTCCATCTGCGGCCTTTTTTTTTTTTTAATGCGGAGAATGCGTTTATGCACTATAGCCTCGTTGGGGACGAGGCATGTCGTGGGAATCCGGCAAAAGCCTTTACCGCCACAACACCACCAGCGATTGCCCCTTTACAGGGGCCCCACAGGCCCCCCCAGTGTGACTGGGGGGGATGGCGGGAATAGCTGGGTCGCCAGGCTGTTACCGCCGTTCGACGGGGATGAGGGCCTGTGCAATGGAGGCCGGTTGAACGCCCCTACGTTCCCGGCCCCCAGGCCCCCATCTAAACCATCAGTGTTCGACAGGGTGGCCGAGTTGACCCTCCCTGCCGCGCCGCCAGCCTTGAAGGCCGGCCATCCCACGACCCGAAGGTCCGCTGAGTCCTTCACTGGGACTCCCCGCCCGCCTCGCGGAAGACCGCCTGTCCATCCACTGTGCCCTATGCTAACTTCATAGGGACACGCGGAGGACACGCTCGTGTCGGATTATTCGCTGCCGTCGATAAGTCCCCACAAGTGGGAAGTGATCGACGGCACCCAGGGTACACCACGAGGAGGTTATCCGACCTAGTACCCCCTCCATCTGCGGCCTTATCTCAACATGTGTAACCAGGTGAGATGAAGGCCAAGTGCTTACCTGTTTACAATAACAAAAAAAAGGTTTTACAGATTTGTAAGAATAAGTGAAAACAAAAGTTGTCATTTAAGTGAGTACGGTAATTTAAGAGACTAGGTATCTAATGTCAGTATTTTATATCAATTTATTTTATACATCTTTGACTACGTGCACTTCGTGTTTTATTAGTACCTAGTTCCTCAGCTGTGTTAATAAATATTTCTATTTATCTATCATATTTATATTGTAATGAATATAATTTTAATATGAAAACAAGGCTTTTAATTGAGGCGACACGTGACCAAAAAGCTGTCTTTTATTTAGGCCAGTGAATAAGATTAGCTGCTTAGCTTGGCAATGCAATAAGTGTCTTTGGCACGTTTCCGTCTGGCAATGGGTAAATACCTACTTTTGTTTTTGTAAATACATACCTTTAATTATCATACTACAACATCTAAACATAACAAAAATATATATTCATCACACAAATGTTTGTGTGATGAAATCGAATGGAATTCTATCCATTATCTAATTTCCATTATAAGGTAATGCTTTGATTAATTTGGTGCTTGATGGAGCTGTGTTTTGTTTATATACCTATTTTAATATAATATACACCAAGTCCTCAGTCCAAAGAAACCATGCATTATTGGTAACCAGCAACGCGCTCCGTATATTTAATCAGACGATTTAGATCAGCATCATTTAAAATGTAAATAAGTGTAATGAGTAGGAAGATACAAGCACTTTCTTGTACGAACACCACATGCATGTATTTACCTCAATAAAGGATCTGCAGTCTTCGGGTTCAAATCAGGTTTTATTTGCGTTCAATTTAATATATAGTACATGGTACCACGTTGATCACAGTTGGCACTGTGATCTAGAGACAGCAATGTTCTTATTTCAAAACGAAATACAATTTATAAAACGTAAATGAGAACCTATAATGTGCTTTTTTATTGTATTGTAGTGTGACTTTGTTTTATTCTGTTTTCAAACTTCCCGCGTAAATATGAATCAGGGTTCCGTAGAAATTAGCGATAGGACAATAAAGCAGACGCCGGAAATCCCGTACATAAAGATCCCATCTTTTACTGTGATTCTACATTTAAATAAGTTTTAGATTTTTATTGGCTACAGAGTTTATACTGCACAGAGGTGACAGCCAACATAACAAAATTACTATGAATAATGTCAAACCATTTTGATCAATAAAATGAGTAACAATACGCAATACTATTAAAGTCGCAGTGTAGGAATATAGTGATGGAAATGGCAGCACAAATTTTCAATGTTCATTCTAAAGACATCAACGCGCTCCAAATGCCCAAAACTTCATATGTAATATAGGTATTCCGAAATTGTTTTGTTCTGACTTACAAACTTTGTACTATAATATATACCCCGCCCAATAGTTTTCTGGTAACATTTATTAAATATTAAGGTTTGCATTCGTTTGATATACTTACTAGAAGGTACAACCTCATCAAGCTAGCTCTTTCCGAAGATTAATTTGGACCGAGATTCATAATTATTATTGTTCTAAAAACTATATCCGTGCATTGTTATAAATTCAAATGTAACACTGTATGTTTGTCTTTTTTTGTTACCTTTTCACGACTACTGAGTGGAAAAAAATATCTTCTCTGTAGTCTAGTGGTCTGTAGTCATCAACGGTTCGATCCCCAGTGGGTGTACAATATTGTCCTTGGTTTGGTTGGTGGTAGGACTTTGTTTAAGTCCGCTTGGCTAGCTACCACCATCTTAACTCATTATATCGTCATAATAATTCTAAAATTGTTTTGTAGCAACACTTAGAGGTAAGGTACAGTTCCTTATTTTTTCGAGGATTCCGGGTGAAGTGCGCCTCCGTCTTCGGCCTTACCTTAACTTGTAACCAGAAGAGATGAAGGCCAAGTGCATCGCCACGAAACAATAAAAAAAAAAATTTTGAATATTTTTACTCTTTGCCCAAACTACTTATAATTCAATAACCGTAGCCCCGCTCGTGTACAGCTCGTATATAGATCATCGCATTGTTCTGTATTTAACGTACGCGCTGTATCGTCGCCGGCGCAGGTCCTGCATCGCAAGGAGCGAGCGCCGCTGAATTAGAATTAGTCTGTTTTGGTAATGTGGTCTGAGGTTTATTGGGTACTTGGAGACAATGATTTTGGTTGTGTAATAAGGGTATTTTAGGAAAACACGCGCCATGTTGATGAGCTCGCCCAATCGAGGACCTCATCATTCTCAACGCAAGTTTTGAGGTCAAGAACTGAACAATTTCGAACAAATAAATAACAAAAATGGTAATCTTTAAAAGTTATTTCCTTTGGTGTAAGTACGAAACTTTGTTTTTTTCTTACAAATAACGATCAACTATTAATCGGTTAACTAATAATTTAGTTTTTTTTTCAATATATGCGAAAGATTGTTTCAATGTAAGGATGGATGTTAACTAAGAACAACGTAGTTAACGCCAAAATGACTTTTATCCAGGTATCACGCCGGTGAAGCTGTAATCACAGTTATAGTTTGCCCCAAGCTGAGATTCAGTAATATTATAGTCGGGTTTGTAATATTATTTATCAACATACGATAAAATTGTTCTTTCATAACACTATAATTACCTTACTTAATCACACTTATTCTCAATCCCTTTTCTTTCACCTTAGTGTTTCGTCAACTTAGGGCTCTCTTTGGTTGCCGACTCGTATTTCGGTTTAAAGACATTTATTTCTCAAAAAGACAGCAATGTCTCTTACATGAGAAAAATATTAACATTTGAGTAGGTATATAACATTATGTGAAATACGTCATTCGAGGGATTACATAGTGGTAGATATGCTCATCCAATGCATCTTGGTCATTCGTAATACGTTTCAACAACAGGCGTCTTTAGTTTGGTTTTAGATTATTTGGATTTCCCAACCAAACTCGGCGATCTCGTTCGCTTCGCTCACTAGATTAATTGTTATTGGTCTGGGTGGTTGCTGGTGCGTGGACCGTTTCTGGTTTCCGCAAATAGGCCACTGCAGGGTAAAAGCCTCCATTTCCTCCAACCACAAATCTCTATTTTCGGCTAATTGGGCCCTTTAATGTTATATTATTTCAACAGCTTGGAGAAAGAACAAGCAATCAGTTCATATAAACAAAGAACATGACCTTCGCGGCACTGCATTGCGCTTGTCAACTTTAGGCATAAAGGTGTTAAGCTTAGTGTGCCTGCCAGTTCACCGGCAACCATACTCTTCAAACCTTAACACAGCAATGTCGCTTAGTTGGGCTTTTGAAACAAAAAAAATATAAAAATACTAGGTAACTATTACTTATAAATATAAGTCCATACAGGGAATACTCAAAAGCAATTGCAAGTAGCAATAGCAGCAGTCGGCACGATCCAACCGATGAAGTCATCTGTCAACGGCCAATCACGGACGTGATATCAACCAGTGGCTTATAAATCAATCAGAAAACGTCCATTTGGAATCATCGCATTGATTTAATTTAGCTTAGCAATAAACATTTTTTATAGGTACGACTTCGAGTGATTCGAAGAATTAATCATTACTTTTTATTTGATAAAATTCCATTAAAATTTTGTGACTGTATAAACTGGAGACTGGAGCTGATTATAATAGGAATAATAATAGGAGTAAAAAAAATTTTGTACATCAATCCTACGGATACGATACATTATCGTATTCGAAATAAATACAAAATTAAAATAATATTTTCTAAACATCAGTCAAACAAGCAAAATCAAAAATAAAAGACGTCCATGTCAAAAAACCGATTGCGAACATCACAAAATAAAATGGTCGCTGCGCGGTTGGAATACAAGTAACCCATTTATCAACGGTACCCTATGAGGTGGGACTGCATAATGGTTCCTTCGTCAGACTATCTGACTACGATCAATCAAAACACAGGATACATAATACTTTAGAAAAAAGTAAAAAAAAACGAATGTAAAAGCGCGATTACTGATTCGTTGTACGCATGCGCCGAGCGGAAACGGCACGTAGCGGAAACGTCAGGACGCGATACGATTTCGAATTTTGAATTTGGAATCGGGATCCAAACGCGGGATGTAGTGACATGTCCACTCTGGTTTTTTATAGATCTTTGGTGACAATAGACGCGCGACCGTCATTTATGTTTTGATTGGGTTGTCTTTTTTTTGACACCTTCTCAAGGGTTCTGCAAAAATACCCGATAGGTATTTTCCTAGACCCAGAAACTTTGATTTTTAAGAGTTTTGTTGATTGTCAGGTAGTTTAAAAATGTATAATTTTATCTAATGAAAAAACTCTTCAGGTATCGAGTAGCTGAAATTTAAAACTGGCCAAGGTATAAAAAGCGTGTTAGAGATTGGGTACACCAGGAGATGAGCAGCAGCATCTTCCTGTGTACTAAAAAAACAACATTGCGCACACCAATAAGCCTACCAAGCGATTATATAAGATACCTACTGACCTTCCCCAATAAAATAGGGGGGTTTCTTTGGTCATTGAGCTGCATAGAACATTTTCAAGTTGTGATAATGAAGATGGATTAATTTCACAATTTCACCGCTGTTAAACCACTCTGAAAACTTCATCAAAATACGGTGCAGCCGTTTTGAAATACCTACATAGACTTTTTACACACATCGACTATTATAATATTAAATGCACAGTTGGAACAATGATAAATGTGTAGGAGATTTTTTAATGTTTTATATTTGACTAGATTTTACTCGCGACTTCGTCCGCGTATTGGTTTTTTGAAATAGGTGCATGTATGATATTATAAATATAAATATTTGTTGGATATCTGGATAAATTTGAGCGATTCGCTCCTACATGGTGTGCAGATATGCACAAAGTGGGATCTGACCCACATTCCAAGACAAAAAAAGCAGGCTTTTTGAAGTCTTAGTGCCGGTCCGACTCACATTACGCTACTTTGTTATTATACAGGTTGAAAATAACAATTTATAAAAACGTTTCATGTATAGGGAACCCCGTTTTTTTTTTATTATTAGTCGGGTCTGAACGGACACCCCACCCTTTATTTCTGAAAATTGCCTTTGGGATGCCAATTTTCTAAATTGCTTTATTACCGGACGCCTACACACCAAGACAAACATACCCTCCAAATTTCATGTCTGTGCGTTGTATCTAGTTGAATCAGTCAGTTAGTCACTCAGGACTTGTTCTTTTATGTATTATAAGATTACTGTGTATCAAGTAGTCAAGTTACATTAGTCAAGGGTATTAAATACATGCACGTCAACAGCCCATTTATGTAGTGGTTAATTCGATATTGGACAGAGCCTCCTCCAAAAATGGGAGAGTTTTGCCATAATCACCACACTTGGCAGGCGGGTTGATGATCACAGTAAAGGTGTTTTGTAACATAGAGCATACGGCCGGGTAAATTAAAAAAAAAAATGTCGTTGAATGCCTAGTAATACCGATTTCAAAAAGTATAAGCACGACTTTTATACCATGCATTATTCAAGAGTTCCGTGTTCTACGATGTACTATGTAAACCAGGGTCTTACTATGATGACAGTCATAGTAAGACCCTGGTTTACATGGTTCGTAGAACGGTATCACACATACAATAATTTTAAATGCGCAACGCTCTTAATATGTATTACTGTTATTTACTGAAAAAACCCCTTTATATTGATTCCACTCCATCATCTGACCTTGGTAGTTTTGACATTCATCCAGTGCATAAAGAGCATTCAAAATAAACCAGTTTATTATAGAAACCACGTGTACATCGCGTTTTTTCTGCAAAATTACAATGTTTTTTGATTTTTTTTAATAAAAGGAATCCCTGCCCTTCAATTATTAAAAAAACAAAAACCATGAATCACTTTCTTATCTAGTTCAAATGAGGAATCTATAATGATAGTTTTGACCTTTTATTATGCACGGTTTCAGAGTTTCGGCATACTTTTAATGAAAACTTTCAACCCCTTTTTGAACGCCTTAGGGTACGAATTTTCAAAATCCCCTTCTTAACACTCATTTTTGCATCAATATAAACATACCCTTTAAATTTCATGTTTCTACGATCAGCCGCTTAGGCTGTGCGTTGTTATCAGTGAGTCAGTTAACATTTTATAACAGCATAAGATATACTATGTTTTATGAAACCAAAGATAGTTCATAGAAAAGAAACATCAAAAAGCCAATTAATTCTCCATAAGCACAATATTTTTGTAGGCTGAGTAATAGACAACAATTCAAAAAATGTATACGTACATACATAGGTACATATATTTTGCATTTTTATCTTAACTGATTTTCAAGATTTAAAATTGATATTAAGATATGGAAGCGCACTTCACCCAGAATCCTCAACAAACTGAGTAAGCTCTAACCAATAATAGTTTTTGAATTAATGTGATAAAAGGCCACTCAACTTTCTCATTTTACACACATTTTCACATTTAAAGACATGTAATACATAAAATGGTCGCTTTCTCGTAAAATTAAGAAATGCGCTTTGCGTTTTAGCTTTTCAACTTTCAACTTGTTGATGTAAATGTATGTCATTTCTGTTTGTCATCTTATAGGGTACCGTTGAATGTCACATGATATATAACCTCTGTAAATCAAAATTCTCTGGAATTCGTTAACCCCCGTGTCGCTCACACGGGAACGCCGTGGTGCTAACCAGATTAATGGCAACACAGCCAGATACATTTGTTAGCACTATGCTCGCACCACCAGATCGTGATGACCCGTCATCTGTGGGAGATTACCTTCAGCTTCAGGTAAAAGCTGATGAGTTACAGGTCTAGGTATAGTGGATGAATTGATGCTAGGAGGAAGCAATAAAGGTTGGAATAATTGATCTCGAAATTATAGGATTTTTGGTGGTCTTATCTGAATGTAAGTTCCTTTTTATGGCTAGTCCTCGCATGGCTTCGCTTAGGACATTTTGGCGGAGGCTTAAGTCCTGCAGTAGTCTAGTTAAACATTAAATAGCACGAGATTTTTACTTTTCTCCTTGAGAACTGGTCGGTTTTTATTTTTTATTTGACGCTCTAAGTAATCCTACAAACTACCTGTATTACAATTTTTTATAATGGCATTATTGGGATTGCAATGATGATGATGATCGATTATGCTACCGATACATTCTAAAGATGATGAAATAAAGTAGGTGTTTAATAAAGTTGCAATCTCATCTGATAAGACGTCAGTCAGTAATCACGCCAAATACGGCAAAAACCGAAATTGGTAGTTCAACTTCCGTTTATTTTGTTTGTTCTGGCAACCCTCGCGTTTAGATTAAAGGTCAATCTGACCTATTTTGATTACGCCTGAATGACTACTGACATCATCCCATCAGACAGCGACGTGTAGTTTTGATTGCAACAGTTTGGCTGCTAACTTATGTCTAATTTGAATTAATTTACGTAATGTTTACCTTATTGATAGATTAGCTTTTGATATAGCCACCTAGACAATACACTCTATAAAATGGTAATATAGAATCTCAAACAGCACTCAAGGAAAAGGCAAAAAAAAATCAGGCTTGTTAGTTTTTTATTTATCCATTCAATAGTTACGGAGTTCAAATACATTGACTATCATTAAAAAAATAATATAATACCAAAATACTTAGAATAAAATATTACAGAATAAATAAATATTACAGGACATTAATTTCACACAGCGCCATCTAGTCCCAAACTAAGCATAGCTTGTAATATGGGAACTAGATTACGGATAGAATACATAAATACTTTTTTTTGTAAATACATACTTATCATACAATACAACACCCAAACACAGAACAAACACCTACATTCATCACACAAATGTTTGTCCTGGGTGGGAATCGAACCCACAGCCTACAGCGCAGAAGGCAGAGCTACTACCAACTGAGCTGTGAGGCTTGTTAAAATATTATAATAGTTTAAAGTATTTTGGTATCCCATAAATATAATATCAATAAATACAAACAGAAAATCTGGGCGGTTTCATTACGGGTACGCATCCCCGTCCTGTTCTAGCTGGTAGTGTCACACTCACCATTCTCCCGGGACATTAGTATCCTCATCACTCGTTTCTTCCTTATATCCATATCCGTTCTTATCCACTTAATTTACTTAATTCTTATCCCGTCATCCCACACAACCAAGTATTTCCAAGGAGGTTTGACATCAGGCAGGCAGTTCTCGGTCAGGATAACAAGTCAGAAGACATTTTGTGCCGACCTCACCTAGTATGAGCAGAAGATGAAGATGAGTAGTTTGCTTTCAGTGGGAAATTACCATTCAGTAAATCTCTGTCTAAAAAAAGTGATTGGAATCACTTTTTCTAGACAGACTACTGAATGCCGTGAAGACAAGAGACAAATAAGACATCTTCTGAACTAATTTTAGCCACGGCAACTTTACGTGCTTAATAATTAAGAGCAGTTCCGTTTTAATGTCACTTATAACACTTACGTTCACATTTTATTGTTGATTCAAATATGTTTTTGGAATTATACGAGATCCAAATTACTAAGAAGTCGTTCAAAATCATGACATCCCGAACATTTAGGTCTAATTGCTAAAATAAAAACATGAAAATAACTAAAAACTAAAATGCAATTAGTTTTTTGCAATCTGGACTGAGCAAAAAAATAGACGTTGGCTCGTGTTGAATCAAAAGGTCGAGATTTAAGATTCTAAAAATGAACCATGAAAATTATATAAAAACTAGACATTTTGATGTTTTTGAACGAATCACAAACCTAATTGATGATAACTACACATATATATCATTTTACTAAAGTTATCGGACCTTTGCCTAAAGATCTTTTCGAAGTCAGTAATATTAAGAAAGATATAGATTTCAATATAATTTTTAGGGTTACCCAAAGTGGCAAATAGTACCTTATAAGCTGTAACATAAAAACCAAATAGTAAAAATGAGATGAAAGTGCTTTCTCTTAGGTACAATATATTCTAAATACCAGCCAAGCGTAAGTGAGACAAACGCTTTTTTGCCTTGAATTGTGAGACAGATCGGAACCGTCAGTTTGCGTGTCCATGTCACACTTGGCTTAATTTAGCAATTTATATTTATATTTTTTTAACGTTAAGAAAACCCTGCAAGTACCTGCAGGGTTTTCTTCATAATTGTCTGGGGGAAGCACTGTAAATAATAATATTTGTAATAAGTAATACGTGTTTAAGTTCACGATATTACATACCTAACAAAATTTGCTTAGGAGTTTTGGAATTTATGTGTCATCCCGGATCCAATTTTTATATCATAACCTTAGATCATAATATACACAATTATATAAAATATAATGACAAGGCAATCATCCCAAAATTACGGTAGCCGCGGAAAATCACCTCAGCGGACCCAAAAAAGTTATAACTCGATCAAGTAATCATGGATTTGGATTGGAATAAAAAGAGCTTATAATTTAGATCATTAGGAACCTTTGCTACTGAATGTTTTTGCGAAAGTCATCGGGTCATTTCAGAGGTGATTTACTGGTTTTGTTTGTAAACTGTGCAGGTACAGTCACCTGCAATAATAAGTATACACTATTTTTTTTTATGAAGCCATTACTTATGTATTCGCTTCTGGTAAATCATATCATTACTTTTGTATATAAGCCTGATTGATATATGACACTTGAATAACATATCAATCAAATGTAGATACAAAACTATTTTGAAAATGATGAAGTGTATACATATTATTTCAGAGACCGTGGCTGTCCCGAAAAAATAATTTGACCCCACACATTGTTGGAGAGGTGACCAACGAATTTCACCAGGAGACGGGTAGTAGTATCCACTTGATCATTTTACCTCAATACTGTGTCTGGTAAAGATCACTGTCTAAGCCATAAGACCACCCATTGCTCCAAAGATTTTATTATTTTCTTTGTTCGTACAAGTGCTATATTAGTGAACAATAAAACATTTTCATATTTCTGTCTATAAAATACTCCGATAACTAATCTACCAAATCTTAGTGAAAATACACATCCATTGCTCTGTAGGGGAGATTCAATGCAATTCCAATGCAATGTAATTCCATGACCTGTGTTGGATATGAGTATATCCGTCCGTCTGTCTATCTGTCTATCTGTCTATCGGCGGGCTGTATCTCATGAAACTAAAAGTTATCAAATGTGTATTTTAAAAAAATATTAAAAATAATAATGTGAAAAATAAAATGTAGGTCGAGTGGCATGCGAGTGTACGCACTTGTCCGGTTTTACTTTAGCTAATCTACTTTTATAAATGTCTTTGTTCAAGTAATACAACTCTCTATGAACTGAACATACAAAACTCCCAGTTAATTTGAATATATTTTTAGACGTAAGTGAACAAAGAAAACAAACTTAACAAACCATCTCATGTCGCGTCAAAACATCAATTTAGCATCAATTCGTCAACAAGCTTCGGAACATGCAAACCATGCCCTGAGTTCTGCACTAGCTCTCATCCATCATATAACCAGTCTCCGGACGGTAAAGAAGACATTACATTCGTGAATATTTTTTTTTGCTTACCCATTTTTCCACTGTTGGGCAAATGGGAAATAAAAAAAACGACAAAATTAGAACGAAACAAAAATCTACGGAAAAGTAACAAAAAATACACAGCTAACAACCACACTGGGTTTTCTGGGCAGTACAGTCGCTCCAGCGTTGGCAGATCAACTACGCTCCATCTTATACCTACCACCCATTGCACTGTTAGATTTAGTTTTTAGTATTATTTTTGTTGAACAATAATACATTTTCATGTACTTATTGATTAATCAATTCACAAGTGTCGTCTTTTCTCTCCATTCTCGCAGCCCAGCATAGTGCAGAATCATCCCCGCCTGGTTGATATTCCACTTATTATTATTAGAACTATATGTATATATTTTTTAAGTTCTTTCAAATAATGCGCTCTGCAAAAACGTGTAATTAGCTTCAAGTGTCTGTATTTTTTTATAGTACGTAGTACTATAAAAAAATACAGTATACAGTCTGTATTTTTTTATAGTACGTAGTACTATACACAGGAGGTACTTGGCCTTGGTTCATCTCACCTGATTTTAAAGTTATGATAAGGCCGAAGGTAAGGAACGTAAAGAAATGGCGATCTTACCGCTAAATTCCAGAACACAACAAATCTTAAAAACATGGCAACAGACTTTGGTAAGATGATGGTAGCCAGGTGGTTTTAAAGAAAATCCTACCACCAACCAAACCAAGCACAATAAACAGGGGAGAACCTGGGGATCGAAACCGAGACCTCTGGATCTGACACCAATGGGCAAACCACTGGTACACAGAGGCGGTCAAAAAAAGCCTGTGTTACGACCATAATGCCTTCAAAAAGAGAGTTTAAGGGTTGGTTCTGGTTCCTTCTGCGCTAGCTCGTTCCCACAGACTTCAACCTTATATAGATACGGGTCAGTTAGTTTCAGTCAGTATCCGCACAGAAATTGGTAAAGATAGTTTTTGGTGTCAGTGAGCAAGCGTCTTAAATGACGCGCCGAACCGATTTACATAGGTTATTGAGTGCTTGACCGATATTGATGGTGCGAGCGTTCCCATACGCTTCCTCGTGTGGCGCGCCCTTTACACTTTGTAATAGTGTGCTAACATTATTTGTCAGGATCTGTTTATATCTAGTTTTAACTAGGACCTAGATTCATCACCTTTATCCCACGCTCGGTGTTATCGACACATTTCTTGCTACACAAAGGATTTTTATGGCAAACCCACAAATCAAAGAAGAAGATTTTATTTTTTTCTGGGGGCATACATCTTATTTGCATTCATTGAGATGTTAGTTGAGGGTCTTTATCCCTACATAACTTATATAACGTTAGTTTGGCCGTGCCTCTGACTACCCCCTAGCAGGTAATCCTCATAAGATCCACGTCCTGAGTATTGATCAGAGGTTAATCCTCGAAGGGGAAAAAAGTCGTCAGTCTATTGACTTATTTAACTATTATATGCACCCAAACTAGTGCAATTTTAAATTATGTAGGTAGATACTTACCATTTATCGATTGATATATACATGATACTATGTATATAGTAGATTATCTTCAATTGGCATCAGTGATTATATAGGTCGATTTCTTTCCATAAATCCACAGAAAACTTTATTTAGAACACCGATTCAGCTGATAGGCATATAAACTGCGTTCACCCGTCAAGGTTAAGTCCACGCAAAGAGCTGCTGAATATTTGCTGGTCTCTGGCGCACTACGCCTATAGCCGATCACAAATCGATAGTGATCGGCGTCCCACGATCTTTGGCTCAGCTAATTGCGCGCGCGGCGGCAATCATGCTATACCTGACCCTGCAAGCTACCGGCTACAGCAAGTTCAGAATGTATGGCTAAAACGAACTGGCAATGCTAAATTAAATTTGTGATCAATAATTACGTTTGCGAATAGTGAATTGGAAATAACCATCCAAATGCGAGTAGGTAGTTCAATTTTATCTCATACGAAAGATGGCCATCAATTGAATGACGGACGAGCAAGGAAGCTTTTAAGGTCCATTTGACACCTTTTTGATACTGAATTTACAAAGCGTGTCATACTGTGGAAATTATCTCCATCTTGCCTTTGACCTCAAATCAATTAAATTTAGTTGTACATCACTATAATATCAATAACAGTACCTCTACCTCATGCTTATGCTAACTAAGATAGTAGAGAAAATTATGAAAACTTGTATAGCGCCTCTGGCGTATAGGATAGGTACTAAATTTAGCATATAAATCGAGTAAAGTATACTATCCTTCGTCACGTTACTATACGTGACGACGTACTATACTACTGTAATCCTGTGGTAGACACACTGGTACCAGGCAATAACATTACCAGGTTGTATAATAAGAAACAATTTGTACAATAGCAAGTTTACTAGACAAACCGCTAAACCGCAGCATCTAGTTCTGCCATTACGCCGCGGAGTGAGGGGTAGGCAGAGCACGACAAATGTTTAAAATAGATTATATTTTTACACTTCCGCGGTTTCAGGCTAATGTAGCCGCAATGAGATTATTTTTGTAAGAGGAGTCGAAGTCTTGATACTTGCAAATAGAAATATAAAAAAAAATTACAAACTTACCCTACCTACATACCTTTTGATCCTAATTTATGATGCTCCAAAAAAAATATAGTTCATCTAGTAATATTTTTATAGGGTCACTTTGAAGCGTCAAACTACCGCATATTCGGAATTACAAACATGGAGAAAGGCGAACCTCAGGCTAGTTATTTTTTTTATGATCCATTACGCATTGCTTAAAATTACCAAATCCTAATTATTTATTCACTGGAGTAAATTATTTTTTAATGCCAGGAGTTTTTATCTTATCTTATACTAATATAAAATGCTAACTGACTCACTACACTAATCGTAGAGTTTATTCTTATGTCTAGTATCATAATTATGTTTATCTCAATTTTTTCAAGCAAGTTGATATTTTACGCGTGTACATAGTATTTTCATACATAATTTATTAACAGGGCATCATCAATATATTTATTTACTTAAACGTATCTCTTAATGAAGCTCTGGGACTCATTTTGTAAGCAGCGCAAACAGTCTCTGCAATACGAATATTTACGGTGTCTATATCTGCAGCACTTTCCTACAATACTATGCCATAATATGACATAATACTGTGAAAGTAACTCAAGCAAACTAGTCTTGCTGTAGCAACGTCTGTAAGAAAACGTATCTCTTTCACAGCATATACTGCAGAACTAAGTGTTTTCGCCAGTATAGGGCTTGGCTGCCATTACCTAATCATACATCAAATATACCCAATTGATTAAGGAGGCCCCTGCAGATGCCACCCTTCCAATCCACGATATCGTAAGAGGTGACTAAAGGCTAAGGGATGGGCAGCAGTATCCAAATAATACTAAACCACTGTGACCACCGACCCGACTGTCGAGCGTAGTGGAAAATCCCCCAAATGCACTCTTATCATAAGCTTATGCTTTGAATGAGTTTTCTGTCCTGTAGCACAGAATAACTAATAGTACTGACGCCTGTTGTAGATAGTATATTGCTGTTGTTTAGTTGCTGAAAATTCCAACCGAAATATCGGATATAGCCAAAAGGTAAATTACACGACAATTATACTGTAAGTAGTAGATTTCTCAAGCTGAATCTCTGCTTGTACATAACATTTTAACATAATTGGAGTTGTGGAATATGGATATGAAAGTATCAAGATCGGCAGTTCCCTTTGCCTATAAGTTAAACAGTTTGTTGTCAACTAACCACAGACTAGTTACACAAATACCTCAGCACCCGTACCGTTAAAATTAAATTAACTTGCCCGTGGTAACAGCGCTGTAACTGTGGAACAAAAATCGTTTTCAGTTGACAAAGAAGAGTGGCCTTTTGGTGCGAGTCCAGAGTGAATAGGGTCATTTTAGATTGAAGGCCACATATTTAAGTGTTTTTCAAAACGCTTGGCTATCTCCAATAAAAAGAACAGACCTAATGTCCGGATTTATTTTGCTATTGAACTGCAATAGAAATCTTATTTGATCTTATTTGTCTTTGTAAGAAAATGTATCTAAATTTTATATTGTTTTTCAAAGAAACCTAGCGTAATTGTAACTAAATATTTTTGCTTTCATATTATTATTACATGGTTACGAATAATAAACAAATATGATTATTGACGCTAACTCTAATATGTTAGCCCTTTTATTAGGAAGTTCTTAGGAAAAATCGTGTTTCACATAAAAATAAATTTAGTGAATGACATCGTGACAGCTAAAAGCTACTATTCTTGACGGATCATAGAAAATTTACGACTCATTATGCGCTTTTAACTTTAGCTATGAGGCGCGGCAGGCGTCCTAACTTTGATTGACAGGTTGACATTATACAGGGTGGTATACTATATAACAAGATTAAATTCATTCGATTTCTTACTACATTTTCTTCATAACCATGTTTAATTGTTAGTAACGAAATAAAGGTGGTTTTAAAAATCCTATTATAAAAAGTAATTTAACTACTGAAAACACGCCTACTCCAACATCATGAAAACACATGATAAACACAGGTTTTACTCACGTATTCGTAATACGTAAATAAAAAGTAGTTGTGTGAAACGCGAAGTCTAATGGGAATACTACGCGCCGTGTTCGCAACTTCATCCGGGAATCACACTTACCCTGAAGATGGTTCCCTGGGAAACCAAAACAAAGTTTCTCTCTCTATACCCTTCCAATCCCACTTTTTTTATTTTTTGAAGTGACGTCGGTTTTACCTAGATTACTCTAGGGGTTAGTATAATAGATACCTAATAATTCACAAGAAAAATACATGTACAATTAAACTGCATTAATCATTGAATACCTATTTAGATGATTCGCATAGTTCGATTGTGGTTCTTTTATTAAATGGTGATAAATTATAGAAAAATAACATGTTGTATAAGAGGCACACGTTCTTAAAATTAACAATCTCCCTGAGACAATACAAGAACCTTCTCAGAAGCCCAGTGTGACTTCACAAACCAGATATTTTTTGTGATTTTTTAATGTCGTGTCATGGTGATAATCGCATAACACAAATTGTGTATAGTTTTTTTTTTGTTTGTTTTGTAACATGGCTATTATTAATCTCATTAATTCATAATCTTTTTAATAATCGTGTTAGATGAAATGTTTTTGTACATTTAATTACAAAATCAATAGGTTTATCCTCAATATCTTTAAAAATATAACCTAAATAGATTAATATTTTGTTTTACTTATTTATTATTAAACACAAAAAACTTAACTAAAAATGTTTCACACAAATATGAATACTATACTGATTGAACTTATTTACGGCTCAATCAATACTATGTGCTCATTGAACATAATATGAAACATAAAAATACCTTTAATTTTTAATTTTAAATTTTAATTAAAAAAAGTAGCTAAAAGCAAGCACACTCTTCGTTCTTCATTATCATGATAAGGATTAACGACATACTCTTCTTTCTTTTAAATATTATTCTCCTTCCAGTCCACAACTTATACTTAAAAGTTAAAATATAGGTAGTCCTTATAATCGCCTCTGTGGTCTTCCAATGGTTCGCCCACTGATATAAAATCCAGAGGTCCCGGGTTCGATCCTCAGGGGGTACAATATTGTGCTTGGTTTTGTTGGTGGTAGGACTTTGTTTAAGACCGTCTGGCTAGCTACCATCGTCTTACCTAAGTATGTCGCCATAAAAACAAATTATAAATTGTGGTTTAACTTTATATATCATCGAGTTCCTCAGACTGTTCTGGATTGCGGGTGAAGTGCGACTCCACATTCAACCTTATATATGTAACCAGGTGAGATGAAGGCCAAGCGCTTCCCCGTCGTACATTAAAGAAATAGGTTCAGACTTTTTTATCGGTATTGATTATTATGTCTTGTCTGGTTTAGCCTGACTGTAGGCCAAAGGCTTCGTTCTTCTCTTTCCACAAATCTCTGTCTCGCACTACTTGATATATAAAACATTTGGTTGGTGGTACGACTTTGTTTAAGTCCGCCAGGCTAGCTACCACCATCTTACCTAATTCTGTCGCCATAACAACAATTCTTAAATTGTTATGTTTCGGCTTTTAGAGGTAAGATAGCCACTTCCTCAGTTTATTGAGTATTCCGCGTGAAGTGCGCTTCCATCTTCCGCTTTATCATAGCTATAAAAATCAGGTAAGGTAAAGGCTAAGCACATCCTAGTCCTACAATAAAAAAAGAAAGTAAAAAAACCGGTATTCATTTTTTATTGTAGGACCAGTAAGGAGTCTAGCTCACTCATCTCGCCACTTCCTCCTGACATGGCCGTTGTCTGTTGGGATCAATTCTGTTGTGGCTTTTGGAAATAATTCATTTATAGGGTTCTTAACCCAAAGGATGCTAACGGGACCCCATTACTAAGCTACCGTTGTCCGTTCGTCCATACTTCTGTCTGTCCGCGCTGTACCACGTGAACCGTAATCGGTAGATAGTGTCTATTTATTTTCGCTCTATCAAACTAAAAATTTAATTTAACACTAAAGGAGGTGTCGATACAAGCACGAGATTTTTGTCTGGAAATATGGGTAGGAACCCTCAGTTTGGCTGGTTTTTTTCATGATTCTAGGAAGAAGAATTATAAGCTAGTGTGTACTACATTATATCGGTGTTAGACAGGCGCGGGCGCATCATCATAATGATCAATGATCGGTGTCTTACGGAAAAATGCCAAATATTCCATACATCACTCGTACTTTGGATATTGACAGGCGTGTGGTGTTCGAACACGAATCTTTATTTTTTAGAAGTGAACGTCACCTAGTGAATACAAACTACGATATTAAATATAAATAAATAAAATAATGTTAATTAATAAACTAAAGCCCGACTACAGAAAAATTACGCTGGTTTTTTATTTTTGTACGACGGGGAAGCGCTTGGACTTCATCTCACCTTCACAAGTTAAGATATGGCCAAAGGTGGAGGCACACTTCACCCTGAGTCCTCAACAAACTGAGGTACTGGCTATCTTTATTCTAAATGCCGGCGACAGAAATAGGTAAGATGGTGGTAGCTAGCCAGGTAGAGTAAAACAAAGTCCTACCACCAACAAAACCGAGCACAATACTGTACTCCCTCTAGGTTTCGAGCCCGGGACCTCTGGAAATCGGTGGGTTGAACCACTAGACCAGAGAGGCGGTTAAAAAAGGAAATTTTCCCAACTGAAATTGCTGTGTACAATTTATTCAATATTAATTAACTATTACAAAAACAACTTACACGTTCTATCTTTTGATGTACATATTATTACATATTCATAGCGGTGTTCAGAGGATATCCCCAGGTTGTACCTTACTTACTTATTTACGCACTTTACCCTGAATCCCTAAAGGAGTGAGGAACCTAAATTTTACCGGAAATCCACAACTGAAAATCGTTGTTATGGCGACAGCCTTAGGTAAAATAGTGGTAGCTAGCCTGGCGGACTTAAAACAAGTAAAAACAACAACAAGTTAAAGCAATTAAACCAAGCACAATTTTCTACCCATGAAGATCAAACCTGAGACTGGGTTTACCCAAGTGATACTCATTGTACCACTTGACCTCAGAGGCAGCATAACCACTAAACCTTACCGTTTTAGACGAAATACTGTCTAAAAGTGGACATGAAAGGTTGTTGATGGTGGTCTTTTCCATTCACTCTATCTCTTCAAAATTGGAGGTCAAAGACAAACTTTAAAAAATGGTTCGTAGCATGAGAACATTTGATTACTATTTGTAACGTGTATATTAATCCAATTGAATGCAAGTTTGTCTGTCTGATTGACGTAGCGTATAACGAGTCTATTTTAACATATCAGAAATGGGAATAATGAGTATAGAATAAGCGTTTTTAAAATACAGATGGAACACACCTCTAATTTAGTAACACTATTTGTTTTAGTAATCTAAGTATGTTAGGTATTTTTATTCATACTGTAGTGATAGGTTTATAATGTCAATGTTTTTGACAAGCCTCATAGCTCAGTTGGTAGTAGCTCTGCCTTCTGCGCTGTAGGTTGTGAGATCGATTCCCACACAGGACAAGCATTTGTGTGATGTTTGTTCTGTGTTTGGGTGTTGTATCGTATAGTATACTCGTATATGTATTTACAAAAAAAAGTATTCAAGTATTATATCCGTAATCTAATTCCCATATAGCTATGCTTTATTTAGTGCTAGATAGCGTTAAGTGAAATTAATGTACTGTTATACTTAATTTTATTTTCCTTATTTCCAATATAGCTCAATTATCCAATGCAATATAGCTACTATTTCAATTCCAAGTTTAAAAAAAAGTAAAGAACTTGAAGCGAAGTTAATACGTTTTATTAGTCTAACCAGAACGATCAAAACAGTGTTTAGCAATTTCAACCATTTTAATATACAATAGAGAAAAAAAATCTCGTTAAATCGATAAGATTTGAAACAAAAGCAATCTTCTAAATAAGCATGGATCTCAACTTTCCCTACACAAATATTCTGCCGAAATTATTAAATAAATTATTACAAATAGATACTGAAATAATTAATATCATAACATCAAAGTGTAGTTAGTATGTTTTAAATAGTATTTTCAAAAAGTCATTTATTGAACTAGTTTATTTTGTGATAACTTTGATTCGCCAACAAATCAGAAACCCTACTACAGTAATCGAAACATAACGTATCTGATTGCCGTGGTGGTAGTGGCTTAAGAATCGACCCCTCCAATTCAGCCCATGGATGTCGTATAAGCTGACTAAAGGATCTCACCAGAAGAGGGGCAGCAGCTTCCTTCTGTACAACTTTACTGCGATCGCCAATCCGCCTGCCAAGCGTGTTGATTAAGTAAGGCTAGAGGGCAAAACCCCTCTAGCTTTGGAGATTGACTGACTTTACGATGTGACGTAACCGATGATGGATTCCACGTTTTACATTACTGTTACAGGACTACTGTAACAGTAATGTAAAGTACTAAACTAAAATCAATGTTACAGGACATTAATTTTACTGAGCGCCATCTAGTCTCATACTAAGCAAGGCTTGTTATATGGGAACTAGATTACGGATGTAATACTAACTTACTTTTTTTTTTATATATACATTATATCACACAAACATCAATGTTCCGAGGTAGCCCCGAGGTTGGAACCCCACACTCCGAATCACCACAAATTGCGATCCCATCAGCCACCTTCCATCATCTACTCTTCACAACCGCCACAATGTCGTTAGTTCATAGACACAAGGGGTTCATGATCCACTGATCATAAAAAAACTAGCAATCCTTTTCTTGCTTAGCTATCTTTTTCTCTTTGTGTTCAGAACAAGCGGTAGATTAGACGTTTCAAAATCTTAAAAAACTTGCAAAATAAATAAGTTTCGATTTCGTTTCTTTTATTAATTTAGAAATGGTTAAATATATCATTCAATAGCTAGTAGTTCGCCCCGAACTGAGATCTCGTGATGCCTGGTTTGAGATAGTTATTTAACCACGGAGATTATTTCTCAAATAGAACGTAATGAACAAACGATCAAAGTGTGATTTCATTACACCTTACTTACCTTACTTAAGCACTCTTTTTTTCAATCTCTCTTTATTCACCTGAGTCTCCAAGACACTCTCTTGTTGCTAGCTCTAAAATCTACCCTTAATAATCTAATTTACGACATCACTTTACGACATTTGTGGGCTGGAGCCCACGGATGTCTTAAAGTCAACCAAGGGGCTTTAACAAAAAGTCAACACCTTTTTTTCTAGTATATAAACAAAACTTTAACTGTGCGCACCAAACTGTCTGCCAAGCGTAATGTTTATGGCCAAATCTTACAGTTTTAGAGGAAGTTTTTTTCATATTGTGGTGGACAATAATTTGCTGTTGATGTGAGATATGCGCAGTCAAACCCCTTACGTGACATCCTCTAAGTAATTCTTGGATTTTTCGACGCCCTTAGTTTGACTATTGAGTGAATTACAAAAAATATATAAACCAGTTTTCATGAGATTTCGAATAGGTGCCCTTTCTTATCTTACAAGACCTGATGATTATCTTTTGCCCCTTCACTTTAAAAACCACCCCTATTAATGGCAAAAAAAAACAATTTTAAATCTGCAGTCTCAACCCCCATTTCAAATGATATTTCAAGTTTTCACACATTTTCAAGACTTCAATCTTATTCACCCCTTTTGCAACGCTTAATGCAAATACAGAGGTGATTTCAGCAAATAAAAAAATAACCCTTTTTAACAGTATATCCTACTAGACATAATTAAGCGTTTTACTTTAATAAACCGTCCCTTTCTTACAAAAACCACCCCTATAAAGAAGTTAAATCTATATATTAGGTCCTTACATATGAAATTGGCGTTTTGTATGGGAGGAACATAAAGGCAATTTTTTCATATTAAAATATATTTTATTAATCAAAGTATGTACCATTGCTATCTATACACTTTTGCCATCTTATAGGTAGTTCATTGATCCCTTTACTAAAAAAACCATTCGGACGGGAATCAATGAAATCTTTGAAAGCGGTTTGGACTGCCTCATCGGAATTGAATTTTTTTCCTTGCAAGAAGTTATCCAAATTTCGAAAAAAATGGTAATCTGTTGGAGCAAGGTCCGGAGAGTACGGTGGATGTCTTAGACATTCCAATTGAAGCTCCTCTAATTTGGTAGTCGTCTGTTGGGCCGTGTGTGGTCTAGCGTTGTCTTGAAGCAGCAGTGGCGTAGAGCGATTGAAAAGTCTCGGTTGTTTAACAGCGAGCTTTTCCATCATGGTTTGCAGTTGCTGACAATAGACATCAGCCGTAATCGTCTGACCAGATTTAAGAAAGCTATAGTGTACGACACCGGCACTAGTCCACCAAACGCTTACAAGAAACTTTTTTTGAGTCAATTTTCGCTTGGGGCAAGATTTTGCTGGTTCACCAGGGTTTAGCCATTGCGATGAGCGTTTACGATTATCGTACAGGATCCACTTTTCATCACATGTAATGATCCGATTTAAAATTCCTTCATTATTGTGCCGGTTGAGTAATGTAACGCAGCAGTCGACGCGCGTTTGTCGGTTTGCTTCACTCAATTCATGAGGTACCCACCTTTCAAGCTTTTTCACCTTCCCAATTTGCTTCAAGTGGATTAAAACGGTTTTGTCACTAACACCGCAGCCTGCAGCTAACTGTGATGTGGTTTGCGATGGATCTGCTTCCACAATAGCCTTCAATTCATCATTATCGACCTTGGTTTCCGGCCGTCCACGGGGCTTGTTCTGCAGGTCGAAATTTCCAGAACGAAAGCGTTGAAACGTGTTTTCTTTTGCGACACCACCACCATACACATCATTAATCCTTCGAGCCGTTTCTGCAGCACTGGTGCCACGGTGGAACTCGTACTCGTAAATAATGCGATATTTTAAGTTTTCCATTTTGTGAAATGAGTGACGCAGAAAAAAAAAGCAAAAGAGAAAAAAACAAATGAATTACGGTTTTCGAAACACAAATGCATGAGTAAATAGCTGTTTAAATATGAATTTGGAATTCCTAACCAAAGAGGAGATATTTAAGATCAAAGTGGCTAGTACGACAAAACGCCAATTTCATATGTAAGGACCTAATATTACGAATGTGCAGCCGATACTCTTTCAAATGATACCCCACATGCCAAAAAACTTCATGCCTCACTTAACACCCCCTATTTATCAAAAACTACCCTAGTGCCAAAAAAGTCCTCATACATATTGATGATTATTAATATAATCTCCACATATTCAAAATTATGAATTGATCGGATCAGCCATTCAAAAGATATGGGCGAAATATTGTATTTCTTTTCACCCCAATATCTCAAAAACTACCCCACTATTCAAAAATCCCCAATCAAATTATATTACGTTATCTCTTTACAGCTTAAATTTCATAAAAATCGGATAACCTGTTCGACAGTTATACCGTCACAAACATTGCTACATACATACATCCAGTGCCGGATTTCCTAACTTAACTGAGAGATTAAAAAAATACAGTAATGATTTTTATTTAATTTTCCCCATCACTTTCAAACATAAACAGTTAATTAAATCGGTATTAAGCAGCTAATAAATTATATATTCGCAAGGCAGTTCACACGCAAGGCTGACAGGACGACGCGGGCGCAGCCTGTGCCTTAATTGAACACTGGCTTCCGTTAAACGGACAACCCTAGCACTCATTACGTGTCGCATAGCCTAGACTTATAGTCTGTCTAGATGGATTGGTATGCTATCGCTATTGATTTAAGCGTTGAAGGTAATGGAACATTCTTCGCTATGTTGACTACAAAAATAATATCTCAATGATTTTTTATTGTACGACGGGGAATGAAGGCGCTTGGCCTTCATCTCACCTGGTAACAAGTTATGATAAGGCCGAAGGTGCAGGTGCACTTCACCCGGAATCCTCAACAAACTGAGGAGCTGGCTATTTTACCTCTAAATGACGGAACACAACAATTTTAGAATTGTTGTTATGGTGACAGAATTAGGTAAAATGGCGGCCTAGCCAGGTGGACTTAAGTAAAGTTCAACCACTAACTAAATTATGTACGCGATTACAGTTTTTGGTAAATCGGCAAAATGTTGCATCTTGAAGCATAACTTATGAAGATACAATTAACGATAATATCCTCAAGAAGTAATTACGTGGACAACAATTACAAGAAAGAGGAATAACTGGAAGCCCTTGGAGGAGGCTTTCACCGCTAAAAGCGATTACAATGAGAACTGACAAATACCTATTAAATACCTAATAATAATATTAACTACCAATAATATTATACTAATAAATACCTATTAGTTCTCATTCATGGTTAAAATATTTAAGTTTAAGTTATTTTTGCAGTTGTGCATATTAGATAAGTTTAAATTTAAAAATACTTATGTTAAAATCTAGGTTTAAGGAATAGAGCTCATTTGATTTTATTTATTTATTTGTATTATCTTCTTTAAGATAGTTAATAGGCACGTAGTAGACCTCATCATTGCATGAGCAAGCTTCGGGATCAAGAGTTGACCTATGACCGTACAGGTCATAGGTTATTTAAACAAATTAAAATTACCACACTTGGCAGGTAGGTTGGTGATTGCCGGTTCTTGTTAATTCATATAAAATGGCAGCTGCCCGTTCCATGGTATAAAAAAAACAATTGAATAATATTTTTTGATCGAACATCCATTTACTCTTTTAATTACACTAATGTTGCTAAAATTACTATCTATTGTTAGTTCAGACTATTGTTTGGCTTAAAGTAGGATACTTAAGGTACCTAAAGTATACGTGTACCAATTGTGGTTTTCGTGAGAACCGCGGACAGTCGTAGGGTATAAGGCATAGATGTCATCTGTATTTATGTAAATCATATTTTGTAATAAGGAGAAAAACCTTTTTCCATTTAAAGCAAATGATAAAAGGCGATTATTGTAATTGAAAATTGGAACATATTGATAAAGTTAAAACAAACCTCGATAAGCTATCAGATCGCTTATCATGATCGCTCTAGACGCTCTGGAGCTAACAGTACTGTTAGCTTTTTTTTTTAGTTGAAAATTGCACATTGATATTTTTGGTGTCAAAAATTCATTTTTTTTAATTAATGTCTAAGGGGATTTTCGGGATAACCCAGCATTTATATATGAAGGTTTATTCACACTTCATGAACATGTGTCACTTTTTATAAAAATCAATCATTAACCTTTGAATAACGTTACAGTGGGTAAATATTACTAATTAAACTAATTTTAAAAATATATCAATATCAGTGATCCTCATAAGAGAATAAAAAAGCTTCTTGAAATTCCGTATCATTTTCACGTAGGTAAATATAACTATGAGGAGAAATGATTGGGAACAGCATGTAATTATATCATAGTTAACACAAATATTTGAAACTTTTAGAAAGGTGTTTTAAAAACAGCTCAAACTGAAATTTGCGTTATTTTAAATATTCTGGTGGATACTTGGTTTATTGAAATTCAACCAGCATTTTCGATATATGTACAACTTTATTTCAGTACTTTTATAGTGATAGATGTAGTGAATATTTTTTTCCAATTACAAAAGTCAAAGCTACTGTCAAAAGCCTAGAATAGAAATAAATAATAAGAAATAAATATGATAAACTATTATTTTTGATATTTCCAAATTTTTTAATTTTTTTTTATGTTTATGTCGAATACAATTCTCAGAACGATCAATATCCATCTATGTATTTCGCGTTCAGCAGAGTACAGCTAAATAAATAAGTGACAAGAACAATCGTAAGAACTTAGAACTCTGACCTCGACATTTTGTCCACTCGCATACAGGATGATCGAACAATATCTTTTACAGTTAATTTAAAATAATCGGTATTAAATATTTTCTAATATTGTGATCGAAAAGTTTTTAAGCTTTTCGAATTAAATATAAATAAAGGGGTAAGGTGTTTCATTTCAAATGTCAGTTTATTCTTTGTGTTCTACTCACCTACTATGACGTAAGGTCAATTTTATGATGCTGTGTTCTTATTCTGGCTTTGCATCGAATAACACGAGAGAGAACCTTGAACTCTTGGAAAATAAAGAGAGATTGAGAAAAAGTGAAACGGAGTGTGGGAAGACCCTCGATGGACTGACGACATTGTGGCGGTCGCAGGGAGTCGAAGATTGGAGGAGGCCTATGTTCAGCAGCGGACGTCTGTGGGCTGATATGATGATGATTATGAGATAAATGTGTAGTGACATCACACTTTTATCTTAGTGTTTCTAGATTTATTTTTGTGAGATCATCTTCGTGATTAAACACCATACACAAACCAGACATCACAAGATCTCTATTCGGGGCAGTCTAGCTATTGAGGATTTGGTAATTTTGATGTATGTTCTGTGTTTAGGTGTCCTATTCTATCATAATACATATACAAAATAGTATATAAGTAGGTACTTTTCATATTCCTTGTCACCTAGTTCCCATAATTACATGCTTTGCTCACTAAGTTGGAGGCTAGATGGCGTTGTGTAAAAGTATTATTTATAATTATTTTGATTTGTTAATTTTAGGAGTGCAGAGAGCTAAAATTATGAAGACGCAGACAAAAGTTAGTCCTATATTATAATGTAGCATCATGTATACCACAAGTCCATGTTACTATAACCCTGTCATCGGGAAATACTTTGATACCTCAATTCGTCACACATTTCGCGTTTGACTTAATTTGGTCGCATTATTAGAACATCAAAGGTGCCGAGAGCGGTGAGATCAAAGACAGCTATCTTGATTTTTATCACTTTTAAAGTTTCGGACAGACCAACGCAATCGAATGGTCAGACTGATGAGGGAACTGCCGACAAGTTAGTAAATTAAGTTCACCGCAAAATCACCGGTCACGTTGAACGTTCACCCATCGCATCGTGTTCGTAGGGATGCCTTTACTTTTTGATAAGATTATGTTATTACATGAGGCCATAAAACTTACCTAGTTAATGTGATGTGTTTAGATGACAATAAGTTTGATATTTATTTAATTTAGCAAAATATGTATTCGTCTACTTACTTTTGGTAAATGAATATTTTATTATCAGATTATTATGTAATCAGATTTTTATCATCTATAGTTTTTTTTTTGGCAAATGTCTCCCCCAGAAAGCGTAAAAGACTTTACGATCATCGGTTGTCCCCAATCGTACGGAAGTATTTGTTTTAGTCTAAAACGTTATATAACGTTGTTGCTCCCGCTTGATGCTCGCTCAGGTGTGGCAAAGTTTAATGTGGCAATGATTTTATTGATTTTGTATTATCAATGTATAGATTGGATTGTTTCGATTCGTGCTCTCCGTAACGCTTATTCGAATAATTAGTTTAGTTTTTGTGTTGAATTCGTTTCGGTTTTTTGAGACTCGTTCTATGAATAGGTTTCAAAAGGTCGTTCAGATTTTATAATCATTGAGTTGACCTAAAGAGGAAAAGATTGAGTTTTATGGTCCAATTTATTTATTTATATATGTTGTAAATTTTAATGTGATGTAGCGAGCCAATTAATCATTTTTGTATCGTTGTTCGATTGACTTGAAACTTTATGGATTTTGAAACCAAAATGTGTCTTATTACTAATTCGATGACGAAACCATCCACACCTACGCCACATGCGCCTTAAATTTCACTGGTTACATACAATGTTTCTTTGCAGCAGAAAGATCATAGTAAGTCTGGCTTAGCACCCTCCTGCCAAAGTCCAACGCCAAACAATTTGCTGTTTCGTCGGTGCGCGATTGAGGCAGTGCCTTTTGGGGAAGCTCGCTCCATACCTCAGCTCTGGCTTAGACCTAATCAAGCCTAGAGGTCAAGAGAGCAATGAAGTAGCCATAATCACCACACACAGCTGCCAAGCAGCTGGGTTTGCCCCTACTTACCGTTTACCTACAAAAGAGAACTACTTACAATTTTACATTTATGTGATGACTATTAGAATGTATTTGTCTAGAGAAGTCTGTACTATAAAAATGTTAGGTACTTAAGTACTTCCCTAGATACACTGCTTCTGAAAAACCTAAACAAATAAAATATATCACAGCAGTGGATGGTTTTGACTTTGAATTTTGGCGTTAATTGATGTTTTTTGGCATTAATAGCCAGTTCCACAGAGATTCCGTGTGAAGTGCGCTTAGCCTTATCATAAAGAAAACATAACCTATGGTCGAAAGCCAAGTGGATTTAGTAATAAGTACAATAAAATAGTTCGCATTGCATTCCTAAGTAAAACCTTAAAGTAATATTCGCTATTGAGCGCAATAAGTCTCCAAGTGGCCTTAGAATCTAAAATCACGATTAAACACCGCGACGAGCGGCGCTAGTGTCGCGTGAATGCCCCTGATTAGGGTGACTATGATGCAGCCTGAAACGCCGCGAGGTGGCGTGTGCTTTTTTATTTGCCTATGTACTGCCTTACCTTATCTGCTTCCAACTTTATCCACTGTATATCGACCCAAATGTTTGAAGAGATCTAGTAGTCTCGCTCCATCGCATACCACATCCTAGCCAGTCAAAGTGACGAGTAATTTATGCGTACAAGTAGTTCTCTTGTACTTGTTTTCTCGCTAAATATAGCTATGGTGACCTTGACATAATTTTGCTTGCTTTCTGTGCACCCGTGGATGTTGAGGCGACAACGCTTACCAGGGAATTTACGCCCCCTCAGTAACAAACACCATTCACATCAACAGCCCATTAGTATCCACTGCTAGACCTCCTCCAAAGCCGGGGAGTTTTGTCATAATCACCACGCTTGGCAGACAGATTGGTGATTGCAGAACAGGTGTAGATCATACACAAAAGGATAGCGCCTTCTTCTGAAGAGATCTCTTAATCGGACATCCATAGTTTGAGGAAGCACCCTATTTTTCATATTGCAATTATCATCTCATAATTGCGATATAATCATATTAGAACCTTTATTATGTTTTTTTTTTATTATGATATTATTTAATATTAGTAAAAAAAAATATATAATGAAAATAATAATTATTAACATAATATTATGAATTGTTTCAATTTATTTATTAATAATTTAAAAAATATGCATCGATGACTCGTAAAAAAACATGACTTTCTAGAAATAAAGCAATAGATGAAAATCATGGTGAGTGTAGCACAGAGCGACTCGTGCGCAGATCGCGCTGGATAGCCGTTATCTGATGCGATCGGGAGATAGCCACGCGTTCCCACGAGGCGCGAGCCAGGCGTTGCACTACTTACTTGTACTTGCAATTAGATGCCTTACCAAAAATGTATGCAGCCAAAGTGAAAAATGCAAACAAGTGGTGCAAAGTTTGACCACCACTGGTGATACCAATGAAAAAGTTTATGTCAAACGGTTTCCCCTTTTATTCAACAATTTAGGTTGAATATAAGTGTTTGTTTGATTTTTTTTTTCTTATAGAATATAAATACTAAGGATAACTATATAAATAAATTTTAGCCTAGTGGCATAAGTAAATGGTACCTATGTATAAAATGTAAGTACTAATACTAAGTAGGTACCAGATGTTTTTACTTAAGTAAGGCAGGAAAGGCACTGTCAATCAATAGTTAGTTCCCACTTTATTCATATAAAATACCTATTAACGAAATTAATATCTCACGCATTTAGCACAACTTATGAGACCTTTGAACGTGCAAGTTCAAAGGACATAATTATGACAAAGTTTTGAAGGATTTCCCAAAGAGGATTCCGAAATTCTTGAGATACCGGTACTTTAATTATGTCTCATGTCTCATAAGTAATGCTAAATACTAAGTGATGTAAATCACTTTAACATTTGAGGTTTATAGGATCCGCTCTTAGATAGATACCTAGTTAATATCACAAAACTTTGTTAACAAGTAAGTTAATAAAACAGCTGACTATTCCACCATAAATGTTCTTATTATTTGCTTATATAGAGACGGTGAGTTTTTAGTACCCATATAATTCTTTTGATTTTGATGTTTGCACAGATATTTTTATAGGCTTATAATTATACATACACACAAGGTAGGTTGTTAAAGTTTCCTTAACCCCAATCAATCTCGGGACAATTCTGTGATAAAACGAAACAAATACATTTTTTATGACAGTAAAATTATATTAGTTAGTACTTATGCCAAAATGTTAGCATTTATGTCTTTCTGTTTATCAAATCATGACTTGTTATTATGGCCCATTAACAGTGTAATCCTTTTATTGGCATTCGACGATATTAATGATACATCCAATAACAATAAAAGTTATAAACTGATTAGCTTTTGCTTTCTCTGTATTGGTGAAAGCTGCACTGGGTTTGTCTAATCATTATTTATTTATTATCGAACAACTTTTTCTTCTCACTAAGTCGTCAGAAGCTCGTCAGATTTCAGTATCGATATTTAACCGCCTCTGTGGTCTAGTGGTTCAATCCACCGATTTCAGATCCAGAGGTCCCGAGTTCAATCCCCAGGGGAAGTACAATATATTGTGATTGGTTTTGCTGGTGGTAGGACTTTGTTTGGGTCCGCCTGGCTAGCTACCACCATCTTGCCTAATTCTTTCATAACAACAATTCTCAAATTGTTGTGTTCCGGCATTTAGGGGTAAGATAACCAGTTCCTTAGTTTGTTGAGGATTCCGAGTAAAGTGCGCCTCCACTTTCGGCCTTATCTCAACTTGTAACAAGGTGAGATGAAGGCCAAGCGCTTACCCGTTGACAACAAAAAAAAAAGAAATCGAAAATTCAGATCGACATGAAGGCTTTCTTTTCATGCGCGTTCATTAAACACAACATACAAATAAACAGGTTAGGATAGGTTAAAAAATGACATTGAATTGGCTCAACGCTCAAGACCGTTTGCCGAAACATTCTAGATTCAATAATCTACAAAGACGAACAAAATGTTAAGTGAATATGTCATCTAAAGACTTCATCCACTGGGATACTGCCAATGTGATGTCACAGAGCTACGTATCGGGTTTTACACTGGCAAATGTATTTGCGTACTCTCCATTGCGGTTTTATGGCTTGTTTTTGGCTCAACGCTTTTTGGATTGCGCCTAGGAAAGCCCCGAGGTCAAGAGCTTGCCCATTTTCAGTTTAAAAAAAATAACTTTGAACTTTTTGCAATAAGCTTAACATGCCTATTTATCTATCATAGGTATAGTTTATAATATTTTAATATACGGAATTCCCACGAATTACAAAATTTTTACACAACAAATAATACCTACCATTACTGATGTAATAAATCAACGTTTCTTCACTGACCGAAGAACATCGTGAGGGTGAGTGCGGTCCATTGAGCACTGAAAAAACTGATTACAAAAAGACCTGGTTACATTTATTATTATATTATTGTATGATAAGTATGTATAGACAAAAAAAAAGTATTTAGGTATTCTATCCGTAATCTAGTTCCCATATTACAAGCATGCATTATGCATTTAACAAGCCTCATAGCTCAGTTGGTAGTAACTCTGCCTTCTGCGCTGTAGGCTGTGGGTTCGATTCCCACCCAGAGCAAACATTTGTGTGATGAATATAGATGTTTGTTCTGTGTTTGGGTGTTGTATCATATAGTACGTATGTATTTACAAAAAGTATTTAAGTATTCTATCCGTAATCTAGTTCCCATATTACAAGCTATGCTTAGTTTGGGGCTAAATGGCGCTGTGTAAAATTAATGTCCTGTAATATTTATTTATTTATTTTATTTTATTTATGCATGCTTAGTTTGGGCCTAGATGGCGCTGTGTGAAATTAATGTCCTGTAATATTACATCAATAGGTTCTTGCAAATTCCGTATAATAAAATAAATAGTACTTAATGAAAATCAATTATTAATACAATTGTTTATACGGAATAATGATGTGTTTTAGAAGTTTTTAATTGTTTGTTTATTTGACTCAGATCCATAATAATGTTAGTATTTTTTAATTCAAATTCATGTCATTTTTTTTAAGATGTTCGCTAAAAATTCAAAATCAATGTACAATCTATTTGGTCAGATTATAGGCCGTCACGTGTAGCCACTTTTTTAAGTACAGGAAGAGTTCGAAGCATCGTTATCGATGAACATTCCGCGCGGCGCGTGCGCGATAGATTTGTCGTCTGTCTGTCTGTATGATTTGTGTGGTACAAGTCATAAGTTAGGTAGACAATATTCGCATTATAACCGTAGTACACACAATTAGGTCGCTTTTTGTATCATCCACATAGCTTCAGAACGGTAGCAGCTTACTTCTATGTATAATCTAATTCCTTTACTGCGATCACCAATTCGATTGCCAAGCGTAGTGATTAATATAATAGCAAAATAAAAGGCACAAACACTGGCCTTGGCAATATAACCTTCTATTTTGCAGGAGGTTCTGTCAAACAGTGGACATTTATGGCTGTTGATGTGAAGCAGTATTTTTTTTACTTAAAGAAGAAAATGAAATAGGCTTATGTTATCTCTTTGAATAAAAAGCTAGTTGGCTTTTTTCAGACAACTCTGCTAGCTCAACGTTCAACCCTACCACCAGAGAGAGTTAAATCGAGCTTTCCTCAAAGATGCCGTTTTAACCTTAGAAATTGTTTATGTCCAACCATTGTCACCCCTTTTTCAACAACAGCTTATGACTTTGAAGTCTTCATCGGAAGCGTACGATTTGAGAATTTAAAGTTTACGAGTGACATCATTGTCTGAACGATTAGAATAAATCGTCAATTTTACAAAAATCTAAAATAAAGCTTCAATTGAATAGAGTTTGAGGCTTCTTAGGTAGGTACCCTACTAAATAGGTGATACCGCATTCAAAGTGCTATTTAAGTGTTTTGTATGGGAACTGCGTAAGGTGGTTTCCTGTTGTACATCAAGTTAACGTTTTGAAGTAATTATTCGTCCTCAAAAAATGTTCTCAAATTTATAGTTCAATAATTGTTCGTGTTGCCTTGTGTGTGTTTTGTACACGTGTTCATGTAGGTATTTTGTACACGTAAAATGGAAGTTAATTAAAAAAAATAAAAAACACACGATTAATTTAATACACGTTCCATTCATCGTCATCAACCTTGGTACTGCCTTGCAGGATATTGCAGGATATTAATTTCACACAGCGCCATCTAGCCACAAACTAAGCAAAGCTTGTAATATAGGAAGTAGATTATGGATGAAATGCATACATTTAATCAGTTTATCATGAGCCTTCAACAACAATTTGAAGAATTGATTTATTCCGAGGACAGATGGGTATGACATCGTAGTAAAAGTTATCATAATAAAAAAATTGCTGATAATCCTTTTGACAAAAATCCTTATTCGCCTTCTACGATATTTTCTACAGCCTGTGTCTGTCTACAGTTTGTCATGTTGTCATGAGCATCTTACAAAAATCTGGTGACAAACGGGTTTGAGGTCGCAGTGAAATGAAAGCATGAATCTTTACTCAATAAAAGACTTGGCCTACAACTAGACAAGTCTAGAAGTCGAGAGCTAACACACTGATTTTAAAAATAATATTCGAACTTATGCAAGATTCAGCGACTCATCTTTAAGATCTCTTTTCACCTTCTATGACTTCCGCGGCCTGAATAAGAAATACCCTGTTGTTAAGGTTCCGCGCATACCATTTACCATTGCCATTAGCCAAGGTCACGAATAAAGTGTAAGACCTCTTTGGTCTGGACGTAGTGTAGAAATCGTGTGGCTATAAAGGTCATCAAAAAGGTTGATACTAGAAACGAATGTCGAATACATTTTACACTTGTGTTGGTGTTATTGTTACGATTCACTAGCAAGGTATAATCCGCCCGCCCACGCGTTGTTAATTACTGAGCGTTTTGTCCAACGCATGTGCATGTACTGACATTAATTGGGATGACTTTGGTAATCGAGTGTTGCGACATCTATTGCAAAAAGGTTACATGGTTTTAGAAGTTTGCGAATGAATGACACAGCTTTTTTAAGGTTGAGGTTTGATCAGTGACGGTGAGGGAACTACAAAATTCCAAACTAAAAAAGTTTAATGACTTTTCTAGAGAAGTTTGTTGACTTTTACAGTCGTCCGAGACTATAGGGTCTTTATAAAAAGTTGTTTTAAAGGCTTGTTTGCCAAATATATTATTAACGAAATTTATAAGACGGGTCACTTTTTAAAAACTTACTTTTTTGACCGTCCGACACATATATGTGGTTTCTTATAATTATAGGTAGTTATCAATATTTCAGATAATATGTTATTTATTATAGATATTACGAACTAACTTCTGTTCTAGGCCTTCCCCGCATGGTACCCTAATAAAATGTTTATATACGGGTACCATGCAAATATTAACAGCTTATAATGTAATAGTGTCCAAAAAACTAAGGTAAACATATTATTATGTTCAAGATGTTTGAGAAGCTCAATTCGTGAAGTACGTTTTGGCGCATGAAACATCTATACTTACATACTAGAATTTATTATAATAGTAGGGTAGGGTAAAAAAGGCATAACCTGGCAAAAAATAATTGTATTAGTAATGTAACGTTTAACAGGTTAAATGTTCAACAACAAACGTAGTGTTGAAATAAATCATGGATCAATCAATGGAACAGATACAGCTTGAACAGATGGTGGGTACTTTCGATAAGACAGTTTGCATTTCATAATTTCGATCAAACAGTTATCTACCATGTAAGTCGTCTGCATGGCTGTTTGTTCAGTGGAATTTAATGGCTTCACAAATATTGTTATATTGATATATGGATCGACCATCTTGACCACGTTAACTAATTAGTGTATTTAATACCTAACTTTCTAATTGTTTATTCAATAGCCTATAGGTACGTGAGTGGTACCGCATAAAATGAGTTTTTTTTTATTGTAATATGTGTGATGTGCTTGGCCTGCTAATCACCTGATTTTTTAAGATATGATAAGGCCGAAGGTGGGAGCGCACTTCACCCGGAATCCGCAACAAACTAAGGAACTGGCTATCTTATCTCTAAATGCCGGAAAACAAAAAAATAAGAATTGTTGTTATGGCGACAGAATTAAGTAAGATGGTAGCTAGGCGGACCTAAACAAAGTCCTAACACCAAACAAAAAATGCGTTTCGCAATCCGCTAACGATCCGTGGTAGAACTGATATGTTCAATTCTTTGGGCCACGGGGAATTAGTTTCCCCATGGAATATTCATGAAAATATTTCATGAATATTCCATCAATAATTGATAATGGTGAAAATTATAAAGAAAAAGATTTAGATTTTTTTGTTAGCACACACAGCAAGTACAGTTAGTTAGGAACAAAATATAACAGAGCGTAAAACATAAAAGAAAAACAAAGCTAGGAATGAAACATAGTAATACAAATATTAAGAATCTTATCTTAAGCAAACAGAGAGCATAACCCTACCGACTAGAAAATATGAATTATCAAATCATAATTATGGTGATTAGGTGTTACACAGCACCGGTGTCATACTTTACGAGCCGCCGCCATAGACCACTACTATATGCAGTATCCGAGACTGACGGCTAATTGTGCCCTCCGTAGTACGGAATCTTATCAAACAATCATGTAACTTGAATTACATACTCTGTCTAGCTCATGTCACTTATTAGAGACTGCCTGCTCAAATAGTGACGTGTGGCACCATAAACTGGGAACAAACTTGACAAAGATGTGCCCCACTCGGGATTTGAACCCAGCACCATGTGATTGATAGCCTCACGCTCTACTTATAGACTAAGAAGTGTCGTGTGATAGGGCATGTGGAATTTGTTATGAAAATAACTCGGACCGACATGGCGTAAAATAAAAAGTTCCATTCGTTCTACAAAGTTACTCCTTAACACATGCTTGCCAGCGAACTGTATTTAAATGTGACGAAAGCGGAATAACAATGAGATTATTGTGCAAAAATGGACGGGCAATTTATGTGGCGCAACTTGCAGCAACACCAGTACTGAATTATTCTCCATTTTTGTAAGCACCTTTTTGTTTTGTGTTACCTATTGGATTTTTCTACTTGTGTTCAGTTAGTAATTTACTATAAAAAAACGTATCAACAATTGTGGAACAAATGTGGAACCATTCGCTTTAAGTTTAAATACATTTTAGTTATAATGCTGAAATAAAAGTAAGTATGTGTCATCTTACAATTTTTGTATTTTTAAAATGTTTCATGACGTAAGTACTGACAGAAAATATTTGTGTACTTGTTGTTTCTGCAACAACTACGCTGAAAAAAAATGTGGTCTGTGTGTCGCCCGTCTGCAAACAACATAAATCGTAGAGTTAGGTATACATAAAGGGGTTGAGTCAAACGGACAACCGTCGCGAGCGCTCTACGTGATCTCGAATAAAGCCAGGCACATTTGGAATGTGCTATAATGACACCATGATTAAGTAAGATTTTTCAGTAAAAAAAAACATCGTAAGTATTATATACAGACATGCAATTATGTATGTTATGTAACAAAAATTTGATAATGTAATAAATTAATTATTATCATTATTATTAAATTCATTTCTTTGTTTTATCATTCGTTTAAAAAAGTTTTTTCGAAGTGTGGATGGTTCAAGTTTAGATAAAATTATATGATTTTACGTCCATTGATTGCTTTAATTTATCGGCATGTAGATTTTAAAATAATGATATGACGTTTCAAAAATCTTAATCTTAAGTTTTGAACATGATAATGTGGTTTAACAGTATTGCAGGCAAAGGGCAGTTGAACTCGTGTCAGGTTTATCCCAACAAAGCCCTAAAGCCTTGCGACCGAGCGCGTAACGCGTGCGCTGACTGTCAAACCGCAGCTACCTACCGCGCACGCGCCGCGATCGATATGAATTTAAATTGGATTATCACTGCGCTACATTTTTATGGCTACCTGCGGTTTCGAGGTATTTTACATAGAATTTCGTAATTTTGTTCGCAAAGCCCTGTGTTACGTGTGTAGAATTAGTAAAAGTAGATAGGCTGTTTCATTCATTACAAAAGTAACTTGGATTAGTACGATACAATATTAATAAAAAAAAAACTAGCTATAGTCCGCGACCTTTTTGTATATTTAATCTCTTTGCAAAATTTTATTAAGATCCGTTCAAAAGCTAACAAACAATTAAATAAACAAACATAGTTTAGTGACTTCATTTAGTAAGTGATTCATAATATTGGTTTGGAAAATATTGTATACAGGGCGAGTTTTTTTTCCAGGGCCACTGAGGCCAAGTCTGAAACCGTGAGAGTTATCGAAAAGTCATGTTAGGAGTTACGTGCTCGATTTAAAAAAAAATGAGTTCTGCATTATTTTATAGTTTTTCTGGAAAAGTGAATAAAAAAATGCATTTATGTGTTCTTTGTTTGATAATAAAAAAATATGTATGATGACTAAATAAAAAAAGAGGATTTAATAGCTTAGCTTACGCATAGTCTGAACCTACAACCTTTACTAAATGCATAAAGCTAAATTACTACATTTTTAATTTTGAAAGCGTTCCAACAACTTTGGGCACATAGTCATCGTACATAATTTTTTTTATTATCAAACAAAGAACTCATAAATGCAAAAAAATAATAATTCAGAAACTGACTTTTCCAGAAAACCTATAAAATAATATTGATTTTCTTTAATGCAGAACTTTTTTTTTTTTTAATCGAGCACGTAACTCCTAACATAACTTTTCTATAACTCTCACGGTTTCTGCCTTGGCCTCAGTGGCCCTGAAAAAAAAACTCAGCCTGTATACATTGTCATACATGTTACAATCTCGATTTACATACCTACTTAATATAATTATGTAAATCCGTTATGGGCTTTTCATGTTTCCTGATTTTTACACATAACATATTAATTCATATTAGTTTCACATGTATGAAAAATGTGATTTTAATGCAAAAAAAACATTTTACACAACAAAATCACAGAAAAACTAGCTGAAGAGCTAGCAACAAGTTTTTGTGCGAATGAAACTACGCAGTTGTATTGTCATAACGTCTTTGAACGAAGATTGACTAGATAGACCTACAATCCTGTCCTTACAACCGTGTGAAATCGAAAGTAGGCCTAGTGTGGGTTCAATTCTGGAGGAGGATACATTGTCTTCGGTTCAAGGCTACGTAATGGATTAGTGAACGCAGCTTGTCTTCAAAGGTTACACTGATTCATTGACTGTTTGTCTGTTTTATATTTATATTGCGTTTTTGAATTGTTCGTTAAGTTTGTTGCGACATTCTATTAGGTCGAGGTGCGTTTGAACAGTGTTATGTATGACCTGGCACTTTTGAAATAGACTGTTTATGTAAGGAGTATTATATGTGTATACTGTATGATTTTTTTATAGTTTACCATTTATTCTTCATAATAATCGATTATTTATTGTATACCTACTTGAAAATCAGGTGAGATGAAGGCCAACTCCCCGTCGTACGACATTAAAAAAAAATGCAAAAAAACAATTTAAAATAACAGGACATTAATTTCACAAGGGTCATATAGCAACAAAGCTTGTATTGTAATACGTGAGCTATAAATATTATACTTATACATATTTTAATTTAATCGTTCATATATTATAACGTAACTGCAAATCGTTATTTAAACTAAAACAAAACACAAATAGTTAAGGCTCACAGTTCTGTTTGTGGGTTTTTTTGTCACCCAGGAGAGTACAATATTGTGCTTAGTTTGGTTGGTAGTAGGACTTTGTTCAAGTCCGCAGTGGCTACCACCATATTACGTCTGTCTTTATAACAACAATTCTAAATGGTTTTGTTCTGCCTGACAGCTGGTAACCCTGAGACTGTTGAAAATTTCGAGTGAAATGCACTTCCAACTACGGCCTTATCATAACATGAAACCAGATGAAATGAAGGCCAAACGCTTTCCCATTCTACGATTAAGAAAGGAGCAACCATATTTGTACCATTTAAATAATAAATATTACAGGACATTCATTTCACACATCGCCATCTTAGTCCCAAACTAAGCATAGCTTGTAATATGGGAACTAGATTACGGATAGAATACTTAAATACTTTTTTTTTTGTAAATACATACTTATCATATAATACAACACCCAAACACAGAACAAACATCACACAAATGTTTGTCCTGGTTGGGAATCGAACCCACAGCCTACAGCGCAGAAGGCAGAGCTACTACCAACTGAGCTATGAGGCTTGTTAAAAGGTGGAATTTAGGTGAAATGGTCTAATTATTCACTTGAATTAGATGATTTGGTTATTCAAATATTAAGATTCAGAACCATTTTTTCAACTTAAATTCTGCCTCTGCGCTGTTGGTTATGTGTTTGATTCCTACCCATGTTTGTTATTTGTTTAAGTGCTACATTATATCGTAAGTCTACTAACAATATAATACAATATAATACAAGTAGGTACATTAACAAGCCTCATAGCTCAGTTGGTAGTAACTCTGCCTTCTCCGCTGTAGGTTGTGGGTTCGATTTCCACCCAGAACAAACATTTGTGTGATGAAAATAGATGTTTGTTCTGTGATTTGTTGTGTAGTAGGATATGCATGTATTTACTAAAAAAATGTATATAATTATTTTATCCATAATCTATTTCCCATTATGAAATGCTATGCTTAGTTTGAGGCGAGATGGCGTTGTGTGAAATTAATGTCCTGTAACATTTATTTATTTACATTTAACAAAAATGTTCTACGTATTCTAGTTCCCAAATTACTAGCTTCGTTTAGTTTGAGGCTAGATGGCGCTGAGTAAAACATTTATGTTTAAATGTGATATGACTTGAATGAGTCATCTCGTTTCATAACCCGCCTACAGACGTTCGCAGAATGGAGAGTTACCTCGAAGTGATCCGAGTCTATGATTGTGATTCATACTAAATGAGGATTATCCCTTATTTAGAGATATGTAGCATTGATCATTTAAGAGTGTTCCTTAGCTTCAGGTATGCGTTGTATGGTTTTTGAATATTTTAGCTTTAAAACACATAATGGATTCAATTACAGTAAACTCGCCACTGTACAGGCTACTTGGAACTGGTAACATTAATCACATATCATTTATCGCCTCGCATTGCATGCACAAACCGTTCGCCTCACATTGCACGCACAAACTATTCGCCTCGCTTCGTACACATATACCGCTCAACTGGCATCGCACGCACAGACTGCTTGCCTTGCATTGCATGCACAGACTGTTCGCCTCGTATCGCACGCATATACCGCTCAACTGGCATCGCACGCACAGACTGCTTGCCTTGCATTGCATGCACAGACTGTTCGCCTCGTATCGCACGCATATACCGCTCAACTGGCATCGCACGCATAGACTGCTTGCCTTGCATTGCATGCACAGACCGTTCGCCTCGCATCGCACGCATTTACCGCTCAACTGGCAACACACGCACAGACTGCTTGCCTCGCATCGCACGCGTATACCGCATCGCACGCACAGACCGCTTGCCTAGCATTGCATGCACAGACCGTTCGCCTCGTATCGCACGCACAGATTGCTCGCCTCGCATCGCACGCACAGACCGCTCGCCTAGCATCGCACGTACAAACTGCTCGCCTAACATCATACGCACAGACCGTTCACCTCGCATTGCACGCACAGACTGTTCGCCTTGCATCGCACGCATACACCGCTCAACTGGCATCGTTCGCAGTTAAGCAGTCTGTACTGCTCACTTTGCATTGCACCCACAGACCGTTCGCCTCGCATCGCACGTGTATACTACATCGCACGCACAGACTGCTCGCCTCGCATCGCATGCATATACCACTCAACTGGCATCACACGCACAGACCGTTCGCCTTTCATTGCATGCACAGACCGTTCGCCTCGCATCGCACGCACAGACTGCTCGCCTCGCACCGCACACACAGACTGCTCGCCTTGCATTGCATGCACAGACCGTTCGCCTCGCATCGCACGCATTTACCGCTCAACTGGCAACACACGCACAGACTGCTTGCCTCGCATTGCACGCGTATACTGCATTGCACGCACAGACCGCTTGCCTAGCATCGCACGCATAGACTGCTCGCCTTGCATTGCATGTACAGACCGTTCGCCTCGTATCGCACACACAGACTGCTCGCCTAGCATCAAACGCACTGACCGTTTGCCTCGCATCGCACGCACATACCGCTCAACTGGCATCACACGCACAGACCGCTCGCCTAGCATCGTACGTACAGACTGCTCGCCTAGCATCATACGCACAGACCGTTCGCCTCGCATTGGACGCACAGACCGTTCGCCTCGCATTGCATGCATATACCGCTAATATTACATCGCACAATCAGACTGCTCGCCTAGCATCATACGCACAGACCGTTCGCCTCGCATCGCACGCGTATACCACATCGCATGCACAGACTGCTCGCCTAGCATCATACGCACAGACCGTTCGCCTCGCATTGGACGCACAGACCGTTTGCCTCGCATCGCCTTGCATCATTCTAGTGGAATGTCAACTAGAAGAAGTTGATAATTAGTTGTGCATCTGAAATAAATATATTAAAGAAAGGCGGTATAAAGTTGGAAAGCTCTTAGGCACACTCACCGAAGACAATGCATATATAAAAGAACGACAAGCACGCAACCTTGCGATGATGGCTGTTGAGCCTTGCTTTGGCAAGACACTCCCAACTATGAGCCTCTTTGCTCTGCGCTTTACTGAGTCAAGCGTACAGCACTACTTCTTGATATCTAATATTATCTTATCTTACATTAAATCTACAGCCTATTTATGACCACTGCTCGACAGCCTCCAAAGCTGGAGGGTCTCGTCAAGGTGATAAATGATACACGTTAGTCGACTTTTGCGACATTTACTGGCTTAGTTGGAAAGGTTGATTCTTAAGCCGCTACTACTATGGTACCCATGACCACCATAACACAGTATAAAATCATACATCACGCAATTATAACACAAATTGAAATCCAAGATAAGAATGGACTAAAAGCCTTTTCTATATCACGTGCCTGGCGTAAAGAAATCAATACATATTTGCATTACTGGTTCATAAAGCGAAAGGAATCGGTCTCCATTAAGCTCTAAATAGCAAAGCAAACATCGCGCTGTGGGTAGGTGGCGTGACTGAGTGGTCTGGCTCCTGACTTACCCCTGCTTTGTAGACAAACGTCAACACACACGTTAGCGTTGGGCACAGATAATTCAATCACATTTTCAAGACTTCAGTTTTATTGACCCCTTTTGCAACCCTTAATTTTAAATACAGGGGTAGTTTCATCAAATCAAAAGAAAGTTAATTGTAAAGTCAACCCCCTTTAACAGTCTATCCTACAAGACACTCATTTTAACCCCTTAAAGGGTAATAGGTAATAGTAATAGTCACCCTTTGTTACGAAAACCACCCCTATTTTAAAGTAAAATATATATTTTATAAATGTACAGCGAAACTCTTTTGAAATGACACCCCACAAGTCAAAAATCTTCTTGTCTCACTTAACACCCTTATTTCTCAAAAACTACCCTAGTGTCAAAAAACTCCTCATAAAGATTGATGAGTATTATTAAAATCTCTGCATTTTCAAAATTTTGAATTGTTCGAATCAGTCCATTTTAAAGATTGGCTAAAGGGGCAAAAAAATGTATTTCATTTTCCGTAATATCTCAAAAACTTATCACTTATCAAAAATCCCCAGCAACAATAAAATTCCATTTACGTTATCTCTACTCAGTTTAAATTACATTAAAATCAGATAATCCGTTCGAGAGTTATGCTGTCACAAACATTGTCATCCAAAACTTGCATTGCTTAAAGTCCGCTCACGTAAAAACTTAGTTTAAAATTAACACTGAACTGAGTTCAGATTTCTAGCTACAGCAAGCTGGTGATTTTTCTCTTGGTGCAAATTCATGGCAGAGAAAAATCGCTATCGAAAATATTTGTCTAGACGACAGAATTTGTTCTTGTTCGGCAAACATCGACGTGAATCAACGCGGTCTTAAATTACATAAGAGTGAAAACAAAATACGACGAAATAGTTTTAATAATTTAGAAAATAACAGTATATATCCTTACAAAAATGTTTTTTTATTGTGTGAGTAGGGGTAAACCGAGGAATTGATGGATGGATTGTATGAGTGACGATTATTTATGTGAAAAGAGGCAAGGTACCTAATACAGAGTTTATAATAATTTATTTAATTGTACATTTTATTGAATAAAGATTTGTTAAAATTTCTATAATATTACTAGTAGGTACCTCTACCTACAATCATAAACCTAAATACTTAATACTATCTTAAAACATTTAAAACTAGTAGTTCGCCCTGAACTGAGATCTCATGATGGTCTTAGGCATTTAACCACGGAATTATTTCACAAAAATAACGTAATTATTCACCTGAGTGTTCTCGAACACTCACTTGTCACTCTTTCTTGTTATATGCACTGTTATATAAATCTCATTATATGCAAAGCCAGGGTGAGAGCGATGCACCGACCGTACGTCTTAGTGGGTGGGAAGAATACAATAATTGAATATGTCACTTATTAACATGAACATGAAAGACATCAGCGTTTGATATCTTTTTATAAAGTGCTCTCAAAACCGTTGCCTTAGATGTCGTGGTTGAAAAATCTGCCCCACGGGGCAGTTTGGGGCATCACCAAAAAGGCAGCAGCTTTTTTCTACGCGTAAACAAGTTTAACCTCGTTTTTCTGCACCCGTATATGTGTTTTGTAGTCTAGAGTTGTTTCTTTATATGTGTTTTTTTTTAAGGCGAATCTGCTCCATCTAAGACCACATCTTTACTTGTTTTTAAAGTAAGTTGGAGGTCAAACTGCCTCTGTGGTCTAGTGGTTCAACCCACCGATTACAGATCCAGAGGTCCCGGGTTCGATCCCCAGGGTAGAGCAATATTGTGCTTGGTTTGGTTGGTGGTAGGATTTTGTTTAAGTCCGCCCTATTAGTGCTATGCGATATTCTGTAAGGCTTTTATAATTCAATTGCTTTCTTCCCCAGACGGGCTGCTCAAATAGTGAGTAGTAAGTCCTACTACTTATTGCAGTTAATATTGGTGTTCTGTGGCTAAAACAAGTTCACGTAAAGTATCAAGAACACTCGCCCCGACTACCCAGCAGCCGGTATTTGCATTGTGAATGGAGCGGATCAAGTCAGGTTCAACGAAATAACCGCAAATACGACATTCGATCGTCGGGTTTGCACTGAGTATACCTGCTGTGTGCACTAAGCTAATGAAAGAGGTTAAAAAAGGTTACTGACAGGCCTTTTTTTAGATCCCAGTCACAACAGTCTCTTTACTTTCCTGGGCAACGTGTTCTTCCAAATTACTACCATGGCTACAAAAATAGGCCAGCAAAAATATGATGCAAATGACCAAATTTTTTTGCAGGTCAATTCTTTAATGTTTTTAAAAATCAAATTAAGTTAAAACAAACAAAGTTAAGTAAATCAATTTAATCATGTTAGAAGAAGGGAGATACGTTATTAGTGAGAAATAATTTGGAGAGAAAAGTCAGGAATTAAGTTACATCCTTTTCCTTCACCTATCTTTTCTCAATTCATGTGTCCAATTTAAAAAAAAAATGGCTGTTTATGTAACACATAATTATATATTTTTAATGGTCACATTAAATTTAGGAAATAAAATGATATTTCGTTTGTGTTTTTCACTGCGCTTTTATTTCGCTTGTGTTTTTTGTCGTAGCGTTGTTTTTCTTGGAAATGACACACAGTGCTTTGAGTCGCATGATTTTTAGACTGTGGCCAACCGAGCCTTATAGGTGCGAGTCTCGTTTATTACACTTCTTGCGAGACCGAAAATACGCTCTTTTAATATGAACGAGTCTCAAAACGCACATGATGTGACTAATATATTTTCCAATTATATAAAAAAATATATTTTATCATCCATTTTCCTAATTATGAGTAATTTAATTATGCATCATACTCGGTTACTAAGAAACGAAAACGTTGCACTTATATCTTTCATAAATCCACGATCCGAAATATAAAATTGATCGCTCTCAGTCGCGCCCTCTATCTCATTACCATATGACATATTGTGTTGTCAATCACCTGCGCACGCGCGTATTATCTGCTTATACAGGGTGTCTTATAAGGAGTGCTAAAAGGTAGCATAATGCTCGCTGCTAATCGGTAGACTGTATGGACTTGACATTGTATTCATGGGGCTAATAGACTATTATGTCTATGGTGTCATAATAGAGCTATAAATATTCGTTCCTTGTAAATACCATGTGCTCGGTAACTGATGGAATTGGGCTCTTTTTTTGATATGCTCATTAATAAAACTAAGCTACATAAATAGCAAGGAATAAGGGAAAACTAAAATTATGCATAATCCTCGAGTATTTGATAATTCACAAACATCCCCAAAAAAAAAATAAGTAGGTGTACTTGTTAAGCGCCTCTAGTGATAATTTAGAAACAAACATGCATATCGCACCTTTAGGACGGTAGAGACCCAATCAAAAAAAAGCTAAATGTAGATAAAAATGAGTTGTTATTTATGGGACCCTGTCGTAGTATATTATAAATTGTTGCCGTACGAAAGTGCATATAGTGGAAAATGTCATGCATGCTCAGACGTGCAATACGCGAACAAAAGTATCCTTACCTTAGCCTAACCGAATACAGCTGAATAGACACTGGAAGTTTTCTGGAAGCTTCTGGGAGGCTCAACGCGGGAATATCGAGAATATTCCCTCTAATGGAAAAGCGGAAATGTAGATAGTTATTTGCTGTGACCAGACTCATCTACTGCACACCAACATCAAGTTAAGTGGAGTCGGTACTGTAAGTTTTCTTATTCATACTCGTATCCCACGATCCATGCTTCTCTTTCTTTGCCATCCATCTCTTTAAAACCATTTATTCATATCGCATTTCTTACTGCTGGAACGTCCGGGACTTTGTTCTCTTGGGAATTTCCAAAACGAAAATCTATTTTTTATTTCTAATCTATTAAAAAACAAATTTCCCCTCGAGATTTCAAGTCACTAGGACTAATAATTTTTCAGGGTTTGTCACTCATATCACTCACGCCAAGCTAAGCAATATAGTTATGAATAGTCTTAACTATATTGCTTGATTTACATCCTAAGATGTAAATTTAGTTAGCAAGTTTTTTACACCCTTTAGGAACTTATGCGACTGGTCAGAACATGGGAAATCCGAATGGCTAGGCGAACACTTTGCTATAACTCTGTTGAAAGTGAGTATAAAGCACAGGTTGAGTAAAGTTTTTATTGTTGTCGCATTTTCTTATGAATAGGGTATTGTCTTGTTATCGAGTTGTGTATCTGCAGTCCGATAGAATTATAAATGACAAGTGAAATCCCATTGCGGTGTCCGCAAAATAAGTTTTTACTGTAGACACTGCAACTCCATAGATTTGTTAAAATTAGGCACTTAAATGATAGCATTTATTAAAATTAATGTTATTTGTGTTTGATCCCAATATTTTTTTCTTCCCTGCCAACTATCCTGTAAATGACAAATTTCTTCAAAATGACCTCTGGTTTTGAGCTGTGCGTTGATTATCAGTCATTCAGTCAGTAAGTCAGTCAGATTTTATATATTTAGATTACAATTTGTGGTCATCGACTTGTATCAGACAGAATATTCAAATGTTTTTGGAAAATAGCATGAATATAAATAAATGTCATAATAATCGCTTACAAAATTCAGAGAATCTGTTGCCTATGGTACCAAGTTAGGAAGGTACTAAGAGATAGAGCCCACCAACCACACTGTCTCGTTTCTTAATTTCAGCATGAAAAACTTATAGCTGAAAGGATAAGGATCATAACAGAGCATGCCAAAAAGTTATGGAAGAATTGGTCATAATTATCACATTTGGCAGGGTAGGTTGTTACTCGCTCTTTTTGTGTTAATAATTACTCATAAAAAGGCTGCCTCCCATTCCCTTAAACGCTTTTTACGTTAGACAAAGTAAGATGTCAAAAATAACCGTTTGACACATGCACATGCTCTAAATGTCCTAGGGCAATTAAAGTCCGAATGATATGTGTCACTGGCTAGTATTTTGCTAAGCGGCAATGGGCTTGCAACCTGTCACGTATTAAAACCAGCTACCTACTTGGAAGTCGCGGGCATGTGCTGAACGTAAGTTTGGACGTGCCTCTGATTACCCTCTAGTAGGTGATCCTCATAAGATCCACGCTCTGAGTACCGATCAGAGGTGAATCCTCGAAGGGAAAAGATGTGTTTTTTATTTTTAAGGCAAGATTATCAGTTTAGCTGAATACCAAAGCTATGATTCCTTGATCTAGGTGTGTATGTAGATTTGTGAAAGGAGCATTAGTCTCCGAATCGGGAAACCCAACGCATTATAATGGACGTGGCTCTCGCAGTGACTTGCATGCCAATGCATTCACACTTGTCTGCATTGTTCCAATGTGATTTAAGTTGAGTGACACAGATTCCTTCAGGATATGAGGATGGAACTGGTTGTCCTTGACTGTTTTTCTGCGCCCGTTTATGGTAGTGATTTTGTAGTCCAGAGTAGTTTCATTAAGTATGTTTCTTTGAAGCGAATGTGTTCCATCTAAGACCACATTTTTACTTGTTTTTAAAGTATGTTAGTGGTCAATTGGCCAAGCAATAAAAAAAACTTAATAAATGCATATATGAACCAGAACAGTGAAGGTTTTGAGCGACCTCACGGCTCAAATGGTACCTACTTTTTACGAGCAACCTTTACAGTCTATACAATTGTAACCCCCGCCAGAAATCTTTGACGGGAGACTACTCTCCTTTACCGGGATGCGATGAGGCTCTGGTTTCGAAAAGTCATTAAAATGTTCAAGTGCAACCCCCATGAAGACCCCTAAATGTGTATCTACTTTTATGGAATTTAAGTACTAGCTCAAGGAGAGTGCAAATTTGTGCTTGGTTAGGTTTATGGTAAGACTTTGCTTTATTCCTGTTACGACCATCTTACCTGCGTATGTTTCCATAACAACAAGTCTGAATTGTATTGTTCCGGCATTTATAAATAAAATAGCCAGTTCCTCAGTCTGCTGGATGCCGAGTGAAATGCGTTAAAAACTAGGTGAGATGAAGGCCAAGCGCTTCTCGGTCGTTCAATAAAAATCTACCGCCAATCCGGCGTAGAAAATCAGTTTAGACTTGACCGACGTTAACGTTACGACCTACGTTTTTTTGTTGACGAAGGCTGCACTTACATGGCCATCAAGTTTTATAAAAAATCGCAGTATGATTATACGTTTAAGTTTGAGACATCCACTCAAAAAGGCAGACACAACAAACATTATCCGGACAAAGCATGAGTATTTGGCAGTACGATTATTATTTACAACTTGTACTGGCCAACCTTTTTGTACCAGTGTTGGCAGAGCTCCAAAGAGCACTGTCCCATGTCTGGGTTGTACTCAGACATCAGCTTCTTGGAATCGAGGCTTGGATTCGACGATGCTCTTTCGTGAGTCATTTTGTGGTTTTTGTGTTTATGCTCAAATGGGGTTTAAAGACTAAAAAAATACATACACGTCGAATGTAGAACCAGCTCCTCTTTTGCAAAGTCGATTAAAAACTGATAACGAACGGAAAATACTACCATCTTTAGAACACCATTTCGTACAAAATGTTTAAACGTTATTCATATTTTTTTATACTGTTTGAGATGGAACAAGCAGGCAAGAGATGCACTTAACATCAGGTTTAATGAAACCTGACTGTGTAAGTCACATCCATAAATAACAAAACCTACGCGGCAATGCATTGCTCCCGTCAATTTGAGACATAAAGGTGTTAGGTAAGCCTCGCGTACCCGTTATTGTACCGGGAACCATACCCTTCAAATCGGAACACAGCAATGCTGCTTGGCGGCTGAAATAGGTATGGTGGTTGTACTTCCCCGGTTTCACAAGGAGCTCGCAAACATTATTTACATCTTACACAATGCAATCAAGCCCCAATCTAAGCATGTTCACTGATCAAGGTTGCTATGTTCCTTATTATGTTGTATTTCACCTATTTATATATTTCTATCATATTTAACCTATTTAGACATATCATATATAGACACGTGACCCAAGGGCTGGCTCTTATTTAGGCCAGCGAATTAGCATAGCTATTCAGCGTGGCAATGCAGCCAATGTCTTGGGCACGCTACCGTCTGGTACTGGTCTGGAACAGTTGAGACTAATCTGACTGATTCCTTTGTACATAGTTAGTTTAATTGTACTTTTTATTGAATAAATGTACTTAGTTCCAGGCGGACTAAACCAATGTCCTTCCACTAACCAAACCAAGCATAATATTGTACTCTCTCTGCGGATCGAACCCGGGACCTCTGGATCTGAAATCGTTGAGTTGAACCACTAGACCACAGAGACGGTTAAAAGTCAAAAGTTTCTAGAACCTTGAACCCTTTCCTGTGTTTAAATAAATGTCTACATTAATTGAAACACAAGCGCGCCTCTTGCAATTAAAAGCTTGATAAATTAGATTGGAAACCTAGTAGGTGTCGTTATTGCGAATCTCAAATGAGTAATTATCAGTAAGCCGCGTAGGTTTGACTGACGTATACGAATCTCTGTATTGTGAAATATGTTGATCTGAGATAGCCCACCATGGGCTGATGGAGCTGGCGTAGGTTTCATGATTGATTTCTGATACTTCTCGAACTTTCCAACTAGGTTTGGCGAAAAAGATTTTCTGTAATGACGTTTCGAAAGTTTTTATTTATACCCAGCATTGGGACCTTTACCTAGACGAAGAATTCTTCACGGAGAATTCTGGTACTCCCATTACGGAGCACAGCAAAGCTTAGCGCTGGGCTACGACAGGAGGGTTCTGCCAAGTCCAAGTCACAAGCGAGGTGGACCTAAACAGGTTCTACCAGTTATTTTTACCTATTGTTTTTCATCAAAGCACCATATTGAGTGCAATGAAATAATTTGCTATAGTCACTTTGCACGACCTGAATCCCGCAGTGCCTGAAGACTAAAGTCTTCAATCAGTGTGTTCTACCTGTGATGACCTACACTGCCGAAACGTAGACACTGACAATAGGAATAGTCCACAAATTGAAAATCAATTAGTGTGCTATGGAAAGAGCTATGCTTGGCGTTTCTCTGAAGGATAAAATCAGGAATGAGGTTATCCGACAGAGAACCGAGGTGGTCGACATAGCTCAAAAAGTAAGTATGCTGAAGTGGCAGTGGGCTGGCCATATTTGTCAAAGGACCGATAACCTGTGGGGTCAACGAGTCCTTCAGTGGAGACCACGTCTAGGCAAGCGTAGTGTAGGACGTCCTCCGGCTAGATGGAGCGACGACGTCCGTAGCTCAGTGGCGCAACTTATGAGAGACCTACGTCCAGCTGTGGACTGCGATAGGTTGATAATGATGATGATGATGATGATAATTATGATGACTACGCTTGGCAAGCGGATTGATGATGTAAAAGTGTGAAATTTGTGTAAAAAATAATTAAGCCAAATCATAATGAGTTCATAATGAGTCATACAACAATACTCATACAATCTCAGACAATACGCGCCCTTCACCTGGTTATGTTAATATCGTTAGTCATTGTAACCTATGACAATACGTTTTTTTGCGGTTTTGTTCAAGCTTTGTCTCTTGATGAAAGAAATCGGAGAATTTGGGATATGTGTCAAGGGTTGGTACTCGGTAATAAGGTACTTGTGAAGCCTACAATTTGTATATTTATTCGGGAATATATAGAAAACTGTACCGCAATCTGTGTTCTGTCAGACACTGGTTGACACCACTCAGGCCTATCAAAACCCCTGGTCTCTTAATATATTTTTCTTCTTCAGCCCATTATGTCGCCTTCAAAACTGGAAGAGATCGTGATATACACGCTTGGCATGCGGAATGGTGATTTTAACCGCTTTCCATAGCAGAAAGGGTCTGTCAAGACAAAAAGACATTCATCATAAACTAATAAAAACGAATAATTTCTGAAATACCAAAAAAATACTAAACTACAGTTCCTTATAGCTAAATTATACAGGTCATGCAGCTTTCAAGCTTCTTCTGATAGACGATAAGCTAGAAAGCTGTTACAGTTCCATATTAATTAGGGTTCCCGTCGTTAAGTTGCTTTCGAAATGTTCCGTTCCGGGCGCATTCCATAAGGATAAATAATAAATACAGGACATTCATTTCACACAGCGCCATCAAGCCCCAAACTAAACGTAACTTGTAATATGGGAACTAGATTACGGATAGAATGCTTAATTTTTTTTTTTGTTTATTTTAAAATATATACTAGCAATTAGGTTGTCCTAACATAAATCTGAGTTATTTTATTACTACTCATTCCCGATCGATAGTCTGAAATAAATAATATTTATTGTTTACTTTATCTATTAACTAGCAACACCTACAAGACTCAAGAAAAGAAAACAGAAAAGATTAAATAACATTGAGAGAGATAGCCCACGAAGACTTTTTGCAGCATTTAGAACATGACAGGCTGTAGTGTGAGAATTTCTTGCCAAAATCTGGTGCCTAACGGATTGCCGTATTCTTTTGGTGCGCGGGAAAACGAGTGCCTTCTAGGAAAGCTCGCTTCATTTAGATTTTAGACCTCATCCTTGCTCTGGCCTGAAGTTTAACAAGTCTAAAAGAGAAGCAGCCTCTATTCAACAGACTTCAAAAAGGTTTACAATTCGTCGGAATCCTTTTTTTTATGTTCGTGTTTACTCAAAGACGCCTGGACCAATTCAGAAAATTATTTTTCTGTTTGAAAGGGAATACTTCACAGGTAATCCCATCGTCGATCAGATGACGGGATGAAGGAATGAATGAATGGATGAATTAATGAATGAATGAATGAATGGGATCTTGGAGAAATCGAGGGAACTTTTTAAATATTACAGGCACACTTGAAGCGATTTGGTTATTTTCAGATTGGAAAATACGTAATCATAATTTAATATTTTAAAAGTAAGGAAAAAACGGACCCTGCTATCAGGTCAGGATCTGATGATGAGATCCTGGAGAAATCGAGGAAACTTTTCAAATATATCTTGTATCGTTCGTATCGTTTCATATCGTTAGGTTATTTACAAATCGCAACGGTCGATAAAATTAACGGAATTATAATGTTCTTTGCGAGCATGGAACTCTAGTCGGTTATTCTTATCAATGCTTATATTTATAAACGTTATTGTTTATTCACAAATTCACAAACTGTAATAATTCTAATCACACAGAATCTGTCCTTGCGAAGGAAAATTATTATAATTATATTATTATAATTTGTAACTTTCCGTATTGCCACTTGTCTTCGGTTGGGTGCAAGATGCTGCGCCTCTCACCAGTGCCGGTGCGGTGCGGCCGTAGATCAATTTGGTTTTCACGGACTTTCGTGCGCAAGGTCTGCCGGCAGGATTTCGCGCCACGCTAGTCTTAATGACATTATCCGTCGAGCGTTTACCAGTGTCAATGTGCCAGCCGTTCTTGAACCGAATGGTCTGTTACGTGATGATGGTAAGCGGCCCGACGGTATGACTCTTGTCCCTTGGGAAATGGGTAGGCCTTTGGTGTGGGACGCTACCTGCGTCGACACCCTAGCGCCATCTCATCTGCCTGGGACATCAGTTAGGGCTGGTGCGGCGGCTGATTCGGCCGAGGATCACAAAAGGCGCAAATATAGTGGTCTCGACAGAGCTTACCTATTTGAGCCTTTTGGGGTGGAGACCTTGGGTCCGTGGGGAGCCGGTGCCCTCCGGGTTTTCAAAAATATTGCGGGGCTTTTGATTGAGGCGACACGTGACCCAAGGGCTGGCTCTTATTTAGGCCAGCGAATTAGCATAGCTATTCAGCGTGGCAATGCAGCCAGTGTCTTGGGCACGCTTCCGTCTGGTACTGGTCTGGAACAGTTGAGTTACCTATAGGCCGTTTGTAACGGTCCTTAGGTAATCTGACTGATTCCTTTGTACTTAGTTAGTTTAATTTATTGAATAAATGTAAGAATAGTTAATAAGTAGTTTATAATTATAATTGTATAACATATTTTTTATTAACTTAACTAATTTTAAAAATTGTGTAAATTTTCAGAATATACGATTTAAAATGTCAAACAAAAGCTATATACCTAAGTTATCGATAAGTTTGATAAAATTGACGAATGTATACCAATTTAGTGTACCGATCGGTAAGGCACTCGGAACCGTACTCGCAACGGTCGATAAAACCAATTTTATCGATTCCAAACGTCAAATTGTGCGATCGGTAAGAATGATCGTTGAACTGCGGGGCTCATCACTCGTGGTTACTGTCAGTGAGTTTGTCATGTCCTAAGTGTAAGCTGCATTAGTTACCGGGGCTGAGATATCGTATCAACGCTCAGTTTGACTGCGAATATTAGTCGTAGGACAGCGTCTCACATTTACACTGGACGATTCATGCAGTAGTAATGCAATAACTATCATTGAAGTGTTTCTTAATTTTAAATCTGTATTTTAGGTTTAACCGATTTCACGAAAAGAGGAGGATCGATAAATCTCTGCGAGTTCCCAAACAATTCGCGTAATTTCATTTTAAATCTATAGAGGTTGGTCTGTTTTATTATTTACATTAATTGCCAAAATCTATTCAAATTTTATAGATTTTGGCAATTAATGTAAATAATAAAACAATGAATCTAAAAAAAACAATATATTATGGTGGTCACAACACTTTATATATTCGTTCGGGTAGAGGTTTTGACGTTATTAGTAAAGTGGATCCAAAATCCTCACCGTATTATCAATGATACTGCGATTATAGACTACAGTGATAAACCTATAGGTATATAAAGACTATCCCTCTCATCCACCTCTCATCAGTACTTTAACGTTCTTTAGCGGGATCACAGAAATGGGTAAGCTCTTTAAAACAAGCACAAGCTTGATAATTCAAGCCTGTAAACTTGACACTTGAAACGTTAATTTACTGGACTGTTGAGTTGAGTGTTGTTAACTGCTTGTAAGTTAACGTCTAGCCTAATTACATATATGTAACGTAGCCTTATAGTCTTGGCGCTGGACTCAAGCAGGAGAAAGTTTGCGAGCCAGGTGGGTGTCCTACTAGAAACGGGATCATTCAGCCGTAAACCAGCGCAATTCCGTTCGGGCATTCATGCGGGGTCCGTTTGGGTAATCTGTAAATCGGCGATAGATGCGTTTGTTCTGTTTTTGGGTGTTATATGATAATATAGTATTTATTTACAAAAAAAGAGTATGTAAGTATTCTATCCAAAATCTCGTTCACATATAACAAGTTATGCTTAGTTGGGGACTAGATAGCTCATGCCTGATTGGGTGGACGTGAGACTGGCTCTTGTATAGGCTGGTGACTTAGTATTGCAATCAGCGTGAAAATGCAGCCAGTGGGCATGTTTCGGTCTGGTACTGGTCTGGATTTGAGTTACCTTTATACCGTTTGTTTCGGTCCTTAGATAGTCTAATAGAGTATCTTGAAAACAGTTTTTTGTGTAAAAGTAGTTTATTGATAAATTATTTTAAGTTGTTGATACAAATGGACAAAAAAAAACATTTTATGCCTCCTAGATAGAATATGCCATTTTCAGAAAACGAACCTCTGTGGTCTAGTCGTTCAACCCACCGATTTCAGATCCAGGGACCCGGGTTCGATCCGAGTACAATATATTGTGCTTGGTTTAGTTGGTGGTAGGACATTGTTGAAGTCCGCCTGGCTAGCTACCACCATCTTACCTAATTCTGTCGCCATAATAACAATTCTAAAATTGTTGTGTTCCGGCATTCAAACGTATATCTTGCCAGTTCCTAGTTTGTTGAGGATTCCGGGTAAAGTTCCTCCACCTTCGGCCTCAACTTGTTACCAGGTGAGATGAAGGCCAAGCGATTCCCCGTCGTTCAATAAAAAAAAAAAAAAAAAACCGGAGCATCTTGCATAACACCATTCTGCTTGCCCGCACGCATCGCCATTGACCGATGTGCGCCCGCGCAGGTGTCGCGGACTATCGAATGATCATTTTTATCCGCTCCGACCTTTAACGTACCGCATGTAGGGTATTATATAGCTTTAGAGGTGGCTCATGTCTTATAGGGGTTGATTGCGGTCGAATGCTGTTGAAAAACAACCACCTTTTGAGATATACGTATATAAGTATATAAGCGCGTTTCCACCTTCGGCCTTCGGCGTTCGGCTTTCGGCATAACTTGTAAACTAATGAAGGCCAAGCGTTTCCCCGCCGTGCAATTTTAAAAAAAACCTAAGCTTCTAAGCGACGCCTCAAATAACGCCCCTATCCATCATCCGGGAGACCATCCAATCCGTTTCTAGGCATTTCGATTTATAAAGGTGCTTGCTGTAAGGATAAATGTATCTTTTCAATCCTACATTCATCCTTTTACGTGAAAGTTTCGAGATCAACAGCTGACTTATTAAAAAAAAACGTTTTTCCCATTAATATAAAAAAAATGCGCTCAGAAGTTATGGGATTTTACGACGCTGTGCGTGAAAACGCAGCACACATGGGGAAATAGCCTGTATTTATTGTATTAATGGGTACAACGGTCTTTTAAAAAAAAAACTTCGAAACAGCTATAGTTAGAGGTGCTAAAATAATAATTCATCGACTAAGTGCACGATCCAAGCTAGTAACAATAACTTTCCCAGAACTATATTCTTGAAATAACACCATATTATGTCTTTCCATGTGTCCATAAAACCCGGTGAAATTAAACCGATATCATTGCTATTAATGCTACAGCTCAAAGAAAACAGCTAGGACAACTAGTAGCTCTTACTTCTGCACTGTATGTTGTAGCTGTCATGTCCCACCCGGGACAAAAAGTGCAACTCTTGCATATAACAAAACTTTACTGCGTAGGTCACATCCACAAAGAACAGGACCTACGCTGTACTGAATTACGCCCAAGCCGCATCAAGATAAAGATAAGATAAAAGATAAAGATAAAGATCATTTATTTGCTAAGCCATGTGTACATTAAGATGGTATCTATTTTAATAGTGTGTGTGTTACAACATGCTTTACCGATATTGTCGGTGTACAAATTGAGAGAGATTGGCATGCATTAATTAACAAATATTTTCGATTCAATTTGTAATATAAATATAAATATTAATAAAAAAAAAAAAAAAAAAAGTCATTAAAATATTATCATTATCAAATAAGCATTAAAGATGTCATTATTAATCATTATACAAAACAAATTAAAATGTATTATTTAAGAATTCATCAACTGTATAGTAGCACTTTTGTGTTAGGATTTTTTTAAATTTAGCTTTAAATAAATTGGTGCCTAGTTCCTTGTATACCTTTGGTATTTTATTGAAGATTTTGGGAGCCATGCAGACTACACTTTTGTTCAACAATTCTGTCTTTGCGGGATGTAAACATAATCTATCCTCGCGTCTGTTTCTAATAACTGAGTCAGATAAATGTGGAAATAAGTGGGGATTATTCCTAACAAACATAGCTATTTCTAATATATATATCGACGGAAGTGTAAGAATATTGTGCCTTAAGAATAATGGTCTACAGCTGTCAGTTATTTGTTTTTTAAACATAGCTCTTAGACAACGCTTTTGCATTTTAAAAATGGTTTCTTTTTCTGTAGAGTTGCCCCAGAAAATGATTCCATATCGTAGGACTGATTCTACATTTCCATGATACGCTGTAAGTAGAGCATCCACGTTTACAGTTGTCGATAATTTATGTAAAGCATAGGTCGAGCTGCTAATTCTCTTGTTGAGATAATTGACATGATTTTTCCAATTTAATTTTTGATCTATTTGCAAACCTAAAAATCGTGCTGAATCAACCTGCTTTATAACATGGTCGTTAAATATTAAATTAATATATGATTTATTTTGGGGCCGTTGATTAAAATGAATAATATTAGTTTTATTTAAATTAATTTTTAAATTATTATTATTCAACCATGTAATTATAGATTTTAAAGATTCATTAATGTCCGATTCGTATGTGTCAATGTTATTATATTTGATTGTTATTGTACTATCATCAGCGAATAGCGTCATAGGATAATCTATTGCTTTTGGAAGATCGTTTATATAAATGATAAATAGTAATGGTCCTAAGACGCTTCCTTGAGGAACGCCATAATTAATATTTCGAATGCTGGATTTATATGTGTCATTATATTTAGTTTTAATGTTCAATTTTGATACCTCTGTAATTTGTTGTCGACCTGTTAAATATGAAGATATTAATTCTAACACATTGCCCCTGATCCCATAGGCTTCAAGTTTATTTATTAAAATACGGTGATCTACACAGTCAAAAGCTTGGGACATATCACATAAAATAGCACAAACAGGGTTTCTTTTGTCAACTTGACAGATGATATACTCATAAAAATCATATATTGCCATATTAATACTTCTATTTTTTCGAAAACCTTTTTGCTCTGCACACAAAATGTTGTTTTTTTCAAAATAGGCATATATCTCACCATATAAGTATTTTTCAAATATCTTAGAGAATATTGATATAAGAGCAATAGGCCTGTAGTTTTGCATTAATTCTTTATCTTCTTTTTTAAATAGTGGCTTTACTATAGTCACTTTAAGACCTTGAGGAAATTGACCCGTGGTAATACTGATATTTATTAAATAACTAAGGTGTATGCATATCTCATCTTTAACTTCCTTTAGAATTTTTGTTGTTATTCCATCAATACCCGTGCTATTTGTGTTTTTAAGGCTTTTTATAATTTTTCCTATGTCGTGTGGCAAACATGGTGCCATAAACATTGACTTCTCACGATGACAAATGCTTGCTGTAACATTTATACCAGCACCTTTTGTTGGCTTGACCTTATCAATAAAATAATCATTGAATAGATTTGCAATATCAGTAGGATTCGTTATATAATCTTCTTTTAGGTTTTTAATTTTTTGTACAGATTGTTTGGGTATGTTAAATGTTTTTTTATTGATGACATCCCAGGTAGTTTTAGATTTATTTTTAGATGTCAGTATTTTATAGTTGTTTTGGGATTTTTTTGTTAGTGAAATTATTTTTTTTAGTCGCTTGCTGTACATATCATATTTTAGCTTATTATCGTCAACAGGATTAGTTCTATATTTAAATAGCAGATTTCTTTTTCTCTTACTACAAGTCTTAATTCCACGTGATATCCATTTTGCTTTATTTATAACGTTTATTGTTACGACTTTTTCTGGAAAACAGAGGTTATAAAACAGCTTAAAGTTCTCGATGAAATGTTTATATGCTGTAGTGGAATCATTAGTATTATACATGTCAGAAAATGATAAATTTTGTAAGATATTTTTGAACTTTTTAATATTTTCTGTACTATAATCTCTTGTAATTCTTCGCCAGTATTTTAAATTTAATGTTTTTTTAACGGGTACTTTTATAATCTGAGCTGTGTGGTCTGAAATACCAAATTCTAACACTTCAGTCTTACAATTTCTTTTAAAATCATGTGCAAAATTATCGATACACGTTTGAGATTTTAAACGTGTGGGCTGATTAATTGCAGTTTTTAAGTTGAATTTTAATAGTAGGTATTCAAGTCTTGATTTAACATTACTACTGACCATAATATTTATATTAAAGTCTCCGGCCAAAATAATATTAGTGTAATTAAATTTAGAGATACATGTCAGAGCTATTTCTAGTTTACTAAAAAAAATGTCCAGATTGTTTTTTTTAGGTATTCTATAAATGCAAATAACACATATTTTATACTGTGATAGTTCGATGGCACAGCATTCAAATTTCTTATCTAATGATAGTTGTTTCACTTCCTGTATTTCTCTCCATTCATGAATGTTTTTCACAAGTATGCACGATCCACCTCTTTTTTTGTTATTCCTGCTAAAACAGGCAGCTAATGTAAAGTTGTCTATATTTAAGTGATGCTCGTACCCTCTTTGTATGAAATGTTCTGTGATACACATTACGTCAACGTCTTTTTTTTGATCTGATAGTTCTTCCACGTGGACCATAAGGGTATCAGATTTGTTTAATAATCCTGCTATGTTTTGATGTAAAATATACATTGACTTAGTCCCGAAAAAACATTGAATCTTCATTGAATATATCCTTGTTTATTTTATCTTTTTTTGATTCTTGTAGTTTTGTGATGTTATGGTAATAATGTAGGTCATCCATACATGTTTTAAGATTTCTGAATATGATTCGCATGGCATGGTCATTAATCCTGCTAGATTTTCTATTGAACATGGTAAAATCATAGTTAATTTTTTCGTTAGAGTCGAATAAATATGCATGCTCATGTGTCAAAATATCTAGGTAAAGTAGGTTATTAAAGTTTTCTACTCTCCAATTGTAAACATTCGTTAGACTCCCGTACTTATATGTTGGAAGACATATAATAATATTTGTATGCTTTACTTTTTGCAATGTATTTCTGATGTTCAGAATCGTCTTAAAATAATAATTCGTGGATTCAAACTCCTCATCGCCAAGAAAAACAATGCAAAAATCATTTAGCGTAAAACTTGCTAACTTCGTTTCGATTCCAGTAAATAGTTCTTTTATGTCACTGTTTGGCTTTAGATAATGGCATACTGTTGAATTATTATCTAAATAATCCTCCGCTATAGATAGTATTTGGTTATATTTGTTGTTACTTAGTATGCATATCTTATTCTGATTTTTAATTGGTTGATTGCCTGTTTTTTGCGTGGTAGGTTCTTTGTTTGAAAGTGAGTCCTTTATATCCGATTCTTTTTTTCTTCCATTTGCATGTTTTGGTGTTGCCATAATATTCGACTTAGTGTGTGTTTGTAAGCCGATAGAAGTAATTTTCGAATTATCCTTTTTTTTTGGCGTATTCTTATTTTTTGCTGGGCTACATGTAACTTTTTTAAGCAAATCGTTGTTTTTTTGTAGATCCGTCAGACGGCGTTTATATTCACTGTTTTGGAGTGAAAGAACATCAATTTCTTTGTGAGCACCTTTTAACTCAGTCTCAAGGTTTTCAATCCGTTCCTTAAGCTTTTGGATGCTATCCATATCGTCATCTGATATATCTGGTAAACTACACGCTGTTTGATTGGACTGTGTTTTTGTTATTTCGTCGTCATCGCTCTGACTCTGAGAGCTTTGTGATTTGGCTCGATTCCGTCTAAAGGTTATATTTTCTAAAAAGTTCATTTTCGAATCCAGGAAAAAAAAAAAAAAAAAAATGGTTGCAAAAAGTATTTCCACTGTTGAGATTTGAACTCGTGCCTCACGATCACCAGTCGGTGTCACGTACTGCTTGACCACCGAGAATCTTAGAGGGCATGCGAAATTAGTGATTAAAGATTGCTTAGCGGCTATTTTTAAACAAGTCCAAAGTTTGAATATGAACGCGATGACGCCGTCAACGGTTTTTCATAAAATGTTTCATTCACTTATTTTATGATATTATTACTCACTGATATGAATCCTGGTTTATTTGTTACTATGTTTCAATTAGCATTGTTCAGTTTTAATATCACTTTATGTACTTTTTTCAATGTCAAACTTGTTGATTTTTGACATATCGTTTTTCTTATATTATTTAGTTCGCAATAGATAAAGGTATTCACAAACACTTGTAGCATAGATTTGTACAAATATACATATGTTAAGCACTGTTATTACGGTAAATTTTGACTTTAGATATTTTTTATCAATATTATTACACAGAGCTGATGTCTACTTCGATAGCAGCGCCATCTCTCAAGTAGATCTTAAAGCCTAAAGACAACTTGAGTCATAAGTTTGGGTGTTGTATTGTAACACATATTTAAATAATTTGTAGTGTAATCTTTTTCACGTTCAGGTATGCTTTACAGGAGATACCAGGCTTAGATCGTCCTGTGCTGAGAAACACAAACAGGATTGTCTTCATTCAAGAGCCGAAGATCGGCACCTAACGAGTTGGGACGTTGCTTCGGGCGTTCATAAGCCTCATAGCTCAGTCGTTAGTTAGTTAGTTAGTAGTTAGTTGGTTGTAACACTGCGTTTGCTGTCGGTTGTGGGTTCAATTTCCACCCAGAACAAACATTTATGTGATGAATACTAATATTTTTTATATGTTTGGGTGTTGTATCATATAGTACGTATGTATTTACAAAAGTATTTAAGTATTCTATCCGTAAACTAGTTTAAATATTACAAGCTATCCTTAGTTTGGGGCTAGATGGATATGAAAAACAAAAAAAAAGTTAGGACCGTAAATTAACAAGCTGTACCAGCCGTCCTTTAACACTGTGGCATCTTTAATACGTTCACCAATAATTGTTTTCCGGGTCTTAGCATTATGTTCGGACTATCAGAATCTATTCCGGGTGGGTGGTGCCTTCTAATCGTAAACGAGATTTTGTTCGTGTTATCTGGCTGTAATGTTGCGTGAGACTCAAAACTATTGTTTGTGTGTAATTTCTGGCAATATATTTATCATATCACCATCAACAGTCATCAACAGTCCGTTAGTGTCCACTGCTGGACAGATCCTCTCCAAAGCTTGAGGTGTTTGCCATAATCACCACGCCGGGCAGGCGGACTGGTGATCATTTGGCTTTTGATTGGCTTTTACATGGGCTGAGTTGGAGGGGTCGATTCTTAAGCCAAGAACGCCACGGCAATAAAAAAATAATCATCAAAATCATCAAATAATCTTTATCATATAAAAAAATAGAAAGCGACCATACTTATCTCACTTGTAACCTTTGATTAAGGTCAGACGTGAAATAATCGCTACGTTTTCGCATTAGACCCCACCACTAGCTTAAACTACTGTATTTTTACGTATCAATTGTATTTCTATTCTTTGTATGAGTATTATTTTTCCAAAAGGTTTTTTATATTAACCGCCATCCTATAAAGCTTTTCTCGTTTCTCTCTATGACATAGTTGCCTGGAAGAGATCGCTTTCAGCGATAAGGGCACCCATTGTGTCATCAATGTTTTTAATTTATCTTAGCTAGTAGTTACTTCTCTGTTTTGTTTCATGGGGTAATGAATTAAGTGAAAGTAACACTTAATTGATTTACTTAAAAGCATGATCAAATTTTAGCTAGATCGATGCTGGGTTTTTCATAGAGAGCGGGACGTTCAGCACCCAACGAGTCAAACATTAGGTTGATTATTGCGGGCAAAGCTGCGGGCAGAATTTGGTTCATTATAAAGTTTTCAGCCTACAATACTTTGAAGGGTAAATTATTTAATCACTGTACGTTATCACATTAATGATTAAATTTACATGGCAACACATGTAATGGTATCCACGTGATAATTATTAAAAATTACGTATTAGTCGGCCAGGTTGAATTATAAAGGTGTTTACAGCTTGGACCAGCTAAACACTTGTCTTGTTTAATATTTTTGATAATTGTCAAGAACATTCTTGTTTATCTTTTCCCAAATAATGTAGACTAAATACATTTTGTTTATTATTTGATTTAATTTAAATTGATGTTGAAATATAAGTTTCAAGCTGGTACAAGGCGTGATAATCTGGAACATAAGATACTAACACAAATAGCAGATGTTTCTAAGAAATCCGTAAAATTTAAGTGGGACAGGGCTGGACATGTGTGCCATGTGACAGATAAACTCTGGGTAAAAGCCACAGGAGAATGGGTGAAAACAGTCACGTGGAAGACCCAGGCGGAGATGGTGAGATGATCTAGACTCCTACACAAAAGAATTGGCCCAATAAGCCAACATTAGCGATTTATGGAAGGAGGAAAATGCCTTTTGCCCTGATGCGGGACACCTCAGGTCAAATTTATTTTAAATCAATGCCATTTCGAAATAAACGACGAAATACGTTTGTGTGGAAAGCGGTACTAAAAGGGTTTCATAATAAATGGAGCTGTTTAGTGTGAACTCACCTTAAGGTACAGGTAGAGACAGCCCCCGATCAATAAATTAGCGTATTTAATTATGAATTTCTGTAAGTGTAATACAAGATATATTCGGACGGTCTGGCTCTTGTGCTAACGATTTTATTTCTTTTATAGAATGCACAGAGTAGTGAATAATCAGAGAATACTTGAACGAGGTCAATTATGACCTCGTATATTAATGGGGCAGTCATTGTATTGAAGCGGCTAAGGTTATTTTCACCATTTCAATCCGTATATGAGCAATAGCATGGGGTAGGTGGTATGTGTATATCTGCCTTTAACTAGACTAACGGTATCGCTAGCTTCTGTTAGCTGACTGAATTACCACACACTGGTAGTAGGGACTGTCAAGGTCAACCTGGCAATCACCCTACTACTGAAGTCCGGCATCAAATGATTTGCTGCATGTATTCCATCGATGCGCGAGAGAGAACCTTCTACCTTCTGGGAAAGTTCTCTTCTGCAGCCTTCATCATTGCCCAAACTAGACGATAAACCGACATTCTATTATGTTATGTACCTATTATCTCCATGTATGAAATGTCGATGCAAATAAATGTCTACCTTTTGAGCGCTATCCTAATTAATACGTAAGTAATATGTTTAATCTGAAAAAGGCTGAAGATTCTACGGGTATAGATTTTCTGACATTATTATTGCTCGGGCAGATGTGAAGTTTGTCAGTTTGGATGAGACTCCGAAATGACTAGTATAATTTCAATAAATCTTTCACCAATATTAAGAATAGACTTTCAGGGGACATAGGCTATTTATGATCTTTATTTGGGTATTAAATAAAACCTAATTGAGGTGATTGATATAATTTTGAGATACTGATACTATAACAGTAACAAACTAAATTCAACGCAGCGTCGCTGCGGGAAAGCTAGTTAAAAATAAACGTTAGTATCACAAAGTACGTGCCAAATAAACTTTTTCACGAACGACTTTGAAAGTCTCTGTCCAATTTTACTCTACAAAATGGTCCTTATTCCTCAGAACGCGGCGTCTCGATCTCAAATCGAGATAACTATCGAATAAACACAATAAATTATATTTATTAGGTAGATACATTATTTGGGGTTTGTTTGTTTGTTTATTATCATCGAAATTGAACATGCGGTCCGCCCATTAGATGTTCTTGATTGTACCTTGCTGTAAGAGTTGTAATCTTGAGACTTAAGATCCAGTAGTACGGCTCTCCAATACGAACGTAATTTGTCGCTCATTTCGTATTGGCATATCCGATATAAACTAAAATAAGGTATAATCGTGTACGCCGTTAAAGCGCTATTCCACTAACTCTGAAAACATAACTCATCAATATGGTGTACATATACTACCCATTATAACCTATCCAACATGCGCCCTTATTGTGTAAGTCAACTGGTTATCAACATCGACTTCATTTTTGACAGTTTCAACCTAGCTTAGGCTTCAATTGTGTGGTATTAACATCCTGTAATATATTTACACCTCAAGGAAACCTACTTGACGTCTTTATTGGGTCACTGGTTCATGCTGTGTTTGTATTTGTATTAGTGATCTTGTGGATCGACTACCTACCCCCTAAACTAATTTACTAATTAAAATTAGTATCTTATGTACTTATTTTTTTTTAAGTGAAACTGTGTGTTCTTTTTGAGTACGTCAAATAAAGTTCTTTAAGCCGAATTGTCTTCATCCGTCTTTATCTTTGACAAATTCTGACTGGGATTTTTTGACAACTGGTAATCGACTTTCAAGTTGTGAATCCCTGTTCACTGGTAATGGATTCCAAGTTATGCAATTAGGCTTCGGTCATTGAGGCACAGAAGTCCACGCTAAAGATGATAGAGGGCGATGGAGCGTAGAATTCTCGGCAGCAAACCTGTTGATTTCGATAGATATTTGTGTGATTGTAAGATATCCAGTTTCTCAGTTTGTTGAGGATTCCGGTGGAAGTGCGCTTCCACCTTCGCCCATATCTCAACTTGTAACCAGGTGAGATGAAGGTCAAACGCTTCCCCGTCGTACTATAAAAATGAATAAATGAATGAACGAAGACATATAGAACAGTTTTTTAAAAAAAAAACTTAAGTTAACCGTTCAATGGGCTGTTTTATCGCTTAAAAGCCTTATACTGTGATCACTAACCTACAGAAGAAGATCCAGATTGCTTAAGAAGTAAAGATTATTTGATGGTGACCACAGTCAAACTCTAAACGAAGTGCAGGAAAAATACTGTGTTCAATGAATAATCATAGGTTGCGGGTCCCATGCAATATACAAACAATTATGTGTGCTGTTGTAAGTACGGTAGTTATTGACATAGCTTTAACATGCAGTACCATTTGCGATCACTAAGAAATGAAGTAGGTTTTTTTTATATTACGACGGGGAAGCGTCGCCTTCATCTCACCTGAGGATCTCTGGGCAGATACAATCTGGCTAGCTACCACCATCTAACCTAAGTCGCTCGCCATAACAAAAATTCTAATAATAATAATGTTCCGGCATTTAGAGGTAAGATAGCCAGTTCCTCAGTCCGTTGAAGATTCCGGGTAAAATGAGCCTCCACTATATCAGCCAGGTATATTAGAAGATAGACAAGTTTTTATTCTTAAGGTTAAATTATCCTGCAAATAGAAACATTTAGCATCAAATCGGCTTGGTACTTTTGAGGAGGGTGTGCAACGATAAATAATACGACAAAAACGACATTTTAACCGCCTCTGTGGTCTTGTTGCTCGCCCACTGGTGTCAGATCCAAAGGTCCCGGGTTTGGTTCCCAGGGGAGTTCAATATTGTAGTAGGACTTTGTTTAAGTCCGCCTGGCTAGCCTTACTTAATTCCGTCGCCATAACAACAATTCTAAAAAAATAATCCTCAGACAGTTGAGGATGTCCGGGTGAACTGCACTTCAACCTTTGACCTTATCTTAACTTGCCAGTACCTTTAATAGGCAATTTTAAGACGAGCTCGCTCCAGCGTAGACCTCATCCTCGCTAAGGTATTGCCCAGGCAAGCTTCAAAGTTAAAAGCTTATCCATTTTGTGTAAAAAGTATTCGAGTAAGTAAATGAGAAACGAAGAGCTGTCTCTGGGCACTATTTTCTACATCAGAATGATTATATATGGGCTAGAAGCCAATGTACCCGGCAGTACCTTAAGCGGAGCGTCCACTGTACAGTCATGGTCATTACCTCCGCCAAACACTCACAATCACAACACTCACATATCGTCTGTTTGTAAAGCTCTGAGGCGCTGACACATTCCCTGTCTCCCCTCACACCGCTCTTTGATGCTTGTGGGAAAAGTTTTTTTTTTTATTGTACGACGGGTTAGCACTTGGTTTTCATCTCACCTGGTTACAAGTTGAGATAAGGTGGAGGCGCACTTCACCCGGAAAACTCAACAAACTGAGGAACTGGCTATCTTACCTCTAAATTTCGATATAACCTCTATACTCCAAAACTGTTATTATGGCGACAGAAGTAGGTAAGATGGTGGTAGCTAGCCAGGCGGACTTAAACAAAGTCCTACCACCAACCAAACCAAGCACAGTATATTGTACTCCCCATGGGGATCAAACCCGAGACCTCTAGATCTAAAATCGGTGGGTTGAACCACTAGACTAGACACAAAGGCGGTTAACGTAAAGAAGTAAAGCTTGGTTGTGGGTTTAATTCCCACCTAGGACAAACATTCGTGTGATGAAGTTAAATGGTTGTTCTGTGTTTGGGTGTTGTATTTGTATGATAAGTATGTATTTACAAAAAAAAGTATTTAAGTATTCTATCGGTAATCTATGTCCCATATTACAAGCTATGCTTAGTTTGGGGCTAGATAATATGTGAAATTAATGTCCTGTAATATTTATTTATTTTATTTTGAATCTGGTTTGAGGATTCCGGGCGAAGTGGGTTGTCACCTTCAGCCTTATCAGCTTTAGCGAAGAACAAGCGCTTCGGCCCTTAGAAAAAAAAAAACCTCATGTTTGATATCATTTCGATCGATTTTTTAATACAGATATCTAAAAAGGTTTCAAAACTGTCAATTTATTATACAATCATCGTAAACGTGTTTGAGAGATCAACACAGAGGTACTAGAGACTTGACAAAGGTAGGGGCGCACTAAGAATGAATTTCGGGAACGAAATCTCAAGTGCTTCCTTGTACAAAAGTCATGCTTTTCAAATGCATTTGTCTGTACAAAACATCTATGTACATATAGAAAATTGCGGTCCAACTTTATGGCCTAGTAAAGATTTACAAACGTTTATGCATACTCAATACAAATCACTCCTGCACACATCAGACTATCTTTCAATGACAACTCTTTACATAATGTTTACAATTTAAACGAATCGCTACAAACTAGAACCGATCGTATGTCTGTCTGTTGTGATTTTTAGTTTATCATCATATTATGGTAGGTACTTATTAGGGAAGAACACATATTGCACACATACATTAGACTGATGCCACTTTTCTGAAATGAACTTCTTTTATTTACTTTTGATCAGTTTTTGTTCGCGGCTTCGCCTGCATGGTACCTATGTAAAAACGTAGCCTCTGTTCTTCCTTATAGGTATTACATTATATATACATTCATAACAAATTTTATTAGTGTTCAGCTATTTAGTCGTGAAAAGGTAACAAACAGAGTCACGTTCGAATTTATGATAATTGGAAAATATACCTCTAGATATGGTATAGTATAGATTCAAATTCGAGGATTCACTAGGCAAGGATGGGGTTACCGATACGGCAATATTTTCATTTTAAACACTGCGATTTCCTTCTATTGATCTTCCGTTTCGCAGAGATTGTGGCAAAAACCTCGTAAAAAAACAAAATTTTCAAAAACCTAAGTCTTAAATACTTTTATCAGATAAGTACTTTTTGTGTGCGTTGTGCAAGAACTTGGAATAAGCCAAGCCAAGCGTCTGTTTTTCCGCTGTATTACGTCCCTAATGACGTCAAATAGAGAGTTAATAATAATTTATTGATTTGAAACAAAAACACAGGTACATTTCAAAATTAAAGAAACGATGCAAGATGCAAAAGTATAAGTATATATATTAAGTATAAAACTATGTCGCAGCTGAAAACGCCCCTCCTCCGAATTAGTGAAAATAGGCACTTTCTGGGTAGACTCGTTCCATCGAAGATCTCATTCTAGCCTGTGCAAGTTTCATGGTCAAGAGCAATTGTTATTACGGAAACTGAAATACATACCTACTCTGTGAAAATTTAAAGAATCTAACTATTACAGTTCATGAGATATAGTCCGCTGGCAGGTAGACGAACGGACAAACGGCAAAGGTGGAGCAGAGGCTTAGTAATGGCGTACGGAACTCAAAAAAAGAAGAAATTTGACCAGATATTCAAGAATTCAAGCAAAGTCAGTGGCAAAAACCTGTCAAACATTCACAATAAGCTGATCAGTGAAGGCTAGTCCACAATGGCGAAGTTTAAGCTTTGTAACGTTTTTGCAAAGGCTTTATGGCCGAAACTACTTTGCTTCGGTTCTTGCACTAGACACAAAAAGATATGCGGGACACAGATAAGTTTAAAGATGTTACACGTTTTGTAGACAAAATTCATTTATTTTATGCATATTTGTGTAATTTCAACTTGATTAACATTTTCTCAAAAAAAAAAAAAAGGACTATTAGTTTTTTGGCACCGGCAATTTGTTTAAATCACCGCGCTTGAGAGGCGGGTTGTTGATCGCAGTATTTGTACCAAGCTCAACGTATGCAGCCAACTCCTGGTAAGCATTTGTGGACCTTTTATGACAAAGGGGTGGCTAGGTAATCCCTTTTCTCAGATACATTAAAGTTGAAAGCTAACGGAGTACTAAGCCTGAATTGTTAATGTGAGATCGTTTTCTATTCAGCTCTAGCTCCGAAAGACACTTTCTAGCAATTTTAAGACACAGCTTCAACATTGACAATCTATTTGTTTTACTTCTAGTAATCCTACTAAGACACGTACACCAGTAAATTCGTTACTTTATATATTGTTCGTTTGTATCGTTTATACCGGCAAATTTCATCAGTGTCACGTCTGCAATTTATATAATCTATGCCGTGTGCATACGCACTTCGCAGAACATAGAAATAGTAGCCGCACAGATGTTTCACTTCGATACTAACAAACAATTGATTTTAAAATGATTAAGGTATTTACACTTCAGCATTTTTATTTTATTTTTAAGTCATTGTTTGATTAGATTAAAAAAAATATCGTTGATGGTTTTTAAGGCCTCACAGCTCTGTTTGTAGAAACTCTGCCTTCTAAGCTGTAGGTTGTGCGTTCAACTCCCATCCAGGACACATATGGACACATATGTGTTGTTGATGAAAATTGATGTTTTTTCTGTGTTTGGGTGTTCTATTGTATATGTTTCTTTATTTACAAAATAAAAACATACAGGTATGATATCCGTAATCTAGTTCCCCTTTGCTTAGTTTGAGACTAGATTGCGCTGTGTGAAGTTAATGTCATGTAGGTAATATTTCTTTATATTTAAAGTGAAATTTAACGTAACTCAACGGTGTATGGTTCATTTTCCGATGACAATGATTGAAAGTGAAAAGAGGTGGTCATACAGTCTATACCAGCGTGTGCCGTAAAACCGTTTTACATACTCGTAATATTTCCAAGTCGTAAAGTACGCGTTGAGTACGGACCGACAAACGATATGCATTTTTGTGCGCATGAGTGTTAGATATGGTTCGGAATGGGTTTCAATAATGTTGGGGTAACTATCTTGCATTTACTGAATGGCCACATAACAAGAACCTGGGGGGGTACCATGACCTTTTAGAGCATTCATGTTTTGTTTCCATTTGACACTATCTATCCAGTGTAAAAGAAACGAGACAAAAGTAAAGTAATATCAAAACGAGAACGCTATAAGACGTTGTGGTTAGGCCCCTGTTATAAAAACTGGCCAAGTTCGTACACACAATGATGATTCCGACGTACATTTTAAGGCACACGTTTCCGGGCCCCCAAAATGTTATATATTTTTTAATTTTTATTCCTGTTATAGCAACCATAGATATAATACCCTCTGTAAAACTTTCAATGACAGTGGCAGATAGATGGACAAACGGAAAGACAGCGCAGACACACATAAACCGCCTATTTGTGTCCACAGTTGGACAGAGCCACCTCCACAGATGTGTGGTTTAGTCATAATTACCACGCCTGGCGGTGGAGGTGGATTGGTGATCGCTAAGGTGTAGATAATCCACAGAAAGAAGCTGTTGCTGTTCTTCTGGTGAGAGATAAACAGACACAGAAAGCGTTAGTATGATGACGCTTTTAATCCAGACTGGTGGAAAAAGGCATATGTCCATAATCCCTTGAAAAATATGGGAGATCTCTGCAGTATGTTAGTGTGTTCCTTTTACAATTCATTTTTCAATGATATAGTGATTCCTTGTCTTCTTCAGATTATCTTATTTCAAATCCCTTAATGTCCACTACTGAACAGAGCCATCTCCGAAATTGGAGAATCTTACCATAATCAAAATGCTTTACAAATGAACTAAGGGTATGTGATAACAGTAAAAGTGTTTTATAATACAATGATGTTAGCAACGAATAATTTGTTATTAATTTGGAGAATCTCCATATGAAGATGCGGATTTCTAATGTTCGGCACAGTGGAACATCTACAAGTTGTTAGTCTAGTGGTGGAAAGGGGAATGAGGGAGTAGGTCAAAGATATCGTGCGGCACATTTGCAAAAGTGTTATTTAGAACACATAGGTATTTGTCGAAAATTAGGCTTCGGACACGTGGCCCCACTGGTCAACCCCCTGGGGGAGCCATTAGTAAACTTTAGTACCAGTATCTCCCCTTGCTGGGGTAGACATCGGTGCTAGATTTTAAATTACATTTTAAGTACTAGTGCACCCACATGTCTTTTTTATACATAACGATAAAATTTTGTAAAAGTGCATATGAAAGTCGGTGACCCAAACACATACGGTCATGGTCACTTATGTTTATGTCTGCTTAGCTACGAACCAAATTATCATCTTATTAAAAACCCCCTAAGTCAAGTAAGTAATTTAAGTAACCCCAAATACAATCGTCAAAACAATATAAAAGAGTTGAAAATAACGTTTCTGCATCCAAAAGACATCAAAACGAACCTAGGAGACACAAACTTTACCACACCTTTACGGCTGTTTAAAGCATCGTAAACCAAAACAACGGAACTGCCGTTAAAATAGAGTTTATATTTATAGGATTACGATAGGATATGATTCCATTTCGCGAATGGTCTGGCGCCAGTTACGGAGGTGGTTTTTCACTCGGTCGTACAGCCTGGCGTTATTATCGAAAAGAACAGAAACGTCTTTTGAAAAGAATGTTCGTTAACTTTTTTTTATTGTTAGATAATCGCTTCTGTTCGATCTCACCTGGTGTCAAGTTTTGATTAAGCCGAAGGTGGAAGCGCACTTCACCCAGAAGTCTCAACTGAGGAACTGAACTAAATGCCGGAACACAATAATTTAGTATTGTTGTTATGGCGATAGACTAAGGTAAGATGGGAGCTAGCCAGGCGGACTCAAACAAAGTCCTACCACCCGCCAAACCAAGCACAAACTCTGGGTGAACCACAAGACCACAGAGGTGGTAGAATCGTAGCTCCAAAACTCTTTGTTGGTGCATGGATACGTAGCGTTTTACCCGTTCGTCTGCTAAGCCCTTCACCGGAAACTTGGAGCTATTATCGTTAAAGTGTCATCGTACGCCACGTAGGATGAGACCGTAAACCGGCGGTTGTGGGCGTTTATTGTGACGCGCCAGCGGTTTTTTGTCCTTATGTGAACACTTTCGCGACTAGGTAAAATGTCGGATCTAGTTTTTTTTTATTTCTCTTGGCCTTGAAACTTGCACGGGCAAGGATGAAGTCTACGGAATGAGAATACCCAGAAAGTTGGGTCGTAACAGCGGGAACACAGACGCTGGAGTCTGATTCCAAGTTTTTTGCGCACATTAAATTTTTTTTTATTTTTAAAGCAGTCCTATTAGATAAGTGGTAAATCTTACCTAATTCTGTCATTTATAGTCGTTTATAGTCATTTATTGCCGTACCCTGTAGTACAATAAAAAAAAATGCTGTGTTCCAGCATTTAGAGAAAAGGTGTTGAGGATTCCGGATGTAATAACCTCAACTTTCAGCCTTATCTTGACTTTTAACCAGGTGAGATGAAGATCAAGCGTTTTCCCGTCAATAAAAAAGTTAAGTCAAGTAGAAATCAAATAAATCGCCAATGGTAACAAGTCGTTCTGCTCTCGTGTTTGCCACTATGTTTTGCATATCCAAATTTTATATTTTATTCAATTTATGAGCCGCAATCAATGTATTTATTTCGATATTTTATATTTTATTCAATTTACTACACTATCTATTTATTTTGGCATTTTATATTTGATTCAATTTGCTACAGCCGCTATCAATATATTTACTTCGTCATGCTCCATTCTACAAATCCCCACTTGAACGACGCATATTTATCCTCGCGTAGTATATCTAAGGTATAAATGTACCTCTAAGTATTTCCGAAGCATATTGCACCCGGCCGTATTGTATGCAAATCAGCGTACGTGTCCATTTGGACCAAAATAAAAAAATAATACACCAAATCCCTTTGGCATTCTGTTTTATATTATCTTGAACATAACGCGAGGCATGGTGTGGTGCCAGAGTCACGCTTCATGTGTTGACTTTGAGGATGAAATGTTTTAATCCTTTTGAGAGTGTTTTATTTATTCTACAGTGAAGCGCTTGGCTTCCATCCTATCTGGTGTCAAGTTATAATAAAACCGAAGCTGGAAGAGTTCGGAAAAAACATACCACCTAGGTACTCGAAATTATGTCAATTATCTGAATGAAAAACTTTTACTAAACCTACATTCGTTTAATCGATAAAAGATTTAAGGATCACTTTGAAAAAAATGCGTGAAATCTTCCATCTTTCCTGACTAAGACCTACATACAATGCAGCTTTATGCAAAAAATACATAAATTTGTTTATAAAAATCCGTTTTACGTATCGATACGTGAGTACAAATCACTCTACAACAAAAAATATATGCATTATTGTTAGTTTAAAAAGGTATAGATGTATAGAATAAGATGGAAGATAGTGTTCGTGTAATATAGAAAATCTAGAATATGAACAAAATAGATTTGGGAGACATAATAATGTGTGCGATAGGAAAAAATAATAATTCAGAATGAAACCCCGACACCGTATAGACTAGACTAAGATGGTCGAATTAATATCTTTGGAGAAAACAAATCCACTTGACTTATGACTCTTATGGTCACGTGGTCGGGCACGTGGTCTTTTGGTCGCATATACAGACTTGGACTTTGATGCCAAGATACATTTTGGGTCACTGGACTTGGCTCCCCCGGGCTCCCTTTGGGGAGATAAGGGGGTTCTAACCGTGCCTTGGCTCCCCCAAGACGAAATACCATACATTTTCTGCAGCAGTAAGGAGATCTCTGTTATTCGTTTACTGTTGAGTCACACCCATGTGTATTCTTGGACAAGGACACTAAGCAGTCACCGAGTTAAATGGAGGTAATTGAGTTTTTTTATAAATCCGCGTATATTTTTGCTTATAACGTCGACCTTTGACATCAATTTTTGAAACCATAATTCAAAACTCATCAATTGTATAGCAAACTGAATGCTTAGACACATTATGAAAGATTATTGGAATATAAAGTTCATCAAATCATGATGGAAAATGGCAATCAAAAGCAATTCAACTAGACCTATACAATAATAACCACAGTTTGCTTACCATGAGTTTTTTTTTAAACTGCACTTGCTAGCGTCCCGCATCGCATCTTTTGTATAACCTAATATTGATACGAATTATAAAATTCACACGAATTTTTACAATAAAACGAATCATAACATAATAAATAAAAACGAAACATAATTATGCACACTGAAAAAAATGGAACTGAGCTGCCAGCATTTTTTCTACCACTAACGTACTGCATTATATCTTCTTGTTTCATCATACGTCATCTTATGCCCAGACAAACCTTGAAGTTGCCCATGAGCTGAACTATCTTTAATAAAACAAATTCTGACACTAGAGAGACCGAGCGGTTCTCCAGCAAACTACTGCAAATTGTGACATATGTTTGACTAACCTAACCCGTGGTAAGTCCACATGTCACTTTATTCGTTTCTAAAAACACATCATTTGACGCATTAATCTTAATCAACACTCATAAAACTTAAAGATTACCTTTGTACATTCACCTGTTACGAAAGTAATAACTTAAAACCGATGAAAAAGGCTGGCTACGTTTTTGAGTGCAAATAAATGAGCTCCATCAAGTGAATTCTCGTGATTTTGATCCGTCATTTCGTAGAAATATTTTCAAATCTTTCTTTGTGCATAGCACAAAACAACATGATCTTGTTCAACAAATTCAAGTCTTGAATGTGGTAGGTAGTTAATCCGCAAATCGAGTTGTTGATTTTCACTTCCATAACCACACAGATATAATTGTCGATAACACTCAAAAACGTACCAATAATTGCGCAATGCCTTAAACACACAATACTACGAGTGATCACACTTACTTCGATTCTTATTTTTTTCCCATAAAAAAAAACAAACTCATTTAACAATCCCTCAAAAAAAAACCACTTCTACCTTCAATGACACAAGATTCACATTTGTTTGAATATTTCAAATCTAGGTGTAGTGATGTTTGTACTATTAATGTCACCTAAAACCATTGACCTATGACACTGTACAGTTTGCTACACAAATATGTTAACAAAAGTATCTAAATGTGACAGTGAGATGGGCATCAACTAATTTAAATACAGTTTGCATGTAAAGTACTTTGGATGTCAGAGATCGGGAATATTTTAAAATGTATGAGAAGATAGGCAGAAAGAGAATGGTTTACTTCTTGTTGCTTAACGCGGTTTCCATGTAAGTTTTGACATTACTATTTATACATTATTGCACACTCATAGTTTATCTATATATGTATACAAACATAGATTTAACTGTATGGCAAATACTAGTTTAATCGTATAAAGATTTTTCTTCCAGAAATCCTAGGTAGAGAGAACCAAGATAAAATAGAAGGGAAAAGCGTATAACATTAAGTATTTGGGCTTCGCGCCTTCAACGCAAGCCGAGTCCGCGCAAAGCTGTCGCCCTCCCGTTTCCTATGGACTTTACACATGCACATGCTTCAACGGTAAAGGCCATATCGTAAGGAAACCGGCAAGTCCCTAGGAGCAATCATTCGAATGAAATATGATAATAGCTAATATTCCGCTATCGATGAGCTTGCAACCTGTCACATATTGAATACTGGTGACTTGCAAACCGCGGACATGTGTAAGTTTGGACGTGTCCTAGTAGGTGATCCTCATAAGATCCACGCTCTGAGGACTGACCAGAGGTGAATCCTCGAAAGGGAAAAAGTCGTGACTCTATTATTTATGCTGCTTGTCGCTTGTTAAGGCCAATTTGCGGAGCCTAGAACATAGACGGCGGGTTGCCAGGCTGGGTCTGTGTTATATAAATTCCACTGCAGCGAGTAAGCGTATGATATCTTTGACCTAATCCGTCCATCCCTTTTCCACCACCGAACTAGCAGACGTACGGCAGGCTACAACCCGTACCTTGTAAATGTTCCATTATGCCGAACACATCGTTTCGCATCTTTATCATTAATACCTACTGGTAAGGATTGGAATTCCTTGCTTTCGTCTGTTTTTCCGCACGAGTACAATCTTGGAGTCTTCAAGTCCAGAGCAAATAGGTTACTTTTATGCAAGCGTGCTCCGTCTTAGGCTACATCTTGACTTGCTTTACATTTAAGCTGGTGGCCAAACGCTTGACTATCACCAACAAAAAAAAAATGTATATATATTTATAACGACTTAAAAATTCACAACCCGCGGTGGGAATCAAACCCGCATCCTTTCCTCAAGCTGGAAACGCTAATAATCAATTCAGCAACCAGGGTCCTGACGATTTGAGATTTGTTACCAAGTGCAATCGCTTGGAATACAAAATATAACAATATAAAAAAACTCTAGTTACCCAAGAATAAATACATACACTATCATGAGGTTTATATGCGTAATCTACAGTCCATCAAATCTAAGAAGTACATTTTGACGTTTCGCATTTCTTATTACGCTAAAACTTTGTTCAAACGTAGACACACAATATTAAAAACAGTAATTCTTATAATGTCGAAAAATTATTTACTCAGATAAATAATTATATTTATTAAACATTCCTGTACATTAATCTATACTTGAATCTCGTAAAACTAGTTTAAAACATAAACAATCAGTAAAATTGTAAATGAGGTTCACGTTTATACAATGTTATATCATTAAGTTGTTTACAGTAGTGCTGCGACAGTTTAAAATTCTTGAGTTTCCAAATAATCGGTAAAAATATTGAAATAATTTAATTAATCGAATCGACTTTTTGGCGGAAATTCAGTGAGATAGTTTTGTGTAGTGCGCGAGTGGCCAAAATTTAGTTCAGTAGTTCTTCGAATTACTTGTCTTGAATAAATATAGGTACCTAAATAAATAAAAAATATATTAATATTCTAGTAAGTAGTTCGCCCCGAACTGAGATCTCATGATGTCTGGTTTGTAACGGAGATTAATTCTCAAATAGATCGTAATTAACAAACGATAAAAGTGTGCTTTCAATATACCTTTCTCATTTTACTTAAGCACTTTTTCTCTAACTCTCTTTATGAACCTGATATAAGATAAGATAAGATAATTACTTTATTTACCAACAAATGTTTACAATATATTTATGTTTCAAAATATAACAGATTACAAATGGATCCCGCACTAGGGCTGGCCTGTGCTGCGGGCATCCGAGATAAATTGATTGACAGTTTGAGAAATAAGACACTTGTAAAAAGGATATATAAATTTAGAAACGAGTATAGTGGGTACAAATTAACTAAACTAAATTAAGTTAAATTAAGTGGATCAAGACAAGGTTGAATATAAAGACGTGAGCAAGCTTGTGTATGTATGTATGCGTGTGTAAGTGTGTGTGCGCGTGTGAGTGTAGGTGTGTTTGTGAGTGTGTGCATGTATGTAAGGATAGAAACAAAAAGCAACTACAGGAACAAGCTGAATTAAAATTTAAAAATTAAATGATGGCTACCAAAAGTTTTTCTGTTCCATTGTAGTCAAGGGTAACAAGCCACTTTTTTATTTTTACCTTTGCTCCATAAAGTAAGCATGACAAAATATCACAGTGATTGTTCACACAGCGATAGATAAAAGGGAAAGAATAGCTTTTAAATCGCCTAGCAAATGAGGTCCTGACCCGTGGTACATTAATACGAGTATTCGAGGTTCGCTTGTTGCTAACGTAATGTAATTAATATCCTTTCTTACATAAAACGAAGGTTGATGTCGTTCTTAAAAACTACCCCACTTTGCAAAAATCCCCCGCCACAATCAAAATATATTACGTTTTCTCTATTCAATTTAAATTTCATGAAAATCGGATAATCTGTTCGAGAGTTATGCCGTCACAAACATTGCCACACACATACATTGCCGGATTTCCCAATTATCTTTGTCATGGCATGGCATTTGTCTTTCGAAATCAATCGCTTTTACCGATATTTTTTTGTCTGTCGTTTTTAGTCTGTCGTCTATCTGTGGGTGGCCATCTTGAAAAAAAAATAAGCAGAAATAATTAATTTATTTGGTATTAATTAAGCGCTACATATTTATTTAACTTCTATCTGAGTTTATAGTTTTATCAATTTATTTTTGTTAAATAAATAAATAAATAAATAAATAAAAAAAATAAAATCAAAAAAGTAAGCGATTGTTTCCTACCTATAAAGTATCAATATCGATTTTTCAATTTCTCATTAATATCGGATATTTTCGATGGCGATTATTTGGTTCACATCCCTAGACAAGTTGATCTGACAGCTGTCAAAGTGTACTTCTTAGATTTGATGGACTATAGTTCCCACTAAGCATTGCTAAATTTGGGGCTAGATGGTAGCGTGCAATTAATGGACTGTAAACGTTTAAATCTAAATATATATATCTCAAAGGTGACTGACTGACTGACATAGTGATCTATCAACGCACAGCCCAAACCACTGCTGGACGGATCGGGCTGAAATTTGGCATGCAGGTAGATATTATGACGAAGGCATCCACTAAGAGAGGACTTTGATTAATTTTACCCTCAAGGGGATAAAATAGGGGATGAAAGTTTGTATGAACCTTTGTCAATTTTAAACCGATCGGTTTCGTTTGGTTCAAGTATAGGTTTTATCGGTTAGACTTTTTTAAAATGGCTAAAAAAAATCTGAACGTTAATAGAGAAGTTGAAGAATGTACTGTGTTTTTAAAATTTGCAGGCCCTAATTTTTTACACACGCTAAACAAAAGTAAAGCCGCAAAAACTATACCTAATTAATAATAATACTTCTTAACGCGAGCGAAGCCGCGAGCAAAAGCTTGTATTATATAAAATATCGACTAAGATTCTAAAATCAACAATTATAAAAGAGGATTTTATCCATCGATCACCTTAGCTTGTTCGTTGTCATCAATTAGCTAAATGACAGATTGCTTGTATTGTTGCTATTCAAAGCCATCCATTTGCATGACTTTGAGATCCATTCGCGATTTTTAAAATGTAATTTGTCAAAAGGTGCGCTAGTTGTGATCGATTGGGCGGAACCCTGTGGATCTGATGTTTCCGTTACTGTACCCTTGCGAATTTCAAAAATAATCTAGGATATATTTTAATTTCAATACGAACCTGAAGTCGCTGGCAAAGAAGATTGGATAAAAAATAGAGATAAGTTTCTAAATTTTTTGTTATCAAAAAAACGACCTTTTTTTTTTTTTAAGTGGGAAAATGCCCTCGCATTTCGCTTCCACCATGGGGGTGATGGAAGGGGGTATGTGGGACTCGAACCCACTAAAAACCCACTATGAGCAGTCGCCCGCCTTCGTGGGGCCGAGATGGGGTCGCGTTAGCATTCACCATCTGGCCCCGGCGGTTGGCCTGGAACCCATGTCCAGGCCCCGGCCAAGGAGGGGTGGTCACTGCTCACCAGGACCACCCCTCAGACGAGTGGAGCCGTGCAAGCCGGCGGAGAGTCCCCCGACTCTCCACCAGGTGGCTCCATTACAGGGGAAGTCGAAGAAGGCGGACAAACCGCCCCCTCCTACCCCCTCTTCGCCTCCGGCGGATCGGGTCAGAGAGGGCATCGTCCTATCTGACCCTCTCCGCGGCCTCCTTCTGCGACATCACCTGTTCGCAGAAGGAGACCATCGCCTGCCACTCCCTGTCGCCGTCGAGCATGGCGTTGACCACGGTCGGCAGCGAGAGGTCCCCTCCCAGGGTGTAAATACAGTACCTAGCCAACCCAATTCAAGTTCTAAAAGCAATGCCACAGACACAATTTTCGTTTAAAACCATAATCTGAGCTAGTGTGCATTTCTAATTGTTTTACGGATAATTTTCATGATGTTCATCATTTCCTTTTCCTTAATCTCGACTTTTATTAATTAAGTTTAAAAGAAAGTCTTATATCTAGAAAATTATGTGTCTGTACGTAGTAATATCTGAAACATTTAGTCAATACCTAGTAACACTATTACACATTTTGTTTCACTGACAAGATATAATAAAAACAATAAAGTTGCCCTTTAACAGATCCGAGTCCCAAAAATGAAGAAACAGACATAATTATTCAAATTTAACCAAATGCACGCGAGCGGCGGCGCCTGCGCGCCGTTCCAAATGTTTGTCTAAAAAATGTCACCGCGTGTTTGTGTGAAACTTTATGTCAATTTGTCAGATGCCTTCGCCTTTATGAATATTCAAAGTAGTTTGTTTTGGGAAACGTGACAATGGAGGTGAGAGGTGAGGTTTCCATTCTGACATTTTATTACGTGGAGTGCGTTTTTTTTTCCTCTGCTTAGATCTCAAAAGTGCATAAGTCTCACAAATCCGTATTTTCCTTATAACTATAATTTTTAAAAGCTTGAAGACTAAAAATTTGCATTATAAATACTTAAAGTTAAATAAATTCACTCAGCGCCATCTAGCCCCATACTAAGGAAAGCTTGTAAATAGGAAATTAAATTACGGATAGAATACCATGTAAAATGATTGTAAATACATTATACTTATCATACTTACAATACCCAACCACAGAACAAACATATATTTCATCGTATAAATATTTGTCTTGGTGGGAATCGAACCAGCAACCTACAGCTCAGAAAGCAGAGCTACACCAACTGAGGTTTGAGGCATTGATAGTGGAGGCGGGCGTTGGCGACTGTGTCACAGTTTTTTGTAACTATTGCAGTTACCATCGTATGCTATAGAATTTATGTTATGAAGTTTAATGTTTGTTCGCATTAAAAAAAAATTTAGAAGTGTTTGTAATGTATTGGTAGGTAAGGATAAGCCTTACGATGTCGCGAACTAAATTATGCGATAGGAATGCTCTTTTATCTAATAAATAATTCAAATTTACTTTAAAATGGTCTGTTCTGTTTATTGTTATACTTTAGGTGTATCAATTACCATGTTGCTACCTGAATATATTGTTCATAATTATATAAAAATGTCATGGCGCTCAGTTATACAGTCATATTGTTGGTATTTTTTGTTTGAAAGCATTCAAATTAAATGTTCTCCTTTGAGAGTCCTCAGTACCTTCACAACCTTTGACACGGGTCAAAACGATTCTCTTATAGGAGTTTCAGAAGTACAGCTAACCCTTATTGATATTCAACTTATTAGGACTAAAAGCTTTATAACGCGCTCATCAAAAGCTTGGAATAAGCTTCCACCGTCTGTATTTCCGAAGTGTCGCGACCCTAATGCCTTCCAGAAGAGAGGTAATAGGGTCGCTCTTTCGTAGACCTCATCCTTGCCTGTGCATATATCGAGATCAAGAGCTAACCCACTCTAAATAAAAAAAAAACATTGCCAGGTAAAAATTAAAATTAAAAAAAGTCAAATTCAAAACTATTCCAAGTCTTCGAAACATGCGAATGCTTCCCATTGAAACCATGTTGATAAGACCACACGCATTTTATAATGCAGTAAATTCAAAGATCGAATCAATTGGTTGAGAATCGCCGTGAATCAATGGTGACAATACTGTGACAGTTTATTGATTGAGAACGCTACTTTTAGAGTGACCATGAAAGATATTCGAAAGACTAATTCTCAAATTAATAGTTTTTTTAGGGTTCCGTACCTAAGCCTCCGCTATCCGTCAGTCCATGCATCCATATGCCTGTCAGCAGGCAAGGCAAAGGTATAAGAAATAATGAGCATTACCAGAGTAGGTACGGGAGTATGCTTGTCCGCACTTAGCCAGGTTTTTTTTTATGCACAAGCTTTTGGCCTGGGCGCTCGCCTGGGCAAGGCAAATGTATAAGAAAGAATGAGCATTTTCTGAGTACGGGAGTACTCTGGGAATGGCAGTACGTGGGAACGCACTGCCCAAAAACAGTGGACTGCTTGGCGCTGGACTTCAGCAAGAAGGTGGTCGCAAGCCAGTTGCATTTTTACAGATGCCACCACCAATATTGTAGAGTAAACTAAGCGTATGGGCACACGGATCTGTAAAAAATGTGGCGGTTGCGCTATATGACTAGTAAATCAATATTTTATAAGCTTACTAGCTTCTGCGCCATCAACGGCGTAGTACGTAAGAGATGCTCAGATATTGCTTCAGACCAGGAGTAACACAAGGCTGTTGTTTTTCCTGGATCAGAGCAATATGTGAGCAACATACTATCTATTTGACCTGAAGGAGTTACAAACATAATTTTAGTTGATTTTATATAGGTTGATAGGCTAAGCGTTTGAGCACTAGCTCATTTCATAAAACTAGTCAGGATGCGGCCTAAGATACTCCACTCTGGTTTTATAAACTTCATGATTGTACTGTTGCAGAAAAACATACGAAGACAAGGAGTTCCATTCTTTACCAGTACTTATGATAAAGATAGAGTAAAATCAATGTGATCGGTACAATATATATTTTTTACAAGGCATCTATGAATTACCTGCTATACGTCTGCTAGTAGGTAGTGGAAAGAGGAAGGGGGGTTATAAGGTCAAAGATATAGTGCGCAAATTCGCGCAAGTAGAATTTTAAAATAGCATCAAAACAATGATTAGTGTTTAGTTTATAGACCATATATTGTATGTGTTCAGCAAAATATTTTTTAAATTATTTTTCTTTTCAAAAAGTCATGGTTAACGTCACAGTCTACAATTTTACGTTTCATCCGATCAAACTCGACCGCGATAGGTGCTCCAAAATGTACGTATTTAAAACATGTTCACAAAATTTATGACCGTAAATGTAAACCTAGTTTTACTGTCTAAACAAAAAAACAGGAGCCAGTGATGATTTTTATGCAACTATCACTTTTTCATGGCCCATCAGATTTCATAGTCCACGGCTAGCAGTCAAATGCAATGATAGAAACTTCCGAATAGTTTCCGACGTTCAAAAAATGTATGGGATGACATCGTAACATTTCTGAGCACAAAATGTTGGTATGGGACATTGTTTGCCGTCGAAAACTATAGGTAAGATTATATCGCTGCAGTTGGCTAGCCTTTCTATATACCATACCAATATAATTTTGTATCAAAATAACTATGTAGTACACGTCAGCACTTATCTTAGTTTTCGCTACGCACCTACGCAAACTACAGTTAACACGTCATGTAAAAGTAATCCCAGGCTCTTGGCCTATAAAGCAAACTTTATCGTCAAACTAAACAGCTATTTAGATTGACTTTGACGAGCTTTATAATTTACTACAACCATTGATTTTATTTTTCTTGCGTATTTTATTTGGTCGTAATAGTAAGAATGCGGCGCCACTGGGTCTTTTGAATGGTTGGATTTAATTGATTTTTACTATTGAAGAAGACACCATCTTCTTGCCATCCTTAAGCTATAAATTTTTGGGAAATGCTCTGGGAACACAGAGTATTTAGACAGCTTCGCTTTTAGCTGTCTTGTTATCTTGTTACGTTGTTTTTTGCAGTATGTTTTTGGAAACAAAGACCAAGTGGATGGACAAGCTGCTTTTTGATCCTGAAATGAAATTATTTCGACAGCTTCGCATTTAGCTGTCTTGTTATCTTGTTACGTTGTTTTTTGCAGTATATTTTCGGAACAAAGGCCAAGTGGATGAACAACCTGCCTCTTGATCCTGAAATCAAATTATTTCCGTGCGTCGATAATATTTTTGGTCTCAAGAAGACGGCATCGCATAAGAACAAAAATACGAATGGCATACGTGTATTATATTTAGCGTACCTATGCTGAGGCGCAACGCAATAGTATTTCTGGGCTAATAAGCTAGAAAGTTTATATTTTATTATTATGTTTTCATGTGATTGCACTTTGTCATGAATATTAAATAAATAAATATAACAGTACATTAAGCTTACATAGCGCCATCTAGTCCCAAACAAAGCTTGTAATATGGGAACTATATTACGGATATTATAATACTTAGAAACTTTTTTTTGCCATTATATATTTATCATACTTTTAACATTTTGTAAAAGCTAATAAGATGATATACCTACATTTTGACGTTGCGACGTACGTAGTAACAACGTTATAAACTATGTACTCTACTGAACACAGAAAAAAAACTTTGAACCGTTGCAAACATGTTTGCTTGTTCACAAATACCAAATATGTACTGATCATAATGTTTAGACGTGTCTCTGGCTACCCTCTGATAGGTAATCCGGAAATCACCACCTTCAGATTCAACTACAACATTATTCGAACCTGAGTTGAAATCAAGCATCGGTTTTTGTATTCACGTTTGAGCGCTATAACCTACCCCGAAAGTCTGCCAAGATAATGTGTATAGAAACTGCAGCGCCTATAGCACGAATCACTACCGATCTCGCTGCACTGCGCTAGTAGGTACTAGCGAACGCTCTGCAGAAGAGGCTGCGCGGGCGCAGGCGATGCGCTCGTAAAGTCTGCGCGCGTGTCGCGATGCGGGTGGTCCGCTCCGCTCTGCTTTTATATTGGATGGTGTTCTGCTGTAAATTATCTCCATAATTAATATACACATGATAATGTCGCCTCGTGCCGTGGCTGGCGGTTGCGGCTTAAGAATCGACTTTCCCATCTCTCAACTCAACCCATGGATATCGTAAAAGTCGACTCAAGGGTCTCACCAGAAAAATGGCAGCGGCTTCCTTCTGTTTTAAATCTACACCTTTACTGCAATTACTAATCCGCCTGCCGAACGTAGTGATTGTGGCAAACCCTCATTTTTTTGGAGGAGGCCAGCTAGTAGGTCCAGCGGACACGAATGGGCTGTTGAAGTGATGATGTGAAATATTGCCTAAATTCGTAAGATTTGGTTGTAAACTATGGATAAATTATTTTTGAAAAAAAAATGGCACCGACTTCACCACAAACTTAAAAATAACTCTAATTTATCTAATTCAAAATGATGTATCCCAATTTATGAACCTACTAAAATGAAGAGTATAACATAATAGATTTATCAATCGGCAATCAAATCTTATATTAAACAACTTGTAAATATTAGGATTATGTTTTTATATGCCATTAAATTTAAAATATATGTAATTGAATATGCTGCATACCAACATCCAATCAGCATGTCATCACAGTATAAACGGTGCTATAATTCTACAATATCACATTGTTTTGCTTCAATTTACGGCCTTTTAAGCCTGAAAAGCTTAGGCATCCAGGGTTTTTAATTATAACTTCAAACCAGGGTGAGATGAAGGCCAAGCGCTTCCCCTCGTACAATAAAAAAACCACAACGTTAGAAAATGGTACGATGTACCTTTTTGTAACATTTTTGTGTCTTATTCTCTAAAATTATATGATGTTTTTACTATACAATATAGAGATGGAACAAGCCAGCAGCCCACCTTATGTTAAATGAAACTCTTTTCATAACAAAGCCTTACTGCGTAGGTCATATCTGCAAATAACATGATCTACGATGCACCCATCAACTTGAGGCATTAAAGAAAGAAGGAAATAAATAATAATATTTATTTGGCACAAAGAACAAAAATCATGACAGCGCAGTCATTAATGTGTTAAGCCTGGAACGCCTGTGATTTCACCGGCAACCACACCCTTCAAACCGAAACATAGTAATGCTGCTTGGTGGTCGAAATAGGTATGGTAGTACTTTTCCGGACGTGCCCTGTTACAAGGATTTCTAGTACTGTTAAGTAACATAATGTATAAAAATATGTTTATAAATAAAAAGTAATTAAGTAAGTATGTACCGATATTCTCCGTAACCTTTCCCCCACAATAATAATAATAATAATAATAATAAAACGTTTATTTCAGACCATTGATCCATATTATACTATACCTATGTTAGTAACAATTAACAATTATTATTATAACTATTTTTATTATTATTATCATTATTTATACACTGCAAGCTTTGCTTAGCTTGAGGCTGGATGACGCTGCGTAAAATGTCTAGGAATATTTATTTACAAATTACCCATTTCAGTAAATCTAAATTCAAATCTATAAATTCGTAATAGCATCGATTCAGTAGTCAATAATATCCGATTACAAAAAAAAAAAATAGTGCGGGGACATCTCAAATATCGATTAATATCGCTGGTAAATAAATAACATCGGATCGAGATCCAAAAATATCCGAAGTTACGAGGCGCGAGTATCTGCGGCTGCGCATCGGTCGCCATATCGCACGAATGCCGGCGGGTAATCGTAAATCTTGAACATTTTTGTGCTAAGAATGCTGTGAAATTATATACAATGGTATTGGTAAAGATTGTCCGAATCTGTTTTTCGTTTTTTTACTATCTACTTACATTACTAATGGGTTTCTTTATGATGCGAAAAGTAGGTTTCATCCTATAGACGCAAAATATCTTAGGTACTACGTTAGATATATAATTATATTTGACTTGAATTAGCTTCCGTCACAACACTACAAATTCGATCGTTTTAAAATAAGCTTCGCTATAAAAATGCATATCCAACTAGATCTTAAGAAATGTTACTACATCCTTATAAAATAAAAAAGGTTGTTATCTATTTTGCACAACCATAATTAAAATCAAGATGGTATTATTGGGATATTTGACTTCAAAACCAGTCATGCACCAATGGACTTTGATTTTTCGAAACTTTATGTGCGCATTTGACACATGCACGAGTAAACCAGGCATGTTTCTAGAACCAAAAGTCCGAATGGCTTGTCACACTGTCTAGTATCCCGCGAAGTGGCGATGGATACTAGCAACTTGCCAAGCATGGGCATGTGCTGAACGTAAGCTTGGACGTGCCTCTGACTACTCCTAGTCCGTGAGCCTCATAAAATCAATGCTCTGAGTAGTGATCAGAGGGAAATTCCCAAAGGAGAAAAAAAAGTCTTTTATTATTTTATTTTTATTAGGTGTTATTTATATGTTTTGCAGACTTTCTGCAAGTAAAGTAAGCTCAAAAGCTAGTATCAAAAACCGCACGCAACCCATAAAAGTATCGACATGATTCGAAATTCTGGATCTAACTCGAGATAAATGGGTCATTCCGAGTATTTTGTAATAAACAACATTTGACAGGAGCGTTCGCTGATTTTAAATTTAAAGGTTTGGTTTGTGTTTTGTTATTCGTAAGTGTAGTTTTTGAGTTTTAAGCTGTCATAAAACGAATATCTGTCAGGACTCCTTTTAAATGGCATGTTCTGCGAAGAAAATCAACATTTTTATGTAATTTGATTTGAATTTAATTTGATCAAAGTGTTGGTTTTGATTAAATAATTTTCTATCATAACTTTAAATGCATATACTTACCTATTTGGAAATTTTGTACTGAGACTCTCATCACTAAACGAATTATCAACGTGGTAAAAAAAATAGAATGATGCAATTGATAAAATAAAATACTCCTCACAGTTACAAAAAAAGTAATAAACATAATAAATTAGTTTACAATCTGCAACAAATTATAATATATGTATTACATCTGCCCTGGATCACTTCAAATGGGGTGTTATTGCATAATGAATCTTAGTACTATCGGCAATTGTTCCAATTTACTTACTTTGAGTATTTTGGGGTTATACATTTATTAAAAATCAGTAATCACACACACATCACACAATATATAAAAAAAATGTCTCTGCAAGATACTATAATTGGGGGCCAGTTGGAACATGACACTACTTTAATCGTATACCTCTAAGAAAAAAAATTAACTCTTATGCTCTCACATTGGTGTCTGTTTATATGTATGTCACAGCCTCTTAGAATTCAGACAACTTTTTCAAGACTATGTCATGTGTGCCGGTCCTAGAATAGGATTAGGGACAGAATAAATATGGTGATGATGATGATATTTTTCGAACATTTCGAATAATAGTGATGATGATGTTTTTTTTGAACGACCATCTCAGTAAAAGCACAATACACGCCCAGAACCTGCCACCCACTAGTACAGTGCGAATAGCAGAAGTAGAGTAAAGCTTTGACTGCGATGCACTACTGTTTGTTCTGTATTGCCGGTGTTATCGCGGGATCTCGGAGCCCGGTAGCGCGGGATAATGTATCGGCGACATGACATCACTAAAATAAATTTAGTGCTGCGCCCGACCTCGGGTTAACAACGTAACGTGTACAGCACTATTTCTCGCCGATCAGACGATACCGTTTATTTAGTGCGTTGTCATGGACGAGTTTTATATTATTAATTGTCGCATAATTTTGGGGCAGTATTCTTTTGAGTATAATTTAAGACCTTCGCTACGCCAACAGTTCGCTTGTCGAACGTGGTGATTTTGGCAAAGCCCTTCATTTTTTGTGGAGGCTCAATCTTAATACATTATGTTATGTACTCAACAGAAGAAAGCCGACCTTGTGATGAACGAATATATCAAGGAGCTGTATAAATATTCAATAAATATATACAGACTTTATTTTGAAAACGGATAGAGTAGAGTTTGTAGTACAGTACCTACCTATGTTTGTTTTTAAAATTCATTTTATTGCAGAGCATGTACTAATAAATTACAATTTTTAAGACACAATAACAAACTGAACAGAGCCGAATCAACTCATATCTATCTAAATTCATATACCTGTGCAACATAAATGATTATTTATTATAGTAATGTTGCAAAATCAGCATGAAAAATATCTAAGCTATACCAACCTTCTTGAACATAAACAAACTGACAAATAACATTAACCATAGAGCTCCGTTTTACTAACAGGGAAGTCGCACTTGCTTTTTCTTCACGTCTGTTTAGATACAGTCGCATTGATAACATCAATTAGTAAAATGCGATCCACCGATCGAGACACGTCCCGGGGTTCTGTTATCGCGGGATCGGTGAAACGCATCACTAGTAAACCCTTAGCTTTGTATAAATACTTACGGATAGAGTTTCTAGCTTTTATTATTACTAGTCCTATATTCCTCCAAAGGGATAATCCCCGAAGTAACGTTATGCTGAAACAGCGACCCTTTGGCCAACCATAATCTACTTTGTAACGTATCTATAATTATTTATATCGGTTTTTTTTTATGTTGTATTTATCTTTTTCTTCTTTTTGATTAGGTACCTAATTGTGTGGGCTAAGTAAATGTATTTTCTTTCATTCTTCTTTCTTTCTATATGGACCTAGCTAATGACTTTTTTTTCTTTTTATTTTATGATGGGGTAGCGTAGAAAATCTCAAATCATCAATTTTCATTAGACAAGAATGAAAACTATGATTGTTTTACTAATAAAGACATCAAGAGTAAAACAACGATTTCCTGCCAATTCCAATCTATTTCGAGCAATTAGTACAAATCAATAATATTATACACTTCACTTACAAACCATTATTTAGTTCCACGCAATAAATAATAAGGATCAGTGCAAACTACTCTCCATCTAACTACACACTACGTTTTAAATACGCAGCGTTTTTCTTACAAGAAATTATTAATCAACTAAAAAAAATTTTGTTTGGCTTGGCGACCGCTGATTGAAACGACATAAAGCTGGGTGAAGACTGGCTTCCCAGTTATGATAATATTAAACTAGACGTATTTAATAAAAGGTGTTTAGTTGAATCTATTTTTAGCATCTACATTTTTATCTACTTCATACTTTCTTCACCCGATACCTGAATGAAATCGCTTCCTAGAGACAAATATTCCCGTTATATACTCCTAGCTATAATTTGTGTTTAAGACTGTTCAATAAAACCATTTCCATTCTTTCAATTATTTGTTTTGAATTTTCCCGTCGGCGTTCCCACTACTCAGTGCGTGTATGACCTGATTGCTCCAAATCTCAATAGAAGATGGTATGTTTATTATCCGAAGAAATTTAACAGCTGTATCGAATGCTTTGTGGTCTTTAGCCGTTAATCGACCATGTGAACGAGTTTCTCTGCTACATTAATGTGAACTAGGTTGGAATCATACAAAAATTGGAATCGGTTGTTACTTACTGATGTTATGCTGATTCTTTTTCCGCTAAATCCTGAGATTAGACGATGCTAACCTCTTTGCACGATCTTATTTGTTTTGATCTTCTTCAACCTTGTTGTACATTGCCGGTTTGAATGGTGTAAAGAAGTTAGGTGTCGTGTAGTGCCGATTTAATCCGTCTAGCGAATAGGACTGAAACCATAGTCGTCACTCAAGTAATATTACTAATTTTCCCTCGAAACTTTTACAGGCATAGACGAGTATTCAGATGGGGCAAGCCTAGTTTTACTGAATATTATTTATCATATTGAAGACATAATGGTCGTAGAACAGCGCTTACAGATGCTGGGATATATTTTTTTGGAATAGAAGACAAGTTGTTGTAGTAATGCACAGCAGAAAAAAACAAAGTAACTATTACTAAACTTGTAAGTAAAAAAGGATATGTAAACTAAATATACTGAGAAGTCAGAGATGGAAAGTTTTGGGAAAATTAAAGCCTTTAGAGACAATCCAAAAGTTTAAAAGCAAGAATCAAGGAATGCGTTTTAGTTTTTTATTTTTCGGTCTATATATAAAGGCTGTGAGTTCAAATCCCACCCGGAACAATAATTTGAGTGGTGAATATAGATGTTTGTTCTGTTTGGGTATTGTATTGTATGATAAGAATAATATAATACGAAAAAATCTAACCCCCTATTATAGACTATGTTTGGGAGCTAGATGGCGCTATATGACATGAATGTCCTGTACGATTACTTTTATTGAGTATTCCATGTAATTAAATTTTCTCTAGGCTATGTGCGATATGGATTGTATATAGATAGGTATACTTAGATCGTAGATTCGATAAAGTGAAATTCAATACAAAGGCGACATCTAACTAATAACAATATTTTTATAATTAATATAATTATATGTTCAGTTATAGAACCGATATAGAAAGTCGGCACAAAACATTTCAAATATATATTATGATGTTATTAGTTAGATATAATGGTGTTATGGTGAAACAATATTATTATATATTATGAAACAAGCCTCATAGCTCAGTTGGTAGTAACTCTGCCTTCTGCTGTAGGCTGTGGGTTCGATTCCAACCCAGAACAACCATTTGTGTGATGAATATAGATGTTTGTTCTGTGTTTGGGTATTGTATCATATAGTACGTATGCATTTACAAAAGTATTTAAGTTTTCCCACATTAAAAGCTATGCTTAGTTTGGGGCTAGATGGCACTGTGTAAAAAATAATGTCCTATAATATTTATTTATTTATGGTAGGTAGAGCCAAAATTTTTCATTTTTGTTTAAGGTGTACCAAAAACTGTAGTATGCATATCATACCCAAAGGTTCCACCTTAAAGAACCCATGACTAATAAAATGGCGTACGAGATGTTTAGACAAATGGAACCGCAAGACCACCTGTATACACTAACAAGCTTGACAAACGTTCTTGTCACACCATAACCTTGACTGTCTGTCTGACCTACGGATTTGTCACTGCACCTTTCTTCAAGCCCCGAGGCCATCAATCCTTCCCGGTTTTTAATGTCTCAAACCAATTGAATCTTATAAAAAGGCTTGCAAAACTCTGCTTTATTACCTGGACTTTAGGGTTCGTAGTGTTCTGGGTGTTTTTTGGTGGTTATGGTATTCAAATGCAGGGTTTGAAGGTCGCGTGGTTCGTAACAATATTGGATTCGTTCCAAAAGATACAATGCATCTTTGTTTGGAGAACAAGGCTGGTTGGACTTCGATTAAATGTTTCCGATTTGGCTGCGTGAGTGGATCGTGCGATGATGGTTCCGTATCTCGGTAAACACACCTCCAAGGTCTTGGGCGTGTGGTTCTTGGGTTTGATTTTCAGTGCACTCTTTATGAAGCTTTGATTGCATTAATTACTTAATAAATTGTATGATAGTACAGTGCTCTGGTGGTTTGTTACACAGCCCACACGAAAAAAAAGAAAACTTATCATCAATAGCCGCTCATTTTTAAAACTGAAAAAAAAAAACCACTCAATGTTTGTTTGCTTTTATTGGTCACTTCTTTTTTTTAATTCTACGACGAGGAAGCGTTTGGCCTTCATCTCACTTAGACTGTCATCAAAGCCCAGTAAGAAGTAGCTCTGCCTTCTACGCTGTAGTTTCTAGGTTCCCACCAGGGACTAACATTTGTGTAATGAATGTAGATGTTTGTCACTAGATTAATGTATTTACAAAAATCTATGTTGATGTAGATCATGCTGTATGAAAATCAATCACATCAGTAAAAGTCTGACAGCTAGAACAAAATAGAATGAATCAAGTAGTATCACGGAACCCTAAAACCGTAATGCGCTTCTGTGCATTGTTTAATTGTCCGCAATTAGATGTTCTAGAGTGGCCTTTAGGGTATCCTGCGATTGAAACCCTAAATCACTTCCTACAGAACACCTTGTCCTTGGACACTTTTAACATCACTTGTATCCTTAAAACTACTTGTAGGTATCTATTAAAAAGTAGGTTGTAGGTATGCTCAGTTTGTTGAAAATTTCTGGTGAAGTGCGCCTCCACCTTCTGCCTTATCTCAACTTGTTACCAGGTTAGATGAGGAAAGATAATGCGCTGACTTTCCTACCTAATGACGTACATGATGACGTATTCGTGTCATGATACATAGAATGGACTTTGAGGGTGGAGATAGATATTATTCCGTTATAAAAGTTAAAATTGGCGACCTAAAGTTGACCAAAAACGGCCGAGATAATACGTTGTTTTTAACAGTAATAGATATTTAAATGTTTTATCGAATAGTTGTAGAACTCAAAAAGGTATATAATGAGGCCGCCACAACACTATATCTATAGGCGGAGTCGATGAACCTTTCCGCCTCAAAGCGTTACCCTCGGTATCGCCTTCGGCCATTCCTATCCTCCCCCACCAAATGGCAACAGCCCAAGCCGAGGTCCGTACCTAAGTGGTGCCCTTGCGCTTGTTGCCTCAAAAATCAATTCTTGGGCTCGCGCCTTCAGCGCCGACCAGGTCCGCGCAAAGCTGTCGCCCTCCAGGTTCAGAACCAGGCCAGCGTATTGTCCTTTCATAAAAAAAAAAACTATATCTATAGGCCACATCTATTATTAATAAATAAAACCTTACTCACGTTTACGTCTATTATAATTCAAAGTGATAGTAGCATAATTCATTGTTCACCATAAAAACCCCATGATTCAGACAACCTATAATGTTATTATGGTATATCAATACAAAATCAAAAGTGTTAATATTCAATGTACACTGCGTTCAGACATATCCCTTTGTGTAAGGTGAATGGCATCTAATGTGCAATGTCCTTTCAGATAAAACATACAGACATCATAATCATGCAAACACACTTTCATACATACAAATTATGTTATCATACAACAAATTATGCTTCCATACATACAAATCATGGATTTAAACCTTTTTCGGGCAAAAATTGGTTCTCTTAAGTCGAGTGAACATTTTTAGCCTTGTCATAACGAAGAATTTGGTTTCTATCATCCAGTCGAAAATACGATAAAAAAAACAATAAGTCACTTACTTAGTATTTTATTCGAACATCTCCGGAGTGAAGTTTATTTGTGAGCAAAGTCCCGTTGGTTTTTTTTTAATATTTAATTTGAAGTAGAGATCTATTGAAAACTTTACTAGGGGGTAAAAGTACGTCCAAACTTACATTCGGCATGTACCCGAATGTAGAGATCAGAGTTGTATCCTCGATGTGGAAGAGTCTATGGATGGCTTCAAACATTTTTAACACATTTTTTTAATTTAGAGCTCTACTTATACCCTTCATAGTAATGGATAATAAATAAAATAAATGTTTTCGTGTTGTAGGTATTTTGCAAATGTATTGCTATCTCAGCGTTACCTGCAGCCGCCATATTTGTCCAACAGAGACAGTTTCTACTAGTGAGATTAATAGGTACATTTTTTGATAGAATTTACGTTTCGAAGCATAGCCCTTTTCCACTCCTAAATTGTAACATAATGTTTTGTTATTAGTCTCCATAGTTTCAATAGAATGTATTTTAGGTCTAAACGTTTAATTATTTTCTAATCTGTTTTTGGTTTTGGCATATTGACTTTTGATAGTCATAGTATTCAGTGCAAAAACTTGACTGGTTAAGATGCTTTTACCTATAAAGCGATTTAAAAACTGGTAAAAATAAAACGTCTAGGTCGTATAAAATTACGACGTACAAAAGAGCTACTTTTTTTGTATGGACAGGTGCGCGGTATATGATGATCCTCTTAAGAAGGAAAATATAGATATGAAATACAATTCTTAGACTACAATACGATGTTGCGTATAGCGGAGACCTTCAGCGAAAAATAGATCAGCAAAGTTCTAAGCTCATTACCCACTAGCGATAAAATCGCAACGCGCCGCGTAAATCACGCGATCGTATCGCGCGGCCGTGTCGCACTGTGTAACCTAGGCCTAATTGTGAGCGGATTAATAGATAGCAGTACCGTGTTTCAGATTTCAAGGGTTTATTTGTGGTGTATTTTGTCTTTACGGTTAGAATCCATTGTTATTGTTCAAAAAGAGACTTCCCCTCTCAGTCCTGTTAAAGGCAACAGCTGCAAAATTCATGTAGATAGAACTCTTTCTCCCGTCTGTTTTCCGCACCATTACAATCTTGGAGTCTTCAAGGTCAGAGTGAATAAGATTTTTTTAGACAAGTGACCTTGATTTCGATCTTAGGTAACATGTAACTTGATTTTTAAAGTCAGCTGGTGGTCAAACGCTTAGCACCTATAAAAAAGGCTGTTATTTGTTAACGAGTTTCACATATCAGTTGGTAGTCCTGCTTTCTGTGCCGTAGGTTTTTTATATTTATATTATATTATATTATAGATTCCCACCAGGGACAGACATTTATATATAGATGTTTGTTCCATTAAAATTCATGAATATATTAATATTTAAAAAAGAATACATATCTTCTATTAAACTAAGTAATTTACAACGGAAGCAGTCGGGTAACCTAAGGATCGTAACAAACGGTCTACAGGTACCCAACTCATCTGCTCCAGACTGATTCCAGACGGAAGCGTAGCCAAGACACTGGCTGCCTTGCCACGCTGAATAGGTATGCTGATTTGCTGGCCTATATAATTTTGTTCTGTATTTGGGTTTTGTATAGTATTTATAGGTGCCTATGTGCTTAAAACAAACAAAGTAGATTTTAAAACGTATTTTATTCCTAATGACAAGCTTTACTTAGCTTGGGCCTTGATAATGATGATGTGTGAAATTAATGTTCAGCAGTATGTATTTATTTTTATGATTTATTTATTGTTTCGATGTGATCTGAGTTAACGCCGAGTATTTTAAAAGCAAGGTACTATCTCATGAAAATTATACAAAATATAATTTCCCTGTGATTTTTGAATAAATTCTAAACAATTTATAGCAACAGGAAACGGTCTAAACTAAAAATTACATTGCATTTTTAGGTTAATAAAATAATGAAAAATAAACTTAAAAACGATCTCAGAAAATAATATAGCCCCAATTGGTTCAAATTCAATATTATGTATCTAATTTGTACACCTTCCATATCTCTGGGCCTGCTATTAATCTAGACCGATTTCGACTGTCGCTACAAACTCTGTTCCGGATCTCTATACCAGCTTATATCCTCCTACATAGAGTCCAATTACGTTTGTTTTAATAGTAATAGAATTTGGTAAGTTTGTTCGGGGCTTGTCATCGAGATATTTTTCAAATGTAAGTAATATTTCGGTTATATAAGTCACGGGTTCGGACATGCCCTAATGGTTATAATCAATTTGCGCCGTTCCCATATTTGATAAGTTTGGTCGTTGAGAAGACAAGAATGTGGCATCAGTCTTTGCTGACAACTGATGGTGGCAATGTGAGAAAATTTATAAAGTCTTTTGAAAAGTTATATCCAGTTTTTGTCTCAATACGACTTGTTGAGGCCACTTTTTTCTGCTTTTCGATATAAAACTTCGAGGAGAAAGACTTGATAAATTGTAATCAAATAAATCTCTTTGGTACCTAATACTGTTTGGTACCTGGCTGGTTATAATGTCACCAAGGGTAACATTCCGAAATAAGAAGCAGATAAATAACAAAACAGTATAGGTATTTACCTACCACCATTTTTAATGTTTTTTTTTGTCCACGAAATAAGTACCTACTACCTACTACTGAAAAAGAAACTCGGTACCTACCTTTATTTTAAAATGTTCAAACAAAAATGAAAAAAAGGATGGTGTCACCTTTTTTCAGATTTGTTTTTTTCAAATTTTGTTCCACCAATCGGATGTATCTCCCGCGAACCTTATTATTTTTTATTTTTTTTCAAGGTTCGGCAACGCGTATCTGATGCTTTAGGTGTTGCCAGCGTCTATAGGCCTGAGCAATGAAAACATACAAAAAATTTGGAATATCAGTAATGTCAGAATGAAGTAAAAAAATTACAGAATCTCATTGATCTAGAGATCCAGCAGTTTTTAATCACAATAGGGGTTTTTTTTGTTAAAAGACTAGGTACGTCCTACAGCCTCAGATACGATCCATAGTGAGCTCGAGGTAATATTTAGTAGAAGTAAATATTTCCCTACGATAGTGGCAGTACTTGGAGCACGTTTTTATGCATCTGAGTAACTATATTCACAAAGTAAATCAATAATCTATATATACATCACACAAAATAATAATAAAAATTAAACAAATAAACATAAACTTATACGTACGAACTCACAAGTGAAAATATCATTAAATTAAAATTAAGTCCATATTTACTTTTGATTTAATTAATCGTGGAATCAGCAGTGCGATTTCGTAACTCGAATTGAAATGTGTCTCAATGGATTTCATAATTAAATCCAAGAAAATGACAGTTTTGCGATTACGTAACCACCTTCTCCCTCTATCAAAGCATCATTGAGGGAGAAACCACATTTGAAAGAAACATATCTATCGATTCGTTAATTTTGCGATTACCGATGCTCGGTTTGAATGAAACCACAGAGTACTGACAGCTATCGTTTACTTACATCTATTCAAAATAAGAAACAGCTTGGGTGTTGTATCTGTCCAACAAAATATAAGTATTTTCATGTGTTTTCGTGGCTTAGTTCAGAATTAGATAAAAATGTATGTACCTACCATTTACCTTATCATTTCTATTCACATTATATTACCTATATACTACTTGGAATTGCAATACAAATCAATTTTACAAGCCACGCGATAATCATTTTTTCATTGTAGTTTGAGATGTCGCGTCAATATTTATTGTATTTGGCGGAGGAGCAGCGTCGGAAAAATGCGTTGGTCAGCTCTAGGAGACTGATGCGAGACGCCAGCGACCCACTAATGCTCCCGAACAGAGAGTTTGTAGCACAATTCCGGCTCACTAAGGAGGTGTTTGCTACTCTTTGCCAGGAAGTTGTGCCACTTCTTCCCCAAAAAACCCGCTCAACAGCCATTCGAGACGACCTCAAAGTAAGTTATCTATTGTAGTAGTAAAGTTTTTTGAGAGGTTATAAGTAGGCCTAGGTACCTATTTAGAGAGGAACAAGGATCTCTGGGGAATAATAATAACCCAAAAAATAGGCTACCTATTACTCATTGATTCATATCAATCATAGATTTGTGTTGATACCTACCTATTATCTAATTACTTGGCTATTTTTTTTAGGTTCTTGCAGCCTTGACTTTCTACAGCCAAGGTTCTTACCAGCGTAGGTGCCTCCTACCTTCATAACCTGTCTCAGACAGCCATGTCCATCAGCTTAGAGGAGGTGACAAATGCCCTCAATTCGCCAACAGCTTTACTCAAATATATTAAATTTACAAACCAGCGTCAAAGAAGGGAAGCAATTATGTCAGAGTAAGTCATCTACAAACTACTTACCTATGCTATGTTGTTTTTATCTAAAATGCTGTCTTGTTGAGTACCAGCTGAATTGAGTTTATTAGCACTCAACAAGTTACCTTTATCAAACCCGTTTACTTAGTTAACCTTCTATTCCAGTTTCATGAGTAAACATGGGATGCCCGGAGTGATTGGCTGCATAGATGTCTCCATAATTCGGCCAACAGAGCATGAGGAGGCTTTTTACAACCGCAAAGGGTACCATTCCCTTAATGTATTAGCTGTAAGTAGGAATTTCCTTCTTTATTTAGGTATATCTACTAATATTATTATTGCCTTAAATTACCTACTTACCACATTTTTTTTTGTTGAAGATATGCGACACATCTTAATATTCAATATTTGGATGCATCATTTGGGGGAGCAGCCCACAACAGTTTTGTTTGGGCTACCTATATTGCTCTGAGTGGGGGGCATGGTACTTAATATTTTTATTTTTGTTGCAGATAATCAATTCAAATGAAAGCAGCTAACTCATGAGAAACTGAAGAAAAAAAGGACAGTATAATTTTGATTTTTAAATGTAGGTTACTACATAAATACTGCTCTGAGTGGTACTTATTCTTTTTATTTTTGTTGCAGATAATCCATGGCTATACTAGCCAGACATTCCTTATGCAAAATGGATGAATGGTACACACAGACTAGGTACACACAGTTACCTAAAATGTAGAGCTTCGTTGTTTCAATGAATAAATGTTATTTTCTACTACAAATTATTTTAATTTGGTTGTATTTATTTGAAACCTTTTTTAATATTTGAGGAGCTCCGGAACAAAAACTGATGTTTTTCCGTTAGTCTAAGTGTATTTACATACCCAAGTGCTCATTAAGTGCAGGAAAATTATATTATAAATATACTAAAACAGGCTGTAAAAATTTAGAAAAAGGATTTAAAAACGAAGTTGACTAGGTAGGTAGCCATGCATAAGTGGCAATAAGTAATTTGAGTAAGTAGGTACCTCATACGTACCTAGGTAGTCGGTGAGTAGTCACCTACCTTCCAAACCAAAATGTACTACTACTACTACCCACCTACGACAAAGTAGGTACCTAGAATAGGAACTTGTTGTTTAACAATACATACTATAAATATGAAACTACTTTTAATTAAGATTATGATAAAAGCAATGAGGATCAGTAAAGTTATAACAAATTCAATAGAACTATATCCATGTTATTCTTTATGACATAAAATTTTTGCACTGTATGTTAAGGATTACTTAGCTCTATAAATCTGCATTCTCAACTAAAAACGTTACGGATCCTCATTCTTAACTACAAGTAGGTAGCGGTAATAGGTATGATTAATAAAGTCAAAGTCAACGTCTAAAGGTATTTATTTAATAAAATTACAAGGATCACTTTGAAACATCTTAAAACTAGGTGAATCGAGGTGCCAGTTCCACGCAACCAAAGCCTAGAAGAACAGGCAAGAAACTTACGGCTTGGTTCCTACTGTTCTTTTGTATGATCCTGGTTACAATGTAATTATAATACAATATTGAAGCTAGAAGCTAGTTACATTTTAAAATCAAAATAATACTGTCCTTTTTTTCCCTCAGTTTTTCAAGCTCATGAGTTAGCTGCTTTCATTGGAATGACTTATCTGCAACAAAAATACAAAGAATAAGTACCACTCAGAGCAATATAGGTAGTAACATTTAAATTAATTAAGTTAGTGATTAGCTTTGGCTTTTATCCGACACTTTAATAAATGCCAGTACTTGTGGGGAAAACATAACATTTTGTTAGCAAGTTTAGTGCACAAAGAAAAACAGTATGTTGTTAGTAAGTAGGTTAATGTAATACATACATAGTGCACAGTAACACAGTCAGGCAGATAAACGACCACCACTACTGGCACACTAGAAATATAACATGCCTTGCAGGTAAGAAGATTCTAAGCGTCTGCTTTACTTACTCGCTTCATTTGTCTACCGGCTTATTTAATCCCTCGCCCAGGGAGTTAAGCCTGTTGGACAGAACTTGCCAGGCTTTGTTGGCTTCCTGATGGCCCAGAGGGCCGCCTGACCTCCCGCTGTTTAGAGCAGCATCTCTGTTCGTTTCAGCAAACTCCACAAGCATTTCATACTGTCTGTGCGTCAGTTGTCGCAAGGGTGCCATATCTATAGATAAATATAACCTAGTTTAGTACCATTTGGATATGAAAAGACCAATTAAATTCCATTCAGCAATGTAGATGCACTCACTAGCTTTTCAAATCACTGCACATACATTTACTTTACTTACTTCAAATGAATACAGCTCTGGCTGTTATAATTGTAACAGTCGAAACTAAAATAATTAATCTATCCAACTTTCTTTTCACAAAAAGAAACGATGCACTTGCTTCCCGGCAAAAACAACCTCAAAAAAACATTAAAATTGGATTTCAATAACAGAACCTATAGACCGAGAGTCGTATAATACGACCAAATAAAGGATATTGAGTTTACGCGCGGTCACCACCCTAATAAGTAATATGTGAATTGGTCGGGTTGGCAATCACTCGTCATTCATTCAGTCAATGTGATCACAGGCGAATCGGTAGAAACGGTTTTACGTAATCGCAAATTTTTCATTGAAGTACTTTTCTGTTCCATTGATGTAGCTAAATGATGTCTCAATGAGACAGAGTTACGAAATCGCACTGCAGATAACTAATAAAGTACCTACGCCTGCCTACTAACATAAAATATGTCCGCTGTATACACAAAAATACTTCTCCTGCACAAAACAGGATCTAAAACTTACACCTTCAAAAGGAGAGTTAATAGGCATTTTCCAGGATATCTCACTCTATGATAGACCTTATCAATGCACAGACAAGCCTTAAGGTCTAGATCTGACCCATCGTCAACAAAAAATGTACCTACTTAAAAGAAAGTTGTATGCAAACTATGTCTAGTGGAATCAGGCAAAATGAAAAAATAAGAATGACAAACAACGGCTATCGCAAGTGTTCAATTTCCTATTAGGCACATAATTTATTATGTTATTATGTAAAATATATCGATATTTGCATAGATATTACCTAAACAAAGGTAACCTTAACATAGACATCGTATGCCATTTTATGCGACATCGCTTTCACAAAACCACTACATGGTCGAAAGCCGTGGACAACGATCAATTACTAACCTAGCACAGCTTACTCTCAATATAAGATTATCTATTATGCATATACATACAAATAACTTATTTATTATTATAAAAAAAAACTAGCTACAGTGAAAACATTTATTATGTACTAGACCAGACACTACCTATTTCTAGTAGTAATTATTCGACAAAAATGCGAAAAAAAAAATGTATTTTATTTTATTCGGGAAACATACATATACAATATATAAAAAAGGTAATAAATTAAAAATAATTCCTAATTAAATAATATGTTATAATATATAATAATATGTTATTGTAATTTAATGTACTCACTCTTAGTTAAACTGTGTAACATGCTGCCATAATGTGAAAACCTATTATTAGCTCTCTGTAATCTTGATAAGTTTGCATTATATTGGTTTTTATTATATTGGTTTCCATTTTTTGCTGTTGGTTTGATAATAAATATTAGGTTGGCGTGACAAAGACGTTTTTAAGTAAATAAGTATGTGTCCTCGATACTAAAAAACGCTGTTTTATATATAAAAAAATACATTTACATGTTTTGTTATTTAAGAAATATACATATCTAAAATAACAAAGCATGTGAAGTATCAGATATCATCATAGTACCCTTATTCTTAATCAAACTTGATATAAAAATGCGGACCTCGGTCACAACGTTTATACCTAAAACAGATATTTTACTCCTAAAGTATTCATAAAACCATGCTTTCTAAGTTCACACCGTTTTTGTCCCCAAATCAATACAACACAATACTCTATCATATTGAAATCTATCACAAAGCATATAAGGTTCAATATACAGCAATAAGTTATGGATTATGACAAAGCTATTATTTATAGATTTGTTAATAAATTTATTAGTTTGTTTTCTCGTTTTATTGACCGGGTGAAACCAACCGGCGTTGTGTTTTAGAATTATTGTTCAGGCGATTAGATAAGCAATGTGTGATATTGTATGAATGAAATTTATCGTAGAAAGTTGACACTTACGTGCGTAACTGTACCTTATCAATGCGTGAATTATGTTTATGACCAGAAATATTAAAACCATCGATACCTATAGGTTAATTCTCCAAAACTGGATAATTCACTGTAATAACACCAATTCAATTTTATAAAAAAACTTGTGAAACGCCCGAGGGATTTCCTAAAATCCTTTCTTAGTGCATCCCTACTTTACGAATAGAAAAACTAGTTTAAATTTCAAATATCTAAAACCTCTAGCTTGGACTGTGCATTAATTTTCAGTCATTCAGCACAAGAATTTTTAATTAAATGTAAATAGTAGTTTGATGCTACCTATTAATAACCAATACACATTGCAATAATTTTGAAAATTACACCTCGTTCACAGAAAATACACAAGCATATAATAGTACTGTACGTGCCATCTCTCTGTGATGCAACTATATTCATTTGTGAATGAAATAGACTCTGAATGCTATTGATAGGAAGCGTTTATAATACTCGAAAGATCAAGATCCAAGTCTCTGACCCTATACTTAAATTTTATCACCGTAATAGGTATTGTGTAGATCTAAAGTTGACAGCAGCTTTTCCTTTCGTGTAAAAATAACCCCAAACGGCATTGCCTGCCAATTGCGGAGATTGCTTTTGTATTCACCAGTTTAAAACGAGTTTCGGGTCTATCAGTGTGCATCATACTTGATTTTTAGTAGTAATAATCGAACTTGGGCTTGACTTTGAATCATTTGTGGTGAAGAAATTAGTCAGCCTAGATAGTTATTTATTAGCTGCCTTCAGGATCTCTTCTCGCACCTAATTTGATTCCATAAGAAAAATAAGCAGTAATAATGATGATAATTAATATGACTACTAAATATCGGGATTCTTAAAGTGTGCACACAATAAACAGTCACGAATTCCAATCCCTTTAAGAGTTCAGTTCTAAATCTTCTGATGAAGAATACTAGATATAGAACAGTGTGTGATGGGGATTAGCCATAATCACCACACTTAGCAGGCGGTTGTTGATCGCAGTTTTGGTGTTAAAGCTCAGATTGATTTAACTTTTCTGGTGTTACCCCCAATCGCCTACGACATCCATTTTAATCTTGTTTGCATAATCTTTTTTTATGTTCGTACTATTATTGATTTATTTATTTAGAATGGTTTAAGATTGTGATCATGGTACGTAAGTAGAAAGTTGCCAAACATTTTTATCATTGAAAAATTGAATCAATGTTCTGAGACAAAGATTAAGAACGGTGCTAATAGCGTTGCCCTTCGGGTCGAGAAAATTTGTATTAAAAGTGATGTGAAGATATTTCTCATGTGTGACATACATAATACATATATAAACAAGCCTCGTAACTCTGCCTTCTGCACTGTAGGTTGTGGGTTCGATTCGCACCCAGTACAAACATTTGTGTGATGAATTTAGATGTTTGTTCTGTGTTTGGGTGTTGTTTCATATAGTACGTATGTATTTACAAAAGGTATTTAAGTATTTTATCCGTAATCTAGTTTCCAATGTATTACAAGGTTAGCTTAGTTTGGAGCTAGATAACGCTGTGTAAAATTAATGTCCTGTAATATATTTATACATTGAATAGCTTTTAGATTTTTGTTGTTTGCAATTTATTTTCCCCAAAAATGTTAATTTCACGTCGTTCAGTCGTCTGTATCACAAATGTTTTTTTTTAAGTGTAATTTATTATGGGAGCGTTTTGTCAAAAAGTGGTGGGACACTGTGTCGGATAGAGTGACAGATAATTAAAATGTTTCCCTGTAATACAAAAGTTTCACTTCTAACGTGTTTTTTTATTTATTTGATAGCTAAGGTAGACCTCGAGGTCCCTGGGCATTACCTGGGCGAAGATAAGGTCTACGATGGAGTAAGCATTTCTTCAAGCTGCCTATTAAGCTACCACTACCCACCTTACACGCACATCTTCACCCACACAACACACATTATCAAATGGGCCTAATTATTATTATTAATATTAATATCAATAATTATGAATAAAGCTGTGAATAGGTATCATTTTAAATTTTAAACATTTAATTCATTTATATAAGATTATTATTGCTATTATGTACATTTGATATTTCATTTTAATTTCAACTTTATAAAATTTTACTCAATAATCTAATATTGTTAATTTTTGAGCACAGTGTACCAATTTTTATTTGCCATATTTTTATGGAAAGCACTCTTTGCCAAAGCTTTTTTAGCTTATTTTGGTGACTTGGGCTCAACATTATTTTGTATTTTGTACAACAGTAATAAATTATTTTAAATTTTTTAATTTATTTTTTAAAGATACTGGCACTCTCCGAACTTCTGGAGGTCGCAAACCAGGCGGACTTTTCAACATATCCTACCGACAGCCATAATGTCATGAAGCCGTAACCCTTGACACAAGGGCAACGATCCCGTCGAACGATCCTACCTACACAAATGTTTTTTAAAGAACACCAGCTCGACATCCTGGGCCATCGTCGAGGTTGTGTGTTTGTTGGGGTTATACAGATTGTACTTTGGTGCGTTTGCTCAGGAGCTTCACGACCTTATACCGCCTTCTCAATAGAAATTTCAGACGCTCAGCCTATTATCATCCTTACCTGGTTGATATCCCGTGTATAAGAACTAAACGCTTTCAAGAAGATTTATGCCATATTCGTTCCGAATTTTCAGCCCGCGCCTTTGGGACGAATAAAAACACACGATAACATTTGTCCATGTTCGTCCTCTTTTATTGTGCGCACTGCATGAACTTGAAATAAGCTCCCAGCGTCTGTTTTTCCGCTGTGTTACGATCCTAATGTCTTCAAGAAGAGAGTTAATAGGCACTTTTTGGGTAGGCTCGCTCCATCGTAGATCTCATTCTTGCCTGTGTGAGATTCGTGGTCAAGAGCCGACCTATCGTAAATAAAAAAAAACAGGGTCTGTTACATAGCCCATACGAAGAAAAAAGAAATACATTTATAACAGCGTAATGCATGGACTTAAGTATTTATCATTTGAAAATAGCACCAGAAATATGTAACTATCAAAAATATTGCAACACACCATAAAACATCATACACGTGCTCATTTCGTCAAAAAATATCGTTCGACAAGACAATAACATCAAATCTAACTTGTTTATAATGGATGTCGTAAATAATATACAAACCGTCACATTTCCTAAATAACTTTAGGAGAAAACAATGGTGTTACACCATGGGATCCACAGAGTGGTAATAAGCAGGGCGGCGATCACATTTGTATTCCAAACGTGTTCGTTCAAAAACCTTGATAATGTATTAAGGTTTTTGATCGAACAAACAGAAAAGATTGGTTTAATGATCATGTATGTATACATTTTTGATAAAAAACCTTTCTTTATTAGCTTATGCTGCGTGAGGTAGTCTTTTTTGTAGTGTCAAAAACTGAATAAATCGTTTCCTTTTACGATATCCATAGCTTTAGTTACAACGGGGAAGTGCTTGGCCTTCATCTAATTTGGAGTCGATTTAAAAGGTGGAAGTGCACTTTACTCGGAATACTAAACACTAACTGGGAACTATCTTCTAGATGCCGGAAACAACAAAAAAGTAAGCACTATTTGGAATGGTTGTTATTGCAACAGACTTAAGTAAGTAAGGTAACCTAAGTTAGCTAGCCAGGTGCACTTAAATACAGTCCTAGCTCCAACCGCTGAGTCCTACGGCTTTTTTTATCATGATTGTGGAACTTTTGTCTATAAATCCCCTTTGCTTCCCCTTTGAGAGCCGAAAGGGGATTTCTGGAATGAGCCCACCAAATTTTGGAAGTGTCATACATCTGCCTTGCGACCACACTGTCAAACTATCCTCCAGCGCCCAGCAGTTTGGTGTGTTTTTTTACTAAATAAATATACATAATTTTTACACAGCGCCATCTCATCCCCAAACTAAGCATAGCTTGTAATATGGGAACAAGATTACGGATAGAATACTTAAATACTTTTTTGGAAATATACGTACTATATGATACAAGTCAACAACACCCAAACACAGAACAAACATCTATATTCTTCACGCAATTGTTCGTCATGGGTGGGAATCGAACCCACAGCCTACAGCGCAGGAGGCAGAGTTACTACCAACTGAGCTATGAGGCTTGTTTTTTATGTGCCAGTGTCATTAACAGCTGCTCCATCATGAGGTCTACTCATTCTCAACCAGGTAATGTCCAACTCTAGGTAATGCTTACCCATTTCTATTTAAATCCCTCCATAGCTTGCTCACCACACCCTGGCGCAGACCACACATACAACTGCCCGTGTACATAAACAATTTTTATTAAAAGCAACTTATTAGCATACGATAAAATGGTTATCAAATTACAATGAACTTACATTTGTTTTATGAAATATGGCTCAGCCGACATGAAAGAGGCGTTTTACTGACCTGTAGCGCGTGACCGTAATAAAAAGGTCATGTTTCGAGCATTTCTCATTCCTAAGACGAAAATATTATATTACTTTCTAAGGTTCTATTTTAAAGCTCATACATCATCATCGTCTTTACTAAGCAATGTGCAACGGACTGGATGAGGAAGCCGAGGGAAAGGCATGGGATTTAAGGGAGGCCTACTCCGTAGAGGCGAGTACTACCCCAGAGGAAATATATAAGGTAGGTACTGGATAAGCAACCGTAGTTATATAAGTAGGTAGTTGATAAGTTCCTTGATTAGAAATATCTCAGTTTAAGACAATAGAGTAAAGGTTGTATATATTATTTGATTACACCACCATCAACAGCCCTACATTTTTTTATTTAACGACAAGGAAGCTCTTGGCCTTCGTCGTACCTGGTTAACAAGTTATGATAAGGCCGAAAGTCCTCACCAATATCAGGAACTGGGAATCTTTTAGTTATTCTGTCAGTTTTAACAGTTGTCCAGTTTGTGAAACACTAATAAAAATAAGTTTGTATGGAGGCCCATCGTGCACACGTAGTTCGAAAAGAGACTATGATGCCATGAAAACATTTTCATGGCATCATCATCATCATCATCATCTTGCCCTTACCGCGCTTTAGGCAGGGTCAGCACAACATATTTTCACTTCCACTAGATTCAAATTGTTTAATTGTCTTGTGGCAGGTGGTAGATTTGACGTGTCAAAATGATACAAAAAAATATTACTTACAAACAATTATTGATTAGTGAATTAGTGAAGCTTAGTAACCGCCTGTCTGACGTCAATAAAACTTATATTTCATCATGTTACATTGTATTATAACAGACCTTTTGTCATACCTCGTTATGTAATATTATGACACGGCCATTTTGAAATCATCTTCAATATCTCGTTCCGAACCAAAAAAGGTTAAACACAAAAATGTACCATATCGTTATCGTTTCATAATTAAAACGAAATCCAAGATTAACAATTACAAAAACCAACATTCACACGAAACCAATTAGAAAGTTCTTTACTCTGGCATATCGTCTGTTTCACTTCTTATGACCAGAATATACATACATCCAGTAAATTTGGTCTTTCATGGCACAAGCAAACAATAATTAGTATAAAAAATTGGCCCAGCGGGTGGGCCTATTATGAACACCGATGGCCCAATGGCTCAGATATGGCCCAATGGTCCCGATGTGGCACCGAAGGTGTATCGACACCGCGGCTAATTGAACCTCTCAATTGGTTACATTAAGCTAAAGGTGATATGCACGCGAGGTCTGTTTCCATTATAATACGTGATTGGTAAGGTTCCTCTGATATCCGTTAAAATATTTGGTTTGGGATAGGCATAAACATAGTATAGCTGAGGTAATTTACAGAACAAGAGTACCTCAATACTTATTTTACCAAAGTCAAAGTCAAAGTCAAATATTAATTCATTAAGATTTTTAGGATCATTTTGAAACGTCAAATCTACCGCCTGCTCGGAATCGCGACCAGCACAAGGAGAAAGGCAAGAACCTCGGCCTGATTAATTTTTTGATGATCCATTTAACATTTAGGTACAGTGTTTATAATAATTTAATAACATTACAAGTGTTACCTACATCATAAAACTAAAAACTGAATATTATCTTAAAACATTGATTGTTACATTTTACCAAAACATTTTATACCAAAGTTCTCCCCCAAGTCTTTGCAAACGATTTATCTTCCTTGTAGCATCCCACAACTCTTTGTTGAACAGGTCGTGATCATCTCACCGACGCTTTCGTGGACGACGGCGACCTAACCTTCCATTCTCCGGCAATTTTGGTCATAATACCACTATTCAGAGTTCATCCTGCGTGGCTTGATAGCCCGCCCACTCTCAAGCGCTTCCTTTTTATGTTGAAGCTATAAATCTGAATTTGGTGAGTTTGAAAATTCGTGTGGCACGTCACGATGTTACATCGCCAATGGAATCAAACGCTAACAATCACGCCCACGTGTTATGTTTTCGTATTAATTTTGTATAATTGTGGTCTCGGGTTTATGTTACAGCTTTCATTAATTGTTTGGAATCATAATACTTAAGGCCGCGTTCTCACGACGTGAACGGCGATCAAGAACTAACATTCCCTTAGGATTTTGTCTTGGATACGTGATACTATGATATATAGACAGAGTAAGAGTGAATTATCTACGGCTGGGGTATGCTCGTAATAGTATTACATTTTTAACATCCCCCGGTGGTCAAAATTCGAACGAAAAGCCTTTGTTAAGCGTTGTTCTGCACTCCTTAGAATATAATACGAAACCTGAGCCATATACTTCATATAAAGCCATATATTCATTTTTTTATATAAATGTGTACAGTGAAAATCATACTACATTATCATATATTCTTTACCGGCGGCCGCCATATTGGTATTAAACCAAAACGTTTTAAAAAGTGAACGTTCAGTGTAAGTGCAGAGGCTTTAATGTTCAAGCGATCGTATTGGTTCGTTCGCATTGGCATTCGTTACAGAGTTCGCCTTAACGTGATATCGAAAGGTATACATGATTTATACTAACGATTTATTTGAATAACGTTTAATTAGATCGTGAATAATATTTGTTTAACATGCATGGTATTTCTAGTCTTCACAAATTTGTATTCGTATTTTTTTAAATCAACACAAAGTTAGATAATCATTTTAAAAATGTAGGTGTATTATATAGGTGCAGGTACCCACAGTTGGGTATTCAAATATTTGTTTTTTGAATAATCATTCAATTGCTTGACAAAGATTATCATTGTGCATTTAATTTCATAATATAATTTAATATCATTTAATGTCAAAAGATTGGATATTAGGAACGAATATATATGTCCGTATTCACTGGTATATCATCACAACCTCATCTAAATCTTATTTAGTAACCTTAGCAACAAAAACAAAGGCCATACACCCACTACCTCAAAACAATACACAAAATCTTAGAACAATAATTTACTAATCATAAACTCTTGACAACTCTGTACGTCTACTATAGTGGCTGCACATACTGGTACTACGTATGGATAGAGTATGAACAGTAACTTAGCGTGAACACTGCTTTTTTAATTTTAAAGGGTATTCACAAGCCAGATTGCTTTATGATCCGTTAGGCCTTCTTGTAGTGAAAGGGTAATAAACAAACAAACAGAGTTACAAATGCTATAATGACACAAAAAATCACGACCCGCGACGGGACTCGAACCTAACCCGTTGATCAGCGCTCAAGCTGAGTATGGATATGACACAAAAATTCGGAATCTGCGACGGGTGTTTAAGTTGGTTAGAGGATTTCCGGCTTCAGGAAAAGATGCAGCTTCGAGTTCCGTCGCGGGGCGATTAGTCATCTAGTTCAGAGGTACAAGATTTGCTTATTTTGAGGCTAGACGGCACTGTATTTAGGACTGAATGTGTAAAAGTATTTTTTTAGTTTTTTCTACTTTACTATATATATTTTATACTTAGACCTCTTGGCTTGTTAACTCTAGGTCAGTTCAAGGATAGAGCAAACTTTTCCAGAAAGAACTGGACACAGCAAACCGCTTGGTGCCGGAGCTCATAAATTACTACTCTAATCGCCAAATCTTTGACATTGGAACATGACCCGCTTCTGAAGCCTTGCACTCGATTATAATATCTAATTATGATTGTCGTTATGTCATAATGATGTTCCCACTATTGTTCAGAGGCCTTGGCAACGGAAGCTCGCAGAATTCAGCTGGTATCTCTGCTTATAGTGGAACTAGATTGATAAAATAGATACGTAGATACAGAAATAGGCTGCTTATGTTCTGGAGGTCCAGTACAAAAGTCAAAAGTAAAAGGTCAATAGTCATTATTTCGGTAATACTTTTTGGAGTAATTTTGAATTGTCAAATCTACCACTTGATTGGAATCGCGATCAGCGCACTATGAGAAAATCAAAAAAACTCGGGCTAGTTAATTTTAGTTTTTCTTAGATATATGTAACTTACTATACTTTATTAAATTGTTATGTACATTATTTCCCAATTGTATCCATCTTTTCTCTCTCCACATGACTGGTTTGCTGGAAGAAAACTTATTTTAGGGTTAAGCTCGCCTTTGCCATGTATTTTAATTTTAAGATTTTCTTTGTTTTTATGTTGTTATGTGCAATAAAGTATAAATGAATATAAATATAATATAATATTCGTTCTTGAACCGAATGGTCTGTTACGTGATGATGGTAAGCGGCCCGACGGTATGACTCTTGTCCCTTGGGAAATGGGTAGGCCTTTGGTGTGGGACGCTACCTGCGTCGACACCCTAGCGCCATCTCATCTGCCTGGGACATCAGTTAGGGCTGGTGCGGCGGCTGATTCGGCCGAGGATCACAAAAGGCGCAAATATAGTGGTCTCGACAGAGCTTACCTATTTGAGCCTTTTGGGGTGGAGACCTTGGGTCCGTGGGGAGCCGGTGCCCTCCGGGTTTTCAAAAATATTGCGGGGCTTTTGATTGAGGCGACACGTGACCCAAGGGCTGGCTCTTATTTAGCCCAGCGAATTAGCATAGCTATTCAGCGTGGCAATGCAGCCAGTGTCTTGGGCACGCTTCCGTCTGGTACTGGTCTGGAACAGTTGAGTTACCTATAGGCCGTTTGTAACGGTCCTTAGGTAATCTGACTGATTCCTTTGTACTTAGTTAGTTTAATTTATTGAATAAATGTATAATTATATAAATAAATTTTGATTATCGACTGTGTGCCATATTGTTGAAGACTGAATTTAATATAGAATGAGTATTCTATATTAAACTCTATATACGCGCCTGCCAAGTGTGGAAAATTACATGACCCTATGGCACATTAGCAGTTGATGACTGTTGAAGTAAAAGTACTTACGATGACTTCGTTTTCGACTTCGATTTTCCAAAGTTAAAGAAAAAAGCTATGATTTCATCACAAAGTTTGGACTATTTGCAATGGATAAGCTCTTGACCTCGGAACTTGTCTGGGCATTACAAGACGTACCTAGAAGCTAGACGTAGACGTCACCTAGGCGGGGACGTCTACGTCTACATCTACGATGATGTCAGTCATCCAGACAATCAGTAAACCTTTACAAAAATACAGAATTATGCTACACGATATAATTGATAACAGAAATTAACATTTGATTTAAATTGTTATGCAGTTCTAACTTACATTAATTATCCATGTTAATTAGAAAAATAAAAAATTAAGATAATCTATCATATTTTAATTAGCGTTACAGAACAATAATATAATTTAAATCAAAAATACCTTTTATTCGAATTTACTCGAGTGACATTATTTCCCACGGATTTCATATTTACAGCACTGAACAAAAAAATACATTGAAGATTTATCAAGGTTATCTCATAACCCTCAACAGGGTGAACATAAGCCTCCTTCCAATCTTGAGAGATTTGTTATAATAACCTTTAGTTAGGCGAATTGAAGATAAAACTACCTCGCAACGAAAATAGCAGAGTACTTCAGCTCAGTCTGCTTGTGACCATGTCTGGATACAAGACGGCCGAAACTGCCTAGAATGTATAAAGATACGCGTGATTGAGACTTGTTTTGTATTTTTGAAGTGAAAACTTCTTTACGCACGTTATGGATTTTTTGGGTGAACAAAAACATGGTACTCGCGTCATCGTCACCGAACGCATTCAGTGAGCTATATGTATACTGTGTATTTAATTGTACTTTTTGGGTGTGCAAAAAGCGTGAAACTAGCGTCATCGTCACCGCACGCTCTTGTGAATTGTATCGTCGAGCTATTAGATGATAATTTTAGATTTATTTTTGGCTCGTTGTACTTCATAACCTCAAGAAAAAGGCACGCTCAATGATGTTAATATCGATGTTTAATTTTAAGGATATTATGCCCGATTAAAAATGGGCTCACGTGACCCCTGTAAGAGCACAAGAATTCTGGACTCACTGTGTCAGTTTTTTCGCTCTTGCTAATAGACGTGGACCAAAAACAGCATCCGTATAGTTCAATTTGGATAATACAAGCGACTCTACTAATCTAATACGAAGGTCTTCCGTTATATAATAATAATAAGCCTCATAGCTCAGTTGGTATTAACTCTGCCTTCTGCTCTGTAGGTTGTAGGTTCGATTCCCATCCAGGACAAATATTTGTTTGATTAATATAGGTGTTTGTTCTGTGTTTGGGTGCTGTATTGTATGATAAATATGTTTTACTATAAAAAGTATTTAAGTATTCTATCCGTAATCTAGTTCCCATATTACAAGCTATGCTTAGGTTGGGGCTAGATGGCGCAGTGTGAATATAATGTCCTGTCCTGTAATACATTCAGACAAAGGGTCTCATTATGTACAATACTTTCAACCGATAGAAAGCATTCCACTTAAGCAATAAGAAGCCCAATAAATATCGAGTCGAACGCCCTTGAAAAATCGAGAAGTTCACAGTCAAGAATCTACGATGGAGCAAGCCTATTCAGACCGTACCAATTAACTCTCTTCTAAAACAATATAGGGCTACGACCCTATAGTGATATATAGACCCTATAGCTATATATAGAAGACACAGCGGAAAAACAAAAGGTAAAATAAAGCTAGGAGCTTATTCCAAGTTCTTGCAGTGCGTGCCTATAATAAAATATTCTTGAAAGTGCTTCGCTCTTATACGTGGAAGAATAACCAGGTTACTAATAACTTAGATATTGGTTAGGAGTCTAAGACATGTTCACCATTTACAAATAACTTTTTTTTTATTGTACTACGGGAAAGCGCTCGGCCTTCATCTCACCTGGTTACAAGTTCAGATAAGGCCGATGGTGGAGACGCACTTCACCCGGAATCCTCAACAAACTGAGCAACTGGCTATCTTACCGTATAGTCCGGAACACAACATTTTTATAAGAATTGTTATTATGGCTACAGAATTAGGTAAGATGGTGGTAGCTAGCCAGGTGGACTTAAACAAAGTTCTACCACCAACCAAACCAAGCACAATATTGCTTCCCCTGGAGATCGAACCCGGGACCTCTGGATCTGAAATGGTGGGTTGAACCACTAGACCACAAAGGCGGATTTAAACATAGTAAAATACAGATAGCAGAAACTTAATCAAAGCGTCACTGGTAAAACAATTGGGCAACCGCGAGATGGACAGAAAAGAAAAAAAGAAAGATAGGCTCTCAAGGATGGCGGTGTACAAACATCATAATGTAGGTATATTTTACAACAATAATAAAACTACATTTTATACATGAAAAATACCTTTAAACACAGGTGAGTTTTTTTTTCAAGGCCACTGAGGCCAAGTCTGAAACCGTGAGAGTTATCGAAAAGTTATTTTAAGAGTTACGTGCTTGATTAAAAAAAATAAGTTCTGCATTGTAAGAAATCGATTTTGTTTCAGTTTTCTGGAAAAGAGAGCTTTTTACATTTTTGAGTTCTTTAATTTTAACACTAATTCTGTTTTCAAACGCTTAAGTTGTGTTTGTTGTTGTATGTTGGCATTCAGCGATATCAACCTTTTTAAAAGTTCAAATTTTTTCAAGTTCTACACATACAGCAAAAGAGGATTTAATAGCTTCGCTTACGCATTTCAGGCTACACGTACAACCAAAATTATAGAGTGGAATTTATAAATTTTCAATTTTGAAAGTGTTCCAACAACTTTGGGCACATTGTCACATCACATTTTTTTTTCACAGTCAAACAAAGAACTTAAAAATAAAATCAAAAAATCAATTTCATCAAAAAAATTCACTTAACTTACTAATTTTTCCAGATAAACTATTACAAAATAAGTAATGTATGATAGAAAATCTACAGTTCTACGAACAACGCAAGAGAATTTAATAGCTTCGCTTACGCATTTCAGTCAATACGTACGACGTTTACAAAATTTATGAATTTTAAATTTTGAAAGTGTTCCAACAACTTTGGGATCATAGTCATGTCAAATTATTTTTTTACTATCAAACAAAGAACTTAAAAATGCATGTTTTTTTCTAAAACTCACATTTCCAGAAAAACTATAAAAATAGATATTATTCATAAAAGTACACAAATATTAATGATAAGGATAAAAATGATATGTTAGGAATAGATTGATAGATAATAGTGATAAACTTTCAACATAAAAGGGTGTTGCGATGTCGCCTTTTTAATAGTATCAGGCAATGTCAGTCACATGACTGACATTGCATTTTAACGGGCTATAGTACCTCAGATTAGCAACTCAACGTAATTTTATTCTAGTTTCGCACTAAGAAATAGTAATAATAAAGGTGACATTTCTGTGCGCTTATGACCACCAGATGACAGAAATATGCGCGTATTTCTAGGTTTTGATTTTTTACATTTTATTTGTTTTTGGTAAAACAAACATGAATTTTGAAAATCGAAAACACAGACCGTCTGCTGTATACGAGTACTATTTTTATTTACTGTAAAAAGTTTCAAGCCCTAATTGGGGTATTTATTGAATGGCGAACATTTTTGGTACAAATTAGAGTCAGCTTTGTATTTTTTTTCTATAGAGAAAATGTTATGTAATCGTGTTTTTGAAACAAAACTTAATGCTATTTAGTAACATGAAATTTATCTCATGTTACTAAATGATAATTTATCTCAGCTCTGTACCATGCACATTACAAAATCATAATAGATCAGGAAGTGAAGCTAGAGCGACAATGTTCTAGTGGACTCTATGGTGTTTTATTGTTTTTCGCGTTACAATTGCATGTATAAGCTTTGAACTTGAGCTTTTCCGAGTATCCTAAACCAGTCGGCCTATGAAAAACCGATTGAGACTTCAATCGATCATATTTTTTTTATACAACTAAGTAGGCAAACCACCTCCTGATAGTAACTGGTTGCTGTAACTGTTGCCTGTGAACTCTTCTTCTATCCCGTCGAAAAGCAATCCTGAATAGGCATGTCTCTAGAATCCCTGATTGGCTATTAATTTAATCAAATAGATGTACAAAAATAATCGTACTTATGTATGTAACGTTCCAAGTTCACAGTTCCAGCGGTCGACAGCAGTTTGACTTCACAGAAGTAATAACGGCCGCTGTAAAAGTATTTACTGTCCGAACGTTATGTTTTACGTCGGCGGAGGCGCATGAAATGTAACGGATTATGACTGCTAGGAAACCATTTCTACGGACTATCAGTCAATTATAACTCATCATTATATTCATAATTAGAGATCATAGTCCAAGCTATACCTCTTCGTCCGATACTTTTCAAAAGAAAACGAATGTAACATTCTTTAGAGCTTTTTTCGTGATATTTGATATCTAAAATATCGAATTGTTGCGTAGCTCATTGTCTGACTGACATATAACAGGAATATAATGTCCCGTATTATTTTATTTAAAATAGCGCCATCTATCCGTTAACTAAGCATGTTAGCATATTATATTTTTTCTCAATTCATACATATTATGATACATAAGATGAAAAATTTGATTAGGAAGTATATATTATGTATAAATGTATGCGTTGGTAAGGGTCAGGAAGTTAGTAAGTAAGTCCTTTAGCACTCAACAAGTTAAGGGTAAGATGAAATAGAGCAGCATTAAAAAAAATGTCCTAAATGGAGATATGTATTTTTTTATACCACTAGTAGATAAATTTACATCAACTTGCTATTATAATAATATTAGCACCTTTATGCCTCAAGTTAACGTCAAATCCTCGATCGCGAAATTATCACAATTTCAATACGTGTTGAAAGAACCAATAAATATAATACTGGATAAGTAATAATGATTTTTAACGGGTGGTAGATATTTTACGGTATAGATCTAGGGTCTAGGGTATAAATGGCGACACACGTCAATCACTTCGTAAGATATTTCGTAAAACTAAATAAAGTTATCAAATGCGAAAATCGTTCGAATGAAGTCATAAACCGTGATTTCCTGTAATTACAAGCAGACCTATTGAGATATTTCTCATGAAATAAGCGAGATTTCAACAATTTTCTTTGACAATGAAAGCTATAAATTTATGTTGCATAGAAGATATCCGTGCGGTCTATTAAAATCTTATACTAGCTGAAAGTACCCAAACTTCACTACAGTAAAAAATAATTGTTTAAAGTGTCGTTCTTTATACAATATTTTTTTTACGGGTTCCTAATTTATACATACCTATTAATACTAGATATTCTAGACTTTTAGATGTATACAAATAAATATAATAAGAAAATCAAAATGACTGTAAGTAATGTCAAATTACGGAATTAAAATTGTACTTAAAGCAAAAAACCTTTTGTTTCAATTTTTATCTGTTTGTTCCGGCTAATTGACAAAACTGCTGGACCAATTTTATTGAAAATATAATTGGCAGATAGCTGACTAAAAGGAGTAACCTATGTTTTTTTTATTATAGAAAATTAATGAGTATTCCGCGCAAAAAAATCAAACCCAATTAAACATAAATAGATTATTTAGAGAAGCCTTCTTACGTGGTAAAAGGGGTCCAGTAGGAAAGGATTGAGGGAAAACCTCACGGGAAACTAGGAATGAAGTCCCGCGAGTTAGCTAGTAAGATACAAAACTTACGAGACAATGGAAACAAATAAAATGTATCAAAGCATATTCTTTGTACAAAACTACATACCGTTTTCAGAGCTACCCTTTCAGCCCAAAATGGCACACCTAAACAGGCTTAAAATCCGAATTGAGACGTCATAATTACGCCTATTTCAATCTAATCGCATTTTCTGCTCAAAAACGATCACATAGTTGCGACTGCACCTTGTCAACTAACTGAACTGCTTTCGTAAAACTTCAGTCAGTCTTAGAAACACCATGGGAATTTTCATCAATTAATATCAAATATACTGTTAATAAAAAAAACAGAACTTTGTGTTGTTATAGCTCAGTATTCCAAATTTAGTTAATGTCGAGAAAGAGGTACCACTCTGTTGAATTTAGAAAAGGTTTTTCACAATTTACCACAAATAATCTTGCAAATACCTAAACTTCCTGTTTCTCTTCTATCTGCGTAAAGAAGATGCATCATGCAGTGAGATTTTCTAGGATAATTTTGATACGGCAAATCTACCGTTTACTGAGAACTGCCCTAGCTCACAAAAGGAGCGACAAGAAAATTAACCTTGAGCTGGTTAATTTTTATTTACTCAATTCAATCTCAATTAAATAAAAAAGGTTTATAAGGCAAGCGTGCTCCATTATGTTCTTTCTACTTTACTGACGATTTACGGCCAAATTTAGCATATATTCCATAAGCTATACGCGCTGTATAAATTTTCATACATTCTCTGTACATTCCTCGCTAGTGACTGTAGTTAGTAAAACTTGTGGTTACACCAACGATTTTAACTTTCAAAACTTTCAAAAGCCTTTCAAACATAAAATAAAAAACTGAAAGAAACAGTTAAAAACACATTTATTTTTACATAATAGCGACTAATCCGAGCATCGATCATGGTAAAAGGATTATGTGTATGTTGATTTTAAAATTGGTTACAGTGTTCATTGCAAATTGATTCACGTGAGAGATTGATATGGGAACCGTGCAAGAATTTGGGCTATGGAGAATTGAGAAATCAAATCTGCGATTGTGGTTGTGAATAGACTTAGCATGCAATAGCCTAAATAAATACGCATGAAATAGATGAATCAACTCAAGAGAAATGTTTTTAGACACCAAGATAAACTTTGGCGCAATAGTATACTACGAGTATATACTGTCAATTCAATTCAATTTATTTATTATACATAACATTACAAGCGTAACAAGCATAATTTTAACAAGCCTCATAGCTCAGTTGGTAGTTACTCTGCCTTCTACACTGTAGACTGTGGGTTCGATTCCAACCCAGGACAAACATTTGTGTGAATATAGATGTTTGTTCTGTGTTTGGGTGTTGTATCATACGCATGTATTTACAAAAGGATTTAAGTATTATATCCGTAATCTTTTTCCCATATTACATGCTATGCTTAGTTTGGGGCTAGATGGCGCTGTGTAAAAATTAATGTCCCGTAATATTGATAACACTATAATAAAATGTATTTAACGATCATATTTTCTACTTGTTTACTATATTTGAATCATGGCTTGTTTTTCTACATCTTAAGGATCAATATTAAGTCAGAGGCATGTGTGTATATATAATATGTATATTAGTAGCCAGACAATCATTTACTTGACTATTTTCTGGCTGAAGGGGTGAAGTTCCGGCGATTCAGGGGTCTGAGGGGACTGTCGTGAGATCCCCCTCACTGCAACACGGCGACGTCATGCTTGCCTTAGGTTCTATTTTTGTACGTATTTTAGTTTTAAGGTATTAACATGGGTTTTTTTATTTAATATCTTGTACCATTCTTACGTTGCCTGAAATAAACTTATATTATTATTATGCTACAGTGTTTTTTTTTTAATATTTTTTTTAAACATAGATTTTGTATAAATCATTTTAATGAATGCTTTGCGTACATAATTCATAGAAAATAATATAAATGTAATGTAAGATAGTTTTAATAAAGGTGTCATTAAACTGTAAAACATATTTTGTACGCAAAACCTATTCGGTTCAAAACCTACACGTAATTAGACAGTTTCTCATGCTCTGATCATTGCAACCTGCTCGCCGCAAGATGATTGATTTACCTCATTGATTGACGCATCGCAACAAAGGAGACGCCGGTTTGTGTAACTAGAGGTTTCGAGATTTAAAGCGACATACGGAAGTGTATTGCAAACGCAATTTACATTTAGGTAAATATCAATTAATAAAATAATATGAAATGCTAAGAAAATATATAGCAGTGTAGTGATTTTGTTGTTTTTTAAGTAAAAGGAGTTCAGCTATTGCATGCACAATACGAAATGCAGTTCCGAGATATTTACATTATATTATAGCGGGACTTAAATTAAATAAATGTGAATAATTTATTACGTTTGCAAAAATAACCTGATTACCGATTTTGTGATTTGATTTGGAACAAAGAAATCAATCCTTTTTTTACATTAAAAAAAGACGTTTTGATCTGTAACATTTTTTATAGTAAGAATTATTTCTGGTCTTACTGTTCGCGAAGATTTGGGTGCTACACAGCGACAATTAGTTTTCAATTCGAATTTATGACCCTTAGGGTTATAGTGGTTTTTTTTAATATAAACCTACTACTTTTAAAAATTACGTGTTTATGGTGAAATCACGGGCAGGTTGTATGTTGACGGGCGCAATGCAGTGCCGTGTAGGCTTTGTTGTTTGTGGATTTGACCTACGCAGTAAGGTATTATTATAGGCAAGAGTATCTTACACTTAACATCTGGTAGGCTACTTGAATGTCCGTCTCCTAGTTGAATAAAAAAAAACTTATCCTTATTTAGTATGTCGTAATCGCCAAATCAAAAACTTATACAAGTGAATGTGAAAAGCATCAGAAAACGAGTCGAAAACAAAAAGGCGTTTGCAACACAGTTCCGTATGTTCCCATCTCTAATTCTAGTAAAATCAAAGCTTGCAACTCAATACCACTGGCGTCTGAGTAAGCATTTCTAATTGGTTCAAATCAAAATCAAATTATCGCACAACCAACACACAAAGAACTCTCCACGCTTAAACCGATTTAAGAATAACGGGTCTGAGATAAATGGATTAAAGGGCGTTACAAAAAAGGTTTTATTTGTGAATAAAGCCGCGTACGCATGCCAGTAGCCTCGATATAACGGATTGAGATTGAGCCTAGTGCACATTGTACTAAAAATAAAACCAGAGTTGAAATTTGGCATTATGAATGAAGATTTTTTTTGCAATGATTGCCTCAAATTAACTAAAAAAAAGAGAAAATGCTATTTCACAAAAGCAATGAATTTTTTCTCTTTCAAAACTTGATCAAGTTTTTATTCATAAAAACACGACGAGTTCACGTTTTGCGTGAAACGTGACGTCAAACGAGAAGCCTGTACGCGCCGCGACCGTGATCTCAACTGGATATCACAATCACACCCTGATGGTTCCCTGAGAAAACCAAAACGAAGTTGGTATTCATCACATATCGTCTAAGTGACTAGAATCCGTATATAACTCGATGGGTGCTATAAAGCACTTACGGTGTGTTTTATATATATTTAATACAGAACATGACATGCAGCACCCAAAGAGTTGCCCACCCAAAAATGTGTAATGTAAACAAATTGAACCTAGCTCGGACAATATCTGGTTGAATAGCCGACGGGAAAACCAATTTTGGAATTTGAAATGTTTTTTCTTCCCCACTGTTCAACTAAATTGCTCAACTGCGTCAATTTGAACAGTGGGAACCAATAGCTCAACTGGTAATTGCTCAACTAATATAGTTGAGCAGTGGGAATAACTAAAACCACTGCTCAACTAAATTGCACAGTAGGAATATAGCGGGTTTAGTGCAGTTTTATGTTGCTTTGTTATGTAACCTATGTGATTAATGTGTATATACCTTTAGTGACCTATGCGCAGAGTACAGAATAGAATAGAGGTAACAATTAGCTTTGGAGATCGGTATAGAAATCGCTTTTTAAATCCGATCATGGAGAGTTTCGTTAAAATAGACCCGTCATCGGCAAAAAAAATAAAAAATATAGCTATTGGCGGTGCGTTGAAAGGGTCTAATCTTGTTTGTTACAGTGCGGTGCATGTAACATGGCGTACGCATGTTATGGACACATTTTAGTTTTAAACTTTTCTTAGTTGTAGATATAATATTACTGAAATTTTGTATAATGAACTAGTCTTTATTTATTTATTTATTTATTGGAAAACCAACAGCTCTTAAAGTTAAAATAACAAAAGCTATAGAATCAGAAAGCTAATAACAGGTTTTCACGTCTAGACAATAGTATGAAAACAAAGATGTGAACAAATGATTTACCAGAAACCAAAACCAAAACATCATATTTAGATTTTCTAAAAACTATTAGTGAATATATGCCATTACTACTCCTACACATTACATTTATTTGCACAGTTATCTTATAATTTTAGCACCTAGGAATATTTATGTTCTTCCATTTACGGCCTTCCAGCTTAATTGGTTTGGTAGTAGTTCTGCCTTTGGCATTGTAGATTGTGCGTTCAATTCCCACCCAGGACTTACAAAAATTCTGAAATCAACGGTATTTTGGACACATTAATCAATTTATCAATGTATTTACCAATTATTTGAGTAGGTTTTAGTTAAATTGGTAGCTGTTATGTGTATCTAAGTTCTGGGATATAAATTTTTATATCTCTAATAGTAATCACGTGATTAACAAAATGTTTTTCAATAAAATCACTCTAAACCGTTTCACTCAGCTACGTTCGACTATCCCTCTCATTTTGGCCACCTCAGATAGCCTCTTAAGAATTAATGAAGAAGTAATTAATCACAGCTACAGATAGTAGTCAAAGTATGGACGTAATTCAGTTCGGTAGCGAAGCAAGACGGCTAATTTGTACGGCCGTGTATCAAAATTAATTAGAGGCCCTTCGGCCACACAATACTTACGTATACATAGGTACATTTATATGTATGTATTCATATGAAAATGTATAACAATTTTTTGAATAGGACCTTATAGAGCAACTTCATTCGGCAACAAATCACTAGTCATCATTATCACAGCATAGAAAACATAAGACAGTAACTTTCCGCAAAGAGAGATAGGTATGAAGAGATTTGACATAATTACCACGCTCTTTTGCCGTGGCGGTCGCGGCTTGAGAATCGACAGCTCCAATTCAGCCCTTGGATGTCGTAAAAGCCGACTAAGGGTCTCACTAGAAGAAGGGCAGCAGTTTCTTTTTTTGTTTTATCCTATACAGCGATCACCAATATGCCTGCAAAGTGTGGTGATTAAGGCGAAACCTTCCAGCTTTGGCCGCTCTGTCCAGCAGTGGACACTAATGGGCTGTTGATGATGATGATGATCACGCTGCGCTGTCTGGATGGAGATCAACAGCGTTGGTGTTTATTATTCAGGTGTATGATGGTGTCTTTCTTCTGTTGGAATTCTCTAGTCACCTCTCATGACACCACCAGGAGTATAGCAAGGGGTCCATATATGTTGTGCAGGAACCGCCACGGACTTATGAAACAAATGGCCCTTACTGTAATTAATTCATCAAATGAACAGCAGCAACCGCAAGATTCTCTGAGAACACCTTTTTTTCTCAATCGCCTCTCTTAACCTTTGATATGCACGTACAACGGTTTTGATTGTATCTCCTAACCGTTACATCCCGTAGTGTCCCCAAGGAATCGAACCCGCATCAGATCTGTATCTGCACAAACGTGGCTCGTGTTGACGCATAAATATTGGAAATCATAAAAACTCGTGGCATATGCCTCTGGGTCCGATTCTGGAATACACCGACATTTTAAGCTACAATAAAAGTCTAACACTTTTGTGAAATGATAGTTGGAAAATAACTCATAACTGATCCAATAATTATCTGCCATTTGCTTTATTCAGCCTTACCTATTTAATTTGTTTTGTATATGAAGAAAATAATAATACAACTTTAATAGTTGCATGTTGGCTTCTGTTATTTTGCTATTACGTTAGACTTTCGATACTAAAACAGTAGGTGCTGTATTAATTACCATTTACATTTATTAGTCTATCATTTACAATGTTTTTTATCGCAATTAATCGTTTTCGTATTAGTATCTTCGTGTAGTGGAACGAATTTGTGTGCTAATGTTATTTTTGACCTAACAAATTACTTGATTACATACACTACAACAAGTGCATCAACCAAAAGAAGAACTACTGCAAAAAGTTTTTTGCGCAAAAAAAAACTGTGTGACTGGTCATAATGTGCACTGAGAAGATGATTGTTTATGTGAAACGAATAAAAAGCTAAATAGATCACATGGCATCCGAAATTAATTCTAGTTACATTTTATTAACATTTTTTTTTCAGTTTTTTGCATGATAATGTGACAACACAAAATAGGGGTACAAAATAGCTACCTATAAAACTTTTGACTGACTCATACAAATTTCTTGCATACTCTACATAAATTATTACTGAAATAATTAAAACTTTGGGAAATTCCCGCGTAATAATGGGACGAACATCCTGAACTATTTTTCAAATAATGGTTTAATCATTTTTACATCGAAATCTTACTAAATATCTAAATACCTCACAATAGGACCCCTCTATTCAAGGTGCGAAACATTGCTCAAAAACAGACAAAACGTCAAACAGACAGTTACAGATTACCACCCCTTTATTGTAATTATATTAAGATATTATCTATGCTACAAAAAGTCACCTTTTCATTGCATTTAATCCTTTCATTCAATCTTTGAGAATTGGCACCCGTGGATGGTTTACACATTTTAATAAAGACGTCAAAACAGCACCTTGAAAATGAGTTCTCTGTTCCTTGACATTACGTTTAAATTTGATACGTAGACTTTGCTAAGGATTAAAAAGTCAGTGTTGACTATTTAAGTCGTATTATCTGATATTTATTCACCTTAAGAACAATACAGTACCTATACGTTGAAGGGAAGTTTCTTGTTCTGGAACACTGGCATTGTATAATATAGTAACTCTGAACGTGGCATATTTGACTCAGTAATATTCCTTCCTATATTTACATCGCACTGACCTTTTCTCAAAAGGAAAGTGAAAAGTCTCTACTTGAAAAAATCTTTTGGATAAGCTTGGTCACATGCTTGGTCTATCGTAGACCTCAACTTTGCCTCCGCAAATTTCACGGCTAGATCATGTCAAGCTAACACTTGTCGTAAAAAAAACATGATAATAGCTGACCGATTTACCTAGAAGAAGTACGTGGCTTCCTTTACGTTATTGACAAACAATTCACAACCCACAACGGGAATTGAACCCGCATCTTTTTCTAAAGCCTGAAAAACTGAAGTTGTGAATTTTTGTGTCATAATAACATTTGTAACATGTTGTGATCAATCACTTGAAATACAAAATTTTAGATAATTAATGTGTTTACTAAAGTGATATTTTTATGTTCCCTACCATACAAAATTATGATTATTATTAAAGATGTGATGAAAGTCATGTATTCTCTAATACGTGTCTATGGTGGAATTATGGGCACGCCGAGCTTAATATATTTATGCCTCAAGTTGAAGGGCGCAATGCAGTGCCGTGCAAAAAGTCTTGTAATTTTACATGGTACGCATAAAGTTTTAATTAAGGCATATCGGGTAATTCTGCTTATATAGCTGCTTTTGCTGCTTGGCGGTAGAATGTAGTGCTGATTTTCAATTTACATCTCTCGGTTGGCTAAGTTCGAGAGCCAAGCTAGGTCAAGGATACTTTACGTTTATCGAATAGATAAAATTTGCTTTAGAAAAGTTGATTGCGATGGGCGAGTCACTAGACCACAGAGGTTTTTTTTATGGTACGATGGGTAAGCGTTATATAAGTTATGTTAAGGCCGGTGGAAGCGCACTTCACCCGGAATCCTCAACTGTCTGAATAGATGGCTATCATACCTCTAAATGCCGGTACACAATAATTTAAAATTGTTGCTTTGGCGACAGACTTAGGTAAGATGGTGGTAGCTAGCCAGGCGGGCTTAAAAAAATCCTACCACCAACCAAACAAAGCACAATATTGCTCCCCTGGGATCGAACCCGGGACCTCTGGATCTGAAAACGGTGGGTTGAACCACTAGACCACAGAGGCGGTTAAATAATACTGGACATTAACGATGACATTTTATGTAATCTATGTTTGCTCGTATTTCTAATATTATTGTATAATTTATATTTATTTATGTTGGTAATTGTAATTGTAATTTTGTTTTAAATCTATTGTAATTTGTAACTATGGACTCTGTCTGAAATAAATTATTTTTATTTTTTATTTATTAATTTCACACAGCACCATACCGTACTACATAGCATGCTTAGTTTGGGTCTAGACCCCAAACTAAGCATGCTATGTAGTACGGAATGTCTCAAGTCCCCACTTTTCTCAGGCCGTAAATATTAATGAATCCAGCTTGATAATTGTTCTCATAACACCGTCTGAACAAAGGGTTCGCAGATCATATCGTACAAGCTGAAGCTCGGACAAAAAATGCTTTGTTTTACTCGGTGCACTGGTGCATACAGTGCGTCTACTTCAAGGACGAAATAACATTTTAAATCCAACAAAAATGCTGTTATTTCTTGTATATCTTAAATGATGTAAATACCAAACCTCTGGGTCTGATACCGACGGGCAAACCACTAGTACACAGAATCGGTTTAAATAAGAAAGATAAAGTTAGATTTAATAAAGTTATTTAAATAATCTTCACAGTACCAAGCGCAAGTAACAGTGACTGGCTAATGTATTTCATCCTTTTTCCAACTCGATATAAGGTCAAACGTTTTTGCACCGCAAAAATTGCCACGGATAATTGAATAAGACCGCATGCAGTGCATACTTTTTGCGTTTTAAAAATTCTGCTCTTTTGTATTAAAAGCAAAAAATAAAGTAGATTAATGGGTTGTTCTGATGAAGATTTAAAGGTGAATCTAAAGTGAGGTTTTTGTGATGAGTGGTTGGCCTTAGCGTTGCGGGTTGTTATGTCGATTAAATCATTTGTTGATAGCTTAAATCGAAAACAATCTGAGATTCAAAAATCAAAATTTCATTCAAAACAAAGCTAATGCTAATGGCAAAAAACTGACAATTAGGTTATGGTGCTCCAAAACTTTGTATTCACACTGTGTACAACTAAAAAGGTACCAAGGCTATCATGGTGTTTATATTTATATTGCTGCGAATTCTTTTTTCTCGTTTAAGACATGGTGACGGTGGCTGATGAGCTTCTTGTCCAAGAGTTACCAGGTATGAGCTGTTGTTGTGATATGTGATGATGGAATCTTACCAGGGATTTGGTTGCAGCTTTCACCTGATTACAATCTAATGCTATTTTGAGATCTAGCCGCCTGGTCTAACCCTGCCCGCTTATAACTAAACTCTCGATGACCGTCCATTCAAGAGGGGTTTATTGAAAACCAGCGCTGGAGTTCGTACGTACTTGTACATAATGAAACTTCAGCAAAATCTAATCCGAGTAATTTATATAGTCATGTTAGTAATTAGGCAATAAATGTTTTTTTGATTTGATTTGATTTGATTTGATTTTGGCAAATATAGTGATTATATAGAATACGACGATTAGGTTAGTAGCAGTGTTTGGAGGAAGCCATTCAGCAGTGGAAATAATTGGGATGAAATGGCGTTAATGGCAAGCTTCCACCATCTTGCCTGAGTCTGTCGCCATAACAACAATTATTAATAGTTGTATTCCGTCATTGAGAGGTATGTTTGCCAGTTTGTTAAGGATTCTGGGAAAACTGCGCTTCCATAACTTGAAACCACGTGAGATGAAGGCCTAGACCCTCCACAGCCATCATGCACAATCACTCATCCTGAGATCCGCATAAAGCCCTCTCATTCATTCGAATGGCCCCTTACTCCTTAGGGGATACCGCACATCTCCTTACGGAAGGTGACGTAGTACATCTGATCAACAACTGACCCATCGCTGTCCCGATATGAGCAGATACGTAGGATTACGTACCAATCCAGCTACCGTTTCTTCGGGGAGTGGTCCATCCATCCCTTCGCGATCCCGGTCCACTGAGCGTATTGTGCTGTACACAACTTGTAGAAGGGGGTCGCGAGCTCCCCTTTTCTTACCGCCTAGCCAAAGGCATTACCTCCGAAAAGGTGGCGGAAAAGGGAGAGGGGGTGTTGGACCTACAGTGTACGATGGTTGCTTGCCGATGATAAGGTCTATAATGAAGCGAGTCTTCTATTTTTGAAGATGCTATGATAATAAAACACAAGCCAGATGCAGGTAACTACTACACCCTAGTGGAACCAGGAAGTCCATAATTGGCGTTAAATAAACACAGGCTAAAATCCTGCGTGAATGGAATCTGAGAATCGGAGATGACCGCGGGTTCCGTCGGTGATGCTATCGGCTACACCTAGCTCCTAGGACCGGCCAGCGAAACGTGGATGTGGTAGTTTTATTTTGAAAGCTGTAAAATTTTAAGAAAACTTATTACTACCACGGAATGTACCTAGGTAATGCTTCCTCGAGCATAGTTCGTATATAATAGGTAGAACCACCTCTATGGTTTAGTGGTTCAATCCTCCGATTTCAGATCCAGAGTTCCCGGGTTCAATACCCATGGGGAGTACAATATATTGTGCTTGGTTTGGTTGGTGGTAGGATCTTGTTTAAGTCCGCCTGGCTAGCTACCAACATCTTACCTAATTCTGTCGCCATAATAACAATTCTTAAAAAAAATGTTGTGTTCCGGCATTCAGAGATAAGATAGCCAGTTCCTCAGTTTGTTGAGGATTCCGGGTGAAGTGCGCCTCCACCTTCGGCCTTATCTCAACTTGTTACCAGGTGAGATGAAGGCCAAGTGCTTACCCGTCGTACAAAAAAAAATGGGTACCATTTTATCGAGTTATCCCAGGAATCCTTTAAAGGCTGGTAAATCCATTTTCAAGAATAGGTCAGCTCCTCAAAACTGGCACAGGCAAGAATACTTCATCCTTACTTGCCTCCTACAATGAAGCGAGCTTACCCAGAAGGTGCCTAGTAGCTATCTTCTTGAAGACATTCTTCTGCTATTCAGAGACGACTATTCAGCAAGCATTAAGAGTTGCAGCAGTGGCCATTGTCGCTAAGTGGTGAGTTTGTCGGTGTATACCTGTAACACACCGACAAACTCACCACTTTGGTGATAAACCAGGAGATTCACGACCATATTCCGCCGTCACCGATCTTTTAATAGACATTTCAGGCGCACTGCTAATTACCATCCTCACCTGTTGAATAGCCCATCTAAGACAAAGCGCTTTAACAATATATTTCATTATTCTCAAAAACTTTAAATAAGCTTCCAGGAATTATCGGTATATTTTCAATTTAATAGACTTGATTGTCTTCAAGACGAGAGCTACGACACACCTTCTGGGAAGGCTCGCTGCACTGTAGACCTCATGCTTGCCTGTGTAAGTTTAGAGGTCAACAGCCGACCTATTCTTGAAAATTTGCGCATCATTACAGGATTCCAAGGATAATTCGATATCATATATTTACGTAATATTCTACGTAAATATATGAACTATGTTCACGGTGGTACGGATTGTTGGATTCCTGAGAGGAATACCTCAATGTTTACATGGAGTAAGATTGCAGAAAGCAAAATGTTAATTTTACGGTCTAATTTCAATTTCATCGTTTCTATTTGTAATAAAAATACCATCTCCACGGTAACCTAGCAATGTGTACGAGGAATTTCCCGCCAAATCGGCGGCGCGGGGTGGCGCAGGTAATTGTGGCTTATCGCATTGTTCCGCTAAGGAGCACAAGGCTGGACGTGTGAGCGTCTGTCTGTATGTATGCCTTCACTGCCTTCGCACATCTAGCTATACACATGTCACTTACCCCCGTGGAAAACAGATGGATTGTAAGGAAGGTATGCCGAAGTAGAAAATATAAAGAAAAAAAAAAGTCTTATATACTCTCATGCTACCCTGCATGCTATGATGATGGAAGGTTACATGATTGAGAAACATTACATGAGAAAACCGGCATGTTGTCAGGCTAGTTTTCCGCGGATTTAATTCATTCAAATTTTTTTATTAATACTAGCAACTTGCAAACTATGGGCACTTGCCGAACGTAAGCTTGGACGTCTCTGAGTACCCCCTAGCAGGTGAAACTTATAAGAAGATAAGTAGTGATAAAAGGTAAATCCTCGAAGGGGGGAAAATCGTGATTCTATTACGTATAACTACGAAAACCGAGCACATTTTTTAAAAACATTTATGGTACATATACTTTTTTTTTATAAATTATGGGTTAGCTTGACCTCTATGTAGCTATAAGCCAGAGCAAGGATAAGGTCTACGATGGAACGAGATTTCGCAGAAGGCCTGGAGCCAGAAGGCTCTCCCGCTCACCTACGGAAGCTACGAAACACGGAAATAGGGTCTCAAGTCCGGTGGACCTTTTACTTTTGCTAGAAAAGCAATTCCATTGTCCGGGTCAGACAACTAGGAGCCAGACCACACCTTAAACACAGTTCTGCACCTTAATACCTAAATTAAAATGTTGTCTCGTCCGAGGAAGTACACTATACCTATTTCAGCTGCCAAGCAGCATTGCTATGTTCCGGTTTGAAGGGTATGGTTGCCGGAGAAATATTGGGCACGCGAGGCTTAACACCTTTATGCCTCAAGTTGATGGGCGCAATGCAGTTCCGTGTAGAATTTGTTATTTGTAGAAGTGACTTACGCAGTAAGGCATTGTTATAGGCAAGAGATGCACTTAACATTAGGTGGGCTACTTGCTTGTTCCGTCTCCTAGTTATATAAAAAAAAAGTACATACCTTGCTTATTGTAAAAATAAAACTATGTGCGTATACATAACATGATTCGGTTGAAGGTTAAGAACTTAATGTGCGGAGTAAAGATTGTGTGTGGTCTAATAATACTAAGCAAAATTAATGACAGTGGACCTAAAACTCAGCCTTGAGGTACTCCTTTCCCAAACGTACAATCGTCAACAATAATCAATAAACTGCATACGAATGCATGTAATCGATTGCTTAGCTGGAAACTATAGAGCTAATAGTATAGATGCGAAACTTGATTTTTATTAATAAAAGGCTCCATATTTTTCACTTGAGGCTGTGTGCTGATCGTTATTAAGAACAAACTGTATCAAAATTTAATTTAAAGAATGTTGACTTCTTTTTAAATAAATTTTTGAATAAGTTACAGAATAAATTAACAAGATTTTTGAAGAAGTACTATTGGCTACAAAACTTCAAGTCTACTATTGAGATCCCTTGTATGACTTTAACGATATCTGTGGGCTAAGTAAGAGGGGTGTTGATCCGCCATTTTGTTTTTGCGCAATAGATAGTTAAAAATATTAGCAAGGATGTAACATAATGTAAGTTTCACTTCTATAACGCATATTTATTTACCATGTCAGTGTATGAGGGCCGTTCCATTGTCAAGTTTTTTCCACATTTCCAGAGTGAAGGGTCGGTGTGAACTATGGCAAGGCAAGGTCAGTCAGTCAAAGGTTCGCGTTTACCGTTGAGATAATATTGTCATAATATGACATGCTGGTAAATTGCTGTACACGATTGTGTAATGATTGTATCGTAGCCTGCCTCTTACCTGTCCTACTTGAATGCGCGCAGTTGTACCTGCGCAAAGTTTAGAAGGTCCCACCATTTTTTTTTTATTGGATTTCCAAGCGTTTCACCACAAATTCACTTGACAGATAAGTAAAGATGTGGCTAAGAGCACACACGACTAAAAGGAACTTTTTCACTCTGTACTTGAAGATAACGCATCTATCCATCGATTTGTGTTTCTGTAGAGGCAAGTCGATGTGTTCGGCTCAGTTAAACAAACATTCTTACATATATAAATAAATAAATAAATAAATATTACAGGACATTAATTTCACACAGCGCCATCTAGCCCCAAACTAAGCATAGCTTGTAATATGGGAACTAGATTACGGATATAATACTTAAATACATTTTATTTTTTTTTAATTTGTAAATACATACTTATCATACAATACACACCCAAACACAGAATAAACATCTATATTCATCACACAAATGCTTGTCCTGGGTGGGAATCGAACCCACAACCTACAGCGCAGAAGGCAGAGTTACTACCAACTGAGCTATGAGGCTTGTTTAATAAACATAACATAAGTACTACCCAGTCCTAATTATAGCATTTCGTTGTCATGTTGCTGAATTTGTGGCCCACAACCCGCCACAATGTGAAAGCGAATATCTTCGCAAACCAAAGAAAACTAGCAATGAGATCGATTGCTAGTTTTCTTTGGTTTGCGAAGATATTCGCGATAATGCGAACGCAACCCGGTTTGGTACATGGCTTATATTTTATGGTGGTTCTAGTAACTACATGTCCTACTTTGTGTTAACAAGCCCCATAGCTCAGTTGGTAGTTACTCTGCCTTCTGCGCTGTAGGCTGTGGGTTCGATTCCCACCCAGGACAAACATTTGTGTGAAAATAGATGTTTGTTCTGTGTTTGGGTGTTGTACTATTACACAAAAACACAGAACAAACATCAATATATATTATGTATGTATTTATAAAAAGTATATCCGTAATCAAGTTCGTTAGTAAATATTATAGGAGATTAATTTCACACAGCCCCAAACTAAGCATAGCTTGTAATATGAGAACTGGATTACGGATAGAATACTCAAATATTATTTTTTGTAAATACATACTTATAATACAATACAACACCCAAACACAGAAAAAACATCTATATTCATCACACAAATGTTTGTCCTGGGTGGGAATCGAACCCACAGCCTATTTACTTAGCCTACAGCGTAAAAGGCAGAGATATGAGTCTTGTTTGCATTGGGTGTATGGTGCATTGCCCCCAGTTAAGCTATCAACACCCCAGCAAGCCCCTTTCCCTAAAGAAGCGGAACCTTGCGTTGTTTCCAACATTGCTCCGAGTTCTGATGACATTACACATGCACAAAAAACATATATTAACACTTGCGTCTAGTTCAGAACAAGAGCGGTCTACGATGGAGCTAGCTTTCCGGAACACTGCAAACCATTTGGTTCCGGACTTCGGTGGGAAGGTGGTCGCTAGCCAGGTGGACCTTTACATGTTCAGCTTGTGTTTTTTTTTATTGTACGACGGGGAAGCCCTTCGCCTTCATCTCACCTGGTTACAAGTTAGGATAGGGCCGAAGGTGGAGGCGCACTTCACCCGAATTCCTCAACAAACTGTGTAATAAAAGCCAGCAATTCCGACGCCCGGGGACCTACCCCAAAGCTGCAAAACTGCGAGTTGCACTGAATCAGCTCCAAATAGCCATCTTGAATGGAATACGTATGTAAATAAAATATTAATTAAAATTCTTATCTCTAAGCATTTACGCAAACTACTTTAAGCGTTCTAAAACAAGATAACAAGATCGGTTTATGTGATCATCTCATGCCTGAGAATCAATATCATGCGGAGTGCATACTTGTTTTTAATGTGTACAGTTTGTACCGGTAATGGCGGTCGTCCTCAGTTTCAAATATCGAAATATCTCTAATTTCCTGCTAACGGTAGAGCGGGAAAATAACTAGATTTTGTCTGGAGTCTCGGGCATTATCTCTCCGACAGCTAACCTACGGCCGACATCGAAAACTATTAATATGACGCTCACTACTGGACATTGGCCTCCCCGAGCAACGCAACATTATAGCGATGCTAAGTCGTTTTTTTATATGTGTATTATATCCAAAGGTTGTCTAGAAAAAATCGCTTTGAAGCGATAAGACTGCCCATTGTATATACATTTTTTTTTAAGTAATCCAGTTCTATTTTTAAGGTGTGCAATAAAGTATTTTTAATTTAATTCATTCATTCATTATACTCATTCATTCGACCCCATCCGTCGACTCCACACGACCGCTACAACCTATGTTCATACTGTGGCATCTAATAATTGGGAAAACAAATTGCACCTAGATTTTTGGATGTACGATTTAATCGTTGACGACCGAGTGGGAGATCTCTCATTTTCCATGTGGTCGTCATAATATAGGTAATGACTGGTAGCTTAAGACTCATCTGCTAAGATACGAATATTGTAATTTGCTTCCTATATCATTTTTTTCGGAACAGTTTTCAGCAAGTAAGTAAAAGTTACTTTAAAAAGGCAGAGACATTTTGGAGTTGCAGTGTGAACGGATAGTAAGCAACAGTTTTCCGTCATATTACGGCGGCAGTTTCTTCTAAAACAAGTTCTACTGTCCAGCCGTTCATATGCCACTCATATAAACCATATATATTATGACTCTGACATGTCAACAAAGTTCAGACTAGAAACCTAGGGAGGCCATCTCGTAGGATCGTTACATGATACCATCAAGTTTATGATATGTTTCACAGTGTACTGAACACAGAAATACGTACAATCATTTTAGTAATCATTTTACACACTAAGACATGCACAACGGAACATAAATGTAGGTATTTTGATCGTAGGTTCTCAAACCGAGTTTGAATAGGCAGGTATTCTAAATGATAAAACTTAGATAGTAATTCAACGATTTTTTTTTAGTTTGGTAAAGGCAGGCTGAAATAGAGGTGGAATATATGATAGATGATTATTATGAGCAAGAGAGTTATATTAACTAGCCTGAAGTTGTTGCCTCTCTCCTTTTCATCTACTACCAACCCAAAAACCGTGCTATCCACCTAGTTGGACGGTTGTCTTTTTGTGTGCTGAGCGTCAAACGTCTAAACGTCAAATCTACGACCGATTCGGATTTGACGTTTAAAAATTATCAAAAACAGTAAAGTAAATATGAAATCAAAAACTATTAAAAAACAGGCTCAATTTTTCGTAATATTTTGTTTGTTTAGACTTTTGTAAATGTCTTGATGTTTACTTTTGTCACATGTGAAAATTTACAAAGCTTAGTGAGCTCGTCATTCATAACAAATCAAATGAGCCCTAACCAAAGAGTATAACAGTTTAACTCGACGAGTTTACTAGTAGCCACTATATATTTCCACTATCCATCAGGCTATCATCAAATCACTCCAAGATACCAAATTATAATTTTGTCATCCAATCTACATATATAGTTTAATTTCGATTTGACAGTTAGAAGTAGAATCAATTGACTTCTAAGATTTTATTAGATTGTGAGTTACAAATCAAAGCTAATTATATAGGTATCAGCATGTTAAAATCTTTCTGAAATGACGACCAAATGAAGAGAATGGAACAAGAAGACACGATGTGCCGACCCCACTTAGTGGCGTACAAAGGGCAGGAGGATTTGATGATTTTTGGTAAGTTGGCTTAAAAAAAAGTTGAAAACCAAGGATCTTCGGAGGAAGCACTTGCCTTTCTGCCACTACTGTTGCAATATGCAAACCAGATTACGAGGCGACACGGGTGCATGTGGACTGTGCAAACAAACCGATTTGTGCGTTATTTATAAAAGATGCGCGCAGGCCGTAAGTACCGCGTTCATGAAACCTACATTAATACTAGGGATGTACAACACACCAGCCCTGACGATCAACCCATATCTTTTGCCTGACTTCACCCACTAATTGGATTCTCCTCTGCAGAATGATACATATAACTTAAAACAAGCCTCATAGCTCAGTTGGTAGTAGCTCTGCCTTCTGCGCTGTAGGTTGTGGGTTCGATTCCCACCCAGAGCAAACATTTGTGTGATGAATATAGATGTTTGTTCTGTGTTTGGGTGTTGTATTGTATGATAAGTATGTATTTAAAAAAAAAAAAAAAAAGTATTTAAGTATTCTATCCGTAATCTAGTTCCCATATTACAAGCTATGCTTAGTTTGGGGCTAGATGGCGCTGTGTAAAATGAATGTCCTGTAATATTTATTTATTTAAAAAATGATTTACATAGATAGATTCTTAGAGTTTGGATAGTATGAACTCATTTGACATTATGGTAGGTGTGTACCTTTTAGTGGTCTAACCCCAGGTCATGGAACTGCTGGCTGTTGCAAGTTACTAGCACTGTACCTCTAAAGGACCATCTGGCTAGCGTCCACCCGAAGTCCAGTGCCAAAAGTTGTTGCGCGGGAGAGCCAGTCGCTCCAACGTAGACCTATTTCTTACTCTAGCCGTTACCTAGAGAAACCCACGTGTCAAGAGTGAACCCATCATTTATCACTTCACTCATATTATAAATGCTAAAGTTTGTAACAAACATTCACATGTTTGTTACCACACATCTCCGTAACTTTTTAACTGGTTTAAATGAAATTTGGTAGATATACAGAATGGTAAAGTCAGTAAGGACAAAAATGTGGGTTCGGTTCACTCAAAACTTGTTTTAAATAAACGATTAAGTAATTAGCTAAACAGATTTTTTAATTTTTACAAAACTACCCCTAGGAGGCGTACAATAAAGTTCTGAAATGTGTATGGAAAAACAATATTCCTTGGTTCGATTCATACTAAAGTCGGTATAAATAAAATATTAAGTAAACCATGAAAACGAAGTTCATTATTTTTACAAGCCGTAGGACGCAGCTAGTAATAATCACAATAGGTTTTATTAACAGAGTATCGCCATCGTAAAGTAACAAGCTTCTTCTAAAACTCATGTTTGACCACATGTACCATAGATCATTCATTGGATCTGCGTCAAGGAGTATGTCTTAGCTATGGAAACAGAATAAGTTTGAAACCAAATCGTCAGTTTAGGACGTTGGCTTTGCGACCTGCCCCGTGTCCATCCAAAGGCTTGTTAGTAGAGTTCCATACCAGTAGATCTAAAGGCAAAAGAAGTTTGAGTTTTTATCATCGAAAATAAAAAAGGTAATTAAATAATCAAGTGGTATCAAAAGGTCTTGTTCACTTTTTATATTTTGCCGATAAGATGACTTAGCAAAACCATTTAGATATTGTTGATAACGTGTTTGCATTCCTAAATTCAAAATAAAATCAACAGGTACATACGAGCCACTTTTTGCTTCACTCATTGTTGGTTGGTGTAAAAAGTGATGCCTAATTCTGTGAGCTCTAATATAATCTAAACTCTTAGATCAAAAACATAGGATAAGGCACCATTATCCACCCGAATGCGTCTTATCTAAAACTCCGTCAAAGCGCACCGGAGCAGTAGTTTGCATACAATACATACCTACAGTTCTATATACTCGTGAATCGTTCGTTTTATACTGTATTTTAAGCTGTTAGTTTTCCAATAAATAAATTTCAGACACTGCTAATATTCATCCACATTTGATTTATATTCCATATAATAGGACTAAGAGCTACCAGAAATAAAAAGTCCGTTATTTCGCTTTTCTCACATACGATCTTCAAAGAGATAAATTTATTACCATAGGCTTGCTCCATAGCTGACCTTCTTGCCTAGAAAAGCCTTTAAGGCAAGCACCTGTACCGAGTACTGTAAATTAAAAAACATACCCTGATAAATCTTCATGAATTCGTTAATTCATTATTCGTAAATAATTATATTCAATCTACTTTGTTTCAGACTGTGATATTACTGGTACTGATGGGCTGTACCCTTCCCAGCCCTATTGTAATTAATAGAGCAATATGGAGTCAGCCGAGGTCTGTGCCTCCACCGACCGATAATTATCGTCTGCGCACTCGTTTCCTTGACTGTACTTTGTAATAAACGTCTACTAGTAATGTTAGGAAGAAAACTGTTCCAAGATTCAACATAGACTTCCTTTGAGAATAGTGCCATTAGCTGCGGCGGCTTCTGAACACAGACCTCTGCAATTACAACTAAATCTATGGGTCACTACATTTGTGGGTGTAGCATGAAAATCCCACCGACATTCGAATACTGAACGCGACAAAGAAATGATACAGGGGATAGGCATAGGGCATTCGCCAAACAGTACCGCAATGTTTAAACCGCCTGCCAATTGATTAATTTATGAATTATGGTTTAATGCATGAATTCATTATTTAACTAATTAACTCTTTAATGAACACAGAAATAACATCTAACAATAAAAGCACTCAGCGATATACAATGTACAAATAAATACTATGGGCGGCCTTATCGCTCAAATGATTTTAATGATTAGTAGGTGTTTGCAATTAGTAGTGATTATGACTAAATCCGGTTTTCCGGTTTTGAAGCGCAATAAAATGGAGGCTCGTTGTTATTTATGTTGTTGTTGTAATTGCGAGGTTCATGTACAATGGACTTTTACAGGCTGTAATGTTATGATAGCCAAGCATTTGACCAATAGCTTACTTGAAAACAAGTAGGTAAAGATGTGGCCTTGGTCAAAAGGGACTTATTTACTCTAGAATTAAACACTTTATAAAATTGTACTGTTGCGAAAAAACAAACGAGTGGCGTAAAGGCGGTAGTGGAAAGGGGAAGGAAGAATAAGGTCAAAGATATCGTGCCCTCACTCGCCTAATATCTGGTGAAGATCATAGTTCTGCCCTCGTCTGTACCTGCTCATCGTTTCACGTGTAACACCGCTCCGGTCAACATTTTGACCCCGTGTCGGATTGCACTCACCTGTACCAATCGATGTTTATATCACAGACCCTTTCTGCATGGTGCGGTATTTTGACTGGGAAGTAGAATGAAAGGAAATCCGGGTGAGAACTGTGGTTCTATCCCACCAACCAAGCTTAGTGGTAATGAGAAGTCTATACACATTTTGATGAAGTTGCATTAAGTATTGGAGATCTAATCGTGGTAAGCTTTCCTTATCGCTTTTATTCACTTTAACAAACTAAATTGACAGTTTTTGTCGACTGAATTCCTGTGAAATAGCAGGGCGCTTTGAAGGCGGATGATCACAGTAAAGGTGTTAGATAATACATAGAAACAAGCTGCTTTTCTTTTGGTAAGATCCTTTAGTCGGCATTCATGACTTTCACGGGCTAAGTTGGAAGGGTCGATCCACCACGACGAATATAATAATAATGATGCACATGGTGTTCATAGCTATGATAGCGTCATAAGATTTATCATGAAAGTATTTATCCAATGATTTTTGTATCAGCATTGATACGAGATATTCACAGTTTCGAAGCCAGTAAACATGTTACGATAATTATTAAAATTTCCGCTCACGGATCGAAATTGATGTTGATATTTCTGAAATACTATCAAACCGCTATAACGATAAGTAAAACCTCACATCAAACTTCATATGCGGTTCTTGTATCCAGTTCCTCATAACTCCGATATCAGAACGATCCCATAACGCAGTGAAGATAAGATTAAAAACGCGAGAATCAACAGGTTTTCTCCATCAAATATAGACCCGATCATAAAGTGCTTAGCTTCAATGGCGATGGAAATTGAGTTGGCGACGCTTTCAAAAGATATCGCTATCTTTGTGGCGCGATTCTTTGTAAATCAAAGGAAATGGACCTCTTTCAAGATCCGCTTTACAAATCAGATACCAATTAGATTATGAGGCAGTGTCGCTTTGTAGGCCAGTAAAAGCTATTCTAAAAACCTGATAGGTTTTTAGGATAGACGATAGGCCTGATAGGCGATTTATATCAAAGCTTGAAATCCTTCAAGCTTTGATATAAATCGCCTATGCTTCACTATGAGGCATACAAGCTCTATTTATCAGTTAGGAGGAACGCAGGGCCAATTGGCTTAAAGGTAAAAATATCGTGCAAAAGCCTGGCTCAAAAGTATGAGCCATCGACGATAAATGGAGTATTTGACATTTATATAATTATTACGAAAGGTTAGATAGCTATTGACTGGAAATGCATATTTAAATGCTTTTTTTCAAAACAATTGGTTAACAGAGCCTCGCCATATTTTTATTAATTGTAGCATTAACAGCAAATTATAAAAAAATCCAATTTGACTTACGTCACACAACTATTAATGTTTTTAGAAAACTTACTTCCCCAAAATCATAAGAACACGAAATTTAATTATCAATCAAAATAATAAAGCAGTTATTGAGTACTTAAAATGTATATAACTTATAAATGGAGGTTCTATTGTTGTGTTGTAGTATGACACGACACGTAGCAATTGTGCTGCGTCCTTTTCTATCATATATATATATATATATTCCTTTGTACATAGTTAGTTTAATTGTACTTTTTATTGAATAAAAAGTACAATTAAAACCTCGTATAAGTAAGCCCTTTCAATTTTATTTAAAAATGCTCGCTTCAAAACAAGTTTCTAAGATCTGTGTTCCCGCTTTGTTACGACCCTAATGACGTCAAGAAGAGATTAAGAGCGTAAAGCAACTTCTGAGTACGCTCCATCGTAGACCTCATCCTTGCATGTGCATTTTCGAGGTCAAAAGCTGACCCATACTAAATAAAAAAAAAATGTTATGGTTTTGACATTTTCTTTATACAACTTGTAGACGGAATAAGTAAGCAGCTCACCTGATGTAAGTGCATGTCTATAGCGTAAAAGAAAGCCTTATTGTGTAGGTCACATCCACAAAGAACATGGCTATGTCCAATCAATTTCCTAAAAACCTTTCAAACCGGAACACAGCAATGCTGCTTGATGGCAAAATAAGTATGATGGTAGTTACTCAGAAGAGCCCTGACATACCTAGTTTCTTTAAAAGCTACCCAACATAGTCCAGTTGTAACAAAGGCGCATAATAAGTGCTAGTACATAAAAGAGCGATTACCATGCGTTTTGCATTTGATTGTCTGCCAATTAGGACGCCGCGGCCTCGTTACTGCCGCATAGTCCTGATGTCGTCGATAACCATAATTCATATTCCATAACGGCACACGTAGGTATCTACTAATTGAACAGTGCTCTATCTGACTATCTCTAGCTAGTTACTAAGAGACCTAATGGGACTTCTAGTAATTTTCTATCACTAAGCCTCGCTGTCCATTAGTCCGTCCGTCAGACACGACTCTAAAACCTCAGGAGATAAAGAATAATAGTGGAGACACTGACAGGCCACTGCCCACTGTATAAAACCTGTTCACTATTGGAGTAACGGGTAGCCCCTATGTAGAAGGTGTCTTACCGAAGAGGAATCAGCTGCCCACGTAGTCCTGGAATGCGTGGAAGTCACAGCACAGCGCAAGGCAACCCTCGAGAACCAGATGAAACTCCGCGAAGCCTGCGAAGACACGGTCGGAGTAAGGCTTTCCATTGAAAATAAATTTGAATGTGTACTTATTAACCGCCTCTGTAGTCTAGTGGTTCAACCCACTGATTTCAGATCCAGTGGTCCCGGGTTCGATCCCCAGCGAGAGTACTATATTGTGCTCGGTTTGGCAGGTAGTAGGACTTTGTTTCAGTCTGCCTGGTTAGCTACCATCATCTTACCTAATACTGTCGCCATAATAACAATTTTAAAATTGTTGTGTTCCGGCATTCAGAGGTAAGATAGCCAGTTCCTCAGTTTGTTGAGGATCCCGGGTGAAGTGCGCCCTCTCCTTCAGCGTTATCTTAAATAATTTTATACTTATCAGGTGAGATGAAAAAAAAACATGAACAGAAAATATATTGCGTGTATTTAGTTTATTTAATATACGATAAATATTGAATAGTTTGTAGTAACAATTCAAATGAGAATATTTTTTGTCCTGTTTCATACTTTTTAGTGCGTGATTTTCACTGGCCGTTCAGTAGCCGGGGTGTAGTTGTAGAACTTACTTTTTTAAATTACTTTGGGGTTGCATGTATTTTGGGTCGGTTTGAAGAGAAAGCATGTTTGGCTCACATCTGAGGCGTGATTCTAGAAATTATTCCTAATAATCGGGTATGTGCAAGTAAAGCATATTTGAACTGCATCATTAAAGCCTGCTCAGATTTCCGGTACCTCGGCTCTTTGGTACAAAGCGACGGCCATATTGACTGTGACATGAAAAACAGAATAAACATAGGATGGCGACAGTTCTCTGAGGCAATTTGTCTCGGAGTACCCCGAATACCCCTTAAATTAAAGAGGAAAGTCTGTATGACCATTATGAGACTTCATAGTACATATTACATAATAATATTAGACTATCTTGAGACTATGGAGTCGCACGGTGGTATTGTAGATTTTTTTTTTTTGTCAGAACTACTTATGATGAAGATTATGATAGCTAAGCGTTTGAATATAAGCTTACCATATACACTGCATCGTTATTATATTTTTGAGATCCTTTCTGTACATAACAACTACCTATGTATATATTGTGGCGGCCATAAAAAAAATGGGCAGCAGGTTAATTTCAGAGAATGGATAATCTCCACTTGGAGCTCCTATTAGATACTTTACACCAATACTGTGTCAGTGCTCTAGTTATCAAAACAAGTTCAAATTATCATAATTTACTACCATGAGTTATACCAAGTGTCTGACAAAGATGTAATAGTAAAATACATAATTAACTGAATTTTCTCCTGTAATTTACTTTATGCTTTTGTAATTAAGCTAATTACAGACAATTCAGCAAGTCTTTATTACAAAAATGCATTTACGGGTAACAATTATTATGATATGAATGTTTGTTTGTAGTGCGGCGTGGCGGTGCGTGGGCGCAGAAAATTGGCGTATTGTGTGCGGTCAAGGAAACCGGAGTTCACACGTGAACAATCGACCGGTAAGACACTATGACTTGGAAAATTCCTGACGTACTAACTGGTAGTCGTGTAGGGACACGAGAAAAAAAAACACAAATCAGGAGACTCTAACATATTCTCCACGATTGACTATTAACTTGGAGATCGCAGTAAAGGTCTAATACCTGATCTTACGTACTAGTACCCGAAAGATTGCTGGTCCTTCAAAACTAGCGTTCTCTATCTCTTTCATTATGGTCTACACTTTATTTCTAAATCTTTTTTTCATTTTTTTATTGAAGTAAAAACATCTTTAGACGCGTTGGACATTTTTGGTGATGGAAAAAACCACTGAACTCACGAAACCTTACCGACACCACTTTTGACCGTTCGAAAAATACCTGTACCTATAGACAGACGGTTGACAGCCGTGACTAACAACGCCAGTTCTAAAAAGTCATTGTGTTGCAAAAACCACCCTCATTAATAAATATCGCGACCAACGCGACAACATTGAGATTCAAGTACCAACAACCTCAGCTTTTCTCTTCGGCAAAGATCGTCCAACCACCAACCACCAACCACAACTCCCGGAGTGCCACGGTTTTTTTTTTCAGTCCTTAATCTCTAGCGTTGCCTACGCAAGGATGAGGTAAATGGTGGATTGAGTCTTCTTAAAACAGGTCCATTATGTCTCTTCTCAAAGCTGTTGGAGGCGTACGCTCTCGACGGACCCCGAAAGTGAGAAAAATGTAGATGAGATCACACTAAAATGCGAGCCAATCAATAAAACTAGAAACCTAAAGTATATTAAACATAGATCGAGGATCGTAAACAGAATAGCGCTGCCATAAACGGACGGTATGGTCGCTTAATCGATGAACTAGATACTTAATCAATAATTTAATTATTTCTATCGGAATAGCTTGCAAGATAGTTGTCAGATAGGCTTGTGGTTTCCAATGTAGCAGTCGATTGAGTCAACTTGAAACAGCTCATTTTGTTGTTAATCGATTATTGACCATTACATGGTAACGAGATAATTATAATAAGAACGTATATACTCGTAAACATACCAATCGTATACATAGAGGTACCTTTTACTTTAGATACAGTACCTATACACACAAATTGTTTAATGTGTTATTTTTTGTAACTAACTAAAAAATACTGTTTTGCATCCTCAGTGACAATAACTATTTTCTAACAACTTCCGAGATATAGTGGTATGGGTACGGCGTGTGGCTTAATCTGGAAGTTGTAGATTCGATTCCTGGATTGGAGAACAATCATTTCTGTTTTTTTTTCCTGGTTTAGTTAGGACTACACCTGATTGTACAAAATAAGGTGAATCAGTGCTTCAAAGACACGTTTAGCTTTCAATCAACGTAGTATAGTAGTCGTAAAATCTGACACTAGGGCTATTTGCGCCTACATAAAGGAAGGAAAACCACCGCCTCTGTGGTTCAACCCACCGATTTCAGATCCAGAGGTCCCGGGTTCGATCCCCAGGGGAGCAATATTGTGCTTGATTTGGTTGGTGGTAGGATTTTGTATGAGTCTGCTCGGCTAGCTATTAGCCATCTTACCAAATTCTGTCGCCTTAATAACAATTCCTATAAAAAATGTTGTAATCCGGCGTTTAGAGGTAAGATAGCCAGTTCCTCAGTTTGTTGAGGATACCGGGTGAAGTGCGACTCCACTTTCAAAAAAAAAAAAAATCAAGCCGAGCATAATCTTTCTAAATTTGCTCAATGATCTGTTAATATGATTTTATTATTGAAAACTACGACGAAATATCGTCTAGAATCTTTTTACCGATTCAAGATTCAATCTGTCAATGATATATCGCAACACATTAGAACCGGCTGACTCTAATGTCTGTAAAAAGTACAAAAATCATGCCTAAATAAAGACGTCACGATAATCTAAAGATAAATAGCAGCAAAGGGATATCAGAGCGCGATCCGGTAAGATTGTAGTTGTATAAAGGATAGATGGAGTATCATTAGTTATTTTTCAAACTCTAATAATAATAATAACAACATTTAATTCAGGTAACTTAAGAATAGTACAGAGTGGTCATTTTACTAATTCTAGGACCCATAAATATATATGCCTTAAACTAAAATACATATAAAATAGGCGAATTAAAGTAGGCACACGTAATGTCGACGTGTGATCCCCGGTGTCTCGTGTCAGGCGTGTGACGAACCGACGATACTTGACACCACACGGCCAGAAGCTAGTGTCCATGAACATGGATAGTCGATCTGTTGGAACTCTCACCATAAACGAGCTTAAGCTAACGTTTTGACGAGAGTCCAACTTCTCGACCCGCATGGAGAGTCCGGTCTTCTGCTTCAGGTACTCCACCACTTCCTCAGTCTTCACGCTGTAATGTATGCGTGTTCAACAACAAACAAGTTATCTAAGTTCGTTTCGTTCAGTGCCGTGCCGCACTGGTTTCGTCTAGATGGTTTTCGTTTCCTTCGCACAACTTTGGTGAAACCCTCTGCATCGCAAGGCACTTTACGAGTAGCCTTAGTCTCAACGCTGCGGAGAGGTCCACAGCTTCTCATTCCCTTGATATTAGCCGTCGGCGCGAGCGGGAAGAACAAGCGCGCTCGCACGTGATGCACCCTTGGGTGGTGAAGCAGGGTATGGCTCGATACATTTGCAGTGTCGACAATCGGTGACGACTCCAATAACGCTGATTCACATAAAGCCACTGACGCATTTTGTGCTCTACGACGTATGTTTACATTCGATGGAACCTCAGGTGACCTACTTGCCAAGGCTACGACACTAAGGACGACAACCTGAAATTGGTATAACATGAGTATATGTATTTCAGTATTTATTTAATCCTTGAACTAGCAATCGTGTCTGAAAATATTAATTTCATAAGGTACTTATAATTAGAGTATCTTTCAAAAGCTGTCATATATTAGAAACACATGAACCAATAAGGAAATTGGTATTTTATGACACCTTTAATTTGAGACTAATGAGTATTATAACAAAGTTTTGTTCGTCGGGCAAATCCTAACTATTTTAAGGCTTCAGGAATAACAAAATTAGAGTTGGGGTTTTTGAGTAGGAATCTACAATTCTGATCATATTTTTTTTGCATATTTAACAAGCTTACATAGTTAGTATGTTGCCTTGCCAGAAACATGCTCCAGCTAAAATCTGTCGGTATACTCGTACATAATGTATTTAAAAGAAATTTTTTTTTTTTTTTTTTTATATATATTTAGTGCATATTAATTTAGTATATGCTCTAAAACTATATTACAATCTAGCCTATGTAGGCTAATGAGTAATTTTATGCTAACTTAGTTTTATAAAGTTAATTATTTTAAAGAATGTGTCCAATGTCACGTTTCTTACAGTTTCTATTTAAGGGGAGACACTGCGTTATTGTGTTCTTTGAAGTAGCACTTTCACTTACACTGACACTACTTTATACTATTTAACACTACACTAACTCAAAAGGTTTAGTTCTTTTCAGTCTTCTCACTGTTTTTGTGTTGTCTAGCAGCTGGATTGCCTCAAGGTTCACATGTTTATGAAGTCTTTGTTCATGAGCTTCTGCATGTTTTTTTATAACTTTATCAACGAACTCTATGTTAAGGTCCCTGTGGAGGTCGTCGTTCCTGATGTACCAAGGTGCATTCACTATATCCCTGAGTACCTTATTTTGAAAGCGTTGGATTATTTTGATGTTACTTTTTTTGGTACAGCCCCACAGCTGAATACCATAAGTCCATACTGGCTTCAGGACTGCTTTATACAACAGAATTTTGTTGTGTGTTGACAATGTTGACTGCCTTCCTAGGAGCCAGTACATTCTATTGTATCTAATATCTAACTCTTCCTTTTTCTTCTTGACGTGAGCTTTCCAGCGTAGCTTTGCGTCAAGAGTCATGCCTAGGTACTTCGCAGTGTTTTCATACGGTATAGGCTCATTGTTGATATATATAGGGAAATACTGATCTTTTTTATTTGTGAAGTTAATGTGCACCGATTTTGAATCATTAAGTTTGATTCGCCATTTTTTCGTCCAGTCCCAAATTTTGTTGACTGCATCTTGAGCCTTTTCTGCAGCGTCTGCATGTGTTTTTCCAACAGCCATTATAGCTGTATCGTCAGCAAACGTCGCAAGGGTATTATTTTCTAGATGAGGGATGTCGCTGGTGTATAATAGGTACAGGACCGGACCCAAAACACTTCCTTGCGGCACTCCGGCTTTAATTTTCTTGATTTCTGAGTAGGCATCTTCTTGCCTTACTCTAAAGACTCTATCCGTCAAATATGATTGCAGAATATCGGCGAATGGTTTGGGTAGAAGTTTTCTTAGTTTTTGTATAATACCTTCGTGCCATACCTTATCAAATGCTTGGGCTACGTCTAAGAAAATTGTAGAACAAACATTTTTGTTTTCAATGGCGTTCTCAATTACATTAGTAATTCTATGGACTTGGTCTATAGTCGAGTGCTTTTCCCTGAAGCCAAATTGGTGGTCTGGAATAATCGCTCTTGTTTCTATGATCGGTTTAAGTCTTTTAAGCAGTAGCTTTTCGAAAAGTTTGGATACGATAGGTAAGAGTGAGATTGGCCTATATGATTTGACATCATTTGATGGTTTCCCTGGTTTCGCTATCATAATCACTTCAGCTACTTTCCATAAGTCGGGCACATATTTTAGCCTTAAAGCCGCGTTAATAAGGTTAGTCAGTTTGACCAGGGCTTTTCTAGGGAGGTTATGTAATATTTCACCCGGAATTAGATCAAATCCAGGAGACTTTCTTGGATTGATGTTTCTCTTGATTTCTTGAAAAACTTCTCTTGGCGAAACGTGTTTGATACATATTTCACCTAGTTCTTCTTCTATTTTACTGATGTCTTCTGTTTGGGTTTGACCTTCATTTGGTTGAAATATCGTTTCCAAGTGATCTGCAAACACTTTTGCCTTTTCTTCATTACTTACGGCCCATTTCATGTTTCCATTGATCATTGATCCCAATGGTGGGATCTGTGCCATTGGTCGTTTCATATTTTTGGTAGCTTTCCAAAGTGAGTAATTTGTACTTTTTTCAGCAGTCAACTTTCCAATGTAGGTATTGGTTAAGGTATCATTAAAGTGTTGTATTATCTTTTTTAGTTTTTTTGTCAAATTATTCAGCTTAGTTTTGTCTTGTGGGCATCTGGATTGATGCTATTGCTGCCTCTGTTTCCTTTTCTCATGTAAGAGTTCCAAAATCTCTTTTGGATAATGGTTTCTGGCAATCCGGCTTCTCAAATAAGGTGTATTTTTCCAGGCAGTCTGCTGTATTAGAGTTACAAAATGCTCAACTTCGGCATTCAACTGTTCCGGAGTCTTAAGTGGTACTCTTAGATTTAAGTTATCGTCTAGTTCTAATTTAAAACTCTCCCAATCAGTGTGTTTATTTACTAGGGTCAGAGTGTTTTCCTTAAATAATACTTTGTTTCTTATTTCTAGGTAGATTGCAGAGTGGTCCGAGCTCATATCATAACTCTGCTTTGTACTAAGATAATTGGCTGATAGATTTCTATGTATAAAAAAGTCAATCAGGTCCGGTTTTTTTTGTGGGTCGGTGGGCCAGTACGTTGGTGACCTTGTCGATGATACCTCGCATTTGAGTTTTTTTATGGCATTCATCAGTTCTTTTCCCTTGGTATTCGTTAAGCGGGAGCCCCAATGCGTGTTTTTAGCATTAAAGTCACCTCCTAATATGAACCTTTCCCCAAGTGATTGTAACAAGCTAAGGTAGGATTCTTTTTTTATATTGTACCTCGGTGGGCAGTATATACCAGCCACAGTCACAGGATACCTCTCTGTATAGATGCAGACAGCTACAGATTGTATATCTGGCTGTTCATGTTTCTTTACTTCATGATGCTTTATGTGTTCTCTAACAATTACAGCACTTCCGCCTTTGGCTTTGTTATCTGGATGAATTGCGTAGTATACTTTGTAGCCTTTGAACTTTGCATAGGATTGTTTTGTAAAGTGTGTTTCTGATATGAGGCACACATCTACATTTTCCGTATCAAGAACTACTTGTAGCTCATTTTGATGATTTTGAAGCCCGTTACAGTTCCAGGCCATGATTTTTATTGAGTTAATCATTTTTTAGTCCTTGCAATAGCTAATTTGGCGCTATTTTCTATTTTCTTAAGACGCTCATCAAATAATGTCATAAACTTGAGTATTTCATCTAACTTATTGTTGTCAGAGCTTTTGGCAGGTTTACTGTACTGAACAGTTGGGCTAGTTCCGGATGCAGCTATTTGAGCATAAGAAACGTTTTTTGTATTACTTTGTGGGTTAGGCGTAGCTCTCGGCCCACGAGTCTGTTGTTGAGTAGATGTCGTCTTAACCGTTGTTGCCTGCTGCTGGCGCACGATTGTTGGTTTTTTGTTGGTGTTATTACGCATCTTTTGCATTTCTTTAGCTATCATGCATCCCCTGTAATTAGCCGGATGTGGCTCTCCGCAGTGTACGCATTTTGGTTTCTGTTCTGCGGGTTTGGTGCAGTCTTTGGTAAGGTGTTTGCCTGTGCATTTTACACATCTAGGTTCTTTGGCGCAATACTTATGTGTATGTCCGTAGACTTGACACCTCTTGCACTGCGGGATAAGTTTTGTGGATCGCAGGGGTTGAATGTCAACAACGCATCCCAGTATGTGCTTAATTGCATAAACTTTGCTGATTTCTTCAGCGTTGCTGAAGGTTAGGATAAACAAGTTGAGAGGCTCCTTTGTCTTCCAACTCAGCTTGTTCACTGCTTCTTTAACCTGGAATCCTTGTTTTATAAGGTCTTCAACTATTCTCTCTGGTTGGCAGGAAGATGGCAACTTCTTAGCTACAACTCTAATCGGTCTATCTTGCTTGTTTTCATATGAATGCCAAAGGCAGTTGTTTTCCGACAGCGACTTGGTAATAGATCTATACGCTTCATCGTTGTAGGCGTTTATTTTAATGCTATCACCGTTAAGGGTTTTAGTGGCGAAGGAGCCTGCAGGCTGGCTCATCGTCAAGGAGTCATAAAAATGTTGATAATTGTTCACGCCATCCACGATGATGGGGGGTGGCCGAGGAACCTTTTTTGTTTTTTCGGTAGCTGCTTTCTCTTCTTGGGGCGAGAGTGTAGGTGACGTGTTCAATTTTCTTTTTTTCCTTGACTTCGTTCTGATCCACTCTGTTTCTCTGGCTAATTCTTCTTCATCTGTAGCGTATTCAGTACGTTCCGTTGGAGTTTCCGTGTAAGATGTTGATGGAATTGGTTGGGGTTCTACTGCGCATTTTAATTGCTGCTGCAGGATATTAATTTGACTCTTCAAGTCCGCTACAAGGCTCTGAAGTTTTATTCTTTCTTGCTTTTCTTCTAGCCATTGCTGGTATTCTGATTCGTAGCGCTCAGATATTTTTTTATGTTCTTGGAACAGAAAATGTTCGGTTTCTGTTACAAGTTTGACTTGAGTTTTTTTTGTAGACATTGTTGCGGCAAGTATGTTATCGCCTTAACAAGTTAGTCTGATATCGACATAGATGCCTACACGCGATGAGTAATGTAGGTCATCACCGCGGTCAGCCATTTGTCGACGGCAGGTTTGTTGTGATGCCGTCAGCACTTTGCAAAACTGTCGGAGCGCGATTACGCGGCCGCGAGTAGTCTCAGCGAAAATCGAATGATCACTGAATGATCATTTTCTAAAAGAAAATGAAATGTTTTGACTTACCACAGATTTAAATAACACTTACTTTTTAAATCTGAATTTGCAAGAAGGTATAAAAACTTCATCGTCTGTAAAAGAAAAAAAATGGGATCAATACTTCATCTTTGTTTATGGTCCTGTTGATAATTGGTGTCTATGCCATATAGTTGTACGCTTAGTCGGTTAAAGTGAATCCTATTGATAAATTGGTAACATTTATCTGCGTGCGATTGTATCAAAATATTGTAGTGTATCCCGGGATAAGTGTCAACTTGTAATGGCCGGATTAGAATGGCCAACACTGAGGTACGCGGGCCGGGCAGACTGGAGACACAACGAGTCCTGTTACAAAATAACTAAACCATTCCAAAGTCGCAAGACATTAGGTCTAACAAGCCCACGACCAGCCATTTATTAGATATTATTCCCTATCCCGCTGGTGGTAGGTCTTGTTTTATGTTGGCCTGGCTAGCTATCTTATATATATCTTATATCTTATACGCCATAACATGTTCTGTTCCGGCATTTAGATGTAAGAAATTCAGTTTCTCAGTTCGTTGAGGACTTCGGGTGAAGAGCGCCTCGGGCCGTATTTTTTTCTCTCAACGCCTCAACATCAGGTCAGATGAAAAAAGAAATTAAAAAAAAGAATTAAAGAAGAGAAAAGTAATAGTTCACTTAAAGAGCCTTGATAAGCACAATGTGTCATGATGCCATTAGGACATAATAAAAATAACTGAAGACTAGAAGGCTTTGCCAATATCTGGTGATAATCGTAGTGGTAACTTACATGGCAATCCACATTGCTGAGTATTTTTATTAATCAAAATTCTGGGAAATTATACATTTTGGGAATTCAACTTTCTGATCCTAAAGGGTATTTTTCGCATAGAATTTGAAACATCGTGTAAATAAATACTTGTCTCAATGACTGTTAAACCATATCGCGTCCATACGTTAGTATTATAAAATTACTTGTAACGATAAAGTTCTGGAACAAAAAACTAAATTTACCAAAAAAATTCAATATAAAAACTGAGTAATATTTAAAACATCAAGTTTACACTTCCTTACCTGCGTTGTAGGAATGATATCATCCGATTATAATAATCCAATAGAGGGAACATAATCCTAATCCTAATCTGTCTGTCCAGCTCAGCAGGCGGTTTTTTTCAATTTGTCCGATTGAAAACCGTTCTTTTGAAAATCCCAGATAAGTAGCCGTATTTTAATATTGTTTTACCATACATCTTGGAATTGGACTGGTATTATTTCAACATTTCTTGGATTCTAACGAAGACCAACATTCACAAATATTCTGACGAAATCCTATCTAGCCGTTAGGCTTCTGTAGGTAAGGTCCGATTAGCATCTGTGAAATGATCTGTGCAACAGCTCAAACATTTTAAACTACAGTTTCTAATACGCAAAAGCGTGAAATTCATGCAGTAAATTTCTCGAAGTCTTTATGAGGCTTTGAAAGGCGTGGCTGCCCCGGCCTTTCTTACCTCCCATAACAAACATCCCATGGAGATCTTGGTAGAAGGTAACTACGAGATCACACCAATTAGGAACCAGCATTCCACTGGGGTTCTGAACATCAATACTACGATCCGCCTGAATCTTAAATGGGCTGTGATGTTTATTTATTTATTTATTTATTTATTTATTTTTATTCGGGAAACATACAGATACAACATATAAAAAGGTAATACATTAAAAATAATACAGAATCCAACAAAGTTTCCACTTTTAAGTAATACAAAAGAAAGAAAGTGGACCAAATGCAAAATAACAAACCTAAAACAAAATATGAAGCCAGAAATACAAAATGTTAAACAACCTACAAGTTAAATTTAATTTAAATTCACAACAGAATTCAGGAGGGCGCTTTTGAAACTGTTAAGTGATAGAAAAAACAAGTCAATATCGGAGAACTTCTTATTATAGTTATTGCATGACCTACGAATAAATACATTTGAACCGTAGTTAGTTCGCGCTGCGCGTGGCTGAAATACGTGTCTTTTCCTGGAACTAAGCCTAGGACATGTAATTAAAAGTTCATTTAATAAATAAGGGGAGTCAATATAGTTATTCATAATTTTAAATAGAAACATTTGATCTCTAATTTCTCTGCGATCTTTCAACTTTAATAATTCAATTGGTTTGTTATAGTTAGTGTAGTTGGATCTATATATGAGGTGCTTCAAAAATTTTTTTTGAATCCTTTCAAGTTGACTAATATAAATATTATACTGGGGATTCCACACAACCGAAGCATATTCCAATGTTGAGCGGACGTAAGTGTTGTAAAGAAGCTGCAAGGTAGAAACACATTTAAAATCTCGACTGACCCTCAGAATGAATCCTAGCATACGATATGCTTTATCAGCAATCTCCTTAATATGTACATCAAACATTAACCTTGAATCTATGTTAACACCAAGGTCACGGATTACGGATACTCGCTGTAAAACCTGAGAATTGATGGTATAATTAAAAACAATTTTACTTTTTTTACGGGTATATGTGACAATATTACACTTTTTTGTATTAAGATGAAGCAAGTTATTCATACAGTATAACGATAATTTAGTTAAGTCATCTTGAAGATGAGAACAGTCAATTGTGGAATTAATAGTTTTGTAAATTTTATTATCGTCAGCATAAAGTAAAAAGGATGAATGAGCAAACACAGAGAAAATGTCATTAATAAAAATATTGAAAAGCATGGGCCCCAAATGCGATCCTTGTGGGACCCCAGAAGGAACAGGAACAAATGTGGAACAAAAACCTTTGACCGTTACAGCCTGCGAGCGGTCTCTAAGGTATGACTCTAACCACCTTAACAAATCACCGTGAAAACCAAAATATTTTAGTTTAATGAGCAAAATGTTGTGATTAATTTTGTCAAACGCTTTTGTGTAATCAGTATATACAACATCTACTTGCAAATTCTTTTCCATAGCTTTGTTAAGGAAATCCACGAATTCAGAAAGATTAGTCTCGGTTGATTTTTTGTTAAGAAAACCATGTTGTTGGTCAATAATATGGGGTCTAACAGCAGGAAAAATCATGTCATAAACAATACGTTCGAACATTTTAGGAATGACGCTTATCTTAGAAATAGGTCTATAATTAGAAATATTGTGTTTGTCGCCACTCTTAAAAATTGGGACCACATAAGATTGTTTCCATACCTGAGGCATAGTCGCTGAAGACAATGACTGACAAAAAAGTAGATAAAGGGGATAATGTAACTGTTTACAAAAATTACGCAAGAATAAAGGAGGAATGCCATCAGGACCAGCACCCTTTGAGATATCAAGATTTTTTAGATATTTCTGCACAGTACCTGGCGTAATTGTGATCGATGAAATATCAGCACAACTTTGAAAATTATTATCTAAGGTACTTAATGAATTTTTGGAGTGAGTTTGTGAGTTAAAGGCAGAGTTAAAATAGTCATTAAACATATTACATATTATATTTCCATCTGATGAAGTACTGTTATTTAGATAAAGCTTATCAGGTAAATCTCCAGATTTTCTTTTAGATTTAATAAAAGACCAGAACTGCTTGCTACATCTACGAATGTTAAGTTCAGCTCTCATAATGAATGAGTCATAGTTGGCTACTTCAAGAGCTTTTTGTCTTTCACGTAATTTTGAAAAAGTAGAATAATCCTGATGTCTCTTATAACATTTCCATTTTCGGTGGTATTTTAATTTTTCCTTTACAACCTTGATTAAAGCTGGAGAGTACCATATGGGGTAGTTACAATCAGCACGTACGAATCTAGTAGGAACATGTCTTGATATCATACCGTCTAATATACTATAAAATTTTGTAACCGATGCATTAATGTCTAGATCATAAAATTGTTCATTCCAATTAATTTTCGATAATTCATTATCAATAGCGGAATAATCACAATTACGAAATAAACGAATCAAACGAGGAGGAGCACGAAGTGCGCTAGGACAGATGTCCGCGATATCTACGAGAAGAGACGGATGGTGCGGGTCCTCTTTAACCAATGGTGATGTTGAGCGAGTTACATTACAACTACAGCTGCTTATAACTAGGTCTAAATATCTTTTTTTTTCATTCGCAATAAAGTTGAATTGATTAAAAGAGTTAAATGAAAGAAAATTTGATAACGCAGATATTACGGAATCGTTTCCATTATCTGAAAGAGTGGCTACATTCAAGGCATAATCAAAGCGCCATGAGGCATCAGTTATATTGAAATCACCAACTATGATGAAATCATCATCGGGATTGCGAATAACACAATCCGATACACTATCAAAGAAGGATATTTCTTCTGACTCCAACTTCTTACAATGAGGGAAATAGCAACAATATATATGACACTGTCTAGTAGAATTATTATTTTTTAAAAGAATATTTATGTTAATGATATCTGATGAGCGCTCGAAGTTAGAGTGACTAGTAGAGATTTCGGTGACAATAATGCCTTTACGTACCGCGATCAATGCACCGCCCCCCCTCTCGTCAGATCTTGAAACATAATCCCGGTCACATCTATAGACGACATAGCGATCATTAAATAGTTCTGAGTTATAAATAGCAGGAAGCAACCAAGTTTCGGTTATGGCTACAATATCAAAGTCTTTTGAAAGCATTTTCCTAAAAAACCCATTCGTTTTAGTGCGTAAACCACGTACGTTTTGGTAATATATGGCAAGTTTTACCATCATAAAAATAAATTGAGGCTATATATCTTAGATAGACATAACATAAATATTAAAACATAGTTACATTTACGAATTATTAAATTAAGTAAATAGATAGTTTTAATTTTGGTACCCTTCAAAGAGCCATTCGCAGCATCAATCGACAAATTATATGTCATAATCGAGATGTAGGATAAATATTGATTTAGAAGATGTAAGCGTTCTCCGAAATTGAATTCAAAAATAACATAGGTTATTATAATATAAAAACTAAAACTAAAACTAAAAAGCTCCCCTAAACTGAAATAAAAAGAAAGCAAACAATAGAAGATTACATCCAGAAAGTCATGGAGGCAGATAACCACCATATTTCCTAAATTATGTTTTTTAAATCGCTCTGGCGACCTATAACCACTATTGGGCTGGAATCAGACTTGCGCACTCTTATGCTACAGTTACGCACCCACACATATTTATAGAGCCTTTCCTTAGCAAGTTTTTTAACATTGAGTAATAGAACTTTATTTGACTTCGTGAGGTGATCGTTGAAATAAAGCCTTGTCAGATCTTGGGAAAAGCCTATGTTCGAAGCCCTAAACTCCTTGATGTTTCGTACTCTCGCCAAAAAATCGTCTTTTTTGTATCTACATAGAAAGCGAACGATGATGGGTTTTGACTTTTTCATGTTTTTGTCCGACGGCGCAACTCTAGTCACAAAATCTATGTCGACCTGTGGGTCATGTTGATGATATAGCTTTTTTTTTGGTTAAACTCTTGACCTCAATGCGTGTCTGGGCATAGATCCTTGGATAAGGTATATGAGGGCACTCCCGGACGGTAGCAGAGTGGTCGCAATCCTGGTGATATTCTTCATAGGGGGCTCCATTCTTTCATCTTTGCACTTATGAATATGAGTATAGAAATCGCGAGTCTGCAAATATATACAACAGCCCACCATCTAGCAATTCAGGACCACAACCCTCGATTCCATAAAACTAACGGACGCCATTATCTAAATGAGTAATTTAGCAGTGAGGAATCTCGCATTTAATCACGACTAAATAATTCTGGGTTATAACTGAACGACTGCAGGGTCAAGGGTTCCACCGTGGAGCTACGAAACCATGGATGAGCAGGAATTTTTATCTAGAATTAAAGAAGTACTACCTGGAAGTTCATAGTTCATAGTTCATTTATTCATAACAATTATGAATAAATGAGTAACAAATAATTACCTATGGATAAATCTACAAAACTAAGGACTGGCAGTAAACAACCCAATAACAAACAAATGCCTATACGCTGAGCTAAACACAAGCCACCATCATCGATTCGTACAAAATATGAGTCCGTTTACCACAACAAGCTGTATAATCTAGTAAATTAAGACATTAAATACAACAAAAATATATTGTTTGTTCCTAGAACGAAAACTAAAACAAATGCTAATTACATCCTCTTCGTAAAAAAATAAAATAAAAACTGTTTAAAACGTAAATAGTTCCATCTACCACAAAAAGACTGGATAAATAAGGAAATAATGGATAACATCAAAAACCACATAATGGACAAAACTAACACATACACCATATAATGATATATCTACTGAACGCAGACTGCGATGAGGAAAACTGATTATAGACCCAAAAGACCCTTATCACTACAATGTTTTTTTAAATGTTAAAACCTTAAAACTATAGTTACCTACAAACTAACTACCAGCCTAACATTAACTTAACATTAGGTGGCGGATGCCTGAAATTAGTACATAATACCTACCTATTTATCAAAAATACCAAACCCTACGCAATCGAACGATTAACTACATTAACAATAATATACTTTAAGACAAATAACTGTTCTCAGGTAAGTATCGAAGTCTTTTTGGGAATAAATTTATTTATTTAGACTTTACATCGTTTGTAACGGTCCTTAAAATCCGACTGCTTCCTTTGAATATAGTTAGTTTGATTTTACATAAAATTTGATATGCAGTTTCATAAACATTTTTTTTTTTTACAGGACATTAATTTCACACTGCACCATCTCGCCCCAAACTAAGCATAGCTTGAATACTTGTATACTTTTATTTAGTAAATAATTAAGTAATATATGATACAACACCCAAACACAGAACAAACATCTATATTCATCACACATATGTTTGTCCTAGGTGGGAATCGAACCCACAACCTAGAGCACAGCAAGCAGAGTTACTACCAACTGAGCTATGAGGCTTTTTAATTATGAACTTATGATCTTATTAATATGATAGCAAATAATGAACAATATGCGGTCTTATTGCTAAAAAACGATATTTACAATCCAGTCATCCATCGTGAAGGCGCACAACAAAATACTTTCAGGTACCTACGTATTATTACATAAACATACATAAAGAAACCTATTTAATAAGCATACATACATATTAAGAAAATAAAACACATAACCACATAATATCCCCACATCATGTTATGATATAAGATAATATATATATTATCTTATATCATATAGCTATATATTATATTTGTGATATTATTACCATACATAAATACAAGCTTACGATGAAATAATAATTGTAAATAACAAAAATGAGCACATGCACAAATAAAACATGCACAATATTACAAATGTTACAATAATATAAGTAAAATTTTCCTTGTTGAGTGTTATTATGAAAAAAGTGAGCTTGTATTTTTTTTCACTGGAGATGAGATTAAACACTTTTTTAATGTCAGCCTCTTTGTTTAAAAAAAATCAGGCACTCTCAAAGGCAGTTGCTACCATGTCGCTATACGCAAGATCATTTTTGGCGGAATAGTCTGACGTAACTGCCCCTGCATACTCGTATAATTCCGTTGAAAGCTTGGTTGGTTGGTGGTAGGACTTTGTTTAAGTCCGCCTGGCTAGCTACCACCATCTTATCTAATTCTGTCGTCATAGTAACAATTCTAAAAAAAAAATGTGTTCGACATTTCGAGGTAAGATAGCCAGTCCCTCCCTCAGTTTGTTGAGGATTCCGGAGGAAGTGAACCTCCACCTTCGGCCTTATCTTAATTTGTAACCAGGTGAGATGAAGGTCAAGCGCTTCCCCGTCGTACAATTAAAAAAAGCTTTGTGAGAGCTTCCGATGTTGAAAATATGATGAACTAGTGAAATGCTCTTGATTTCGTTCATGTCATCCCGTCAGAATTTCCTAATATCCCTTCTTAGTGCAGCCCTACATTACATAAGGAAGCAACAACCTTAATCTCAATATGATCTACCAAAATATATATTCCAATTAATCGGTAACATTCCCATAAAATGTTAACATAGAGCGGTCTGAAGCATATTTTACTCGTGTGCAACCGTATTGAGCGAGTAATTCACAATATTTTATAGCACTTGGAGTAAATAATGTTTTATGGTTATTCAGTGATGATAGAGTCAATCAATGCAGTAGTCATTCGAATGCTTACTTCACAATTAATGTATTACTATGCGCGCGCACGGATATGGGTTTAATTTAATGCTACAAATATGATATTGGGATTAGTTGCAAGTCGTAAAATGTGAAACAGAGACCTTTAGAATGTTCTAGTCGGTATATTCGCTAGCAGAAATAGCAAACAAAATGCGACTAATGAATCATCATTGCTGAAAGCATCGATGCTTGCCTGGGCATAACCTGGGCGAGGGTATGGCCTATGATGGAGCGAGTTCTCCAAGAAGCTGCGATGCCTATTAAAGGCACTGACACAGCAAACTGATTGGCACCTTATGGAGGCAGGAGCGTTTCGCAAGTCGGGTGGGCTTTTACAGGTGTGAACCACGTCGTTCTCATTTTTATGGACTCGCCAAACCGTAGGAGCGCGATTCAGAGTTCATCCAAAAGCTGATTCTTTACAGTTTTAAGTCTTCCGACTCCGTTTCGCATTTAATAATGTTGCCATCTAAGAGCTATTACTCTGCAGTAGTTATGGGTTCTGAGAGCTATTATTACTTGGGAGTCTACCGGCTAAGGCGGCGCTGGAACCTCCTGCCTTTAGTGGTTCCATGTATTTCCTTAGGATTTCTGTCAAATGGGATAATTTCTCGATTGTAAATAGTCTCGTACCAAATGGCGCGCAATATGTCAGCGTTTAGGCTCGTATGTTAGTGGCTCTTTGAGTGTAGCCACGCGTGCGTTGCGATGCTACTTACGTTGATTATTTCTTGCATAGGAAAATGTGAAGCATTCTACACGAGTTAGTATGGAGCTACAGTGTACATTTCTCTCTAGGATAACAAAAAACGGAACATTTTCAACAGTGCAAATAAGACGTTTTGGATGCACCACGTTTTAGAGAAGACCGATGCTGAAGAGGTTTTTCCAACTGTTATGGTCATGTGATTGGGTGTTTACTATATCATACGTATGTGCTTACAAAAGATATAATATATCAGTATTCTATCTCGTTATCTTGTTTCTATATTAAAGTTATTCTTAGTTTGGGACTGGCTTTGTCTAAAAATGAAGTGTCCCGTATTTTTATGATTATGATGATGAAACCAAAACTGCGTCGCACCAGCCACAGTCGTGCGACAGTGCTGCACCTCAACGCACCATGTGGGAAACTCGAGAAGACCGCGATTGGACGGGTTTCTGGGTGGTAATGTGGGATTACTAAATCTGGATTTCAATTACATTTGTCTGCATAATGCTGGGTCAAATGACATAGTCTATGGCGGGGTGGGATGATTTCTTGGGTCCTTTCTGGCTGATTCTGGTTAACGTCTCTATTCAGGAGATATACCACATGTATGTTATGGGTCATAAGTTATAGGAGTTTCCTTCCCTTCCAGTTTAATCAACATATAAAAAAATATCGACTTAAGACACTAATTGTGTAGGTAATGCCATTGTTTTAAATATTATCTATCGAAGATGTTTTTCATGTCCTCATGGAATGCGCCTGGAAAAAGCTCTTCGAAAAACCAGAATCCTAGAGCTACTGCTACCTAGGCAGATAGGAGGCTGTAACAGTTTTCTAACTTATCCTTTATCGGTGGAAGCTGGAAAGCTGAACAAACTTTATAATTTAGCAATTATGAACCGTAGTTATGTTATTTTTAGGAAAATAAGTCTTTGGTTGTTTTTGTTATACCTACAATATGATTTATTTATGTTTTTTTTATGTACCTACAGGATGACACGTTCAGTTTTAAATAAACCCATCAATAATTGTTACAATAATCGATATAATAATATTGTTTCTATAATAATAAAAAAAAAATCTTTGGCAGGAGGCTTGTTATTTCATTCTGGACATCTAGTACTTGAATGGCTCATGATAATTTCCACTGTGGGACTGAGCATCCTTCAACATTTAAAAATGTTGACTCAATTACCACGCTTGGATGGCCGATTGGTGATTCCAGGTAATTTTAAGTCAAAGTCGCCACCAACTGCAATACAAAAGTTTCACTTCTATCGTGTGTCATCACGACACATCCTGTTTTTTATCAATGGAACATAGTTTATTTGTAACTAAATATTACACTAAATTCATATCGAAACGGATCTCTGCAAAGGGACAAGTTGAAACAATTCAATCAATGTACTCTTTTTACAATAGTATTTAGTAATACAAAAAGGTTAGTTAATCTATTTGTACTTCTGCTGGGCCTCCCCTGCAAACCACATTAGGCCCAATCTTCTCACGAACTATCAGTAAAACAAAACGTCATCACCGCAGGCATCACCCCTATCGGATTAGCGGAACAAAAGAATGAAGAATTGTCACACTTTTGTTTGTACTGTCACACTTTTTTTGTTTTTCAGAAATTGCGGTTGGGTCATTGTCTCTGTTAATCTATTTCTTTGTTATTACAGTTATTGTGGATACAGTTATAGTATTTTTATCTCGTTTCCTCCGTTGGTTGTTCTGCGTGTTGGGGTTGTATGAAAGGAAGATATCTTTTTTACCCTTTTCTGCCACACGCGGTGATCTATTTTGTTTACGTCTTACACAGCATGTTTAAACATGTTCCCTTTATTCATGAAATCAATCCCATCCAAAGGTTGTCTAGAAGAAGTTGCTCCTAAGACCACTTGTGTCTATTTATATTAGGAAGTAATTAAATTAAATAAATTTGTAAACATAATCAACAAGCCTCATAACAAGCATCAACAACACTCAACAAGCCTCAAAGCTCAGTTGGTAGTAACTCTGCCTTCTGCGCTGTTGGCTGTGGGTTCGATTCCCACCTAGGACAAACATTTGTGTGATGAATATAGATGTTTGTCTGTGTTTGGGTGTAGTGTCATATAGTACGTATGTATTTACAAAAAGTATTTAAGTATTCTATCCGTAATCTAGTACCCATATTACAAGCTATGCTTAGTTTGGGGCTAGATGGCGCTTTGTGAAATTAATGTCCTCTTATATATTTTTTTTTTTTTTTTTATTATATTCATTCAGTTTTTTTTATTGTACGACGGGGAAGCGCTTGGCCTTTCTCTCACCTGGTTACAAGTTGAGATAAGGCCGAAGGTGAAGGCGCACTTCACCCGGAATCCTCAATAAACTGAGGAATTGGCTATCTTATTAAACTGCTTACCTCTGAATGCCGGAACACAACAATTTTAGAATTGTTGTTATGGCGGCAGAATTAGGTATGAATGTGGCGTATTGACTGTGAGTCAGTTATACATTCTCCGAACTTTCTTTATAGTGCATAAAAATGACATGCCCTTCGATTTTTTACATTCAGGAACCCACCCGGAAACTTTTGCTCAACGTCTCGGTAATTATAATAAAGTTTTCGTTCATAACTATCTTATCAAACACTGTAACACTGAGCTGAAATGTTTATTTGTATCGCAAGCGAAGACTATCGTGGTTATTGACACTGACCTATGATGAAACAGAAAACATATTATTAAAATTTGTCTAAACTAACCTTGAGCAGTAGGAAGGTACCTAAGTTGCTAAGTTACTAATTCGCTTCTTCACTCTCTGTTATTTTGTTACTATTGTTCCCTTTATGTTCTATAATATTGCTGTATTTTTTGTATACCTACTATTTTTTTTTTATTATACACTAATTTTAATTTGAGGTCCGCCTGAAAATCGTACTCGATTCCTGCGATACAGGCTATGCCTGGTGCGGGGATCATTTAAAATGCCCAAAAGCGCAGACATCTAGCTTAAGCATAACATCGATTTGATTTTTAATTCTTAATTTTTTTTTTATATTCTTTATTCGGAATATTCTTTATCGAAATTAACTTACAAAAACATAGGTACCTATATTTTTGTAAGTTAATTTCGCAAGTATAGCGGTAGATCATGTGCAGCATATTGATTGTTAGATGTTTAAGCAGTTATAAAACATTTTCGTTTTTTTTTTATAAAATTAAGACAAATGTAATTATGGGGATTAAACACTTGTCTCTGAACATTATTAAAAGGAATATAAACTTGTTAAAAAAAAATAGGTAAGATGGTGGCTAGCCAGGCGGACAAAACCCTACCACCAACCAAACCAAGCACAATATTGCTCTCTGGGGATCGATCCCGGGACCTAAGGATCTGAAATCTGTGAGTTGAACCACTAGACTACAGAGTCGGTTAAAAGAGTAATTTGTTAACCGCCAAAGTTGGAGGATAAGGCTGCAGTCACTAAGTTTTACAGACTTATAAGTACTTAAGTAGATACTGCGCCCTTAACCCGTAGAATCATAAAAGGTGACTAAGGGATCTCAAAGAATGTAATGAAAGTACTCACTTAATAAAATTTTGTTATTGTAGTGACGATATCAATATGATCACCAATCCCCCTGCTAAGCTATTATAGTGAAACTCCAGTTTTGAATGATGTGTTTACTACAAGATACTAATATTAAAAAGAAGTTCTTAGGTAGGTAGGCAAGTTACTTTCAAACCATCCCAATTAAAACATCAAAAACGCCGACCTTCAAAAGCTATACAAACCATTCTAAAGGTGCATACACATTAATCACAAGGCAACGTGTTCATAAATCGAGTCGAGCTCCTTAACATCTCGCTATCGGATTATCGGCCCATCTGTCGTACGCGACAAATGTCGTATGCGACAACATATCACCTTTCTTATTTATGGGCAATTGACTCGAATATGATCGGATGGGAGAGGTTTATAGGCGCCCTTCATCATTATCATCGAGCTTTATGCTTTCTTTTCACAGTGACGTAGAAACACGCTACAGAAGTTACAAGTTTATATTATAAACAGATTTGAATTATTTATTGTCCACCAATAACGTAAAAAACATTTTTTTGTTGTATGGCTAAGCTCTTAATTCTGAGGAGTACCTAAGCATTCAGCCTAGAGCCTAGCAGTCTACAAAAGGCATTGGCACTTCCGCGCACCGACGGAATACAGATAACTGCTTGGCGCCAAACTTCGGCAGGAAGCAAACCAAGTGGACGACCGGTGTAATAGCTTGCCTGGGGTTGCCTACTGGGAGGAACATCCCATTCCAAAATGATCCCCACAAGATGATCTAAATGAAAGAAATAAATATGTAGATTTTAGATTGCGTTAGATTGATATCGTATGTAAGTTTACTAGTAGTATGAAGTGCTAATGGTGAAACCCTCTAGCTTTGGTGGAGGCTCTGTCCAACAGTGGACATTATGCTGTTGTTGTTATGTGAAATTTTATTTCTTGCCCATACCCCAGGATGCAGTTACCCTTTACGAAAAGTTGACATCTTAAAAAATAGCTTGGTAAGTACTCGAATATTTTCCACAGCAGCTGATGGTGTATTATGAGCTATTAGGGTTCCGTGGGTTTGAAATAACATACCGAAAAATGTCGTTTTAATAACATAGGCTCGGCCTAACTGGAAGACACCGATCCTAAATAATAGTTTCGTCGAAGTCGGTTTCAGGGCTCCGTACCCAAAGGGTGCTAACGGGACCCAATTACTATGCCTCTGCTGTCTGCCTACCTGTCAGTGGGCTATATCTCATGGACCAAAATTGTTAATAGAAACTGTGTATTGCTATAGAAGCTATAGCATCAAATAATAATAAAATCTTTTATAATCCTAATTCTATTTGACAAACTTGGTAATAAGGTGGGTCAACTAGCAGTAACGTAGTTATATAGTCTTAGATGGTTGCAGATCTTATTGCAGGTATTATCCATGGCATGAGACGGATTCATGATATTCAGAACCCAAAAAGGAGATGGATGTTATGGATCTATATATCAATTTCTTGGATAAGCTATTCAATGCCAGAACATAACAATTTAGAATTGTTGTGATGGTTACACATATAAGTAAGATAATACCACAAAAAACCAGCTGACAGATTGACTGACGGATGGACAGCGGAGGCTAAGTTATAGGGTCCCGTTGCCACCCTTTAGAAACGGAACCCTAAAAAATGTCCGTTGTTCAATAACCAATATTATCTCAAAACGTGGTGTTTAGGTACACTCGGCTCAATAAATAAGCGACACAGCGGTGCACTGTGACACAAATAAATTTACTGTAAAATTGAGATGTAGAAGATCTAATCTCTGTTTGGAGATTTATTGGTAAAACATATTTATTTAGAAATACCGCAAGTGCCTGGTGACTGCTTTTCTATCTGGGGCTGGGTGATAGCTGTGATCTCGTTAAGGAATTTTGTGTTAGTACTTCATTTCGATTTCTTGTTTGGATTGGTACAGCCGGGGGTAAAGAATATTCCTCCCGACTCCTTTCGAGTATGCCATCTAATAAATAAATGGAAAAGTTCTGAGTGACTGACTGACTGACTGATTAAACTAGTTCTAACGCACAAATAAGCTGCTGGTCGTACAGACATAATTTTGGACAGCACGTTTGCCTTGGTGTGTAGAAAAACAGCTAATATAAAGGGTTCAAAATGGGGTTCAAAGTTTCAAAGCTCTGAAACCACACATGATAATTACCTGTTAAATCATCTATTTTTGCGTTGTTCTAAATCCCAGTCTAGCTTTTCTTGCGCCTATTTAAAAAATCTATTACGCGGACGAATATGAAAAGTGGATATCACTGGGAATTAATGTCGTGAAATATTTAACTTTATTTAGGTTAGGCATTGTTAATTATTCATCATCAACATTATAGCCCGACACAAAACACATAGGTATCCTTAATTAAAGCAATGTGATAGAGGGATTTGCCGTGGCGGTAGCCCATAGATGTCGTAAAAGCCGAATTATCTCACTAGAAGAAGGACGGTAGCTTTCTTCTGTGTATTATCATCAACTTTACTGCGATCACCAATACGCATGCCGAGCATGGCGAGTACAGCAATCCCTCCATCTTTGGAGGAAGGTCTATCAAGAAGTTGACACAAATAGCCTATTGATGAGATGGAAGGATTTGATTTTAGGGTGGATTGGTCATCGTTAGTTTATCTAAACTCGGTGAATGATTCACCATCACTTCACCGTAATGTAAGCAGCTCATAGGCATATCATTTTATTGATTTATAGAATACACATCGCAAGGTTGCCACTGATTAGATATGCAAAGGTCTTCGAACATCGAAGAGTAGTATATTAGCTAATGCACGAGCAAAAATAGTTGAACAATTTATAAATAAGTACAAGAGTAGTAGAAGCCCCTTGTGAAAGGGCTCGTCCGGGGAAGTACTACCACCATACCTATTTCGGCCGCCAAGCAGCGTTGCTGTGTTTCGGTTTGAAGGGTATGGTTGCCGGTGAAATTACAGGCTCTCGAGGCTTAACACCTATATGCCTCAAGTTGACGGGCGCAATGCAGTGCCGTGTGAGCTGTGTTCTTTGTGGATGTGACCTATGCAGTAAGGCATTGTTATAGGCAAGAGATGCACTTAACACCAGGTGGGCTACTTGCTTGTCCTGTCTCCTTTCTTTGAATACGTTGTAATGTTTTGTGTTGACTGTGTTGGGTGTTATATTGTATGATAAGTATGTACTTACACAACATATTAATTAATAAATATTACAGGACATTTATTTCACACAGCGCCATCTAGCCCCAAACTAAGCACAGCTTGTGATATGGAAACTAGATTACGAAAAAAATACATAAATACTTATTTTTTTGTGAATACATACTTATCATACAAACTACATACAATTTGTTAAGCTGGATTGCGCTGTAAGGAATTCTACCTCTGCAAAGGTCATCGATGGTAAACAGTCAATGTTGGCTGCCTGCCCGCACTATCAATATTATAGGTTCTACTCACTTAAGGAATCCGGAAGATAGTCACAAAGATATGTGAAACTGTTTGTCATAACTTGTGAATGCATAATCAGCTTTATTATCAGCTAATATGGCGTTTCATGGTTTCTCGCATATGCTACTTATTATTCCTTTTTTTGTAAATAGTGGGTGGCTAGGCCAGAGCCAGGATGAGATCTATGACGGAGCATGTTTTCGCGGACTTTTAGGACTAGATATGCCGCGCATCGACGGAACACGGCAAGCCGATTGGAACCGGTCTTAGGCAAGAGGGCGGTCGCTTGGTAGGCTTTTACATGTCCTTCTACCAGTGGTGTGATCTGCTCCAGCTGTCAGCCATTCCATTGCCCGTGGTTGAGCATTGGGTCTCTCTCTCAGTAGTAGGTACCTAGAGCTACCATAGCTGTATGCAACTATTCTATTTTTCAGAATAGAGCGTATTGGATGTTGCCAAAATTACATGTATAAGATATTTTTTTGTGATCATAATTCTGGGCTAGGCCACGATACCTTAAAACAAGCGATGTTGAAAGATGAAATCCATTATGAAGACAAGTTTTAGTTTTTCAAGTTTTTATCGTGTCATATTCAGTTTAGGTTGTTTTAATCCTGAATACGTGAGGAAAATCCTCTGGCTCAGCAACCCGTGGATCTTAGCCTCCAATACAATATTTCTCCAAACTTCTCTATTTGGCGTAGCCCTACGCCAGTTGGTTAAGCTTAAGCAGATCATCCTTCACTTCAAAAATCCAGTGGTACTTGGGCGGCTGACTGATTTACGCCCTGAGGGTCTACCTTGATAAGCTTCTTGACAGCACGATCTTCGCCCATTCTCTCCATTCTCGCAAATCATGCTCGGTTCAGTCACTAGATCCTCGACCTCATGATTCTTCCGGGCTCACCACGAGCTCACCGTCTAGTAGGTCCCAGTACCTTTCGCAGCACACTTGTGCTTAGCAACGAGGAGTTTGTTTACTCCTTAAATGTAAGTGTCCAAGATTCGCATCCAAACATCAGAATAAGTCAGTTATATGACATTACAGATTCTGATTTTGGTTTTTCTGCTCAAAAGCTTGGACACTAACACTTTGTAAAGCTCTGCATTGCATCATAAGGAATTCTGTATCACGATTTTTTTTATCTCTAGAGCCTGTGTCTGTATATGCTACCTGAATTAATCAACACCTTTGAAAAATATGTATCCAACGTTTAGATGTTGTCGTTTGACACGGGTATTTTATATAAGTTCATTAAGTTGTATTTGGTTTTTTCATAAAAACACATTATAATCATAAGTATTTTAAAATGCAATGGAGCAATCTCAAAGAAACTATGATTATGACTGTTACAAACAAAGTCAACGTGTTCTCACCCAAACTATTGTACTATAACTCCAAAAAAATAAAAAACAAAAAGTCCCTATTGGACGTCACGGGAACTGGATAACGGCCCGAACCGGTCAACCCTTAGAAAAAAAACACCGTTCGAATTTCAAACGTAATGTAACTGTCTCTTGCACCCGAAGGAGGCCAATAAAGCAATTACACCAAAAAGGCTTTATTTTTTAATTTGTGCAAATTTCTTTTCGACGAAAATATTTTTAGCTATTCTATTGCCAATTTTATTTTTATGACACCGTACCTTTGATGCTCTTAGTTCGGTTAGGGTTGCTTAGAAAGTAATAAAGATTGCACAAAGTTAGTTGGCTTATTACCGTTATTGACTTTGCTAATGTGCCAATTCTGTTTGAGAATTTGAAAATGTGCCGGCCATAATTTGTTACCCGTCGCCTTTGCCATGTATGTACAAATGTATTTATGTACGAACATTAACACTAAGATATTTTATTGATATGAAATGCATGAATGTGATATGTTTAGCACTTAAGTTTAACGCAAGCTTCACCTTTCAACTTACTAATCTACTGGACGATTTTACTTTGGTAACTAATAACATTTTTTCAAAGCGAGTGCCTACCTACTTTTAGAAGAAAAACGGTCCATCTAAAACATAGAGCGGAAATTACCTGCATGAAAATTGTTTACCTACGTCATACTCAGTAAGTACTTAATTACAAACTCCAAAACAATGTACTTACCACCGATTTTTTTGTGAAATAAATTGGATCATCTAAAACCTAGATAATCTTTCCTACCATTGAATTTAACGATAATACGGTTGGACCATATGTCAATAAATATTCATTATATATGCAAAATTATAGCTTATGTCAACGACATAAAACAAGCGTAAACCGCTCAGAACACTTACGCACACTTACTTTATAGCACTATTCACATGTAGTCAGTGTATCTATAGTCACTTATTGCACAAATAGTGATTGACATTGCGTCTAAAGGTTAAACCGTAAAATGTAAGACAGGCACTCGTTTTAACACGTTTGACGTTCGTTAATCTAAACGATCATAAATGTAAATCTGTTGATAGTAAGAAGTACCTATTTTAAAATATATTGTGAAGATATGAAATATAGTATTGCATAAAAACTGAGCCTAACGATCTAGAACAGACTAGGAAAAGTGTGAGTGTAAATTAACAATTTTTGAGAAAATATATAGCGATAATGTTATGTGACAGACATGCATTGTAGGTGCTTGCTTATAAGCGAAATAAATTCTAATATCAATGAGACATTACAATGAACAAACAGATACAGATATTTATAAACTGGAAATAACACAAATAAACATAAATAACAATCATTCGTTCAATATCATCGTAAATAAGTTTATAATTACGCATCTATAAAAGAATAAACCAACGTTGCATTGCATTAACAGTCAACGCATTAAACTATGGAGATAGGATATCGCGGCGCGATCTATAACGTCGCGTATCGTTTTATTAATCGCAGGCTGCGCGGGCGCAGTGGCAAAGTTCACGCGATCCCACCAAATCGCCCGACCGGTAACGCACCGGCGTTAGACCATGAAACGGAAATATGCACTCAGTACACTGCGGAAAAGAGACGGCACGATAGATAGATGTTGCGTTAGAAGTTGGACACGCCCCCAATGCGGCTGAAGCTCGATGCCACCTCCGAGAGCATTCGTGCGCGCGCGCCGAACGAGAAACACGCTAACCGCATCCGAAAATTGATAATTTTCGGCATGGGATCGGCCGCGCGAATTCAATAAAATGCCAGTGGAACTATTTTTCAAATCTGTTTTCGATATAAATACTGCTAAATGATGCGTCAATAGACGTTTATATGTAACAGTGCGGTGTCGCGTTTCAGTTTGCGCTTTCAGTTACAGGGTGGTTGTGAATTGGACGCGGTGACTTTGTTTGTTTTCATTGAAAGTGACTGGACTGTGACATTTGAAATCGATAGTTTAAGTAATTGAGGCACCACGCTTCAAAGCGATAGTGAAATTCGTATTGACTTATCAAATTGAGGGTGCTGTGAAGTGAATGTGGGATTTCTCGGAGTTACGCTGATTGACACCAAAGATATAGAGGTGAGTGTATATTGTCATACCTTGCAGCTAGGAAATAAATATGAAAATAAATTTAGTAGATCAATCATAAAATTTACATCTGATAGATAATGCAAACAATTTGCGATTTCAGTCACTGAATACCTTATTTATGATAACACGAGATAAACATAGATTTTATCTATACGCTAAAAATTCACGTAAAATATATTTTTTGATCAGCCGAAAAAACTCAGTTCATCCTCATTTAATTGTATACTTAGTAAATTCAAACTGAAGCATATTATCTATGAACTAAATTATTTTTAACTCAATTTATGACTTTCAATACGGTTTACTTCCACAATTATTACATTTAGAGGTTGTCACAGTTTTCATTCGCAGTCCGAGCTGCGACTGCGTGAAAGTTTTCCCCTGTAAAAGACTTCAACGCATACTTTCCGACATCCGATTAATTAACTTTGCGCTGAAGTTAACTAATCGGATGCTTATTTCATTTTTTTAGTTTGTTTTTATTTTCGCTCAGGCTTTGTAGGTAATTGAACTTATATGAATTTCAATTGTACATTTCCAGTTCCAAGTATACGTCAACTTTTTTTTATTGTACGACGGGGCTCTTTTTTTCTTTTTTTCTGTTTTACCGTCATATCAACTGGAGTATTTATTGCGTCAAATTTGACGTAGAGCTAGGATTTTTCTTAGTTCGGGATTAGTTATGTCTGCGTAATTTTTTCGCAGGATTTTATTTATTTCTAGCTGTGCGATATATTTAGCACTAAAATTGTTAATGAGGTATCACTGCCTAGGTAACAATAGACATGATTTTTTTTATTTGTCACATCAGCTTCCAGCGTCTCTGTTTCCGCTGTGTTACGACCCTAATGTCTTTGAGAAGAGAGTAAATAGTCAACTTCTAGGTGACTATTACCTCACTCTGTCGTAGACCTCATCCTTGCAAGTTTTCTTGTCAAGAGCTGACCCATTGTATATTAAAAAAAAACTGGACCTGAAGTTTACTGTGTAGACCTAGAACGCTGCGCCGCCGTCGCATCGGTGCAGTGCATCTTTATTAGGTAGGTAAGTATTTCAATATATTCAGAGTAATAATTTAAATCATTTCAATCATTTAAAATCAGGTAAATAAAAATATATCTAACATTTTTGAATGATTAATGATATTGTTAAAAATAACTCGGAATTAGATTTTATGTTTAGTATGTGTGAGCTCTTGAGTATAAATACAATAAAAAATATAAATAAGCAATAATTTACATTACAAAGTTTGTATAAATTGGTATTTTTCGAAACTAATCGAATAGAGCAAAAATTTCGTAAAATGCAGCTTTTGGTCATTGTACATTTTGTCTGGTTACCAAATCACCTGAAAATGTATTTAGTACAAAAGATATAAACGCGCTCTCTCCCGCGGTTATTTTTGTTAAAAAAACAATGCTCAAAATCTACAAATCAAATATCTAATTATTAAAATATACGCAAAAATTATACATAGTTTGAAGATAGGTCGTTTAGCTTCATTTTTTTTGAGTTACTTAGCTACTTAGAGTGTGAAACTTTTCAAAAACTAGTCCAATCATTCTGTTTGGAACAAATTGCTTACAACAGTTACAACTGTTTACAACAGTTACAACTGTTGACAACAGTTTCAACAGTTGCTCATGTCCAATGGTGGACGGTAACGAACAAATGAAGATGTTCAATAACCCTTTCATTCGATTTATCAATTAGTATCGCGCGAACAATCATACCATCAAAACAAACACATTTCTGTAATGACCCCAAAAATCGGGCCTCAATTGAACAATCGTCCATTATGTTCATAATAAGCTGTTATTAAAAATTAGATAAAAAGGTATAGGTTTAAAACAATAGGGTCATCGTGGGACACTGTCCCACGGTGGGCTATGCACAAAAACTCCTATTTGTATGCACACGTAACCTAACTATGAACAATAACGATTGTTTGAACTTTACGATGTAATGGTTATCCTTAGGCAAAGTAGGTTATCTGGTACTTGCATTGTTTTGTGCATTTTATACAATCGTGATTTGTGCCCATTGTAGTGACATAAGAGTGGATTAGTAGACAATTTTAATGTGAATATGTAAGTTATCTATTTACTACTCACCTATCAAAGTTAGACGTGGAAATCTACTTTTCTTACATTCAATCTTATTAATATGAATAGACGTTAATCGCATATTTACAGATTATTTCTGTGCATTATTAAATCTTTTACTGCGTTCTCTAATTAACTTGCCAAGCTTAGTAATTATGACAAAAACCTATAGTTTTGTAGGAGGCTTAGCTTAGTTAATGAGGCCACCGTAAATTATAAAAGTAAAAGTCTTTAAATGTTGCCTAGAGCACTAATATCGCTTTTTTAAGCCCTACATAAACTATTGAATAAAGTAACTGAGTTGCAAGCCCAAAAGGAAAAGTATTCAAAAGTTTCACACAATACTTATATCGCTTTTGTGCTAGCCCTACAACATTGGGCTAGCTGACCGAAAACGCGAAGAAAATGAGAAATAGATTATCTGTGAACGGTTACGGCAACCGTTCGGAAATCCCTTTACACTAATTGCTGCCAAATTAACTGCGTTTGCGCAACCCGCCACGCCGTTTGTCGCAAGTCGTTTGTCAATAATTACCTTTGAAAAGAAACTGTATTAGCCATTACTGCAATCGCACAATGGCGGTGAAAGATGCTGGACTAAGTTGACGATACATATTAACAATATTCTTTAGGTTGTTCCTCAGCTAGGTACGCGGTATATGCACGCGTTTTGACGCTACAATTTGCCAACAAACCATGGTTTGTTGGCAAATTGTAGCGTCAAAACGCGTGTAGATTCAAATATGTGAAATTTCTCCGTATATTCAGGCTACATGCTACAATAACTTCAGTATTTTAGATGTTTAATGTTTAGATTTTTTATTAGTTTGATTCATAAACTATAGACAATAATGTATACAATGAAACTTACTATGAACTAGGGAAGCGGTTGGATTCAGGTCCGTTTAGATTTTCATTGTTGATCTCTAACTGAGCATGTTTTGCTCGTGAAGACTGGACATTGAGGGAACCAAAGGAAGGTAATTATGTTTTTATTAGTTACATGAAGTCTATATGTGACGAATATTGCGTGCTTTGATCGACGATGAGATTTGAAGCTAAAATTTACCAAATACCGTCTCATGAGTACTTACCCCTGAGGTTCCTTTCTTTAGCAGGTTCAATGGGAAACAGAAAAGTCCAAATATTGTACCCGCTTCAATCAATGTAAAACAAAATAAAACCATTAAAATATATCATTTATAATAAAACACATTTAAGATTTCCAATCTACATTTAACGTTTACTCTTTCAATCCGCCACGTTTGTACACATTAAATGAATAAATTTATAAAACCATTTTTTTTTATATTTGAGAACGGTTGCGCTCGCCTGTACAGATAATGATCTTTCGGAATTTATACTAGTAACGCCATCTTTTGACGGTAGTCCGTAAGTTTTTGTCAAGTGTTATTCGATTGCAAGGAAAGCCTCATCTCTTTTTGTTTATCAGTACATCAACCGTTCTGTCAAATATGAGTCTCATTTATTCTATTCGTTTGGCAAATGCGTTGAAAATTGCAATACATAAAAGCGCATCAAAAAAAATCTACCCATTTTCTTGTTTACGGAGATGGCCTGCCTTCAAGACATTAGAAGCCTTGTATAACATCCGTGACTGTAAAAAGGATAATATACTGTAGCCGAAAGCCACGTGGCTCATTTTCTATCATTACACATCAGCACAGCAGACCATTAATGTACTTACACTGTTTGACGGGGCCTCCTTCAAAACTAAAACTTTATAGGTCTGCCATAACACCACGCTCGGCAGGCGCATTGGCGATCACTGTAACGGTGCTAGACAAAGCACATAATAGCTATGCCTTTCTTTTGGTGAGATCCCTAAGTAGGCTTGTACGACATCCGTGGGCTGAGATAGAGAGGTTTCTTCTTAATCCGCGGCGACTTCCTTTCAATTTTTTTCCTTGCAATCTCAAAAATTGTTAACTGGTTTAATGTAAATAACTTAGTACTCAATCAGAAAAAGACCAAATGTATTCGATTTATTTTACCAAATGTAACTGAAGTTAAAGCTAATGTAAAAGTTAAAGAGGAAAACATAGAATTAGTCAAAACCACTGTATTTTTGGGATTAACTTTAGATAATAAACTTCAATGGGGCCCACACATAGATAAACTGGCGAAGAGACTTAGTTCTGCAGCATATGCTGTAAAGAAGATACGTCTTCTCACAGACGTTGCTACAGCAAGACTAGTTTACTTCAGTTACTTTCACAGTATTATGTCATATGGCATAATACTGTGGGGAAGTGCTGCAGATATAGACACCATATTCGTTTTGCAGAAGAGGGCTGTTCGCGCTGTTTACAAAATGGGTCCCAGAGATTCATTAAGAGACAAGTTTAAAGAAATAAATATATTGACTATGCCCTGCCAATATATTTATGAAAATATTATGTACGCGCGTAAAAACATAAGCTTATTTGACAAAAACTGTGATAAACATAATTATAATACTAGAAATAAGAATAAACTCGCTGTTCCCACAACTAGGCTCCATAAGGTTAATAAATCGTTCATAGGGCAAACTGTACGCTTTTATAATAAATTGCCAAGTGATGTGCTAAGCTTGTCAAATAATAAATTCAAAAATTTTGTAAAACAAAAGCTATCCAGGAAAGCTTATTATAAAATTTCAGATTACCTAGAAGATAAGAAAGCCTGGCATTAAAAAAATGAATTTGCTCCAGTGAATAAATTGTAATTAGTATTAGATAATTTTAAGCTATTGTAATGGATCATGAAAAAAAAAAACTAGCCCGAGGTTCTTGCCTTTCTCCTTGTGTGCTGGTCGCGATTCCGAACAGGCGGTAGATTTGACGTTTCAAAGTGATCCTAAAAAATCTTACTGAATAAAAATATTTGACTTTGACTTTGACTTTGACAATCACATAAGCGGAACGGTTAAGTTTTTGGTTTCACCTATTAGTATCTTTTTTATCCAGTAATAGCACCTATTTCTAATGTAGATCTAATTCAGTCCATACACGCCCCTTATTTACAGATTACAAGAAAGGTAATTACATCTTTTTAGCGCAGAGTAACTTTCAACATTAGATATTCACACAGTAGGCGGTTTTTTTTTTTATTGTACGACGGGGAAGCCTTCTTACCTGGTTCCAAATTATGATAAAGAAGCGCCTTTCATCCGGAATCCTCAACTGTCTGAGGAACTATCTAACCTCTAAATGACAGAACACAAAAAAATGGAATGGTTTTTATGGTGACAGACTTAGGTAAGCTAGCCAGGCGGACTTAAACAGAGTCCTACCACCAACCAAACCAAGCATATCCCAGGACCTCATATGTGAACCACTTGACCACAGAAGCGGTTATAAAATTGTATAGCTCTCGCAGTAGGTAAAATAATATAACTAATATAATATAAAAAAAATGTATTTAAGTATTATATCCGTAATCTAGTTCCCATATTACAAGCTATGCTTAGTTTGGGGCTAGATGGCGCTGTGTGAAATTAATGTCCTGTAATATTTACTGTAATATTTAACTGGTGGTCAGTTGAGTTACCTATAGACCGTTTATAACTGAGTTTAAATAACCTGACTGCTGCCCATGTAGATAGTTTACTGAGTTATTCCATAGCTTCAGGTATCCATTCCATTGTAATGTAAAACATTGTACTTACTAAACATATTTGCTATTAGTTGCGTTTATTCACACAACACATATGACAATATTTTTAGAAATAAATACAAGCAAAAAAAAAATTGCATATAACCGTGTCATGCGTGAATCAAAGGAAGAAGAAATTTGAATAAGTATCAATATATTTATATAGGTTTAAATGAATACAGCTGATATTTATTTAAACCCGTGCAATTTTTTTAAGACCGCGCAAAGCTATAGACCCGCGAAAGCTTAGGTCCGCGCTGACGCGATTAATAAATAGGCCAGCTAAATCATAGCGTTCTTTCTAATAATCAAAAAATTGTCTCCAAGCTCCATAGCCTGATCAAGTTATTCTCAGATCCCCTCTGTCAGAGTGTATGTTGCCGGCACTTAATATAAACTCCCTTATTTGAACTGAAACCATATTTATGTGGTAATGTGCAAAAACTTAGTTCCGCTACAATTAAATGGTGATTGATTAAGAAAGGATTAACAGACCGTCAGGCAAGAAATGAACATCTGAGGAGTTTACTGACAACTGTGACTAAAATATGATCAATATTTACAAGTCTCGCAGCAGGGTTAGTAGTAGCTCCGCCTTCTGCGCCGTTGTTTGTGGGTTCGATTCCCATCCGGGACAAAAAATTGTGCGTTGAACATAAATTATTGTTCTGTGTTTGGGTGTTATATAGTAAAATATGTGTATATTCATAAATTGATTTAAGAGTGTATAAGTATTCTAACTACATTACCACTACTATCTATAATGTAGTTCAGGTTCAGGTACATAATATCTACTTAATTACTAAGTACTTGATTTCGGGCTAAATAGCGCTGTGTCCCTATAATGAATGGTCCCATATTATTTTATTTATATATTTTTATGACCAAACGCAAGAATTTCTAGGACTTTTTACTGTTTAATGAATAAGTTAGTTATGGTATTGCTTTGGCTTCGGTGCGACCAAGTTGAGTTTCGACTCAACTGGAGTTGTCCATAGATAAAAGCGGCAGAAGATCGCTATGGAGTTTCAACAGACAAACTGTTGATTAATAACATTTTGAGGATCATTTCTATCATCTGCAACCCACCACTTCGTAATCGCAACTGAAAAAGGCAAGAAACTCGGGAATTACATTAACTACTTAGTATTAAATTAGGATTAAATTAATATTTACGTCTGGTGGTTACTTGTGCTTAGACGTGGATGTTTACAGGACGAATGAATATTTTAAATCAACAATTTAGTTACCATTAAGTACTAGAAAACGGGCCTACTAAGTCTGTACACGTCATCAAATGTCAGATAAGTGTTTCTATTCAATACAACCGGTAATCATCCACAATTTCAATGCAATCTCGGAAAGCCAGTAAAGTACGAGCTAAGTGCTAAAATACCTAAAATCTAGAATCTAGTCGTAACCTAGGGCCGACCCACATGCACTCCAGTTCCCACGTAGCGTAATGCCATCTAATGATGGTAATCGTTCTTGCACTTGCACACTGGCAGTAAGTCTGGACTGAAAACATTATTTATAACAAGACCAAGACTGTATAATAAATATGATGTTGATATATATGAATTTCGATGCTTGTTCTGTGTTTGGATGTTGTATGGTATGTTAAATAGGTATTAACAAAAAAAAGTATTTAAATATTTTATCCGTAATCTAGTTACCATTTTAAAGCTATGCTTGGTTTGGGGATGATGGCGCTGTGTCAAATTAGATTCCTTAATATTTATTAATTTATATGTGATAGTACTTTGTCGGATCCTATTAATCTGAAGTGTTTTTAAATTTTAAGTTTAGTTAAAATTTATTTATCCTCCCCTTTTGTCTTCTATATAAGTGTCTTGTGTTATGAGTTGTAATGATTTATAATGTATTATTGGGCAATATGATCGCCCCGCGACAAAGTCCATCCTTTTGCTTCTTATAAAAAAAAAGAGCAAGACTGTTGCGCAATTGTAACCAAATTTTCGAACTGGCACTATGAACGGTATATTTCAAAATAGGACAAACTAAATTCTGGACAAACGATTTTACCTGTTTAAGTATAGTTCTCGGCTTAATTGTTTTTAAAGTTTATCTATCTAAACCAACGCGCTTGAATTTCGGAAACCGTTTCAATTTTATGTTTGGGATAAAGTTTTATCGAAGGTCTGGTCCTCAGACAAGTCTATAATCTTTGTAACTATTTCGTTTGTGTTGATTTTTTAGTTACCAAGCGTTTTCTAAAAGAGTAATTAATTTGTGACATAAATAAAAAAACGTTAATTAAAGTTACGAAATGTAAGGTCTACGCAGGGCTAGATTTCTATCTACACTGAAACCCGAACATATATGTTTTATTTAAGACTTAAATTTGTTTGTTAATAAATCAAACTCAAAGGATAGAACAATAGAGCCAGAAAAGGTCTGGCTCATGTGAATGGTCTTTTATAATACAAAGACGCACCTTGGCCGTATGTCGCGACTAATTTACTTTCCGTTTCTTAGCTAAATGTGTTTTTTTTATATATTGTCCTCTGATATGAAATCTGCGAGATATATTAACTATTATAGTAATAATATCCGACATTTTCTTGTTTATCTGTGTAACACATTTTTTAACAATGATAAATAAATAAATGTAAGGGACATTGTATCTCTAAATGGATGGGGTGGATTTAGTGCAAGTAGTAAAAAACAAATATCCCGAAAATATTGTTCTTTTACTTTTTTTTAATTAAAATAAATAATTATTGAGTACTTTACACTAACTGTGACGGCACCAGATATTTTTGTTCCCCTTTACATCCGTGGATGGCATAATAGTCGACAAAGGGCTTACGCCAGGTGGTATGTAGTGGCACCCACCTGAATATTCAACACTGTTATATTTGTTTAGGATGCAAATAATTATGATTAAAACTTGGTGGTTAAATGAGGCGTTGCAAAACATAATTCTCCTTATGGCACCAGATACAAACCAATGGATACAGGCCACGAATACTTTGCAGCAAAGCTGTCACAATCTTCGGTAGTGAGGGAAAGACGGAGGGAAAACAATGAGGGAATAATGAAATTAAATTAAAAATAATAAAATAAAATGAATACACATTATTGTACTTGCATAATGTGTATTTTAAATGAATAATTTTAAATAAATGTATACAATGAACATTTTTATGGAAATCAATCTGGATGCAGGAAGATGTTAGTATAAATTGGTTTTCTGATAGATATTTTTGTTGAAATCCTAACAAACATCGAACAAATAAGCCATCGCATATTTCCCGAACGGCCGGACCGTTAGCGGAGACGTAAACAAAATCATACAAGCAAAACCGATAGGTTACATCCGTACAACTTCATCGGAACAGAATCGTGCGCAGTTCGTGATCACTCCGGGTTACTAGGGACGGGACACGTCAGCCCTTGATTTTAGACGTTTTAGTGCAAGTGCACTTTTGACCGCGGCTATTTTTGTATGCTATGTAAATTACTCACAACTGCTGCATCGCATAACATGTCATTTTTTTATCCGCGCTGGGAATAAATGACCTTCACATTATGAGCCGCAACGTGGCGATGATTTTCCTTGACTTTTTTTTTCACTAGACTTTTCAAGGAATATCCTCAATAAGGTTTAATAACCTTATTGATAATAATAGAATTATATAATAATAGAGTAAATAGGTACCTATGATAGATCCGTTAAGTGTGCTCCATCTTAGGGCACATCTTTACTTGTTTTTTAAGTAAACTGGACACAGCTGTCGACAGCTTGGCTATCAATTTTTTTTTAAATGTTAAATTGATGAAATTTCATCAAAATTCGCATTTCTTAACGTTGGAAATGCATATCGATTTGTGACATGACTTTAAAATATACACAATTCTACGTCGTCACAGCGTCGTGCTTACATTGCACAGGAGATGTTAGAAGTACCACATTAGTGAATTGACTCAACAACATTATGTTACCAAATTTCTGGGCCAAGAACTGGACTTGAACTGAAGGCCATTACTCTACCTTTATCATTAGTACTAATACAATGTAGTAGTCTTCTAGTCCACAGTAAATAGGTTCTTTTTAGACAAGTGTACTCCATCATAGGCCAGATTTACTTGTTTTTCAAGTATGCTGGTGATCAAACGCAATCACTTCTATAAAAAATGTTCTACGACTAAAGTTTTCAAGACCAGTCCACGAGACTACGTCTAGCCAAGCCTGCCCGTCCCTACGTCAGCATAGTTTACTTCGCTCGCCATATTCGGCTGTATTGACGGTGATGTTCCGCGTCCTTGTTTACAGAAACATATTTTATTGGCTCGTGACGAAACAACAATATGCCGATTTGTGTCGTACAGTGTACACTCGCCTTTGCACGGCGTTTTTGGTCGTGTTATTGTCTTTTCATGGTAAAATCACGAGGATTCGCCCAACATTGTTGTGAATACCAGTACTAGAATCTTTTTAAATTCAACGAGCTTGTTCAACAATGTGATGCTTATGATGAATGCAAGGTGAATTAATTGCTATATCAATGTTTTTTTGAATAGCCTTTTCTTTCCCACTGGTGAGCAAAGGCCTTCCTCAACTTCTTCCATTCTTTCCTCTCAAATGTTAGATCTTACCGGTTGTAGATAATAAAATGAATATATATTTATATATATATATCTAAATATTAATTATAATATATCATTCATGCCATTTATAGATAAACATAGTCAGTGGTGACAAGTACTTTATATCATCATTACTTTATATCACTCCATACCGCATCAAACACTCCATTACGACCTGAGTAACAAGACAGTCAGGTGTGGCGAGTTACTCGACCGTAATCAGACAGTCGAGTGTAGTTACTCGACCGCGGCGCGCAGGCGCCGAGTAAAAGTGAAAAAACTTGCTCCAGTTCTCACGAAGCACTCACACTTCTGTGTGCACTTGGCCTAAAAGATACACTTTAGCGAATTTATATTTTTGTACTTCCATGTCTAAATGTGCCATTGATATTCTAGCAATCGCGGGGAGTTAGCGGATGGAGGCAACTCTTTTTTTGTATGGGGTTGAACTGCAAACTTGCACATGCAAGTAGGAGGTCTTCATCAAAACAAGCCTGCCCTAAAGGTATTATTAATATAGTAGGAAACTCAAGATTTTAGGAGTATTAGTACAAAACAGTACAACAGTTCATCATTAAACGTTTTTTATATTCCTATAAGTATTACTACATTGTCTCGTCTAGTAAGCATTTGTATTCGCATGTTTGTTGTTTTCGACATCTATAGGATATTTGCCAGCGGCTTAAATTCTTCTGCCAGGGCATTCAAAGCATTTCTAAAATGCATTCAAAATTTTTAAAATGGGTAAGGATATTTAAGAAACAAGTCGCTTCCGTCTCTATCTTGACACCGTACAGCCTTGATCTTGCTACTGTAATTAACAGACGCGTGCGCTAACGTCACAGTATTGTTTACGTGATGCGCGCGCATTACTTCATCTGATGCGTTATGCCGTTTTATGGATCAAACAATGCACTCTATTGGTTGATGCTTTGTATCCCCTAGCGTACTGTTATATTTTTAAGGAACCGTACACAAAAGTTTCTTATGGAACCGTAGCGTCCCGCAGAAATACCCTAAGTCTATGTTGTCTTAAAATGTGTCGGTATATCTTTTGAACCAGCGTTTGAATATCTAACAATAGGAATATGTGACCAAATAATAGTGGATGGTCGAACCTGCACTTGGCCATTTAAACTGTAGTACCTTTTACTTACCCCTCCCACTATCGGGGACCAAACGAGGAGACTAGGAGCTTTATAGGCAAGCTGCCGCTGTTGGTCAGAGAAAAATATAATAACAATATATGTTAAATCAATAGAAAATAGACAGCAGCGTTTTTTTTAGTTTTTCTTTACAAAGCGACCTCCAACCCACTTGCTAAGCTTGCAATGACAAAAACTTCAAGTTCCGCGCTGATTATGATCGATGGTAAGTTAATTTCAATTTAATCAGTTGATTATTTTTTGCCTCCGCTTCACTCGGCATAAAACCCCGACTCATTATACACTCGTACACGTAATTAAATTTTCAACATCCACAGATCCATAAGTCACTGTGACATTACAATTACTTTTATACCATCGACAACTCCACTTTCGACGAGTAAAAAACTTAATAACAAGCCTGTCACCGGTAACATTGACAAATTAAATAACACTCGTATTACTACACCTTGCACATAAATGTATTTTCGACCTTATTGCAATAGTCATAAAGCCATTTTGTGTAGTTGTGTTGGTGATATGAGAAGCGAAGATTGGTAACGTAAAATTTTGCCGGAGTGTAATTAGAAATGAGGAGTGCAGGGGTCATGCGAACGAATGATAGACCGTTGGAATCACGGATATCGGGGCGAGGTGCAAGTGAAAGCGATTAGCAAAAATATACAATTTAACAGCAAAATCTAAATGTGTTTGTTCCCAATTCTACAGATCTCCTTTACAGATTCCTCTGTTTACATATTCCCAATTCTAAAGTATTAAGCTCCTTATCAGCGCTTACTACTACTATACTAGACTAAAAACTAGGCGGTATTTCTTGTCTATCGCAATTTTTGAACTGGCAAACAAATTTTGCACGATTCAACGTATTCTAGTAAGTACATGTCAATGGTAAAAATTGCCTTTAGTTTGCTTCAGAAGCGCTTGTATAAAAAATCACTAAAATGTATTTTTTATATGTATATTCCTTATTTATTCACTTACACATGAAAATTACAAATGTTATTACGTAATTGCAGGTATTTTCCAAGTCACCATATTACTCGGAATGTGTGGTTGAAAAGCTGTTAGACAGTTTGACTTACATAAGAATAAAAGCTATGAGACATACAACAAAAACCTTTTTTATGAGAGATGGGTGACAGGTTTTAATAAAAGTTCCACGTAATGACTGACGGCTAAGTGTTCACGGTATTGAATCTAAATACGAAAGGGATACTGCTCGCTACCGCTTATGTCTTACAGCCTCATCCCTATAGTTTTCTAGTTTTGTTCGAAGCTAATTAAAATTAATAGACGTTAACTGACCATCACAGGAGAATTAATGAGTCTTGCGTACCCGGAGCTTCTTGCGTCTGTCTGCATGACAAAAACACATTGGAATAATATGAAATATTTACAAGACTTGAGTGAGTAGGTACCTTTCAGGCAAACGGAATCCATCGTAAGCTGCAGCGATGCAGCTAAATAGCAGCCAAACCAAAGCAGCCAAATTATTTACTATTCAAAATTTTATTTTCTTCCTCTCTTGAAAAACATCGGACAAATTTGCCATAATCACCACGGGTGGATTAGTAGAATGGTAGTATTAATGGGTAAAATTACTCAAGAACCAAGAATCGTAGTAGTTATTAATAACACCTGTCCCTGTCTCTCCCATTGGTATCTGATTACCTATATTATTGTCAGTACCATTGCAGGTATTGTAGCCAATGGGCATATTCCAAATGTTTAAATGGAGTTGAAAACTTTTACATGTATTTAAGGAAACAAGCTCAAACTCGTTATAATTACCGAGCCAACTAAATTAAGCTCTGGGTTATTTTAGGTCTATTCTCAAGTGAGCTAGTGTGAAGACTTCACAACGTTATGTAAAACCTTGTTAAAATTCAAAATATATGCTTATGTAACTGCGCAAAATTAGGTACTTACTGCAAACTTAAAGGCTGACCATTTCATTTAACTCCAAGAGTTACGACGAATAAACTTGTACATTTAAATAGATCAGACTTAAAACTCTTTAGAAAAAGCGATTTATTTTTTACAATCTATTGTACTATAATAATGTAGCCTAGCATTGTGAAACGGACAGAAAACTATAATAAATATACATAATTTTGACCGGACAATAGATAACTCAGTCGCGTAACAAAGGAAAATAAATGAGTGTAGACTATTTTATGATGTACGGTCCTTAAATATAAGAGAATATGTGAGTCTTCCTCATATATCTCGGTGACTGTATCAACTTTTGAATACAGACAAAACTTAAAAGTAGGAGGCGAAGGGTGCCTGAGCTGTGCAACCGAGATCGTGATCGTGAAAAACAAATCCCAGGTTCTTAACTTACTTCTTGTGATCTGTGCCCATGCGTGAGGCTATTCGTGTACTGAACTATATTATAATTTAGGGTAGCGAATTAGCATTGCTATTCAGCCTGGCAATCCAGCCAGTGTCGCTTCCGTCTGATACTGGTTTGGAACAGTTGAGTTTTCGTAAATACCTACATACTCCTCGTACAATACGACACCCAAACACAGAATAAACATCAATATTTATCACACAAATGCTTGTCACGGGTGGGAATCGAACCCACAACCCGCAGCGCAGAAGGTAGAGCTACAACCAACTGTAATGTGAGGCTTTTCAAGTGTTTGCAATTCAGTTTCCTTCACTTATTTTGGCAATTTTTGTACTATTCTATACGCAAGAGGCGTTTTCATACGTATTCTCTACTGTCTTCGCTAGCAACTGTAGTTTGCATAAGCCTGTGGAAGATTTGTCGTTTCAAAATCATCCTTAAAAGATATTGAATAAACAACTTTGACTTTACCAATTATTTTTGAGATTTGATCTCATTTTGATTTGAACATGCAGCTGGTATAAGTAATATAAAAATTTTAAGAGACACAGTTGTAGACAAAGTTTGGAGGCTCAATAATGTTACAATAAAATTTGATGTTTTGAGAAAAAAAACTCGTTTTTTGGTATCACGATAACCTATTAACTAACTTATTACATAATTGTATTAACTCCCGATGATACATTCATTGGCAACATCAAACGATGAACACTTCAGAGTTAAATAGTTTCTGGTATACTTTAACATGATATGGGTGGGTAATATCTTGAACTCAAAACTTGCACAGGGACTTGCACAGGCAAGGATGAGGTCTACCACGATGCAAACTTACCTAAAGGGCTCTCTCACCTACGGAACATAGCAAACTGCTTGGTGGCTGCAGCTGGACTTTGATAGCAGGGTCGTTGCTCTAGCCAGGCGGGCCTCTGCAGGAGCTAAAAGAGAGCTCTTTTTTCATCATTTAACCGTAACCGCTACCAAAAGCACGATTCTGTTGCCCGGGTGAACCACTAACGATTTCAGATCCAGAGGTTCCAGGTTCGATCCCCAGGGGGAGTACAATATTGTGCTTTGGTTGGTGGTAGGAGTTTGTTCAAGCCTGTCTGGCTAGCTACCACCATCTTACCTAATTCTGTCGCCATCATAACTATTCTAAATTTGTTGTGTTCCGGCATTTAGAGGTAAGATAGCCAGTTCCTCAGTTTGTTGAGTATTCCGGGTGAAGTGCGCCTCCACCTTCAACCTTATCTTAACTTGTAAGATAAGGTGAGATTAAGGTCAAGCGCTTCCCCGTCGTACGATAAAAAAAAACAGAAACATATAATGGAATCCCCCATAACAGATTCCTACAAATATACCACGCCTAATAATGATAATCCTTTTTCGAAATATCATCTTTGAGCAAAGATTAAAACGGTACATATTTACAAAATACTGTTAAGTTTCTAATCCAACCCAAAACTAGATAATTAGCATTGACCTAAGCGTTTGTTCAAACAGTTTCCATGCCTCGCCTATCACACCTTAATCACAATCGTAAAAACATTCAAATACCAGCTTTGTACCTTTGAAATAGAATTCCTTATGAAACTGACAAATATTTCCTAACAAAAAAATAGTAAAGTCGCAACAACAGGATCACCTTTATTGTAATGGGATAGAGTTGCAAATGTACCGTGTTAAATTTCCAAAACACTGTGAAGTTGTATTGATACATCGAATCGTAATGAGTTCTAATGAGCTAAGCGAGAAACACTGATTGGTCGTGAGTACCAAAAGGGAGTGGGTGCTAAAATCCTTCGTAATTATCGAGTTTATTTGGAGATTGAAGAATCAATAAGGGTTCTTCGGATATTTGTTTCCTTGAAACGCCATGATTATCTGTCGTATCTAAATACAAGAGAACAATGTTCCTTTTCAAATTGAGTCGGTACTTCATCGGCAGCTATTGAAGATATTGAAATCAACTTATATTTGGAATGAAAAACGTTTTGCAACAAACTTTAAGGTGGTACATGATAAGCTGAAGCTTTCACAGTTTTTAATTTATAATTAAAATTTTTGCGCATATATCCATTTAAATGATCTGAATACACAATCGTAACTAAACATCCCTATTAAAATGAACAACATAGAGATAGCAAATACATTTATCTTAATAGTAATATAACTCTAACAAATAGCACGATGATATCGTATCAAAATTGCACGTACCGTCAGTGAAATCATTCTTTTATTAAGTTTCAGGGAAGCAATTACCATGAGCATGAAAAGTATCTACCATAACCTTGCTTTGTTTGGTCGATTAACGACAAATAGTTCTGTGTTTTCATAACTGAAATTATTAAAGATTTGTTTTCATAACTGATATTATTAAAGAAATCAGATCAATCAACCTATTTAAAAAAGCACTTAAAAATCACATTCAAAGGGATTTGTCAATATCACTACGCTAAACAGTCTGGTACCTAACTAGCTAGTTACCTAGTGCTATAGTTATAATTATGCTGTGTAGTTATGCTTGGTAGATGTCTGGCATACATGAATATTACTTATTTTTATTTCAAGTGTTTGCACTTGGAATCTTCGCACTATGTTATTGCCCTTAAAAAACACTTCGGCAGCGGGACTGCAATGCAATGCACAGTAACACGCTACAATACAAAATCTACCTTCATATACTAAATAAAAGTAGAAATAAACGGGATAATCTTCTATCTGCTTATGTAGAAGGAACAAACTTTTTATATTTATACTGAGGTAGGTACGCGAATAATCTACCTATACTCACTTCAATAATTAAATACCTAGGCTACCTAGGTACCTACCTTGTTACCCTATTCTGGACAGCTTATTCTGTGTACCTACCTACTTGTACCTAGGTGGTATCGTTTTCAGTGCCTAATCCACCTACCTCCCTACGTATGTTCGCGAAGCTGACACATAAAAACATTTAAAACATTTAAATCTGCCTACTATTGTTAGGTATTGTTTAGTTGCATCTACTGTTTGGTCTAATATCAACCTACTTACTATGTAACAACTAATTAAACTAATAATCAGTCTACCTACATACCCATCTACAAAACTAAAAATGTTTTTGTATAAAATTCTTGGGTAGTACCCAGAGAACCTACATTACTATTTAACTGAGGTACCTACCTACCATCTATTTATATTCTAGTTATATTTTGTTTTTCATGAATGTATTTTCCTACCTACCTGTTATGGCACTCCCTTCCTTACTTATACTTTACTAAAATTAATACTTAATTTAATTTAGCCCTACCTAGTTTTATATTCTCTGTAAGTGATTTTTGTAATCTTATGAGAATAAATGTCTTAAACCGTAAATTACCTTAACAGTAACATCGGTAAACGTGTTTCGAGATTTATAAATATTCAGTGTCATAATATCGACGTGAATCGTTTCATGCGTAATCGATTACAAAAGTATTCGATTATTGATATATGTCATGGTTCTTACCTTTTGTTGTGTGAATAATTACATGTTAACTGCTATGCACGTCAGTTGTTTACTTTATTTTGGTGTCGAAATTTGGTTAGCGTCAAGGACTTGATAAAAAATTGTTCCGACTATTTTGACAAATTGTCTGATAAATTGTTTCGCCTTCGTCGAAATCGATTATATTGGAAATTCCGCCGCTAATTACAATAAAATTGTTTTAATCAAATTAACACCTAAGAACTCGTAACAAAAAAGGTTTGACCGAATGTTGTTAGTTTTGAAATAATAGCTTCATAATCATTAATATAGTATATTCCTGCTTTGTATGAAAATAATATCAATTAAAACAGTATTGTAATATTTAAAAATAGGCTTAATAAACTAGTTATGTTTTAAAATTACATGACAACAATCTAATGCATTTTTTTAATACTTGACAACGATTTGATAGATCGATGTTTAGCATTAAAAGTAGTCGGGTAAAAATATACACAGATGTTTTTGAATGCACATGGATTCAGCATTTATAACTAACTTTTTTTCTGTCGCTACCTCGCAATTACAGCCCGTTCTACATAACGAACCGCGTCAATCGCTTTATGAGATTCCCACGACGTATACGTGTACGATCAGGTACAGTATACGTACAGCCTTATTATCGCGGATTTGTAGCACAGAGTGACCTCAAGGTCAGAATGTATTTATGCCCAGGATACGCAAGGAAATAGGTAATGTTGTATATGGTCGCCCTGCGCGCGCAATTTATGGCTGGAGATATTTTCGCACCTATCCATGGAAATTAAAGTTGAGCTATTAATTTTGTTAAAGATTTATGTTCACTTTTCCACATTTTGCCTCAATTTCAGGTTCAACGCATATTTAGCATTGGACTATCATACAGACTGAAAACGTTTCTGTGTTTCTCGTATCACCTAGTTATTTCTAATGGTGCGTCAATATAAATAAAAAAATATTAAGATCCTTAAAGAAGCTTTTGAACTGCCCACTCCCACGAATATCGTAAAAGCGAACCGAGGGATCGCATATCTTTTTTACTAACATCGATCATCAATTCACCTGCCAAGAACCTTCAGTTACGGAGGACGCTTCTGTCCAACAGTGGACATAAATGGGCTGCTCATGTTATGATTTTAAATTTAGAAGAATTAATCTCGATCTCGTATAAAAGTGAAGTAATAAGAAACTCAAACAGAACTCATACTAGTTTGCTCTCACGTCGTCAATAGTGGGTGCTAACACAATGCCACCGGTCCGGAACTGTGTAATGTGTATCGCTAAATGGTTAATAGGGTGGCCATGATTCATCGATAATGTAAAAATTCTTCCTTGTTTTTCGACATTCAACAATCCAAGACAGGTCAAGAGCTTAATAATAAAACACCATAATACATAATATTTACTGACAACCCAGCAGTGGCCTTTAATAGAGCACGTCTTGCCTAAAAGGTCAGGTAAGTATTTTGTCTAAAAGGACCCTACCTATTTATTGTAGACTTGAAGATTCCAAGATTACGTTGGTGTCTAAGTTTGCCTTCGCCAACTACGCTGCAAATAATATTTACCTAATATACAGTAGCTAAAAATGCCTCTATGCCTACCATAACGGTATAAATAATATATTTAAATAGTAACAGCAGGTACATAATAAGTATAGTGATTTATCCCAAATCGTTCAGAGCCATGGACAACCAAGTTAACCCGTAATCGCGGTCGGTCGACTGCTGGCATAAAAGCTGCTAATTCGTCCACTATCAACCATTGGAGATGCTAATTTTGAAACTCCACTTTCCCCGTGTTTGCAACATAATTATCGCGGACCACTCGCGGTATTGATAATACAATAAATGATAAAGGAAAGCTTGAGCAAATAATTGTTTGGCCTGTGCTTACGTGACATTTGATATAAATTTATTAAAAATTTATAGATACTATAAATTTTAAATAAATTTATATTATATTATAGGATTATCAATGAAAATGTAATTTTAATAAAAAGTACATTCGATAATTTTTTAAGCGTTTAGTTGGTTTACTCGGATGATTTTAATAATTTTATTAGTATAATAAAGTTAATCTCATAATAATATTACTGTAACAGTATTATTATCTATTTATATTACCATAAAACTGTATTTTAATCTCCGTATGGTAAAAAAAATATTAACCAGTCAACGCTCCTAATTTTACCGAGTTCCCAAAAAGGGGGGAGGTTTTTATTTCGAATTGTATAATTTTAACATAATTTTGATTTTCGTTATGAACCCACTTGCGCTTACTTTTTCCCTTGTCCTACCAACGACAAATGTGTATTGATTGTCATTTACAATGTTTTTAGCCGTTGACAAATATGTCTCAAATCGCTCCCACACCAAAAAACAAAACGCATTCTCGAGCGGTCATAAACCACCCATTAGCGATGCCACCGCACGCCTGGTCTATTAACACGCGCGTGCGTTTGTCCGGTCCGCTGGACCGCGGCTTTTGTCCGCGACGCCCGCGCTAACCGAGTTTCAATGCATGCGCATTGTGCTGTATTAACACAGCACTTAACCTGTTAGAGGGTGACGACGGTGGGTGTTCGCTCTGAACTATTTTTTATGCAGATTGTTTAAAGCATTTTTGAAGCATTCGCGATAACTTTGCTATAGTGTTTAAGTTATTTGTATTCTGTTGTTACTTGGCATTACGTTTTAACCTGTCAAAGTCTCTCCAAACACAATGTAAACATGGAAAACAAGGGAGAGAAAGAGCACTCTTCATTTCTACATTACTGTCCATTGAATATACTTTCAGTAATTTTATGTTGTTTTTTTTATGTTTCATGATATGCAGTCGAGTATCTTTATTAGTTATTAAATACACACACGAGTTGCTTTAGTTTTTATGTGGCTATTCAAATAAGCTATGAAAATGGTTCTTCGTATTAACATAATTCATCTTAAACGTTTAGTTTGTCTCAATATTATTGTTAAATACTTAGCTATTATAATATACAAATGTACGTTACAAAAAAAGTTGTAAGTCCCCTAGAGTATTAAACACTCAATATTATGAATGAATCAGCAAAGAGCTTCTAAGGAAAACAAAAAAGTGTAACCAGATCTTTTAATCCTGTCATTGCTACCTTTAAAGCGCTCAGCAATGAATTCAAAATCAAGTTGTAAATCAGTCAGACCCACGTCAGACCACAAAAAATAAGATCAAATAATCATCCCCTTGCATTGTCTATTATTGTCCACCGCATGGTTTAGGGTTAAGTTCTGTCCCTTGTGGGGCTTTTTGACAGATTAAAATATTAGACAAGATTTTGTGTTCGTGTTTTCTTTGAAATGTAATTGTTGTTTTCCTCTTTTTCCAGGTAAGTCGGGCAACGAGAGTCACTGAGCAATATCTGACAGATCATGGCTGACCACTATGTAAGTTTTTTTATATAGGGATTTCTTATTGTATTGCATACCTATATTCTTTTTTTTGTGTCGAAGAATCTAAGTAGGTATAAGATCAGTCTTTTAGTTCAAACATGCAAAAGAGGCCAATCTATAGAGAAAAAAATCATCACCCTACAACACCATAAGTAGATGTGGAAGTTTATTTCTTCTTCTTCTTCTTTTTTCTTTCTTCTTGTCTTCTTCTTCTTCCCTTACACTCCCACTTTTTTGTTTTTTTTTTTTAACTGAGGTCGATTATTTTCGGTTACTCAGGAGGTGAAACGTTTATTATGGTCTTACAAATTTATGGCGACGATGTGTCAAAATCGAATGCTAAGTATTCAATCATAAATATTATTTAAATATAGAACTAATTCTGATTTCAAAATAATTCCGAGAGCAGTTATTAGCTGTGCCTAATAAGGGGAGGCGCTCGGTCTCGGGTCGAAGGGCGTCGATAAAATTATAGTTCAATTGTTTTGCCTTCGCGCACAACTTGCAAGTTTTTGTTCTATTCAGACCGGCGTGGTCAGACGCGATATATCGATTGTCTCGGCTTAACGACTTACACACAGGTTGTTGTGCTCCGATACAGTTATAAATGAATGATTTTCATGAAAATTATTTATATCGCCTTATAGCTTAGTAGCTCTGCCTTCTGCGCTGTAGGTTGTGGGTTGGTTTCCATTTGTGGGATGAATGTTATTTTTGTTCAGTTGTTGTATCATATAGTAGGTACGTATATATTTACAAAAAAAACGTATATAGATAAGTATAATCTAGGTCCCATATTACTCGCTATGCTTAGATTGGGGCTAGATTTGGCGCTGTGTGAAATTAATGACAAATTGTTAGTATTTTTTTAATCATAATAAGAACCAAGTGTTTTGTTAAGAGTAGATATTTCGGCTACTCGCTCTGTGCTTTGACAAAAAATAAGTAATTTCTTTTGACCTTGACCTAAGTCGATAGCGTTTTACCAAAAACCTGCCCCAATTTGCAATAAAAAAAACTAATTCACGAGTATCACTATTTATTTTTACCGAAAAGCGTTGGTATTCCTACTGTAGATTTCATTGCTATTAAGAATTTTCGCCAGAAATCAGACTCGCTCGCGAATCAGCCTTAGTGTTGCCTGCGATCGGCTGGAATGCACCAAAGTGTAGCAAACTTACCGATTGTCCGATTTATTATCATTTTATCGTTTTTGAACGAAGTGTGAGATAAGACAGACACGTTCTTCATTAGTCGCAACCCGTTATAAGATTTCCCCCTTTTAATTACTGAAGTCTTCCAATAATTTGATATTAATGGTCGATGGTGAAATTAATACCATTATTTAATGGGTTTTGTTTTACAACCTTTGTTATGGAATATCTCTATCGCTTTAATTCGCAAAAGGAAAACAGGGAGAGACGGGTCATATTAGATCTATTAGAGTTTACTGTTAAGAGGTTATAGAAATAAATACCTTACATACATATTCCTATCATATTAGGTCCTTACATATGAAATTGGCGTTTTGTATGGGAGGAACATAAAGGCAATTTTTTCATATTAAAATATATTTTATTAATCAAAGTATGTACCATTGCTATCTATACACTTTTGCCATCTTATAGGTAGTTCATTGATCCCTTTACTAAAAAAACCATTCGGACGGGAATCAATGAAATCTTTGAAAGCGGTTTGGACTGCCTCATCGGAATTGAATTTTTTTCCTTGCAAGAAGTTATCCAAATTTCGAAAAAAATGGTAATCTGTTGGAGCAAGGTCCGGAGAGTACGGTGGATGTCTTAGACATTCCAATTGAAGCTCCTCTAATTTGGTAGTCGTCTGTTGGGCCGTGTGTGGTCTAGCGTTGTCTTGAAGCAGCAGTGGCGTAGAGCGATTGAAAAGTCTCGGTTGTTTAACAGCGAGCTTTTCCATCATGGTTTGCAGTTGCTGACAATAGACATCAGCCGTAATCGTCTGACCAGATTTAAGAAAGCTATAGTGTACGACACCGGCACTAGTCCACCAAACGCTTACAAGTAACTTTTTTTGAGTCAATTTTCGCTTGGGGCAAGATTTTGCTGGTTCACCAGGGTTCAGCCATTGCGATGAGCGTTTACGATTATCGTACAGGATCCACTTTTCATCACATGTAATGATCCGATTTAAAATTCCTTCATTATTGTGCCGGTTGAGTAATGTAACGCAGCAGTCGACGCGCGTTTGTCGGTTTGCTTCACTCAATTCATGAGGTACCCACCTTTCAAGCTTTTTCACCTTCCCAATTTGCTTCAAGTGGATTAAAACGGTTTTGTCACTAACACCGCAGCCTGCAGCTAACTGTGATGTGGTTTGCGATGGATCTGCTTCCACAATAGCCTTCAATTCATCATTATCGACCTTGGTCTCCGGCCGTCCACGGGGCTTGTTCCGCAGGTCGAAATTTCCAGAACGAAAGCGTTGAAACCAAAAACGCACCGTGTTTTCTTTTGCGACACCACCACCATACACATCATTAATCCTTCGAGCCGTTTCTGCAGCACTGGTGCCACGGTGGAACTCGTACTCGTAAATAATGCGATATTTTAAGTTTTCCATTTTGTGAAATGAGTGACGCAGAAAAAAAAAGCAAAAGAGAAAATAACAAATGAATTACGGTTTTCGAAACACAAATGCATGAGTAAATAGCTGTTTAAATTTGAATTTGGCCAGTACGACAAAACGCCAATTTCATATGTAAGGACCTAATATATATACGAAGGGTCCTCCCTTTCCTCCCAGGGTTTTGCTATAAACTTTGGCAGGTGGGGTTGATATCGCAGTAAAAGTAATTGTAAGTACAGTCAGGAGTCGCGTTTTACGACATTAGTGGTCAACTATAATAAACTTGCCTTTGCTCGCGGCATTGCCCGCGTGGCAAATAGCCATTTAACCGGCTATTTGCCACTCGGGTACGTAGCGCCACGTTACGAGGCGTTAACCGCCTCTGTAGTCTAGTGGTTCACCCACCGGTATTAGACCCAGAGGCCCCATGTTCAATCCACAGAGGGCACAAATTGTTTTTTTCTGTTTGGATGATGGTAGGACTTGTTTCAATATATTTAACATTCATTTAATGAATATTCACATAGCATTAGTATGCGCTATGAAATATATTATATTTAGAAAATAACATTTTGGATACATATAAAATATTGAAATACGAGGTCATTTAAAATTTACAATAAATTATAAACGTATAGAACTATTTTCAACTGACGCTGACTTAATACCGCCATCTTACTTATGTTTGAAGCCAGATCAACGATTCTAAATTGTTATGTTCCGCCATTTAGAGGTAGGTAAGATACCCAGCACCTCAGACTGTTGAGGAAGTGCGCTTCCAACTTTGGCCTATTAAAGCTTTTTTATTTTTTTTGTACGACGGAGAAGCGCTTGGCCTTCATCTCACCTGGTAACAAGTTGAGATAAGTCCGAAGGAGGCGCACTTCACCCGGGATCCTCAACAAACTGAGGAACTGGCTATCTTACCTCTGAATGCCGGAACACAACAATTTTAGAATTGTTCTTATGGCGACAGAATTAGGTAAGATGGTGGTAGGCGGACCAAACAATGTCCTACCACCAACCAAACCAAGCACAATATATTGTACTCCCCTGGGGATCGAACCCGGGACCTCTGGATCTGAAATCGGTGGGTTGAGCCATTAGACCACAGTGGCGGTTAAAGCTTGACATCAAGTGAGATGAATTTTATGCGTTTCCCCGTTGTACCATAAAGAATAGCGTCGGTTGTTTCTCATAGCATATATTCATGCCAAATTTCATTAAGATTCGTTCAGCCGTACGGTCGTGAAAAGGTAACAAGCAGAGTTAATTTCGAATTTGTAATAAGGTATGGATGGATGAGCGAATGCTACGACCTGTAACATATATTTCACGTGTTGCTAGAATAGATATGGTGTAGGTAAACATTCAAGGGGTAAATGACAGGGTCTGCTTGCACCATAATTAACGGAAGGTTAAATTGTAATCAAGATGTATAATGTTATGAATTAAGTTTGACCCGAGGCCGCAGTAATTCAATATTGTTAATACCTCGGTTCAATGATATTACGACTTTATAGGTGAAGATAAAGCCCTGAATATTGTAGGCACTGTAAATTCATACGTACTTTAATAGTGAACACAATACCTATAAAATTATGAATTTCCAGTCAAATAAGACTTTAACTTGCTGATATACTACTAATCTAAGCACATAATATCGTTGTGTAGCTAGCTGACTGACTGACCATTCGCACCGCCCAAACCAGAGGTTCTAAAAACATGTTTACTGTATGGGTGTACCAAAAATGATTTCTGGAAAATCAGGCCTTCCACTAGTTGCATAATAAAAGTCCAAATATAAACATAGCAAATCATCAACACTATTGACTTAGAAAATTTGTAAGTCAATATATGCTTTTATTTTATTAAGTGACTCAATCTTGTTCTTACAATGAAAAAAGAAACGAATCGATAATAACAAAGTATTATTGTTCTCAATACCTTAATGTCCTTAATAAAGCACATTAAGCCTACGTTCGACCAAACTCCCCGTAGGCGACGGTTAATGTCTCAGTTTCACCACAGATAATCAAACTTTAATTGTGGGTTAAGATTGTACATCGCCTTATTAATAATGTTTGCCCAGTTTTAATTGCTTTAGATATAAACTAGAATTATGTTCTAATATTGATTTAATGGTACGTGGGAAATTAAAAGTACTTCCTATGACTCTTGGGTGGGACAAACTAATAAATTATTGATGCAATAGTTTGAATTGATTTAAATGTTTTATTGATAATTAGTTTTGATAAGATTTAGCTTTCACTTGGCTTGATATCTGAAATGGTATGTTTTTTTTTGTAGTAAAAACTGTTAAGCGTTAAGCTATTTTTGGTAGGGGCATAACTTACGGGTTCGCGTCACTTCTATTGTGACGTGTTGTGTCAGAATGGCGAACAGCGGCGTGGTAAAACAGATTTCTTGTCCGATTTTTGTTTTGTTTTTTTTTTTTTTTCAATTTCTCGAAGTCATTGTTAATTAGCTTAAATTATCAGAAATTAAAAACTTGTTCTGTTGTAAAATGATTCAATTTCATCATTAGAACATTACAAAAATGTTTTGTGATATACGTAATAAGTGTTTTTTAATCCCCATTGTTTGGATCCTCGATCATACGTGCAAAAAAATTGAACATAATATTTAGACAGTGCTGTCAGAATTATTCCAAAATTGTATGAGTTCACTTCTCTCGGCAATCCCCATGAAAACCTTCTCTGTTCAAATAAATCTTAGTGGTTGTGTGTCGCTTTCTGTCTCAGTAATTTAAATCAACAGCTTTAATTAAAAGCCTGGCGTGATTTTGACATAGTAAAGACTTTGGGCTGGTAGGTGTGCAATATTAGACGGTATTGAATAATTTTCACAAAGTCTTCAAAATTAAGGTTTTCTTAGTTTCGTTTGCAGAAACTGAATGAATGGCCATAGTTTTTGAATTTCAGTAACAAAATATCTATTTCACTGCAAATTAGAGTCTATAACAACGGCAATAACGACCTCATTTCTTGTAACACATAATCATGCAATGCATTTGAACACTCACACACCAAAACAATCATACATTATGCTATCGTGGATCGAAATTGTCATGAAATGAGCCTTAAAGCAAGGACGTTAAAGTTCACATCAATGAAAATAGATCATTTCCTTGAAATTCGAGCAGATTCGAGGTGTAATATCATCATCACTGGATATTCCATCGCCGCGAGCGATTGGCATGCTATTTTATCTCTTTGTCCCTCTTATCGGTTGTTCTATCTTCTGGCTCTGTCTAGCAAGGTTCTCGCATTGTCATTTTTACAAATTGACCTATGATCCTGAAATATAGGGATTATAACAAATGAGTTCTAAGTACGCCATGACTTTAAATTGTCTGCGGCGAGTAATGAGATAGTCCTATAGTACTTTATAGATACTGCTATAGTTAACTAAATGTATCGTCATTTAGGTAACCTTCGTTTATTATTGTGACAATATTGTTTTTCTTTTTTTATTTAAAACCAATTAAGTATATAATTTTTAGAGACCACAAAGTAAGTAATTATCTTCTAATAAGAGGTTAAACAATTATAATTAACCATAAAAAGTGGTTAATATTACACCAAGAAAGCCATAAAATATGAACGTCCTAATGTGTTGATAAACGGGGGGCCTGATTGAGACCACCTCTTATTTAGGCCAGCGAATTATAATTGCTATTTAGGCAGAAAAGCAGCCAGATGCTTCCATCTGGTACTATGCAGCTTAGCAGCATTTTCCACGGTCTCTGCCAAGAATGGAAAAACCCTACTTGAAGCTGATTATTAAGCCTAACACCGGGCTTATTCGTAATGATCATGGCACGGACTTTGTTTTTATAATTATCTTACGATGATGATGATCATTCCCTAAATAGAATGTCAGTGGTAAGTACAATAACACTCTCCTTTAGTCACTCACAAGGCAATGAGTCATGAGTTCGGCTCTCCACCCACGCGGGACCTACATCCATACATCTATTGTTTAAGCCCTATTTACACTATCATATCTTACGGCAACTCATTTATATTCAAATAATCGTGCGCCAGCTGACTGAGAGTCTGGGTTCCATATTTAAGATAATTTACATTTAAACTTCTCCAAAATACAATTGCACACAGAAAACTAACCTCGAAGTCTATAATAGCTCTAACATAACCTCTTTAAACTTTTTGTTTTTATGCTCAATCAACATGAGTTTATGTAATAGCACCAAAGCGAAAGTATGTTTGGTCGGATGTTTGTTACCGTTCACGGTTCAACTACTGAACCGATTGAGCTGAAACTTTACTCATACGAGTATGTTGCTCTTTTTTTTGTACGACGGAGACGCTTGGTCTTCATCTCACCTGGCAACAAGTTAAGATAAAGCCGAAGGTGGAGGCGTACTTCACCCGGAATCCTCAACATACTGAGGAGCTGGCTATCTTACCTCTAAATGCCGGAGCACCACATTTTTTTAGTATTGTTATTATGAAGAAAGAATTAGGTAAGATGGTGGCCAGGCGGACTTAAACAAAGTCCTACCACCAACCAAACTAAACACAATATTGTACTCCCTGGGGATTGAACCCGGGACCTCTGGATCTGAAATCGGTGGGTTGAACCGCTAGGCCACAGACGCGGTTAAAGTTCTAGATCAGGAGTAGGACACATACTACTTTTTATCCCATTATTTGTTCCCGTGGGATGTGAATGGGATGTTCATCGCAATATGAAACAGAACGGTTCGTTGATCCTCTTTCGTCTGTTTTTGTTTGTGGCTCTTTCTTTGATATGGATGGATTGAGCCGAAACTCTGCACAGATATTTTCTGGACCATATCATAGGCTTTTCTTGTCGCGTACCACGTGGGCGAAGCCGCGTGCAGAAGCATGTGTACAATAATTGGTAAAGAAACTTTTGACCGGTTAATTCTTGATCGAGTCCTTCAATCTATGTGTTTTATGTCAACTTCATGATGGATCTAAAAAGCCCACCTGCTTAGCTTTTCTCGAACATTCGGAATGCTTTATTGGATCGAATTGGGAATCTTCCGATGGAGATTCCGGAAACGCACTTTTTTATAATCACCGAAATCTATTTTTTTTTACAGTAGTACCTAATTCAAACTTCGACAGAAGTTTGTTAGATATGGTATGAGAATAGTAATAAACTATCGGATTCTAAGTTGAATCCGACAAAAAATGATGTTTCCGATTCGAATACTTACCGTTTATTTGAGAATTACATGGCCTATAACAAGACATTTCTCGATTGTACAATAGGCACCTTCAAGAAAGGCAATTAATATAGCTTTTCTCTTTGTCATATAGAATATGCTAGAGAGCGAGAAATTGTAATAAGTAATATCCCTTAATCAGCATACCTAAGTAAGACAATACCATTCTGAATCAAGTGAAATAGAAATACATACAATTATATCCCGAGTTTACTGCACAGGCCCACCTAGAGTTGGAATTATAAACATGATAGAATCATAATGTGTCAGGTATGAAGCTCGTTCGTAATAAGTCATTTTTTTTTTTTATATTCTCAACTTATGGCCTCACTTACTTGGTTCTCATTTTCCTGTGGGATTACAAACAATATTTTAGCAGTTTTCCCTATAAGGGAGCTGCCTTCAAAAATTCTCTGCGACCACTGGGTTGGGTTGCGCGTTGATTGTCAGTTTATCAGTCAGTCAGTTACCTACACGATGGCTTTGTATTTATAGATCAGTTTTTTTTTGTCGCGATGATATATTACAGAGAACGTTGCTTGACATAAACACATAGGCCTTAATAAAAGAAAGTGCTATTATATAATCTTTTATGTGGACAACTTAAACAGGCAGTGAAAATATTAAAGACACAAGAAATATTTAAAGGAAATTTACATAATAAATAGGTTTATACAGTAACATTGTTGATGATCGTTTGAAACGCCTAATCTTAGTCAATTTGATTGCAATCGCGACACACAAGAAAAACGGCAAGAACTTCAGTCTAGTTAGCTTTTTTGTGATCCGTTTTTTGTCTATATTTCAGTATATTTACAAAGTCAAAAAACATAAGTAACATGAAATTATTAACGATGTAGGTGCCTATCTTATTTTTATCATGTATGTAATTTTTTCACAAAATCAGTATGTATGAACATTATTATTACCACTTGCTTTCGGTTCATATTGGATCATACGCTCGTTTACGGCTCTTCTGGCGTGCCCCAACGCTGCACGTGTTATGACAGATGGGTTCTCACGGACGCCCACGCGCCAAGATACTGTTTTTATTTATCACTTGGAAATGCCGATTTATTGGGAGTCAAAGTTCAGATGCTTTAAATGTAAATTTCGAATGGAACCTCTTGTTATAGAAATGGGTAAAAGGTTGGGTGAAAACTTGCGGATGTCCATAAAAGTTATGGTGACATCGAGATGAAAATCTGCTGTTTTATTTGGCAGTAAACATTATATGAAAACAATAGAAGTGTATTCAAATGTGACCCGAAATAAACTCAAATCCGCAATAAAATAGATAATATATAGAATAATAGTAAACATGCCATAACCAACCAAATCGTTACCTAGATAACTACCTAATTTCTTCACATATTTTTTACTGTAATAGACAAATGAATATTATTGAATATGTTATACACCGTCATTTAGTCTCAAACATAACATGATATATGGGAACGCATAGAATACCAAAGTACATATTTATTAATACTTACTCGTTATGTTATATACCACCAACACAGAACAATCATCTTCATATATTCATCACACAAATCTTTGTCCCGGGTGGGAAACAAACCCACAACCAACAGCGCAGAAGGCAGTAACTGCTACAGATTATATTTTATTAACAATGACAATGATGATAACAATAAGGCAGTACAGGAGTCTTGTTTGAGGATGTGTGTGATCTACCAATCCGCTATTGGTCCGCGTACGCAAACATAACTCCAACAAGTAATGAGGCCTTATTTTTTTCACAACATTTACAAATGTTATAATGACATAAAAAATCACAAGCAGGAACCAAATGTTAAGTTTACGAGTCTTAAAAAAAATTTACTTAGTCGAAACTCAAGTTAAATTGTGACATCAGATTTAGACATTCACATAGCACCAGCTTGGGTTCAGTAAAAATTATGTAGGCACTTCATACTTTTAATCGACTTAAATAAGAAGGATATTGCACACCACTGTGCGACAAACGACACAATGTAATCCTCAATTGTTTTATAATCATGCAACACCAGAAGCGTGGACCAATCATTATGCGACTTCACGCTCTCATCAATATTCCAACTGACAGTTCAGTGTTGCCCGGCTACGATTCTAATGTCTCCAATTTACATGTGAACTAAAGCAGTTAAATTAACGAGTCAGAAATAAAACACGCATTTTACTTATTAGGAATTCGGATTCGAAATTTATTTATTGTTACAGTTGTTTATTGGTAGGTATAAATAATTCTCTTTGCATTGAGAATTTTTCTAATTACAAACTTTCATATGCTGATACAAAAATGCAAATATATGACACTAATTATTTTTAAAATGTTAGGTGGCTTTAGTTTCGTTATACACATGTTAAACAATTGTTGCCATATCGAAAATTTAAAATTCAAATACCGAACAGCGCCTGCGCATTGCGTAGGTATAATTACCCGAGCGCTAGAAATCATTACCAGACTCCACTCCAAATCGGCTTTCAATGTAAAGTGAGCAGTGCACTTCATTGCATTTACCTATTCCACTCAGAGTTGCTTCAGAAGAATTAATGTTGCGTCCTATGCTAGTGGTTTTAAAATTTAAAATCTCTCATCAATGCCCACTTTTATTGTTAAACAATTTTTTGAATCATAAAATGAGGTTTAAATTTAACCAGACATTTTTAAATCGATAATCTTGTGTCTTTGTCTAATTAATACATAATTAATAAGTGAACTTAATATAATCCATGTTTTTTTTAATGGCCCAGTATACCGCACCGCACGTATAATAGCACCGAAACATAAAACCTCTCAATGTTGCACACCAACATTGGGCAAAGCAACTTACACTGTAGGTCTACCTATACCCATATCCATACCTTCATAGTAATATTATAAACTGGAAAGTATTTGTCTATCTGTTAAGATTTCGCGGCTCAGCGGACCTTATGAAATTTGGCAAGGAGATAGATTTAATCCTGGGTATGGACAAAGGTTACTGTTTACCTATAAGGATACCACGCGGGCAAATCCACGGCCAATGGCAAATTATGATCGTAATCTTAAACTGCTACATTACGCTATAATTTCCACTCCATGTACGTACCAGAATTAATAATGCTAGAACAGAATGAACAGCCTATTTTTATTTTCAGCCATCTTGTACAATACTATTGAGTCAAATGGGTTAGTGATATTACACTGTACTTAACACCATTGAAATGTCCTGAGGAAAATGTGTACAGATTTATACACAGTGTGAGTTCAGTGCCAGCAAAGTGTAGCACCCTCGAACACTACTACAGATTCTGTGACAGTAGCCATAATCTAAGCTATTTATACGTTTATAGGCTTTATCTTGAAATATCATCTGTCTGTATGTTGCATATCCAGTACTTTTATTATCTGGATATTAATTCAGCCCAAGTAATGAACAGTTGAAAATTTATTTTTAATCAATTTCTATCGGAACGTCTGCTTTTAATGGTAACCCGTTAATGGTGCTATTATAAGGTATGGCACTATTAATGACCACCGCTTCGAAATGTGGAAGGATCTAAGCACTTTCTGCTATGGATAGAGCCTAGTGGATAGATTTTTCTGTTAGAATTATTCAACTTAAAATTGTTTATAGCATTAAATTTCAAAATAATTCGGATGGGTTATTATTTTCGTGGCTCATTTGGTAGGCTAACTTTACCCGATATCTGCATTTTTTTTTTTATGAAAGTATCATATTCATGTTATACAACAAAACAAGGACTACTAAATAGTCATGAGAATGAACGCTATTTGCCTATTACAAACTATATCGGTGTATCATTACAACGTAAGGTACAATTTGAAATCAATAACCCAACTCAAATAGACCGGCAATCGACTTGCCGATCTCGGTGAACCATCACTTACCGTAAATGGACCCTTTCAGGCACAACGCTGGCTAAATAGTCAGCGGAGGTCTCAATTACATCGCCTTGCTTTCCCATACACATGCATTCGCAGAATAGATCATACTCCGTCCTTTATAGAGGACAGAGCGCACTCTTTATCCCTTCGTATGACCCTATGCTGGAGATTTTAATTTCTTGCAAGGTATTTTGAATCGTATATTCGCCCTAACATGAGTTAAAGTTCTTTTAGTGGAATAAGAACAGCAGCGCTGGGAGATACCCAGGTTTCTGGAATATTGACGGTCATGGTCAAGCAACATTGAATGTTAAAGCGATGGTTTAGAGTTTGTTTTAGCATCACGGTTGATTCGAGGTAGCTTGGGTCATGCTCATGTGGGATCGTGTGTTCGGTTCGTGAACTATTATCTACGGAACTACACGAATGGCTTCGAGCGGAAACGCTCGACTTTCTCAGCTATTTTGACGGTTTGATGTTTTGCCGGTAAGTTGACATAGATGTCCTTCCACAATGCTGTTTATTTTTCTTCTAAAAACACAACAGCATCATTCACATAACCTGCGTCAGATAAAATCTAAATAAAGCGTAAAATTTCATCATATCCCGTTTATCCTAAAAATATATCTAAAACTATGCAGATGGTATGGTTGTCATTTTGACACTAATTAGTGCACGCCACCTACCGCGATAATGAATGGCACTGGTTTTAATAAATGCACAGAAGCTATCTAGCCTTATTCTAGATCAAACCTAATAAGCATAGAAAACCCATAATTGAAACCCAGAAGCAGTAAGAAACCGTTTTTAAGGCGTATTTAATTATTTTATAGCGAAGTTTTAGCGTCGGAATCCTGGGAAAAGCCGCCGAAAGCAGCGGGGTGGAAAACTCGAATACGGACGAGAACAGCAAAGAGATATCTACGCTATATTCTGTGTCAAATGCTTTACTCTTGATAAATTTTTGAACCGGGGTCACACGCAAACGGTATACGTACTTACAGCAAAGTAAATAAAGTCCATTTTATGTTAACATATTATTCACATGTTCTATGTCCCTTCAAATGTTGCTGCAGGCAAAACTTAGTCCTGAAATCAAGGGTATAACGTTCATTTTATCCTGAGATCGTTAGATAGAGGCATAGGTAATGTTTAGTCAAAACTGCCATGCGAATGTCATAAATAGTCATAATAATGGCTGATTTACACGCAACCAGTAGCTGTATTCCATAGGACAGTCTACGCTCGAGTGAGTTAAGATGTTTGATCCTGTTCTATCGTGTCACATATCATCGGATAAGGTGATGTCATTGCGCTTGATTTTCTAGTATTTATTAATCAAATAATGCTTACCGGTTTTTTATTACATTTATTGCATCTTAATTACTACAGACTACGGACTTCTATTAGTTTAAGGGAGATTAAAATAAATTAAATGTCAACTGCTAGGTCTAATATACATACACTTTGATTAATTAGGTTTAAACTATTTTTTTTTCTTGTATATCTAGCAAATATAAAAGTTTTAGTTTTCTTTTAAATGTTGATTTTCTGATTTCGCAATGATTGCGGAACCGCCTTCGTTATTTGTTTCATGCACAAAACGGATGTTTTGATATTTCGTATGTTTATGTGTGCATTTGACACTTGCACATGATCTGATGGTGAAGGTCACAAGAAACCGCCGTGTGCCAGGAACATGCAAATATCCAAATGGCATATGTCTCTGTCTAGTATTTCGACATGCGGCGATGGGTTTGCCAACCGTTACGTTTTGACTATAGCTACTTGTAAAACATGGGCTTGTAATATGGGAACTATATGTATAACGGATAGAATACTTGAATAATTTTTATTTTTTAAATAACTTCTTACCATACAACCATACATACTTACACCCAAACACAGAACAAACAGGTTTATTCTTCACATACGATTGTACTAGATGGGAATTGAACCCACAGCCAACCTGCGCTGTGAGGCTTATAGAATCATTTTACAGTTTGTCATTTTGCAAAAGCTTTTGTTAACAGCAAAATACCGCAAGTCCATTTCTGCTGTTACACAACTAGTACATTACTAGTGGCATTAGTAACTTGACCACTGTCCAGTGTAACTTTCATAACGGTTGTAAGAGAAAAATAAACCCTTCATAGAACGTATATAAAGATGTGATCAATACATAAACTTGTGACATTATTTGATCGTATGCGATGAGGACAGAAGATTGCGGGCACCGATCGCTATCGCCTGTGTTCTTGATTTTACGACTAGTTTTGTTCATAAAAACATGCCGGAGTTTCCATCGGTAGTCATGTTACTTGAACGAGATACGTTTCGTGTAGCTGCGCCTTTAGGGCCTTAGGGGTAAGTACGCGTGAGACGGTCAGTGGTAAATTGTAGCAAAACACATTGTGAATTCAAACACATCAAATTACGGGTCAATATTACGGGACATTAATTTCACACAATGCCATATCCCAAACTAAGCAAAGATTGTAATATGGGATAACGGATATCTAATACTTAAATACTTTTTTTTCGTAAATACCTCCTTATCATACAATGCAACACCCACAAACAGAACAAACATCTATATTCATCACACAAATGTTTGACCTGGGTGGGAATCGAACCCACAAATAACAGCGCAGAAGACAAAGCTACTAAGCTGTGAAGCTTGTGAAATTCGCTTTTGCATACAAATTTATGACCTGTAATATTTATTTCTTATGAATGATTTATATATGTTATAGGTATGCTCTAATATCAACAATGATTTTAAAACTGGATGATTAGATTTTCTAGATTGGTTTTCTAACTGATTGAATACCTATTTACGAGCAAAGTTTGCTCGATTTGGGAACCAATATGGAAAAGATTTACATTGAATCTTTAAAAATATACTGTTACGTGTGGCCTGTAGGTATGTATAGTTACGAGTTTAAAGTTTTTGATTTCACAATGATAGATGCAAAACTTTACGAAAAACCATATAACGCGTATCTATAGCTGTGGAACAACCTTAGCTCGTTACCTTGTTTAGGGTTATTTAGAGCTGCCGATGGGTAAGATAACATTAAAAATCTTGTAAACATTTTGTGGGGAATTTAAATTTCACGATTTAATTTAGAAACAAGTTTAGATTAACAGCGCCACGCCACGCGTCCTGATTATATCTTAGATTATGATATTTTTACGGTCACTTATTAAGATATGGGTATTTTATTCATGTATAAGTACTTAAGGCCATGAGTACCGCTCTGCCATACAAAGAGTTTCTCGCTGATTTCGAAATGGCATTTCCGAAAAGAAAATTTTGCAAGAACAAATTTGCAAAAAAAAATCGGAAAATATGAGTACTCGAATCAGAATAATCTAGGTTTTATCAGCGTTTCTTTGCCATTTTGAAATGAGTGACAAACTACGTTTGTACTGGAGTGCGAATCAGCGGTACTTCAAGGTATTCTTAAATCATTATAATAAATACACTCTGCTTAATTGATACGTCAATAGTTATTTAAATATGAATAACAAAAGGAACTGCAGGATTCTCATGCATATTCCATTCAAGTTATTAAAGCACGTGGTATATTTATTTTTATTGGGTACATATTGGCAAAGTCGTAAAGTATCACTTAACAAATTATCATCGACATTTGGGCATTAAAAACCAGGCAATATGATTAATCTGAGTATTACAATACCTGTTTTATTATAATCCGAATGAAAAATGGTATTAAACGTGCTATTCGACTTTTTCTCGAATATATCTATCTGCAAGTAATTATTATCGGACTGGAATTCATAAAATAACTTGAATGATGGTCCGAAACATTCATATTGTAGTAATTTGAAATTAATTTTACTAGATATAGATTAAATCTGAGCGTCCTACGGAGCTGAGGACGCGAATTCCTATCCAAGTTCCCTGAAGTTCCTCTGGAGACAATGTTGTAATAAACAAGTCAAAATAAATCTTGGGCCCCAAATTTAAGGTTTACAATTCCTTGAACCGTTTACAGCCACCCGCTGTGAGCGTTAGCAGACCAATTCGAAAAATAAAATATCAATTTTTTGAATAATAAAATCTTAGAGCAGTCACAAAGCGTCTCATAGCGACCAAGTTTATATGCGCGTCTAATCTCCCCGAACCGTCTATTTTACACCTTAAAGCGGTGCATTAAGAATGTTTTAACTAATATTCGTGGGAAGATACATGCTTGTGGCGTGCCGTGAAATCGCATAAATTCGAATAAAAATGTCAAAAATGAATTCTCAAGATCGTAATCGCAATAAAGTTAATAATATCGCGATGAAATTTGAAATAAATAAAAATAAACAATTGATGTGTGGTGTCGTTAAGAATTAGTGTACAATGCGAGTTTATGGGGTTGTACCTTTTTAGGATATTTTTAGTTTTTAGGGATTCTGGTAGTCGCTTTTTGTTTGTATCAAATTAACGATATGTCAAAATGATTGGGTTGAACGTTGACAGAACGTTCCCCGAATGAATTACCTTCTTGACGTGTGACTTACGTTCTGACAGCCTAATTATATCATCATTGTTACAAGGGTTAGCATGAAGCGGGTCACATCAATAGCCCATGCATGTCCACTGTTGGACAACGGGGCAAAAATTGGATGGTTGTCACTCTATAAATATAACTAAAATTATCACAACTTTGATCGTCTTTAATAACATTTAAAATGTCGACTATTTGTTTGTCTAACACTTAGTTAAGATTTTCTTTACTATATCATTATTTAGTATACATGGACTTCTCGGGCGGAAACAAATGTATGTTTTTTTTTTTTTACAACTCATAATAAACCTCATTCTGTTGATGTTGAGAAACTATTTTAGACGCCCGTTGCAATTTGACAAGTGCTCTTACATCGGTGCACCAAAGAACATGTCACGTTGCACTTGCGCATCATTGAATGGAAGCCATGATGCGCCGTCGGCGGGCGGCTTGACTAGGCAAAGTAAGTAATGGCTGAGTGTCAGTAATCCGGTGACATCAGTACTTTATGGCTCGGGATTTGGTGCGAGTGAAAGCGATAAGCGGGATCACAAGCTCGTTAAAAATTGATTGAATATTTGATGGTATTATGTATAGAAAATCATTTAAAAGGTCTCCTATTTATAGAGGTATTGGTCGGCTCCGAAAAATGATTTTTTCAACAAAATAAGTGAATTATTTTTGGGTGCAAATAAAAGTCTACTGACGTACTCCGCCATAAATTCGAATTATATGACGTGAAAATAACTTTTATCAGATTTTTCTTACCGGCCAAATACTATTTGTACCTACTTTCCTTTGTATAGTGCTATTACCACGTATTAGTACCACGTTTAGGCAAACGTAGTGTAGAACGCCTTCAGGCTATATGGAATCGTACAGTGTACAGCATTGACGTACAGTGGTGGACAGGGAGTAGATGAGAGAGGCTGAAGTCTAGACTCACTTGTCAAGTTTTTTGAATGGGTTAGCTGCTGACAACAATATTTTTAAGCCTTTGTCTCTAAATTTTCATAGACAAGATTGAAACGAGCCCTTCATCGTAGACCTCAATTAATATAATAGTATCAAGAAGAAAAACGAAATTACAGACGGAGAGTGAATAGAATTTAAGAGTAGAAGAGCTCCTTGTGAAAGTGCTCATCCAGGGAAGTACTACCACCATAACAATTTCGGCCTTAAAGCATTGCTGTGTTCCGGTTTGAAGTGTATGGTTGCCGGTGAAGTTACAGCCACATGAGACTTTATGCCTTAATTTGACTGGCGCAATGACGCGTAAGTCATGTTCATCGTGGGCTTGACCTACGCAGTAAGTCTTTGTTATAGGCAAAAGCATTTAACATGAGATGTGCTGCTTGCTTGTTTCATCTCCAAGTTGTATAAAAAAATGCAGCTGATTCCAAGTTTTCGCGTTATAAAAGTAGATTTAATTCTTTGGTTCTCTTTTACTCGGACAGCACAGCAAAAGCAATCTTAAATGTAACATTTCGACTTCCAATCGTGTCGTTTCGATAGATGGTCATCGTAATTGGAACTACTGCCGTTTTGCATCGTACGAGGGACATCTGAGGAGCCGAACCTTCGACTTAAGACATTGGCGAAAGGATCTATTAAATGCGAATTGCTTTTGGTCACCATACTAGATCTCAAAAGGTGTTACAAGTCACTTAATTAGACTTTACATGCCATCTTTAATTTTCATCATGAACAATTTATTCTTTTCCTTCATATATTTAAACTAATTATGTACAAAGGAAGCAGTAGGATTACCTAAGGACCGTTACACATGGCCTATAAGTAACTCAATAGGTATATTTTATACCATTATGTATGTTTGTTATAATATGGAATTGACCATAGGTTATGTAACGGCTATACGTAATCTTTAGTTATCCGAAATTCAGTTATTTTATATTAGAGATATGGAAAAGGTGGTATTGGTTTAGTTTGTGGTAAGACTTTGACCGCCTCCGTACAGTGGCGGACAGAGAGTGGATGAGAAAGGCCAAAGATCGGGTTCAGTGGCGCACCTTGGGGGAGAGTTACGTCCAGCAGTGGACTTAGGTTGATTGTTGTTGATGGTTTACCTAAGTCTGTCGGCATATTAACAATTTAAATTATTGTGTTTAGGAATCAGAGGTAAGATAGCGAGTTCCTCAGTCTGTTTTTGATTATTTGAGGATTCCTGGTAAAGTGCGCTTCCGGGATTATCATAACTTGAAACCAGTTGAGATAAAAGCCAAGCTCATTAACTTCGTACAATAAATATTTAGAAATTTCCCATATAAATACCGTTTTTAATTGTTTTTAATTATTGCGATTTCCGGACGAAATAAATGTGAATTTTGTATGGTAGAGCGAAAATCATCGGCACTCCGAGGCCTCCTTAGTCTTAGGCCTTCTTAGTCCATTCAGTATTCCGCACAGAAGTAAAGTAAGTATTTCAAAGGCAATCGTGAACTATTTTACTTAATTAGCGTCAAGCTGTGCGAGCCTGACAGCAGTTATTTGACTTTGTAAGTCAGTGCCTAGACATAACTTAGTATGTTGTTCGCGTGGTGAAATCCAGTTTACTCAGAAATTCTTTAGTCCAACGTTTCTATTTTTAACTTGACATGCTACAATAATTAGTTGTAAATAATCAAACATTAATAAAGATTACTAGACATCCGACACAACGCCATCTAGTTCAAATTAAGCAAAGCTTGTGATTGGGAACTAGATTACGGAAATACATTTTTACGACACATGTAAAACCCACAGATAAAACATCTGTATTTATCACACAAATGATTGTCCCGGATGGGTATCGAACCCACAACATTTACAGTGCAGAAAGCAGAGCTACCATTGTGAGGAAGAATCATCATCACAAACCACCTGCTACCTTTCGTCTACTGTTAGAGAGTCTTCTGACAAAATAGGAGGCGGGTTTACTGATAATGCCGTTCTTGGTTGGTAGGTTTAAGACCGCAGTGTTATGAATTGACAACAAAAAAACTTGCTACTCAATTCATGTCTTTATCGGTCTAAAAGTGCTATTCTACCTGTCAGTTACTATTATTCTTTAAAAATGTATGCTTTTTTTTATTAATGATAATTTTTCAACAATTTTAAATATTCACACAGCGCCATCTGGCCTCAAACTATTAGAATACCTATATTTTATGTTTTTTTTTTATAAATACATAGGTACGTACTGTATATGATACAACACCCAAATACAGAACAAACGTCTGTAGGCATCACACAAATGTTTGTCCTTAGTGGGAATCGAACCCACAATCTACATCGCAGAAGGCAGAGTTACCTTCAACTGAGCTATGAGGCTTATTCTATATCCTGAATATACCAGGTAATATACAACTAAAGTTTATAAGTTGCTTGCGTCTTTTGAAGTCTTTGCGGCGTAATGCCAAAGTTCAGGTATCTGTGAAATTCATAGAATTCCCCTGGATACCCCTAGGACAGTTGTCGTGAAGATAAGCAGACGGAAACGGATTTAAATATGTTAGTAACACGACGCCTGCAGATGAGGCGAATACATTGAATGCCGGACGGGGCGTTCTACAGTGACCGCAAAAAAAATAATAAACTATTAAAGAGGATTCTGGGTGAAGTGCGCTTCCACCTTCGGCCTATGATAATACTTGAAAAATCAGGTGAGATGAAGTTCATGTACATCCCCGTCGTAGTATAAAAAAAAGACTTAGATCCAATCATCCCGTATCGATTGCAGCGCCACCTACCGTGTCCGATTATGAATCTAAGTCATCGATACCCACTCATACACACAAAAAATATCAGATCAGATATTAAGTTATTTTTATGAATCCTAGAAGCCTAGAGCTTAGAAAGCATCAAAGGTCGAGAGCTAAGCTGTAATTCATTATAAAAAAACCTTGCTGCTTTTATACAGATCATTATGAACATTCGTATTGAATTGTCTATTTATCACTTGTAATCAAAGCTGGTACTAAAAGCATATTATAAAGTTACTACAATAAAGACGGATTAATAACCCAGATCAACTTGACCTTACGACCCGCTCCCAAGTCCGCCATCCGACACAATAAATAACGTATTTGCTGCGATCATTTCTATATCTGATACGGAAGCGATGCCTTTGTTATTTATTGCCATTTTAACTATAATATGAGCATGGAATCTTCATTTTGAAATGGTATTACATTTTTCATGGTCACATTTTAATTCGACTTTTATGATTATGAGCATGCTCAATGTTCTAATTTGCATTGTTTTAAATAACGATACAAAAGTGAACAAAACCGCGACCATTGTGGAACAGTCCGCTCGTGAAAGGTTGGGCTCATCCCGTGACCCTTGATTCAGAAAGCGCACCTTACTACCATTTAGTACCCTCGAAACCTGCGCACAGAAATCAACTTTAACTGAAATGAAATAAAACATAAATTACCTTGAGGATGCACTAGCGACCCTAAGCAAAAGTGCCAATGTAATTTAAACGTTAAACCTCTCAGCATATGGTCGACTTTGGAATGTGTTCGGTGTGCACTAGAAAGTCTGACTTTGGTAACCCTAGTCTAGGGCTAGTTGAATAAGTAATAGCAATTTTGATGTTGGATTCTAGAGATTCATTAAACCTGTTATGCATGTAGCTGTTACGACTGATAAATGCATTGAATAATGTTTATCTTGCATCTTGAAGAAGTGCTTCCCGTTGTTAAGACCGATTGGTTTTTCTTAATGAACATTAAAACTTCTTGATGTTGTCTTGATCCGATTTATGTCCGTTTCTTCAGTAAAGTACGAACCAACACCTTCAAAAAGAAAGTTAAAAGGCATTTTCTGGACCGGCTCGCCCCATCGTTGACCTCATCATTGCCCACCAAGCAATAGGTCATAAATTATATTTTTTAATGAAACACATAACTCTACTGCAAGATATGAGCCTCTCCCAATGCGTAAAATGGGGGATTTGCCAAACCACCATGCTTGGCATTTTGGTGATTGCAGTATTGGTGTTAGGTAAGTACCTACTCAGGTGGATGCTGTTGCTCAGCCAACTGTGTAAACCCCCTTTTTCGTCTTTTATAACATTCCCGGGTGGGATCATAAAACGCGTTATATGACATTCCGGGTTGGGTAAAAAAATATAATCATGTCCACACATGGCAAGTATTAGATCCAGGTATTTAGACTTGAGTAACCTTACACCACCGAGCATTGCTACAACGGAAGACAAGCGCGGGTTGTCTCTGTGCAGACCAGCAACAAGTTGAGCATTTCCGTAGTCACGTCAAAACCGGCTTTCTTGTCAAGTCAAATCTAGCGTTCCGTACCCAATGGATACCCTACCCTATTACTAAGCATCCGCTGTCCGTTCGTACGTCTGTCAATCAGCGGGCTGTATTTCATGAACCGTAATAGGTGGACAGTTGAAATTAAAATTTTTAAAAAAATTAGACCAGATACAAGATTTTTTGCCTTGCAATGTGGGTCAAAACCTTTGGTGTACGAGTTCACACGGGTTTGTTTATTATTTGAATTCTATTGTTTTCTATCGTAGATCTCATCCTTACTTAGTTCTAAATCTTAGTTTTGAGATCAAGAGCTGGACTCTTTTAAATAAATGGCTGTATCCTCAGCTGTGTCCTCGTCCCACGACGATGGTCACCTTACCACATAGGATGTCTGGCCAGCCACTGTGACCGACGCTCACGCCTAGAATACATCGTGGTACAATTTGAAAATCATACAATTTTACACATTTAGAACTTTAACACAATCAGGGTAACAGAATCGCTGGCTTTTGCTAGCGGTTACGGCTGAATGATGTCAACACTATTGGTAAGACCTGTAGAGGTCTGGCTAGCAACCCTGCTAACTGAAGTCTGGCGCCAAACAGTTTGCCAGAGCCTTCTGGGAAAGCTCGCCCCATCGTAGACCTCATCCTTACTCAGGACTAGAGCTAAACAAGCCTTGAGGTCAATAGCTAACCCAGGATGAAAAAAAAACCTCAATGAAACCTGATACATGACATAACAAGAGATTCCGGACTACATGAGTAGTTCGAGCCTTGGAAATGTCATCTATAGCACAGGTTTTCTTAGTTTTAGGTAACAGTGCAAATATAGCAACATTTTTTTTTTTTAATTCAAATTCATTTATTCAGACGTCTAGGTCCAGAGTGTTAGTAAAACTTAGAATTAGAGGTTAGTACTTAATAACTAAAAGAGATTTGGTCCTCTGGATGAGCTGCCACACCAGCGGACATTCATAATTATTGGCAATAACTTTCAGAATGCTGTTACCGCTCGCGCGCACTCGACAGAGCAGCGAGGCAGTCTTTTTCCGCCAGATGGCGTCAAATGTGTCTGTGCGCGCATCTGCGAACATGCCTGACGCACTGCAAAAGCGCGGGAGCCGCAACAACGTTCTGAATGCATTATTATATTGGACCCGCAGAGCATTGTAAGCCTTTTTAGTATGCTGAAACCACAGACTCGCCGTATACATGAAACCTATTTGCAACACTGAAATCTATTTGTGAATATGTGTAACTTAATTTATGCCAAGATAAGGATATCTTGGCTATGTTTATTTTCTATCACAGTTCGGACTCCTCCCTAACTTTATAGACACGAATATTCATACAGAGCATACAAAAGAGGCGTGTGATGTGATTTAGGACGACAATTATACTTTTAGATTTTAGATACAACATTTAAATCGTAAATCATACACGGACATAATATTTTTATGAGACGAGCAAATTATATTTTCATGATTATTAAACTAACAGTAACCTTATAGGTGTTTAAAGTTGAATTATTGATTGAATTAATAATATCATATGATTAAAATCAATCAACATAAAAGTGGAACAGATATTCGAATTTAATAGGTATTTTTCTGTTTAATCTGTATGTGATCAAACATAAAATTAAGTTGATGGATTGTGGCTGTCGCGCTTTTTAAAAAGGCACTGTAAGAAATTAAATGCTGATTTTGTATGAAGAGGAAAATTTCCATTCATATTTATTTATTTACTTAATCAGAACAGAACATATTACATTACATAAGCTTTATACTAATTTAGTACGTTTGAAAGGAAGTTCTTGGGTTGACTTATCTTAAAAATAAATTGTTATTAAAGAACCTAAATAGCTTAAATATTTTTTTATGACTACCAAGAAAATAATTATTGAAACATATGTGTCAAAAGATTTTTAACTGATACTGGCAAACTATATTTTTACGAATCAATAATAATATCAAAGGAATATTGATGTGTCAGTTCTTGACTTTGGCTTGCCTGGGCAAGGAATCAATATTAATACATCCATATACTCTCCCTTTCCTAATTTTAGTATTAACCAAGCTCTTACCTTAAAACGAATCCCCCTGTACATAAATCGATTCGTCGCAACACTCTGACATTAGCATCTTCCCGGACGGGCTTCCACCGACGTATGGCATCGGATGCGCACGCGCATTGCGCAAAGCCCGGCTATGGCCTCCACCTTACGTAGCTAACTGCTTATCAAACTGCCGCCATTGCAAAATATCCATGCGTTGTCAATCATAATAATTCGACTGCAACTCAGTCCACGGATATCATAAAAGTCGACTAAGCGATCTCACCAGAACTGGCAGCAGCTTACTTCTGTGTAAACACCTGCCAGCGTAGTCGGCAATGCCCATTTTGGAGGAGATTCTGTCATTCTGACATTAATGGACTGTTGTAGTACCTACTATTTCAAAAGTAATTAATATTTAACATAAACAACAAACAATATGTATACAATATAATTTAACTATTTAGAAGGGAAGCAGTCGGGTTAACTTATAACCGTGAGCTAGAATTCCCAAACCATCATTTTATGGTGTCTCCTTTTCGCCTGTACTTCTATCAGGTATCTCGTCCCCATGACCCCTCAATAGGATATCCTCTATTGTAGCGGGATCTACGAGCATCGAGGTACCAGAGCACCATAACTTATATGAAATACGACAAAATTTCTCTAAGATGCTATCAGCCCGGATACAGGGTAACTGGGTGGGGGGAACTCAGTCCAAGGTCGTCACAAACGCCCCTCCTAACTTAACCTGTCAAGAAATCGTCTACGAAATTGGCTAACCGACACATTGATATTGTAATTCGACTTTGATGACCCCTCATTACGTCGGAAGGTCGGCTGCGCTATGCTATGTGTCACAAGGTAAGAACGACCGACGACCTTGTACGTAATAGGTAGGTACTAGTGCATGGGGCATGATCTACTTATATTTGCGAATGTAAAGTTTCTACATTTACATCGCTTGTATAGCTCAAGAGGGCTAGGGGCTAGGGCTAGGTTGATATAAAATTTGTATGGAACCATCTTAGACTGTAGTCTAAGAGGTCAGACAATTCAGAAGATACTTTTACGCTTCAATGTATTGAAGCGTAAAGGTATCTTCTGAATTGTCTGTCTATTGTAAGCTGCCTAAGACATTATGGGAATTACCAACATCACTTTTTAGAAGAATTTATGAACGACAGTATTTTTTGCGCTTGTGATGTTTTCATTTAATTTGTAAGACAAATAATTATTACCTACCTTTTGCTCCGGCTGTGATAGTAAGGTTGCTGGTTTTCTTATTGGCACATGAGATCAGTGAAAAGAGCTAATTGACTCAGACGCTACTTTACGGAAATCGATTGTTTAATATTATCCTGAAAGCAGAAAAATATTAAAGTCGTTTGATAAAAAATGGAAAATTTTGTTTGACTTTTTTTTTCAAACGACTTAATCGGATTTGTTACCAAATACTTTTCTGTTTTCAGGTGAATATTGATCACTTAAAAGAGCCTGAACCAGACAAAAGATAAATATAGTAACGGTGGACAACAAAAAGTTTCACCAAAACCAAAACATATTATATACCTTTTCAACAATCTAAATTCCAAACGATTGAATCGAAACCTCCTTTCTTCAATCCAGCCGGCACGCGCACCGACAAAGTGGCTATCGCGTGTTGACACTTGAATGCGCGGGCGCCGATCATCCATATTGATCCGAGCATGATCTATGAATTATTGCTATGAACTCTTGCGCAGTCCCTGTGTGATCTAGATCGTAGCTAAGGCCTTGGACACACAGAATGGAATTAATATTTTTTGGCATATTTAGTAGTTACTTAAAGAATATATGCATGCCTAGGTTGCTTGTATTTTATGCATGTTTGATGAGACTAAGACACAACCTTCATGCCTAAAGAAGACGTATATTCATGAATTTATAGAAGCATTTGCTTTGTAGCGAAAATCCTGCACATTATTTAGGTACCTTACCTAATTAATGTTCTTAATTTGTTTTTTTTTATAGTTTTGGTAGGTTTTGGTGTTCGACCAAGTCTGTACTCTGTGGAAAATTCGTAAAATTCTGATAAGAAGAAGAAGAGGGAAAGATCCAACCTACGTTGGAGGCACCTCAAACTGTAAAATCCGTAAACTATATATGTAGCTTACTGATTTTTCATGTGACGTACCATTATTTATTCTGGGCTGATGTTATGAAGTAAGTATTTTTAAACCCCTATATGAAATTTCCAAAAGTGATGCAAAGCTAGAGGCGATACACATGCGCACGCCTTTTATTCTCAATGCCTCATAAATTTTAAATTTCCCCGTACGGGAAATATATTCTCGTCTATGTCTCAAAGATAATATCTATCTAGGCTGTGTTTCGCCTTATCCATTGCACTAATATCCAACAAATAGCTACTGGAAGCCGAATGACAGTAGAATAAACAGTTTTTGATAGATGTGGATTTATGCAACTGAAGTTATTTGTTGCGAAGATTATGTTGCGACGGTCTCTCTCTATAACCTTCGTTTAGTTTCGTTTAAGTCTTTGTTTCGCAATTTATTATTTGAATTCAGATCACATCCTTGCATGTTGGTTGGATCGACAAATTTGATGGAATATCGATATAAAATGTGTCTCAAACAAAACAAATTGGAATTTGTCTAAACCTAGGGCCTTGACACATGCATCTTCAAGTATGTCCTGTGTTCCAAATTTAAAAGCCATGCTTATTTCGTGATAGGTACATTCATTACGCACTTTCATATTTGAAACACATTCTTGTATTCTGGTTGAAAATAAATAGCTACGCAATTTTTTTTTTTATTAAAAGTGGTCAACATAAAATCAGCTACACTTTTAAAAATTGTAAAATTGGAATTTACAAAAAAATATTCTGATTCTACAGCTTACCAAAAGTTCACAAGAATTTATGTACAACTTTCGAATTAAATCACGCATATAATTTGTGTTTGGCGTGGTAATTAAATTATTGGCTGACATGACACTGGGCTGGTACTTACGTAACACGAGGCGGGGCGATCGCGACCAATCATTGTAAGCGCGGCACGCATGCGAATACAAATACCTATCGAATGTCAAACTGATCTTCGTTCTGAAAATTTGACATTTCGCTCATGTTTTCATTGCTTGCTAGCTAGCATTTTCTTTTTCAAAGGTAGTTTGATTTTTCAATCAAATAGGTACAAATAGAAATAAATTTGTACGTAGCAGGTACACAGGCTTATCAAAAATACATATATTTGACGAGGATTTTTAAGATCAGTCATAAACTACAGTAATAAATTGCCCAAGCCATTTTTGCAACAAAAAAGATGAGATATACCTACCTACAGAAAAAGGTTTTTAAAAAGCGCAAACCATTTCAACCCTAGCGAATAAAGGATATAGTAAAACAATTTGCGCTAAAAAGGTCTAAACAATGGCGGCGGCTTCAAAGTCGCCGACAGCGGAACAACAGTCGTAAACGGGAAAGAAATTTTGCACAAGTTAAGGCGTAAAGCTTCGGCTACACCTACGCGATTTATCAGAAGGGCTAATAGCCAAGTGTAACAAGTGACATTTTCGAATAGATTTTGACAGCAAACAATGTATGAGATGTCACTTGAAAAAGTCACGTGGTTTTTATAAAGTCAAATGTCATCCCATACATTTTTTATTGTCGGAAGTTTCTATCATTGCATTTGGCTATTGGTCCAGGAGTAACTACCACGTAAAACGAATGCGTCAAGATAAGATAATGCTTTATGTTACATTCCCGTGTCTGAAGCTGGTCAGTGTCAACTTCTGCTGCTAAAGGAGTAGGTACCAATGGAACGTATGATTTTGTACTATATCGTGGGTTTGGTTGTTATTGTGATTGTTATTTGTATGCTGTGCACATCGACTAACTAAATATAAATGTAGCTTATCGACACATCCAAAATTGTGGACTTATTTCATAGGCTACAATGATTACAACCCGCAATAAGGGCAGTTTAATTGATTCGAAAACGTTCAAACCTTCACAATGATTTTCCAATGTCACTGAATCTGAATATTGCAGTGCTATAGCAATATACCACGCGGGGGCGTCAGGCTTCGCATCCCGCGTTATATCTGCGTAAGTTTGACTGCAACGTTAAGCGTAACTACCTTTTGTGTAACAGTTATAGCTGCGCCGGCGCACGCACTAGAAGACCAAGCAATTTAGTTTAGCGTCGTATCTTAGATTTAGTCATAAAACCCATACAATTGTAGCAACGTTCTCTGGCTTACACCGTTGTAATTATGGTTACAACTTAAAAATCTCATCTAGGTGTAGGTACTTAGATAAATTAGGTATATAAAACCAATGATATTAGGAAATCTGTGGGTGCCATAGAACTATATACATACAATCAAGCGAAAATTCTAGCCTTTTCTTCAGAATAACTGGTAATTTACACCTAGATACCAGTTTTAGTTTATTGAATTAGTCCTATGTACTTAGCTACTATAGTTTTATGCCATTATGCCATACATTTGTTATCACATGGTAAGACTTTTTATTTTACCTATTACTCTTGACCTCAAGACTTGCGCAGGCAAGGATGAGTCTACGATGGTTCTTCTCTTTTTCTTTGCATTTTGAAATGCTGTGACACTTTACCATAGAATAAGTTATATAAAATTATAAATTCTGCATACGTAATAGGAACAATGTCCTACTCAATTACATTTGATTCAATTGTATTCGAAACAGATTCGGGGCACAGAAGCCATCGTGGCATCATCGATGACTTAATTCTGATTAGCATACCTACATAAAAAGTAGGTATACATCCTAGTTCCTGGTACTTTGATATTGATTAATTGTTACAATCAACACCGCTCTATCTTGCAAATGTAATATAATAAACATGAGTATAATAAACATATTATATAATAAACAATATAATAAACCTCATTCTTATTTTAAGACTTTAACGGAAATAGACATGGAAGTTGACTTGGTTTGGTTGATGGTAGGACTTTGTTTAAGTCCGCCTGGCTAGCTACCACCATCTTACCTAAGTCTGTCATCATAGCAACAATTCTTAAAAAATGTTGTGTTCCGGCATTTAGAGGTAAGATAGCCAGTTCCTCAGTTAGTTGAGGATTCCGGATGAAGTGCCCTTACACCTTCGGCCTTATCATAACTTGAAAAATCAGGTGAGATGAAGGTTAAGTACCTGCCCGTCGTGATATATAAAAAAGTCTTTGATAGTTTACCGCGGCACCTACCTATATGTCTTCCATCTGATCAAGTTTAAAGAAGTAAATACGAGCCATTAATTTCACTCAACATTTAGCCCCAATCTAAGCAAAGCCTGTTAAATAGGAGAAAAACCTTAAGAGTTTTATGTCGCAGATCCACCACGCTCGATGATGGTACATTCACTAATCCACTTTGGATCCGCGTGATTTATATATATAGATATATAAACCTTATCGCGAGACTAAAACATACTATTCGTTATGTTTCTACTAGCCACCCGAACCCAGATATTAAAAAAAAATGTGACCTTCAAATATATTTCACGCAATCAACCTCCAACTTCTCATCCACTTTCATCATCTACCATACCACTGAAACCGTACCAGCTTTAGAATAATGAGCACCTTGGGATGCCTAATATCCAAGGCTTTTACACAAAAACAGACAGACAACACCACAGACAATTGTCATGGGAAGTAGGTGAGGTGACTAAGCATTACACGTTTAAGCCGTGATTTCAGATCCGCAACTTTACCTGAGCGACAAATGGTAGCTAAGTAGCTTTTGTATTATCTCCGTTTATAATTTATTTTTTTATTAATTTATTTATTAGGAAGACCAAAAGCTTTATAAAACTTAATAACAAATTAATTGATTAAATTGTTTTTATTTATATATTTTTTAATTTAGAATACATCTTTCTAAATATCGAATTCGTTAATATAACACAACAATTCTAGAATTGTCATTATAGTGACAGAATTAGGTAAGATGGTGGTAGGTAGCCAGGCGGACTTAAACAAAGTCCTACCAGCAACCAAACCAAGCACAATATATTGTTCTTCCCATGGGGATCGAACCCGGGACATCTGGATCTGAAATCAGTGGGTTGAACCACTAGACCACAGAGGCGGTTAAAATCTAAACAGAAATGTAAGCTCTGTAGTTAGGAAAGGAATTTAAGACTATTCTACAGGTATAACAGCAAAACTTACACTTACCTACTATGATAAATCAGAGCAAATCTAAGTCCAAAATGCTTCTCATTACATTTTTTTTTAATGGCTTCCCAGAAGTTGAAAAGCTTTGGCATTTGCGCGCACCGACGGAAAACAGTAAAGTGCTTAACGCCGGACTTTGGCAGTGTGTTTTAAAGGAGCTTTACAAAAAACTTAAAATGTTGTCCAATCAACATTACGAATCTTCTCTATGAATGAAGATGGTCCATATATAAGTATGTTATTTATGTGACACATTTAAGCTTATAAGTTTGCCCACCTGCTGGCATATTAATATGGTATCTAATTGCATATAGTTAAAATATTGTCTCTTTAAAACGGTAATAACCTTATAATTGCACTCGTTAATGTAAATTTGTTAACATTAGAGATTTAATTACGTAATCCAAGTCTAAACATTATTAATAACGACACTATAAGCATCGATTTAAACCTTCATTCATGTATTCAGAAGGTATACATTTTTCACATATTCATCATGACCATCATAATTTTAGCTCCTAAACCTAAGAACATGATTAGACTCCCTCAAACAACGCCACAAATAGCCATTCTAAGTCCATAGGTCCGTATCACAGTATTCGCTGTCGCTGACCCATTGAGTTCATATTATTAAAAATAACATTGTAAAAATTCAGAACTATTCAAAAAGTCGCCATCTGAAGACTGCACCTTATAGATCCATCGTAAAGTACACCTCACAACAAACAATAGACGTATTAGAGACAAAGTCAGGTGATACCGCGTTATAACATAATACCATCATGTTCTCAAGTCATCGACTTCATAGATTCGGGTACAGGCAGTGGTGTAGAAAGCTCTCTCACTTCATTTATTTCCAAGTCTAATCGGAGTGGATTTATGTTAAAATCATGACGACATTCTAGAGGAAGAAAACATATTGTGCTAACCCAAACGCGAATTAAATGAAGATGCGATGCTGTTGATAAAGCCATAATAAAAAGACCCTGTACAACTTATTAGGTACCTACTAATCTATAAGTTTAAACAATGATTAGATTTACTCATTTTTAAAATTGAACCCGTGATATCGATTACATTGCGATATCACGACATAGTTTTGATTCGATAAGACCCATAATGACCCTATAAAAAGGCTTACCCTGTTCTTCCCATTATATTATCGTAATTGTCCACTGTTTGTCAATCCAGGTTTACGATGAAAAAGCAACTCAGTTTACTAATGAGTAAAATAAGGATATTTATCCATTATCCATTTACTTTTTTTTTTTTTGCACGACAGAGAGACGCTTGGCCTTCATCTCACCTGGTAACAAGTTGAGATAAGGCCGAAGGTGGAGGCGCACTTCACCCGGAATCCTCAACAAACTGAGGAACTGGCTATCTTACCTCTGAATGCCAGAACACAACATTTTTTAAGAATTGTTATTATGGCGACAGAATTAGGTAAGATGGTGGTAGCTAGCCAGGCGGACTTAAACAAGATCCTACCACCAACCAAACCAAGCACAATATATTGTACTCCCCCTGGGGATCGAACCCGGGACCTCTGGATCTGAAATCGGTGGGTTGAACCACTAGACCACAGAGGCGGTTAAAATGTATGTAACCAATACATAATTAATAAGCAAGGGTGACCCAGCGCACGGTAGCTAACCACGCCTCTTGCAAAGGTCAACAAAATGTCGGATAGAGATACGAACTTACACCCCTCGCTTTTGTAGCAATACGGGTTTTTTTGTTATTTCATACAATTAAGAGACGGAACCAGCAAGTAGCCCAACCGATGTTGATTGCATCTCTTGCCTATAAAAATACGTTATTGCGTAGGTCACTTCCACAAAGAACATAGCCTACACGGCACTGCATTGCGATCGTCAACTTGAGGCATAAAGGTGTTAAGTCTTGCGTGCTCGTAATTTCACAGGCAACCATATCCTTCAAATGGGAACACAGCAATGCAATGCTGCTTGGCGGCTGAAATAGGTATGGTGGTAGTAGTCCCTGGGCGAGCCGTTTTACAAGGGGCTCTACTAGGTGAACTTCAAAATGGTTTGCTAAAGTTAGAAATGGAAAACATTTGAATCAGCACCAGCGTCGGTTTTTTCAATCACAAACACTTTCAGAAAGAGGGTTATTGGCATTTTCAGGAAAGGCTCGCACAATCAAGACCGTTTATTTGGCCAGGCAAACCTCAGGTTAAGCTACTCGTATATTTCCTAGTCGTTCGCCTCGGACTGAGATCTCGCGATGTCTCAATACCTCATCCTTGCCCAGGCAAGCGTAAAGGTCAATAGGTTAGTTGTTTATTTACTAGTAGTTTATTTACTCTGACCTGAGATTTAGCGATGTCTGGTTTGCGTTAGGCATTTCATCACGGAGATCATCACACAGAAACAAACTTATTAACACTATGACAAACAGTCAACCTGACCTTAAACGGTTACCGTCGCCTGAGTGGTATTTCATTAATCCTTACTCTGACAAACTTTTTCTCAATGTCACTTTAATTTTTGATGAATAAAAAATACAATGCTTTTTAAATCAATCACCAACTTGCCTATGAAGCGTAGGCGTTGTAATTATAGTAAAACCTTAATATTTTGGAAACGCTGAGTTTCAGTTTCATTGGTCTAAAATAGAATAATAATGTGATGTGCTTTTTTTGTTAAATGTAGCCAGCCGTTTGACCACACATGAAAAACAAGTAAAGCTTTAGATGGAGCAAGCTAAAGCGTAAAGGAACCTATTACTTCCTAAGACTCCTAACTCGTACCTACTGTTGCGGGAAATCAAACGATAGCAATGAGTTCCATACTTTAATTAATTCATTTATTGTTATTATTATTTTTATTATCATTATATAATGATAGGTGAGCAGCACTGACTATATTCATGCTTAGCTATATAAAGCTCCAGTAGAATAAACCAGCTGTTTAAAAACTTCTGTAGCATGACGACCGATCTTTCGTTCTAGGCCAGAGGTCGCGCACAACGTTCGTGAAAGCTTTAATCCAGTCTATTATTTAAATCCATATCTAATAAGAGCGCTTGTTTGTCGGTCTGTCCGGTTGAAAGGAGATTAATGAATTGGTAAATCGGAATGTAATCGTGACCGTATGAGGAAAAGATATGATGTGGTTTTGTTAGATTTCGTTGGCGGCAAAAAAATTGCATCGGGTTTATGTATTGTCTCTTAACTCCATCTTGTTAGTCCTTTTATGTTAATATCCGTGTTTGATTAAAGCGTCTATTGACTGAATATAAACGTAACTCACATGACTATTCAAATTGTCTCACATTTATTTTCAATGTGTTATCTATATTCACCGTGTTACCAGTACCTAACCTAGTAGACAAACTAAAATTTCCTGCAGAATAATAAATTATTTTATCGCAACTTTTGACATTTTATGCGACTGATATTTATTTCTGTTGATCAAATCGATAAGAATAAGGGTTGCACCGTCATCTGAGCAGATGTTCCCCATCCGATATCAGAAATTAATTCTCGAATAACATTTATATCTAAAAGGACATCTGCATATCGATTCCAACCAGTCATCTCGCAAATCGCGCTCTTTGAAACTCATTCAAATTATTTGTACAATTCCTTCCATTCATTCTAATTCCGAATTTGAATCAAGAACGCTACGTCATGCATCCTATGTTACACATTTTGATTGTGCTATTTTATTTTAAATTCTATTGGCTTCGGAATAAAGGTTGTTCGTAAATTTATATAAGTTGTTTTAGAACGTGAGATTTCAAATTCGTTGATGAGGGTTAACTACGGGATTGGTGAAATATTTTGTCACAACAATTTGTCACGGTCTGTCAAAAGTTGCGTGTCAGGATGACGCGTCACGCGACGTCCCACCGAGAGAACGAATGAATTGTATCGATTATACACAATAAATCATTCGTTTATCGATAATCGATAATCAGAGTCCCAGATCAAAGGTGCGAGCCCTGCGTATGACAAAATATGAAAAATTATAAAAAGGTAAAGGACACATGCCCTCTTTTTTGCAGATCGTTTTTAGGTGCCCCTATTTTGTGGAACAAATTATCGATTAACTTTTTTAACGGTTCAGGTACTACCTCAACCGTTAAAAATGTTCTAAGTTTAAAATTCAAATAACATACCTACCTATACAATTAAACTGACTTTCGAGTTACCTAAGGACCGTTACAATCGGTCTTATAAGGTAACTCAACAATTATATATGTATCAAATTAAATACCTATCCTTCCAAGACACATTTTGTTGATTAACTTTATCCATGAAGCTATTCTTTGGTGTCAGAGACAAACACAACTTCACACTAAGAGAAATATTTTCGCACATTGAAAGCGTACGACAAAAAAGTTCTATCAAACAAGGAGTTTTAGTAGTGCCGAATGTTGTATGTTAGGAAATAGCCAAAGCGCGCGGAATTTCAGATTTCAAATGTTGCAAATCTTTTTGAATGTTTGGAGATTTGTTGGTCCTTCGCGCTCAAAAATTAGTACAAACATACCCAGCAAATTAAGCACAGATATAGTTATTGATCATAGTTAAAGTGCAGTATAACAAGCTGTGGAACTTTTTGCCGCCCTCAGTCTTTCCTGCTACTTAAACCATGGGTTTTTGAAGGTGTCTCCTAGGCCATCGTCGGCCACATCGTCACTTAACATCAGGGGACACATTTTTTTTTATAATTTACCAGTGTTTAGCCAGTCAAACGCTGGTAAATTATTTAACAAAAATCTCTTAAGAGTGTGGCCTGGCCTTAAACCACAATTTACAAAACCGTCATTCACAACGAGTAGGGTAGATGCGTAACTCGGTAGCGGCGGTGAACTCAATTTAACCGTCGGACATGGTTATTATAACCGTTCTAACGCGGTTACACGGCTTGAACATACAAATTAGAGTAATGGACTTGTTATTGGATAAACAAACAGACATTAACATAGTTTTAGATGTAGCCTGGGGGGCTTATTAAGTGTTTGACGTTATAATTTAAGAAACTAGCTTTCTGTATTCAAGTAATATCGAGTTAAACTTAAGTAGCATTCCATACCCCGAAAGTATCAACGGGATGCATAGGGGGTGAGGGGGGGATTCACCATAACAACGCTTGGCAGGCGTATTGTTGTAAAGATTGAGTTCTTCACAACGTGAATGCTGCTGCAGCAAATCTCTTTAACAAGACCTATATGTAAGATTGTTTACGCCTAAAAGTAAACATTTAGATCATCCATCATTTTAGTGTAGGTGTGCTTTATATCTTAGTGGTCTAATACCACCTGGCTAACGATCCACCACTTTTCTGCAAAGTCCGGTGCTGAACGGTTTTCGATTGGTTCCCGATAGAGCCATTGGATAGTTCGCCGTCAGACCTCATCCTTCTTCAGGCCAAGTGCTAAAAAAGCCTATAAATCTAGAGCAAATGCGCAAACACATTATTATCAAAGAAAAAAAAACAAGCAAACACTCAGGTAATTTTGAAACAGAAAATAAAATTATCAAAATGAACATTTTCCTGCTATTTAGGTAAACACGAACCCGCCAACTATATAAGAGAGATAAAATCAGTGATTAAATTGAATAAACGCCTTACTTCAATTATAAATCGGACACTTACATTTAAATACTTACTGCTACTTCACAATTAATTGTCACTTACTACCTTAGATTTAACTGATATTATAGGATGGACCCACCAAGGGCCTGACCACAACACAACGTCTTATAGCATTCTCGTTTTGATATTACATTATTTTTGTCTCGTTTTTTTCTACACTGGATAGATGGTGACAAAAGTAAAGTAAAATCGAAACAAGAATTCTATAAGAGGTCGTGGAACTCCCCAGGATCATAATTAACGCCAGTGTATTCGCCAAACTGCAAAAGTAGAGTTAAACTTAAAAGATAAAGATTAAGTTTATTTATTCAGAAAAAGGTACAGCTGGTACATATTTAGATATTCTATAGTAAAATCGTAAGGAAGTTCTTGTCCCCTACACTAGGACTAAAGCCTTTATTGTAGGGTCACAAGGACTGCCATGGGTCCGTGTTATTTAGGCATATAAACTAATTGGTAACTTGGTTACTGTATCCATTCCTTTTTCGGCCACGATTCTGGTAGCTCTCTCAGCTCAGTTGGAAGTAGGATTCCCATCCCGGACAAGCATTTGTGTGAACATTATAGATGTTTATTCTGTGTTTAGGTTTTATATTATATCATAAGAACGTATAAACACTAACAAAAATTCAGGTTAGTATTAATATTCTCCGTGAGTTCCTATATAACAAGCATTTCTAATATTTATTAATATAAAATATTGACGTGATCATAATGATGATCATAATGTGCCGATCGTGGCTTAAGAACTCAGCCCACGGATGTCGTAAAAACTAAAGGAGCCCTGGTGGGCATGATGAAAGAAGCGCAGAAGCTTTTCTGGACTTATTATGGTTAATAAGTCCAGAAAAGCTTCTGCGCTTCTTTCATCATGCTTAGTAGGCACCAAGCGTGATGAAAATGGGTATTATTCGCGCGTACATTATTATCGCGATAATTTCAGAAATGCTATTTCAAAACCAATTCAAGAACATATAAATGAGCCGACATTATATTTCTGACATTGACATTACGCGATTCACAATGATCCCATTTCAAATTCGTAACAGCCGCTTCTACTTAAAATAAAAATGAAATAAATCACTCATAATAACAAGATGAAATATGATTAACTGGTTAGCATACAGATGAGCGTGAATGTGTAACCAATGTCAAACATACCGGTCCTTATCTACTTAATATACAGGTTGAGCTTTTTTGAGGGCTCTCTGAGATTTCAATCTAAAAGGCTATAGTTTTGGAAAAGTTTGATTGGAGTTACAGGCTCAAAAAATATTAAAATTATATCGGCATTTATAGTAAACTAAGTTCGAATGAAATAATTTTCAACAGTCAACTTATTCTATATAAATTGTAGGTATACAATATTAGGGTGGATTTAAAAATGTCTGCATTTACGCTGTATTATGTATGACGCTAATGTCTTTAAGAAGAGAGTAAATATTATATACTTTCTAGGTAGGCTTGATCCATCGTAGACCTCATTCATTCCTGTCTAAGTTTCAAAGTCAAGAACCGACCTATTATAAATAAGGAAGTAACTATAACCTCTGTAGCTATGGGCAACCGTTAAAAGTTTTTTTTATTTCTTGACTTCACTCTCTCAAATCTTGGTTGGTTTCTTAGAGTAATTCAATAAATCTCTAACCCTAAAATAACTCTCGAAGAAGAGCAGCAGTTTTAGTACTATCTACCTTTTCTGCAATCACCAATCCGCCTGGCAAACGTGGTGATTATGGCAAAACCCTCCAGCTTTGGAGGAAGCTCTGTCTAGCAGTTGTTTCTAATTTATGGCCTGATGATGATGATGAAACGGTTAATGCCCATGCCGGTAACTACCCATTTTGATATATCCACCCTGTAGATCGTGGAAATAAAAATACGTGACCAGGAGCATAACGAATGACGCCTATCAAAACCAAATCAGATACAAAAATTATGTTCCTTTACGCTGTTGTGAACCAGTCATCATCAACTAGCCCCTGAGGTTTCCATTATACTACTCATAATAGGACTTTTGTAGGTAGACTAAGCCACATCTACAAAACTTCTTCTTCAACAAACCATCAACCAGCTCGAAAAACATTTAACGATGTGGCCTAAGATGATGCACGCTTGAATCCTTTCAATTCCCTAAGTCGCCTTACGTAATCTGCGAGCTGATTTTGGTTGACCCGCCACGGCAAAAAAACTACCAAAATGGTAGTAATTCGTCGATCCCAGTTGGTGTGGCCCGATTCACACAGATAGCTTTCCGCTGCGCCCGCGCAGTTCCCGCGCTATTACTTATTCGCGACGCTCACTTATACTACCACCATTTGTGAGAACGACCGCCGCCTCCTGATCAAGTGTTTGATCTTTTAAAACCGACTGGAAAAGGGAGGCTGTTGAATATCTTTCATTTAGATTTTACGTACAACATACTAAGTATAAGTTTTATAATTTATATTTTAATCATTGAAAGGAAATAATTCTTCGGTTCCGGTCTTAGATAAAATATAAATAAAGGATATCGCACGCCTTACTACACTACACTACACTGCGAAAATAGTGTATTTTTAATCATGCGAACCATCGCATGATAAAAACTACCAAGTTAAAGATAGCAAAATAGTTACTGCTTTTCAAAACTAATAGCAATTTCGAAGCAGAAGCACCTGAGGTTTCAGCAAGCACCAATACTGCGGTCACCAACCCGCCTACAAAAAATATAATAATTAAATAGATTATATGTTTATACATTCGAGGATTTATCTCTACCCCTAGTTAGAGCGTAGATCTTTATGATAATCATACCTAATAGAAATTAGTCAGGGGCACGTCCAAATAATTCATTCGGCACCGTGTTTTAACCTTTACTGTATTATCACCTTTAATACACCTTTACTGCAATCGCCTGCCGAGCGAGGGGATTATGGCAAAACCCTGCCAAGTTTTTGGAGGAAGCTCTGTCCAGCTGTTGAAGCTGAAGGTAAGCCTAATAAAAATAAGTACAATCTTATACCTCATTAACAAACTTAAACCCATTTCTTTTGTTATTTCATGAAAACAAATCGTCATTACAATTATCATGCTAGCAATTTCCCACAGTTACCTGAATAAACTGCAAGCAACAATAGAATCCATAGCGCTGCGCACACGCACCCGACCTCATATCTCATGACATTCAAACGTCAAAACAAAGATCTGGATCGCATCGTAATTTATATGCTATTTGATTACTCATCACTACAAAGTCACGGATTGATCAATCACGAATCATATAAAGCAATCGTATTATAGTCCCTCTGTAAAACAAATCAAGTTTCTATGAAATATATCTATGAAACCTCGGTTTAATGAATGTTGATGATAGGACCTAGTTCCCATCATCCCGCGGGTGTTCCTAAAATCCCTACGTCTATAGAACTCATCTCAGTGTAGGTTTTATTTAGGTACGTGAAAGTACTTATCATTACGTGGATTTTCCTACAATATTTCTTCTCTAGGACCCTTGTGCAGAACATTGTTTCTGGAATTTCGAATGAAAACCCCTAGTTAGCACTGTAAGTTGATTGCCAGTCAGTCAAACGACCACGCTTTTTGAGCTCCTCGAATTTTTGGCACTTTGGTTCTCTTGACTTCGAGGCTTGCCTGGGCAAGATACTCTATGATGGGCGAGCCTTCCCAGAATATGCCAATGAAATTTTTTTTTTCGTAGGGCCGTTAAGGGAGGACTTAGGGAAGTTAGTGGAAACACAAAAAAAAATTGTAACATGTTTAGAAACTTTTTACTCGTTATTATTTTTAAATAAAATGTTCAGAATAAGCAAGTGGCCAGTATTATTTGAAAAAAAAAATCTTATGGCCGGACGTAAGTAGAAACACAAAAAAAATCACATGTTTAGAAACTTTTTACTCGTTATTATTTTTTAATTAAATGTTCAGAACAAGCAAGTGCAAACTTGGTGATAAAAACTTTTAGATATTTAGCATTGTATATTTCATACTGATATGACCCAAAATAAAAAAAACATCTCGTTATCAATGAATTTTCATAACCTTTTTCTGCCCGCACAGCGCGTTAACAATGGATTTCCATACACTTATCCGCCCGCATATTAGTATAACAGTAATGACATACATTTAGCCACTTTTTTTTTTAAACAAGACACTTTCCGAGTACTTAGTATAAATTTAATTGTTAACCTCTTTCATTACCAGGTAGCCAATAGTGTAATAAATAGGAAGGTGTAACATTCATTAGGTACGTGTTTACTTGCGTAACGTGTCCTGATCAAACTGAATGACGCTTTTTAGGGTTGTATTTCCGTACCCAAAGAGTGCCAACGGATCTTTATTACTAAGCCTCCTTGTTCCGATCGTCTGTCTGTCATCGCGCTGTATCTCATGGACCGTAATAGGTGTTTTTTTACTTGACATTTGGGTTGCATCTCTCGGTGTGAGACTCTGTGAGACTCTGAATTGTGCTCCAAGCCTGGTGAAAATATTATTAGGTTTATTTACAGATAAAAAATCTGATGATCTCCATGGACGATCTAAACGTATGAGACCTAGCTGGGTACTAGGTGGGTATGCCTAGACACGGGATATGCCGATCAGTAGACCTCTGACCCAGGGTCCCGTCATCACTCATCACGATCCAACAAATGCACCTGTTAACCCTACTCGCGTTATCTTAGGGATGTCTCGTACCAGTTCAAAATGAATCTTGACTTGAGAAAAAACGCCGAAGCATATGGTTTCGTCAGTTAGATAGCCACTACTTAAACTCCTCTAAATCTTGCTGTAATCACCGCGATTGCCAGGCGGATTGATGATCGCAATATTTTTTTTTGGTAGGAAGTTGCTGCCGCTCTTTTGCTGAGATCTTTTGGTGTTTTATTCTCCAACAATCGTACTACTTCAAAAGATGGTAATTTTTTTGGAGAGTATGTATGATGTTTGTACCATTGTCTATTTCGTTAGCTGTTATATGTTATACTTTAACACTGTGTGTTAGTAAAACCCTGAAGTTTAAAATGTTGCAGTCAGGCTTTCGTTTTTTCAACATTCAACTAGTTTCACAATTATTAACTTTTGGTACTGCCAATTTGAGTACCTACCTATTCATATAGGAACCGCTTTTAAATTCAGAGTATCGATTGCAAGTGGCAACCCTGGGTTCCATAGAGTATTCCCACGAGCACCATAGAGCCATCTACGATAATGGGTGTTGGCGGCAAATGACAGAGCGCTGCGTTCACACGCCGGAGCGGATCTGGAGTAAAGTGTGGTCCGCCCGCAATTATCGATGCGATATTGTTGTCGGCGCATCACCTTCGGCGCATCACCATCAGCCTTTGTCGATACCAGAATCATCATCGCTATCATCACTTTCCGCTAATTTACCCCCAACTAGTTATGAGCATATCGAAATGTTAAATTACTTTCAATTAGAAAAATATTCGAGGTTATATTTTCAATCATATTTATCTTAATCAAATCAAGCTTTTAGCACTTTGGGCACGCTTCCGTCTGGTACTGGTCTGGAACAGTTGAGTTACCTATAGGCCGTTTGTTACGGTCCTAAGGTAGTCTGACTAATTCCTTTGTACATAGTTAGTTTAATTGTACATTTGATTGATTATAGACTAATTCCAAAGAGTAAAAAAAAAAAACTTAGCATCTCTTTCTCTATCATCTCTTTGTCTGTATGTTTTTTTTTTCGTAAAAAAACCGTCTAGGTCTACCAACTGAAAACTTGTGTCATCCATCGATTCTCATATTATTATATTCTGTATCGAAGTCTGATAATAGTAACAATAACTATGTAAAATAGTTTCCAAATTAGGAATATCAGTTTAATTAAACAAATTAATCTTGAGATGGTACAGCGATAACTACATGACAAAGTTTTTATCTTGATTTTCGCGAATGGATACCTCGATTATTTGTCAAGAGCATTTTGTTTTTCAGCTTGAAATAACGTAGCCCACCAATCAAAACTGGACTTTAAATCAGGCCAACAGAGTAGAGATTCGTGTTCATGTGATTTTCGAGTGTGTGTCAAAAAAATAAGTCTGCAAGTGCAATTTTAATTAAGTCATTTTACAGGGGATGCATCCGTTGATTCGAGTTTCACGCACCGATACGTCAGGATTCGGCGCAAGCGCATGTCATACGCACCCATGCGCGCGCATATTCCAATTTTAAAAAATCACCAAGGTCGATGACTTTAATTAAATGATTTAGTTTATCATAATCCGTCTCGGAATAAATCAGATTCGCAATATCTTATTGTGTTCAACCTAATTATCTTGAAATCACTCCCATGACAAGTTACACATTATTTTAAAGGTCTCCTGACATTGATCTGCGAGTTTTTTGCCGGCAAAAAGTCGTGTAGATTGTTATCAAAACGATAACGAGTCCAAAAAAAAGGTAAAGGAGGTTACATTTATTTTTATGTTATCATTGAATTTATCGAAAATGCGATTTAACCCGTTTCGAAATTAACATCGACGTGCGTTAATTAGGCTTGTTTACGGGATAACTGCTGTTTGGAATGTTTAATGAGTAATTTTGGCGCTTAGCTTGAAGTTGGATACGCAATGATGAGAACGCAGATCTGATTGTAAGTGAACACTTTAGGAATGCGAAAGCACCAAAATAACTACTCGAAAATGTTTCATAATCTTATAAAATCAAATTTGCAGCGTTGTGGATTGTAAATTAGTATCATTATACGCAACCTACTCCTTGCATTGGAATTCTTATACCCGAGGGTCGTTATAACCGCCTCTGTGGTCTAATGGTTCACCCACCGGTGTCAGATCAAGAGATCCCGGGTTCCATGCCCAGGGAGAGTACAATATTGTGCTTGGTTTGGTTAGTAGTAGGACTTTGTTTAAGTCTGGCTAGCTACCATCTTACCTAATTCTTTTTTTAGTTCGAGTTAAGATAAGCCAGTGGCTCAGACTATTGAGAGGTGAGAGGAAGGCCAAGCGCTTCCCCGTCGTAGAAAATGATCTCTACATAGGATGATAGCACGAAATCGAACTCTATCTTCGGCTGCTTGTAGAACATCGTAGACGTATGTGCCGAGTGTAGCGGAGTACATTGGTACTCCGCTACACGAGGCCGTAGCCCTTAGTCTGTTCTGCTTGGTATTCGGAAAAATAATGTCCAGAGGAAGTGTACAGGTTGAAATGACGATAATGTGAGGTTCCAAAACCGTTTGTTACGACCCTACGGCTCGTACAATACTGAGATACAATAAACCGCGCGTATCGTTGGCGACATCGTCCTTTCTGTACATTTTGTGCTATGCGGGCCGCGTAATGCCAAACTCATGTGCAAAATCTACCATTTGACGTCATTTAGAGGCTCAATATCTATCGCAAAACTGTGTTCATTTATATTGTATATTTTTATTTACGTACGCTCTAAGATTAATACTGAACTCATAAAGTGACGCCACCTGGTACCATAAATCAGATGCCTTAACTCTATGCACAACATGTATTTGAAATGGGTAAGTTCTTTCCCTCTGTTTGAGGATCACACAGAAGTAAAGAGGTGCACTCTCGCGCACCGATGGAATAGCAACCTGTTTGGCCAGAAATAGGATAACATACAGACTTTTGTCACCTACCAAAGATCAACGATTCCGCAGAATTTATTTAGATTTTATTCTTATTGGTGTAGGATGTAATAACCCTAGTATCATATAATGGTTGTTTTTTTTAAATTGAAGCCATATCATCAAAAGGTAACATTGCACTGCCATCAAATTTGAAGCTATCATTATAATATTTGTCTAATGAGGTTTCTAGTCACTTGTTATGGAAGCTGGTTAAAATCAATTCATTCAATTGCATTCTACCTGAAAATCGAGTTCTTAAAAACGCTCTATTCCACTCTAATCCATGAAACAAATCCATCGGTGGATCTGTTTCTACTTTTTGTTCCACTCTCATCCATCACAGGATCTGTTTCCACTTTTTGTTTGACTCTAACCCATCAATGGATCTATAAACATGTTAGGAAGGGAGATAATTTACAGGGACTTAACCCCCTTAACTATCTAGAGTATAAAACAAAATGAGGTAGTTTGTATTTACGCGGTGCGGTTGACCGGCGCGCGCGCATCTTTCCGATCTAATTTAGAGCGCGCGCGACGATGAGCGGCCGATAGCGAGCCCCGCTGCGTGATTTACTCGATGGCGATTCGCTGACTTTTATGCTTTATACTAAGGACGTTATACTCCCAAATATTAAGTAAACAAATACCTTTCTGCAAATAGCTGCGCAATATTGAACTTGTTGTCAGCATCCTTGCGGTTCCAATTCTGTCAAGATCTTCTCTTTTTGCTTACAACCTGCATGAACCTTTTGCTTTTAACTAAGAAAAAAAAAAGACTCATGATATTTACCTAATTGAGGATACACCGCTAATCATTACTCAAGGCGTGTCCTTATACAATATTTATATGCAATATTTAACTTGTTGTCAGCATCCTTGCGGTTCCAATTCTGTCAAGATCTTCTCTTTTTGCTTACAACCTGCATGAACCTTTTGCTTTTAACTAAGAAAAAAAAAAGACTCATGATATTTACCTAATTGAGGATACACCGCTAATCATTACTCAAGGCGTGTCCTTATACAATATTTATATGCAATATTTAACTTGTTGTCAGCATCCTTGCGGTTCCAATTCTGTCAAGATCTTCTCTTTTTGCTTACAACCTGCATGAACCTTTTGCTTTTAACTAAGAAAAAAAAAAGACTCATGATATTTACCTAATTGAGGATACACCGCTAATCATTACTCAAGGCGTGTCCTTATATCTGTATCTTTTGAGGATCGGCTGATCCTCCGACTACCTCCAGGAGGTACCAGGGAGTAGTAGGAAGGCACATCCAAATAAATATTTGGCCCAAGCCCACTGTTTGCTGGCATTCTATATGTGATGAATCACAAACCCTACACTGCTTAGCGGAATGGCATGTGTTACTGGCTTATTCGAACCGACAACCTCCGAAACGGAAGGCAGGTAACACATCTCATAGAATATAGAACATAACACAGAATAAACAATATAACATAGAAATTGCGTGTTATCGCCATCTTCGCACAAACTAGATTCTTAATAATTATTGCTCTCCACGTGTGGTAATTAATGAAATAACTTAGTGCCATAAAAACAAGTTGTTCCATTACAAAAGAGGTACCTAATCATTGACTTGAGACAAGACACAACTAATGATGAATCATGAACTTGCTGTACCGATCAGTACCTATGCCACATACCTATGCCTACAGTTCACACGCGCTTTCTGGCCGCAAACGGTTGGTGGTAGGACTTTGCTTAAGTCTACCTGGCTAGCTACCATCATCTTAGCTAGCGTTGTCGCCATAACAACAATAATACAATTGTTGTGTTCCGGCATTTAGAGGTAAGATAGCGAGTTTCTCAGACTGTTGAGGATTGGTGTGGAGTGCGCTTCCACCTTCGGTGTTATCAATTAAAAATCAGGTGAGATGAAGGCACTTCCCCGTCGGACAATAAAAAATTAAAACATCTAAAGAAACTGTTTTCTATATACATATTTTAGTACAAACTTCAAGCAGAAAAACTCAAAACACAAATAAGCAAATATGTTCATAACTCATATTTGTCCCAGGTGGGGTTCAAACTCACAACCAACAGCTCAGAAAGCAGAATTACCAGCTGAGATGTGAACACAAACTCGTACCTGCGCATATCACATCCACTGTCATTAACCATTCATACATAAGACATGACATGAGCTTACTTCGAGACTGATGGGCTTTTCCGTAATAGCCACGTTTGGCGGGTGGATTTGTAATCGCGTATCGTATCTTGTTCAGGAAATTGTATCAGTCTGCCAGTTCTATTTTATCGTAAAATAACCTACTAGAATTTCTACCTACTCTGAGTAGTAGGAGTTCCTGCTAAATAATAACATGTTACAAATCAACTCTTTATTGTAATGTTAACTCAATGGTGGTGCTCTCTTATAACGTAGAACTTAAATATTTTTTTCTCATCTACGAAGTCTTAAAAGATTTGTGACAAACGCTACAGGGCCTAGAATAATGTGTCACAAATCTTCAAATAGCTCAATGTATCAGATTAAACATGCTTACAAGCATTTGGTATTGTAAATTAAAATGTATGGGTAACGCACCATCAATATTGATTACGTGGCGATCGTGATGCCCTGGCTCTGCCAAGAATTCTCAATTTAGCAGGGCAACATTACATTACGGAGGCACAATTTTACATCTCTAATCGAAAACTCCATAGTCAAACATTAAAGAGCACTGATTCTATTTGGTATTTATTCGAAAATAGAACGCAAGAATTATGACAATTTATTTTATTTTAAACATTCAAATTAGAACGCGCTACGCGACCGGCCAGTGCTGCACCATGAAACCAGTAGCAAGTATTTCAAAACGATTAAGCGATATTTAATCGTTACAAAAGAAAACCAATAACATGCACCATGCTCCTCTAAATTAACAAGTAAATGACTGATTGGAAAATGGTCTGTCTCGGTCACGGCGTATTAACACTGAATTGGGTTTCTGAGGCAATTTTTCAGTTGGATATTAATTCATGTTGGACGATAAGAGCCACAATATTGCTTTGTTTTTAATCACATTTTCTGTGAGTGATTTAATTTATTTCTCGATTTGATGTTGTTGTTTCATCTAGTGTTTTTCTGTGCGGATAATTTGTAAATATTTCTTCAATACATCTTATCATAGGTGCCTACATTTTCTGGATACAAGATTTTATATCACAAGTGCAAGAAAACAGTATCTAAAGATAGTTTTCTCTTTTCCAGATGAACCAAAAGTGCAAAGTGTGCGGGGAGCCAGCGGCCGGGTTTCATTTCGGGGCTTTTACTTGCGAAGGATGCAAGGTAAGGAAACAACCATGTGTCTTAGATATTTATCATAGATATTTATCATATATATATTTATCCTACTGAATTATATTATGCAATTTTGACATATTATTTCACTTACTAAAGGATTAGGAATGGTGATCAGTGATATTATGAGTGAGTACACTCTCACTGATCATCAATCCTCCTGCCAAGCAAACAAGTATGACCCTCAAATTTTGGAGGAGGCCATTATTGTTCAGCAGTGGAGAATATGGGTTGATGATGAGCGGAGTACTATATTTTATTGATATTATATTTAGTTGCAAAAATTAAACAACAATAAAAAAAACTAAAATTTATAAGGTAAATAACAGATAATAAAGTAGGCTTAAAAAAACTATTTTGTATCCGATGCCAAATTTTTATAATTTGTTCTATGTGTATACATAGTACGCATAGTATACATAGAACAAATTATATCCGATCAATGGTTTTCGCCCAATGTACCTAGTTTAAAAAATGTTCTTTGTTTTTTGTTTTGTTTTATTTCTTTCTTGTACAATAAAGCGTTTATCTATCTCTAATCTTACCTTACTATTAATTGCAATAAACCTGTTAAATGGAAACCGTGTGATGCAAGATGATAAATCGTTACAATACCTTCCTAATTAGGAAACAAATTGGTAAATCGGAAATTTAGATTTCAACAATAATATCAAGGATCGATATCCTTTCGCACCGGTGCAACCAGCACGTAAACTGCGGTAAATCGTGGAATCAAACAACATTTTAATAATTCGTATTTAAGAGCTATTAAAGCCATCAATTTGGTGTAATGTTGAAGCACAAAGCAGTGTAATATATATATTACAGGACATTAATTTCACACAGCGCCATCTAGTCCCAAACTAAGCATAGCTTGTAATATGGGAACTAGATTACGGATATAATACTTAAATACATTTTTTTTTTATTTGTAAATACATACTTATCATACAATACACACCCAAACACAGAACAAACATCTATATTCATCACACAAATGTTTGTCCTGGGTGGGAATCGAACCCACAACCTACAGCGCAGAAGGCAGAGTTACTACCAACTGAGCTATGAGGCTTGTTAAAGTGTAAGCATACGCAATTTACAAATACATAGATAGATAAATAACTCTTTACTGTTCACCACTCTTAAAAAAATAATAAGCAACCCTGGTAATACAATGGGCGGACATACCGCTGAAAGCGTTCACTTTCTCGCAACCGTTGAATGGACGGAGAAAAAAAGGCAATGTAAGCAAAAAAACCTAAAGCCAGTAGAAATGGTTCTTTATATAATTTTTATCGATTGCCTACCAATTTATTTTCTTTACGTGAAAAAAACTTTTAATTTTGGGTGGTTTTTCAGAATTATTTAGGTTACGCACGACAACAGAGGGTTACTAATAGAGTCCCGTTGACACCTTCTGGCTACGGAACCCTAAAAATGGTTCTTAATCTATCGTTTCACTGTAACGATTTATTCAAATCGAAACATGCCATAATTACTTTAATTCCGATTCTTATTCGTATCATCCTCCCTGATTATGCCAAATTATGATATCCCTTATTTCAACCCAAATAAGGTGGTAATGATGTAAACAGAGTTATAGATATCGAGCTGGTGTCCGGGAGACGCACTTCAATAACTCGAGCGCACGCGCACGTTTTCCGCTTTAGTTTTTTTCTAAGAACTATACCTACCTATATCAGCGATTACTGCGCGTGTGCCGTAATACCTACACTCGATAATGCCGCTTAACAATAATTACAGCGTGATGAATTATGATTCAACTAAAGATCTTGCTTTGAATTTTTTAAACTAATCCAAAATCGAAACTACCGTACCAAATTTTTTATGGCCAAAACATGCATAAGAATTCGTTTTTTTTAATGTGTAGGTGGGTTCCTTTTAAGTAGGGGTGCACCAAGAAAAGATTTTAGGATAATTCCACATAATGATGGGAACGAACTCCTTTGCACTACATAGGTTTAATTATTAATTAATTTGACAGCATTTATTGACATAGTATTATGGTCAGTCCCATCCCTATAATTGTGTTGTGTCACAGTGAATATAACTAAGTCGCCGTTTCCTCAAAACTGAAATTACGTAAATACTTGCTACATTTGTTTAAGTGGAATTGGAACAGAACGACAATGGATTGTGCAAGGACGTCGGAAAATGTAGCAGGATGTCGACTGATTTGGTCAACTAGTCGGGCAAGTGCCGGTCTTAGAACTTGTGGTTTACCTGTCAGAAGCCTTTAGCTATTATCTTCTTGCTCTTAACACTGTGTCGAGTGTGCGTACGATATCTGTGACCTAATCCCTCCATCCCCTTTCCGGAATAGCAATGTACGGAATTCAAACCGGACCTTCATCAACATCCCATTAGTGTCCACTGCTGGATAGAGCCTCCTACAAGGCTGGAGGGATTTTGCCATAACCACCACGCTTGGCAGGCATGGTAATCGCAGTAAAGGTGTAGATAGTACACAGAAGGAAGCTGCTGCCATTTTTCTGGTGAGATCCCTTAGTCGGCTGTTACGACATCCCTGGACTGAGCTGGAGGGGTCAATTCTGAACCCGGACCTTGTAATTCCATTGTGCCTAAATCACCGTTAAAAAAATAAAATATTTTTTTTACCTTATGATGGGTTGGTGCTTGGCCTTCATCTCACCTGATTTTATCAAGTTATGATATAGACCGAAGGTGGAAGCGCACTTCACCCGCACTTGTAAACCAGGTGAGATGAAGGCCGAGCTTCCCCGTCGAACAATAACAAAAAAAACAAGTTGTGATAATGCAAATCAGCAGGTGAATGGTCAAGACCAAAATGGTACATCGTAAACCACATTATCGCATCCCATCAGGATTTCCAGGTCGTGGTCGAACATAGATCTACCATAGGTACTAAAAAAAAATCTTTAAAGTATTATTTATACCACTAAGGTATAAATAATACTTCAAACTTGATGGTAAGCGGTTGCCGGTCTTATTCCCAACTTCTCAACTAATCATCTGCCACGATTTCAGGTTTGACCTCTTGCGCATTTGAAAATGCTCTCAAATAGTTACGATATTTCGAGGTGATTTTCCGGCCCGTGGGTCTAATACCGATAGTTTCCCAACCGGTGGTTTCGGACTCAAACACCATGAAGACTGATGGGATCTCATCATGTGCATGGTTAGGGTGTAATGGGGGGAAACGCGTTCAATTTTTATGGTAACTGGTTCCGAGGAAAGTGATTCTTTTGCGTAAGACTTTGATAATCAAATCTTCTTTTTCTGCTTCCCAAACTGAACATAACGGAGGTGATAATGATAAAGGCTTAAAAAAATTAAAAGTATGCCTTGCCTAAAAACCTATTCATTCAAAAACTAAGCTAAAATTATAATTTTTAGCCAACTTTTTCTGTAGGTTTTCTGTATTTTACAAGACATGTAGAAAAAGACACGCAAATAATCACACATACATTTAAATCTATCTGTAATTATATTTATAGGTACATAGATAACTATTTAATCTAATAAACCCACAAAACTTAAAATACTTGGTTAAATCCTATAAATTCCACCATTAACCTTACGCCATTGAAACTTCACAGCATAAACTTTAATCAGAAGCAGAACATCACAAAAAAGGTAGTCTATTTCAAAGTCCCCGAAGCTAATTAAATACAAAGACTGAATGGGCAGTAAGTCTATATAGCGCGGAGCAATTAGCCGGTAGGACCTACTGAATGCGGCGTATACTGTGGCAGCGGCGGCGGCCCTTTGTATGGTAATGTGCGCAGTGACAAATAGATCAATTGGATAGGTAACGAGCTTTCGGTTCTGTGTTGGAGAAAATGTACTTTGCGAGACTTGATGCAAGTTTTTAGTCACAACCCTATACTTATATTTTAATTTATCTATTCTCTGCCTGAGTTTCTAAAGTCAATGTCAATAATCGTTTATTCTGTAAGATGTTTAGGATCAATGTCAATGTCAATTTTAAATCTACCTACTGTTCAAAATTGCGACCACACGCTTAGGATTACGTTCCCATCCGTCATCCGATTGTCACTCCAATAAATTCCCCAAAATGATAAGTAGCTATGGCCTGCTAATGCCTATTTCTTTACCAGATAATGAAGTTGCATTGAAACATTCTACTATGAAATTTTCTGATTAAAGTTGTGTGTTGATCACCAAAACAATTTTCATATGTTAAGATTATTATGATAAGAAATCTATTTACAAATAACTTAGTACTCTAGGTACTCAGTTTTGCTCTACAAATATACCGCTATCAACATGCTATGATAAACATCACAAAATGCCATTAAAATTAAAGAGGCGCTCAAACGATTGACTTTATCGCTAGCAGTGATCTCTCTATACGCGACCTTTAGGCTAATGCTATACATAATGTTCTAGAAAACAAGCAAAACCGTGTGAACTCCAACCTGATACAATTATTGCGTAAGTGATTAGCTAACTACCGAGGCAGGCTATACTGGCTGAGGGTGGTTTACACGATGCGAGCTACTGGCAGCAATTCACCATTTATTTGCAAAATCAAGATCATACGATATCTTGTGTTATATCGTTTATCTTTTCAAACATAGGCAGTAGTAAAATAGTACTCAAATATGTAATTGTTATACTCTTATTTCGGAAGTCATTAACCAAACCAGTAGATTACCTTTGGTGGTATAACTTCAGCATTCTCCTGCGTTTATGTCTGCTCGCATGTTTAACCATGAGAACATGCGAACAGACATGCCCTTTTAGTTAAATGTCTATCATCCCTCCTCATTACATGCCCATACCATACTGACCTAGCACTCCTCGTCATTTACTACAACTGGCGTTACTTTCAAACTTCCCCTTTATATACTCATTTCTTATGCAACCTTGTCACCCCACACGCCCATCAAAACATTTGTATCTCAGTAGCATGCACTTTCCTCTCATCCATCTTCTTTATAGCTCAAGACTCTGATCCATGCATCGCGACAGGTCTGATGACCGTCTTGTAATTTTTTCCATTAAGGTTAAGATACATTGGTAGGTCACATGTTTGGTATAAGAAAGACGGAAGCTTAGTCCCAGGTTTCCGTAGCTTACGAAGCCTGTATTCAATTTCTTAGTGATTTTTAACCGACTTTCAAAACAGGCGGAGGTTCTCAATTCGTTGGAATCTTTTTCTTTTTTTTTATGTATGTTCCCCGATTACTCGAAGACGCCTGAACTGGTTAGGATTTTTTTATGTTTAAAAGGGTGGTCTTCACAGGTGGTCCCTTTGACATCAGGTCAGGATCTGATGATGGGATCTTGGAGAAATCGAGGGAACTCTTCAAATATCATATGCACCCTTGAAGTGATTTGTGTATTTTTAGGGTCGGTTCACTTCCCAGGAGATCCCATCGTCATCAAGTCGGGATCTGATGATGGGATCCTGGAAATATCGAGGGAACTCTTCAAATATTATAGGCACACTTGAAACGTTTTGGTGCTTTACCTCAAAAGTAAGTTCACGCGTCTGTCTGTCTTGTCGTCCATTTGTCATCAAAATAATTGTTAAAAATACGTCATCCAGGTAAACGAAATTGTATCATATTCTTCAGTGAAGTTGGTTTTCTTTTAATTTTAAAAAGTTGCAGAATGCTTTATATTAAAGAGAGTAATTTTGATAGTTGTTGCTTTTACTAGCACAACAGCTCGCATAGTGTAAACATTCGATTAGTAATCTTTAGTTCAAAGTGGCGGTAAAAACCAGACACCTATCATTACAGAGTGTTTGGCTAAGCAGATTGCGATGATCCACGGCCAGGGATAGCATTTTGACGATAATAATACGTTGCATTGATGCAATCATGCTAAAAGAATAATTGGTATTGTTACCTTTATTATTGGTGTGAAATATTAATCGAGCTTTCAATTGCTTATTTTTTATTTCGATCAAATATCCCAGCTATGTATTATCAGTTGTGAAAATGTGCCTCATTGCTGATCTTGATTAAGCGTAGCTTAATAAAAAAAATTACATTGGTTTATTTGTTTACGATTTCCCATTAGGTATTCTATGCGCAGTAGTATCTATGACAACTAGTGATGTGTCCGTCAACAACTCGATAACGATAGCGATCGCAGTTCGCACGATCATTGTCTCGCCGACACAAATTATTTTCAAATTTAGAGCACATTTAAATTGCAGTAACGCACGCGAGCGGGAAACGGAAAAGATATTCGGGCTAAGCCGAGACGTTTTGTTTTGTTTCGCAATCGGCCAGTAATAAATCATCGCTACTAATTTGCTTTTAAAGGTTTTACTGGAATTATCTGTGTGTGTAATCGGTATTGTGCGGGGACAATCAGTGAGGCGCCGCGCCATTGTGCGCTCGACTTTGGAAGCGCACAAAGAGGCCGCCGGCCTCCGCAATTTGTCAACTTGCTTTTAAAAAACAAAGACCTTTAATGGCCACCTCTAATGTGAGTTAATTAATTGGACTGTTTTATACGGCTCTAGGTAATTGCCTGAGCTTAAGTGTTGCCATTTAGAACGCGCCCTGTAATGAGCTATTTTCTTCTCGCAGCTCCCATGTTATAGGTTACTGTTAATTCATTCTAGGCCTGCTATTAATTTAAAGTCATGTAATGCGTGTGCAATTACTACAATAAATGCAGAGTTCGAGATATTTAATTAAATTCGCAATTAATCAATCAATTGTTAGTTAATTGCGGTCGCCCGTCAGAATTAATGTCTTCTATCGATTACGAAATTAATATAAAATGCTAACCAAGTGCTAAGTATTGCAATTAATAAACAATTAAAAAATTAGATCAACTCAACTGGCCGGATTTGTTGCAATGCAACGTCTGTATTGAGACAAAGCCGAGGCGCGGCATTGCGCGAATCGATTCGTCTCGACCGCGGCGCAATCGATTCGCGTTCTGCACTCACTCATTTTTGCGTGTACGGTCTTGTTTTATTTGTATCGCACAATTCGTCACGCGAATTCGAATTAAATCATTAATTTCGAATCGAGTATCGAACGGCTAATTATCATTGTTTTAGAGGTCATGTTGAAATTGTCAACGGCCGCGGCGAGTTGGCACATCGGCCGACTTATTGGAGCAGAGCGATCATTTTTATTCTCGTCACGAAACGGCAGTGGCGTCCGTCGACATGTGGTGCGATTAGTTTATCGCATAAATTATGCGATTGTTGAGTTTCGCACATCGTTTTAATAACTTTAGCGCAGACCTGCGCCCGTGTTAGAGAGGTCAGGAATCTTGACACGGATAACGGATTAGCGATGGTGCGAAGTATTTTATCTCTATCTCATAAACTGTAATTCCTCCCTTCACGGTAAAGCACCAAACCGTTTTATGAACAACGGCTTCGCTTAAAATCTCTGATTTATTACCGGAATTTACGGAATATAAGTATTTATATCGAATACAGCACCAGTGTTCCACATTTAAAGTTCAGTAATGTTCCAATCTCGCACGATATCGAGTCACATTAAACGAATAATCGATTCTAATGTCAGAGCTAATCAAAACATCGGTGCAGGTCACCGCTTCCGAACGAAAACGCAGGATGACGTGCGCTCGCGTTTTTGACCAACATTTTCACTTACAGCGATGGCATTTGTCAATTTTGAATCTTATACCTTCAGCTTTAAAGATCAAGGGCTTATCGGTGATGATACGATCAAGTTGGTTGAACCTACTACCGGCGGAGAAAGGTCAAAAATTAAAGTTAGTAATGTTATCTCGTATGTTCTCACGCTGGTTTCGCGTGTGCGTGATCGTAGCCCCGAGTTGATTGGGAAAGTCAATTCTAAAGAATCACTCGATTTGTCACAGTTACAGTTATCGATTAAAAATTGCATCGATATCGAAAGTGTTCATGTGGGAAATTATAAAACGCTTCTTGAAATCATTCATCGTTCGTATTCGTTGGTTTTCGTGCCATTACTTCAAAGCATACTTACGTATTTTATTTTCCTGTACGCGGTTGAAAAATGAAGCATTTTCTGTAAGAGAAACAATTTATATTATAAATAAACATTAGTACATTTTCTATCGCTATACTCGTAATCTAAAACTAATGGGACACTAATACAACATGATTTAGTTTATTAAAAGTTTGCTGCGGTAGGTAAACCGCGCTGAATTACCATAAAATTGTTCACCATAACATTTTATACCGTAGTTTATGGGGTCTTAATGGCCGACGGTGAATTTTAGCCCTTCTTTACGGGGCACACATTGTAGCAATCTATTACAATAAAGATCTACTTTTGCGGTACATGTGCCTATAAATACGCGAATCAGGGATCAAAGATCAAATGGAGATGAGACAGACCTTGCAAACGCGTTTAGAACCAGCCGCATTATGTATGTATGCAATAAGTAGGTACTCATCTTGAGACGTAATTCAAATTCAATAGTTATAATACGAACATTGCAGACTGAGCGCTGGATACTGTTAAACTGGAGAATTATTACAACACTAGTGTTGAGGACCAGCAAACCAATCGCTACACTGTGACAATGTTATCATCGAGATGATTTCATTGTCATTGTGAAACGATTCGTTCTGTAGAATCGGGGCCCTGTATAGCTGGATCTACCAGCCTCATGTCGAAGTCTGGTGCCAGACGATTTGCCGTGTTCTTTTTTTATTTTATTGTACGACGGGCAAGCGCTTGGCCTTCATCTCACCTGGTTACAAGTTAAGATAAAGCTGACGCGACGGTGGGGAAGCACTTCACCCGGAATCCTCAACAAAATGGAACTGTCGGTGCGCGAGAGATCCAGTGCCTTCTGAGAATGCTCTCTTCATTGTAGATCTCATCCCTGCTCTGGTCTAGAGCTAGATAAGCCTGATCTTTCTAGGCATATCTATTATTTATAAAAAAAATCTTCCAAAAGTAGCCACAACCTTCAACCACCGTCAATCAACTCCTCGGTACCACTAGTACATCATCTTTGTTTATGTACTGCAGTAGGCAGATGCCATATGTTTCGTCTGACGTCGGATAATTTATGTAAGTTTTACGTCAGACTCTCGTAAGTCCTGCTTTTATGACTTGATGGTGGCAGGGCGTGAATTACACCCAGGGTTTATAGGTGTCAACGTGGTGTCCTTTGCAAGGAACACTTAACGTTATCTTTGCATCTCGTAGAAAAACGGTTTTGTAAGAATTAATGAACTCTTTATTGTACACAAAAATAACGTCGAGCTCTTCTCTGCCAGAAGTATTGATACCTTTTATATACCATGTGATGCTGTGGTGGCTTATATACCTACCCCTCTAACTCAGGATCTCACCAGAAGAATGGATTACTTTTTGGTATTACCTAGCACCTTTACTGTGATCATCAATCCACCTGCCATGCGTGGTCATAATGACAAAATCCTCTTATTTTGTAGGAGATTTTTTAGCCATAAACCGAGCTGTTTGTACAAATTTAAATATTTGTACAATTTATAAACCACTTCAGAGAACGCCCGGGAAAATTTCCTGTAATCCATTCGTAGTATGTAACATTTCAAGGCTTTCAAGGTCTGTGCAATGACTGTCAGTGAGTTAGCTACTTGACAATTATATATATTTAGATATAGTAACTGGGACTACATAGTTCCGAACGAAAAATATTGAGTATTTCGAATTGTATCATGAACCGTTGAAATTAATAGACGTTGGTTGGTTTGGTTGGCGGTAGGACTGTTATATATTTTTATAATATTTTTCTTAAATCACCTTTTAACTGAATTCATACTAAATTATAACAAATTAAATAATATACGACTATGTCTATTATAAATAATTAAATTAAATTAAATTACCTTTATTGATGATAAGTAAATACATGTGCAGCTTGTCCTTCGACATTAGAGGAGGCCTTCCTCTAATATTTTCCATTTTATCCTGTCTTTTGCGGTACATGCAATGCCCTAATAGAGTACATGTTATATGTGGTTAGTAATAGTAAATAATATCTTTATGTAACTTACATATGGCAATAAATGAATTGAGTATTGAATTGAGTCCGGCGAAGTCCGGCTGGCTAGCTACCACCTATCCTAATACATCTCATAAGACTGTCGCCATTGCAACAAGTGTAAATTGTTGTGTTCAGGCATTTAGAAGAATGATAGCCGGTTCCTCAGTCTGATGAGGATTCCGGGTGAAGTGCACTTCCACCTTCGGCCTTATCTTAACTTGTAATCTGATGAGATGAAGGCCAAGCGTTTCCCAGTCGTACAAAAAAAACGTGCCTTTTTAGTCTTCAAGGCTTAACATTTGGGATGATAATAAAATATAAAGAACATTGGTACCGCAAAGGAATTTCCATAAAACATTGCGTTTCTAACAATTCACAGTAAGCTCGAACATTGCAAAGCAATTAAATCACCAGCGAGCCGATCTGAAACCAAAATTTATCGACGAGACGCGAAGAGACAATTATTGCGCCTCTATTGCGTACATGTATATAATCTTCTTATACTAAACTATACCGAATAGTTTTTTTTTTATTGCGAAGTTTCTAGAAAATAATATGGGTCTCCTATATCTACATAAAATATCTCATGTCTATGAGGACTACTCGAATAAGGAAATGGGTAGAAGGATCTCCCGAGTTCTGGCAAGAATATATATCAGAAGAAGTACATGTCCTGCATTAGACTAGTTCGGATTGAAAATGATACTAAGCACTTTTGTCAGCCAGTTAACGGAATTAATTGCAGATGGCACAAACTAAGCAAAGCTTTTAATAATGGCAACTATACGACGATTAGTTTTAAATATACATACTTATTATCCAATACAACAGAGTGAGTTTGGGTCTCTGAACAAATATCCATATTCATCACACAAATTGTTGTCCCGGCTGTGAATCTAACCCACAACCTTCGACGCAGAAATCAGAGCTACTAACATCTGAGCTGTGACGCTTGTTAAGGTATTGTTATGTTTTGTGTTTATTGCTTTCTTTTCAAATTCATTCATAGAATAACAACTAAATAATACATTCACTCGAGCACTTGTCGCGACTGTGCATTTATCTGCGCGTGCGCACAAATCGCGCGGATGGGCGCGGCGCGACCCTAGTCTCACCTCTGACTTCGCCGGCCGGCCGTCGCTGGCGAGAGAACTTACTGGCGATAAGTAATGTTAGGACGACACGTACGCAGCTTTTCTGTTTCATAATCTAAAATAAAAAATGTGACCTTTAAACACAAAACCTTAAAGAAAAATCAGATACCTTGTTCTTATGTATGTTTTTTTTTAGATAAACGTGCTCCCTCTTAGGATACATCTTTACCAGCTGACTTGAAAAACAAGTGTACTAGTTAGGTACACTATACAAGTATACAGCTAGCAGTCAAACACTCTGCTTTAACCTAAAAATAGATCATTGTCTCGGTTTCCGAAAATAATATATTGAATAATAAATTCTAGTAATTCATTTAAAAACGTTCTATTATTATTTTAGAAAAGTTTTTCTATTTGAGTATTTATCTTTTATATTAGAAGGTACCGTTATGTGGTTTGGCAAATTGTAGCTTCAAAACATTGTGAATTAAAAAACGTGAAATTCGCCACTGCATACAGGCTACCTGTATCTCAATTTTCCATATTGGTACCCAAACTGAGCAAACTTTGCTCCTAAAGAACCAGTAAGGGAACAATTTTTTTAAACATTTAAAGTTAACAAGATAAAATCTTGGGACGATAAATGATCGACAGTCATTTTCTCTGTGCACGCTCCACAAGAAGCTCTTCTCTACAACTCATAAGGAGCTTCATGCAAGTGTGGTGTCGCATAATACCACGTGTTGATAAACCCACTTCAATGTTGGACGTTACTTGGACATGTTCATTCATAAGTTTCATTGTGTTCGAAGCAAATAAACTAGTTAGATGGAGGAGATTGCATCGTTTACGAGACCGGCGTTGAGCTACCTAAATGGTAAAGTCGTGTCTACATTTACAAGCAAGTGTCGCGAACCACTGATTACATATTGAACTTAACAGACGTAGATACCTAGTAAGTGCCTGTATATAAGATAGAGAGGCAGGGATAACGAATTTCTTCTTGTCTCAATTCTCACGCACACAACCTTCAAAAGAGGACATAGAAAGCTTACGTAAGCCTTGAGAAAACTTGTATGATGAGCACTCAACGAAAACAGTAATAGCTTTATTATATTCCACGACAGGGCGACACTTAGCCTTCATCTCATCTGGTGTTATGATAGGCCGAGGGTCAAAATCCTTCAACCGGAATCCTCAACGGTCTGAGGAACTGGCTATTCTATCACACTTCAAATACAAATATAATTATGCTGTGGCTTCAGAATTAGTAAAAAGTTAGGTTAAATAGTTAACATACTTATAATAAGCCTAATAGCCAAGATGCACAAATTTATACCCAGGGAATAAGGGAACCCAATAAGCACCACTAGGTGAACCACGAGACTATGGGGGCGATTATTTTCCTCAAACTCAAAACCTCGTAAATTACGGGACATTTAATTACACACAGCGCCATTTTGCCCCAAACTAAGCATAACTTGTAATATGGGTACTAGATCACGGATAGTATACTTATGCATTATTATTTGTAAATAGAGATACATGGCAAACATCTATATTTATCACAGAAATGTTTATCCTGCGAGGGAATTCAACCCAAAACGTGCAGCACAGAAGGCAGAGCTACTATTTACTGAGCTGTACGAATGAAGTATACAGAAGTAAACTTCATCTAATGTTGTACGTTGTGTAGACAAGGCTCTACATCACTTAATGTAGCTTATTCATATCACGAACAAGAAACTATCATTGTTTCATTTTAAATTCCACAACAATGACGCGATACAATTAGCTCCACTACAAAACGAAAAAGTACCTATCTTGATTGACTGTCTGAACAATAAGGAAAAAACATTAAAACAAATAAAAAAACGATGACAAGACATTGAATAGAGAAGTAAACTTTTTATTTCGACCAGCATCAAATTAATTTAAATTTTTGTTTTGTACTTTTAAATGACTAATATTTCTAAATGTTACATAAAACAAAAAACAAAACGTTATTTTTACATCACGACTCTCAACCTAATGACATGATTATTAACATTATAAGCAGAATCTTTATAATCGTACGTTGTTGAATTTCAAAAAGCATCCACTACTAAATCGATACCTACATACTGGTTGTAGTTTTGAATCCACGACTTTTCAGGAATAGGACCTTTCATAGTTTTTTTAGATTTCATAGTAGGACCGAATCATCATTATCATTCACTGCACGCACTCTTGTCCGACGTTTTGGCAACGACACGTATTTGACAGATGACGCTGTCAATTGTTCCAACTGTCACGCGGGCGTCAGAATTTAATGTGGCAATGACATTGCCAAGACCTTTGACATGCTGCCAAAACTCATCAACGTTGTATTTTATTATCACTCTCCTGGCCGTAAAACTCCACATCAAAAAATGCTGTTAATCAGCTCAAAAATGTATTTTGTCAGTAAACAAAGTGAATTAAAAAAGCACAAACAACCTACTGACGTACTCCGCTATTGGTTCGGAATATATGCTGCTAAAATAACATTTTAGCTGTTTTTTCTTGCTAACCAAATATTTGCCACATAATATGTAGACCGTGCATATTGACACAATGATATTCAACTACTTCTGCCACTCACTCGTATTTGCCGTCGACTCTGTATTCTTTGCAAACTCATGTCCTCACACAATCTTCTTCTTTCTTCCACTGCTCGCGTTACCATAGATTCCATTCACATTCATATCCATAACCTAAATTGCTATCTTGCCTCCTCATAATATCCCCATACCATGCGAATGCAGTCCAGCGATAGAATTGGCGTTAAAATGGGTTCACTTGCACATCATCAAAATCTAGAACTTTGCATCCACATGCTTACGAAACATAATTCCACAGCACAAACGCTACAATAAAATCGAGCTTTCAAGTCCCAACGTGATAATCAAGCGATTACCGCCTCATTGTTCCGAAAGAACAATTCCTTACGTAATTTTATCAAGGTCGTAAGAAAACAAAACCGTGAAATGCGTACTAGACTGGAACCAGACTAAACAGTACCAGACTAAGCAAAGGAAGTGACGTTATCAGGGTATAAAAAACGTCATTTATGTGGAAAACAAATTCGATACACCCAGTAGCCTAACTGTGGTCTAACTATCAGCTATATACTAGCTTGCATTGTTTTTAACCGCCTCTGTGGTCTAATGTATTGCCCGAGGGTCAAATCCATAGGTCCCTGGTTCGATCCTTTGGGGAGTACAATTTTGTGATAGGTTTGGTTTGTGGTAGTACTTACTTGTTTAAGTCCGCTTAGCTATCTGCCACCATCTGAACTTCGCCAGCCGCCGTAACAATACTTCTAAATTGTTGTGTTCCCGCAATTACAGGTAAGATAGCCAGCTCCTCAGGTTGTTGAGGATTCCGGGTGAAGTGTGCTTTCACTTTCGGCCATATCATAACTTGAAACCTGATGAGATGAAGTTTGGCCTTCATCACATTATTCATAGCTTCCCCGTCTTAAATTAAAAAGAAAGTAGTTAGGCTACGAAAGCATGATAGAAAAATCTATTTTACATACGTAACCCTCATTTCACCTTCTCCATAAAAGTTTGAATGGAAATATCTGATCAGTCCGATTTCCGTAAAAGAAACCTTAACTAAAAATAGAGAAACAGAGAATAAATAACGCAATCGCAACGTAAATACTATTTTTTTTTCTGATTTAAATTATCTGCAAAAAAGTCATTGGTTTTCAGAAAATTAAATAAACTACTCTAACGAATAATATCAGACTCTGAACGTTTTCGAGTATACTCCCATTAAGGTGTTTTCACTCTCAAAGTCACACGCTCCGGATGTGCCCGTCGGGGCGTGTAGTCGCAGCTTTAGGTCACAGTTGTCGGTAGTGAACGTGCTTTAGTAGTGGAAAACGGAGTCCGGCCGGTTTTAATATGTCAACTGTGCTACTAAATAGAGCCTACCTACTCGTATTAGGTGGGATTTCACATGATTACCAACTATTTGTATCGATTACATCGATTAAATGGTCTGTAGTAAACTTACGGGACACGAAAATACCTTCTTATATTATAATCTTCTAATCGAAACAACTTTAACTAAACCATTAATAAAACACGTTTGTATTAATAGGTACTTGCCTAATTGTTTCTACTCGTACTTGTGTCTTGTAACTGTTTTGCTGTTAGCAGCAATTTTTTGTAAACAAGCTACTTTTAGGACAAACCTCTTTGGTTTTTGAAAGCTATGTTTTCAACTATTTTTATTGTTTGAGATAATTTTGGTAAATGATATTGAAAATAAAAAAGATTTTGATTGCAGTAACCAATATAACAATATTTAGGTAAAAGGTTAAAAAAAAAATCACCAAAAGCAAATGGTCGTCCGCTACGTACCTACATACCGACTACCTTGTTTAATATGTCTGTAATAAGCGATCAATCGACAATATAATACCATGTTCTTTCTCTATCTTTCCAGTCGTTCTTCGGGCGTTCATACAACAACCTGAACTCTATCACGGAATGCAAGAACAACGGGGAGTGTGTCATCAATAAGAAGAACAGAACGGCGTGCAAGGCCTGCCGACTGCGGAAGTGCCTCATGGTGGGAATGAGCAAGTCGGGCTCGCGCTACGGACGGCGCTCCAACTGGTTCAAGATCCACTGTCTCCTGCAGGAGCAGCAGCAAGCCGCTCAGTCCCGCTCACCGCCAAGAATCCCCCCCTCTCCGCATCACTTAGCCTCACCCTTCCCCCCACATCTCTTCCCCGGATTAACCCGTCCGCGCACGAAAGAAGAACTAGCACTCATGGGGCTTGACGAGTACAAACCGTGCTCCGGGTCCCCCGACTCACACCGCAGTGGATCCTCACCTAAACAAGACGAGAAAATCAGAATATCCCAGTCCAGGCCACCGGATAGACCTCTCACACCCCCTCGCGATACTTTCGTACCGCTGCAGCTCGCTAACATCCACTCATCCTTGCCTCACTTCCCCCACTCGCCGTTCTTACCACCGCATCCGTTCAACCCGTTCGCCGCGAACCACCCCCTCCTATTTCCCCCAGGGTTCCACCCGCTATACTCCCGACATCTGCTGGATCACGCCGCGTTAAGGCAAGCGGCTGAGAACAATAACGATGTGCGGATCGACGATCACAACACGGATAATTCGAAGCGGTTCTTTTTGGATGAGATTTTGAAGCAGCAGCGGTCGTCGCAGCCGCCGACTCCTCAAGAGGACGTTATATCGGAGGCTGACTTCGTTCCGACGCCGCCTGCCGAGCGGCGGACGTCCGAGTCACCGCTGCAGGAGAACCCGATGGATCTGTCTGTGAAGTCTGATGGTCGGTCGAGCTCCGCGCGGAGACGGTCCGATGACAGCGAAGTCATCGTCCAAGACAACGAAGATATGGACTCCGCCAGCGCCGCCGGCTCCGCCAGCGAAGAAGAAGACGTCTCCTACTCACAAATAAAGAGGATCAAACTCCATCCTCTCGACCTCACCACCAAAGTCTGACCTGTTGTCAGTGACTGCCAGTGAATGAACAAGGCCAGTAAATCGGATTGTGATCTATAATTAGTAAGCCAGTGGGTTTGAATTGTTATCGCTTGAAAGAGTCTATCCAAATACGTAAAATAAGCGTCTAGTTAGTGATGATGAATGATGGCGAAGAAGGGTTCTGTACAAATCGATATGTAGATAATAAATTATTGTGTAAAGATAAGCTAGGTTAAATAAGTTTGTGGTGTAAATTAATATATTTTGTAGATGGAATCAGCAGAATGTAACATTCCAGTTTTTAAATAAACACATTTTTGTTTAGTTCGAATATAATTTATTCAATTTAGGAGAATTTGATTGAATTGTTGTTATAGACAATGTTTGTTTCGGGTGCACTGTGAGACTTGATTTTATTATCTGTAACAGTTTCGTAGTAGTACTTCATACCTTTAAGCCTAATATTAACTGCAACTTCTGTTTGAATACATTCCTTAGCAGTGTGGTAAACTTTACCATTACGAATTTAGTCCAAATTTATTATAGTTATTACCCTATTGCACAAATGTCCAAGTATAGTCTTAAGTAATCTAATACGCGGTAAAGATGACACAAATTGATCAAAGATGGTCAATCTCATGAATTATTTGCTTGAATATTAATATTAATTAATATTCACACCTGTCATTCCTTATTGACACCCAAAATAAGAATAACCTACTCAGCAAGTAACTAATCAGCACTTTACTTTGACATTGTAAACTTTTTATATCTTGGAAGTGAACTAAGTGAAATATATACTCAATTGTAAAAAGGGATTCCTAGATTGCTCAATATTTCCTTAATATTGTTTACTGTTAGATACGTTTATGTATTTCATTATATACTCAGCTTAGAGATACTTCTCAATCACATACTCAACGTACTTTATATTTTGTCAAACAACGATTTTTGTAAATACTTTGATAATTTTAGGTAGAGTGATTTTATTACAAGAAATTTATGTAAAAGATGCATTCCAGTGACGTACAAAATAAATTGTTCGTTTATTTATTATTATGTTTATTTTAAATCCTCTAAATTATAAGATGACTAGCTTCATTATTACACACATATAGAAATTATGATACCTACAAGTTAACTTAAAATTAAAACGTATGGCAAAGGCGAGCTTAATCCTAAGAAAAGTTGTATAGACAGAAACAAGATTTATATATTAAGGGAAAAGTGTAGGTACAACATTAATAAATAACGTAACCAATATAAGAATAGTAAGACAAACTACAATAGATAAAATATTTAATTATACTGTTAATATATAACATAAGTACATGCAAGCCTAATTAAACATTATGTATGTTTAATTAGGCTTGAATGTACTTATCATATAATATATACCGCACACAAATACCTATATACCAGTACATATACGCTTAATCTATATGGATCACTTTGACTTTGACTCTGGTCTTCATGTTCATGGCCTAAGTGCACAAATATAACGTAAATAGATGATTGTCTAAAGTTGTGTTGATTGACATAAGTTAGCAACGAGAGAGAGCCTCGAAGACATAGGTAAGTGTGTATGAATGAATGAATGAATGAAAAATACTTTATTGCACACCTTAAAAATAAAAACTGGATAACTTAAAAATAAATTTACAATGGGCGGTCTTATCGCTAAGAAGCGATTTCTTCCAGACAACCTTTGGATGGAGAGGATTTCACGGCTAAAGAGGTGTTTGGTGGTGCACATATTAATTAGAGTCTAGCTAAATTAACTGTACGTAAATCATACATTATAAGTAAAGCTATGCTACAAATATACACACTACTTATATAATATAAATATAAATACCTACATACTATACAATACTATACTATACAAATATAATACACAAATTAAATATATATTTACTATGATAATTATAATAAATGTTCTAGGAGTACCATGATAAAAACATATAAAACGGCGCAGAAAACAGCAAATACGTGTTGTGGTGACGAAGCATGAGATAGACTATTTAAACAGGTTCATTTAAGTAAAAACATTAAACCCTAACTTTGAACACAGCCAGAGAAGGTCTGATTGCCTTATTGAAAGCGGCAACGCGTTCCATAGGCGTACAGCCTCTACAGTAAAAGAATCATTGTAAAAACTAGTTTTGTTATATGTGTACTTATAGGTAAGGTAAGGTTTGGTACCTACTTAACGAAAGCACACTTTTATCGTTTGTCAATTAATTACCTATGTTCTATTTGAGAAATAACCACCGTGGTTAAATACCTAACACAAACCAGACATCACGAGATCTCTGTTTGGGCGAACTGCTTGTCATTGCGTACCACAAGTTTATGCCAATTACAGTTAACAAGATCCCTAAAATTAATGAAAACCATACAGCCAGTAAACCCACGTCTCATACTAACCTCAACCTACTGATTAAAAAAACAATGAAAGTCTCAGAGCACCCGTAATTCCGGTAATAACACAGCGCCTGTCGGTTAAAACCTCATCATCACCGATTAATGGCGCGACGCCGGAAAGAGTTTAGTGATTACAACACCTGGCTGATTTTTAGGGTTCCTTGCAAGAACGGTTAATTCATAGGTAGTCTAGCCGTGAGCAGTCGTAAGTAAGCCAAGCCAGTATCAGAGGATCTGTAAACACAGGTCGTGGTTATTATACCGCAGGTTTAATGGTGGTCGCATGTGAGCGGATCCTTGACCTGCAGACGAGGCTCATCTCCGAACGCCGATGTATCCGTGACAAGAAATAACAAGAGAAAATAAATTTCTTAATACAGGACAAGATGGCGCTTAAAAATGGCTCCTATTGTTATATATTTGAATATTTTTTCTACTAGGTATTTTTGTTTTTCAAGTGATTGCACTTGGTGTATTTACAAATGTTATAATGACACAGAAATTCACAAACCCCGACGGGACTCGAACCCGCATATTTTCCTCAAGCCGGAAACGCCTAACCAATCGAGCAACGAGGGACGCAGATCTGTTGCATTTGTATTTTTTTTTTATAATTTACAGATGTTATTATGACACAAAAATTCACAACCCACGACGGGACTCGAACCCGCATCTTTTCCTTAAGCCGGAAACGCTCTAACCAACTGAGCTTCAGGGGTACCGACGCAGATTCCGAATTTTTGTGTCATATCTCTCAGCTTTAGGGAAAGATGCGGGTTCGAGTACCGTCGTGGATTGTGAATTTTTGTGTCAACATTTGTAAATGTTGTGACGTAGTGCAATCACTTGAAATTCAAAAAAAAAAAATTAATTATGTTAGGAATTGCCATTTATAATATTTAATCATTGAATCGGGATGGGAGCTGATCAAGGGTTAGGTATCACGTATGTTTATGAGGAGGCCTGTGTCCAGCATTGGATGTAAAGCCTGCAATTTTGATGATATCAATGGAGGGTTGTGATATACGTCATCGACAATATGTTATTATAACGCAGGTTTAATGGTGGTCGAATGTGAATGGGATCCTTGACCTGCAAACGAGGCTCATCTCAGAATATCTATATATCCGTGACTAGAAGTGACAAAAATGATTTAAAAAAAATGTGTTCATGGATACAGGTGCTCAAGAACGCATGAAGAAAGAAATGTTAAATAGTTAGGAGGAGAACAAATATCGGCTTCAATTGTCGCCTTCTACGGCACTCAAGGGCACAAGGTAAAGTAAAAGGTAATAAATCGTTTGTCCGAATCTAAAACGGTATTTGGTTGAGAAATTATAACAATTGACATGTGAAATCATTTCTCATCCAAATTGCAAAAGAACAAGAAATCTGCTATTTGAGTGGCGCTTCCAGTGAAACTTACCTCCGGTACAATCACGTCTTGTGTAACAGTAGCGATGTGCACAATAACCGCATGTTATAGGTCAGCTTGAACACCTGAATACCTAATTAAATGCAGAACAAGCTTAAACAACTGACATATATTTTCGGGGTTTGATTTGGTACTGTTCTTATCATTATTCCTCCCCTCTACATAATAATTCTTCTGTACGTGTGTTTGTCACTGAACGTCTTCTAAGTGACGTGACATACGACCCGCCTCTATGGTTTAGTGGTTCGCCCATCGGATGCAGAACCAGAGTTCGATCCCCAAGGGGAGTACAATATTGTGCTTGGTTTGGTTTTTGGGTGGTAGGACTTTTTTTAAGTCCGCCTTACTAGCATACCTTCTTACCTAATTCAGTCGCCATAACAACAATTAATAAATTGATGTGTTCCGGCATTTAACACACCCCAAAACCGTGAGAGATTTGAAATAATCACCACGTTACGGGTACTAGTATAGAATCGCAGCAACTCACCTATGTCAAAGGAAAACAGACTTGTTTCATAAAGAGAATTACAGACTGACTTTAGTACCTTGTCAAAATGATTGCGACCTCTTTACCAAATTTTAGCATACTTTTTGCACCAATATCATAACCATATTATAAACTACGCAATGTTTTAAAAATAATGAGTGCCTGAGATGTGCGCGCGCAGCGGGACATTGATTTACAACGACAATGTTCATAGATCACACTCCACGTATTTATGTGTGTAAGTACCCCTGGACACAACACCATACAGCCTTATTTTTTCTTCACTCGAGGAAATAAACACCTTAAACTGTAGCTATACAGTTCAGAATTCCAAGAGCTTTGGCGCTAGGGTTTTATGTGACATTATGAGACCTGTCAAACGTCAGCAGACTAATTTAAATCTTGGCGCCGGGTAATAGAGTCGATTTTGGTTGGCTATGCTGTATCATAAGGGCAAGTGCACGGGAAAATTAATGTGTAATATATCGTGTATTAACACGGTTTTTGGTATAAGAAGTGTATATGGTACAGAATAAATAGCAGTACCGCGTGTGGTACTACAAATCATTTGGCGAGCAGAAAAATGAATGGGCTGGTTTGACTAACGAGATATATGGGGAACAATTAAAATGGTGATGCTTGAAACGGCTACAACGTTGGAATGGAGTAAGCTGGCCGTCTGTGAAATAAATAAATCATTTAATATATCATTTTTGTTAGTACACAATAGAAGCAAATTATTTTAGTTTTGCAACTGGAGTCGTCGTGGTTGTTTCTTATCCTCTCATGGTTTCATAAAAGAAGGTTACACTGTGGCAGGGATTCCCAAAGTGGGTTCTGCGGAACCTAGGGGTTCCGGCAAAAATATTTATTATTAGCTGTTAAATAATACCACGGTTACAAACATTATTTCGAAATAGCGCAAAATATGTGATGAGAAGAACTCATTACTTATTTATTGAATTTTATTTACGTAGTCTAAAGGACAACGCTGAATGTTTCCCGCTCGTGTACAAGAAAACACTTTGGAATTACCAAATGAAATGAAAACTATGAAACAAACTGAACATTTGGGTAATCTCCTGAAATCTTGAGTAAATACTCTGAAATAGCCAATAAGGCTGCTCCCATTCGTCACAATGTACCGTTGTGAAACAGGCTTTTCAGTCTACGCTTATACAAAAAAACAAGTACAGGTCAAGATTGGAGGCTACCTCAGATTCACGCATACAATTGTGGGACATAATACCCATTTATAAAACGATGAAATATTTTCATTCTTCACAATAAAATTTTAAGTTAAGATTAATGTGTTCAGATACGTTACATATTTATATATAAATAAGCTTAAACAAAACTTATTTATATATCAGTGATAATCATTTGATATGGGGTTCCATAAAATAAAAGGTATTTGACTGGTGTTCTGTTTTCTTTCAAGTTTAGGAAGCCCTGCACTATGTGATGGATAGATAATCTCCTCCAGGTCTGGATGATTTGTCATAATCACCACGTTTTGTAGGCAGATTGGTGATCTTAGTATCAGTGTTAATTATTTAAAAAACTGCTCTTTTCCTAGAGAGATCTCGTAGTCGACATATAGCCGCGACAACCTCGGAAGAATAAGAAATATAAACATGACTGTATTTTAGAAGTAAGTAGTATCATTATATATAGGTGTATCATTTATATGTATCTTCCCCGGGCAATGGAATGAATGATGCTATCGCGGTGCAAAGGCCCCGCTCGGCTTGCGACCACCCTACTGCTACCGCCAAGCAATTCACTGTGTTCCGGCAGTACGCAGGAGTGCCAGTAACTAATAATAATGCAATATGTTTTTAATTTCATCTCATGCGTGATATTTAAAAAGCCCATCTATCTCACGGACAAGAAGTTCCTGATCGAGATATACAAAACTGTAATCTTCAATTTCAATTACTCGTGTATTGTAATTAATTTATTGTATTTCTTAGTCGGTAATATGTAAACAATATGAAACGAACTCGTCTCAATAATTCGTTTGTGAAATAGCCTCAACTCTTATCAAATAAAAATGATATGTACAATTTTAATAATGTACAAGGGAAGCAGTCGGGTTACCTAAGGACCGTTACAAATCTATAAGTAGCTCAACTGTTCCAGACCAGTACCAGACGGAAGCGTGCCCTTTTCACTATGTAATGAACCTGCTAGTGAAACACCCGGGACTTCATACCCGTTATCCTGTGGAAATTTCCTAATTTATCACAACGGGGAAGCGCTTGGCTTTCATTTCACCTGGTGTCAAGTAAAAGGCTGAAGGTGGAACCGCACTTCACCCGGAATCCTCAATAGACTATGAAACTATGCCTTGCCTCTAACTGCTGGAACACAACAACAATGTGAAACGTTGTGATGGCGTCTGACTTAGCTCTCATGCTAAAACCGAGCACAAATTTGAACTGATCGAACCAAGGACCTATGGGTCTGATACCTGGGTAAGTCCATTCTTGGTGCCCTTGTATACCCTTGATAGCTCCCCTGAATTTCAAATCTTATCTTTCAGGATCTTTTATACGGGCTATGCGTTGATTTTATTACCATCAGTCAGCTACACAACTTTCTATACAGATCAATTTTAAAAATGTAGAATCGCAAGGCTTACAGAAATAAATGGTGAACATGAAGCCAAATAACTACCACCTCTTAAGAAAAAAATAAAAAAACCTTTTCTTAGAAGTCAGTATAGAACTCTATGGGATATACAAAATGCCTTTCCTTAGGATTGCATCTAATATTTTAAGGAATCGTAGCATGATGGCGTTCGTGGGTAAGAAATCGATCCTCCAACTCAGCCCACGGGTGTAGTACTGCACGGGTGTAGGGGCTGCAGTTTACTTCTGTGTATTGTCTTACACTTTCACTGTGATCATCCGCCTGCAAAGCGTGTTGAATATAGCAAAGTCCTCCATAATAGATTCAGCAGTGGATATAAATGGCTTGTTGTAGTAAGTAACAATTAATAAATAATATTAATGGATATTTTACACAGCGCCATCTAGCCCAAAACTGAGCAAAGCTGTAATGTAATGGTTACTAGTTAACGGATAGAATACTTAAATTTTTTGTGCATAAAATATAACCCCCAAACACAGAACAATGTCTTTGTTCACATAAGTTTGTCCTGGGTGGGAATCTAACTCACAACCACTGTAGGTTGTAGAGAAGAGCTACTACAGACTGAGCTGTAAGAAGGTATCATTTACTAATCAAGCATAAAAACTATCAAAATATACAAATAAAATGTTAAGTTAAGTTCGTGTTATATTACTAGCTTGTTAGTTTTATTTATCCGATAATTATTGTTAATGACGTGTAATAAAATCACTAAGGCAATTAAATTCATATAAAATTACGAGTTAATGTCACGTCTGTTTGTCATAAAACAGGCGTGACACTAATTAGAGAATGAGATTATTTATGAGAAATACACAGGGTTTTCTTAAAAGGGAGAGAGTAAAACTTATTGTCTGCATTGAAGTCTCAAGCTGCATGACTCTGTAACATTGATGTGCCATCCACAAATTACTAAAGACGATTTGAGTGTTATAAGATACAATCTTTAGCTCATGATCGCATCTACAAAAGTTATATTAGACGATAAGCCTAAAACAGTGCACATAACTCACGATTTCAACAAACTACAAACATATCGGCCGTCCGCGAACAACGGCATAACTCAGGTTTACCAGCTTCTTGGTTAGCGAGGAACATCCGTGTAAAAATGGCTGTAAACATAGAAAGCAGGATTTTGATGAAGTACACGTTGTAGTTCATGCTTTAGAAAAAAATAAGAATTCATGACTTCCCCGCGTAATTATGTACTTACCACGCTAACCTTCTCATACTTTAAATTAAGAAATCATGTGTGGGCTTGCAAATTCTTCGTAGCTATTAATTATTCTTCGTGATAATTAATACTTAGATTTGGACTACCAACTTTTTTTGAAAAGGAAAAGCTTTGACCTCGACTCTCGGAGGTCTGTCACAGGTCTAGGTCACAGCAAACTGTTTTGACACACACATGAACGTTTCGCTCCTTCGCTCAAGCAAACTGTTGAGGGTCCGAAGGAGTTCCAGAACCTTATAGTCCGAGTCTAAGAGTAATAGGTCGCACTGAGCATAATTATGCTGGTGGTAGATCCTAGAATAAGGAAATTTGTGTGGCTGTCCACAACACTCGTGTTCAGTCTTGGCAACAAGAGTGATCCATCATGGACTAGGGGCTAGGACATGCTGGTTTCTACACACCTTTACGCAAAGAACCCGGAGGTTTTTTTATTGACCGAGCGAGCGAAGCGTCTCAATTTCGAGATTTGCCAAAAATGCTTTTATTCGCTGTTGGTCGGTTTGTTCTCGTCTAAAGGTCGCTTTTTTTTTTATCCGTGGGAAAAGGGGCGAAAATTTTGCAGTGTTATTTATCAACGGATTTTAATTAAATTTCGATGACACACTCTCAGGATTCAATTCTACACAAGATGTTGTGAAAAAAAAAAAAAAAAAGGGGGTGTGGAGGGGAAAAGGGAGAAGTTTGCTGTAGTATTACGATTTTTTTTTCGGAAAACTTATTACCTACGTTTACTCATAAACTACGCAGTCCTCTCCGCCTTTGCAAGACAAATTCTTAGCCCCCAGGATCAATCTCTCCAGACCAAGGAATCGCTCAAACTTATACCCCTTTTTGCTCAAAAGTTTCAAAGGCAAAGTGAAAGAAAGCGTCGGTTGTTGCATAGCTATAAGGGCTCGAGGTCTACTGTTCTCACAGAACCACTAGTATTAGGTTATAAACGTACTCAAGCAAACTGTTGAGGGTCCGAAGGAGTTCCAGAACCTTATAGTCCGAGTCTAAGAGTAATAGGTCGCACTGAGCATAATTATGCTGGTGGTAGATCCTAGAATAAGGAAATTTGTGTGGCTGTCCACAACACTCGTGTTCAGTCTTGGCAACAAGAGTGATCCATCATGGACTAGGGGCTAGGACATGCTGGTTTCTACACACCTTTACGCAAAGAACCCGGAGGTTTTTTTATTGACCGAGCGAGCGAAGCGTCTCAATTTCGAGAATTGCCAAAAATGCTTTTATTCGCTGTTGGTCGGTTTGTTCTCGTCTAAAGGTCGCTTTTTTTTTATCCGTGGGAAAAGGGGCGAAAATTTTGCAGTGTTATTTATCAACGGATTTTAATTAAATTTCGATGACACACTCTCAGGATTCAATTCTACACAAGATGTTGTGAAAAAAAAAAACAAAAAGGGGGTGTGGGGGGAAAAGGGAGAAGTTTGCTGTAGTATTACGATTTTTTTTTCGGAAAACTTATTACCTACGTTTACTCATAAACTACGCAGTCCTCTCCGCCTTTGCAAGACAAATCCTTAGACCCCAGGATCAATCTCTCCAGACCAAAGAATCGCTCAAACTTATACCCCTTTTTGCTCAAAAGTTTCAAAGGCAAAGTGAAAGAAAGCGTCGGTTGTTGCATAGCTATAAGGGCTCGAGGTCTACTGTTCTCACAGAACCACTAGTATTAGGTTATAAACGTACTCAAGCAAACTGTTGAGGGTCCGAAGGAGTTCCAGAACTTTATAGTCCGAGTCTAAGAGTAATAGGTCGCACTGAGCATAATTATGCTGGTGGTAGATCCTAGAATAAGGAAATTTGTGTGGCTGTCCACAACACTCGTGTTCAGTCTTGGCAACAAGAGTGATCCATCATGGACTAGGGGCTAGGACATGCTGGTTTCTACACACCTTTACGCAAAGAACCCGGAGGTTTTTTTATTGACCGAGCGAGCGAAGCGTCTCAATTTCGAGAATTGCCAAAAATGCTTTTATTCGCTGTTGGTCGGTTTGTTCTCGTCTAAAGGTCGCTTTTTTTTTATCCGTGGGAAAAGGGGCGAAAATTTTGCAGTGTTATTTATCAACGGATTTTAATTAAATTTCGATGACACACTCTCAGGATTCAATTCTACACAAGATGTTGTGAAAAAAAAAAACAAAAAGGGGGTGTGGGGGGAAAAGGGAGAAGTTTGCTGTAGTATTACGATTTTTTTTTCGGAAAACTTATTACCTACGTTTACTCATAAACTACGCAGTCCTCTCCGCCTTTGCAAGACAAATCCTTAGACCCCAGGATCAATCTCTCCAGACCAAGGAATCGCTCAAACTTATACCCCTTTTTGCTCAAAAGTTTCAAAGGCAAAGTGAAAGAAAGCGTCGGTTGTTGCATGGCTATAAGGGCTCGAGGTCTACTGTTCTCACAGAACCACTAGTATTAGGTTATAAACGTACTCTCTCCTAACATAAAAAACATCAAATCATCTCTTCCGATATTGCGGTATCTGACCCGCCAAGCCAGCATGTTCCCAAAACCGACTGCAAAAATCTTGTAGGTATTCTATGTTACTGGCTGTATGTTTTCAATGGAGTCGCAGGTCGCGGGTTCATCATAGCAGATGTGTTTAATGACTTATTCATGACTCGCCTTGTGCCATCGTGAGCCACCATTGCGCCTTCCTATAAATTGTAAGGTCATCTGCCTGTTATTATTTGAAATGAATTTAAAGCAATTGCGATATTGAATTTGAATAGCATAGCAGGTATTTATTCGTTATCACATAATCAAACTTGATTTGTAGCTTCATTCACATGGTAAAAACCCGATAAACGAAAACCAAACAAAAGTTGAAAAACCAACAGTAGTTTGAGTTCTTCCTGATGGCGTACGCAGTGTTCATGCCAAGTTTCATTTAGATTCACACAGTTAGAAACGAGGCGACTTGCTAATTGAGCAGTTAGTGATTCGATCACTCGTGCGCAGGCGCCGGTTCCATTGTTCTTGCCAACATGCTGACGGGAAGAAGCCCCAGAACTCTTTTTTTTTTATTGTCAGACAACGCAAACAATTATAATAATGGGGGAAATAAAAAGAAAACACCAGTTCACTTGGAAAACAAGTAAAGATGGAGTACGCTTGTCAAATAGGAACCTGTCCACTCTGGACTTCAACACTGAACCACCTTCAACACCGATTTGAGCGGTGTACAGTTTAAAACGTCATAGGTGAAAGACAGAGCGAACACAAATATTGAAAACGGAAACTTGCAAATATGTTTTAGAGTTATTCAGAACGGTCAATATAATCATTTATGAACTTATGAACAAGTCTCCCTTGTTTATTTCAGCGGGTAAAGTTAACAATCTTCTGCAATTTTGACACAATTTGGGCCAAACATATTTTAAAAATTAAATATCAAACCGCTGGGCTTAGTATTGAATGAATGAATAAATTAATGAAGAAACATATTAATGAAAATTCTTAGTTGTACACCAAAAACATACAGGAAAATTGTCATTTTTAAAACAAAAGATAACAGTACAATGGGCAGTCTTATCGCTTAAATGTGAACTCTTCCAGGCAAACTTAGGATGGAGAGGATAATACAACTACGGTAGATAATAAATATATTATAGGACATTAATAAATATTATAGGACATTAATTTTTACACAGCGCCATCTAGCCCCAAACTAAGCATAGCTTGTAATATGGGAACTAGATTACGGATAGAATACTTAAATACTTTTTTATATACATACTTACTATATGATACAACACCCAAACACAGAACAAACATCTATATTCATCACACAAATGTTTGTCCTGGGTGGGAATCGAACCCACAGCCTACAGCGCTGAAGGCAGAGTTACTACCAACTGAGCTATGAGGCTTGTTAAAGTCTTGTTAAAGATGGTAGGAGGGTGCACAAAATAAAAGAGACTCAATAAATATTTATGTATCCAAAATCAAATATATTTAAATTAAAACGTTATAATCATTTATAAACACAAACATTACTTAAATATATACATATACTTAAGTATCTTTATATATACTTTATTAATTATACTACTACAATAATAATTATTTATAAACGAATAAATATCTTTATTACCACAAAATAAATTAAAGTATCTCATTAACAGTAATATGTTATTTATTCCCCCATTCCCCGTTAAATAATACCGTACAATAATTAAAGAAAAAAATATGTATTAGATCGTCTACTCTCTCATAGGGGTGTACAATGCACCCGCGCACACTTTCACGGCTCCCAATGATCCTATCGTCCGATGCGATGCGCCACCAGACGCACAGTTAGCACTTGCGCCTACAAGGTGTAAAAGAAACAGCTTATCTCGAATCAACCGAAAAAATCACCGGCCGGTTACTTCCCCACAGATTTTTTTTTATAATACGACGAGGCTGGCACTTGGCCTCATCTCACCCATTACTTCAGTTACTTTCACAGTATAATGTCATATGGCATAATACTGTGGGGAAGTGCTGCAGATATAGACACCATATTCGTTTTGCAGAAGAGGGCTGTTCGCGCTGTTTACAAGATGGGTCCCAGAGATTCATTAAAAGACAAGTTTAAGGAAATAAATATATTGACTATGCCCTGCTAATATATTTATGAAAATATTATGAACGCGCGTAAAAAACATAAGCTTTTTTGACAAAAACTGTGATAAACATAATTATAATACTAGAAATAAGAATAAACTCGCTGTTCCCACAACTAGGCTCCATTAGGTTAATAAATCGTTCATAGGGCAAACTGTATGATTTTATAATAAATTGCCAAGTGATGTGCTAAGCTTGTCGAAACAATAAATTCAAAAATGTTGTCAAACAAAAGCTATCCAGGAAAGCTTATTATAAAATTTCAGATTACCTAGAAGATAAGAAAGCCTGTCATTAAAAAAATAATTTGATCCAGTGAATAAATTGTAATTAGTATTACATAAGTTTCAGCTATTGTAATGGATCATGAAAAAAAAAACTAGCCCGAGGTTCTTGCCTTTCTCCTTGTGTGCTGGTTGCGATTCCGAACAGGCGGTAGATTTGACGTTTCAAATTGATCCTAAAAAATCTTACTGAATAAATATATTTGACTTTGACTTTGACTTCACCTGGTTCCAAATGATGATAACGCGGGGTAAGAGTGCACTACCTGGAAATCCTCAACAGACTGAGGAACTTGGCTATCTTACCTTTTAAATTCCGGAACATAACAATTTAGAATGCTGTTATGATGACAGACTTAGTTTGAAACAAACATTATCATTATGATCATTTCTACTCATTACCTACACCACGGGGCCTTTCCCAAACGGAATAATTAAAGCAAACCTAAACCACCTCCTCAACGCTTGTATCAATTTGGGGAAGTCCATGCGTAGCAAGACCCAAGGAGAGGGAATACAATGGCTAGGTAATAATAACGTTTTGCGCCTGTAGTTGAGTCCAATGATGACTCGTACACAGACGCGACATAGATTCATGTCATGATGTATGTTTTTTTATAATTACTCATCTGTGTATTTTTTTGGTATGATTATAGATTATTAGTATAAAGATTAGATTATATATAGTATGTAAGCATGGCTATCATCGCTGGTTATATTATAATACTGAGACAGGGACGTTTTTAGCCCACACATAATTAAAGTTACGCTCAGGTAATTTTTTATGACTTCATGTGTAATCATGTTAGGTAGGTACATTTATTTGTATGCTTTCTGTTTTGTTCATGAATTAAGTATCTATTTGGTAAGTACCTACGTTACCTAACTGTATCTACTTACCTACCTATATATAGTTTGCAAGTTCATGTGGGATAAATAAATGTGTCTTTCTTATTTCAGCACGAAGTAGGCTGATTAATTTTAACATACACATATTTTTTTTTATGATAATTTTAATTTGAATACAAGATTTTTATAATATTCAAGATTTATAAAACATATTCAAAAACCTGTAATAGTTAGAATTTTACGAAAATACGTCTTTATTAAATTCTATACACTTTCGTAGGTAGAATGACGTCTACGATAGACCAGGCTAACCTATTATGCCTATAAATTCTGACGGAATCCTCCATGGATCACTGTAATTTTGGGGACACCTTGTAATCAGTCCCATGTGGTCTGATGTAGGTGGTCTCTCATTGAGGCTGGTCGACGGCCATTTTTCTGTTTGATTTGAGTTAGTGGAGGTGGCGCAATACTGATAGGTTGAGAGGCTCACATTAATTACAGTTTCACGTCACAACCTTCACCTGATAACCCCGGTTCTTGTTGAACCAGTGATGTATGTTGCTGAATCTTTGAAGTAATATAATTCGATTACAATTACCAGGTGCCTGTACCTAAAAATTAACAATTAGTAAAACTATATATTTATATAAATTAACAATTAGTAAAACTATATTTCAAATTCTGACTGGGTTTGATAATGGATTTCTAGTTACCCAACTACGGTCCGGTTCACTGATTCGCAATGTTGATTAGCTACTAGAGTCCGCCAACATGACCTGATCAAGAAAGTACTCCTATAGTTCGATACTGTGCATATTTGAGATTTAAGAAGTAATTGCGTTATACAGTTTTGTTGCCTATAGACCGTTTGTAACGGTCCTTAGGTAACCCAACTGCTTCCTTTTTACCTACATAGTTAAATTGTAAATTATTAAGTTTAATTGTTTGTGAATAAATATCTTTAAAAGTAATTACAACAAGCCTCATAGCTCAGTTGGTAGTAGCTCTGCCTTCTGCGCTGTAGGTTGTGGGTTCGATTCCTAATCACGCTAAACATTTGTGGGATGAATATAGGTGTTTGTTCTGTACTTGGATGTTGTATCATATGTGTATGTATTAAAAAAAAGTATTTAAGTATCTACGTAATCTATTAGTTCCCATATTACAAGCTACGCTTCGTTTGGGGGTAGATGGCACTGTGCGAAATTAATGTCCTGTATCATTTATTATTTCATTAATTTTAATTGTCTCGTTCGCTACTGCTGTTTCGTTTCTATTTATATATATATATATATATATATAGTAATGATTGGACATTTTATAATGTATTGTATGTTTTGTTATTATTAATAAGTAGCTATATAAATTAATGTTTATATTAGTACACCGTTTTGTCTGCTCTTTGCTATCCTTTCCATCCAAAGGTTGCCTGGAAGAGATCGCTTTTAGCGATAAGGCCGCCCATTGTACCTAGTTTAAGTGTTTTTCTTGCGTGTGTGTTTATTTTTGTTTTTTGGTGTACAATAAAGAGCTTATCTATCTATCTATAATCTAAAGATTTTTTCTACATTTATGACCAGAATCTCACCTGCCACGATAATTGTAAATATTAAGCTATTTTAAATTATCTACACCTGGGTCTCTATTTTCTCATGCACCGATCGGATGCGTTACGGAGAATACAGCTTATGTAACTGTCATTGGTAGGGGTTAGGCTTCGACCACACTAACTAATTATTAGATCTCTGGTACTCCATAAATAAAGATGGTATGGAAGCTATCAATGTCAAGAACCATTCTCTGTGTGCTGGTCGCGATTCCAAACAGACGGAAGATTAGAAGTTTCAATAATGATCCAAGAAAATCTTACAGAATGATTTTGACTTTGACGGTTTGTTTGGAGCACCTCTACCAGTGACACTTCCTAAAAATAACCAAGAATCATCAAGTACGAAAAATAGTGACAATCGACTAACTTAGCTGGGCTTAACATGGGTAACTGCATCGTCCTGCTAAAAAACTATGTAATCCTTCTCTGCAATCTACAACTTTCCTGTCAAGCGTAGATATAATATATTTTTTATCTGTGAAAGCTCATGGCTAACATAACTCACTAGATCCATGTTGGTTCTGTACAATGGTTCTACTGAGATTGATCGGTACCTACGTACTTCCAGTCCAAAATTTATCGAAATCATTTTATGCAAAACCTTTATCTTATCATTATTTTCATTTGTGTTATGAATATTGATTTTTGTTCTGTGTTTGGGTGTTGTATTGTATGATAAGTATGTATTTACAAATAAAAATAAATAAGTAATATTTCCGCAATCTAGTTCTATTACAAGCTATGCTTAGATTGGGGCTAAATGGCACTGTGTGAAATCGATGTCTGTAATATTTATTTATTCTTCTGTTGTACATATTTTTTTTTTCTTTATCCAATAAAATGTACAATTAAACTACCTAACTAACAAAGAAATCAGTCAGATTACCTAAGGACCGTTACAAACGGCCTATAACTCAACTGTTCCAGACCAGTATCAGACGGAAGCGTGCCCAAGACATATACGAGTAGACCCTAAGACTGTTATATAATTGGAAAAAAAATATTAATTGCACTGATAGAAATTGAAATCAATTGCAATCGGAAAATGTAAATAGAATTCATCTCTGCTACACCTACACCCAGCCTTACGATCAAGGTATAGTAATAGTTAATAGGCTAGTTACATAGTCGCGCGCCGCGGGGAGGCTAAGTTCTTGATAACATCTCCTCTTCATTTGTTTTCCGCTTTTTAAGAATCGTAGATGTCGTCCGTTCGTGTAATTATGGGTTTAGTGCGGCGATGGAATGTGGATGTGCCATTGGAATGCTCCAACATTGTAATACGAAAGATCGATTTTATGTTTGTGATATAAAGTGGAAAGATGCAGCTGATAACTACGGTTTATGGTGGTGGTTTACGTTTTAAAATTTCTAATTAAATAAATAATAAATAAATAAATATTACAGGACATTCATTTTACACAGCGCCATCTAGCCCCATCAACGACTGTGTCTTGAAGTCTGGAATATATTTAAATACTTTAGGCGAGGTCAATGAAATAATGCTTGCTCCAAAAATAAAAATCAAATGTTTTAAGTATTTCTTAGCAAGTTAAATGATTTAAACTAGGTGTGTATCCTTCTGTTAAGTTTTAGAAAACCTGTGTCAGAAGGGTGTCTTTCTTGAGTTCTTATCTAATAGACTTGAAATATATTTTAATTTAATAACAATGCATTTCTATATGTATCTATGGATTACACATTTATAACTAATGCAATCCCATTGCTTGATCCGTTTCCATGTTGTTTAAGAAACTAGCTACTTGCAAATCGAAGGCATGTGCCGAACATTACCTTGGGCACTATTTACTGTGTTCCTCAAAATGGATCCTTTGCGCTCGGTTTGAGTCAAGTAAGAAAAGATCTAGTTTTTATGATACAGGGTGTAATGTAAGTTACACAGAGAATAAAGTATAGAATTCCCTTTGTATGTATTGTAGTGAACTAGTTGACTGCAGTGTTTGTGTCGTTAACGAGTTAATGTGGCACATAAGCAGAAGGTGTTTAGCAAGCCTTATAGCTCAGTTGGTAGTAACTCTGCCTTCTGCGCTGTAGGTTGTGGGTTCGATTCCCATCCAGGACAAACATTTGTGTTATGAATATAGATGTTTGTTAAAAGTTAAAAGTATTTAAGGTATCCGTTATCTAGTTCCCGTACTTAAACAAGCTTGCTTAGTTTGGGGCTTGAAGGCGCTGTGTGGAATAAAAAATAATAATACCTAAAAAAAAAGTAGCCTAGAGGTATGATCCTTAGATCTATGGGGTTAGATGTGGCTTACTTCCTAGTGGTCTCCAGGCAATGGATTCGCTTGCTTTTGCTAGTGGTGACGGTTGAATGGTCCAACATTGGTGGTTGGACCTGTAAATAAGATCCAACCGAAAACTCGGTCTCAGCCTATTCTCGGCTAAGAATTAAGTCTGACTAGCTACCACCATCATACCTAATTCTGTCGCCATAATAACAATTATTAAATTGTTGTGTTCCGGCATTTAGAGGTAAGATAGCCAGTTCCTCAGTTTATTGAGGATTCCGGGTGAAGTGCGCCACCACCTTCAGTCTTATCTTTACTTGTAACCAGGTGAGATGAAGTCCAAACGCTTCCCAGCAAGTCTTGACCTGAGGTCTACTGTCGACGGTCGACTGAGTGAGGCTTAAAATTTGTAAGAATATCGGCTGTGTCCGAGACATAAAAACATAATCCTCCTTCTGAAGCAGTCGGGTAAAAGCGAAGCAGTATCTGGTGTTGCTGTATCGAGTTACTCCGTCACCGTATCGGAGCATCTAACTAATAGTGTATTTATTCATGAGGTGATTGTGAGATTGAGTTGTCTGCACGTGGGTGTTATGTGGAACAGTTTATCTGTTAATATGTTGTTTATCACACTCAAATTATCAATGCTGATTGTTTGGATGTCTGTCCTTCCTTCACGCTTAAATTACTGAAAGGATCTGAAAGGACTGCCTACAGGCTGATGGCAGAGTCACTACCAACTGAGCTATGAGGCTTTTTTTTGTTTATTATACGACGGGTAAGCACTTGGCCTTCATCTCACCTGGTTACAAGTTCAGATAAGGCCGATGGTGGAGGCGCACTTCACCCGGAATCCTCAACAAACTGAGGTACTGGCTATCTTACCTTTAAATGCCGGAACACAACAATTAAAAAAAAAAATGTTATGGCGACAGAATTAGGTAAGATGGTGGTAGCTAGCCAGGCGGATTTAAACAAAGTCCTACCACCAACCAAACCAAGCACAATACATTGTACTCCCCATGGGGATCAAACTCGGGACCTCTGGATCTGAAATCGGTCGGCTGAACCACTAGACCACAGGACTGGAACCACTACGCTTGTTAATTTGAGCTGAAACATTGCACATTATTGCCCTAACCGGGAAGGAGTATGTCTCCTTCCCGGGAAGGAGTATGACTACTGTTTCTTCCATAAATCAAGTCCTTTTGGAATAGAAATGGGTCATCAAACATCGCGATAAAAAACTGATTCGTTTTATTTTATTGCTACTGAACGGATTGATCTGATAGCACATGTTCTAGCAGAAAATATTAATGGGATGTTGATATGACGTGTTACCTTTTGGGTAGGCTTGCTCCATCGTAGACCTACCCGTCTCTGTGGGCAAGTGTTGCGCCCACTGGTGTCAGATCCAGAAACCCATAATAACACGAAACATAATGTGCTTGGTTTGTTTGGTGGTAGCACTTTGGTTAGGTCTTTTTTTTTATACTACTAGGAGACGGAACAAGCAAGTAGCGCACCTGGTGTTAAGTGTACTCTTGCCTATGACAAAGCCTTACTGCATAGGTCACATCCACAAAGAACAAAGCCTACACGGCACTGCATTGCGCCCGTCAACTTGAGGCATATATAGGTGTTAAGCCTCACGTACCCGTAATTTCACCGGCAACCATACCCTTCAAACCGAAACACAGCAATGCTGCTTGGCGGCTGAAATAAGTATGGTGGTTGTAATTCTCCGGACGAGCCCTTTCACTAGGGGCTTCTACTACTCTTATCAGTCTTCCACCATCAACCTAATTCTGTCGCCATAATAACAATCACAAATTTAAATTTCATTAACATTTCCATTATTTTTTTATATGAACCCGCATCTTTTGAAAAGTCGGAAATGCTCTTACCAACTGTCTGTCACAACATTTACAAACTCGGAATCTGCGTCAAGACCCTCGTGGCTCAGTTGGTTAAAGCGTTTCCGGCTTTAGGAAAAGGTGCGGGTTCGAGTCCCGTCGCGGGTTGTGAATTTTTGTGTCATTATAACATTTGTAAATTCCAAAATTGTTGTGTTCCGGCATTTAGAGGTAAGATAGCCAACTGGCTTTCAAGACTACTTAATCCTTATCTTAACTTGTAAGGTGAGATGAAGGCCAAGCGCCAAACTTTTTCCTTCGCCGTAAGAACTCTTGAATTATGCGTATAAGTATAAATTGGTGCTCGAATAAAGAAACATTTTCTTTAGTACAGTTTAGAATTGAACAATGTATGAAAATTACGAAAGCCGACAAAAAGTCAAATTTAATATACTTTAGTGCGTACATTGAAGAATTCTACCTAAATTGTCAGCAGCAGCTGATTTGTTAACTGAATTTTGTCTAGGCCATGAATATCTAACGAGATTCAAGATGCATGAGGAAAGATCACGCTCATCTCACTCTGATTAGATACGGCATATTTTTGGTTTGTTAAGACTTGTACACACTTGGATACACAATAGCCCACCCATATCAATATTATAAAGTCAAAAATAAATTTATTTGTGTAAAAATTGCTGTTTTAGGAGGACCTTTTTAGGATAAAACGGTTGAATGGAACGGGTCCACGGATAGAATATAGGCAGCTCTTATCCGGGTACATACCACGCGGACGAAACGCCGGGCAAAAGTTAGTAATGATATATTTAGGTACGACATTGTACGTGAATCAATCATCAAAATATTTTTTTTAACTCAAACACAATATCAGTATAACAAAATCAAGTTGTATGGTACCCACAATCATGCATGGGCAACGTTTGGATCTCGATTTTTTTCAATAATGCTTACAAGAAAATGAACACCGATTACTCAATACATCAAATCGAAATATTATGGACTGATTGACTGACTGACTGACAATGAGCGCAAGGGCTCAAATTATCAGTCAGTCAGTCCAGAGTCTTGAAAAGTTCAGAATGACTTTCTTTTGTAGTGCAGGGTTGCACTAAGAAAGGATTTTAAAGATATCGTGAGTTAATGGGGAAAAAAAGTACCGGGTGCTTATTTTGTACCTATTCATATAATATACATAGGCTTTAATAAAACAAACGAAGTAAATTTATACAGAATTTAATTGAAATCAAAGCGAACAAGATTTATAAGAATGCACGGTATAAAAAGATGTATTATATCGATTTATTTCCAGACCTATACCATTTTGATTAAAACGGATGATGTTCGGTCTTAACCTGGGATGTAGGTCAAGTCTCGATGATTGCTGGTGGTAAGGGCGCATAGAAGTAAACACGAGCGTGGTTGAATTTTGATAAATATAACCTTAAAGCACGTTTGGTCATAAAATATTAATTCCTTGAAATTATAACCAGAACAAAGTAAACAATGATTTGTGTAAGAATTGTTAGATTTAATTATTGACTTCTCAGTGACTTAGGCCAAAGCTCAAATTATAAGAACGTTAATGGATTCGTATTTCACCAATCCATCTGTCAAAGTAATTATGGCACAATTAATCCCAACTTTGGAGGAGCCTCTACAGGAGCTCAGCAGTGGCCACTAGGCTGTTCATGTCGTAGTATATAGCATATTAGAAATCTAGCGATTACTTTTCCAAATGATTACTTTTCACTGTAGTCTGGTTTTTATCGCATTAATATTTCAAGAACACACGTGATAAAGGCATAATGAACAAAAATCACCGCGACGTGCTGTCTACGTACCAACTTATGTCTCGCACCAACAGTTGACATTCGCGAAGCTTCCACAATGTCCTCCTCTGAAGCCACGTCTCTTGCACTCCTCGTTGCAGTTGGAGGTGTAGTCTACAGCTCCCCACACGCAGCTCCCGATATGCTTATCCGCCAAGGCGCTGTTCTGGGGCGAAGAAACGATCACCAAAAACGTCACGCAGACCAACAGCAACATGGAAAGGCAGCTTTTCACCATTTTGACGACGGTGGAGAGTTTTTATGTCGATGAACGAAGAACCTTCGGGTAGGGGATGCGAACGTCAACTGTTTACCAAGCCGTTGTACTTCGTATTTATATTTTCTTGATGTTTTCCTTTTACCTCGTTTTACGCAGAACGTAAATTCCTAATTGTAAGGAAAACCGGGTACCGTCGCTATTCATTATTCTAGGGTGCGCACATTAACTGGTCCGTGCAGTTGAACTTGATTTCTTTAAACTGGATAGGTAATGGTTGTCATTATATGTCCGGAAACCTGATCCGGTTTCAGTTAATTAATAAAGTAATAAATAATAATAATAAAACAGTATCAACGTTTTTGTCTGAAAGTCGACGTTCTGGTTTTTACATTAGGGTTTCACACTTCCTATGTGGTTATGAACGCCTGGTACTATGGAGGTTAATATGAAACTTTACTCCACTACCTCAGGAGTCAGTTTCGAGAGTATTTATTCAGACTAGTGTTCACCCACAGTAGTCGAAATACTACCGTGAAAAATAACATATGACATAAATATAATATGAGTATGACACAACGATAAAAATGTACTTTCACAACACAATACTCTGAGCACACCTTTTCTGAATCGATCTTTATTCCAGTGAGTGCTCGAGGCTCACTCTCATTATACGCAAAGCCAGAATAAGAGCAAAGCACCATAACACCGACCGTACCTTCTAGTGGGTGGGCAGAAAACAATTAGTGAATAAAGTAACACAACAGGCAAAATAGTCCTTAGCAGGATTTAGGTTTTCTCCAAATAGTACAATGAGAATTAGCCATGATCACTATTGTGAGCAGGTGGGCTGGTGATCGCAGTATTAGTGTTAAACCGACACCTGGAACCTGATTAGAATTCAGTACGTCTGTGACACCTGTAACCTGGTTGGAATTCAGTACGTCTGTGATACCTGGAACCTGGTTGGAATTCAGTACGTCTGTGGTCCGTCTTTTTTCCTTATTCAGATTTTTGCACTGCGCATACTTAATAGTTAAGGGGATGTACCTTGTTAGGTACGCGTGAAATTATTTGCAGAATCAAAACACACGGTCCATAGGTAACCCGACTGCTTCCCTTGTATACTTAGTTAGTGTAATTGTAATTTTTTTTTTTTTTTTTGTGAATTTATATTATTTAATTGTCTTTATATTATTGTATATTTTAAATTAAAACACAGTGTATGTTCATGAATTTCAATTTTGCGACTATTTGACAAATAATGTTAATTGAACACCACAATAGTTTTGATTATATCAAATATATATTAGGGCTATATTTCCTGATTTGGTTCCTGAGTTTTTTCACGTCTTCAATTTCATTTTTGTATGGGAATTTCATTTATTTATTACCGTAAATTATTTTGGCACTCAAAATGGTACGGACCCTAAAAAATATTTCACTATCAAAAAAACATGATGTGCTTGGAAACTTCAAATTTCTGAACACCATATCGCGCGTACTTGACGACATGGCTCCAACTACCCATACGGATGTGTCGTAGTAAATAAACAAGTTTACATTATAAGGACTCGGTTTAATTTGACGCTTCGTTTAAACATGAACTGAACGATATAAATGTGATACAGGTTTGCTAGTTAATGCCAGAAAGAGCAAAATAATATCAGTAAATTCATTGCATTTATAAAGCAAGAGGAAATAAAAATAGCAACTTTTTTTTGTACTTGGAGACGGAACAACGCACTCTTGCCAATAACAAAGCCGTACAGCGTAGGTCATCCACAAAGAACATGACCTACGCGGCACTGCATTGCGCTCGTCAACTTGAGGCATAAAGGTGTTAGGCCTCGCGTGCCCGTAATTTTACCGGCAACCATACCCATCAAATCGGAACACAGCAATGCTGTTTGGCGGCCGAAATAGGTATGGTGGTAGTACTTCCTTAATGGAGCTCTACTAATCTTAAATGTCGCTAAGGATTCCAAGTCTCCAAATTGTTGACATCTTATAGGAAGTGCTTGTCCTTCTTATCTGATTTTTCAAGTAATAAGGCCGAAGGTAGAGCCGCATTTCACCCGGAAATCCTCAACAAACTGAGGAACCTGACTACCTTATAAATGAACATTTATTATTTATAAATAAATAGGAATTAATTAAAATGTTATTTATGAAAATACATATTTTACTATATATAAACGTACTCCGCATATTAATGTAGTTAGATTTTAAGGTTAATTTCTTAGATTCAATAATTATTTTAATTATTAGTAAAACTGTTTCAAATGTTATATACTTATATAATAATATGTTATACTGTAAGATATATAGATAAGCCACTTTAACTTTAGCGTTTAAGATTTTGGTATAACTTCGTGTATCAATATGATATGTGTTGCTTTGTTTTAATTTATTTGTCTGTACAGTAATTACATCAAATAAGTACCTACATTGTCCGTCAAAACTATTGCTGTCAATTAGGGTTGAAGCTTTACCCTGCCGTAACACAGTGTTAAAACTAGCACGGAGGGTATGGTTTTGTAGCTCGCTAAATGGATCTACATAAATTACAAACATACAACTATTTTAAGTAATTAGCTAAGTTACATAATTTATTGTGCCATTTATTTCTGAGATTATCTTTATCTTATCTTTATCTTTAATGCCGGAACACAACAATTTTAGATTGTTGTTATGGCGACAGAATTAGATAAGATGCTGGTAGCTAGCCAGGCGGATAAAGACCTACCACCACAAGCACAAAATTGTACTCCCCTGGGGATCGAGCCCGGGACCTCTGGATCTGACACTGGTAATCGAACCACTAGACCACAGAGGCGGTTAAATGTTTGTACTGAAAAATCCCCAGTGTGCAACTCCCTTTGCAAACCTGGTTCACAAATCAAACGATTCGGAGTGATCAATAATTGTTCAGCGGGAATTATGTATTTAATATTTAAATGTTCGGTTATAACGATTTCGGCAAATTGAATCAGTCTGAGGCAACTTGTTATTGCACGCTATTGCAGCTAAAAAGAAAATGAATAACTTAAAGCACTAGAGCTAACTTTTTGCTTCGTCCTCGTTTAAAAAAGCTTAGACGCATAAAAGCATATATATGAAGTTAGTTTTGCTAATAATAATACATTTATTCAATAAAAAGTACAATTAAACTAACTATGTACAAAGGAATCAGTCAGATTACCTAAGGACCGTTACAAACGGCCTATAGGTAACTCAACTGTTCCAGACCAGTACCAGACGGAAGCGTGCCCAAGACACTGGCTGCATTGCCACGCTGAATAGCTATGCTAATTCGCTGGCCTAAATAAGAGCCAGCCCTTGGGTCACGTGTCGCCTCAATCAAAAGCCCCGCAATATTAATAATTGCTAATAATTGCCTCCTGAAATAATAATATATAATATATAAAAAAATAAGCATATTTTTGACTTACCTATGTTATGCAATATTACGAAAAGGCTAATAAACGTTTGTGATGTATGAAACATTTTGATTTAGCCATGGGCCCGGATTCTACTAAAACAAATGCTTCACTATGACGATTGATTTATTAGAATCGGAGCCCGCTTGCTTGTTACAGAGGATCTATCATAACTGGTGGTGTAAAGGCCTGTAGTCGAAAAACTCTGCTGTTGAAACGGAAATAAATGAATCGTCCTGTTGACAAACAGTCCAATGACGAATCGGTCATAGGAGAACGGTTGCGGAATATACCATACATGGCAGGTACGCACCACCATTTGGTAACCGCAAAAATGGTGTTGAACACAGAACGAGGCTGCTGCCTTTCTTCTAAGTCAGTCGTCTATCGACAGTCCCTATAGCCACTTTTACGACATCCTACAGAATTTAACGCTGAGTTACAGTATTCGCCGTATCCATTTATCGTCATTGTCTGTGCCAATATGAGTAATATATTTTTGGCTATGATATCTTTTTAAACCACACAACGTCATCCCAATTTGTAAAGCAAACGATGGACAAGATAATAAATACGGGGCAAGCTCTCTATTAAATCAATATTAATGCAAGACCCGGTAAAGTACGTTTCGGCAATCGGTCTGTCTGTCTGTCATAAATTAAGCCGAGAGAGCGTCATCGCCCAATTAGTACAAAATAAGTTGCGAGTGCCGGCCGAGACAAATTGTGGCTATATCTCACACGGAAACAAGATCATTGTACAGCGTGTTCACTTTAAATATCAAGGATAAATTAAATTGCAAGAAAAAAGCTTAAAAAACGATTACCCGATTAAAAGATACCTTTGAGAAGGGAATACATTAAATGCTACATTTGTTGAAAAAATATTTGAGGTTAAAAAATTAGGAGCGCATAGTTAAAGTAAGTTGAAATAAATGTAAGTAGAATGGAGAAGGATCTCCATTATTTATTGTACTACGGGGAAACTCTTGGCCTTCATCCCAACAGATTACAAGTAAAGATAAGGCCGAAGGTGGAGGTGAACTTCATCCAGAATCCTGACAAACTATCTTACCTCTAAGCGCTGGAACACTACAATTTAGATTTTTTTATTGCGATTTATTCCTATGGCAACATACATAGGTAAAATGCCGCGCACCACGCACGGACTTAACCAAGGTCCTACCACCAACCAAACCTAGCACAATGTTGTCACTTAAGGTTCAAACCCGGGACCTCTGACACCGCCAAACGTATCATAATGATCCTAAAAACTCTTATTGAAAAAAAAAATGTCATTGACTTTACACCAGCCTGTGAAGGATTACTAAAACCACATCTACATACAGACCATACATAAGATGTGTGGGTGCGACCTCTGACCGACAATCGCTTCATGCAACGTGCAAGTAATTATTATATTACAAATGCAACATTAAACTGGCCTTACAGCTTAGTTGTAGCTCTGCCTTCAGCACTGTAGATTCGATTCCTACCCGGGACCCTATTTATTCCGTAGGTGTTATATGGTTTCTAATATAAGTACATACCTACTATATAAGACATATTTATTCAATAAAATGTACAATTAAACTAACTTTGAACAAAGGAATCAGTCAGATTACATAAGGACCGTTACAAACGGCATATAGGTGTGCCCAAGACACTGGCTGCATTGCCACACTGAATAAATAAATAATAAATAAATAAATATTACAGGACATTAATTTCACACAGCGCCATCTAGCCCCAAACTAAGCATAGCTTGTAATATGGGAACTAGATTACGGATATAATACTTAAATACATTTTTTTTTTTTATATATATATAGCGAATAGCTATGCTAATTCGCTGTCCTAAATAAGAGCTAGCCCTTGGGTCACGTTTCACCTCAATCAAAAAACCCGCAAGATTTTTGAAATTTGAGTATGTTTATAAGTATGTATGAAAAAAAAATATGATATTTGATTTAATTTATTTATATCTTATTATCATCTTCCGTAATCTAGTTCCTGCATTACAAGTTCTTCGTTTGCTGCTAGATGTGTTAAATGTCTAGTAATATTTTATCATTTATTTAATTATCTCTAATAGCGTTTTCAAAATCCCCCGGGATAACGAGTAGCTTTCGGGCGCTTCACAGTAGGTAAATATTTATATGTAAATGTAGCTGTGATCTTAGTCGCCTTATACGGGGCCCACTTCTTGGTTTTTATTGGAATAGCCAAGCGTATGACCACCAGCTTACTTGAAAATCAAGTTGCGATGTAGCGTAAGATAGAGCACGCTTGTGTAAAAGAAACCTATTCACTCTGGACTTCAAGACTACAAGTTTGTAAGGGTGCGGAAAAACAGACGAGGGCAAGAAGTTCCATTCCTTGCCAGTATGATCGTAGTAATGATAAAGGCATATTTGTATATGTCTATTATATGGGGGCGTATGGGACCAAACCTCTGCATAATTGTAACTGCGCAAGTTTAAGAAGTAACTAAAATATTCATATAACATTGAATATGCCTGACTGTCAAATATCAAATCATTGCTGACATTCACTATCTATTAGAATCATTATCATACAAAAAATCGTAACAGACTAACGACTTTATCCTATTAAAAAATACTTGATATCACTACCGACGTGTTTCTTTGGTATTGATCAATTTGGATTGGAGTTCTTTAGACCGAAATTTCATCAAGAAGAGACTTAACAGACTTATTAGGCACTATCTCGATAAGTTTTTTTCATCGTAAGAGCTAAGACATTTCAACAAATAAAAACTAGTAAGGTAGTTAGAGTAAGGTAGGTACATAGGCACATCCTTACTCAATTTAAATTTAGTTTTACCCAACTGCCACATTTGAAGGGTTATGTTTTTCGAGTGTATGTATGTAAATTTTATTGGCACGCCATACTTAAACGGCTGATGGATCCGAATTCGACGTAAAATATGATATTTGATTTAATTTATTTATATCTTATTATCATCTTCCGTAATCTAGTTCCTGCATTACAAGTTCTTCGTTTGCTGCTAGATGTGTTAAATGTCTAGTAATATTTTATCATTTATTTAATTATCTCTAATAGCGTTTTCAAAATCCCCCGGTATAACGAGTAGCTTTCGGGCGCTTCACAGTAGGTAAATATTTATATGTAAATGTAGCTGTGATCTTAGTCGCCTTATACGGGGCCCACTTCTTGGTTTTTATTGGAATAGCCAAGCGTATGACCACCAGCTTACTTGAAAATCAAGTTGCGATGTAGCGTAAGATAGAGCACGCTTGTGTAAAAGAAACCTATTCACTCTGGACTTCAAGACTACAAGTTTGTAAGGGTGCGGAAAAACAGACGAGGGCAAGAAGTTCCATTCCTTGCCAGTATGATCGTAGTAATGATAAAGGCATATTTGTATATGTCTATTATATGGGGGCGTATGGGACCAAACCTCTGCATAATTGTAACTGCGCAAGTTTAAGAAGTAACTAAAATATTCATATAACATTGAATATGCCTGACTGTCAAATATCAAATCATTGCTGACATTCACTATCTATTAGAATCATTATCATACAAAAAATCGTAACAGACTAACGACTTTATCCTATTAAAAAATACTTGATATCACTACCGACGTGTTTCTTTGGTATTGATCAATTTGGATTGGAGTTCTTTAGACCGAAATTTCATCAAGAAGAGACTTAACAGACTTATTAGGCACTATCTCGATAAGTTTTTTTCATCGTAAGAGCTAAGACATTTCAACAAATAAAAACTAGTAAGGTAGTTAGAGTAAGGTAGGTACATAGGCACATCCTTACTCAATTTAAATTTAGTTTTACCCAACTGCCACATTTGAAGGGTTATGTTTTTCGAGTGTATGTATGTAAATTTTATTGGCACGCCATACTTAAACGGCTGATGGATCCGAATTCGACGTAAAATATGATATTTGATTTAATTTATTTATATCTTATTATCATCTTCCGTAATCTAGTTCCTGCATTACAAGTTCTTCGTTTGCTGCTAGATGTGTTAAATGTCTAGTAATATTTTATCATTTATTTAATTATCTCTAATAGCGTTTTCAAAATCCCCCGGTATAACGAGTAGCTTTCGGGCGCTTCACAGTAGGTAAATATTTATATGTAAATGTAGCTGTGATCTTAGTCGCCTTATACGGGGCCCACTTCTTGGTTTTTATTGGAATAGCCAAGCGTATGACCACCAGCTTACTTGAAAATCAAGTTGCGATGTAGCGTAAGATAGAGCACGCTTGTGTAAAAGAAACCTATTCACTCTGGACTTCAAGACTACAAGTTTGTAAGGGTGCGGAAAAACAGACGAGGGCAAGAAGTTCCATTCCTTGCCAGTATGATCGTAGTAATGATAAAGGCATATTTGTATATGTCTATTATATGGGGGCGTATGGGACCAAACCTCTGCATAATTGTAACTGCGCAAGTTTAAGAAGTAACTAAAATATTCATATAACATTGAATATGCCTGACTGTCAAATATCAAATCATTGCTGACATTCACTATCTATTAGAATCATTATCATACAAAAAATCGTAACAGACTAACGACTTTATCCTATTAAAAAATACTTGATATCACTACCGACGTGTTTCTTTGGTATTGATCAATTTGGATTGGAGTTCTTTAGACCGAAATTTCATCAAGAAGAGACTTAACAGACTTATTAGGCACTATCTCGATAAGTTTTTTTCATCGTAAGAGCTAAGACATTTCAACAAATAAAAACTAGTAAGGTAGTTAGAGTAAGGTAGGTACATAGGCACATCCTTACTCAATTTAAATTTAGTTTTACCCAACTGCCACATTTGAAGGGTTATGTTTTTCGAGTGTATGTATGTAAATTTTATTGGCACGCCATACTTAAACGGCTGATGGATCCGAATTCGACGTAAGAGGTGTTTTATAGTTTTTCAAAATTATGGTAGTGCAGAGACAAAGTCGTCAAAATTATGGTAGTATTTTAATTTGAAGGGAAATTAGAAAATATTTTTTAAAACAATAAAGATATAAAATGAAAGGTTCTAGATATTATAGATTGTAACACTGAGTTCTAGTGATATGCTCATCGGTGTCAGATCCAGAGGTACCGGGTTCGAGGTTTTTGGTGTACAATATATAATGTTCATTCATTCATTCATTCATTCATTCATTCATTCATTCATTCATTCATTCATTCATTCATTCATTCATTCATTCATAAACCTATTTATAATGTTAAAAATGTTGGTATCGATAAATTTTTATAGTTGCGCATCTATTCAGTAAATTTGTACAAAGGAATACCTGCATAATTGTACTTATACTGAACAGCAATAATAACAACATTACACCAATGCTGCGGGCTGTGACCTAAATAAGATCCATCGATCATAAGAATAATACGCGAGTCAAATTCAAATGTAAAGAGTTTTAATCCTATTTTATCTCTTGCAAAGATTAGGACAGAAGGTTATACAAGATATTAATTTCACACAGCGCCATCTAGCCCCAAACTAATCTCGTACAAAAATGATATAAAATGCGTTCTATACCTGAACAGAGCTGTTGTCAGCTAACACACTGGCAACACTTACAACACGCAACGATTGGGGTAGTCAAAAGGAATAGTTTCCAGGCTATTAGTCTATAAAACAAAAAACTATAGATAATTAATCCTTCAGATTAGGTACGCTTCAGGTGGTTTTTGATAAATTGGGGTGGATCTAGAAGGCTTTTAATCAACTGAATGATCCTATCGCTGGTGGTAGGGCCTGGAACCACGGTTCGCCCCAGGATTGCGATTACCATCCAACCGACGTCTGGCACCAAACTGTTTGCAGTTTTCCGTCGGCGCGCGGGAGTGCCATTGGAAAGCTTGCTGCATCGAAGATAATTAACCTTGCCCAGATAAAACAAAATTGCTTCTAAAATATCGTGGATTTGCACCAACAATATTTTTTACATTAAACTGAATGTTTAGAGATTTCGTTTAATTTGTGGTTCAAAAGGAACTTTTCATGAAAAGATTCAGTCAGATAAAAGATAAATGTGATATACACTTCTCCTTGGCTAACTTTTACCCGCCCCTTCCTTTGTATTGTATTTATTTGCATCGTTTGATAAGTTTAATGTTCATAAATTACATAATCCGTTTCTAAGAAATTCGTTTCTAGACACACAAAAAGATCTGCGAAAACATCAATTGTATAGAATAACGTATAAAAAAATGATATTATGTATGATTTAAAAAATGTATAAATTGTAAAATACAATAATGATTATCCATGAATGTAACAAAAGCTTTTTTGATCTCTGTTTGTATTTTTTTTATGAATAATATACACTTTAGTGTAGGAACACAAAAATTACATCGATTAATGCAAACAATAGGTGACACAGCGTATGTAAGAACAATGGGCGGCCTTATCGCTAAAAGCGATTTCTTCCAGGCCTTCTTTTATGATACCTACATAATGATAGACAATCCTTCTAGCTCAAACCATATTTAAGTTCCAACGGCGGTAAAACAAGCCCCAGGTAATTATCCCTCCGAAACCATAATTTACTAACGGATACCCACTCGTAAATGTAAACACAGTATTTATCCTGATTACTTCACTAAACTAAACTCTCTAACTATGCTATTAGCAGGGTTAGACTAAGGGTTAGCTTGGGGGTGACTTTATCTGGTTGGAGGAGTTGCAAAGGCCTGCCGGGCTAACGACCAACGACCCTGGCGAAGTTCAGCTTGATGCGCGGAAGAGACAGTGCACTCTGGGTAAGCTCGCTCCTAGCAAACCCCATCCTTGCCTATGCAAGTACCTTTTTTTTTATACCGCTGGAGACGGAACAAGCAATAGCCCACCTGACGTTGGAGATGCACTTAGCATCTCTTGCATATAACAATGTCTTACTGCGTAAATCACATCCACAAAGAATATAGCCTACACAGCACTGCATTGCGCCCGTCAACTTGAGGCATAAAGGTGTTAAGCCTCACGTGCCTGTAATTTCACGGGCGACCATACCCTTCAACCCGGAACACAGCAATGCTGCTTGGCGACTGAAAGGGTATGGTGATATTACTTCACCGAACGAGACATTTCACAAGGGGCTCTACTACTCTTCAATTCGTAACTGTGCAAAATTGACGTAGTCTATACATGTAGTCAGAGACTGTTTGAGCCATTAACCACTTGTATATTCAAAGCTACTTGTAATGTTATGTATACATGTATGATTTGTACAGCTGCTCTAAAAATTTTACCGCCTCTGTGGTCTAGTGGTTCAACCCACCGATTTCAGATCCAGAGGTCCCGGGTTCGATCCCCATGGGGAGTATATTGTGCTTGGTTTGGTTGGTGGTAGGACTAAGTCCGCCTGGCTAGCTACCACCATCTTATCTAATTCTGTCGCCATAATAACAATTCTAAAGTTGTTGTTTTCCGGCATTTAGAGGTAAGATAGCCAGTTCCACAGTTTGTTGAGTATACCGGGTGAAGTGCGTCTCCACCTTCGTCCTTATCTCAACTTGTAACCAGGCTCACCTGGTTACAAGTTGAGATGAAGGCCAAGTGCTTACCCGTCGTACATTAACAAAAAAAAAATTGTATAGATATGTATATTTATCATGAAATACCTAAATGTAAATAAAATCGGAATGAGCATTAGTATCTATTTTTTAATGTAATTTAAGCTTAATGGACACAATGACAATTTTATTTAATCTTAAAAATTAAATTTAAAAATCAATTTTATTATGATTTATTGAGTCCTATATTTTCTCATGATAGGTACTTTTACCCCTAATTTTGTATCAGTGCCCCCATAGTCTTTGTTCCTTTCAAAACCGATGTTGAGAGGCACTTTTATTTCCTAGCTACGTCTCTGCTTGTAGTCATGCTATTACAGCTAAGGCAGTGAACTGTGCCATTATTTTTAGCGGAATGCCGCCATATTGGGCGAAGGTTTCCCTGAAGTTTATGGACCGAATGTCAACGACAGCCGTGATCGACTGATTGCGATACTTCCAACGATCGATAGCTTCGCGATCTCGATTGGAGATATGAGACGATGTTTCTTTGTTTCATGTGATTACGAGGGAAAAATGGGGCCTAAGGAAGTGACTGAATGAACAAGCGGATAGGAATTTAATTCGTATTCAAGCAAAGGTCTCGTTACCGATGTTTTTTTTTTCATTTAAGTATCAACAAACTAAATAAAATAATTTTAAAAAATGTTGTGTTCCGGTATTTAGATGTAAGATAGCCAGTTCCTCAGTTTGTTGGAATACGCCTCCACCTTCGGCCTGATCTCAACTTGTAACCAGGTTAGATGAAGGCCAAGCGCTTCCCCGGCGTACAATAAAAAAAAACAACAGCAAAAAATAATGTCCTGTAATATTTATTTATATTTACGATTACCCTGTACACACTATTTAGATTTAATGAATTATTGCTTTCAGAATTGGTGTATTTTTTAGGAGTCAACTTTTAATGCCCGTTATGCTACGTATTCATAAGCTAACGATGTTTATGCTAATAATCATAAGAAATTTTGGTGTTCTGTTGGACCAAATTTGTTTTGAATAAAACTGTTACGTGGGTAACGTTGGAAATTATGATAAAGGTCCACCTTTATCATAATTTCCGTCGGACCGTTAAAGGACTTAAATAACTGGATTTTTTGGAGAGCTAAAGATGGCCGTGAGCGGTTTTTCCAAGCGCTTTGTGATTAGAGCAATGCTCAGCTCAGATTAGTATTTTAGCCCACCATAGTGGAAAAAGATTATGTTTTTACCGATTTCCCATATATTTAGATTTTGACAAGCCTCATAGCTCAGTTGGTAGTAGGTTGTGGGTTCGATTCCTACCCAGGACAAACATTTGTGTGTTGAATATAGATGTTTGTTATGTGTTTGGGAGTTTTATTGTATGATAAGTATGAATTTACAAAAAAAAGTATTTAAGTATTCTATCCGTAATGACAGTAGATGTAGTACTTAGATCATTAATATTATACTATCTGTATTTGTACGATATTAGTCAATACAAGCAACAGCCCAGGGGCATAATATTGTTATTGTAAATAGTATGTAATATTATTAAGAACCTTGTAATCTCATTTTAAGCGAACTTATAATTATGTTCTTATGAGAATAAATATCTATAAACCTAATCTACTCCCCATATTACAAGCTACCTAAGCTTTGTTTGGGACTAGATGGCGCTGTGTGAAATTAACGTCCTGTCCTGTAATATTTATACTACGGTTACAAGTTGAGATAAGGCCGAAGGTGGAGGCGCACTTCGCCGGGAATCCTCAATAAACTGAGGAACTGACTATCTTACCTCTAAACGCCGGAACACATTTTTTTTTAAATAGATGTTATTGCGACAGAATTAGGTAAGATGGTAGTTGCTATCCAGGCGGACTTAAACAAAGTCCTTCTACCAACCAAAAGCCAAGTGCCAAGTGTTATTAGGATTCCGTACAACCGGGTGCCAACGGGACGTTATTACAAAACATTCGCTCTGCGTCCATCTGTATGTCAGCGTACTCTGTCTGTCTGTCACTTGAACCTGAAATTATTTCATTCAAAATATTTAAACTGGTACATTAAAATTCATAGTGTGTATTTCTATTACCATTTGCTTTTTAGTTTACACTTTTTTTTTAAACGTCTTTAATTAATAAAATGTACAATTAAACTAACAATGTACAAGGGTATTAGTCAGATTACCTAAGGTCTATAGGTAACTCAACTGTTCCAGACGGAAAAGTGCCCAATAATACAAATAAAATATAATTGAAATTAAAAGCGAGTAGAAATGTATAATCCCATAACAAGGAACCTGTTTTTTTTATTTTTTGGATATATTTTTTATTTCTTGGAAATCAGGTACCCTCGATGGGCGGGTGCTTGGCTGTTTTTTTTTTTCAGTAGATACTTAAAAATCTGAAAATTTGGCAGTCGTTGACAGATAAGCCGAGGTCAATAATACTCTGTGTCATTACACGATGACAGCCATGTTATAGGTGGTCGATCACTCGGAGCGCCGCCGCTAAAGGACACGGCTTTCTCAGCGCCAGGGTTGGTGCTGTGTGCCTACCACAAGATCACAGTAGTTTAATATACGTGACGGAAGACAGTTTACTTAACTGACTTTGTACTGCCAAATTTAGTACCTTTTCTATACGCTAGAGGCGTTCTAGGTCTCGCGGTTTATTCTCAAGTTTATGCCAAAAGTAGTCGCTAGCTACTTTTGGCATAAACCTGTGAAAGCCACGCTGGAAAATACTTACTGCGATACATTTTAATAAACTAAAGTATATTATAATTATACTTATAATTATAGTTATTAATAACATTACTTGTAGTTCGCCCGAACTGAGATCTCGTGATGTCTGGCTTGTGACGGAGATTATTTCTCAAATAGAACGTAATTAACAAACGATAAAAATGTGCTTTCTCACCTTACTTAAGCACTTTTTTCTCAAACTCTCTATATTCATCTGAGTGTTCGAGGCTCTCTTTTGTTGCTAAGGTAATGTATCCTTACTAACTTTAAAACTGTAAACAAAACTTTAACTGTGTACACCAATCTGGCTGCTTAGCATGGCGATAATAAATAGTATAGTATATTGTGAAGTCAACCCCCTTTAACAGTCTATCCTAGAAGACATACTAAGCGTTTTAACCACTTAATGCACCCCTTTGTTAAGAAAACCACCCCTAATAAAATGTAAAATATATATTTTATCAATGTGCAGTCGATACTCTTTCAAATGACACCCTATTAACCAAAAATCTTCTAATCTCACTTAACACCCCTAGTCTCAAAAAAACCTCGTACCCATTGATGAGTATTAATATAATCTCTGCACATTCAAAAATTTTAATTGATCGGATCAGCCATTCAAATGATATGGGCGAAAAATTGTATTTATTTTTACCCCAATATCTCAAAAATTACCCCTCTTATCAAAAATTACCCGCGTCTATCAAATTCTATTTACTTTATCATTATTCAGTTAAAATTTCATGAAAATTGGATAATCCGTTCGAGAGTTACGCCGTCACAAACATTGCCACATACATACATACAGTGCCGGATTTCCCAAATTAATTGAGACACCAAAACAACGTTAAAACAACAACGTTTAAGTTTTAGTTGAGACAACTAAAACTTAAAAACTAATTAGCAACGTTCTATATTAACAACATTACGTTCAAAATGTTGCCTACGTAGGTATTAGCAATGCAGGGTTAAGGAAGTTTATCTGTGATTGAATTGAAGACACCTTAATACGTTGGTACTAATACGCATGAATAAGTAATCGGGTTTTATTTCAAATTTAGAGCGTTTACCGCGTACATAAAACTGATACATAAAGCTGGTCCTTTCCTCATTTCTTCAGTTTGCATCTTTTCTTCAGTTTTCAGTCTATGTTACCTCTATAAAGTAGAATTATTCCTGGTATGTGGCAACCATAAAGGATCGCCCCCGGGCGGAGCCTGGTGACAGATGCAACTAAATCAGCTGGATTGCATGTCATAGGTCAAGTCGAGCCTTCAATCTACCATACCGCCCTTCGAGATTGATTACCTACACAAAACACCAAATAAATATTACAAAAATATTGGTAATTCTCGGCATTGGAGTTGGAATCATCTACCTATCTCTCGAAATCAATAATTCTTATTCATCCACAGCTGGACTCCCCGAAACGATAACTAATCGGTCAAATTTATCCAGATATCCAACAAATATATATTTATAATATAATACTTGCACCTATTTCAAAAAACCGATACGCGGACGAAGTCGCGAGTAAAAGCTAGTATGCTATAAAAAAGGGTCCAAGGTTTTTTCTCAGCGTATTAATATATAGAGTATTTTATATTCGTATACATAGTACTCAGGCATTCCTTGTAGGATGCCATAAATCTGTATCATGACTTCAAAACCTCATCCACCTGATCAGCAGCGATCGTATGGTTTAGTATAAAGGGACATAATGGCGGATAATTGTCATCGTTATTGATCGATAACGATTTACGAGGGAACAGTCACGAGCGCTCGTCTCCGCACGACCGCTGAGTATTTGGTGGCTGTCCGAGTCACATTTTTGAACGAAACTAAATTTTTAAAGTGAAATACGAACCGCCATAGTATTCTACTCACGGGAAACACACGGCATATTCCGACAAACATCGCACATCTTTAAGGCAAGTAAAAAAATACGTTAACTTCACAGCCGCATCGGATTGCGTCCCACGCGTTTATAATATCAAATTCTTAATACTTATTGACCGAGCGAGCGAAGCGTCTCAGTTAAGTTTAGAGCTAATCGAACTACGCAGTCCTCTCCGCCTTTGCAAGACAAATCCATAGACACCAAGTCCGATCTCCTCAGACCAAGGGAACGCGATATATACCTACCCGTTGTTGGAATCAAAGTAATAGAAAAAAGATCCGAAATTGAAGTCCGATAGGTTTCTTTAAAAAAAAAACAAATTGCCGGGGGCCAAAAGGGGCACGATCGACATGTCGGTCCAATCGCTGCGCTGCACAAAAACAGATAGGCAGGTACATACATACTTCGCAGGACACATATTATTATTACATAACGCAATATGACATGACATTATTCTAATATAAGTGATCGCTTTATTATATTCCATGCCACGAATAACACGCGTTATCGGTCTATGTCTAGTGTGTTATCTCTTTTATAATATCTATAGGGTAGGGCAGTGACTTCACTACCCTGTGAAAACTAAATCAAACGTCTTAAATAAATAAATAAATAAATATTACAGGACATTCATTTTACACAGCGCCATCTAGCCCCAAACTAAGCATAGCTTGTAATATGGGAACTAGATTACGGATAAAATACTTAAATACTTTTTGTAAATAAATACGTACTATATGATACAACACCCAAACACAGAACAAACATCTATATTCATCACACAAATGTTTGTCCTGGGTGGGAATCGAACCCACAGCCTACAGCGCCGAAGGCAGAGTTACTACCAACTGAGCTATGAGGCTTGTCTTATACCTTTTGTTGATGTTTGACGTGTTATCTTACGTCTAAATCTATGTTTATATTTAATTGAGTTTCGCAGGATCTCAGCTACCCTGAGACAACTAGGTCAAAACTCTGATGTTTAACCCTTCATCGCCACATGGCATTCCGTCCCACGTCTGGCGTAACTCTCCTGTATCTGGTGATCTGTGAATGGACGTCCCAGGGCGTCTCGAGACCAAGTTATTGTTATTGCCACCAAACTAATGTAATTATTTTATTAAACCTTTAAGAACAGAGTAATGGAGCAGCGTTTATTTTTTATCAAGAATTATGGGTTTATCATAATAGAATTATGAAAAACCCAGCTAAGCTACGATTTGTGCTCTAATCGCGAATTGCGGACAGCAAACTAGTTTTTGTCGATTTAAAGTGATCATAATATAGATATAGAGATATATAGATAGAAAAATATTTATGAATCACCAATATAACTCAAATAATAAGCAAGAAGAACAATCGATAAATTGTATTAATGGACGGTCTTATCGCTAAAAAGCAATCTCTATCATGAAATTATTACAAAAAGTGGTTGAGGCCTACGTGGATTTTCTTTTTAAAGTAAGGCAAGCTGTCAACAAAGCTCATTTTTTTTTAAGTATGGTGAATTTAAGTTTTTGATCTATTATATCAACATAATTACCCTAAAACAGGCAATCATTGACTGGGATTCCTGTGTTAATGATAATAATAGTCTACAACTTCTGATTGTATCTTTGATTTGCATTGATTTGAAAAAATAATGCGAATTAGATCAAGAAAGTCGTTTAACTTGATTGAATTCATCCACTCAACTCTTTCTACTCCCGACAAACTAAGACGCGTAATATAATTTACGCGCCGCACCCGTCCGATGCCCCACATGGCATCGCAGTGGGACACCGGTGGGACACTGGTGGGACACTTGTTCTTAGATTTATATGCCGTCACCCAGTTATTGTCTAACCCATAATGCCCTGACTTTTATTATTTATTAATTGATTTCGACGATAGAATGTAATTTTTATGTACGTATTATAGTTTATAGATTTAATAAAGTTAACATGTCAGGTTTAATTAATTTATTGATTAAGATTTTATGTTTCTATTTGATTATTAGAAAGCTTTAGAGTAAAGAGATTAAACTATCATTACTTTGAGTTAATTAAGATCGTTAATTTTCTGTTTTAAGAACCGTATCGAGAAGGTACGTGTCATGTAAATTTATATTTTATTCTACTACGATTATACTTCTACCTAGTAAAAGTAAGTAAATCTTTTGAAATAGGTATTTTCCATGCATGATGTTCGTGGGGGAAAGGTAATCAATTTGCAAACTCAAACCCATGTCTTAGTCCCTCGTTACGTGGTTAATGGGGCATATTAGACCGCAACCAGCAGTTACAGGTTAACCGTGATCGGAGCGGTAGTGTAGTGGGTTAAAAATGGTGCTTGTTCTAATTGATGATCTTTCACCCGAGTTGGAGCTAGTCAGCTAGATGAGATAAGCTAGATTTGTTTCCGTGAAAATCGCTTAATATTTTGAAACTATTAATACGACCTTACACTATGGACCAACATCAACGGTGGCAATTTGGTTATATCACAGTTGGTGGAATGTAGTAAATCAAGTCGCCTCTATGACATTATTTCCTATTGAAATGGTCTTCTTCATTGCACCACAAAATACTTCTATATTGAAATAATCGTTAATGGGATGTACCTACATGGAGTACAATTTACCTAAAGTGATCAAAATCGTAGCTAGGTACCGTTAGCCTCATGTTGATTGCTTTATGCAGGAAACAGGCAGGGGATATATAACAGGTTTAGACGTATCCACAAAAGGCTGTCTATAAATATACCTGATGAAATTATTTCTGAAAAAAGTAAGGAAATTAATAATAAACATGCAGGTAGGTACTATCGGTATATTTCATTTTATTTCTATGTTAGTATCTGTTCCATTAAACATGTATCCTTTGCTTCAATTCAGTTTAGTCATGTATGAAATATGGAGCTCGTGATACTTGAAGTATAAGAAGCGGGTTTTTACTACAGAAAAATCGACAAGCGTTAATCGAACCTACGTATGCTTTCATTGCACGCTGCAATAAAATCCATTGCTGGTACCTACCTATACTTTTTTTTTTTAAATGATCAGGATTCGGGAAGCTTCGCATTATTTCACGTCAAAGATACCAACGAAGGTCCTTATCAGTATGTTACTACGGATTCGTAAATAGTAGTCATATTAGTAGTAATATGACATAGGGATTCGAGATATGGTCGCTGACTATAGGCCTCGTTTATAAGGTTGAAGTCGCACAGTCAGCTATATAGTGATCTACGCTAGGAGTTTCTCTGCGTGATAAAATCCGAAATGTAGATATTCTCAAAAAATCTAAGCTACTGACACAAACTGAACTTAGGACTGATTAATGCACTGTTAATTTTAATACATATTCATATTCATTTATTATTTGTAAAACATATAAATAAGATCTTATCGTCTTATCATTGCACGTTATGCCCAATATATTCGACCCTATTGGGTGTTCAACATTAAAAATGAATACCTACTTACTAACAAACGGTTTTTGAAATAACAAGCGAATCAAAGCTTGTATTGGTTATAAGGGCTAAACTTTATTATGAGAAAAATAATTGTGATTTTCAGTAGCTCTCAAAATTGCTGAAGTGGCAGTGGGCAGACCTCATAGTTAGCTCGTAAACCTGATAACCGCTAAGGGCTAAAGGCTCTCGCATAGCGACCACTATTATATACGAGTGTGTGGGAAGTTCAACTGTGTGGATTGATGGAATTGTCGCGGGTAGTCAATAGTTGGAGGCAGTTCCATTTGAGGCGTCGATTGTAGGAGGTACTAGTGGAAGCCAGACTGACTTCATCAAAGTTTGGTTGGTGGTAGGATCTTGTTTAAGTCCGCCTGGCTAGCTACCACCATCTTACCTAATTCTGTCGCCATAATTCTAATTCTTAAAAAAATGTTGAGTTTTGGCATTCAGAGGTAAGATAGCCAGTTCCTCAGTTTGTTGAGGATTCGGGTGAAGTGCGCCTCCACCTTCGGCCTCATCTTAACTTGTTACCAGATGATATGAAGGCCAAGCGCTTCCCCGTCGTACAATAAAAAAAAAGTCCAACCACCAACTAAACCAAGCACAATAATAAACACATACCTACCATTTATCCATTATACCTACACATTAACCCAAATTTTACAATCGAGTGAAAAAATCGATTTCAAACAACCCGATCCGTCACGCCGTGATCGATTAAACATCTACTCCAATTAACCGGCATAATAAAGAGCAATAATTATACAATAATAAAACGTTTTGCATTAAATATGCTTAAACTCAGACCGCTTTTGAATGGCCTCTGCCTGTAGCTTCATTTGCTTTGTGTGAAAATAAAATAAACTGTTATGAAACAGTTTTTTTTAACCAACCGATAACAAAGATCGTGAAAATCCAGTATAAATGAAATGTGTTCGTTTATCCGTGATAATTATTTTGAAAAAAAAACCTACCTAATTTTTTAGTATGTAGGTCTAGCTTTATTATCAATAGATACTAAAATTCTTGGAATACTTATTAAACTTGTGACTACTGTAGTGTTCGTTTCTGCCTTATCTATGTATTATTTTTTCACTCTCTCCCTTTGTGCCTCATATCATCATGGTAGAGGGTCGCAACCTCTACATGACCTTTTTTCAGCTTTTCAAGATTGTCAGTTACTTCGTACTAATTTCTCTTCTTTTCACGTAGGTTGCACTATAGAGTTATTTAACCAAAATTGGTTCAGTCGCTTGGTATGATGAGTTACAAACATCCAGACGAACATAAGATGAGATATTATAGTTCTATAAGTTATTGATCTAATAAAGGCGGCTCATCTAAAGTTAAGGTGTTATTATCGAGGGTAATGTCTTCATCCCACGATTGATGGGTTTACCATCGATAAAATATCGATAAACTTGCCGATGATAATGGTATCAATAAATAATTAACCGTTTTCGAGTAATTTAAAAGGTTTATCGCGCGATATGCAGGAATTCGTAGCGTGTGCTTTGGGTGAAAAATGAGGGTAATAGTAAGGCGCGTGAAATATCGATATCGATATGTGTCTAATCGACAAAGTAACAGGTAATAATGGGTTGGTTAATAACTGTGATTAGGTTTACATTAGCTAGAACTATAGAACACGCCCACCGCTGTCGAACTCGTTTCTTTAAAAATAATATCGATAATTTCACACGGTGTTGTTATTGATGTCTGATCGATAACTTTCACGATATATTCACACATTTTATTTCTTGGTTTTCGTAACATGAGCTTTGACATTAAGTACGTAACATATTTGAATGCCAGATTGTGCTGTTGACTGTAAACCTTCATTTTATTTAAACATGCTCTGATCTAGGTAGGTAATTATCGACACGTATTCAAATTCAGTTTTACAATTCCCAGTGTTTCAACTTGCCAATGGATAATAAACATATTCATCCGATGATCTACGACTTTTCGGGTACTTTTGAGGTACTTGTTGAAGTCTGACGCGAAACGGTTTTCCGTATATCCTCGATGGGCTGGAAAGCCATCCTTTTGAGAAAGCTGTTTCTATTGTAGACATCATCCTTGCTCTGGCCTAGAGATAGACCTGCCTAGAGGTCAAGAGGTAGCCCATGATCAAAAAAAAAACAAATAGGTCGGTACAATTTAGAAGCTATGGTAGAATCTTCAGTGAAAGATAGAAGTAAAAAGATGTATTTACTCAAACGATAACAAGAAAAACATGCTATAAAATACAATTTACTACCTAGGTAGATACCTAAATGAAAAACAAACGCCAAAAGACGCGTGAAAACCTATAAAGCTTTTCTCAAACATTTGGAAAGCCTTATAGGATCGAATTCGAAAACTTCCGATGGATATTCCGAGAATTCTGTTCCGAGAATCACAAATCATAAAAAAATACAGTATTCATTAATTATAAATATTACAGATTTTTAGAAATGGTTGAAGAAATTTATCAGATTCTCGAATGTTGGAAATGGAATATTACATGTCGAATCCGAGAAAAAGTGATTTTTCCGAAATACTATTGCTATATATGCTACTCTGGAGGCACTTAGAGACCTAGAGTGGCCAATAGGTGTATGTTATTGATAGTGCCGCGGGTACTGACTCGCGGAAGTACTGTAGTACCGACCCGTAGAAAATAACCGCAATCTATTGTCTGGAAGGCTTTTTTATTATGTAACAGCTCTTGATTTTGATGCATGCACAAGTCTACTCAGGAGGTGACAATGAATTCTCTCGTAAAGACATTACCCAGCCATACGGACTGACATGATATATATGATGAGGCAAACCATGAGTCAAAAGTCAACCTGCGTGTCGCCACAAATAACTAAACAAAACAGCTAATGTGAAAAGTCAATTATAGTTATTTTTAACACGATCAAACTTTAGTGTTCAAATCAAAATAATTATTTCTACCGTCACATCATAGTGTTGGCCATAAAACATCGATAATTAAATATTTATTCTGTTCCATTAGGATCGGAATCGAACCGCTACACTTAATCGATTAGTCACTCAGGAAATGGTCAATTTTTATCAAGAACGCCGAAAAACACGCACGGACTGAGATCTCTATTTGTTCGGTTCTAGGGTTGTCACTTAAAGTAGGCTGGTTTTTGGATGACCTCAGACCTCACAAACGAAAACAAACTTTATTCTGTTAATTAGTAGGTACTACAAAAAGAAGTACCTATTAAATAGCAAATGTTCAATTTTTAGGAATGCTTGACGTAGATAGGTATATTTTTCGCAAATTCCTTTGAAAAGTAGTAAAATTCATTATTTGTAACCTAATTGTCCTAAAATTCCAATAGTAAATAGTGACATACTAACGATTGCTTACCGCAGATACCTTACCTGCTTAAAATGAGATTGTTACTTTTTAACATATTTAAATTAGGTACCTAAATATAATTTCAAATAGATGTATCGGTCTTCAATATTGCCCTCACAATAAATGGATGCTACAACAACAAGCAAAAAACAAATGGAGGTAGTTGATAAAACTACTACACAGCAATGACCGCCTCCTGACTGATCTAGAGGTTCTGGGTTCGATTCCCGGAGAAGTCCAATATTGTGCATGATTTGGTTGGTGGTAGGACTTGTTTAAGGCCGCCTGGATAGCTACAATTCTAAATTGTGTTCTAGCATTTCGAGCTAAGATAGCCAGTTCCTGAGACTGTTGGGAATTCCGGGTGAAGTGCGCTTCCACCTTCGGCCTTATCATAACTTGAGACCAGGTGATGTAAAGGCCAAGCGCTTCCCCGTCGTACGATAATTAAAATAAGACGAAAGCAACACACAGCGAGTACTTTAGTCTTCTCTTGTCCACGGCTGTTGTAACACAGTCGAAACATCAGGGGATATTCAAATGTACAACCACTAAATGGATGTTGATAACCCTAAAGCATTTCGAGCACTGTTGGTAATAGTAATCGGTAATTGGTCGATACAATCGAAGCATTTATCTGTGTCCACACATCCCCAGAATACGTCATAGTTCATATCCGATCGAACCGAAACCAGTTCGAATCGATTCTCTAATCGAATCGATATATCGGCTTTTCTCGTCACGCGATCTACACGGTGTTTTTATATACCTTTACAACAGGAAGACAGAGCAAGCAAGCAGCCCACCTGTTAAGCGCAGCACTTGCCTATAACTGCGTAGGTCATATGCCTAAAGAGCATGACCGACGCTGCACTGCATTGCGGACATCAACTTGAGGCATAAAGGGTTATGTGTGCCCGTAATTTCACCGGCAACGATACCCTTCAAACCAAAACACAGCAATATTGCTTTCGAGCCGAAATAAATGTGGTGGTAGTACTACCCTGGATGAGGATTGAGCCCTTTCACATGGAACTCTACTCCATCATCAAGAGATGTCTACAGATTTCAACTAAATAACTTAAACATACTTACTATGTATGTTGGTTTTTCTGAGAAAAGTATGGGATTATCTCCTATTCTAGGATAACATGCAAAAGGAAAAAAAGTAGGACATCCCACACAATAGAGGACATTGTAGCGGGATCCAATGGATGGAGGTGGTTCAGAATCGCTATTAGTAGCATATTTTGTGGGTGTGAGGTGAAGACTTGGTATTATAGACTCTCCAACTATCACACAGTTCAGGCAGACCAACCTGACGTGTCTAGCCATGGCTCTATAGCAAGTATCAAGACATCAGAGCCGAGGCATGCGCATTATCGATAGTTAGTGCAGTTAACGCGGATCAGCTAAGGGATCACATCCGATTCTGATCCGATAATTTTCGTTCCAAAACGTATGGAACAAATATTGACCGAATGGGATTTGGAATGATACTTTGATAATTGGAGAAAGTAGCCATTTTTGAATGTAGGATATCCTTATTTAGAACTTCGATGGGCAAGCCCCGAGCCTTTTCTACGAAAGGCGTGTTATTTTTTTATTAATGGGTATTCATAGATACGATTATGAATATTACCTTAGCTAGAGTTCCAATGTTTCTAACGCCAATTTAAGCAATCTTTCATGCAAATATATACTAAATGACCCAGTCTAGTCTGCTGTCTCCAATTGGATCCATGTACCTGTAAAAGTATGTTTAAATAAATATTACCTAGCTACTAGTATCAACTTCCATATTTATTGGATGCTGAAGTAAAACCCTTAATTTTTTTACACTAGGGTGGAAAACGTGTGGTCCCCATCTCACCACCCGAAATCCTCAACAGACTGAGGAACGGGATATCTTACCTCTATATGCTGAAACACCAAAATTGAAACCCTTAGTACCAATTCTTATATTGTACTAGCTTTTACTCGCGACTTTTCCCGGTTTTTTGAAATAGGTGCAAGTAATAGGTATTATATTAAAAATATATATATTTGTTGGATGTCTGAATAAATTTTACCGATTAGCTCCTATATGGTGTGCAGACACGCACACCGAGGGTCAGAACCCACATTCCTAGACAAAAAATGCAGGCTTTTTGAAGTCTCAGTGCCAGTTCGTCTCACGTTTGGCCAGATTTTATTACCTACTCGTTTATTTATTTACTACAAAGTAAGCACTATACTCACACCATATAATACAGGTCGAAAAAAACAATTTATAAAAACGTTTCATGTATGGGAATTTTTTTTTTCTTTGTTTATTATTAGTCAGGTCTGAATATTGGACATCCCACCATTTATTTCTGTAAATGATTAAAAACCGAAAAAAAAATCAAGTCTGTACATTGTGTCAGCGGCTTAGGTTGTGCATTGTATCAAGTTGAATCAGTCAGTCAGTCACACAGGACTTGTCCTTTTATGCTTTAGAAGATTACTGTGTATCAAGTAGTCAAGTTACATTAGTCAAGGGTCGTAAATACAGTCACGTCAACAGCCCATTTATGTAGTGGTTAATTGGATATTGGACAGAGCCTCCTCCAAAAACGGGAGGGTTTTTTCATAATCACCACACTTGGTAGGCGGTTTGGTGATCACAGTAAAGGTGTTATGTAACATACATCAGGAAGCTGCCGCTTCCTCTGGCGAGGTCCCTTAAATCGGCTTTAACGACATCCGCGGGCTGAGTTGGAGGGGGTCGATTCTTAAGCCGCGACTGCTAAGGCCGGGTAAATTAAAAAAAACATTTGTGTTTGAATGCCTAGTTATGCCGATTTAAAAAAATAAGCACGACTATTATACCTTATTCAGAAGTTCCACTGTCATCATCGTAAGACCCTGATTCATATGGTTCGTAGAAGAGTATCACACATACAATCATTTTAAATGCGCAACGCTCTAAAAATGTATTACTGTAATTTACTGAAAAAACTCCTTTATATTGATTCCACTCCATCATCAGACCTTGGTAGTTTTGACATTCATCCATTGCATAAAGAGCACTCAAAATACACCAGTTTATTATAGAAACCACGTGTACATTGCGTTTTTTCTGTTAAATAACAATGTTTTATGATTTTTATTTCTAATAAAAGGACCCCATGCCCTTCAATTATTAAAATAACAAAAAACCATGAATCACGTTCTTATCTATTTTAGATGAGAAATCTATAATGATAATTTTGACCTTTTATCATGCACGGTGTCAGAATTAGAGCCTACTTTTAATGAAAACTTTCAACCCCTTTTTGAACCCCTAAGGGTACGAATTTTCAAAAACCCCTTCGCACTCATTTTTGCATCAAGACAAATATACCCTCCAAATTTCATGTCTCTAGGATTAGCCGTTTAGGCTGTGCGTTGTTATCAGTGAGTCAGTTAGCATTTTATATTAGTATAAGATAAGATTTAAATCTCTAGATCTGTAAATTAATCAAAGTGATAGAAACAGTTAGGTGTTATTAATGCTGTATTGTGTTTATTTACTGAAATTGCAATTTTTATTATCTTTTATTACCTTTCCAACGCTTTCGAATCAATTATAACACTTCAATTATGACATTTCACTTAAACGACGACATACACCCATAAAAGTCCGACCGAGGAGAAACCACAGTAATTTCCTACAAACAAAACTCATATCTTAAATAAGTAATTGAACAAAGTAAATGTCAACTGTGACCAATTAAAGAAATACCATAATTTTGACGATAATTGCCGGAACGTACAGACAATCAATGATTAAAATAAACATCGAAATGCATAACAATCACGATCACCTGCGACGACGATTTCCATCCAAATTTAAATACTAATCGATATCTAGGTTCGATTTATCGATTATAGTTTAACGAGAGGATAGAAGTTTGGCGTCTTAATTAGTAAGTACCCAGCACGCCGATACAATCGGTCTCACTTGTGTACCTTATTCGTTCATCCCGCTTCCTCATTCATACTAAGCAAAGGGCAGATAAGGACGGCCATATGTTTGAGATTGTTATCGTGCAGGCGCCGGCACCCAACGTTCTAATGTGTGTTTTAAATGTTTACTAATGAACACGATTATTTAAAGTGACATTTTCGGATTTCCCCGCAGAGCCTTGGGATTCCTCAGAGTTATGTACGCGTAGGTAATATGGTTTTTGGTATCTCTTCGGAGTTTACAACCCCTAACCCTTAGCTAGCTAGCTATCTAGATAGGATGTATTAAATGTAAATTGTGTCCAGCAACCCCAGCTCAGTATTGTTTGGTGAAATAGTTGTCTAATGGATAAATCGCAGGACATAAAAACAAAAAGCACGAAAAAAAAGCTATCTGTTGGGTATACCATGGGTATCGTCCCCTTGGTACAACGACTTGAACGGTTGTAATACTCGTATACATAATACTTCGTTATTTAGTAATGCTTAGGTTATCTGATTGCTTCTTTTGTAAATAATTAGTTTATTGTACATGTTGTTCTGTGAATTATCTTGTTTGTGATAAAATAAAATATTTTATTTGAAATTTAAATCAGTCATCATTTACATTGTTCATAGATATAAATACTAGTTATGATATTTTAATCAGAGGGCACTAATGGTAGTCTGCGCTGTAGATTGTGAGTTAGATTCCTACCCAGGACAATTTTATGTGAGAAGAATATTGTTTATCCTGTTTTTGAATGTTAATTATATATTAATTAGGGCATTAAATATGTATTTGATTATTCTATCCGTAACCTAATTCTCGTATTATACGTTTCGTTTAAATTCAAAACAAAAATTTTCAGTTAGGTTTTTAAAATTAAAAGGTTGTTAAATAGCCAGTTACAAGATTAAAAGAACTTTTGTAATTGGAAGTTCCTTCAATAGGCAGCTTCTGGGAAAGCCGCTCCATTCGTAGCCCTTAAAAGCTTACCTTTTAAAAATAACATTAACATTATTTTTTATCATTTCAAGTGCGGAATCCCACTACAGTTAATATGGAGTTTGAAAAAAATATAATTATGGACATCGAAGTGTTTATTTACTGTCTGAAATAAATTTATTTTCACACCACCTGCTCGACAATGCCAAATTACATATCATGCCAAACTTACGGAAAGCAAGTCATTAAAGCCCTTGGCTTTAACCGGGGTGTAATGTCGGACTGAATCTCATTATAACCCGCTGGGTTTTAATATTTTTACTTTTCATAGTTCTTATTGCAATGGCCTTAAAGTCTAATAGATCAACAGACTAATACTCGAAGGCCGGGGCCGGCGCCGCGTCGAACTTATTTGAAAATCGAACCTTTTCCACGGCAAGCTGAATGGAACACATTTGAAATTAAACAAAAGCCGCGAGTATTGTAAGACGCTGCAATAATATACGTAATAACTGCAAAGATTTTATAAAAATATATCAAAATAGAAGAAAAGTTCTGTTAAAATGTCAATCTCAAGGACCACACCTTCCCCAACCTTTACAGTACAAAACGACCCTCAGTCGCAAGTTTCTGAAGCTGGGAACAATACTCAAATAAACTCTACCTCAACTTCGATAAACGTACCAAATAAAAATATAAGTTTGTTTTCAGGACTATATATAATTCGAACAGAATTCATACGAGTTTACGCTGCGCTCGGGAGTTAAATCTGGAGTCCTTCGTTACGTTCAGAATTCAATATCGCGCCCGTGACATAAAACAGTGCTTTATCCCCTCGATGTATAATCTACTATTATTTATTTATATGATTATATTCCAAGGTTTATAAATCCTAATCCAAATCACAGATATTTAACAAGCCTCAGCTCAGTTGGTAATAACTCTTCCTTCTGCACGTAGGCTGTGGGTTCGATCCCCACCCAGGACAAACATTTGGGTTATGAATATAGATGTTTGTTCTGTGTTTGGGTGTTGTATTGTAAGATAAGTATTTACTTACTAAGAAAAAAAAATTAAGTATCTATCTATAATCTAGTTCCCATATTACAAGCTATGCTTAGTTTGGGGCAAAACAATGTCCTGTAATATTTTTATTTATTTAAGTATATCAGAATACCGAGACAAATATATGTGTGATGAATATATGTTTGTTCTATGTCCAAATAAACCCATTTTACGCTTTTCATAAAATATTGATAAACAAACGCAAGAATCGGTTTATTGTGCACATGGACATCAATAGAAGCGGCTCTGCAATAAACTGTTTGTCGTGTCAGCTCTAATTAGTTTTATGGTCTGTGGTGACATCAGGCAGCTAAGATCAGTAAAGGCTGGTTCACACGCGAGAACTAATCTGAAAACAAGAGTTTAGTAGTGTTTAAAGCGACTTGAACAAATGTTTATTATGCTTTATTACATATTTGCTAAAACAATAGTAGAGTTCTCAACAAGCAAACTGAAAAACTCTGGAATCAATTGAGAATCCAAAAATTGATTTGCGATCACGAGAGCGTCAAGCTACATCTTCGTTATTATTTTTAATTTATATTAATTCGTTATTATTATTAATTCGTTATCGGCTTCAAAACCTCGATCATCGTCGCAAGATCGCATGCTTATCAGTCTTCTATCGGATAATCTTTGGAGTTTGCAGCGGAACTACACAAACTGATTTCGCCGTCCCCATTCTTAGACTCTTAGATTCTTAGACAACAGACGCTCGGCGATGCGCCATCGGTTTATGGTGGATATACCTACCTACCTGTGGAACGCTTTGCCTGAGTCTGTGCTTTCCCAACACTACCTACAACATGGGAGTCTTCAAGTAAAGTAAAGCAAGCGTGTTCTATCGCAGGCTACAAAGCGATATAGCATTCAAACGCAAGCCAAAAGCCAAAAAAAAAATCATGGACAAAGTGAGTAATTGTTACAGTACCTAATTGTTATGTTTGGATTTATTTTGTATTTTGATGTATAAGTTTTTTGTTATTTTTGTACACAAAAAAGAATATGAATATATTCTCTTCATGGTTCTCAATATGAATTTCAACTGCAGGCCCTGAAACTGTAAAAAACATCTACAGAAACGATATGTGCAATGTAAACTATCTATTTACAATAAAAGCAATCGGGATATCCAATGACAATTAGTAAACTCAACTACTCCAGACCAGCATCAGATAATAGAGTTTCCAAGACACTGCATTGCCACACTGAAAGGCAAAGCTAATTCGCTGCCCTAAATTACATTCAGCCCTTGGGTCATGTTGCCATGATTTTTAAAACTAAATATTATTGTTATATTTATAGTTTCTGTAGTAGGTACGTACTGAAAGAAACATGGAATTTAGTAAACGGTGTGCAATATCCCTTACAAAAACAACAGGGTATTCAATTTGGGTGTTGTACCGACGAGCCATCGGCTTTAATTAGATGCAATATAGTCGGTGACGGCAAGCATTACAAAGTTTATTTGATTTAAATATTAACAACATAATATTCTGCTCGTATTCATAAAGTGTTGTTAATGGCGGTTAATGGTGATGTACGTTTCCTGTAATTCAGATGCGGTGTCAGTTTTAAATGAAGACGTTTAGATTCATTAGCATCGGCTTATGGTTTTTTTAATGAGATTGAAGGCATTTTATACCACCTTCTGCTGGACAGAGCCTCCAAATTTTAAAGATCATATTCATATAATCATATTACTGAATAGGTGATCGCAGTAAATGTTTTAGACAATATACAGAAGCTGTCCATTTCCCAGTGAGAACTCTTAGTCGACTTCCACGGACGGAGTTAGAAGGGAAATTCATAACCTCATGGCAACATGAATTCTAGTATATCCGTCTGTCTGTACCTACGTCCAAGCAACTGTCAAATTCACATATAAAATGGTACCTGCGTCAACACTTTAACGCTCAGTTAGAGCTGTTACGGCAGCTGATTCGAACTAGGTTCACAAAGCAGTAGTCTTGACAGAGCTTACTTATTTGACACCTTCGGTCCATGGGGCCAAGGGCTGGCTCTTGTTTAGGCCAGCGAATAGCATAGCTATTCAGCGTGGTAATGCAACTAGTGTCATGGGCACGCTGCAGTCTGTTAATAGTCTGGAGCAGTTGAGTTACGTATAGACCGTTACGTTTGTAACGGTCCCTATTTTGTAATAGCCCTACTGCCCCTGTAAAAATGAGTTCAATTGTAGATATACCTCATTTGAATAAATGTTACATATCAAAAATAATCTATAAGGTATAGTTATAGGTAAGTCTGCCTAAACAATATGCAATCAATAGCTCATAATGATAATCTCATCAACAGTCCATTAGTGTCCACTGCTGGACAACGCTGGAGGGTATTGCCATTATAAACACTTATATTGATGATCGCATAGTAAATTCATAGATAAAACACAGAAGGAATCTGCAGCCCTTCTTCTGGTGAGATCCCTTTGCCGACAAAAAAGCCGACTTTTACGACACCATGGGCTGAGTTGGAGGGGAGATTCTAAAGCCGTGACCCCACCCTACTATGATATCAATCCTATAAAATTTACTTTAAGGTTCATCTCTAAAGGAGACGGAAAGAGCATCGTTTCGCAAACGTCCCATAGCGTACAGAGTACAGACTAATCGGTTGGCCGACAAACGTCGTTTTTCATATGAATAAGGGGTGCCCTCATGACATCTAGCTTGACTAGCTCTAGGCCAGAGCAAGGATGAGGTCTACGGTGGAAGGAGCTTTCCCAGAAGGAACACACCGTTTGGCGCCGGACTTAGGCAGGAGGGTGATCGCTAGGTGGATCAGGTCCACGCAATCATTCAGCCGTAACCACGTAGACCACTGGAGATATTACAGGACATTCATCATCATCATCAACAGCATTGATGTAACCCACAGCTGGGCATAAGCCTGCTCCCCCAACACTCCCCTTACAGGACATACAGCGCCATCTAGCCCCAAACTAAGCATAAGCTTGTAATATGGCAACTAAATTACGGATACAATACTCAAATACTTTTTTTTCGTAAATACATACATACTATATAATACACCCAAACACAGAACAAATTTTCATATTCATCAAATCAAATCAAACAGACATTTATTTGCAACTCTTACACAAAAATCAAGATAAAAATAATAATAAATGGAGACATAAGTCTAAGTCGTAAAATGAACAAAACTATTGAATTTAATGTACTAACGTATTATTTTGCAAATACGTCTAAGTACCTATTTACAACTTTTTCGAGCAAGGTTATTTAATGGGACGGTTTTTACAACCTTTATAAGATCAAATTGGTGCGTTTCGGCTTGCCAAGTGTTTTTATTGGAAGTTTATAGCTCATTTTGTGGCAAAGAACAACTTCATTAATTTACAAATAAAAGTTTTGATTTCATTATACGACGAGTAGTGTTTGGCCTTTATCTCACCTGGTTTCAAGCTATGATAAGGCCTCTCACCTCTAAATACCGAAACACAACAATAAAGAATTGTGTTATGGCGACAGACTTTAGGCAAGCTGGTGGTAGCTAGCAAGGTCTACCACCAACCCAGCCAAACACAATATCGTCCTCCCCTAGGAATCGAACCCGGGACCTCTGAATCTAACACCGGTGGGCGTACCACAAGGCCACAGAGGAGGTTTTGGACACAAATCTTTGTATTACCTTCATTCAGTTACAACTACCAATTCCGTCTGCCCAATATATCCTTTGTGCCTTGGTAGGCACAAAGATAGTGGATATTTCCAGTATCGTGTTCTTCAACGTTTATACCCACAGTTAAATTTAGTACCTATTCTGTACACTTGAGGCGCTGTATTTATTTTGATACATTCATGCTACTTTGATGCCACGCTAGAAATTGTAGTTTGTAGTTTGTATAATACATTCATACGTATTATTACTATATATTATTGACTTTAGTATAAGAAGGTACCTATACATATAATACTGATAATACATTAACTAGAATAATAATAATGTGAACCTACAATGTGTTAACAAGTGTTAACACTTGAAATAAAAAGTACATAGATACCTACATCAAATAATAATGCTTGAATAAATAAATAAATGATTGAATAAAACAAAAAAATAATATTACAGGACGTTAATATAGATAACCCGCCAAACTAAGCATAGCTTGTAATATGGGAACTATATTACGGATAGAATACATAAACACTTTTTTTGTTAGTATACGTACTATTTGATACAACACCCAAACACAGAACAAACATATTCATCACACAAATGTTTGTTCTGGGTGGGAACCGAACCCGCAGCTTTCAGCGCAGAAGGCAGAGTTACTACCAACTTGTTTAAACAATGGTAAACTTCTGTTACCTAGATAGTAACACGGTGGCCTCTACAATGTAGAGAGGTTTATCTATTCTATTATACCATTATTTAGTGTCCATTACATTCTCTCTCCCCGTAAACGTATCGTAAATCAACCCACGTTATCAAAAAACCCTTATTAAATGATTCACAGATTATTATACAGGCTTTTCACGTAGAAAACGGACTAATTGTAACTGTGGGTACAAACTTACCTTTGTCCAACCCAATATCAATATCAACTAGATGGCGTTTTGTGAAATTAATGTCCTGTTATATTTATTTATTTATTATCTTTAATTGTTTGTGAATACCACATTACAAGAATTCAAAATTGTTGTGTTACGACACTTAGGGGTGCGATAGCCAGTCCCTCAGACTATTGAGGATTCCACCTGAAGTGCGCTTCTACCTTTGGCCTTATAATTACTTGAAACCAAATGAGATGTAGGCACTTTCACGTCGTTAATTTAAAAAAAATATTAGATATAGCCAAGTAGTGGGCTAATGAGTAATTTGACATTGAACTAGCACTAGAATGCGGCCCTTTTCCCTTTCGGCCACTTTCGAATCCAAAGGAAACCTGGTTTCAATAAAATTAAAATAATTCTGTTTTATAATTCTTACCGTCTCTATTTTAGGTTAATTCACTTTATTCATGTGTTTTTAAAAGTAGCACTATTTTACAAAGTAGAAATGCTTAATTTTTGTTATTAACAAATAATTAAAAAATAAAACTTTCGTGCTCAGAATGATTTGCTTGTATAGGTTTCCATTGAGATGCTAGTGGGGAGGTCCATATTTAGCAGATAAGATTGTCGGACTGTAAGCGCCATCGTTGTACTTGCTGCCCAGCCTGACGTGTGAAGGCGCTCCGGTCTCATTTCAGTTGACTTTACGACCCTTCACAATCTGCATTAAGTAGACTCATATATTACAGGCTCTTACAAAATTAGTATTTACCCTCGTTTAGAGCCGGGCAGTCTATAAACTCCGCTTTAAGTTTTATAGGGGTGATACGGTTTAGTACTTTGATTATCAATCTTTTAAAATTACAATATTGCACGAAAACCCATAAAGTGAAGTGTGCATGATACTTCAATAAGCGCAAACAAAATTTGTAATTATGCGATTAATCCGGTATTTGGAAGTCAGGTCAATTAATTATTTTCGGCTTTATTAAATAATAGATCACACTTGACATCTGTCTGTTTTAGCTACATAGTGAGGTGACCTGCTTAGAAACATCAATAAAATTAAATTATCGATCGATTATCGATCGTAAATTATGGAAACAGAATAAGACAAGTGTAACAAAAAAATCATTTATTCAGTTGAGCTATTTGAATACTGTTGTCATCGTCATCACTGCTGTCCGCAGATATGATTGATTCATTTTGAACTATATTGTCTTTTCTCACATCTCGTTTAAAATCACCTGAAATTATTTTCTTTGTTTTGTCGACGAATTTTCTCCAGTCTTCCGTAGTGACTTCTGCACACGCAGTTTCTAGCAGTGCCAACATTTTTGCAGTACTGAAGCGTAGCTCAGTATTGTTACGTGCTGCATGACCGTTTATTTGTGCCCAAAATTGCTCGATAGCGTTATACTGGCAGTGATAGGGAGGTAATCGAATAACTTCGTGTCCATGCTCTAGGGCTAGTTTATCGATTATATAGCAAAGCTTGGGCGGTTTAGTTGCTTTTACCGAATTCAACAACTCATCTTTAAATAATGTTGGATTTGCTTCCACACCATTCCTTTCCAGCCACGGTACTATTTCCAGTTTTTTATTTGCTTGCGTTGGTGGCTTATCAACGTGAACAGAATGATACGGAGCGTTGTCCATGACAATTATAGTATGTCTTTTGTCGCACAACGACAAAAGACTGCGTCATGTCACTGTCACTGGTTAACTTACTGACTGACATAGAAAAAATACAAATTAAAGCAAAGAGTTTACATTCTAAGTGTCTCCTATGAAAACCTAGCACCTCCCTCCTAAGGAAAAGCTGGAGATTGCTAACAAAATCAAGATGGTAGAAAATATTTCAAACTAGTATGTTAAAATTGAAATACACAGAAAATTGAAATACATTAAAAAACACAGTAAAATATACTGTTTCTTTAACGGTAGGTGTCCATTTTGTTCACGAGGGCCCAAAGCTGCGGTCTCCTTTAGGGTAAAGCATTCCTTCACAAGTAATTCAAATAATCAATCATCAATCTTTTGATTTTTTGAGAAATATCTCTAATGTTTACAAAGGAAATAAGTTTAACAACGTAACCTTGTAACGGCGTTTAGTTTTTTAAATCAAAAATAAATTATTATATTTTGAATGGTTTATTTGTATGTAGTAAAATTGCCTTTTTGTATCATTATTACAATAAATCTGAATTTTTAATTGAAAGAAGTGTATCAATTGTGCAGTTGAAACTTTCATAATATTGTGTGCCCTCCGTTACAAGGTTGTTGAATTCAGATGAAGTGTCAAATGTGACTTATTAACGTGGCCTGCCAATAGTTCACCCAGGTGATTTATCCCGGGTGAATTAATTTTACCGGGCCATATTTATCGTAGGCATTTGCATCAGCCCAAGTCATTCAGTGGTGAGTGGGGTGAAAATGATTAAACTGTATTTATTTTTATCAAAATAAAAGAGAAAACGCATTTTCAGGTATTCCGGGCCTTACATAATTGGAAAAATAAAATCCCAAAGTCTCGGTTACGTGCTGCAAAAGGAGGAAGATTGGGCTGCGAAACGAGCAAACCTGGAAATCGGTAGTTGGACGTTCAGTCGGGTGCCCCAGATTCCGGTGGAAAGATGAGAAGTTAAAGGATCTCCGCGCCCTTTAAGTTCCGATCTGGCAAGATGCGGCGCAGAACATATACCATCATCATCATCATCATTGTCAGCTTCTTCTGTTCCAATATTGGATGTATGCCTACCCTAATTCTTTCCACTGTGCTCTATTCTGAGTATCACGCCTCCACTCGTGGCCAGCTACGGCTTTTATAGTGTCGGACCATCGTGCCTTTGGCCTGCTGGGTTTTTTGTCCGGGGTCTCCACTTGGCTATCTTGTAAATCCATTGGTCGACTAATGCCCATTGCCACTTCAACTGGGAAACATTTCCAATATCTGTAACTTTAGATCTTCTGCGGACCTCCTCATTGCGCATGCTGCGGTTATCTTTAAGAGATCGAATAAGGATTCGATCTCTTAAAGATAACCGCAGCATCGACCTCTCCATCGCCCTTTGTGTTACATTAAGTCTGGTCATACCGTCGTCTGTAAAAGTCCATGTTTCAAGGTTCTTTGCTTGAGATGCTGAGGCATGTTAGACTTAAAGATGTATTTCATATTGCCAAAACTAGCCCACCCAAGGCTTATTCTGTGTTTAAGTTCTGCTTCCATATTGTTTTCCATATTTATGACTTGTCCCGAATAAATGTACTCTGACACTACATCCAGCTGTACATTTTGGACTTGTATGGCTCTTTGGATAGGTTTGTTCGACATGATTTTGGTTTTTCCAATATTCATATTAAGTCTAATACGTTGGCCCGATGTGGCTAGGGATGTTATCATCTGCTGAGAAGCTTAACACTATATCATCGGCGAACCTTAAATGAGAGAGGTAGCTTCCGTCAATTTTGATTCCATGATCTGACCAGTCCAGAGTTTTAAGCACGTCTTCGAGAAGGTTTGTGAATAGTTTTGGGAATATTGTATCACCTTGTCGTATTCCTCTCTCAATCCGTATTGGTTTGGTTATACCCGCAACTTTGACGGTTAGTGTAACATTCTCGTAGATGGTCCGTATCAGTTCAATATAGCGGTAGTCGATTTGACATCTCTGTAATGCTTGCAGCATAGTCCACGTTTCCACTGCATCGAATGCTTTTTCAAAATCGATAAAAGCCATACAAAGTCGCAGCTGGTACTCTTTCTATTTTTCAATTAGCTGTCTGACTGAGTGGATGTGGTCTAGGGTACTAAAACCGCTTCTAAAGCCAGCCTGTTCAACAGGTTGCAATGCATCTAGACGACCTTTTAACCTATTTGTTAAGACTTTCATAAATAACTGGAGGAGGGATATGGGTCTGTTGTTTCTGATGTCCGTTTTTGGCCCTTTTTTATGTAGTATTTTAACAATTGCATTATTTCACGCTTTTGGCGCCACTCCCTCAAACAGGCAATTGTTAAACAAGTTATTAATTTCAGCCAAACACGTCCGGAAGATCTTAATAACTCTGCAGGTAATATCTTAATAACCATCCTCTCCTGGGGCTTCACTATTCTTCATCTGTTTCATCGCAACTTTGGTCTAATAGCTGCTAAAGAACATATACCGGTGGCGTTCTATTGTGTTGAAGGCCAAGACCTACTTCAGGATTGGTACGCTTGGATGTGCGCTAAAGGCCAAAATTCCAAACCTCTGGTCATGATTCTAATACAGTTATCAAGTATTCAGCGTGACAATGCAGCCAGTGTCTTGGGCATGTTTCCGTCTGGTTCTGGTCTGGAACAGTTGAGGTAACCCGGCTGCATTCCTTGTATTTAGTTAGTTTAATTGTAGGCATATTATTTTTATTTTTTGTGAATCAATTACTTACTAAGACTATATACCACTATACATATGTATGTACAAGTACAGTAAGAATCATAACTCAAGTGGTTTTCAAAGCTCTCTCTAATATGATCCAAAGCCGTTTCCTGAACATTATTTGCCGCCAAGGTCAAGTATAAGAAAAACAATACTCCTACACATCATATAGATTTACAACCTTGTAAAGGACATCAACCGCCAAGGCGTCAAGTTGTAAAACAATAAAAACAGCTTCACCGCCCTAATCTGTGACCTGTGTCATTAGCGAACTGATAGATTTACAATAGCAATAATGCTTTCTGAAACTCACTTTCAAAAACCAGTCAAACTTGCACCTAAGACCTACAAACCCCAAACAATTTCAGGGCTTAACGCTCTATTTATAAGGTGTAATGGGCAACGTTGTTAGAAGTAAAGTTATGGTAGTCATGATCGCCACCCAGGGCGCGCTTAGGCTCTATAAATGCGTACAATTTATAAGGTTCTTAAGTTGAAGTTGAAAAGTTGGGCTTGTTATGTGAACTCTAGATAATGGCGGAGATAGAAAAATATCTCAGGAAATATTAAATACACTCGCGGCTGTCTTATTAATAGGCTGGCTGGCGACGTCGCTGTTGCATAATTGCAGAGAAGGTCTTATTCTAGAAATAAACTGCCATTGATAGACTTACAATGTCTGTCAACTGGCCTCATATTATTATCTCAGTTGGTAGTAGCTCTGCCTTCTGCGCTTTAGGTTGTAGACTGATATATATATTGAATACTTGTGTGATAAATATAGATGTTTGTCCTTTTTGGGTGTTATATACCCAAACTATATCATAAGAATTAAAATAACGGGTGATTTTTTAAGAGCTTGAGAACTTTTTTAAAAAAAAAAACGCATAAAATTTGCAAAATCTCATCGGTTCTTTATTTGAAACGTTAGATTGGTCCATGACATTTACTTTTTGAAGATAATTTCATTTAAATGTTGACCGCGGCTGCGTCTTAGGTGGTCCATTCGGAAAGTCCAATTTTGGGCAACTTTTTCGAGCATTTCGGCCGGAATAGCCCGAATTTCTTCGGAAATGTTGTCTTCCAAAGCTGGAATAGTTACTGGCTTATTTCTGTAGACTTTAGACTTGACGTAGCCCCACAAAAAATAGTCTAAAGGCGTCAAATCGCATGATCTTGGTGGCCAACTTACCGGTCCATTTCTTGAGATGAATTGTTCTCCGAAGTTTTCCCTCAAAATGGCCATAGAATCGCGAGCTGTGTGGCATGTAGCGCCATCTTGTTGAAACCACATGTCAACCAAGTTCAGTTCTTCCATTTTTGGCAACAAAAAGTTTGTTAGCATCGAACGATAGCGATCGCCATTCACCGTAACGTTGCGTCCAACATCATCTTTGAAAAAATACGGTCCAATGATTCCACCAGCGTACAAACCACACCAAACAGTGCATTTTTCGGGATGCATGGGCAGTTCTTGAACGGCTTCTGGTTGCTCTTCACTCCAAATGCGGCAATTTTGCTTATTTACGTAGCCATTCAACCAGAAATGAGCCTCATCGCTGAACAAAATTTGTCGATAAAAAAGCGGATTTTCTGCCAACTTTTCTAGGGCCCATTCACTGAAAATTCGACGTTGTGGCAGATCGTTCGGCTTCAGTTCTTGCAGGAGCTGTATTTTATACGGTTTTACACCAAGATCTTTACGTAAAATCTTCCATGTGGTCGAATAACACAAACCCAATTGCTGCGAACGGCGACGAATCGACATTTCACGGTCTTCAGCAACACTCTCAGAAACAGACGCAATATTCTCTTCTGTACGCACTGTACGCATTCGTGTGGTTGGTTTAATGTCCAATAAAGTAAACTGAGTGCGAAACTTGGTCACAATCGCATTAATTGTTTGCTCACTTGGTCGATTATGTAGACCATAAATCGGGCGTAAAGCGCGAAACACATTTCGAACCGAACACTGATTTTGGTAATAAAATTCAATGATTTGCAAGCGTTGCTCGTTAGTAAGTCTATTCATGATGAAATGTCAAAGCATACTGAGCAAATACTAATGCATGAAAATCCTAACCTCAAAAAAATCTGAGCAAATACTAATGCATGAAAATCCTAACCTCAAAAAAATCACCCATTACTAAATAAAAGGCTGTGTAAGTAGGTACCTACTCATATTCACTATAATGTATGTATTTCCCAAATTACAAATTTAGCTTATTTAAGGCTAGATGGCATTGTAAAAATGTAATGTGTCTATATTTATGTAAATATCATAGATACAGGCGACATATAGAACATAATGTTATCCCGGTTTAAACAAAAATTGTCTGGAAGAAATCGCTTTTAACGATAAAGCCATCCAATGTGCACATATTTAAAACAAATGTAAGTTGTACATTCACGTTTTTTATAGATATCAGTATTGTGCATTGTATTTATATACTTTGGTAAGACCAATTGCACTATACATATTTAATATGAATAGGTGAGCCAAAATAGCACAGTGGATCTAACTAACTATAGAACGCAGTACTTTTACGACCAACTGTTCAATTTTGTGAGAGATGTAAAAATTGATTTTCCGTGTCAAAGATTAAGAGTATTTTATACATGCGTAGGTGGTATTGTGCGAGAGACATGTGGAGACAAATGCCGGCCAGTAGCGTGGCACGGTAAGTGTCCTCACTGATACAACTAAATATTGATGAAAAAAAATATTTTTTTCAGAATAAATAATATTAGTATGTTTAACTAACTTAAGGATAGTTCATTTTATTTAAGCGTCACATGACGGAGATCCATTTTAATTTGAAAACAAAAACATATTTTGCTATTCAGCGTGGCGATGCAATCAATGTTAATAATGGTCATGCTTCCGTTTGGTAGGTATTGGTCTGGAACATTTGAGTTATCTATATACTATATGCTTTTTAAATTGTTATTTATTTATCAACACATTTATTCAATAAATTAAACTATATGCTTGCCTTGTAAATAATAGTGTTATTATATTTATTATGAAAAGGTTAATTGTATACATAGGCTCAAGTAGCTATAAAGAGAGCTACGCTTGGAATTCCACCTACCACGCAAAGTGACTGACATAGCACTCACAAGTAGAAGTGGCAGTGGGCAGGCCATATATTTCGCAGAACCAAAATCCACTGAGGAGTAAAGGTTCCCGGATCGCAACCACTTTTCAACGCGAAACGTAAATAAAAAGACCCAAACTGGGTCTGACTTTACTTTTAGTCTACGATGTGGAAACGCTTGGCCTTCAAGATTTCAAGTTATAATAAGACCGACAGTGTAGCAAAATCAGAGGATAGAGGCAACAATTTGACGTTTGAATAATTTTCATTTAATACGGCACTTCATTTTATTTTATTGCTTGTAAGCAACAATATTTCAATATCTACATGCATCTATTATACTGAGTCTACACAAACTTGACACTGGGTACCGATTTTTCAAATAGCTAGCCAATGTAACAGCCGAATACTGTAAACAGGTATTAAATAGATAAATGTTGTGGGAATGTAGTGCTAGGTATTTTCACTGTGTTATGTTAAGGTGGTCGAGAGATGGGAGGTCAGAGGTATAAACTTAGAGGTATAAGTAGTACTCACTAAGCTAGACTCGATATACTTGACTTGCGTTTCATATTATTCGAAGTGCTCTTATATTTTAAAAATGATAGTGTGAGACTTTCTTGTTCATCCTAGAATTCTAGAGTCTTTGCTCAATTCTTTAAAATTCTTAGATCGAGTTATTAAAATAGTTCTCTAAAGTGTGATATGTTTAAATACCTGTGTATTTAAATATATTAAATTGTCATATTTAAATTTGTATTGTAATATAATATAAATTTTTAACAGGTATTTTTATAAATTGGATGTTTCGATTTAATTTCAATTTTTCGAACTGTAATTTTAATTCAATTTCAATGCTAACCTAGTCAATATTCATTCATTGTTTTATTACTATTTTCTTTTAATTAATTTCTCATTTTTTTGTTCTGTATGTGTATAATTTACTGTGTCTAAGCACGTCCAACCGTGTTCTCACAGGCCCCAACGGAAGACCAGTGCAGGCTTCACAGCCTGCATTAATGCTGAGTTGGGACCTTTCTGGGATTTCCCGCCTTTAAAAAATGTATTGTACCTACCTATTTTGTGTTTTGTAATATCCCAAATAAATAATTTTGAATGGATTTGATTTGATATTAGGTCCACTATTACATCCTTTGGCTTTTGGATTGGTTATCGTAGAACGTAAATAATGGAACAAAAGGAAGCTGCTGCCCTTCTTCTGGTAATTAAGATCACTAAGTTGACTTTTACGTCGTTCCCGGGTAGATTTGAAGGGGTTCTTTTATATACAACTAGGAGACGGGACAAGCATACTTGCTACCAGTTTACAACACCAGGTAGGCTACTGCCCATCTGGTGTTAAGTACATCTCTTGCCTATAACAATGCTTTACCGCATAGGTCACATCCACAAAGAACATAGCCTACACGGCACTGCATTGCGCCCGTCAACTGGAGGCATACAGGTGTTAAGCCTTTTGACAAGAGGCTTCTACTACTCTTAAATTTATGCACATCACATAATGTCATCGCAAAATTACCAACTTTCATATCATAACAAATGAGAAACAACATGATTAAGTGTTTTATGTGGCTGTCCTACGAGCTAGAGAATCCTCTCAACAATTTAATCTGCCATAAAAGAAGTCAATAACAGTAACTCAACAGCAATAACCACCTTCTAATCCTTTCATATCACCTCGTAGCCAAAACCGAAGTTATTGTAACACACATACGACTACAGGTCTTATAACGGGTGTTATATTAGACTTTACATAAATTACTATCAAATACAGTAGGTATCAAATTCAGTTAAAGCTACCGATTTTTACTCCTCTCCAACTTAAAATGGAAACTAAACCTTATTCCATGTGATATAAGGATTATGTGAAGTGCGAGTAAAGTGTTGGTGGTATGGGTAACAATATTGGGCATATTATGTATTATATGTAAGATAATACATGGATTATGGAGATAAACTTAATGCAATCAATTATGTTATATTTATCGCCGATAACGGGCTGCCTACGGACTGTGGTGAGAGTAAAGTTATGCATACTAACCTCTGCCTTCCACTTCACCCGTGTGGTAGGTACCTGTTTAAAGAGTAATGTTTGTCTAGCTTTTAATAGTTTGAGATACTATGCTGACAGCTTTGTAAAGCCTAGAAGTTGTATTGTTATTGAGAAATGTTTGGTGTCCTGTTTTGTGAAGCAAAATGTCAGCTCATCCCTTCAGTAGTTTCGGCGTTATATTTTTTATTTGATTTTTTCAAGAAACTAACACTACTCACTTCACTAACAATCAAAACTCATGTAAAGATAACATAGAAATAGCACAGTAGGTATACAAGCGTGACAAGTTTTGAAGAACAAACATCCAAACAAACTTTCGTATTTACTATAACTGAACTTCAAATTGTTCATAAAATAGTTAACGAGAATAATATAGCAACTTGTTGAAAACACAGAGGCTAGGTGCTTAAGAAAACAATGGATTGAAGTCCAAATTTCGTCTAGAACTAGAAGGCGGATTTATGTGAGCAATCAATATTTTTGAGGTAATTGGTTCACTTCCTTTCAGTCATCTCTGTTAAAAGGTATGTAGAAAGTCACTGGACAAACCTGAAATTACATAACTGTAGTGTTTTATATAGACTTGTTAGGTTAGACGGCTCGTCTAGAAGGAACCTATTTCCTCTTGGCTTGAAGTCTCCCATGTTTTAATAATAAAAAAACACACACGCAATATCGTTCCACTCCAAAATTAGTGGGTGAGGTCAGGCTGCGGATGAATGAATGATTGAATTAACACTTTACTGTACACAGAAATTATATCAAACATTAGGTGACACAGTGTATAATAACAACGGGCAGCTTATCACTAAGAACAATTTCTTCCAGTTAACCTTGGAAGTAAAAAGAGAAAGTAAAAACAATTGATGGTAGCGCAAATTAGGATGATGTTATAAGAGATGCAATGCACCTTCCTTACCATACACATAGCCTGAAGTGATTCGAAATCTGTTCTCATTCCCCATACTTCATGATAAATGAGCTCCATTATGTGTTTGCATATCATCAACAATTAGTGGACCCCCCATGGCTTTAGTTATGGATATTATTTTAATACCACTTTTGAAATCTGATACTTTTTAATGGTTGTTAGGTAATAGGCTTTATTTTTAGAGGATATATCCTGTAGGGAAGGACTTTTAGATAGTCATTTGACCACCAGCTCACTTATAAAACTGTAAATATGTGGCCTAAGATGGAGCATCTTGGTGTAAAACGAATACGAGAATTTTAAGAGCAATGTAATATATTGAAACTAAAAACACAACGTGAATTATACAGAAGATTTCATGCACCTGTGATATTACTGTTAAAATATCACAGGTGTGATACACACAATATACGAGTTATCAATAGTTTTCAAATGTTAAGTCAATAGTTTATCACGGAGTCTAGTTTACTTGAGTCATAAACAATTGAAAATAATATGTACAATTAAACGAACGATGTTTTGTACAAAGTGAATTTTGGAAACATTGGAAACAGTTAATTGTAAATGTAATGGTAACGGAATGGTTACGGAATCGTAACGGAATGGTAATGGAATGGCAACGGAATGGTAATGGAATGGTAGCGGAATTTTAATAGAATGGTATTATGTAGTAATGACTCTCTGGGACCCGTTACACGGTCCTTAGGCTTAAGAGCCTAACCAATTGAGCTAAGGCTCAATTCATACATCAAATAATGTTTTTGAAATACACTGTTTAATAAAATAACACTGGTGCTAGCACTTGCTTTGAATGTTCCAGCTTTAGTAAACTGACCTACTCTTATAGTTGTTTTTTTTAACTGAACGACGGGGAGGTGTTTAGCTTTCATCTCACGTGATTTCAGCTTATGATATAGCGGAAGGTCACTTCACCCGGAATCCTCAACAAACTGAGGAACTGGCTATCTTACCTCTAAATGCCGGAACACAACAATTTTAGGATTATATAATGGTGACAGCATTAGGTAAGATGGCGGCTAGCCAGGCGGACTTAAACAAAGTCCTACCACCAACCAAACCAAGCACAACGCGTAAATAGTGTTCACTTTTTTTTATCTATACTGTTGCTATTAATGAAGACCTACAACTGGCTATCTATTTTTATGTTTATTAGAGACATTATATATCAGCTGTAGGTTTTCCAAATTAAATAGTTATCCTTTTAATAGATATCCTGACACCGGAAGGTGAACCATTAGAACACAGAAGCGGTATTTTTAAGGACAACACTAAGCTTTAACTATTACTTCGAGGCTCTACATGTACATAAGATACATATAATTCCCACACCTGTTTTATTGTGGCATAAAATGTAATCCATAATGATTGTAATGATTGCTGGTGCCTTGACCCGCCACTTGCCGCCGTTCGTTCAACGTATGAATCAAGATAGCCTGGTATTTACGATTATGTATTTACGACGCGCAGATTGCATATAATCCTCATCACCATCATCAATTGTTACTATTCACTGGACACGCGACAAAAACCCGGGTTCGATCCCCAGGGGAGCAATATTGTGCTTGGTCCAAAACACCAACCATTTTTGGTAGGATTTTCTATATATATATATATATATAAGTCCGCCTGGCTAGCTACCACCTTACCTAATTTATCGCCATAAAAACAATTCTTAAAATTAATGTTGTCCGGAATTTAGTGGTAAGATAGAAAGCTCCTCAGTTTGTTGAGGATTCCGGGTGAAGTGCGCCTCCACCTTCGGCTTTATAACTTGTGGGTGAGATAAAGGTCAAGCGCTTCCCCGTCGTACAATAAAAAAAAGCATTTTTCTACGACGGGGAAGCACTTGGCCTTCATCTCACGGTGTTAAGTAATGTTTAAGGTATAAGGCCGAAGGTAGAGTCGCGCTTCTCTCGGAATCCTCAAAAGTATGTGGAATTGGCTGTCTTAACGTCGACATTACGTGTGCCTACTTAAACTCGCTTATATCATATGTATTTTAGTTTAAGGTATATATATTTATGGGTCCTAGAATTAGTAAAATTACCATTATGTACTATTCTTAAGTTACCTGAAATAAATGTTATTATTAACTCTTAGCATGGTAACACAACGTTTAAATTGTTGTGTTCTGGCAACAAACTCAGGTAAGATCGTGGTAGCTAGGTAGGCGGATTCAAGTTGAAACTATAGCCCTACCACCGACAAAACCGAGCTCAAATTTGTACCCCTCAAAGGAAAGAAACCGGGACCTCTTGATCTCTAGACCACTGAAGCAGTAAGTAAAGGTTTTCACCATAATCTCCACGCTTAGCATTCCGGTAGAAGATCGCAGTCAAAGTTGTATTTAGTATAGATTGCTGTATCCTATCCCTGGTAAAAACCTCTTGCGGTGATTCTCTATACCAACATACTTATTTTTTGTCTTATATATATTTTTTATTGTGACGGTGGGTAGCGCTTGGTTTTCATCTTACATGATAAAAATACATGCTCAGGTGAAAGATGACAAATATTTTAGCTGAGTATATTTTTTTTATAAAAATGGGACGAGACACTGCGCGAGCTGCACAGCTCGCGGCACTACAAAAACACTAGTCTCAATATATAATCTAAATCTTAATAAATGTACAAGATCGTCGATCGACTTTAAACTTTCAGGTAGCGTTTCTATATATTGACTTTTTGACATTTCTTTATTTTGAGGTGCACTAGAAAGGATTTTATTAAATTCCCTCGGAGTGCTGTGAACAAAGTCCCGTGAATTTCACTATTAGCTACTAATACAGAACGCACTTTTCATGCTTGGACCTTTCCTAAAAGGTTGTTTTTTTTTCCAGACTGTGAAACGGCACATCACAGTAACGTTTTTTTTTTGCTGAATTAACCTATCGCCGGTGGTAGCACCAGAAATGAATAATAATGGAATGAAAAAAATGAAAAATATACATAATTACAAGCTTGACAAGCCCGTTGAAGTCTTTTCCATATTAGACATGTAAGCGTCAGTGTTGTGCTACGCGCTACTACCAGACTATCAAATATAATGTAGATTTAACTTCATTTTTATTTGTATGGTGCAATCACAATTTTAAAATAAATACTTCAGGGTTCCTTAACCAGATAGTAACAACGGCATCCTATTACCAAGTTTTCATTGTCTGTCCGTCTATCCGCATGTTTGTCTGCGGGCTGTATCTCATGGTATCATAGGTGATCAGTTGAAATTTTCACATAGTAGGTATGTATTGATATTGCCACATTGACAACACATAAAAAGTGTGACTAATATACTTATTCGTTACATGTATTTTATGTAATTTTTGTTTAGCTATCCAGTTTCTATGTTTAGCGTATTCAATAATGTATTTTTATTCACTCATTCATTTACTAGCTAGTAAATGAATGAGTGGCTCGACATGAGCGTCGAACCAAGACTCAAAAATAGTGTATTATGATTATGATCAGATAGACTAGGTGTATGACGATTGTTGATTTTTAGATCTAGAAACATCTCGATTACAAACTGCGTTATTAATCGATATTTAGGTTCTTCAATAATAGAAAGTGTTTACGAAATAAAAAACGAGACCAACTTATTTTGTATAATTTATTTCCTACAGTACAAAAAAGACTAGAAAGCACTCGCATCTCGCTCTAATCGCTATCGAAGCTGCCGTTCTGTTGCTCCTGCTCCTCATCCTCGCTGAACTCCTTCTTTACCATCTCCCAGGGCAACACCGGGAGCGGCTCCACGAAGGAATCGTTCACTTTCAGCATGTACAGCAGCCGCGGTGTGTAGGATGTGGGTATTGGCCATACGCTTTCTGACACTAACACTAACAGACAAACTATTTTTTTTTTTATGTCGTACAATAAAAATGGGAAAAACAAACAAAATTTACAAAAAAAATTTGGGGAAGCGCTTTTGCCTTTATCTCACCTGGTTACAAGTTGAGATAAGGCCGAAGGTGGAAGCGCACTTCACCCGAAATCCTCAACTGAGGAACTGGCTATCTTACCTCTAAATGCCGGAACACAACAATTTAAGAATTGTTATTATGGCGACAGAATTAGGTAAGATGGTGGTAGCTTGCCAGGCGGACTTAAACAAAATCCTTCCAGAGACTTAAAAAAAATTCAAAGCTACCCATTTTCTGGTCAACTGATTATGATATTAGTCACCTATAACGCTTGCAAGTGGGTTGCGGCTCTTATCTATGAAAAATCACCTGTGAACTTAGCATGTGGGGTCTAACTTAACAAGTCAAACTAGACTGCGTGACCCGACCTCGCTCAGTTATTGGCCAATTAGTATCCGCCTACGTGAATCCTCATTATAATAAGCTTTTATAGTAGTGTAGGTATTTTATTAAATGGCGACCCGCGGTGATGATGTGGTTTTCAGACTAGATCCTTAATGATACAGCGCGATCATGTTAATGTGGCTCGTAAAGTTGACGGAGAATGTATGTGATTGATCAATAATTTAGGGGACCGGTATATGCGCACGCGACGATGTTTCCATAAATATTTATGGGTAAGGTGATCGTTCACGGTGGGAGTGATAGCGTTTTTCGTAAATTGTAGCTTTACGACAATGAAATAACCTTACTTGTATACTTACTTATTTTACCAGTAACCATATATTAGTTACTTTAGGTTACTGACAGAAGCAAAGCTTTTAAGGTTAGGTTAGGTAAGGCAAACAAGTGATTATCTAAACATTCTTTATAAAGAATTAATATAAACGAGCTGTGTAAAATACCAACTTGTGTCGATTTCCGTTACAAAACTCCCGTTCAAATATATTTTCCACAATTCTGATCCATATCCCATAATATCTAGTGTATAAGATGATAAAACTTCGGATCCCACTCGGAGGAGTGAAAAAATTGTCATTTGTTAAAGTCTATAAAGAGGAGAAGTGCGAAATGATTTTTATAATGACAAGCCTCATAGCTCAGTTGGTAGTAACTCTGCCTTCGGCGCTGTAGGCTGTGGGTTCGATTCCTACCCAGGACAAACATTTGTGTGATGAATATAGATGCTTGTTCTGTGTTTGGGTGTTGTATCATATAGTACGTATGTATTTACAAAAAGTATTTAAGTATTTTATCCGTAATCTAGTTCCCATATTACAAGCTATGCTTAGTTTGGGGCTAGATGGCGCTGTGTAAAATGAATGTCCTGTAATATTTATTTATTTATTTATATAATTATTTTTTTCGATGGCCTCTGGTTTCTATAAAACCTTATAAAACCCACCTTACTATTGTTGATTTTCGATGTAAACATTTATTACTTTTATTATTTAGATTGATTTCCCGTAACACGTTTATTGCTACAATCAACTAAAAACGCTCTAACTTTGTATCTTACCGTGACGGGCCTTAAGAAAACAATATGGATATAAAGTCTTTATTAATTGGTTTCCTAATTCCAATTCACCGTTTCACGAACAGTATATTTCCAAATAAGCTATATCTTTTGATTGTGTTGTTTTGTTAAAAATATTATCGAATATAGACTTAATTTCTTACCAACTCATTCATTGCTCATAAGTACAAGACATTAATTTCACACGAGCTCCAAACTAAGCAAAGCTCTTAACATGGAAACTAGATTTCTAATCAATACCCTATATAAAGCCTATATAAATACCTATATACCTGTTTATTGTAAATAGTTTATGTATCATAGCAAACAACACCCAAACACAGAACAAACTTCTATATTTATCACACAAATGTTTGGCCTGGGTGAGAATTGAAACATCAACCTACAGCGAAAGCAGTACAACTATCAACGGAGATTAATATAACAATATTTTTTTACATAATTTTATTATTATTAATTTATAATTATTCAAGTAATGTCTTGTGAAATATGACTTGTGTTTTGGTATAAACGGTCAAATTTTGTATACACTCTAACATACCTAGCTACTGAAATCGGGTAGATAAGGATTGGTGATCGCACAATTAGTAATTATTAATTATTAATTATTAATTATTAATTATTAATTATTAATTATTAATTATTAATTATTAATTATTAATTATTAATTATTAATTATTAATTATTAATTATTAATTATTAATTATTAATTATTAATTATTAATTATTAATTATTAATTATTAATTATTAATTATTAATTATTAATTACTCAGGTGAATGCTGCCTATCGCTTGCTGTTAACCGTTAGTCGCTTCTTATGACATCCACGTTTGGATGTGGGCCCATATTTTCTGACGTAGAAGCTGCGGTCAACAGTATTACAGTCTCAGTACCAAAACCTTGGCACCAGCTTCACGGCTCTCTAAATCAAAATAATTATTATCATTTAGTACTTACATACTTATTCTATTTGAGAGAAGACAAGTGATCATTAAAAATTCAGCGAGTCAAGTGCAAGGGAAAGTCCTCGCGCTAGTCGAGTACTCGCGCTAGTACTGTCTCAGAGCGGTCGAGTGGCAAGTAATAAGTGCGATTCCCAGACGAGATGACTGGACGACTGTCTTGTAGGGTCACCATCAAATAGTCCCATGTATGGAAAACAAGCAAATATTTGTAATATAAATTCCAGAATTCTGTAGGAAAACCAAATTCGTTTCTTAGTGCACCTACAAAAGAAGTTAACCTGAAAATATTTTTTTCGGAGGATTTAAAGGAAATCAAGCCGTCTCATATCATGTTTTTATTTTTGCTTGGTTATTGTCACGAATTTAACTTTAATGGATACTTGTAGTATTTTTTAATTACCGTGATTATTATATACAAGCATTTGAATTAAAGGAGGGTAGCTGATAAAACCACCTATCAACGACGAAAATAGCAGCAAGTCTACACGCGACCACGGCTAATGCAACGTGCAACACAGTCGAAACTCTCGGGAATAATAAAATTTACGCGCGATCAAGACACGGGACTTCAGAGCGTGTGCCAGATGATTCTTCGGGCGTCGGAGGTACAGCTATCTAGAGCGACGAGGTAGAGAAAGACCTACGGGTATGCACGGGTATACATGGGCTGGGAAACCCGACAATCCTTGGTGTAAGAGACAAACAACTACAGCAGTGAGTAATTTTAGAGGAGTGATACATTAAAGTTTTTTACTGATACTCTTAAGGCCGTCCCACACATGGAAGGCCTGCGGCTGCGCGACCTTGCCGTGCCCTGCTCTTCCAGCCGCTGCCATCACGGTGTAAATCGACCCTTACACACAAATTGACAGTCACAAATTGAATTCCACGCGGGCACAGCTATTATCTCAATAAAAGTGTGAATGGTGGTCACCGCCGCCTCTTGACTCCGTGTACCATTGTTGTTTTTGTCCAGAAGTGCCCGTTGTGGGATAATTCATGTACAATAAAATCCAGGGATTTCTGCTCTTCATGCTCGAGACTACTGCGGAGGCGGGTCGAGTGCTGTTAGCTAATGTCTGCCACTTCTAATCGAAGATGGTATAGATAGATACATGCTAGGTACTAGGTACATGCTATTATTGTTTCGTAGCTGCTCTGCTCCTTTTTGTGTCTAGCTTCTTTTTTATAAGTAAAGAGAAATTAAATATACCGCCTTTTTGTAACCGCACACAAAGGGAAAGGTTAGAACTAACAATTAATTTTGGAAAACGCAAACTTGTGAAAGGTTTTCAATATATATCCTTACTAGAACCTAGAACAATGTCACACACGTTCACAAAATATATTATTTTTTTATTGTACGACTGGGAAGCGCTTGGCCTTCATCCCACCTGGTAACAAGTTGAGATAAGGCCGAAGGTGGAGGGTTATTATGGCGACAAAATTAGGTAAGATCGAACCCGGGACTTCTATATCTGAAATTGTTGGGTTGAACCACTAGACCACAGAGGCGGTTAAATATAAATGTATAGAGACTGTCCATACCAACATTTTATTTATCCATATAGATAAAAAAATAGTTAGTTGATAAAGAAATCTGCGTGACAAGGGTCTTAATAAGAGTTTCCAAAGGAACTAACGGCTGTTCATAGGAATTATTTCAGCAATATGTATAATGTCCCTTAACATTAACAAGGGAAGCTGTGGTCTCACATAAGGACCGTTACAACGGTCTATAGGTAACTCAACTGATCCAGACCAGTAATAGACGGAAGCGTGAACCACTAGACCAAAGAGGCGGTAATATAAGAGCCAGCCCTTGGGTCACGCGACTCGTCAATGGAAAACGCTACGATTTGAATAACGTTCAGATACAAACAGTTATACATGTAATGGCTGTAAGCTATGTATCCCATTATAATGTAGTTAAATCTAGTAGGAAGCATAAAACTACAGGTCATAACGTAATCTCATTAAAACCTTACAAAGTAAAATGCATAAAAAACTGCTACCGGTTCTAATCTTCAGCTAATTATTGAACGCATTTCTGTTATCAATGAAATAGGTGTTGATGTATAAAAGATTAAGATTGTGTCCGTCTTTTTTTTTAAGGTGAACCCTCATGTTTAACGCTTATGAAGGGTTTTGGTTAAATTTTAGCTTCAAAACGCGTCGTGTATTCAAAAACGTGTTCAAATTCGCCATTACATAAAGGCAACATGTAACTAATAACTAAAACACATTTATTTTCCATATTGGTTCTCTAACTGAATCTTTACAAGCGAAGTTTGCTCAGTTAGGGATCATCTAAATTACTGTTGTTATTAGATAACATGTAGCCTGTATGTAATTCATTCATTCAGTTTTATATTTGAGAAACTCATAAAATAAGATCGTTTTGAACGTGCAAAAAAAAATTAGTGAAGATTATACACAACCTACATCCATTTTTCTATACGATGGGGAAGCGCTACGCCTTCTACTCACTGGTTTCAAGTTATTCAATTCAATTCAATTCAATCATTTATTTCAGTCCATGAACCATATTTATAGTTATGATAAGTTATGATAAAGCCGATGGTGCAAGCGCACTTCACCCGGAATCCTCAAAGGTCTGAGAAACTGACTAGGTATATCACAACAATTTTTTTTTTTTTTTTTGTTAATAACAACAATTAAAAAATGTATGGTGATAGACTTAGATAAGATGGTGGTCTTAAACAAAGCCTTACCACCAACCAAACCAAGCACAATATTCTAGTTACTGTGGTGAAAAGATCTACAGACAGATAAACTAAATCATTACGACAATAAAAGACTAGCATGAAATGTACCCAAAATGTCGATAATATGTGTTCCCGGCACAGGCTTAGCCTAGTGTGAAAACTGAAAGATACCTAGCTTTCATTTTTGCTGTCTTGTAAATTTATTGTATTATAGTGTTAAAATGTACCTAAGAACAATTTTTGCTTCACTACCTTATTTTTACTATAAATATATGGACAATGTATTTTAAAATACACACAAATGAAACAGATGAATTTTACAAAAAGTAGATATATGTAACCTGTATCTCGTGGCAAATTTCACGTTTTTAATCCACAACGTGTTTTGACGCTACTATTTTCCAAAAACCATTTAACGCGTATCTAAAGCCGTGGAACGACCTTAAGTGAGACTTAATGGACTTAATGCTTGTCAATTAACTTAGGCGCAAAGTAAGAGGTCGTTTTGTATGTACGTAGCAGGATTATTTAAAGTTTAAACCGATTCGTCCTAACTAGCATGCCTATTAACCGTCCTGGGGGTATAATTAGGTAATTATGTTGATAAAGCTTATATTGATTAGAGACGCAGCATGAGTGTAAATTGCGTACGGTAACAAAGGTTCGGGGTATCGCTAGCGGATAGTATTGTAGCACAAAGTGTGAATATATTTGACCTAATCCCTCAATCCCCTTTCCACTAACGGACTAGCAGACGTAACAGGCAAAACGCTTGGTTATCTATCTTCTGCTTCTTTCTTCTAAATATATATAACTCAAAGGTGACTGACCGACTGACATAGTGATCTATCAACGCACAGCCCAAACCACTGGACGGATCAGGCTGAAATTTGGCATGCAGGTAGATGTTATGACGTATGTACCCCCAAGGGCATAAAATAGGGGATGAAAGTTTGTATGAAACTTTGTCAATTTTAAACCGATCGGGCTGAGACTTGCATAAAGCTACTATGACATAGGCATTCCCTGAGAAAGGATTTGAGATTTTGCATTTGTTTTGTTTCGGTTTAGTAGTTTTGGTTATAGACTCTGCTTTGTATTTGGCATTTGTTTTGTTTTCGTTCGGTTTAAGTATAGGTTTTGTCGGTTAGACTTTTTTAAAATGGCTAAAGAAAATCTGAACGTTGATTGAGAAGTTGAAGAATGTACTGTCGTTTTTATGTTTTGTAGGCCCTAACTTTTTACACACGCTAAACAAAAGTAAAGCCGCAAAAACTATACCTAATTAATAATAATACTTCTTAACGCGAGCGAAGCCGCGAACAAAAGCTAGTCATCAATAAAAATAAAAAAACAATTGTGGTAAGGACTACGGGTTCTCGTTCCTATTACGCTACGCTACTCAGATATAGGTCAAATGGTGATATAACAATCATCTTACAGTCGCTCCCGATAAATTCCAAATAGTAGTAATACTATGTACTTACCTACAATTAAGCTAACTACTTATGTGCCAAGGAAGCAGTCGCATTACCTACGGATCGTTACCAACGGTCTATAAGTAACCCAACTGTTCCAAACCAGCACCAGACGGAAGCGTGTCCAAGATACTGGCTGCATTGTCACGCTGAATAGCTATGCTAATTCGCTGGCCTAAATAAGAACCTTGGGCCACGTGTCGCTTCAATCAAAAGCCCTGATTATTGTAAACCCAGAGGGCACCGGCTCCCCACGGATCCAAGGTTTGACCCCAAAAGCCTCAAATAGGTAAGCTCTGTCGAGACAATTATAGTAATAGTTATACCTACAGTTAATCAAGATGCCTGCAGACCTCGTTCTTGAGGCATACTAAATATTAAAAAAGTAACCCAGTATCCTCAAAGTTTCACACGTACGCAAATTTTAGAATTTAACTTGTAAATCTTGACGTCACTGGTGAACCTACTAATCTTAAAATAACGATAAGTTTGTGTGGATGTTTGAAAACTACTGAACGGGTTGGGCTGACACTATACAGGGCGTAACATTTAGATCGGTCGGTATGATGGGAAAGTTTGAAACTATTAGACATACGAAGATCTGTTCTTATAAACTATAATCGTCGATTTTAGTAACAAGGAAAACTGCATTCATACATTTAAAGCATTTATAAAGTTGAAATAATTGGGGAAAAAATCCAATTACTTAGTTCAACTCGTTGAACTTTGAGTTGAACTTAGTGGAATAGGGGTTTTGAAGTTAGAGCTTCAAAACCCCTATTCCATTATTGTAGAAGAGTGATGCAGTAATTAGGTCCTGAATGTAGGCTATTTCACTAGCTGGTTCCGTGAAGTTGCAGAAAAAAACACCGTCTGCCACTCTATTTATGGCACTCCTCAAATATAAGTAGGTATACGAAACCATAAATAAATCATATTCATAACCATTTCGCAAGCTGATGGGTTGGGCCATTCTTGTACGTAGAGGTCTCAAGGTTCATAGGTTATAATTATTTATGATGCTGATAAAGTACCTACATACGTAGGTATATTTTTAAGATTTTTGGACAGATTCTTGCCTATGTAAATTGATTCATGAATTGATTTCCTTTCTATATTATACCCTGAATCAGCTAACAGCGTCTGTATAGGTATGTACCTACTGTATGCCTTGAGACCGAGGTCTACTTTAGGTCTACTAAATGAAGATGTACAAGGGAATCAGTCGGGTTACTAAAGACAAATGGTCTTTAGGTACCTAACTCAACTGTTCCAGACCAGCTCCTACTATTTCGATACACGTGAGTAGGTATCGAATCATAATAGCGCCATCTAGCTCCCTAAGCAAAGCTTGACATGAGAACTAAATTACAGAGAATAAATTCTTATGTACCTTATTTGACATACTTATGTAATAATACAACGCCCAAACATAGAACAAACATCTATATTTATTACACAAACGTTTGTCCCGAGTGGGAATCAAACCCACAGCCTATAGCGTAGACGGCAGAGCTACTAGAGAAAAATCTTCGATGTGTGCTTACACAGTCTAAATCGCCCCCACTTTCAGTGGACGTGCTAAAGCCAGTTGTTAGATTATCTTTGGCTAAAGCCACACTGTATGTATACAGTATATTTCAAATAAATTCTCATTGAATTGTATCTCAATTTATATCGAATTAGCACCGCCCGTCGGTCTGTTTGTATTTCACACGCACAGGGAAGTGGGAGCAATCACTTTATTATGTTTTATTATAGAGAAATCATCTCTTGTAACGGTTTTACAGTTTGGGAATACCGAAATGTATTGTTAGCACTTTGTTGCGGTACCTACTACATATCTATCTTACATAAGAGTATTTCCATTTTTACTACACCCTTCTATTACTATAATTAAATATACCTACTTAATATAACTATATAAACTATTTAATTTTAACTATTTGAAATGGAAGTAGTAGGGTTACTTAGAAACGTAACAAACGGTCTACTGGTAACTCAACTGTTCCCAACCAGTAGCTACGCTTTCTATCTTTTACGGAAAGCTCGTTCCATTTGAAGACCTTATCCCCGCTTCAGCTTAGATCTAGACAAAAGACATTAGTAAAAAATAAATAAAATAAACTAAAGTGAACCGGATTTTTATAAAATTACACAATTCTTGGGTCCCTGTGTTGCCGGTGCTCTCCGGGACTATGCACCAAAGAGATAAAATAAGGCATATTAAACCCTGATGAAGAATCCTGGATGAAGCGAAGGGTTCAAGCTGCCCAAGACGAATACAGGCTTTTTCCCAGAAGAGAATAGACCAGGTACTTTTCACACCTTCTGGCGAGATAATAAATAGCCAAGGTTCAATAAATTATGTACCTAGTCTTATTTATGTTATGTTGTAACCGCTAAAATGAATCAAAATTAATATTGAAGTTAGAAATGTCAATCGTTAATCATCGTTAGAAATACAATTTATATAATAAATGTTAAAAAAAGAAACAGAAAATACAATAAACGTGATTTTTTTGCCTTGATATGTGGGCCGGAACTTTCAGTGTGCGCACTTGGCCATTTTACTTCACGATGTGTTTTGAAGCTCCCGTTCTCCAAAACATATCGCGCGTACATAACTCAGAGGAACCCCTTAACCGTAGTTTGACGGAGCGCTAGAATTAATGTCAGGTTAAGCCAACCGGTGCTAATTGAGGAAGCAGAGACTGTTTGCCCTCCTATTTTACAGACGTGTTCGCACTTTTCTAATTATAGAAACAATGTTGTTCGCAAACAGTCTCAATTATGGTTTATTACTTCCTTGGTTGTTGTAGGTGTGCTTTTATGTCAGGGATGTTAGCTCTGGTAGCCAGCCAAAGTGCAAATAGGTACGGAGAAGGCGGGTAAACCCAGTATTAGTTTGCTTTCAAAATGATTTGGCACGCGCTGAAATTTAGATAAAAACGAAAAAGATTAAAGCTGTTAGGCGAGGTGCCGCCGCCGTGGCGGACAAACAATTGACCCCTCCTCACACAGCCCGCGGATGTCGTCAAAGCCGACTAAGGATCTTACCAGGAGAACAACTTTACTGCGATCACTAATCCGCCTACTGAAGGTGATTATGGGAAACCCCTTTATTTTTGATGTACGAGTCTCTGTCCAGTGTCCAGTGACCAGTAAACATTAACGCTGTACGAATAAACGATGAAGAAGAAATAGCTGTGTAGGTAGGAACAATGTGGAACAAGGAACAACTGAGACCTGGTAACTAGCAACCACATTTTGGGTCGGTGTGATCTACATACCTAGTGGTCTACCCCGGGCAACGGAATCGCTGGGTTTTGCTAATGGTTATGGCTGAATGATCACCACACTGGTAGTAAGGACCTGTAAAGCTCCACCTAGCTAGCAACTACTCTCCTGCAGAATTCCGGTGACAAGCGGGATGCCGTGTTTCGTGAGCGAGAGCCAGTGCCTTCGAAAGCTGGCTCTATCGTACTCTTACCTTGAGCTAGACAAGCCTAGGGGTCAAGAGCAACGTTACTATGTATACCTACATACTTTTATCAATATTTTTTTTTTATTGTGTCATTGACGAACGGGTTTAAATCACCAGCCCCATAAAACGATGATACCTATCTACTATACAAGCAACCTTATTGTTTGTAATTTTTCAGAACACGCATTCACAAGACAAAACGCTTACACCCTACAAATGTTAAAAGGTATCCTATAATGGTAGTAAGTAGGTTTGTGTCCGTTCGAAATGGACGATAAGCTACGTTTGTATGTAAAACCTGTAAAACATTTGACGATTCTAAATGATCCCAAAAATCATACCTACTGAATAAACGACTTTAATTTTGAGGTTTTTTGAAACACATCACAGTGACCAGCCTCTCACAGATTAAGTATTCTTAGATACAAATCTCAGTAACATTGAATCGCCTCTGTGGTCTAGTGGTTCAACCCACCGATTTCAGATCCAGAGGTCCCGGGTTCGATCCCCATGGGAGTACAATATATTGTGCTTGGTGTGGTTGGTGGTAGGACTATGTTTAAGGCCGCCCGGCTAGCTACCACCATCGTACCTAATTCTGTCGCCATAATAACAATTCTAAAATTGTTGTGTTCTGGCGTTTAGAGGTAAGATAGCCAGTTCCTCAGTTTGTTGGGGATTCCGGTTGAAGTGCGCGGGTGAAGGCCAAGCTCTTCCCCGTCGTACAAAAAAAAAACTATGACCTTTGTGAGAAAAATAAATTCATTATTAATATCATTATCAAATTCTATGAAAAACTAAAATATACTGACCAGTTCGTCATAAAAATAATAGTGAGAGCCGTAGGTACTACTGGGCCTTCATAAAAGCGTTTCTGTTCTGCCACGGTCGCAGATAGCGAGGCTCCAAGGTAGGCAATCACTTAACACGCCCAAGAACTTCCTTCTTGACTGATTTGCTAATTTCACTACCATCAGCCTACACTATTTACAACTTCCAAGGATAAACAGTCTCTTAGAAGCCTTTAGGTGGTCGCAAACAACAGCTTTGTTTAAACGCCAATTTCCGACCTCATCCACTTTCATAAAACAACCATTCTTACTCCAAAACCCAAGCGAAAATCAACCCTATTCACTCAATGATAAAGGTTACCATAGTGCAAAATTCAAAAGTAAAAACAGACAATTTTAATTGCGGAATACTGCGTCGGTGCATGTTTTGTGTGTACACCAACGTGTTAATTACACGGCGTTGGTACGTATAGTGTTATAATATCTGTGGTAGGCAACGTAATGCGTCGTACCTATAAGGAGTGCAAATTCTAGCACTTAGCTTGGACCATTTGCACCTTAGTAAATAGAATAGCAACGCTATAGCCATTATTGCAAGTTGATATAAGCATTTGTACAGGCACACATATAAAATAAGTTCATGGGCAATTCGTACAATTGTCATTCTTCGAACTGGTATAGAGTACTGCTGCCATTTCTGGGATGGCTCAGGTACGTCATTCCGCCTCTTGCTCATTAGTAGGTACCTACTGGAACAGTAAGGTACTATTGACCCTCGTCTGTTTTTACGCCCCAGTACAATCTGTCTTCAAGTCCTGACTAAATTCCTTTTTTAAAAGCGTGCCTCTTAGGCCACATCTTTACTTGTTTTTCAAGTAAAGATGTGGCGTTTGGCGATTAAACGTTTAGCTATCACAAGTTAACAAAAAGATTCGTCCAGTATCGTTATTTTCGAAATAACGAAAAGGGTATTATTCAAAAAATCCCTACCGACTGAAACTATTTTGAAAATTATTCCAATCGTGTGCCTTGCGGATTTCATAGAAACAGACCACAATAAGTAGGTTACATGAAACATAAATGTAACTAGATACATCTAACACCTACTTTTTAGTTACTGTATATGATAGTACCTACGTATTGCGAAAGGGGGCTGAGTAGCGATTTATTCGCATTAAACCAGATAATAGGTAGCGGCATTGTACATAGTATAATATGGCAAAGTACTTTATTTTTGGAGGAGGCTAGAGTACTTATCGCTTTCCTTGCTTCCCCATACACTTAAAGTTAGCAAGTTGACGTTGAAAATAATGAGTTACAATCAAACTAAAATTCAAAATCTTATTATTTATTCTTTGTCTTACAGTAAATACATCTAACTAATAATAAAGGTCTGAAATTGCTTAGTTACAATGAAAGTTATGCAGAAACACAAACCACAGATCAATGCTTGTCGTTGATTAAATAAAATTGATTTGTTTATTAAAAGTTTCTTAGAAATCACATAAAGAAGTTCAGATCTGAATCACTATAGTTTTTCTGTGTAGGTAGTAGACCCTAAATATTTACTAAGCTCGAAAAGTTGTAGTTTAGAGCTTAAGCCTGCGTCAGTGCATCAGTGACGCTGTCATTTAGGTTCTAGAGTAAGAATATTTAGAAGTCATACACTACCTCGTGATATATTAAATTTAAGGGTCCATAAGGTGCATCCACATTAATTTAGCTGTAATATTTTTATTGACAGTTGTTTGCACCCAACATTGGTTTGTCTCTTGTAGCATGTTTTATAGGATGCAGTTTTCTAAGCTTTGGGTTGCGACCACGTCCTATTAGTCTTCTTGTTTTATATTACTTTACTTTTGTCTGCCTGTGTCTAAAACACGAGACAAAAATAAATAATATTAACAAGAATGCTTGTGGTTTCCAGGTCTTCGAGTTTAAGAGGTACTATAAATTGTGGTCATTGATTCCTCACATTGTTTTGTCACTTGTATCACGTTATTTGGGTTTGGTCTCCTGGTCGGTGACGTATCGTATGTAGATGGTGTCTTCAGGCCGGGGCTCCTCCAGCTGAGACTCGTCGACCTGCGAGCACGCGATTGCTAGCGCCGACCCGTCGTGGGAGAAACTCAGCGACGACACCGCCGTATTGTATCTGTGGAATTACAATGTTTCTAAACGACTATTTACATAGCACAGTGCCATATTGTAAATCGAAAGGTGACCCAGTCTCCTTAAGATCTCAATGTAGAAGAGGTCCCTTATGGGCTTGTCCAGGGAAGTACTACCACCATACCTATTTCAGCCGCCAAGCAGCATTGCTGTGTTCCGGGTTGAAGGGTATGGTTGCCGGTGAAATTACGGGCACGTGAGGCTCAACACCTTCATGCCTCATGTTGACGGCAATGCAGTGCCGTGCAGGCTATATTGTTTGTGGATGTGACCTACGCAGTAGGGCATTTTATAGGCAAGGGATGCACTTAACATCAGGTGAACTACTTGCTTGTCCCTCTCCTAGTTTCCACACTCTCCTATACAAACACAGTAAGTATGTCATTAATTTTAAAATGCAATGTTTGAAAAAAAAAAACAATTTAACCAGATAGAGGTAATCTACGTTTTTTAAGACTAGTGTAGTCTTATCTTGGACCCGTACCCACTTAGCCACACAGCTCTGTTCTAAAGATATACAAACCTACAGAAATATTATTGGATAAAGCATAAATAACAGAACTATCAATATCAAAAGTTATTCTCAAACTTGTTGCCAGTGAATAATACTTGGTACCTATGGAACTGGCAGAGCCTCTTCTTGTTGAATCCATCCCAGATGTTGACATACCCATCGGAGCCACCCGTTGCAAATGTGTTATACACAGAGTGGAAACTAATTGCATTCACTGGGTAGATCTTTTCTATACCTGTAATTAGTAAATAATTCAATAGAAAATTTTAATAAAGTGAAATCTAGATTTTATGATCAATAAAATCTTGAGAACCTAGCCACTTCAACGCCTTATATTATGTGAACATTTCTATCACCAGGCTTATTACTTATATTATTACTCTATTGATATTATTACTTTTACACCAGTTGATATTATTACTCACTCATTGATATTGTTACTATTATTAGATATTAGTATTACTGCCCTGTCTCAGCTTAAGAATCAACCCCTCTAAGCCCATGGAGTCGCAAAAACTACTAACCGAGTGATCTCACCAGAAGGGCAGCAGCTTCCTTTTGTGTATTATCCACACCTTTACTGCAATCATCAATCCGCCTACCTAGCATGGGGATTATGGAAAAACCCTCCAGCTTTTGAGGCTCTGTCCAGCAGTGGACACTAATGGGCTAAATGAAAATGTCTTCGACATTAAATAGAATCATTACTCTTGTGTAGATATTAGTACTCTAAAATACCCACCACCTTCTTTAATCCTATGACACTTGAAGGCATATTTCTTCTTCTGCACCTCAGGGTTGCTATCAAGGTACTCCACAGCCACACGGCCCTCTATGGAGCTAAGGACGTAGCCCTGCTTGTTGGGGAACACGCGGATGCATCTAGTTTGGTACTTCAGGGATGATTCCCGGCGTTGGTTGACATGGCCCATGTTTCGTACATCCCAGACAAAAATCTTTCGTCCCGAGGTGCCTACCACAAATTTCTCACCAACTATGCTCATTGTGTACACCTGGGAAATAATTAATAAAGAAAGTGAGTTAAAGGTACTTTACAAACAGATTTATAACTTTAAAATTTGCAATTAAATTATTTTTAACCACATAGTTTTCTGTAAACTATGTCTATTCAACATGATTTTCTTACTAACCAATCTAGGTATAAATCTAGCAAATAGTGTTATATAGTGGATGAAGTAATTAAATTAAATTTATTTAATCAATTAAGAAAAATAAATTGTACCCTCTCATTGCCCTGATTATAAGTACCAACACAGTTAGGTACTCTGCTGTCCCACATTTTGACGGTTCCATCCCAACTGCCAGTGAGCACTGCATTCACTTCAGAAGCATACTCGACACACCGGATAGCACCCTTGTGCTCGCCCAGGGTCGACTCCGAGGTGGCATTGAGATCATACATTTTGAGGGTGTTGTCTAGGCCTCCACTGTATGAATGGACTGCATCCTAAACATAGGCATACAAATTATTAGTGAGCAGACCAGTGATACAGCCGCTGAGCGAAAGACAAGCTAAATTCTACAGCTGAATGCAGCGAAACATGATGTCCTGTTGACACAGTTGCGACAAAGCGTGGTAAATTCTCAAACTTACTCGAAAACAAATGTCCATTACAGGCAACTCATGACTATATTTGTGCCGTTCGGTGTTCGATGTGACATCGTAGAGCCTCACGGAGCAGTCCCAAGAAGACACAAGTAAGAATTGGCTAGATTTAGGTGCGAATTTCACACTTGAAATAGCGTCCTCCGGCAAACTTTTCAGCTTGAATTCAGTGCGGGACTCCGCCACCCGCGTGACTGTCATTGTGGAAGCAATTTTGTAGGACTGTGTAAGTCTCTATACTAAGATTATGGAGCTAATAAGCTAATAAATATTACAGTAGTAGTTGTTGGTTTGGTATTGCGCTATCTATCGCGACAATCGCGAGCGAGCTCCCTCCGATCCGAAACGAAAACAATCTGTCTGTTTTTCTCTCGATGATGATGATGACGATGATAGTGGAATGATGGTCACATGACATGACAGTGACACTTAGAATAGAATGAAAGCAATGTCAATTGGGGATAAACGAGCTAAATGTTCTACTAAATCTAGCATTGATGAACATTGGGCGACAGAAAAGCGGTATTGTCGCAAGACTAAACGCTCAGTGTGCGCAGGCATGCGACAAAAATGCATGCTTTTGACGCGCGTACAGACGCGCGACGGAAACGTCAGATGCGTCAGCGATCATTTTACATATTTGAGTAGAGAAACGGTCGCGTTTTTTACTTTTGAGTGAGTATAGATTATCTATTTGTACTTGCCTTGATGCTTATCATGCGAAGACGAATTCGCTGCAGAGTGCTCCATCGAAGTTACTGGGTCCATTCAGTTTAAACCTTTCGTCAAGAACATGTGTAGTCTCATACCCTACAGCGGGACGTCAGTGCAGGCCTTGGTCACCCCCACTCAGATTAAGAATAATAATAAGAAGTTAAAATCGACACGTGTTTCGCCTCTACACGAGGCATCCTCAGGAAGTATGTCTTGCTGCTTAACTGACGACCCCTTTGTAGCCTTTGTTTGCCAACACTGCGCTGCAAGTAAAAACTATGTAGACTTCGTCAGCTAAGCAGCAAGACTCCATTTACCGAGGATGCCTGATGTAGAGGCATAACACGTGTCGATTTGATTTTTCCAAAGAAATTTTGCGGATTTGTTACGATAAAATTTTCTGTTTTCAAGCTTATATTGAAAAATAGATTTACGCAAAATAACGCCTGAATCAATTAGCAACGTAGATAACTTCATATCAAAACGATACATCGGAAAATATCGATGCACAATGCACATCATCATAACCATCATAACAGTCCTAAAAAGTCCACTACAGGTCATGGGCTTGGAGGAGTCCAATTAGGTATATAATGGGGGGATTAGCACCAACTACTGCACTTGGCAGGCGGGTGAGTGATTGCAGTACGGGTGATCGATATTTTGGTAACAGACAGAGGCTCCATACAGCCTGCAACTTCGTTACATTCTGAGATTTATATTTTTACAGAAAAAGTGCAAAATACTTATAGGGAAAGCTTGCGACATTGTCATAATAAAATAGTTCTTTTTGGAGGAAAATAAAAATCCAACATGTTTTGTTGAGTATGGATGTTATTGGTATCTTCGTGAACTTTCCAAGACATTCGACTGCGTAAATTACAAAACATTGATTTCCAAACTGAAATATTACAGAATGAACGGCAAAGCCTTAAATATTTTAATGTCCAAACTGAAAGAGAGAATATTAACATTGCTGCGAGAAATCAAAAATAAATTTATTTTATTGTTTTCTTTCCTACATATAATCATTTTAAGGTCCACCTGCGTCAAATCAGATATTATCGATAAACGAAGTATTGATGATGATGAAGTCCTAACCAATTTCACCCACAGCGAGTATTTGGATTGGGCAGGAGTATTTAACTAGGAGTATTTAATTCACGTTGAATTCTGGTGTCAGTGTTCTGCCCTTTGATGCGCTCTTTAGTGGCTTGCGTACCAAATTTGTTGCTGAAGGTACGTGCACACTTGGGGCAGGTTAACACGCTGTTTACAAAATCATATAAGATGGCTCGCTTTACATCTTTTGCTCCTTACAATGCTCAGTTTCAAAAGTGTAAACCTGGTCGTGGATAAGACGTGTCCATTCAAGGCGCTGTGCTGCATTCGCCTCCCATTGAGAGGGCTCTAATTTGCATCTTTTCATGTCTTTTTAGAACTTCCTTATACCTGAGTATAAGGATATTCTGAAAGAAGAAAGAAATAGACATATGAAAAGATGTGCTCAGTACCTAAGGGTACTGGCCACCGCGTTTACGCTTACCGTACCTACAGGATTCTGAGAAGAATATGAGCTTCCCCACTTTACTCTCCGACATACGAGACACGTATCCGCACCACCGCAGCTGTCGCCTCACCAGATACACCTCAATGCCCCCGATGCTAACACGCCTCAGGACGCTTGTATTCCTACTATGTCTCGGAGAAGTTTGAGGTGAAATCTGCCGAGTGTACGAACGTGCTTGCGATAGAGAACCCATTACTCAGAAGAGTATAGGAGGCAACACTATGGACATGTAAACACAATTTTTTGTGGAGAGTTTAATGTCATGAGAGCGAAAAACCCTAGGCTGCAATCTGGCAAAAGCCGCAGCCACAGCACCTATTCTGCTGTTAATTTCGGCATCTAGATCACATTTTGATGTTATGGTCCATTCAAGGTTTTTGAATTTCTTCACATTTTTCAAGATTTCTCCTTCAATGCTTACACTAGCAGCCAAGTTGTTAGAGGTGACGATATTGGTCATGACTTCAGACTTTTTGACACTTATCTTCAGGCCAAATTTAATGCAGGATTGATGAAGATTGGATTAGGCTTTGTAGGCCCTCAACAAAGTTTTCAACAAAAGATAAATCATCCGCGTACATAATATCTGTCAAAGTAGCATAGGACACCATTGTACGTGATTTCAGGCTTGAGATTTTAAAAAGGCCTCCATCCATTTGAAAATGAATACAAATACCATCGGGCAAGTGGTTTAAGGTTTCTCAGACTATAACTACCACGAAGTATTAGGTGGTGCATGGCGCAGCACTATTTGCCTCGCACACATTCACATTACACACCCTAATGTATTTTGTTTTTGGTCTTGTCCTAATCACTCTATTAACAATCCAACTATGCCGTCTGCTATGTTGCCTGCGTTAGGATATTAGTGTTCTGTGGCCCTGCCTGCCATACATATTCTACTAGCATGAACGAAGCTGAAAAATTGACATTTGATTGAATTGTCAAATTTGACATGTTTGTGATGAGGTGTGATGTGAATCGTAGAAGGAAATCTTGTCTTGCAAAAAATATTTCATTAAAAATCCGCTGTATTTTAAAGTTATGTGATGATTATTTTGTGCTTTCGTTTATAGATAATATAAACCAACAAATATAATATAAGTGTCTTGATTAAGTTTACTCCATGTCTACAATATCATCTCGAGTTTACTAAGTCGATTCCGATAGGAACGAATGGAGTAATATCAAATATAATTACGATGCAAACCAACCTGAAGACGAAAGAAATGTTTATTGTCAGGGCATTGGAAAAAATCCTGGCCGACAAGGATATCAAAAGGTCCTATCATAGCCAGTTGAAAAAGTCCTGCGAAGTTGCTTTGGGTAAGTCCTGACATTTTGTTTCACATGATCAGATCACTAATACCTGCCGACTTGATGTGTATCTATAATACCTATCTGTAACTAATTAGGTTAAATCGAAAAATAATGTAATAGTTGTGTCATTGATAAGTAAAATAGAGAATGTATTGACCTTGGGATTCTAAGTGGACACCAATAAAGTTACTTTCCTTATCAGATTATGAATAGGTACCTATTAAACCACAAAAGGTAGCTCAGATGTCATTTCAATGCATATGTGAACAACTTTCACATAATACTAATGTGTAAGTTTGAATGTAATCATGCAAACAACTTTATGAACAGAGTTCATCATTTAAATACTAGTGAAACACACAGCACTAAGTTCCCACTATCCCGTGGGAATTTGCTATGAAGCCCCCTATTAGTAAATGGTTGTCATCTCTATTGTTTTGTTATATCCTAAATATTAATTTCAATCCCACTTTGTATCAGTCTATGTCTATCTTCATAAATGTTTTGCAATGGCTTGATGTCTATCTTCTATTAGATATCTACATAAATTATCAATAGCTGTCCTAAGTAGTAGGTAACTGGAAATCTAAATTTGAATTTTAACTGATTTAAACAAGCTTTTTCAACTAAATAAAAAAAAAACTGCTATTTCTTGCAATTTGGTTTGAGTTTGGTGGTTATAATAAGGATATCTTTTATTTCAGGCTACAATAGAAAAATTACAGATCTTATTGTAAGCCCATACTATGTATACCTTAAAAAACTAACATACATAATTAAATATGCCATAACTATTGATGGATGTAAAGTCTGTATGTGACTCACGAGTGCTGTTTTTAATAATTGTCCACAATACCTTATAAACACAACACCTTCAGTGCTAGGAAAAGGTTCACATCTCTGTTTATTTTCCCTTTTTAACATTTTATGCTGTGGATCTTCAGCGGGGGGATGTTGGATTGCAGCGGAAACAGTGTAATGGTGTGGGGTTATACCACTATTCTGTACCTAATTTATTCAAACCTATTGAAGCACATCGGCATTAGGCTATTCTTGTATCTTATGTAAAACTATTCCTTCAAATAATCAACACACAGATAGAACTGCAAGTATCAGCAAATATATACTTATAACAATATACAATATTTTAAAAATTCAAATTGGAAGAAAAATTTAAATTGATACAAAAGCCAAAACAGTAGTTTTTTCCATTTTTGACTGTTTGTTTTTAAATAATTATTTCTTATATCAATGGGTCATAGGATAGGATCATGTAAACTTTTAATCCCCCCTTTGAAGGGGCAAAAAGAGGTAAAAACATAATTCGTAAATTTTTGAAAATCTCAACATTACTAGTACATAAGTTTTTATAGAAATTGAATAATGTTGATGGATTGATTGTAAATAGTTGCTATTATTACGAAAAAATTTACAATTAAATCATTGTTTTAAAGGATTTAAAATAAACCTAATATTCTGTACAAAAAAACTATGTGTGACTACTATGCATGAGGGGTCTTAGCTATACCACTCTTTCTTTATACAATTTAATTTTAGTAGGTATATATAATTATAGTATTAAGTGGTTCACTTATAATATTAATATGGGAGAACCTCCAGTGGTTTCAAACAAGATTCAGTGGACAAGGCATGAAAACATTTGAATTGGGCTATCTAGATCCAGGTCTAGAGCCCAATTCAAATGAGAAAAAAAATGATGACAAAAAACCACAAGTTTACACAGGTAATCCTAGTATACCAAATGGTGGAGGTTTGTAGATGCAAAACTCGCTATGTGATACAAGTATATGACAATATTTTGTTTAAGTGTCTTCCAATTTTGAAAAATATGCATTTGAATGGGTGATAAAAGGTTAATTTGGTGTTTCAGAGGAAATCAAAGCAGAACTTAAAAATGGAGGTCAGTTGGAATCAGCTGAAAGTCCAACATCAGGAACCCTGCCTTTGCCAAAGAATGATGCAGCAAATATCATCACTGCGGAAAAGTACTTCCTGCCTTTCGAGTTGGCATGCCAGAGCAAGGCAGCCCGGATAGTCGTAACAGCACTCGACTGTCTGCAAAAACTCATAGCATATGGACATCTCACAGGAAACATTCCCGATTCCACAACCCCTAGAAAACTTTTAATAGACAGGATAGTAGAAACAATCTGCAGTTGTTTCACTGGTCCGCAGACTGATGAAGGAGTTCAACTCCAAATTATTAAAGCTCTACTTACTGTTATAACCAGCCAACATGTGGAGGTGCATGAGGGAACTGTGTTACTAGCCGTCCGAACATGCTATAACATATACCTTGCCAGCAAAAACCTCATCAATCAAACTACAGCGAGAGCCACTCTCACACAAATGCTGAATGTTATATTCACTAAAATGGAAAATCAAGCATTAGATACAGATAATGGAAGTGGTGATAGCCCAGAAGATGATAACAGATCAGAAGTTGGGCACAAGATTCCTAATGGCAAAGTGGTGTCAGATGATATTAATACTATTGAAGGTGGGAGTATTGAATTAGAATCACCTCAGATAGAACAATTAGATGATCTATTGGAAGCTAAAATTATTGCTAAGCAAATAGTAGATTCAGTGATAGACAATGCTATCAATATTGCTAACAAAAAGAACACAGAGGAGTTGTCCAATGGACCTGATAACAATGAGAATCCCACAGACTCTCATGACAGTGGCAGTGTGTCCCAAGATAGCAATGGTCAGGTCCCAACAGAAGATTCATTGAAGAGAGTACCTTCACAAGAAAGCATGGATGTTGCTTCTGAGAATGACAATTCTGTCACAGCTAAATTCACTCATGTCCTGCAGAAAGACGCCTTTTTAGTATTCAGAGCCCTTTGCAAGCTCTCAATGAAACCCCTGCCGGAAGGAACCCCTGACCCAAAGTCACATGAACTAAGATCCAAAATCCTTTCCCTACATTTGCTTCTTTCAATCCTTCAGAATGCTGGGCCGGTGTTCAGAAATAATGAGATGTTCATCACCGCCATCAAACAGTACCTATGTGTTGCGCTATCGAAAAACGGCGTAAGCTCTGTGCCTGAAGTCTTCGAACTCTCGCTAGCTATTTTCTTAGCATTGCTACAAAACTTCAAAGTCCATCTCAAGAAGCAGATAGAAGTGTTTTTCAAAGAGATTTTCATGAACATCTTGGAGACGTCAAGTTCTACTTTCGAACACAAGTGGATGGTCATCCAAGCCCTTACTAGAATTTGTGGCGATGCGCAAAGCGTAGTCGATATCTACGTAAATTACGATTGTGATTTGTCTGCCGCCAATCTTTTCCAGCGATTGGTCAATGATGTTTCAAAAATAGCTCAAGGTCGACAAGCATTGGAACTAGGCGCGACGCCGAACCAAGAGAAGTCGATGCGAATTCGTGGATTGGAATGTCTCGTATCCATTCTGAAATGTATGGTGGAATGGAGCAAAGAGCTTTACATCAATCCAAATCTCCAGTCGACTCTGGGTGAAAGGCTAGTCAAAGAAGACACAGATCATCACAGCATCAAATCACACGGAGGATCTAGCCTGAGTCTGGTCTCAACAGGTTCTAGCAACATTGGCAATAGAGAAACATTAGATTCACCAGAACAATTCGAAGTGTTGAAACAACAGAAAGAAGTGTGGGAAACTGGTATTGATCTATTCAATAGAAAGCCCAAGAGGGGAGTAGCCTTTCTGCAAGACCAGAATTTACTTGGAACTTCTACTAAAGAAATAGCTGAGTGGTTATTGAGTGACGAAAGGCTAGATAAAACCTTCGTCGGTGAATTCCTAGGGGAAAATGACGATCATTCCAAAGAAGTTATGTACGCGTATGTAGACGTGATGAATTTTGCAAACATGGACATTGTAGCGGCCTTGCGGTACTTCCTCGAAGGCTTCAGGCTGCCCGGCGAAGCGCAGAAAATCGATAGATTGATGGAAAAATTCGCTTCGCGCTATTGCGAGTGCAATCCTAACAACACTTTGTTCACAAGCGCGGATACCGTCTACGTATTAGCATTTTCTATTATAATGCTTACAACTGATTTGCATTCCCCCCAAGTCAAAAATAAAATGACAAAAGAGCAATACATTAAAATGAACAGCGGTATCAGTGACAATAATGATCTGCCGCGCGAATACTTGTCCACGATCTATGACGAAATCGCCGGCCATGAGATTAAAATGAAAAACACATCAAAGCCTGGGAAAACCTTGATCGCTAATGAAAAGAAACGTAAGCTCATCTGGAACATGGAGATGGAAACTATTTCTACGGCGGCTAAGAACTTAATGGAGTCGGTGTCTCACGTACAGACTCCATTTACGACTGCTAAACATATGGAGCATGTGAGGCCCATGTTCAAAATGGCCTGGACTCCGTTCCTCGCCGCCTTCTCGGTGGGTCTGCAGGATTGTGATGATCCGGAGATAGCATCTCTATGCTTAGACGGCATCAGGTGCGCTATCAGAATCGCTTGTATTTTCCACATGTCGCTTGAAAGAGACGCGTATGTCCAAGCGCTCGCTCGATTCACACTGCTCACGGCAAACTCGCCAATCACAGAAATGAAAGCCAAAAACATCGACACCATAAAAACACTGATTACCGTAGCACACACAGACGGAAACTATTTGGGATCCAGTTGGTTGGATATCGTTAAATGCATTTCGCAACTAGAATTAGCACAACTCATAGGAACGGGCGTAAGACCGCAGTTCCTCTCAGGATCGGGGATCAAACCGCAACCGGATTCGTTGAAATTCAGCCTAATGTCTCTAGACCCCAGTGTCAAGGAACATATTGGTGAAACCAGCTCGCAGAGCGTGGTCGTCGCCGTCGACAGGATATTCACCGGGTCGACGAAACTAGACGGAGACGCCATTGTCGACTTCGTGAAAGCTTTATGCCAGGTCTCCCTCGATGAACTCAGCCATCCTACAAATCCTCGAATGTTTTCTCTTCAAAAGATTGTCGAAATATCGTACTACAACATGGGACGTATCAGATTGCAGTGGTCTCGAATATGGCAAGTGCTCGGCGATCATTTCAACAAAGTCGGCTGCAATAACAACGAGGACATATCGTTCTTCGCCGTCGATTCTTTGAGGCAGCTTTCCATGAAGTTTATCGAAAAAGGAGAGTTTGCTAATTTCAAATTCCAAAAAGATTTCTTGAGGCCATTCGAGCACATCATGAAGAAAAACAATTCGCCGACGATAAGAGATATGGTGGTTCGATGTATCGCTCAGATGGTTAATTCCCAAGCCCACAACATAAGGTCAGGTTGGAAAAATATATTTTCAGTATTCCACTTAGCTGCAAGTGATCAAGATGAAGCGATCGTCGACTTGGCATTCCAAACTACCGGCAAGATAATATCGGATTTGTACGAGAGACAATTCGCAACGATGATCGACTCCTTCCAAGATGCCGTGAAATGTTTATCGGAATTCGCTTGCAACGCGAAGTTTCCGGATACTTCTATGGAGGCGATAAGACTTGTGAGATCGTGCGCCACAGCCGTTGGCGCTTCCCCGCATTTGTTCGCAGAGCACGCAGGGCTAGAGGGCGAACCGGGAGCCCCCGAGGTGGACCGAGTCTGGCTGCGAGGGTGGTTCCCGCTGCTCTTCTCCCTCTCGTGTGTCGTCAGCCGCTGCAAGCTGGACGTGCGCACGCGAGGCCTCACCGTCCTCTTCGAAATCATAAAAACCCATGGCGAGTCGTTCCGCCCGCACTGGTGGAGAGATCTGTTCAATATTTTGTTTAGAATTTTCGACAACATGAAACTACCCGAACACCAATTGGAGAAAAACGAGTGGATGACCACGACGTGCAACCACGCGTTGTACGCCATCGTGGACGTCTTCACGCAATACTTTGACATTCTCGGCTCTCTCCTGCTCGAGCAGTTGTACGCGCAGCTGCACTGGTGCGTTCAGCAGGACAACGAGCAGCTCGCACGCTCCGGCACCAATTGTCTGGAGAATCTAGTCATCTCTAACGGCATGAAGTTCGGCGAGGACACGTGGAGCAACACGTGTCAGATCATGCTGGATATCTTCAACAGCACGTTGCCGAGCTCGCTGCTCACGTGGCGGCCGGACGACTGCGAGGACGCGGATGCGCCGCACGTGCGGCACGGGATCCTGAAGAAACCCCAAGGGGGAGACGAGATCAAATCTACCAACCGGGTGTTCAACAGTTTGCTGATCAAGTGCGTCGTGCAGCTCGAGCTGATACAAACGATCGACAACATCGTGTTTTACCCGGCGACCTCGCGCAAGGAGGACGCGGAGACGTTGGCGCTCGCCGCCGCCGAGCTCACCGGGGGCGCGCCCGGCGCCGAGCAGGAGTGCCAGCGCGAGGAGCAAGGCATGTACCGGCTGCTCAGCTCGCCGCATCTGCTGCGTCTCGTCGAATGTCTCATGTGCAGTCACCGGTTCGCGAAAACCTTCAACACTAACAATGCGCAGCGAAACGTGCTCTGGAAAGCAAACTTCAAAGGATCTGTCAAACCGAATATGCTAAAGCAAGAAACGCAGTCGCTCGCGTGCGTTCTCCGGATACTGTTCAAGATGTACGGCGACGAGGCGCGGCGCGACCATTGGCCCGCCGTCCAGAAGAGTCTCATCAGTATTTGCTGCGAAGCCCTGGAGTACTTCACGGGAGTCACCAACGAAGCCCACAGAGACGCCTGGACTTCCATACTGCTGCTGATTCTCACCAGAATACTAAAGATGCCCGACGAACGAGTGAGTATTTTACGTTGAAGCATTTAAGTAGATGATTTTGTTGGTCTTTATAATGAGCATAAAACTTTTTAATGTATATGTGTGTGTAAGTATATTGATAAAATCACCAACACATTCAGCTACAACTAGTAAGCCATCATCGGGGTGAGTGTGATTCGCGAGCGAGGGAGTTGTAACTTACTGCAAAATTTTAAAGTTAAATATGACGATTATGATCACGATAACCTTTGCTTGAAAAATTACTATAGGGTGGCTTATAAGCATAAGAGTGACATTAGTTATCGAAGTACCTAGTACCTACACTGGGTTGGTACTAGGTAAATAAATAAATGCTACCTACAGGACATTAAATTCACCCAACGCCATCTAGCCCAAGGTGTTCCCAACCTTCGATTATATCACATCACATGAACAGCCCTTTAGTGTCCACTGCTGGACAGAGCCTCCTCCGTAGCTGAAAGGTTTTTGTCATAATCACCACACTTGGCCAGCGGATTGGTGATCGCAGCAAATGTGTTGATAATACACAGAAGGAAGCTGCTGCCCTTCTTCTGTTGAGACCCCTTAGTCGGCTTTACGACTTCCATGGGTTGAGTTGGAGGGGTCGATTCTTTACAGCCGCGACAATTGATTATATACATGTACCTGTAACCTATTCAGTTATGTATGACCAAATGTGTTTTTTTTTTAATGGGATATATTCTTGCGTTTAACTGCTATCTCGTATATCTTTTATACGCCTGCTGACAGGCAGCAGCAGTTCTTTGTCGGCATCGTCAACTTGAGGCTTCGCATGCCCGTAATTTCACCGGCAACCATACCCTTCAAACTGTGACACAGCAATGCTGCTTGGCGGTCGAAATAGGTAGGTATCTATTAATTAGCGTCACATCGCAAGTATTATTTATCACATGTCCTAATATGTTATCTTAGATGAAATTATGATGTTCATGTGATATGATTCATGCCTTTATCGGCGCATGAGTGAGTAATAAATAATTAAATTGTATTTTGTATTTCAGTTCGCGGCTCACGTGTCCAGCTACTATCCCCTGCTGTGTGAGATCACCTGCTTCGATCTCAAGGCAGAGCTGCGCTCAGTTTTACGAAGAGTGTTCATCCGTATCGGACCCGTGTTCAAAATAGTCACGCAGTAACACGCGTCCATTAACCTTACTACAAAATGGCCTTATAGATTCCTAGGTTTAAAGTATGACTTTGATGTTAATGTTAAATCAAAAACATTTCGTTAATTCCTTAAATTGAATGTAATATTGACAGCAATCAGTACTTGAGTAGTATTAAAAGTGATCTATGTATAGTCTTATCTAGTAATATCTTATTTATAATTTGATTATCAGTTAAAGTTAAAATTGTATAAACAAAGTTTTATCCATAAATTATTTACAATAGTCTATTCTGTATATTTGGATGTTTTTTAGATATAATGTGGAGCTGAACTCACTTACGCGTTTCGCTTGATGTTTAATTTTCGGCTAGACTGATTGGACTGTGATTCACAAATTATTTCCTCAGCTTTCCGTGTTAACTTTTGTTCTACAGAGTGATTTCAGACCTTGCACACAAACTGAATATATTAATAATTATTACTTGAAATAAAAATCACAAAATTACATTGATATTGCTTAAACTATTTTGACACCTTCCATAGCGCGCTCCAGGGAGTCAACATCCCAAATGACCAGTTGACCATCAAGGCCTGAAGTGCTGAACTTCTTAGTTTGAGCCTTAGTGCCTTTGAACAGGCTGATGCATGTTATAGCATTCTGGTGGATGGAATCAAGGAAAGTATCATTGGTCTCTATACGGGCCTGCCGATCTAGAGACTGGAACTTCTTCATAGCAGAGAGTCCCCCAGACTCCTTCCTCTGAGTGTTGTCAAGTTTAGCAACAAAGTTTATAGCCTCATCATTGTGGCAGTACAGCAATGGAATGCAACTGTGTCCAGCCACAATAAGTGAGTTATTAGTGATCCAAGTACATCCCAGGAATGGAAGGTATTCAGTCTTAAGTTTGTAGACAGCTTTCCCTTGAGTAGCATCAGCTACATTAATGGAACTGTCATGTCCCACCCAGGCAACCTTATTACCATCAGCAGAGAATGAAACGCTGTGCACCCAGCCACCGCCAGATGGAGTATTGGGGAATTCAGCCAGTAACTGTCCTAAAGGCAGCTTGGAGCCCCATACATTGGGTCCAGGCTGGTCTTCAATATCCTTGATATAGGCAGAGTAGACCCTAACCTTGAAATCAGCAGAACCAGCTACCAACAGAATGTTGTTAGGATGCCAGTCAAGAGAGGTGACGGTGGATCTGATTGGCTTCTTTATGTGCTTTGAAACCCACCAGTTGTTTTCTTTCTCAAAGTAGCAAATGGAGATCAATCTAGCTCCAGAACCAACAGCAAACTTGTTCTCCATTGGAGACCATTTGACACAGGTGGCAGCACGATTTATTCGGAGAAGTACAAGAGTTGTGCTCCACTTTCCATCTTCTCCTTGAGTCCATACATAGGCATTGCGGTCCACAGAGCATGTTACAATGCGGTTGGTGTTTGGGGCCCAGTCAATGCCCATCACCTTAAGGTCATGTTCAACAAGGTTGTTGGTCTGCTTCCAATCATTCCCATCCTTTTCATAGATGTGGACCTCATTGTTGTTTGGGGAGAATGCAATTTCTGAAAGTTACATGAAATAATAGATTCAAGTAATGAATCAGCATAAACTTAAAAAAAAGATTAGGTCTAGCTACCCTATAAATTAAATAAACTAACAGTAAGTAGTACCTGCTTAATTATTTTTAAAGAATACTTACGAGTTCTGTCTTTATTCCAAGCATGAACAGTAATTGGAGAGCATGAGTCACCAAAAGTTAGGGTTTGCGACATAATGAAAATTTCCTGAAAATAATAAAATTAAAAGTTATCCCTTGTTAAGTCTAACAAATTAATACATATCGAAATATTTTTACCTTTCTCAGTTTAAAGAAAATATAAAAACACGCCCAGTGGGTTTTTGAAGTTGTAATGGTAATTCGCGGACTCTGGTCAGTCGACACGAATTACTGAAACAAGAATAGAAATTAAATTAGATAATTTGCATGTGCCGAGGGCCACAAAAGGCTTGCATCTCAAGAGTAAGTAACGAAGTGGTTGGACCCTTTCGTAGCAGGATCGTGTAGGTAAGTGAGTAATGTAATGCCACAAGATAACCGTGCCGAGTGTTGCGCCATTTTCGTAGTGTATGTAGGTAGGCTTTGATCACTATTCGCCTCCAGGCTCATGTCTCAAGAGTGCACGCCAGGATTGTGTAGTGCTACACACACATGAGCCAAAAGCAACATACCGCGAATCAATAATCTATAATTCCTCCTAAAAGAAATCAATTCACAACTACTCACATCAACAAACAGCACGCACGCACAGCAGTTATGACAGCAGACAGATGAGCAGATTGAGCAGTGTATATAACACATAGTTATTGATCTGTGGCAGTGTAGTCCGTATATAAAAAAGTACTCTGTGAGTGTAGTGTAATGATTTTTTTTTATTCGTTTCTATGACTGGGAGGAGAGTACTGTGGTGGGTGTTACAAGCAAGCTGTGAGTTGTGTTCTGTGGTTATAATAGTTTGAGAATAGTAATTCGTCTCGTTCTAATAGGGTGCCCACACCGCCCACTTTAATGCTTGATGATATACGAATTAGTAGATACATTCATTTTCTTATTATTGTAACAGTAAAAGGTTTATAGTGTTTTTATTAAATTTGGTTTTTCTAAACACTTGCGCTTTTTCTCAAGCCAGAACCACTAAGGTAATTGATAAAAAAATAATTGTGAATGCGTCAAGTTAAAACCTGAGTCTATCGTTTACCTAGAAGAATTTCTTGTCTCCGATATCATGGAAGGATATAAAACACAAGATATAAACAAAGATTATTTATTTTAACTAAAAGGTACAAAATAAGAGTAATTGTCTAAATGAGTATTAATAGGAGTAGAAGGGTTTTTCATACGACAAAAACGGCATTGTGTGCCTCTTGAAGTCAAAGTCAAATATTTTTGGCTCACCTATTTAGCGTAAAAATATTTTTGGAATTGAATTTTTAATTAAATTGAAATAAAATATTGTTAAATTGTGTAAAATATGTGTATGTTTTGTTCGATCACCAAATTTGGAATGTAGCCATAGCATACAATATCCCGATATTCCCACGAGAATGGGAACATGTAAAATCAAAATATATATCCTTGAAAAACTGAAGATTAAAGTTTTTGTGTTTGAAATATTTAATGCTTCAATTAAAAGCAAATGTCAGCTATGACCAAGATCTAAATTTTTTACCCCTTTCTACCCCTTTTGCAACCCTTAATGACAATACAGGGGTGGTTTCAGCATATTAAAAAATAGTAATTGTGACGACAACCTCCTCTAACAGTATATCCTACAAGACATATCAAGCATTTTACCCTCTAAACACACCCCTTTGTTACAAAAACCACTCCCAATAAAAAGTAAAATATAATTTTTTTTAATATGCACCCGATACTCTTTCAAATGACACCACATTAGCCAAAAATCTTTATGTCACACTTAACACCCCTATTTCTCAAAAACTACCCTAGTGTCAAAAAAATCCTAATACTGATTGATGAGTATTAATATATTCTCTGCAAATTAAAAATTTCGAATAGATTGGATCAACCATTCAAAAGATATGGACGAAAAATTTATTTTCCTTTCACCCCAATTTCTCAAAAACTATCCCACTTATCAAAAATCCCCCGCGACAGTCAATTTCTATTTATGTTATCTCTTTACAGTTTAAATTTCACCAAAATCTTATAAACCATTCGACAGTTATGCCGTCACAAACATTGCCACATACATACGTACATGCATACATATAGTGCCGGATTTCCCAACTTAACTGAGAGATCTCGTTCGCTTCGCTCACTCGATCAATTAGCTCACCCAGCTGTGGAAAGACAGGCCATAGCCGGGATACCATTCCTTTTTACATATATACACGCATGTCTATGGTTAAACGGAAGCGGAAATACTGACTGAACAAACTGAACAACGTTGAACAGTAACATTTCAAACAAACTCTTTGTCAGTCAAACAAATAAATACTTGAAAAAATATGGTGCTGAAACCGAAAGTGCATGATCGTAAATTTATTGTTAATACTTTTGTTTGATTGTATGTATATAGGATTTTATACATGTATTTTTAATAGATTAATCACTTGTTTTAGTGGTTTATGAACATTACTTATTATTCCTCAGTTGATAAATTTTGCAAAAACTATCGCCGGGAACCGTTTTTGAAAATTGTCTCCTCATTTTTTTTTATGTATCAAGGTTTAGGTTCAATGATGATTATAATTAAGTTTATTCTCTATAGATTACTGTAAACACGTTTTATGATAGCATGATATGATGTTTTAAAATTACTATAATACGTAAACTTAAAAATTACACTTACGAGATTATGTACTGAAAGTACAAGATTTTTGGCATCTCTCTTCTCTACAGAGAGTTTTTTTTTCACATTTTCTAGTGCACCTAGGGACTTGCAATTTTCGCACAGAATGTATTACAAATCAAAGATTTATTTGAGTATTTTTTTCCGAGGGTAGATGCCTATATTTCCAGCAATAGGATTAAAAACATTATTTGTGAATGTCAATGACTTTAATATAAAAAAAAAACTCTCAAACTAAGCGAAATATCAAACCCGCTGTTACTTTACAACATTTTATTATGATTAAGAGCGTCATAATCCAACATAAAACTAGGATGACCGCAACTGAGGTAAAATCACACACTGTGCTCTGGTACGAGGAAAACATTTCGATATCTGGCAACCCTATGAGCATAATAATATAAACAAACAATAAATATATATTATATTGTAGTTGTAGCTACAATCCTTCATACATTACATACTTAGTTAGACTCGTACAATAAACCTATCATACAATACAATAAACGATCATAGTTAGTTGATTGATGATCTGTGTATTATTGTCGATACGCATCACTCACACCGCACCGGACGCCAGTTGCCTTATTTTTCATTTCAATCACAATAAAGACAACAGCTAGCAGTGGATTTTTTTTCGATAAGTGTACAGTACAGTACCTGCTATTTTGTATTCAATAAATAATAATTTGCAGTCATGTCTGGAAACGGTAGGTACCTACCCAGCTTTTCATTTTAGCTGTGTCCAGTCACTATCATGTTTCCCTTCACGACCTTACTTCCTATCTTTTGCTTTTCTTTCCTTCAGGCAGGCACCATGGGCGCCGCAACAACAACCGCTCTAACCAGACTCTATCCTCCGTGGCCCGGGAGACCGCTGCAGTCCTGACAGACGACAGCCCCACAATGCTCATGTTCCAAGGGATCCGTGAGAAACTAACCGGGCGACAGGACCGCCACGAGCGACTTGTAAAGAGTTCCAGGGATGTAACTATCGAGAGCAAGCGGATTATATTCCTGTTGCATTCAATTGTGAAGTGAGTAGATATATTATAATAGAGAGAGAATAGATACTACTCAATTTACTCAAATGCCTCGGAAGGAGGGTTATGTATTTCGAGACTATACATTTAATATATATGTCTATTTTTATTGTCACACTCTGCAGCCTAAAAGGCTTATTGGATTTTGAAATGTAAGGTTTTGTTTGGTTTTTCTTAAATTTTAAAATGAGGGGAGGTGTTAGTCTTAAATGAAGTACTTAATGAAAAGAAAACTAAATGGGTTCCTATCATATCACATTTTAATGAAAGTGTTATGTCGATTAAATATTGCTGATTAAAATACTTACCATGTAAGTTTTAGTTTTATAAACTTTTAATTTGTTGTCAGGTAGTTTTAAGTACCTACTCTTTCTTCATTACCTATATCTTACAAACGGAGTGGTGAACAAGACCTAGCAGGGTAAAGTATACCTTCCCAAATACCCATAAAAGCGCAAATACATTTATAGCTACCAAACAGAAACATCAATTATTATTCATTTGTTTATTTGTTATTGGTGATAAGTCAAAACGAGTGTTTGGCCACCAGCTCACTTGAAAAAATAAGTATAGAATTGTATAGATGAAGATAAAAGGTCTAAACGGAACATATTTACTGGAAGACTCCAAGATAGTACTGGTGTGGAAAAACTAATGAGGCCAACATGTTCCATTCCTTACCAGTACTAATGATAGTAGATAATGAAGTTCCTATTGTTGTCAGCAATAGTGTTACCTACTGCTTTTCTGTAAACATAAGTATATAGCATTAGTAGACTAAAAAAAAGTTAAAACTAATTGTATTTTTAGGACTGAAATCCTAACTAAGTATCACATTATTTTCCAGAAAAGAATCTCTTGTGACAAAACTGGCAGAGGCCAAAGATCGCATCCAAAAACTCATTGACGGTCCTATTAAGACCATAACCCTAGAACTTGAGAACAGCCCTGCCTACTTACACAGCCGAGCGGTCACTGCCGGCTACCAGGAGTACATGGAAGCAAGGACATTGCTATCTCTTATGGAAAGTAAAGTCATCATCACATTTCCTGAAGTAGTCCAAGAACTGACTTATACTATACCCTCAGACAATGGCACGGACAAGAAACTGGTAGCGCTAGTACCTCAACAAGACTACATGCTGGGTTTAGCAGATTTGAGTGGGGAGCTGATGAGACGGGCTATCAACAGTATTTCCAGTGGAGACAGTGAGGATTGCTTCTTTGCCTGTCAGGCGGTCAGAGAGCTGTATGCTGGGTTCTCAGGTGAGTTGGTTGATGGAACATTCTGCTAATCAAGGTTAACTCTAAACTGCTACTACACATCTGAAATGATCTGCCTCAATTTTTAAACGGTTCATTTTCTCGCATTTCAATGGATTGGTGAGGTTTATGTTTTCCTTTGTTGAAAGAGCATGTGCACAAGTCTGAACTGGCATTTGATGAATTAAGTCCGCCTGGGTAGCTACCACCATCTTACCTAATTCTGTCGCCATTATAACAATTCTTAAATAAATTGTGTTCCGACATTTAGAGGTAAGATAGCCAGTTCCTCAGTTTGTTAGCCTCCACCTTCGGCCTTATCTCAACTTGTAGCCGGGTGAGATGAAGGCCAAGCGCTTCCCCGTCGTAAAATAAAAAAAAACCTTTTTTTTTTCATAAAAATATGAATTTATGTCTCTTGTTCAGGTCTGTTCAATGCGGGTAAGGAGATAGCCCGCAAGCATTCCACGACGCGAGCCAACGTGCACAAGGTGGAGAGTGCGGTGTACGCACTGCGGGTGCGGGGAGGGGAGGCGCCCCCCACGCTCATACTCAGCGTGGCGGCCGATTGGGACGCGCACGCGCCCTGTGAAGACGACGAGGGGTTCTACTAAATAATGAATTGTCATGAAAAAAATATATTGTCAACTTAACTCTTAGTTATAATAAAAGTCCTTTTAAATATTATAAAAGCGTAAGTTTGTTTGTACGTTCCTTCTAGGTTGAACGGATTTGGATGAAATGTAGTATAAATAACATCACTTAGCAATGGATTTGTCCATTGTAAATATATCGTTCTGAACCAGGAAACTACATCCACGATAATTATCTTTAATTTGAAGCTATAATTCACCAAAAACTGCAAAACGCGAAGCCCCCAATAACGTAAGTGAATTTAAACCTTTTTTATAATATACAAAATGTTAACTTAGTAACATTCAAAGGTTGTCAGGAAGAATTTGAGATTGTATATCTAGTTTTATTTATAAGGTGTGCAATAGAGTATTTTATATTCATTCATTCACTCACTTGGTGATGGACGGACCGACTTGGGGGTAGTCAGAGGCACGTCCAAAATTGAATACGGCACAAGCTCACGGTTTGCAAGTAAATATAATTAAATATAAACAAGTTGCAAGCTCATCGCCGCTTGGCGGAATTCTAGCCAGTGTGCTTGCTCCATTCGGATTCTTGGTCCTAATATTGGTTTGGATTATAAAAGACGCTGCAAATCTCGCTTAGAATGTAGTCCATGGATGCTCCATTACATCGGTCGCTGAGGCGCTGACCCTAAGATCAAGGAACTACCTAAAATCGTATGCAGATGTAAGGAATAAAAGCCACATATAATTTCAAATAGGTATTTTTATTTCTTATTAATAAATGATCAACAAATTACTATCACATAGGGTACACCATTTTTTGATTTTAGCAATAAAGTTTAAGCACACTTGTAGTATGCCATACGAGTAGGACTTACAAGCGAACTCCTTGTTGAACAACAAAACTTTACCGAGCTCGAAAATTAGGCTTGTGTATCAAACAAATCAATTGTATTTTGTGTTGCATCAAATCCACATATCGATTAAATACAGTATAAGCTTAAATTAACGTATGTATTCTGATATCTATAACAGGTAAGTAATGAAAAATTCAGAAATAGCTCCATCATTAGCTTTAAAAGTCCTGGCCTTTCGACTGTCTCATGTTAACATCGCTGGGCGGTGCCCACTCATCGGACTCGTCAGTGCCGTACGGGTCTGGTATCTCTTCCTCCGAATCACTCCAACTCTCTCTCTTCACCTGCTTTCTCTTCCTCTTACCGTGCACGATGAGGCCGGGCGAGGGAGACGGAGAGTCATCTGAATCTTCGCTCTCGCTCTGATATATTGCTGGGGCTGGAGCGTTACAAGGACGTTTTTTTGCGGGTCGACCTGACGTAATATCACAAACAATTTACTCTGTATTCTATAGGTAATATACACATTATAGGTACCTTGACAAAGATCACATTCAAGGAGAGTGAGGTGTCTCCAGCAAAATGAACAAGTCACTTTTTACATTAGTTTACTTTTTGGTCACATACAAAATATGGCCGAGAAAAGCACCTAGTAGAAATATAACACTTGCTATGGTTTCGTTTCTTGCTACCGCAAAATACAACCATAGTAGATTTTATATGAAATCTAAAAACGCATTTGTTTTCAAACAAATTAGTAGGTTACCTACCGGTGTGTGCTAAATCATTTTTTTTTTTATTGGTGCCAAGCCTTTGACCATCAGCTCACTTGAAATACAAGATTAAACAGGCTTGCTTGATGATTTATGACAAAATCTCCTTGGTAAATATATACATTGACTTTTGATTTTGCTCGCTGAACCACACCCGCGGGCAGCAGTCAACAAGTTAAAGGTAGATTAGGTACTAACTATGATAGCTATGAATGGAATAATGATATCACTTGGAGATTAGAACTCGTAATCGAAATCAACGCTGTCTCCGTCGTCGTCTTCGACCTCGAAACGGTCTTCGTGGAAGTGCACCGTGCGCGCGTTTATGTAGAATATGTTCCCGTGACGCTGTACCATTTGGATACCTGCGGGGAAATCATATCGTGAGCATAATCCAAAGCAATAATTTGCACCTCTCGCCATCGGCAGAGGTCCCATCCTCACGCTTTAGAGCCATTCCTGTCTCGCGCAGTGATCACAGCTTCAAGATGATTCTGCGGATACGAGGTTTGAACTCATTTTTTTTTATTCTACTACGTGGAAGCGCTTGGCTTTCATCTCACCTGGTTACAAGTTGAGATAAGGCCGAAGGTGGAGGCGCACCTCACCCGGAATCCTCAACAAACTGAGGAACTGGCTATCTTACCTATAAATGCCGGAACACAACAATTTTTGGAATTGTTATTATGGCGACAGAATTAGGTAAGATGGTGGTACCTAGCCAGGCGGACTTAAATACAGTCCTACCACCAACCAAACCAAGCACAATATATTGTACTCCCCATGGGGATCGAACCCGGGACCTCTGGATCTGAAATCGGTGGGTTGAACCACTTGACCACCGAGGCGGTTAAAAAAAAATCTAAAAGGGCCGCCACAAGCGGCTGATGCTATATGTCGTCCATAGGCTACGGTAACTGTTTACTATCAGGAAAGCCGTATGCTTGTTTGCTATACCTTGTCTACCTATGCTCTAAAGTATAAACTTTCCTTAAAAATATAAAAGCAGTCACTAGACCTTTTTTTCCAGTGCCACTGTAGCGAAGTCCGAAACCGTGAGAGTTATCGAAAAGTTGTGTTAGGAGTAACGTGCTCGATTTAAAAAATTTTTTTTAAAGTTCTGCATTAAGGACGCACCAACAAATATCAATGGTTTTTAGGTACCATTTAATAAACCAGGAAACACAACTGAAGAGATGTCATGGTAAAAATTTAAAGCTTTTATATTCATCTACAAAGATAGCGAATAAAAACTGGGCAGTAAAACATTTTCACATAAATACGTGTTTTCCGTCGCAAGAAACGATGAAAATGACGAAAAATGGTGTCTGGATAGGTACATAAATAGCTAAATCCGCTGCATGTTTTATAGTGAAAATTATATCAAATTGTGTCTTTTATAGTCTTCTATACGTCTATCTTATTATTTTGTATTCAAATAAATTAATTTTCCAACTATGAGAAAAAATAGGCAGTCGAAAACGCACTACAATTTCTCCATACATTTTTCAAAGGAGTCCTTTAAATAGACTCGATTACGTTTCGACAGTTTCGGCTCACCATTCCGCGCTCCAGACGCGGTCGTGGAAGCACGGGTGATTCGCATTTTTTAATATTGTATAGGGTTGCCAACTGTACAGTATTATACTATTTTTCACTAGGTACGTTATACTTTTTACTGTTGAACAAAAATAAAGTTTACATAATACTGTTTTCAACGCATCACTGGTATACACATAAACCTGTTCAGAAAGTAAACGTAAACGGTGTGCGTGCGTGATAATAGTTTTTAATAGAACTGTTCATAACTTTATACTTTTCATTGATATAGCTAATTAATATATAAAGAAATGGTAAAGTAAAGTAATATTTATTGCATGAATACATGTGAAAAATAGAGATGGTAACGATGTCAGAATGTGCATCAATGTATTCTACCGTATAACGGTGTACAATATTTTGTGATTTATATAGAACAATCAAAAAATCGTAGTTAATATAATAAAATGAATGTCAAAGATTAAATATTAGAAAAAAATAAAATTGACAATGTTACAAGTTAATATATCAAAGAATATACATTATTTAAGAATAAAATTATGCATCAGAATTATCAATAAATTGAAATCATTCATAAATTGTGCGATTTTATAATAACATTTATTTATTAATGTGACCTTTAACTTTTTCTGAAACAGTGGGGTCGGTAGAGTTCCCTTACTGTTTTTGACAGATTATTATATATGGAAATGTTTACGCAGGAGAATTGAAACTTAAACCTACCTATTATAAGTGCTTATTACCACAATTTAATTTGGAAAAGTACTATGTCACGATCGAATCATTGATGAAAATATTACGAATATGACACTCATTTTGGAATTCATAATGGCGGATGTCACTTTTTCAAGAAAAAATAATATGCATATATCGTGTTTTTGAGGGTGGTGATTACAATTATGACACTCACTCATATGTCACTTTTTCATGAAAAATCACACATTGATTTTTCATGAGAAAGTGACATATCCGCCATCTTGAATTCTAAAATGAGTGTCATATTTTCGGGGTTTTTGAGGGTGACGTTATTGTATAAGGTTTTTTAAATATAGGCGCAAAGAGTATGACTGGGATTTAAAACCTAGAAAATTTCAAGTCTTGGATTTTCCAGCCTACAGAGGCTGTCTTTTAATTGTCAGAACAATCAAGTGCGAGTCGGACACGCACACGGAGGGTTCCGATCCACATTTCTAATAAAAAAAAATAGTTTTTTTATAACATAGTGCGGGTCCGACTCACGCTTGGCCAGTTTTTATAATTGATTGGTATACCTTTAAAGTAAGCGCTATACTTTACATTTAATAATTTGCTTTAAGCGCTTTTATTAATTTTTTAACTTAGTGTGAACACTAAGTTAAAAAATTATCTATGTTACCATTATCTAACGACAGAGTTAAAAATTCATAATTAATTTCAAATTTATAAATTAGTTTCTTGTATGTGAATCCCCTTTTTTTGTTTCAGGTTATTTCGTGTGATAATACGTTTTCTCTGAAAATTTAAGACCTGCTACCTGTTACAGTTCAAAAGATATACCTCTTTAAAGGTTCCTTGTGTTTCCTTAAATATTTGAACCCCTACCCTTAAATTTAGCATTACTTATTTCATATAGGCAATCTACATACGAATTTTCAAACGTCTATCATGTAAGGTTTCGAAAATATGCAACATTTCACTCCGAACTTTGAGCCCCAATTTGAACCCCTTGGGGTGAAGATTTTCAAAATTGCTTTCTTAGTGAGCGTTTGCACACCCTCTAAATTGCATGTCTCTAGGACCAGTGGTTTAGGCTGTGCGTTGATAATATATTTAGTAGTCAGGACTTTAAATTTAATAAATATAGATAATAGTACAGAATAGAAAGAAGAAAATAAATACTAGAGTAGCACCACATGCTATTGCAAAATTTAAACACCTAATTTATTAGTTTTAAGTTTTCTTTTCTTACTAACGCATATGGATTTTTACTATATGAAATAATCAATTTTTATTTATATTCTATTTATCCTTATGTACCCTACTTAACCTTAAAATATCAAGATTGGTTTGTTTATGCATTAAATCGGGCGTCAAGCGGTTTCGATGTGTGCGTGGGCCCTTTGCTGGTTGTGTGCTGGCTAATAAGATACCTAAATTCGAGCGCGTCAAATATGTAATTCCTTCCTTAAAGAAAATCTATTTGTTTTAATAGTTTTTCTGGAAATGTTAATTTTTGAAACTAACATTGCTTTTTTGAGTTCATTGTTTGACAATAAAAAAAATGTAGGATGACTACTTATGTGGCCATAGTTATTGGAACACGTTCAAAATTTAAAAATTATGAATTCAGTATTTATTAGTGGCCCTGGAAAAAACTCAATTGTATATCTAGGTACTAGCAACAAGCACAGAAATTGAACTAAGTATCAACGGGATGCTGTCATTGGTCCCGGAACCTAGTGCTACCCACGTGACCCAAGGCTACCTTGTCTATGGTCAGGCGGCGGCGGCGCAGTTCCCGGTGGGTGCTGATGCCCCGTCCAGTGCCGCGGGTCGCGCCGCCGACACGCCGCGCCGTAGGGACACACGCCCTGGCTTCCGTCTCCATAGTCTGAGTCGCCCGGATGAGAGAACTGCGCCTTGTGTTGAGGGTTCTTCCTGTTATTGAAGCGGTAAGCTATTGGTATAGGCGGTTGTTAAGTCAATCCAGGGTAATGCATCTGACAGAATAGTTTTCAATGAGCCATATCAGAGGAAACCACGACCTCTTATAGCATTCTTGTTTTGATATTACTTTACTTTTGACAATATCTGTCAAGTGTAGAAAAAACGAGACAAAAGTATTGTAAGATCAAGACGAGAATGCTATATGACGTTTTGGTTAGGCCCCTGGGTGTTTAATCAAATTCAAATTATAGATTCCAAGTCAACCCAAATAGTGCTTGTAATTGAATAGAGTTGAATGTATGGAAAGAGCATCCAGGTAAACTCTTTGTACAGAGAGTTTTTTTTTTTAATGATCGGTTTCTTAGTCTTTACAACGATTAATAATTTACTTTGCGTAGTTATAGCACCTTTACAGTCAATCCGTTAATATACCTATTCAATACGTTAAAAAAAACTTTGCAGCCCTGTGTATCTAAAGGGTAGATTAAAAATGTAGCATCCTTCATTATTATAACCACCGAGGGCTGCGCCGACGAGACGCGGGGAGAGGAAGTAAACGGCCAGCGTTTTATATAGGCGATGCGCGCGCGCCGGCGACACGCGCTCTGAGCCTTCGGACGGGGAACACGTACAGCTTTGCTCCGCTCCCGCGTTTTCGCTCGCGAATATCGAACTATATTTCATGTTTCTACTTCCAACTTTCTTACTTGTGTATCGTATCGTTTCTCACTTCTACCTAACGTTTGTATCTGTACTCTATCGTCATTAAACCTTGTCAAATCATCTCGCTTTTACCTCAATCGCTGCCTACCTGCCTTCAGCCTAGACAATAAATAATTTCTATAGAACGCGCAACGGACACTTCAAAAAAAATTGACGATAGGGTATATTATAGTTTACCATAAAGAATATTCACTATAAATAAGTATCATGGTCCAAAACAGAGTAAAAAGTGACACAAATGTTTATAGCCCTTTTCGCTCTTTTAGAGCGGGGGAGGGGAAATAAAAAGTTCATATCATCCTAGCCAATGATATCAGTAATAACTCAAAGTCTCATTCAAATCCATCCAGTTATGTAATAACTGAAATGAAACTGCAACTCCTTCATTCATGCTAGGTAGGTAACTACACCCTTCCAATCTTTAAACACACATCATTCATTTATTTCAAATGTGTTTGCACATCTTCATTCCACCTTGTTTCCTCATCAACCTTTCCTTTTTCTAAACACCTGTTTCGTCACTTTTGGCATGCAAGTTGCCATTTAATTCCAGCGTTAATTTACTGTTTTATATACCTACTTACCAATCTTTCATTTCATCTTCTACTCTCTTCCTAAATTCTTCTACATAGTCTCCTTTTTCAATCAAATGCCATTTAATATTTGGCTTAAATTTCATGTTCAAATAATGGTTTTATGGTACACTACTTTCTTCTGAGAAGGGGAAAAATAGCATCAGTTCGTCAATGGGAGGCTATCGTTCCTATTTTTTAAATTGACAGGACAAAAACATTAATGAAAATAAAATTTTGGGACATAGCGACAACAGGACAATAACTTAATCACACAGAATTTCATGTGAATCTATAAGTTATTTTATTTGATTTCATTGTAGCATTATCGATGAATAGGTAATGCAACAGAGGCTCACCTATAACAGTTTGCGCCATACATGCATCGCTCCCTGCCCGTCTGCCTGTTTGGAGGAGCACCGGCCCCCCCATTGCTTGACGAACCCTGAAATGTAAAAATGTTTTCGTCAATTTTATAATCTTGCATTTTCCAGAGGTTATTCTGCACCACCTGTTACCTGCACCCAGAGTTAGGACAAAAAACAAGAAAGTCTAGAAGTTTGTATTTATTGATATATGTTTGTATGTACATGATAACAAATCATTTACATCCAAAAGTGGAGTAGGAACTGTGATAATTATGTAGTATAAGTATCTATATGATCTATCATAGTTGGTTTATAAAATGTAGGTTGGATTTTTGAGTCGGGACAGTAAGGGCCTTATCCACTATATTTACAGGAAAATGTTCCTAAGAGACTATCCATTACTTTTTGAGATATTTTGAACTGCATTGACAGATTTTGAAAAAAAATGCAGTGATAGTCTTTTTTAATCCGACTTTTTAACGGCAGACTGCCCGCGACCACGTCTAGTGCAACTCTGCCGAAACGTCGGGATAAATATTAGTAAAATACGCGATGAATCTCCGTATTTTTCTAATCGAATGTATGTACAGTGAGCTCTAGGGACTAGATGGCGCTGTGTGTAATTAATGTCCTGTAATATTTATAAGTAATATATTTTACTAAGGCGCTGTGTGTAATTAATGTCCTGTAATATTTATTAGTAATATATTTTACTAAGTTTTTTTGCAAAATCCTATTTTCATTCATAAAGAAATATAACAGAATTACTGTTTAATATAAATAAAGCAGAGTATACTCACTGGTTGATTACTTGGTCCAGCCTTGGATTCACTATCTTTTTTCACATTTTCAGGGCTCTCTGGCTCCTTCTTAACATTAACTTTAGCTGGGCTCTTTGGTTCTGTTTTCACTGTATTTATTTTTGCCTGCTCATGGTTTTCATTATCACTTTTTGAATCCATGTCTTCATCAAATAATGCTGGGTCTAAATATTCTGTATCAGAATTTGTCTGATCTACATTTTCATTTGTATTTTGTGGGTTAATAGGACTTAGTTGCTCTTTTTTAGAGCCATTAGTTTTTTCTGTCATATTATTACCGGGGATTTGCTGTTCTTGAATCAGGTTTTCTATATCAGCAATAGGAATAATACCTTGAGACTCGTTATTTTCGTCAGGGCTTTCTGGCTCCATATTTAAAGAGATTTCTGGGTCATTTAGACTTGTGTTATTTTCTTCCAGTAAATTGGTTCTAGAATTATTTGTATCTGACTTTCCTTCAGTAATATTTACAACATTTTCAGTTGGTTTGTTTGCTTCAGAATTTTCACTTAAGTTTGTATCAGGTATTCTCGACTTAAGAGTAATATCAATGCTTGAATCTTGTGTAAATGTCTGAGAATAAGGACTAGGTGTGTCAACTCTACTCTGAGGCATTGGTATACAAAGGTCTTCTTCAATAGAGATATCAGGTTCTGTTTTGATTCTCTTAGTATAAGTTAAACCAGGGGAATGTGGTCTTTTATTCGGTGATGTGGACAGAATTTCTGTGTTTTCAATATCACCTGTGAATTTGTCAAGAAATAAAATTGAGAATTCATACCTCCTCCATCTTGAATAAATTATATATTTATAAATTTGTAAGTAACTTCACAACGAATTGGCTAAATAGATCTTAATAAAAATTTGGTATGGATATAGTGTATGCCATGGTAAACAACATGGGTAAGTATAAGCTTCTTATCCAGGTACCAGCAGTGTAATACGAACCTAGCCATGTATGTGCAAATAATTCAAATAAATGGTAGCAAGTATGAAAGAAGATACCATAATATATAATCATAAGTTTTTTAATGTAACCTAACTTACCCATTCTAAATGAGTACTGCTGAGTTTCTGAATCAATCCAATTAACAACTGCCTCTTTAGCATCCGCAGTCAGTTGATCCAATTGTCTTTTCCGATTAATGATGTCAAAATCATCTAGTTCCCTATCATCTCCAGTTTCATCAGCACAGTGGATAAGTTCGTACCAGTAGGAGTTCGGAAGGAGGCCAAAATGATCTGTGTTTTTAAGGTCTATAGTTTTGCCTTTTGGTAAGACATCTGTTCTGTTAAGATTAAGCTTGTTGTAGAAGCATGGGTTATGATGTAGCTAAAAGTCAAAATATTAAAAAAAGTAAGTGAAAGTCCATTGTAAGCTTATCTTCATTATTGTGTAGTTTTTCAATTTCGAAACTAGTTGCTTATTGGCCAATATATATATATATTTATTGTACGTCGGGGAAGCGATCTAATAACTTTTTTTATTTTTTATTATTAGAAGGCCGAAGTGCACTTCACCCGGAGGCCTAAACAAACTGAGGAACTGGCTATCTTACCTCTAAATACCGAAACACAACAATTTTTAGAATTGTTATTATGGCGACATTGCAATGCCTAGCTTGCTATTATGCTTACTAGTTTCTTCTGCACGATTTCTGCCGCATGATTTAGCATAAACACAGACCTGTTGATATGGCCTAACAGGAGTGTACATCGAATCCTGTAACGCAATCCTATTGGTTATCCTTCACCCGGTGATCTCCGTTCTTGATGTTGTTCCTTCAGAAATAGAGATAACTGAAACTACAGGATGCTTTCTGTCGGGATAGAAAGTTCATGTCCCGACGGATTCATCATCCACTGCTGACGTATCGATGGTGGAAAGTAATGAAAGAATGACTGACCCATGAGGCGCCAAGCCTCAGCAAGGCGAAGCCTGTGCCCTTGCCTTGTCCCAGTTGCCTTAGGTCCAGGACCAAGGCAGCTACTCCGAGCGTCAAACAAAACAGTCTCGAAGGAAGCGCCTATCCCGGGCATGTCATCCTTCGAAACTGGCACAGAACCTACAAGCCGTTTACCAGCAGTCGTCCAGAGGCAAGGCACAAGGTCACCCAGCTTCACCCTTGAGCCGCACCCATAGCCCAACTACGTGGGACTCGTCCCGCCGAACGGGCCCCGACACCGACGCCCACAGGCGACAGCAAGCGTCGAAAGCCAGGAACGAGTAAAACCAATAATACAGTACCATAAAATATTAGGTTTATCTTTATCTTATTCATAACCTGTCCCTTATTGCATACTAGGTGGAGTCAGAATACACTGTTTTAACTTGTTTGTTCTAAAATTAATCCAAATGTATAAAATACATGACAGTCATATTTCGAAAGTAAGGTGGCCCTCTATTAACTTTATAGGTACTTACTGATTTTAACTGCACTGTATTTTGAGTGACCACTATCATACCATGCTCGCGAGAAACTCTTTTGTCATCACACTGAAATAAAAACAAAACAGGTAAATATTATCATAAAATTGAGGGGTTATTAGATGGTTGTCATGTTCGGTTTTAGTCATGTTCTGCCTTAGTCATATTCTGCTTTCATCATGTTCTGATTTAGTCATTAATTAGTCATGAAGTTCTTTTTTTGTCATATTCTCCTTTTGTCATATTTCGATTAAGACATGTTCTGTTTTATTCATATTTTTTCTTCCATCATATACACTTGGCTGAGAAAAAGTATAGGTGCAAGGTTTCCATTCAAATATATCTTCCTAGATTACGGGGCCAATTACTAGGCAATAGAGTTATAAGAAGACTTTTTGTGGTGATACTCGAAACATCAAACATTGAATTTCTAATTAAGATAAATATTACAAACTCCTTAGCTGTTGGGGCAGTGGCCCCAACACAATGGCTCAATAGTAGTGACTATTGAGCCATTGTGTATATCAATCAAAACACAACCTTATGACTTGGTTTTTATCATATTTTTATTTACATAAATAGTTTTCCAATATTGAAACTCACTTACAAATAATCAAAAGAATTTCAAAATCAGCCAGTATTAACATTATTGGTGCATTGTTAGCAAAAAGGTTAAACCCTACATGGTAAATTGTAGTCTAATCCCCAGAAACATTTATTCAATGTCTAATCTTTTTTTATATAACTTAAACAAACTGTAATTATGACTAAACCAGAACATGTTTAAAACCGAACATGACAAACCCAAATAAACCGACATGATATTTTTTTTTTTTTTTTCCCATTAGTACATTTATTCAATAAATTAAACTAACTAAGTACAAAGGAATCAGTCAGATTACCAAAGGACCGTTACAAACGGCCTATAGGTAACTCAACTGTTCCAGACCAGTACCAGACGGAAGCGTGCCCAAGACACTGGCTGCATTGCCACGCTGAATAGCTATGCTAATTCGCTGGCCTAAATAAGAGCCAGCCCTTGGGTCACGTGTCGCCTCAATCAAAAGCCCCGCAATATTTTTGAAAACCCGGAGGGCACCGGCTCCCCACGGACCCAAGGTCTCCACCCCAAAAGGCTCAAATAGGTAAGCTCTGTCGAGACCACTATATTTGCGCCTTTTGTGATCCTCGGCCGAATCAGCCGCCGCACCAGCCCTAACTGATGTCCCAGGCAGATGAGATGGCGCTAGGGTGTCGACGCAGGTAGCGTCCCACACCAAAGGCCTACCCATTTCCCAAGGGACAAGAGTCATACCGTCGGGCCGCTTACCATCATCACGATATTTTGATCATGATAATTTAATATTAAAAATAAATAGTACATAGGCAGGTAGGTACCTATTAAATAATGAGGCATAAAATAACAATGATTTGAAACAGCATGTTTTTAGTTATTTATTACCTATGTACCTACCCACCTATAAAATTTAGATAAGATAGATGGTCGCATTGAGACCGAGGTGCTGTATGTAGATACCAAACCAAACCAAGGGCCCTTGGTGAACAGTGGCAAAAAATATAATAAAAAACTTACATCTAAAAAGGATCCTCTACCAATTAGATATTCACCAGCATTCAGAGATATTTTGACTGGTTTGTCTGCGTCTATGCGAACTAGCTTAAATCCCATGATTTACATCAAATTCTAAATCGTAAAATTATTAATGTTTATTTATTTCCTTTCCTTGTAACAAAAATAAACAGATATAACAGAAACAGATTGCGTCGAGCTGTTTTGAAGACTTATGCGACTCAATAAACGTAAACAAAATCAGCTGTTCATGGTTTGTTATTGTTATTCTGAAGACATATCAGTGGGTGCCATTCCGTATAATCGCAGTAAGTATGGAACACAGATCGGCAAAACAAAGCATCAGCAAAGTCACTTTCTCAAAATTTGTCGGCCCAGTACGGTCAAAGGCACATAAACCACAAGGTAAATGACCATATTGCATGCAAGTCTTTTTTGTTAGTCTTTTTTAAATTTTCGCGATTAGAACACATTATTTTTGAATGAAATAAAAAACCAGGTAGGTACCTGTATATCTGGTATACCTCTACCGTTTCAAGGAGGTGCGGGTAAGAAGCGTGCCTTTGGCTCTTATCTCTGGCATCAACTTCAGCAGAGACGACCGCTGAGTCGCTTGGTTTTGCTTCGAAAGACTTTTGCACATTATGCTGGCCTTTCAGCGGTTTCGCGTTGACCTTGGTGGCTTTCATACGTTAGTTTCTTTGTGGTTTGGAGTGCCTCATAATTATTGTAGTGGTAGTTGTTAGTAGGTTATACGCTAAAACATGACTTAGTTTAGGTACATCAACTACAGGATCTAACTAATTACAAATTATACAAGAAATATATACATATGTTTGTATATACATTCATTTGCAGATCGGGCAATGACATCATTTCGCATGTATCGCCCTGCTCCAGTGCACACCTGCAGGGCAATACTTTGTTGGAACTGAAGCTTAGCGCGATTTGTGGCCGAGCACAGTGCGTACCATACTGGCGTGGCGTGACCGTAGGTACGTTTTGTATACCCTTCGTCCTTAAGGGTAATTTAGATGCCAGGACCGGCCGCAGCATCACCCGAGCCGCACGTGTTTGCCGAATCGTGCGCTCTACTTGGGCGTTCATCGTCACGCTGACATTGATAGCTCTCTACCTATCAATGTCCACTCCTAGGTATCTAACAACAGGTTGCCATTCGATCTCTTGGCCTCTCAGTTTGAGTGTGCAAGAACTGTGCGCTTTCACGTGACAAGGAGGGAAGCAGTTATTGCTACGTTGACAGCTACCCGCCATTTATCTAGCCAATCTGGCAGAACATCTAGTTGGCGTTGCATCTGTCTACGTGCAAGAACTGGACTCAAGGAGGTCGAGAAGAAGGCACTGTCGTCTGCAAAGAGCGCCAGGGTGACATCCTCCTCTCAAGGACCAGGACCAGTCGCGAGTGTGGGGATGTCGTTTAAATTTCATGAAAATCGGATTATCCATTCGAGAGTTATGCTGTTACAAACATTGCCATATACATAAACATCTAAACATGTCATTGACGGTTTTGACAACCGATTGGTGCATAGAAAAATAATATAAAATATATTAAGCTATTTTTTAGGTCTTTTTTTTTCATTTATTATTTCACACCACATAGCAGGTTTTTGTCCTAATAAATGAGGCGGCAAAGCTAACTGGCCCGGGGCGCCAAATGTAAAAAACAAATACGCCTCTGACAACACGCACACACACAACCCCAACACTCCAACACACTAGGCACATACATACACCCTCAAACACACAACACCACACACCCTCACACAACTCTCACAAAAATGTATCGCCGTACGTCCGTCATAATAAAATAAGCCATTGTATAGTTACACTTGCACACGCACACGATTCACTGAATTGTTAACTAGAGTTAAGTCAACCGGATTCCTGAGCCCCAAGACACAGGCAAAACACATAGTTTTACCTAGTGTGTACCTAAATTGGGATCTCATTGTTATATGTAGTTAGTCTTGTAAACTATATCTTGTAAACTAGTGAATTAAGCATCTCTGTAAGGTAATTCTTTTGGCAATAAAATATTCTTATTCTTACTATGCCAGGCTCCATACTAAAATGTTACTACCCCCTTGTTTGTTTAAAATTCATAATATTAACCATGATGTAGTCTTTAGCATGTCAGGTTATTCAAATAAAAAATGTTATGTTCTAAGGGTTTGTTCCCAATTCTAAGGACATCCTAAAAACAGCATTCCAAAATAATAAAATACCCGCCCGTGCCTAATTTCTTTTGTGGGGATTTTGTGGTTAAAACTTGAATCGACACTTTTTCGAAAGATATTTTTTTTCTGCGACTGTGTGAGTGTCTGTGCTGTGATGTGATGCGATTTAGTTTATTGATTTGATTGTCGTATTTTATTGTCTATGTCTAGTTTGTGATAACGAAACAGAGTGTGTGGTCTGCCATTTTCTTCTGGAAATAATTTTGGAAAAAGTTAAATAACAACAAGGTGAGATTACGGTAAAGGTACTGCACACTATTTTGATCTAAATTCTGTCCGCACAATCTTCCCTGCACGCTTTAACATCTCCCCTGATCATGTTCTCCCAATCGCATTACGTAATTTGTTGATCCTCGTCACAAAAAAAATTACAACGATACGCGAATAACGCGGTCTAACGAGAGTCCGTAAACTCGAGTCAGAGAAGGATATCCCGGAACTTTGTCTACACCGCAAAGTTGTTCTGTTTGTAGGCGCTCGCATCTCGGCCGCGAACGCCGCATGTTATGTCGCAATGAGCGGATACCGCGACGCGTGGGACGGCGGCCCGCCGGGCGCCGAGGGCGAGTACGAGCCGCCCATCCCCGGCGCAGGCCCGCCCGTGGCGTTGCAGCCGCGCACCGACCCCTGGACAGGCGCGCACGTCGCCGCCGACTATTACCACCATCAGCATTATCACTACCAGCCCGTGGCCTCAGGCTACGAGGGGTACTACCCACCCGAGTACTACCAGCCGCCTCTGCCCTCAGCGCCGCCGCCGCCTCTGCCGCGCCGTGAGCGCAGCCCCTCGTACTCGCGGCGCCGCGAGCGCAGCCCGGAGCGCGAACGGCGCCGGAACTACTCCTCCAGCTCGCGCTCGTACTCGCGCTCTCCGCGCCGCGTCAAGCGGAGAAGATCCTCCGAGGACTCTTCCTCTGACCGATCTTACAAGAAGTCAAGCCGCAGTGCACGCGATCGCACGCCCTCGCCTGCGCCCAGGCGGCGCCGCTCGCCCACCGGGTCGCCGCGGTGCGAGGGCGACCGCTCGCACAGCAGAGGCAGAGATCTCAAATACCGCTCCCAACAAAGCTCTAAGGGTCGCGACAGAAAGAGAGTGGTCGCGACCCCACCTCGAAGGAAAAAAGACTCACTTTCGCCTCCGCCTAAAATCAAGAAAGAGCGTGTCTCTGTGACTCCACCCCGAGTCCATGACAAGAATAAGGAAGGATCTCTGACCCCTCCGAAGAGCTACAAGTATAAGTCTGACACTCCCCCTAGGAAAGCTAGAAATATTTCTATAACCCCTCCCAAAAGTTATGCTAGAAGTGGTTCCGTGTCTAGTGATAAATTTAACAAGTCAGGTTCGAAGTCTAGTGAGGAGTCTGCTCCGGCGCGTCGCAAGAAACGCAAACCGCCGCGGCGCTCCTCGCCTGCATCCTCTAGTGACTCGGAGTCGTCTGACTCATCACGCAACCGTTCCAACAGACGTAAACAGTCCAAGCGAAGATCCAAGTCGCGATCCACAAGCCGGAAACGTCGGTCTCGCTCTGACTCCGAGCCCAAGTCTCGTCACCGCTCCAAGTCCAAAGAGAGCAGGAGGAAGCGATCTCCGAGCCCCAGCCCCTCGCCCCCTAAGGAGGGCAGCCCGGGCGGCACGCCCAGCGATGATGAGTTGCGCCGCGGCCAGTTCACTGTCGCCGATCGGAAACGCTTCTGGAAATTGCACAAAAACCGCCAGGAAAAGGAGCCTAAAACCCCGCCAAAGGAGGTCAAACCGCCTCCTGGCGCCGTTGAGTCCACCACCGTGGATGACGTTCACTACCGCGACCCACCTGAAATCGAGGGGCCAAACTTCGCCGAACTACTTTCGCCGCCAGACATGGCGCTCCTGGCCCAAGCGTCCTCCTCCAAATCGAAAGGTGTTCCTGTAATTAAGAATGACGGCAGTTTTCTCGAAATGTTTAAAAAGATGCAGGAAGCCACGAAAAAGGCTGAGGAGTCTGTTAAAAAGCCTGAAATTAAGAAACCAGCTCTGCCTTTTATTGGTAAAAGACGAGGCGGCCGGGTCCTAAAAACCGGACTTGTGAAAAAAGCTAAAGCAATAGATGAGCAGACTGTTGACAACACCCCTAAAGATGCCTGGTCCCTCTACATGCAAGAAGTCAAGAAATACAGAGAAACTTCTTGTGAGGAAGAGCGAAAAACGCGTCCACTTGTCAAATAAACAATAATATCTAACAATATATTTAGAATTTTTTAAGCCTTTAGTGTTAAGATTTTTATAGTGCAGAGGCACTGATGTAATTACGCTTTTAATTTCTCTGACTCGAGTTTGATGTATTTCGTTTAAGTCATTTAGTCTTAAAACCCTGAGTAAAATGTACGGAACACACTGCAATAAAGAGTATGATAGTGAATAAGAGTGTTCTTTGCAGCAAGATGCCCGAGATGATCAAATCGCAGGCCGACATCAAAACAACACCTTTTGACCCGCGGTTCCCTAACACCAACCAAACCAGGTAAAAAATTCAATTTCAGCTCAAGAGAAGTTCTTGAGGCTTGCTTTCCCAAACATGGCCTCGGCAATGGATATATCTTTATCAAATGGGTAAGATTGTGTCCTCAATTCCCTATTAAGGTTGATGGTCAAACTCAAGCATTCTCAGCATTGGTTGAATACCTATCAGTGCTTTAGCCATAAATAGCTGTCTGTATATATGTAGGTGTTATATATTCTTGCCCCATATTCATGGTAAACTTGAGTTAAAATTACATGTTGTAGTTTATAATTGCAACAAATGCTGCAACATGTTGAGTTCTCTCGAGTTGAGAACTCTCAATCAAATGGCAAAAGCAATGTTATGGGTTCTTCAAGAAAAAAATACAAAGATAAACCCAAAAACAATTCCACTTGAGATTTTTTTTTACCCAAAAAAGGCGGATTTTTTTTTAGGGAGAAAAATAATTTAATTATATTTAAAACAGCTAAACACAATGACACTTGTCTATCGGACAACATTTTGTCGCAGACTGGATGGCTTGTTGACAAGAAATATTAATTATGTATCAGCAACTTTGTGGCTGATGATCAACTGCTGCTCAACAAAAGTTTATCATGAATACGGGGATTCAGTCAATCAGCTGATATTGGGTCGTGTCGTGATCGTGACTCTGTGAGTCGATGGGCAGCCTGAGCAAAAAATATATCTACCTAGTTGTCTTGAATACAGAGAGTATGAATACTTTCTATGCTTTTTATTTTGTAAATAGATAAATTATACACAGAAAAAACCTCTATTCATTACAAAATACAATATGGTGTACAAAGATCCTACTTGGATCTCTGTACACCATATCTGTCTGCTTCGAATGTGATTGTGGCGAGCCTGTCCAGACAATAGAACACTTGCTGGTGTCCGTTGTGCCCAAACTTCTGCACAATGGACAACCTCAATTCTGCCTCATCGGATGCAATTAGATTAGCCGCGCACCTAGCTACGAAAGTGTAGATGAAACCATTGACTTGATAAGAAGATTACAAAAATGTTGTACTGGGTGGGAATCGAACCGACAACCTACAGCGCAGAAGGCGTGTGTTGCCAACTGAGCGAGGCCATTTAAATAGGATTTAGGATAAAACACGAACGTGAATTCGATTATGTTACGCTACCATAACGGACACGGCAGTAGTCGGGTTTATAGTCATTACACAAACAAACACTTTTTATTGTACGAAGGGGAAGCGCTTGGCCTTCATGTGTCTTCACGTGGTTATAAGTTAGGATAAGGCCAAAGGTGGAGGCGCACTGCACCCGGAATCCTCAACAAACTGAGGAACTGGCTATCATACCTCTAAATGCCGGAACACAACAATTTTGGAATTGTCGTTATAGCGACAATTAGGTAAGATGGTGGTTACTAGCCAGGCGGACTTAAACAAACTCCACTGCAGTACATGCACAACTAATGAGTGTAATGAGAGGATTTCACCAAGCTGGGCAGGCGAGTTGTCGCTCGCGTTTTAGTTTTAATGAATAAATAAATGTTTCAGGTCATTAATTTCACACAGCGCAATCTAGCCTCAAACGAAGCATAGCTTACGGTAAAGATATCTTTCTGTTGGATGGTTCTGCAAAACTACTTGGAATTAAAACTTCCAGTATGTAGTGATCTTCAAAAAGAACGTCTGGTAAATAGGTAAATGAAATAGCGAATATTCAGAATGCAATCTATTCGACTTTTGCAGACACTGCTACCAGTCGTACCTAGACTTCCACCGCTGCCAGAAGGTCCGCGGCGACAAGTTTGAGCCCTGCTTCTACTTCCAGCGGGCGTTCCGCTCGCTGTGCCCTAACGAGTGGGTCGACAAGTGGGACACCCAGCGCGATGACGGCTCTTTCCCCGGCAGGATCTAAGTGTGTACTTGCGACAGTATTTATGTTATGTTAGGTAAGCACGGTGATGTGATTTAGTCAAATAAATTCAGTTGTTCCAATGTTTTGTTTTATTTAGTAGGTATTGTTTCTCAATTCGGTCATGGATCAGGGACGCTACCGCCGACGGCGAAGCCGATCTCCATTGATGGCTTTAAATTAGCTTCATGAGAACTAGAAACGATTTTTACCGTCAAATGTACTGAACGGATAGGTTTCATAACATGTGTACACTTTTGAGATGGGAAACGCCATTTCGGATATGACACATACCTAAATCGGTAAAAATCGTTTCTAGTTCTCATGGAGCTAATTTAAAGCCATCAATGGAGATCGGCTTCGCCGTCGGCGGTAGCGTCCCAGAAGAAAACAAACCTTCAATCCGTGTTAGCAAAGTAGTGGATTGATACTTTAAGAACCTCGCTGCTAGCTAATGGTTACCTAACTCGTTAGGTTATGGGCTGCTACTTGGTTATACCAGGGGGGTGTCACTCCAAAGTTTAGGTAGGTACGTTTGGACGGACCTAGTTATTACCTATAAATGTTCTGTGGATCTCCCGGGGAGAATGCCAGCAGTAAGTTGCCACTCTTCTCGGGTCGCATCACCAAGCTTTATAAGTGATTTTTGGATCAAACAATAATTACTATGATTTTTAAACATAAATAATTCGTATAAAGATCCTGTGACATACCCACTCGATTAATTATATTAATAACCCACCCAGTAATAGTTGCGTATGTTTGCAGTTATCTAGCCAGCGATAAAATTGTATAATTGGTGAAAAGCTATAGGTAGGAGCAGACAGACATGTTTTGTCAGTAAAAAATCTGTAGTAGGTACCTACTATGTCAGTTTAAGTGCTTTCACCCCGTCGAAGACTTCATTCGCCTGGGATAATTCATCTTAATTTAGTTGACTTATATAATATACCTGTCTTTTCGAATTATCTAACACTAATTATATTAAATGAAATTATACAATTACAATACAAATTTAAATCAGCCTGTGCAGTAACGTGTTGACGAGGTGCTATGAACGTGCAATGTCAATTAAGATTAAGACCGGTCTGACAACACTCACACACACACACGTTACCAGTACCCCCGCTCGCCGCGCCGCTCGGCTGTGGGTGTTGTTTGATTGTGTTTGTGATTGTTAGCTATCTAGCGTTTAGCGTATAAAAAATAGTTTTAAGTGTTCAGTATCGTAGTAGTAATCTATTTGTTTTCTTTTTCATAGTAATAAGACGGAAGTGAGTATCCACACAAACCTCCATTGGTTTATAGGATACAATATTTTATTCAAAAAAAATGTAAGTAAATATTACCTACTAAATAAATATAAAAAAAATGTATTTTTTATTTTCAATATACTTTATTCACCTAAGTGAATTAAGCATACTATTTAGTAGACTTACCTAATATACCTGTCTTTTTTAGTCCCTCTCTTCTCTTATAGTTCCACTTTAAGCCACCCACCAATTAACATTGTTTGTCAAAAGGACATTTTGTTTGCATATCATAAAACATAAACAACAAAGCTATTTAATTTTAATCAAAATAAACGAAACTATTTTTAGATTATAGCTATGTACAAGTTTAACTTATTATTATTTTTATTTATCATACTTTTCTAAGTGGCCAGTTACCCGTGTGAAAAGATCGCATATCAAATCACTGGAAGTTGATAATTCATTTACCTAGCCAGGTTATTAAGTAAAAAAAAAAAACAAAGTTCCGCATTAAAGAAAACCTATTTTTTTTGTTTTTTTCTGGAAATGAGTTTTAGAAAAAAAATGCTTTTGCCTTTTTTTTGTTATTTTATTATTAATGAACTCTAAAATACATTTTTTTTTTCAAAAACTCACTTTTACTGAACAGCGAGGACGACCACGACCACGACCCCTAGTAAAGGCCCGTAGTCCAACTAATTGGACAGAGCAGTTGGACCACTGCCCCGTACGTAACGGAAAAAATATCGATTATCTATAATGCATTTTTTTTTTTATTTAATCGAGCACATAACTCCTACTATGTCTTTTTGATAACTCTCACGGTTTCAGACTTCGCCTCAGTGGCCCTGGAAAGAGCTCCTTTCTTGACTCGTGGTTTGATTAGAAGACCACGAGGATTTGGAAGAGTTGTTTCGCGCAACGGCAGATTTAATTCGGAAATTATTGGTCGATGCCGTGCAAAAGGGCATGGTCAGCTTGTGACCTCTTAGGAAGTAGGTACCTAGCTAACATACAGTACGTTTGCATTTTGAAATCTGTGCCCAGTTAAGAACCGAGATGAAATATCTCAGAGCTATATTTTAATCCGATCATTCGTTTAGAATGTTCCTGCTGCAGCAACGTACTATCAGTAATCGTACTAATTTCATTTGTGACGCACATTAATTAACAACACATACCCCTCTTATTATTTGTAAAAATCAATTCCTTTAAGAACATACTTTACAGCTGGGGCACCGCACTCGACAATCTAATGGGTAGTCAAAACACAGAAATACACCGCCAACTTTATTGACTTCCCACTAAATAGGTCCGGGGAAGGCTCCTTTGTCCCTTAGCTCGTCGAAGCGGCTGATCCAGGAGTTGGGGCAGATGGTCTCGAAGTACCGTTTGAAGATCTTGCAGTCGTCCACTGGCCCCAGCAGCCGAGTGCATCGGTAGTAGTCGCAGTAGTTATCGTAGCACGCTCTGAGAAATCACAACTAGTGTAAGTTACCTACCCGTCAAAATACCTGATATTCCGTGATAGCATAATAATAAGTAAGTAACCAAATAAACACACCGCTGAAGATTATTCATATAGGTACCTACCTACACCTACCTTTATTTTACCTACCTATTCTTTTAAGCAGATTATCAGTGAAAGTGCCTCCGGCGGCTTAGTGATGAGAATGTTGAAATGGATGTGTGGAGTAACGAGAATAGATAAGAGGTATATTATTAGAGGAAGCGTGAAAATGGCGCCAGTAACAAATAGGTTGAGAAGTTTAGTAGATTTGCATGGTATGGTCATGTTATGAGTAAAATATGTGGATAGATACAGGGGTAGAAATAGGTCAAAGAAGCGATGGATGGAGTGTCCATATCGGACAAAAAAATGAGATGACGTCCGAGGAAGAAAAGATGTTGCGTCGACCGTACCTAGTGTGAGATAACGTGCATCATCGCGCGTTATCAGACCCTTCAGTTCCCTAGGTCAAAATAATCAACAGGATGCTTTGCCAGAAATGCCTACGTTACCTACGTATTACACAAGTCTAGAAACACACCTATCGCATTGTAGCCAATAAATGGAAAGTAAAATGATTTCCGTAGGATTTCTTTAGGGCGCTTTAAAAATCTGCACAAGAGAGCCCCTAATATATATCTATAACAGTACGTACATAATTAAAAGCCCCAAAACATGTTTCGCCATAATCACCACGATTGGCAGGCGTATTAGTAATCTCAGATATGTAAGTGCACAGGAAGATATTGTTTCCCATATGACGAGCCCTAATAAGAAATACCTATATGTATGTATCTACCTAACTGGAAGTGCTTTGGCAGCAGTACTCACCTTGTCTGATTCTGGAAAGGGTAGCGAGGATCGATTCGCAAAGTCCTGAACTCTTGATCACACATATTTATTTAAACAATAATATTTGAAATATCAATAAAAAATAGAGATCAGAAAAGCTGCAAACCAAGAACAAATGTCAATCAATAATTTGACAGCAATTCTACGAGGTCGTCGGACGTCATAGTAGGAAGAAGTTCTACTATTTTATTTATAAGGAGGTTGTAAGTATTTCGAATTTAGTTTCATAATGAGTTATACAAACATGACTAAAAGGTATAGCTACGGAATAACTAAACGCCAAGTGTTAACTTATTCGAAAGTCGAGGCATTATGCCTGTCGACTTTCGGCAGGAAAAGGGTATTTTTAGAAGTCAATGTTAAGCTTGAATCGCCTTATCTATGCGATTGCGGTGCGGCTGCGCCAATCTTCTGAATTAGTATAATTTACCAACATCTTTGACAAACACTGATGGAAAAAAAATCATTACAAGACAGTCGCTTTAATAAAGTAGTTATTAATAATGGGTCATTATTCACAAGTGAGTTGTTAGTCTCCTGTCTTAGCGAATGGCCTGAGTAAAATCACCCAGCCAATTTTGTAGACGACTATAATGCTAGCCGACTAAAATAAGACTCGTGTGAATGGCCCTATACTGTAACACAACCACTTAATATAATATAGTAGATACACGAGTGTGTTGTGAGCTCTAGTGTGGGTCGGAGTGAGTGGAGTGTTTGCTGATGCTGAGCGTTGCGTATTGTTGCTGACGGAGCAACATGCCTAGGCATTGGAGTAGGCATTGCATGCTCGCTGCTGACGTCGCCTGGAAAAACAACAACTCCTACAGCCCAAAAAAAAAGGTACATAATAATAGATAACATAGTGAATGTAACCTATTTTTAAAGTAGGTACTAACATTAGACATAATCAAAAATGACTTCATCGCGATACGAACAGACGCAGAGAACCGAGGCAGAACAATTTCAAGTTATGATAAACTAAGAACTCTTGAGATGTTCAAGTTTAATAGGTTATTATTACTTACTTTTAGAAGGAGTAGGTCTGGATCTGTATGTGGGAATGGAGAATCTGCTGACTCTATACATCTGGCCAAGGCAGCGTCACTGGAAATGAATATGTCATGAACACAACAACCTAACATATATATTACTCGAGCTGCAAAACTAGTAAAAAATATATTCTATCATGTTCACATAAAAATATCAAATGCAACAGACTGGTAGGTATCTATTTAATATTTTCAGAATTAATTACCAGAAGCTTTATGATCCGAAGTAGGTATTTAACTACTTCATTCTTGTAAGAATTTCGTTTTAATTAAAGTGCATCTTTTACCTCATTTCTGTGGCTTGCAGTTGTTGTCTGGCTGAAGCCATAGCATCGTGGACTGCTAGTTGTTCTCTCGGCTGTAAAGGCGGGTTGGCTCCCATTGCCTGAAAGTAAAAAAAAACTTCAACTTCTCTGTTGTATATAATGAGTCTGCTATCACTAATCTTTTATCACATTGGTAATATTTGCCAGTGCCGTTTCATGAAGGTTCATATACAAATTAGGGGGAGTATGAATATTAATATGGCCGGTATTAGAAAATGGGTTCACCAAATTGATTTGCTAAGAAGACACAAACATACAAGACTATGTTAGTTTAATTAATACCTATACAAGTTTGTAAAAGTAAAATGGATAACCATGGTCATACAATACAATAGGTATCAAAAAACATGACATATATTTACAACTGACATGGCAAACGAAAAAGAATACAAATCTAAGGTAAACAAGATATTATATTATTTATGTTAATTTAGTTGAGTTACTAGCTCACCAATTATATTTTACGCATGTTGTGGCAACTGGCTACCTATAATTAGAGATCTAAATTTCAAGATTGTATTGTATATTTTAGTGTAATCATGTGTATCCTCTGTTGGTGGTCCAATGGTCCAACAAGTACAAAACATACTCTATGGAAAGTGGTTAGTTGTAGGTAGCCTATAAAAAGTTTGTAGGTAACAGAAACGAGGGTTCACTCATGACTGACAAATTTTCATTAAAACACATTGTAGAACCACTTATTTCATGATATGGGGAGATTGATTTGCAAGCAGTGAGGCAAGATAAACAACGAAAAAGGTCCCTAAAAACCTTTAATCTAGAACTTAGTTTGACATTGTAAAAAAAAAAATTGTGTTCCTACTTTTGTGTGTATCTCAGCGATGGCCCTGAGGCCATTGACCCACTCCTGACGCGCGCGCGCGTCCGTGGCTCGCAGTTTCAGCATGTCCCCCGAGGCGCAATTGATGGTGAATGTTCGCGAGTCTTCATCGCTCGGACATATAACCGCCGCTGCTAGGTGTGCCTGAAATAGGTAGATACCCAATTCAACACGAAACGTCAAATTGTCGTCTGGTTTTCCAGCATGGCGTTGACCACGCCGGCAAGCGAAAGGACACCTCGAGGATGTGCTGCACCGTGTCTTCCACCGCGCCACAGTTGTGTTCTGGGGCCGATCCGATTCCTGCCTTCCGATCATCATTCCTGAACCAGGAATGATCCGAAGTATTCATGCCCGGATAACACCTGCGTCGGACGGAACGAGAGGAAACCTTGAGACCGCTCGAGGGCTAGAAATCCTGCCCCAGCTACGAGATCGGGCCTCTAAGCGGTAATTTTTTTTTTTACAACAAGGTACCTATTTATGCCTTCTATGCTACATCCGATAAGCATGCTTCTCAGCTTGACGATGTGATCATTAACAGGTTCGCACGGTGTACGGACGCTGTTAAGATTACTCTCTTTAAGGCATACTGTACATCCATGTACTCTGGGAGTCTGTGGTTTCAGCATACACAAAAGGCTTACAATGCTCTGCGGGTCCCATTCAATAATGCTTTTAGGACGCTGTTGCGGCTCCCGCGCTTCTGTAGTGCTTCTGGCATGTTCGCCGATGCGCGCACAGATACTTTTGATGCCATCTGGCGGAAAAAGACTGCCTCACTACTTAACAGAGTGTGCGCGAGCAGCAACAGCATCCTAAAAGAAATAGCAAACAACTATGCGTGTCCTCTGTTGTGGAAGCTCTCCAAGAGGACAAAATCTGTTCTAGTTATTAAGTATTAACCCATAAAATTAAGTTTTTCTTACTAACACTGTGGACTATGTTGTCTGAATAAAGAACTTTTATTATTAGACTGCCTTCCCTATCTTACCCCGCTTTCCAATACATATGCTTCAGATAGCGAGTTCGCTCACTTTACATAGTTTGATTGGTTTGCATGCCAATACCTAAAAATACTAAAACTGGTTATGGATGTGGTTTCCACTGTCTGGAAACGAACCTATCAAGAGCACAACCTCTCAACAATACCGCGACGGCATTCAAGCCGAAACTGCTCCTGGCAGCTAAGGAGACTACATGGCCTCGTTGGTAACGCACGCAGCGATTACTACTAGTGTTCATAACTGACAGCGCAACACTCATTAATGCTCTCTGCAGGCCAAAATAAGACGTGAAGATCTATGCACGATGGTCAGCATTGTCCCAGGACATTGTGAACTTGACCACCATCTTGTCAAGACCGAAACCACCAGTGACTCTTAGATTAAGTTTCCACTATCTGTGTTTTGTTATGTTATTTGTAAATGGTGAACAATAAAGAGTTATCTATCTATCTATCTATCTAAACCACAGACAGTGACTTATGTTGCAGATGATTACAAGAGGAAACGGTGAAGCATGTGGTTATTCACTGCACCGCCACAAGGGAAGCCAGAGTGAAATATGGTCTACAAAAGCTACTTGACCCACCTGCTGAGGAACAAGCGGCATCAACATCAAGTACTCTAGAGCAATGCTGTCAGCATCCCAGGGCCCTTCTCTGTTACTTCAAGGAGTTGAGCTGGCTTGGTTCAGGATAGCAGGGGGGCATTGCACAATACACCCCATGTGGGACATCAGTGCAAAACATTTTCCCCCAATTAGAAATTAGAATGAGAATAAGATGCACCATAAAATGTTCCTTGAAAATGTCACAAATCTGCTTGGGAGTCCAAGCAGATTCTTTCCCTCCACACTTGCCAGGATTACAGGCTTAAAATTACACTTTCCCATACTTATCTTTATGCTTCATTCACTCTGACTTTATTTTAGTTCAAAATCAAAATCCCATTAGTGTCCACTGCTGGACAGAGCATCCTCCATAACTAGAAATAATCACCCCGCTTGACAGGCGTATTGGTGATTGCAGAAAAGGTGTAGATAATACACAGAAGGAAGCTGCTGCCCTTCGTCTGGTGAGACCCTCACTTGGTTTTAACGACATCCATGGGTTGACTTGGAGGGGTTCGAACTACTTCGAACCCCTTCGTTCGAAACTACTTAGCAATGAAGATGTATGGTTCCTTCTTTATAGTGACTAGCAAATTTATACCTATTACAAAATAAAAAATACTGTACTGCTTTTTAGTTCAAAGCAATCTAGAGAATGCCTCACAAGTATGGAACCCTCAGTACCACAATTAGGTACATAAAATATCTACATTATAGAAAACCAAAAACAAAATGAATTTCTAAATGTATAAAAATAAGATCTACATACCAGACTATGTTGACATGTATAGACACCATCATCTATTGCAACTTAAGATGAGAAGGCAAGTTCCAGATCTTACTTTACCTACTGTACAATATCATACTTATTTCACCTACTGAAAATCCACTCTTCTGAGATAAAATTACAAGTGAAGTACACACTGTACTGTACTGATATTCATGTGAGATTGGAATATTAAGACAACCTAACAACACCTAAACTATCACTGTTTACTGTGATTCATGTGAGATTGGAATATAACGACGACCTAACAACACCTAAACTATAACTGTCTACCATCAGGCCAAATACATGCTATGAGAAGTGCACTAAGAATGAACATGACAGTAAAAGGCTTCCTGATATCGTAGACGGATCAACAAAATAAGTTGAACTTACCTCTCCTCTAGCTGGCTGACCAGGCTGAACGGTGTCTCCAGGCCCGTCGAACAGGTAATACGAAAGGACTCCGGTTTCTGGGTCTACGGCGAACCACCGCTGCTGCCAGCCCTTTACGACGTTGGTGTATTTATACAGCTGGCCGGATAAAGGCCGATGAGAACCTAAGCTGGTTTTCATCATCTTTAAAATAAAATTTTAAGAAAAGCAGTGCAGTACCTAGTACATTTGCAACACAGATCAATAATTACGATACGATACGATATATGTATGTAAGTATACAGGTAATGTATTGTATTCGTATTTATATTCTAATTCGCTTGCATTGCATTGCATGCAGCAGTCAAGTCACAGATCAATAACTATATTTATATTTTAGCGATGTTGATTATTTATTTTAATTGTCTTGATGTGAACAGTGTTACCAGATGGCTCCATGCATTTCTCCCCTTTCTCAATCTCACCCAAAATCCCTCCAAATTATGGGTATTTTGTAAAAAAAACCTCCAACATTAAAATACCTAAAACATACTTTTTATTCATATTACCTACCCAGATTTAATTTTGTTATGTTAATTGTATTTTGTTACAGGTGTTAAAATAATACAATTTTATTTTTTTACTACTGCCTTTTTAATACCTATAATATTTTGGCATTTAGTAAATACTTAATTTATTAAATAAAATGTACAATTAAACTATGTACAAAGGAATCAGTCGGATTTCTTAAGGACCGTTACAAACGGCCTATAGGTAACTCAACTCGACTCAATCAAAAGCCCCGCAAGATTTTTACACAAGTCACACGCTATGATTACTTTATTGTAGATATAGGTACTAGGGAATGAATAAGAAGGGCAGCGTCGAGCTATTTCGGAACAAGCTATGGGAACTGGGATCTTAAAAGCACGCCTACTCATTATAACATTGAAGTCAGGTCTTAGATAGTAGTCGCCGCCATTGTTTTTTTTTTTGCACGGCCTCCTTTCAATCTGGTTTTGGATAGCGGCTTTCAATACAAGCAACTTTATGCTACCTATCTAACAAAACCTCGTAAAGTGTCAGGTTGCCTGTTACTTTTTTACTATCACTACATCTCAAATTGTAAGAGATGTTATTGTATAACATCTAACTTAATTGAACAGATAAATGTGATAAAATTGTAGCAGTTAGGTTCCAGCCAAGTTGAATTTTGTGGAATCATACCTACTATATATGCCTACTTATATAGTGTCCTAACACAGGCTTCGTTGATATTCAATTCAACGAACTTGATCGACTACAAAATCTTTGATTTCGGTTAATTTAAAATACAGCTTGCTCAAATGTGACTATGACTACGTTCTTAACAGTTCCTATTGCCATTTCCCTCGTCTACTATTTTGAAATACTTCATTTTCTATGAATCTATGTTACTAGGGCACAGATCAATGAAATGTAGACATTATGTAGGTATGTAATTGAACTGTGCCTTAATGTCACATATTATTATCTATGAATTCATTCATTCATTCTACTTATAATGTTTTCGGCTTGCTTCTTGAAAATATGTATTGTTAATTTTATTTAGTTTGGCTTGATTTTCTGAGTGGAAGAGGATACAAGTACAAAATTACGACCATGAGTAAAACAAAAGTAACTGCAGAATGGAAGAAACGAGTGAAGACCGAATATATGAGACTTCGCCAAGTGAAGGTGCGTTCATTGTAAAGAAAGTAGGTAGGCGCTTTAGACTTTCGAGTTCTAGGTCTCAGAGGTTGAGTTGTTTGGTTCTAGCGGTTCAAACGAGCAGACGAGGTGAAGGTGGCATGGGCTCGCAACTTGAGGATTATGTCAGATGCGGTGGAGACGCGAGAATTGGAATTTCTGGAAAAAGGAAAGAGGCCTTTCTGGCCGTCTCCAGCTCCTACTGAAAACCACGAAAGCCTCATGAAACGAGCAGAAGTTACCTACACCGACGGTAAGTACTGTTTGTCATTAAAAGGAAGAATTTCTCGTACCTACTTTGTTATATTGGCACTAAAATTCACAACCCGCGACGGGTTTCGAACCCGCATCGTTTCCTCCGCTATCCGGAAATGGTCATTGCCAATTAAATTAAATTAAATATTTATTTGTGATCAATCAATATCTAAATAACTTAACATTGGACAACAAGTTTTGTGAAGTTATAACATTTTGTAAATGTTGTGATGAAGTGCTTAAAATAGACAATGATGAGAATTGTAGTGTAGACTTGAAATACAAAATATAGTAAAGAATTTCTCTCTTTGAAGTGTAGTAGTACATTTTTGTTTTGGGAAATAATCTATTGGGTAAATAAACATTTGTTTGTAACCTACAGTTGAATGGTAATACGCTACAAGAAACCTTTGACACCTGTAATTATAATTTTCATTCATATGTATAATTACTACTCTTTTTATGTTTGTATTAAAAAAAAAAAAAAAATAGAACTAAATAAACCTAATAGAGGAAACTAATTAAACATATACCTTCGGTAACAAAAGCAAAGCAAAATGTTTATTCCTCCAATTACCAAAGATATGTATTTATTTCCAAAAATTATGCACATTAGATAGCTAACAGTAACATGGTAGGTTATGTACAAAACAATTCAGTATCTTTGCTTTTAATTTGTGTGACTGCCTCATTCCAGCATCAGGAGTAGTGACAAATCAGCAGGTCCCCACACGAATCATCAACTCTGTAAATCCCATCCCCACTATGTACACATGGGCTCCAACTCAGAAGAACTTCATGGTCGAAGACGAGACTGTTCTGCACAATATTCCGTACATGGGAGATGAGGTGCTGGAACAGGACGGGACATTTATTGAAGAGCTCATCAAGAACTATGACGGGAAAGTACATGGTACGAAATTTTTTCAATATTTTTAAATACAAATAACACATTACACTAGACCCATTAGCAGATCTCATCTACCAAAATCAGATAAAAGTATCATAGTCTTAGTTTGATATTGAATGCTGAGCTCTTAACTGTCTATGAAACACACTGTGTTTAACGCCCAACATATTCAACATAATTGGAAATACAGAAAGATAATCAAAGGAGTCATATCTATATAACAAACTTTTTTTGAATAAAAATGGAACCGACTAAAAACTTAAAAATAACTCTTAGGGTAATTTCATATAATTTGAAGTTGGTGCCTAATTGCCAAGCACAACAACATGTTTATTGTATGGCACCGCCTTCTTAGTTGTGAAGTAATTTCCATTTTTATTAAAAAAAAGTTTTGTTTTTTTTGTAGTAAAACCTACGACACCAAGATGTCTCCGACACCCTATTTAAGAGTTTTTATATATTCAGAGTTCTGAGGTAATGCTAGTAGTCGTAATGAGTCATGTTAGACATAGCGGCGGCTCGTAAAGTCTGATACCAGAACTGTTACACAGTCCACATGAAAAAAAGAATGAAAATATGTATTTAAAAAAAAGTAGAAGTACCTATAATTACTGCGATCACCAACACGCCTGCCAAGAGTGGTGATATTGGCAAAACCCTCCATTGCTTTATTTAGCATTGGAGGAGGCCCATGTCCTGTGCAGAGGACTTTTAAGGGAAGTAATTATGATGATAATGATACAAGTATACAGCATTTATAGCCAGAATGCACCATAAGACAATTTCACTAAGCCCAAACAATGCTAGGTAATTTTTTTTTTACGGAGTTTCGGTGAACTTCTTCATCATCGTCATCTGATGATGAAGCCAAAGGCCTACCGGAAGGCAGGCAGTTCAGTGGGACTACTGTGCATCATCATTGCTGCTATCAACAACACGCCTGCCAAGCGTGATTATCACAAAACCCTGATAATGATGATGATGATACTGGAAGTTAAGCAGTTCAATAGGTCTACTCTAGTAACCGTAAACACCTCAGGAAAGCAGTATACCCAATTTAGATTACTTGGATGTAGAGGTGGGCGCCGCGCCCATAAAGGTCAGCGGCGGCGCGCCGATCATATTTAGTCGGCGGCGGCGTGGCAATATTCGATTTTTTTTAATTTGTACTTATTGAATCTGGCTTAAACTGTTCAACTACAGCGCAAATGACTCTGCCTTGCTTTTCCCTATATTTGCTGGGTTATGTACCTACTGTCTAGACTGTAACCAATATAGGATCATAATCACAAACTTTTTGTAAAAAACACATTCACCGAAAGTTTTGTGACGCTTGTTTTTGCTAGTTCCTAATACGCATTACACACAAGGCAGGACTTTCAACAAAAAACCCGTTTTCACAAAAAACTTCCACGCACTAAACTCAGGCAAACGTGTTTACATAACAAGCGCAAGCTGTATTCTGGCGGGTGATTTCGCTCTTTTTTTTATTGATGATAGCCAAGCGTTTGACCACTAACTCACTTGAAAAACAAGTAAAGATGTGGCCTAAGATGGGGACGCTTGTCTAAAAGGAACCTGTTCACTTTAGATTGTATTGGTGCGGAAAAACAGACGAAGGCGGAACTCATTGCCCTTTGATTTGGGAATAAGTGTCGAAGATATCGAGCGCACAGTCGCCAAAATGGTATTTATAGAACACAGACAACCTGACAACCCGTCGACTATGATCGAGGCTTTGCGAATTGGCCTCAACAAGCGAATAATCACCTATAAGTCTAGCATCACGACGCTCAATCGAGTCCAGGGCTTCGAGCTTGGCTGAGCCATCCCAGAGATTGCAGCAGTACTCCATACAAGATCAGAACTGAGTTTTGTACGAGCTTAAAAGCTGTCCCGGTGTGAAGTACTCTCAAACCTCAGTCAGGATACCCAGCTTCATAGCAGCAAATTTGAGGCAAACTTCAGATTAGATGAAAGTTCAGTAAAAAAAAAGTAAAGAAAGTAAAGTTCAGCGAAGTGCCGCTTAAAATAGGTGCACGGTGTAATGCGTCACCCCATTCACACACGAAGTTTAGCTTGAAGTTCAATCGCTCCCCCATCTCTCTTCGGAGGCTGCAAATTTCGTCCGCACTAGCACGTGGACTGGCAAAATATCTATTAACAACTGTGCGTCATCTGCGTACCCATAGATATTAGCAGATCATTGATGTGGAGCAGGAAAAGAGTTGTTAGAAAAGATCCTTGCACGCATGCATTTATAGCCAATAGATCGGTCGAACAGCCACTAATAACTAATCGAATCAATCGTTCCCTCAGAAAGTCTTTGATCCACCGTAAAAGATTGAAGGGTAACCCTTTGGTTGAGAGCTTGCTAATGTGACCCTTGTGCCAAACCCTATCAGAAGGCTTGACAAGGGAAACTGCGATAGCCTCTCCGTGTCTTTCGATGGCTTCACTCCAGATGTGAGTGGCATACGCTAGAAGATCCCTTGTAGATCGTTTCCGGCGAAAGCCGTAAATTTCTTGTGCTCTATTTTTGTGTGAAAACTTCGTTGCTATAGTATAAGCCGTTTTCGAGCACGGTCATGTGTACGCTAGCTTGATCGTTATGCAGGCGTACCCACTAAGAATGAGGCACTATATGTTTTATTTTTATATTAATTATGCTCTATTTACGAAGAGTTTTTTAGGCATAACCACGAACGTGAATTCGATTATGTGTACGCTACCTACCATAACGGACACCTGACAATTGGATAATCTTACTCAAACTCTTATACAAACATAGTGTGTAGAACTGTTACAATAACACAGTATGTGTTATTTAAATCAACAGGTTTGATTCCAGGCTAGGAAAATTATGTTTATCTGAAATAGAATGATGTAGTTTTAATCAAAATTGGGTTGCGAGGTTGTGCTCCTTCTTATTCTCCTACTGGTTGGAGCACAAAGACTCTATAATCCTTATTTTCCTACTACAACTACAGTGATGTTATTATTACTATTCGCAAACATTCAGGTAGCCTAATCGGATTGAATTCCGAAACTCCCGGTGGAGATTCCCGAAATTCTATATACTTAACTCCGAAATCTATTTGACATTAGTATTTCAGACTTCCGGAAAAGATTTTCAGAAATTGCTGTTCGAAATAACGGTGAAATCTATCGGATTCGATGTTGAATCAGACAACATCAACATCGCAAACATCACGAAAAGTGATAATAAATTCCGAAAAATCCGAAAATTCAATTGAATTTACTCGGTATCATACATGAACTCTAGTACAGCTACAAACTTGATTGTTATCATTTCAATAGTACTACTACTGACTTACAACGGATCATATTAATTTTCTTCATTATAAGTATTTCCTACTAGGCTTCGCGCTCTTGGTATAAAGCCGGTGAAAAGTTGCCTATGTATAGTTTGGTTCACCATGGTACACTACTTATTATCACATATCACACATGATATGTTGATACCTTATAGGTAATAAAAAAATAAAGCGGAACTCCTAAACGGCTACACTGATTTTGATGAGATTTCTGTGTGTTTGAGTGGGTCCCTTGATGGTTTATTGGATTTATAATTGGACTAGATAGGTGGCCCATACTCTTAGGGGAGGCCCATGTTTCGTGCAAGAGCAGATTACTTGTTTGGGTATGATGATCTTAGTTTCGAATTTATAATAAGGTATGGATATGTTGTTCATAGGTGACAAGGAAGGTGGGTTCATAGATGACCAGTTGTTTGTTGACCTGGTGCATGCCCTCGTCTTGTTTCAAACAAAAGACGAGGTAGCTGACGAGAAGAAGGAGCGAGAGGCACGACTCTCTAAGGAAGAAAAGGAAGTGAGTACAAATTTGTTTAGTCCATCTAAATATCTCTCTTTTTACCAGACTGCTTCAGAAGGAGGGTGTCTTTACTGATGAACTTTTGCCAGCGTCATCGCCCGCGTGTTATGAATATATTTATCTCAAGATGGAGCATACTTGACTTAATAATTCTTACTGCTCGTATATATTATAATTTGGTTTGGGGACAAAAAACCAAGAACTTAAAATAAATTAAATTTGCTGTTTAAGTAAATGGTAATCATTTATTGTTTTACTCTTCGGCATATTACAGAAGGATGCACCGAAAGATCAGAAAGAAAAAGATAAAAATGAAAAAGAAAAAGAGCCGGATAAAAAATCTATCAGCGATAAGCAATTTCCAATCTTCACCATATTCCAAGTCATCAGCACACAGTTCCCAGACAAAGGCACCGCTCAGGAGCTTAGAGAGAAGTATGTTTAGAAGACATGATATTATATTTGTAAGTTTTTTTTCCAGCTCTATCTGCAATCAGATTAAAAAAGAACAGTCATTGTGTCTATGCAACGGACAGCGAGGATCGTTGATTTACGCATCGCAGATTATTCGCGGGGAGTCGACAGATGTTGGTGACTCAGAATTGCTAATTGCGGCATCGTTTGTGGCCTACCTTCGGCCGTGGATATACGTATACGGGCCGAAATATATGTTACGATGATATATTCAGTAATAGATTCAGAATGTTATGTTTTTTCTGTGTGACCAATTTAGGTGAACACATGTATTGTATGAGCCAATAGTGATGATTGCACTACTTTCTCATATGGTGACCGCCTTGAGAGAGCGGGTAACTATTCTAGCCCCTATTCCAGGTATATAGAGCTAACGTCTCGCAGCGACCCGGACGCACTGCCCCCGGAGTGCACGCCCAACATCGACGGGCCGCTGGCAGAGTCCGTGTCACGTGACCAGACCATGCATTCCTTCCACACGCTCTTCTGTCGCAGGTGCTTCAAGTACGACTGCTTCTTACATCGTAAGTTTATTTTACATAATTAACCGTTTTCCCATAATGAAGGAGGTTTTCAATTGGGGCCCTAATTACAAAAGTTATTATGACAAAAATTTTCAACACCCGTCGGACAACAGTGTGAACGAATTTTCAAATACTAGGGCAGGATCACATACTTTAGTGAAACCGTGATAAGCTTTATTATGACACAAAAAAACGCGACCCGGTAACGTGCTGGTTTGATTCCTGTCGCGGGTTGTGAATATCTGTCATAAAATTTGCAAATGTGATTGAGGCACAGAGAAAAAAATAAAAATCGAACCCTATTTTTTTCTCCGTATATCCATCGGTAACTCTGCGAGTTATTAACCGTTTTACATTATTTTTTGTTGTACATTGTGAGCTTGGTAGTTAACATTTACCGACTGCCTCCCTCCCTTGTAATAAGGTAATTAAAAGGGAAGCAGTTGGGTTTCCTAAGGCCCATTACAAACGGTTTATAGGTAATTCAACTGTTTTAACTAAACTGAAATCAAATATGTCTTGGTATAAAATATTGCTTTGTACTTTTTAAATCGAACATGTGCGATTTGATTAAGTTTTGGTAAATAATTCATAATTCGTCCTGTGTGAAAATACATGTCTCATTAATATTTGTATAGTTAGTTAATTCTAGTAAATATCAGTCAAGTACTTGTTATAGAAATAGTATAAGCTTTTATAAGTATAATGTGTATTGCGATGTAGTTGTGCAGTCACCACCAAAAAAATTGGCTTCGAAACATTCCAAAATTACCTTTGAATGCTATAGAGTCCTACAAACTTATGTGATCAATCCTGGTGAACGAAATGGGTACTAACGGCAACGCCATTTAAATCTCACATCACACATCAACAGGGCATTAGTGTCCACTGCTGGACAGAGCCTCCTCCAAAGCTGGAGGGTTTTGCCATAATCACCACGCTTGGCGGCGGATTGTGATCACAGTAAAGGTGTACATAATACACAGAAGGAAGCTGCTGCCCTTCTTCCGGTGATATCCCTTAGTCGGCTTTTACGACATCCATGGGCTGAGTTGGAGGTTTAAGTATCGAACGATTCTTAAGCCCTGACCGCCATTAAAATCTCAGGCCATATTGGAACATCTATCAGTTTTGGAAAGTCGAACCCAGCGCCGCGCCACCGGGACAGATAACTTTGTAAGATTTTAAATGGGAAGTTTTTGGAAAGTCATATATTTTTTTAGTTGGTGACTGTTGTGTGTGATAATAGCTGTAACCTATTATTCTGTTTCGCTGACAGGCAGTCAGAACACAGACGCAGGTGAGACACCTCGATATTACATCATCTCACTGGCCAGGTGCAGACAAATCATCCACTTACAAATCTGTATCACTACCTTGGATCATGTATAAACGTGGATTTACTAAAAAAAAATGTACAAAATTGATGTTTTGGTGTTTTTATCTGATTGAAGACAACAGATATAACAATTCTGATATATTCACAATGAATTTTACTAACTAACTTTACTCGTGCTAAGATTGTTTGAGTAATAGTAAATTGAATGTTTTAATTGTTGTATGAACTAAATTTCAATGTTTATATATTTATAAATAATTATTTAAACTTCCCATACAGAGATAGCCAACCCACAGAGAGTAAGATAAGAAACCGTTTATAAGAAATATATTTTAAGCTCATAAAGTTGCACAACAATTTAAATAATAACCTAAATAACAATGGACGGCCTTATCGCTAAGAGCGTATACTTCCAGGAAACGCATCTGTATCCTTTGGATCTATATTGAATCAAACTTGCTCAGCAAAGAAATATTCCAGCTTTTTAAAATTTCATACAATAATAATACCAAATATAAATAGAAGTCACGGGGTATCACTTTGTTGGGTTGGTGTCGGAAGCACTTGCCCGCTAGAGTCTGTTGAAAAGAGAATGGTCGCGGCCAAAAAGGGAACTAAATGATTGTATTGTTTTCAGGGGGCTTATATACCCAAAAATCCCTATTAGCGACACGACGGTTCTCTTTTTGAACAGCAGATGCTATCTTCCTTCATTCCACCCTAACAAGTCAATCACTTAGTGCTTCGTATTCATAGCTATGTACTCATATCGTAGTATGTATTGTAGATTAGCTATAGCTGGCATATTCATGTATCCATTCATACTTATTATATGCTTATTTTATCCAAGTCTCTGAAATATCATACCTCACATGTTTTATCAATTGATCCATCTATGATCCAACTTGATTATGTTGACATTAAAAATGTCTTGTTATTTCAACCGAGACTTATTGCGCAGCTTGCATTGTACCACAGCAACCTTTTTTAATTTATTTTATATCGTATAATTTTTGACTAGCTGTCGCATCCATCTACTTATATTCTATAATGAGTATAATTGTAGCAGTAGACCCAATATTAGCAAACGATTTTTTAACAAAATGAATGCTCCATCGAGACCGCATCCTTGTACACGCAATTTTGTTGGGGCTCATATCTAACTGACTGCTACACAATTATTGAGCTATATCGCGCCCTCTCTCGCACAAGTGTCCCTTAGCGCCTTATAAAACATTGGACATGATTTTCATATTTACATCGGTGGAGATCATAGATGGATGATACTTGTCGTTCATTAAATCCACGCCATAGTCCAACCGTGGGCATAACGGTTCGGTTTGAGATTGGTCTGAATGAACCAGGTCTGCAGGCGAGCCACCCAACCCCTAACCTGACCAAACGCAAGGGCCCTGATCTGAAGGCTTTTTCCGAGCCTTGCGGGCCAAGCTGCTACATGCTTTTGGTGAGTTTATTTAGTTTCCTACACATTTGTTTACTGACCGATTGGCTGACTGACTGACGAATACAAAATACACGTATAAATTGATTTATAGGCAGCAAAGCATTGTCTTTGCTCAACTACAAAACAAAATATTATCTAAACTGTGGCGCAGTCCTTAAGACAATCACAACACAGGGCGAACCAGAGGTCAGTACACAGTGTACGCTTCACACACGACTCTTATTATCAAAAGGAACACGACCTTTGGATCTGAAATCTGTGGGTTGAACCACAAGACCTCAGAGGCGGTTAAAAATTGTATGTTAGTTATTGGCTTTATGATATTTCAGGAAGGTATTCGCGAGAAGCTGGCGCGCGACGCCGCAGCCGGGGAGGAGGCAGGGGGCGGTGCGGTGAGCGGCGCGGGTAGCGGCGCGGGTAGCGGAGCGGGAGCCCGGCCGCCCGCCAACGACTCGCCCAACGACGCCTCCTCCGAAGACAGCAACGACAGCAACCGCTTCCAGAAAGGTACTCACACTTATGTCATTTAGGTATACTTCTCTCATTTGTGGCATTGCTACCCGTAGTGTGCCGAACACAAGACCTTTCTAGAATACGCTGCATAAACCATTTGGCGGTTGCGATCATTTTTTATATATTCATAAGAGTGGGGCAGAAAACCATCGTTGATGAGCTCCTACTTTTGCACCAGCAACATAAACCTATAATAATTGCTTGTATTCATACAAATATTGTTATCTGTTTTAAATAAAAATATTGTTTCATAGTATTGCAATTAATATTACTATAAATAAACAATAACTACAAAATGTAATTTAATTTCGGATTACTCTTAAGTTGTAAAGTTATGTAAAGATGAAATAAAACGGGTATTATTCGTACTTCTAATGTTCCCGACAGTTTCGACTCGGTGCTATTATTGTCTTTGTAATTTCTACAACTACCCTCAATTATTCTCTCAAAACAGATAAGTCAACGTTCCGATTGAGGCACACAAAATGGTACATGCGAATAATACCCGTATCATTATTACTATACGTTAAGATGTTGTCTTTTGCATTATATTTTGGTGATAATTATGTTTTTAGAAAAAGTAATGGTTAGGCATTTCGTTATATGCATTTGTAAGATGTTTGGGTGTGTATTGTGTAATAATGTATAATCTTGATAAATCGAATTACTTTCTGACTATGACTATCTATTTTCGGAATAATTTAGCTTTGACCTAGGGAAATTGGTAGGCAAGACTGAGGCCTACGATGGAGCCTAGTACTCACCTCTTTTATTGAAGACATTGTTGTTGTTCCAGGCAGCAACAGTAACTCCAGCAATAGCACGTGGAGCAATGGCGCCGCCAAGAGCGGTGCAGAGACGCCCACGGAACCCGCCTACAACGCGCTCGGTAAGCATGCCCTTAATCACCTATTTTGAATTAGGAACAGATAATATTGTTCCCGCGACCGAAAACATTGAAGAAACATTCTAAACTAAATAGGTGTTTTTTTTTTTACTTCAAATCATTTTTCAGATATCTCGCTTGTACAAAATACATAAAAATATTGAGCCCTCGTCACCAAAATAAGTTAAAGAGCTTGTTCTTTGGCAAAGAGTGCTTCCCTTAACTCTATAGCACATAAAAATTGGTACAAGCTTCTTTCAAGTAATAAATATAATAACATAAAGTTAATTGAAATTTAATATTTCATTAATATTATTATAAATTTATAGAAAAACAGCCAGGCCAGTAACTTTTTTCGTTCCTATCCTGTTTGGGTGCTGGCTGTTTGTTTTAAACCTCGTCTGATTTTGTAGATAGGTATCTACGCCGAACACTGGCTGTATTGTCAGATTATTATCTACACTTCTGAACAATATTATAAAGAGGTTAAGTTTTAAGTAGATTCGATCTAGGACACGACTCGTCCTATTTAAAAAAATATTTCACCACAATTTTGAATGCTATTTCAGGCTATTATATTATATCTATGTGAGTTTAGAATAATAGTAGGTACTTAGTCGAGGAGAATAATACAATTTTGTACCTTTATTGTTTTTTTAAGATACTCACAAACCGAGTTCCACGCGGGCGAAGCACAACTAGTCTATTGTCTGTTTGTCATATCAAAAAAGCTTTTTATTCAGTGCATATGAAAGTACTCGTACTTCTTCTACTCTCTCGTCTTTCTGTTTGTTCCGGCTAATATTCGAAACGGCTATACCAATTTTGCGTGGCCTTTCCCTGACATATAGCTGATGTTAAATGGAGTAACTACTTTTATTTTAGAAAAAGTGTAAGGGTGCCGCACAAAAAAATAAAACCCATGTAATCCAAATATACACTTTTTTAGATTTTTTTAGAGAGCTTCCTTACGTGGTATTGGGTTGCAATAAGAAAGAGTTTTCGAAATTCCCTCGGGATCACGGGAACACAGTCCTAGACGTATATAAAAAATATCTATAATGTAACATTTGACGTACTAATATACGTAATCTATTGCCTTCGATTTCGAGCGATAGTCTTACGCTCCGGCTTCCTAGTTCTCATGAAGTTCTGAAACTCTGAGGCTAAGCTTGGGTTTGCCACGAGGTCTCTGATAACACTGACTGTGGCTTCCGACTTTACTAATTTGGAGACAAGCGCCAAAGCCAGTTCTATTTCTGAATAATCGTCCACAACCTTATGGTCCAACTTCATCTGTTTGGGAGGACTCATTTCTGATGCAGTGGAGGTATCCATAGTGGTGTTAGGAAATAAATGAGCTCGAATGCTTTCAGGCCAATTCACTTTCGCTTTCAACCAGGACATGTGTTGTATTTCCATTGCTGTGATGTCGAAATTACAAGCTGCGAAAATCTGGAAACACTTACTCGTGATATTCCTTGCAAAGTCTTCGACCTCTTCCACTTCCACACCGTCGCCAAGCGGTATATTCTCAAGGATATGCTCAAATAGCAGTTTGTAATTATTCATCGTTTCTTTTTCCGTGTTGTATAAGAATTTCAATATATCCCAATTGGTTTTAAACATTTCGACAGGATCTTTTTCATAGTCTATTTTAGATTCATCAGTTTGATTTGTCGATTTCGATGATGCAAACTCTGAAAGACAGCTGGGCCACTTAAATTTGTCTTCCAAATATCTGGAATGTCGCTCCATCATAATTGAGTGGTTGCTATCACATTCGGTTAGTTTTTTCCTTAGTGATTGTGTATATTTCACTGAGAAGTTCGTTATATCCTTGGAATGCTTACTCACTAGTACACTGGGGCATGTTTCCTCGAACCACCGATTGAGTTTTCTAAAATCCAAATTGTTTTCTGTTTTAAGCAACATGTAGATGTCTTTGTTAGTGACGGGTTCATCCTTGTTTTTTTTAATTTCATTCACGTTTTTATTCGTTCTCTGTCTTGGTGTTGTTGCTTGCGAAATATTTCCGTCTGTCTGAGATTGATCAAAAACAGCGGTCAAATCCACTGATTCGCAAGAAGGCCATTGAACATTGGTATTCAACCAATTCGCATGGGTCTTCATGAAACGATCGTGTTTGCCTCCGCAATCATGCAACATACCGAATAATAAATGAGTAACCTTTTCTGAAAAGTTCATTATTTGCTTCGAGACATCACTACTGTACGGTTCCTTGCGACAGCCTTTTTTAATACAATCGTAGAGTTTTTTGACGGCAGCATCGCTGCTACTCTCGCCTTTAAGAAACTTGTATATATCTTTATTTGTACGGAATGTAACAAGTTTATCCTGTTTGCTCATTTGGTCGAGTTTTAAATGAAGATTTCCTTATCTTTGGATCTTGATTTTAGAGTGTGTTGTTTGTTCTTCTGCTCAATCCGTCCCTGAAATGGATAGTCGTTTCACTTTTATTTATGTTTATGTATTATTGATTTAATGAATCGTATACAAATGAACTAGCGCAAGTGTGCTACTAGTGATAAGGCCGGACGATGTGTGACCGTTTAATAAAAATAACTGGCCTTGTACCGCTATCGAAATAAGTGCGGTACACTCACGTTCACTGATATGTACTGTTTAACATTATTCAAACATTATGGTTATGAAAATAATGTTGAACATTATGTAATGATTTATGAACAAAATATTATTTAAATTCAGCGTTTAGAAGCAATACATTGCATTTATTTAACATACATTACAAACAAATTCATTTTTTTTTATAAAAACATAGTACATCTGTATACTTACACAAAACGGCTTTTACTCACGTGAGCGCCCATATTCACACCCATTTACAAATGATACTAACTAACTATCTGGTGTACGTTGAAGATAAAGGCAGTACCAACTTATTTATACACACGCAAGCTTTGAAAGTGAAAATGCACTTTATTATGTATACTTAATTTATTCGAAGTATCTACAATTTGACTAGATATATATAGTACTTGTATACCTTATTATAAAAATAATGTAACTGTATGTATAGGTAATAGGTACTTTGACGAATCAAATAAAAACTTAAATATGAAAAATGTTTGCATACACTGGCATTTGAAAAAAAATATATATTGGGAACAAATAAAATTCAAAACAAAACTTTTTAGTACACGTTGGGAACGGTAACAGCAATAGTTATAAAAACTGTGATGGACTCACCAACGCACACCTTACTGTGTCCCTACGAACAATAATTAATAACGTAATAAAAATGGCACGTATACTTGTGTCAGAGCGCATTTATGAATACAAATCAGTGCTTGTGACTGTACCGACAACTTGCCTGCAGCACCTACCTACTTATTTGCAAGTCGTCATTGTCTAATTACTCGCGGGTTTTTTACCTACACTCAATTAATTAATCGACATCTAAACTAACTATACCCTAAAAATTTTGAACCTGAGTAGTTACATAGTTAATTGTACATAGTTTTTTAACTAATATTTACTAGTAATAATAGTAAGTAGTTGTACTACTAGCCAGTAGTTGTACCACTGAATACTAGTATAACTACTGAATACTGGTATTTACTAAGTGGGTATTTATTTTGTCTGACTAAGCTTCTAGTCGCGGCTTCGCCCGCGTGGTAACCGGATTAAAAGTAGCGTATATGCAAAATTTTCAGTACTGTATGGATATACAGTTGTTTTGGCGTGAAGGAGTAAAAGGATAAAGAACCATTAAGTTATGGCTTAACGATGTCCCATTCCCATTCCACGGCAACGGATGTGCAAAGTTTCAGCTCAATCTGATCAGTAATTATGGCGTAAAGGGGGAACTAACATCTATACAACCTAACAAACATTCGCTTTTAAAATATTAGTGTATTGTGATTCTATTTGGTGCGCCTGGGTATTTACACAGTGGGTTATTCCACATCCACAGTTAAATACCTGCTTGGGTTCTACCAACTAAAGTCAGGGTTTTTAATAGCTATCAAAGATTTATTAGGGCTTAAGACTTAAGCGAGTAATTTCGTCTGATAAATATTCCAGGATCACAAAATGACGTAAAGCGGCCATTCGAATCTAGATATTCAATATATATATACATTAATAATCATGTAGACAAGTTACACATATTTTTTACAAAATATTCCTTACAATATAAAATAATAATTAAACACACAGTGCAATCCACAGTGCGTCTACTGTTGATTTTATTTCGATGACGAATATTCACAAACGCATACCCAGCGCTCGAGTGCGCGTCCAATTGCGGCAAGTGCGCGCACGGATGTACGTTTTGGAGATTTATTTTTCGACGAAGCTCTGACATCGTTGTCATGCTGTATTGTGTCCAAGACTTGCTCAAACAGTCGGTTATTATCATTCGTAGTGTCTCTTTTGTTTAACAATTTCAATATATCCGAATTCTTATCAGACTTTTCTATACGATCTCTTCCATATTTCACGAAAAATTCGTCGGTATATTTGTTCCTCGATTTTGATGAAGTAAAAGGTTTGGGAGGTATAATTTCCGATGTAGCTTCGACTTCTGCGTAATCGTCATGCGAAATGTTCTCCAAGACTTGCATAAGGAGTTGTTTTTTATCATTCAAATTGTCGTTTTTGTTTACCAATTTCAATATATCCAAATTCTTAGCAGCCACTTCGATAGGATCTCTTACATACTTCACCATAAATTCGTCGGTAGATTTGTTGGTCGATTTTAATGCTGTAATTCGTTTGGGAGGTATCATATCCGATGCCGCTTCGACATCTTCGTAATCATCTTGCATTATTTTCTCCAAGTTATGCTCAAGTAGCCGTTTATTTTTACTCATATTATCGTTTTTAGTATTGTATCCCAATTTAGACAAATCCTTTTCAAAACATTCGGCAGAAACTTCTTCATAGTCCATATTAGAATCGTCCGCATATTGAATAGTCGATTTCGATGATGCAGACTCTGAAAGACAGCGGGGCCACTTAAATTTGGCTTCTAACCATCTAGAATGTCGCTCCAACAGAATCGAGCGGTTGTCACCACAGTCAGTTAGTTTTTGCCTTAATGATTGTGTATATGTTACTGAAAATGTGGTTATAGCTTTAGAATGCTTACTCACTAACTCACTGGGGCACACTTCTTCGAACCACCGATTAAGTTTTCTAAAATCCAATTTGTTTTCTGTCTTAATCAACGTGTAGATGTCTTTGTTAGTGACGGATTGTTCCTTGATGTTTTTCATTTCATTCAAGTTTATCTCCGTTCTTTTTGCTGGTGTTGTTGTTTGCGAAATATTTCTATCTGTCCGAGATTGATCAAATACATCTTTCAAATCGACTGCTACGCACGTAGGCCAGTTCACGTTGGTATTTAACCATTTCGCATGGGTCTTCATAAAATGATCGTGGTTGCCTCCGCAATCATTCAACATAGTGAATAATAGATTGGTAACCTTTTCTGAAAAGTTCATTATTTGCTTCGAATCATTAATATTGTACGGTTCTCTGGGACATCTTTTTTTAATACACTCGTAGAGTTTTTTGATGGCAGCGTCACTGCCGCTCTCCCCTTGAAGAAACTTGTAAATATCTTGATTTGTATGAAAAGTAACATTTTTTACTGGTCTGCTCATTTTTTCGAGATTTTAAAGCAGATAACCTTATCTTTGGTTCTTAATGATTACACGTTGAAATGCTTTACAAAGTTGTTTGGCTAATTTCCCACCGTACCGGAGGTGGATAGTCTTTTCACTTTTCAAGCAACGGTCTACTGTATATTAACTTGTCTCACAATAACGAGGTACGATAATGAAGTACCTTTCGATTTATTTTGTTGTGCACAGTCGAATTGGGAAAACGTAAGTGAGCTTCGATTCGAGCGATAAGGCCGGAGCGGACGGTGTTTGCTGCCGTTTAAGGTGAATCTTCTCGATTAGGTACGCGTGAGAAGGGTTTTGGTAAATCAAGAACACATCGGGGATTCATGAGATTGAAATTCGACAGTTGTTTTCGTTTCTAATAAGTATTTTTTTGTCTGGTTTGGGCTGTGATGTGTGGTTGATCAGTCAGTATTACTTAATTTGTTGCAACTATTCTATTTATAACATAAGTTGTTGCATCTATATAAGATGCAACAACTTATGTGTTTTTTTTATTGATAATAGTCAAGCGTTTGCCCACCAGCTTACATGTAAAACAAGTAAAGATGTGGCCTAAGATGGAGCAAAGATGTTTAAAAGCCTGAGATGTTTCCTGAACTGACTGAATCTTAACGAGAGCAGTTCTTAGTTTCAGTTAGCTACTCCAAGAACCAATATAGAAAGTCTCACCCTTCTGCGTCGGACTTCGCAGCAGGGTGGTCGCTAATCAGGTAGACCTTTGCAGGTCCTAACACCAGTGTAGTGATCATTGAGCCGTAATTTCTAGCAAAAGCCAACGATTCTGTTGCCCGGGGTTAATCACACCTACCCCATTAACCTAAAGGTACAAGTTCGTAGCTTGCTGCAGGCAGCAGCAGGAAACAGCGTAAAGTTACAGTACTGGTTCATACATAGTCTTGTATTATGTATTGAATTTGTATGAAGCTATATCGCAGTCGCTTGCTGCAGTCAGCTACGAGACGAAACATGTACTTGACAACGAACAACAAAACTATTACTAAGAGTTGTACTTTTACTGTCGTTTAGCTGAGCTGATGGCTGCAGTCGGCTACGAGACGAAACATGTACTTGACAACGAACAACAAAACTATTACTACGAATTGTACTTTTATTGTCGTGTAGCTGAGCTGATGGCTGCAGTCGGCTACGAGACGAAACATGTACTTGACAACGAACAACAAAACTATTACTACGAATTGTACTTTTACTGTCGTGTAGCTGAGCTGATGGCTGCAGTCGGCTACGAGACGAAACATGTACTTGACAACGAACAACAAAACTATTACTAAGAATTGTATTTTTACTGTCGTGTAGCTGAGCTTTCTGATTGATATTCAGCTCAAGCCAACATTCCAAGAGACGGCATTCTCAAGGCGACTTCCTTTCATAGTGTAGGGGTGCACTAATAAGGATTTGAGCCAATTATCACAGGATTTTCCGAGTTTTCATAGATAGATTTAGTCTGGTTATTGTCGCGAATTTAAATTAAAACATTCGCTTTGCTTATCTACCCGGCAAATCCACCTTATTAAAAATAGCCGTCCTTGTATCGTAATAATATCGTAGTCTTACTCGAATAATGGAAATGAGTCACTGAATTCTTGATTTATTTGACCCTTGCCCTATGTAAACTACGGTAAGTCTGAGATAAGTAACGATTGCTATAAACATTTTTTAGAACTTCTATCACAAGTGGTTTACTGGTTAAACCCGTTTCCTGCCTCATTATACAGATTGACCGCATACCAGTCATATCAGACAGTGGTAGTGACATTGGATCAAGGACATTGATGTGTATATTATCTACACTAATTATACGAATTACCAATCAAAAATAATAAAAAAAGGTTCTCAATTCGATTTTTTTTTTCTATGTATGGCCACTTCGCGTGTCCTTGACCGATTTGCGAAAACGTTTTGTTTTGCTTTGTCTTTAGTAACGCACTACAGACACCGATCAGCCTTATGCAATTTACCTGCACAACTTAATTTGAATCGACTTTGACGAAATAAATGATAATAAACTTGGTTTTTATGGGAGAGCGGTACTCCGGGGCCTTTGTAATGCATTTTTTTTATACAGGACATTAATTTTACTAGCGCCATCTAGCCCTAAACTAAGCATAACTTGTAATATGAGAACTAGATTACGGATAGAATACTTAAATACTTTTGTACATACATACATACTATACATACAACACCCAAACACAGAACAAACACCTATATTCATCACACAAATGTTTGTCCTGGTTGGGAATCGAACCCACAACCTACAGCGCAGAAGGCACCAACTGAGCTATGAGGCGTGTATTTGGCATGGATATAGTGTTTTATACGATAAGCTCTTGACCTCGAAGTTCATCTGGGCGTTAGTTGGGCGAGGGTTCTACGATGCAGCAAGCTTTCCCAGAAGCTGGAACTCCCGCGCACTGACGCAACACAGAACGCTTGATGTCGAACTTCAGTTGGAGGGTTATCGCAAGCCAGGTGGACCTTTACAGATCCTAGCAATATTCTCCATAACAATCATTTGAAAAAAATGTTGTGTTCCGGGATTTGGAGATAAGATAGCCAGTTCCCATCATATGGGAACTGATTTGAGGGATAAAAAGTAGACTGGTTGTTAATGCTGGTCTGAGGCAACATATATGCGAAGTTTCAGCAAACTTTCGCGTTTTATAATATTACTGAGATAATAGAGTGCAATGTAATTTGTTTAATTTATTGGAAAATAAACAGCTATTTTATGTAAGAAAGATTACAGTGATAATAACAGAAAGCTAATTATAGATTTTCACGTATAGTAACAATATAACTAACAATAATGTGAACATAAGTATACAAAAACTCACTTGACAATGACATGGAATTATGTATACGTATAAACTATGTAGGTACGTAAAGTTAATATAGGTAAACCTAAGCTACTACGTCACTATTAAAGTAACTTCTGGTCAGTCGCTGTCTGGCTGAATTTACGATTGTACAGAATATATCTAAGTCTAAATCAGGGTGCCTGCAACACTTATTGAATAGTACATGGAATTATGTATACGTATAAACTATGTAGGTACGTAAAGTTAATATAGATAAACCTAAGCTACTACGTCACTATTAAAGTAACTTCTGGTCAGTCGCTGTCTGGCTGAATTTACGATTGTACAGAATAGATCTAAGTCTAAATCAGGGTGCCTGCAACACTTATTGAATAGTACATGGAATTATGTATACGTATAAACTATGTAGGTACGTAAAGTTAATATAGGTAAACCTAAGCTACTACGTCACTATTAAAGTAACTTCTGGTCAGTCGCTGTCTGGCTGAATTTACGATTGTACAGAATAGATCTAAGTCTAAATCAGGGTGCCTGCAACACTTATTGAATAGTACATGGAATTATGTATACGTATAAACTATGTAGGTACGTAAAGTTAATATAGGTAAACCTAAGCTACTACGTCACTATTAAAGTAACTTCTGGTCAGTCGCTGTCTGGCTGAATTTACGATTGTACAGAATAGATCTAAGTCTAAATCAGGGTGCCTGCAACACTTATTGAATAGTACATGGAATTATGTATACGTATAAACTATGTAGGTACGTAAAGTTAATATAGGTAAACCTAAGCTACTACGTCACTATTAAAGTAACTTCTGGTCAGTCGCTGTCTGGCTGAATTTACGATTGTACAGAATAGATCTAAGTCTAAATCAGGGTGCCTGCAACACTTATTGAATAGTACATGGAATTATGTATACGTATAAACTATGTAGGTACGTAAAGTTAATATAGATAAACCTAAGCTACTACGTCACTATTAAAGTAACTTCTGGTCAGTCGCTGTCTGGCTGAATTTACGATTGTACAGAATAGATCTAAGTCTAAATCAGGGTGCCTACAACACTTATTGAATAGTACGCAAGTTCGCCATAAAAATGCATTTTGTCTGTAGTTTGTGTTTTACATATATCGCTGACTGGAGTACCATTTGTACGGAGACTTGATTTATATTGTATTTTACACTGGACTATTTATTCTAAGATCTATGTTTTTTTTAATATTTTTATTATCTTTAAGTATTTGTGAACTTATTGAGTGAAATATTTATATTTTTGACTTTTCCCAGTGTACATTATTGTATCAAAACGGAATAAATGACTTTTGAATTTGAATTTGCAGGTCTGTCGGTGGGCGACATCGAGTCTGAATGGACGGGCTCGGACCAGTCGCTGTTTAGGGCTCTGCACAAGGTGTTCCCCTCCAACTACTGCGGGATCGCGCAACTCATGTTGTCCAAGAACTGTCAACAGGTACCCTACTGACACAACTCATGCTATAGAACTGACAAAAGGTTTTTTTATACAACATGGAGATGGAACATGCATGCACTTGCCTTACTGCGTTGGTCATGTCCATAAAGAACATACCTACGCTGCACTGCATTGCCATATTCTTGAGACACAAAGGTTAAATCCCGTATGTGCCCGCAATTTCACCGGCAATGCTGCTTGGCGGTAGAAAAAGGTTTGGTGGTAGTATTTCCCCGGACTAGCCCAGTCACAAGCTATCGCTCGTATCTCTGACTCTGCAAATTCTCACACCATTGCACTCCCGACGACGACGACGCCTATTTATATTTATAGAGTGTGTTTGTGGTGCAATTAAGATGACTTGAATGAACCGAATACATACTTCATAGATATACTATGAAGTATGTATTCGGTTTATTCAAGTCGATGTGTATGACACGTGTGAGATGTTTTTTAGTTAATTGTAGCATCTATATACATCGTGGTATAAAAGTGAAATTGCATTATATTTATCAGCTTATCAATAAAGAACTATCAAAGTAATAACAGCTTCAGTCGCTTCAGGAAAATATAACCATTGAATATCAAAAATATTGTTTTTTTATCTTTAAATGTTGTTACTGTCCCGAATTTAACTTTCATAAACACGCGGTGTCTTTTGAAGCAAACATATCCACATAAATGTACTTCTAAAGTAGGTAGATCACAGTAAACTAATAGAAATATATCTGAACTACCTTTATATAAAGAACTCTTCACTCAGATAGCCTGACTACAATGGATTGTATTCATAAAATTTTTAAACTGTATATTTCACGAACTACATTTATATACCATGTATTACCGTTGCCGACGATACACTGCAACCTCCTTGTGAGGTCACGATTAGAAACATTCGGTATATTTCACGTTTTCAAAATGATCTAAGAAAGCCTACTTAAGATAAAAGCATACTAGTTGTTTGTGATTTACTGGCATTTTTTTATTTTTTTTTATTGTATGGCGGTGAACCTCTTGGCCTTCATCTCACCTGGTTGTAAGTTGACATAAGTTCGAAGGTGGAGGCTCACTTCAACCGGAATCCTCAACTAATTGAGGAACTGGCTATCCCTAGAAATGCCGTAACACAACATTTTTAATTGTTGTTATGGCGACTGAATTAGGTAAGATGGGGATAGCTAGCCATGCGGACTTAAACAAAGTCTTACCACCAACCAAACTAAGCACAATACTCCCCCTGGGGATCGAACCCGGGACCTCTGGATCAGAAATCGGAGGGTTGAACCACTAGACCAAAGAGACGGTTACATTTGTGCAACAATCACGTTTGCTATACGCTCACTGACTACTTAATAACTATACCAGTGCGCCTACGACACAATGGGTCATTAGGATCCTTATCATGTATTCTTATGGTGAATAAGAATACATCATAAGGAATACATTACGTTTTAGGCGTCTCTATTGTGCTTCCGAATCTCGGAGAGGTGGTTGAAAGGTACCTTTGATGGCCTGATGTGATTTCGTTTCACAGAAAAAATACCCGTAATATGGATTTGAAATTTAACATTATGATAGAAATAATGAGGGGTGGAGGAAAATCTGGCCTATTACCCAAGTCTGTTTCATTTTAGTTTCAATCAAAATACCGGCTTTTCTTCTGAACTATTTTTCTGATTCATTGGGAAGTCAAAGAAAAGCCGCTATATTCATTGAAAACGATTGAAACACATGAAAACAAATTATGTGTATCACAAAATCCACGACTACGTGTTAAGTGTGATAATGGTAAACTATTTTGACCTCAAAAAGAACGAGTAGCTTGTGTGCTTATCACAAAAAAACTATTTAATGCAATGCGCTTTGAATATGATGCTGAGGCTTCCCAAGTTCTACAGTGCGCCAGGGATGTTAACCGAAGTGGGGGTATATTGTTTCTCCATCACCATGCAAAGGCACTTCCTTACAAATAATACACAATTAATACACTTCCTTAGTGGCTAGCACCAACGGTATACTTCCAAACGTAAACGGCATTATCTAGTAGACAGGCATATGCTCTACAGTAGATTACTTCGGATTGTAATTTGAATAGGCCTGACCTACTATTTACTTAAAAGATTCATTGTTATTTTGTTAGCAGTTTTACTTTTTATTTTATAAACATAGTTATGAGTTATTATTATAATCTTAAATTTTTTAGGGCTCATAAAAATTGTATTTATGTATTTTTAAGTAGGTACCTACCTAATTAAAAAAAAAAATAGAAATATAGTGGAGATATACTCGCGTGTTATGTAAGTGGAAAGTAGAGAAATAAGAGCTGGACACACCTTAAATACAGGTAGATATTGACTTTCCAAATCGTGGTCGACATGGATAGTTGAACAGCTCAATTTCGATTATTGTACTTGTTTAGTTGTTAACTTACGAAAAGTCATAAAACATTCTGTGAATCATCTATTTCATTCTAAAGTGATTCCAAAATAGGTTCCTAATACAAGAACGTATATGGAAACTGAAGTAGAGTAAAGGTGTAGAATCATCTATTTCATTCTAAAGTGATTATAAACTAGGTTCCTAATACAAGAACGTTTTTGGAAACTGAAGTAGATAAAAGTGTAGAATCATCTATTTCATGCTAAAGTGATTCCAAACCAGGTTCCTAATACAAGAACGTTTATGGAAACTGAAGTAGAGTAAAAGTTTAGAATCATCTATGTCATTCTAAAGTGATTATAAACTAGGTTACTAATACAAGAACGTTTATGGAAACTGAAGTAGAGTAAAGGTGTAGAATCATCTATTTCATTCTAAAGTGATTCCAAACCAGGTTCCTAATACAAGAACGTGTATGGAATCTGTTGTAGAGTAAAAGTGTAGAATCATCTCTTTCATTCTAAAGTGATTCCAAACCAGGTTCCTAATACAAGAACGTTTATGGAATCTGTTGTAGAGTAAAAGTGTAGAATCATCTCTTTCATTCTAAAGTGATTATAAACTAGGTTCCTAATACAGTAACATGGAAACTAAAGTAGAGTAAAGGTGCAATGTCTTTGTGTAGGTGTACACATACTGGATCAACACGGGCCAGGAAGAGTGCCGCGTGGAGGCCGAGTTGACCCCGCCGCGCAAGAAGAAGAAGAAGCACCGCCTGTGGTCCGTGCACTGCCGCAAGATACAGCTCAAGAAGGACTCCGCCTCGCATCACGTGTAAGTCGACTACCTATGTAGGTTTTATTATTAACAAGCCTCATAGTAGTAACTCTGAGTGTGGGTTCGATTCCCAGGACAGACATTCGTGTGATGAATATAGATGTTTGGTCTGTGTCTGGGTGTATTAGTACGTATATATTTACAAAAAAAAGTGTATGATTATTCTACCCGTAATCTAGTTCCCATATCACAAGCTATGCTTACATATTATGCTATGCTTAGTTCCGGGCTAGATGGCGCTGTGTGAAATTTATTTATCTAATGTCATGGAATAAAAATATTTATATCTGCTAATTAATTTGCTCATTGCTCTGATTGCTTCAAAATTCAAAATGTTAGCCTAAACGAGTCTCCGATCCATATAAGTAAAAACGGAAACAAAAACACATATCTGTAAAACCTCTAATCAACACGCAACACGCCACGTTGACGTGGCTTAATAGTATTCGAGTTGTTAAAACAACTCTAAAAATGAAATGGATTATATGTACTTTTTGATGAATCTACATACAATAATATATAAATTAAATAAGGAAACAAAAATATATGCGTTATTTTAAAAGGTTAAATATGTTGATTCTGAAATGATTCAGTTGAGAGGATAAAAGGTCATAATTATCCTCTTCTAAGCTGGTTGGAATATTTACATATTTATGAATAAGCTAAAAATAGAGAAAGGCTTACCCTTAGTTGGATGGTAGGGAATTTCTTTACTTGGTCTAGTTTCATGTAACGAAAAAAAGGATTTGCGCGAGAGCATCCATTTCACTCACTCATGCGCGGAACTACATCGAGCCGTCCCTCATGCACGATTCGCCAGCGTAAACATCATCTTCACAAGTTCACATTGAAGTGGCTTTAGTATTTTAGTTATTTTAACCGAAAACTCTGGTATTCTTGCGTATTTTTCACCAGTACAGTGACAGTCCAAAGAAAGGCAAATACAAGCAAACGAATTCCACTCATTCGTTCTCGTGTTCGTGTTCTGAACCCATGTTCAGGACTAAAGACATCACCTTAAATATTAGCGGGCGACCACGACTATGTAACCGCCTCTGTGGTCTAGTGATTCAACCCACCGATTTCAGATCCAGAGGTCCCGGGTTCGATATACACAGGTTCGAGTACAATATATTGTGCTTGGTTTGGTTGGTGGTAGGACTTTGCCTGGCTAGCTACCACCATCTTACCTAATTCTGTCGCCATAATAACAATTCAAAAAAAATTTTGTGTTCCGGCATTTAGAGGTAAGATAGCCAGTTCCTCAGTTTGTTGAGGATTCAGAGTGAAGTGCGCCTTCACCTTCGGCCTTATCTCAACTTGTAACCTGGTAAGATTAAAGTCAAACGCTTCCCCGTCGTACAAAAAAAAAAACTTTTTTATTTAAGAGAATAATGGTGTAATTGTGTAAGTACATAAGGACTACCTCAGTATCTGAATAAATAACAATTTTATTTTATTTTAATTCTTTATTGTACACACAAACACATATTTTTAACTAATCAAACAGCAAAATTATGCACATAGGTGAGTTTACCCTAATAGAGTTTCAATACATCGTTTACTTAATCCATCTGTTCGCTCCCTATCCCTATAGATGATACAGATGAATCAGGTCACATTTAAATGATTGTTCTAAACAAATATAGATAAGTGTACAAAAATGCTACACCCTAACTGGGTCACATAATTAATTGTAGTACAGTGTTAGAATAAGATATTCCATTGTTAAGACTATGTGATTATGTATGCATGAAATAAATGAATATGAATAGGTAGTAACGAGTGTGTACACACAGGTACAACTACTCCCCCTGCGAGCATCCGAACCAGCCGTGCGATAACATGTGCCCGTGTCTTCAGTCGCAGAACTTCTGTGAGAAGTTTTGTCAGTGCAGCCACGATTGTGAGTATCTTGTTGCTTTGTCTTATTTGTCTGAGTAGATTTGTTCCGAGTGAAATTTTGAAAAAAAAAATGTTTTTGTTCTTAGTAGTAGCTTAACTTACGCATAGTCTGAACGTATAACCCCTAAATTCATAAAGGTGTATTTATAAATTTTCAATATTGAAAGGGTTCCAACAACTTTGGACACACAGTCATCCTACATTTTTTTATAATAAAACAAAGAACTCATAAACTCACTTTACCAGAAAAAACTATAAACAACATAGATTAATGCAAAACTTTTTTTTTTTAATCGAACACATAACTCCTATCATGTTTATTGATAACTCTCACGGTTTCAGACTTGCCCGCAGTGGCCCTGGAAAAAAACTCAATCTCTCTATGAATCTCTCGGGATTCATAGAGAGATTGAGTTTTTTTCCTCACAGCTCAGTTGGTAGTAGCTCTGAGCTGTATTTGTGGGATTAATTGCCACCCGGGACAAACATTTGTATGATGTATATATATTGTACATAGATGCTTGCTCTGTTGGTGTTAGATACCTCTAGTTAGGGGCCAGGTGGCATCGTGTAAATTTTCTAGTAATAGTATATATATATTTGTATAGTGTTTTTAAAATTATCGCGATTATTATACAAAATTAAAAACAAAAACGGCCGCAAGTCTACCCGTGACTACGGCCGTTGTAACACGGTCGAAACTGTCGGGAATATAAAAAGGTACGCGATGAAGACCCGTTTTTGTTATTAATCATATTTATATAGTGTATCTGTAACATCTCCCAGGCCTACAGTGGAAATAACTTTAAATTAAAACTGTGTATTATAGGTTCTTACTATGAATTTTCCAGGTCAAAACCGGTTCCCCGGCTGTCGTTGCAAGGCTCAGTGCAACACGAAGCAGTGTCCTTGCTACCTCGGCGTCAGAGAGTGCGACCCGGATCTGTGCTCGGCGTGCGGGGCCGACGCGCCGCTCGGAGCCGTCACCAACCACACGCAGTGCCGGAACATATCCGTGCAAAGGTAATCTTACGAGCCCGTTTATTCAGCACCAAACTTACCAACCTCATAGCTCAGTTGGTAGTAACTCTGCCTTCTGCGCTGTAGGCTGTGGGTTCGATTCCCACCCAGGACAAACATTTGTGTGATGGATGTTGATGTTTGCCATTTCGAAATGAAAATGGTACTACGTTTGTATGGGATATAGACTACTGGGCCTGGGTGTCACTGAGGGATCAAATGCTAAAAGAACCGTTTGTCAGTGTGTGAGTAGTAACCGGTAACTACATACAAAATATTATATTTTTAACATGATACCGTTAGGCTGGATGCGTAAGAATCTACTCTATGACAAACAACTATTCTCATTTAAGTGACGAAGAAGTCTTTTTTGAGAATACATTTCTTTTCAACACACTTGCTCATAAAGTGGCTCTACGGTCACCGCAATTAGGCACAGAATGACACCCATAAACAAACTGTGACTTTTTCATTGCTATAACTAAAAAAAACTGATTAATTTTTCCCATAATTTGCCATAGCGAAACATTTTTCACAGCTCGTATTCACTGTTGAAATTATAGTTTTTTATTGTTATTTTATTCACAAGTGTGTTGAAAAACGTCGTATGATACGACGTATGGGGCACGTGTGTATTGATGATTACCGTCCTCGGCTCTCGTAAGACCCTCGCCTACGGTAATCACCAATGAATGAATGAATGAATGAATGAATGAATGAAAAATACTTTATTGCACACCTTAAAAATAAAAACTGGCAAACTTTGAAATAAATGTACATACAATGGGCGGTCTTATCGCTAAGAAGCTATTTCTTCCAGACAACCTTTGGATGGAGTGGATTTCATGGCTAAAGAGGTGGTTGGTAGTGCACATATTAATTAGGGGTCTAGCTTAATTAACTATAAGTATATCATACATTATAAGTAAAGCTATGCTACAAATATACACACTACTTATATAAATATAAATACATATTATAGACTATGTACTTACATACAAATATAATACACAAATATAAATATATATATATTTACTTAGATGGATGATAATTATAATAAATGTTCCAGAAGTACCATGATATATCATCAATATGAATATTCATTACAATACAAAGCTTGAATTTTTAAGCTCATATATCTCTATATATAAATGTGTAAATTAAAATAGCATAACCGAACGCCAAACTCATGTATTACCGCAATTAACCAAAATCGGGTGAGCCGAATTTACAACTGAATAGACAAATCATTTTATTTGCAGTATATAGTATTGTTCCATTTATAAAAGCGAGATAATTGATCATTATCAAACCGGGATAAAACGTTAACAGCTCGTGGGATAGCCACAGCCGAGACAACACCGCTGGGTTTCGTCTATGGAAATAGAAAACACTTTACCAATGTTACACACTAGTACCATAATGTGCTATTAAACGTATAATCGCAGAGGTCTCCACAAACACCTGTTGCTGGCGCCGTCTGACGTCGCGGGCTGGGGCATCTTCCTGAAGGAGGCTGCGCACAAGAACGAGTTCATCTCGGAGTACTGCGGGGAGATCATCTCGCAGGTACACTGGACACCAGTTCTTTTTACTGTACGCTTGTGGCGCTTGGCGTTCATCTCATCTGGTTTCAAGCTACGATAAGGCCGGAGGAAGCGCAGTCCACCCGGAATGTTCAACAGTTCGGAAATCGCTATCCGGAACATAATAATTTAGAATTTACAAATGGTATTGTGACACAAAAATTCACAACCCGCGACGGGACCGAACCCGCATCCTTTCCTAAAGCCGGAAACGCTCTAACCAACTGAGCGACGAGGGTAACGCAGATTTCATTTTTTTTTTATTTAGAATTGTTGTTCTGGTGACACACTCTGGTAAGAGTCCTACCAACAAACAAATAAACCGAACACAATAAAGTATCTCCAGTCCACTGGGATCAAACCCGGGACCTCTTCTATAGAGGTACATCTCATAATCTTCCTGTTCTTATCCCACTCTATGCAGCGTCGGCACAACATATTCTATTCAATTTATCCTGTTCTTATGATATTGCATGTTGTTTAAGACCAGCCGTATTTTTTTTATACAACTAGGAGACGGCACAAGTAAGTAGCGCACCTGGTGCTACGTGCTTCTCTTGCCTATAACAATGCCTTACTGCATAGGTCACATTCACAAAGAACATGGCCTACACGGCACTGCATTGCGCCCGTCAACTTGAGGCATAAAGGTGTCAAGCCTCGCGTGACCGTAATTTCACCGGCAACCATACCCTTCAAACCGTAACACAGCAATGCTGCTTGGCGGCTGAAATAAGTATGGTGGTAGTAATTATCTTAACGAGCTCTTTCACAAGGGGCTTCTACTATTCTTCTCCGCCTGCCTGACGATTAAATATATTTTTTGTTAGTTTTTATTGTTATTGTAATTTGTTCCAGGACGAGGCCGATCGTCGCGGGAAGGTTTACGACAAGTACATGTGCTCGTTTCTCTTCAATCTCAACAATGGTATGACACACACCCTTTAGAAAATAGAAAATACATTTTTCAAGTTTAACGAAATAAAGTATTCTTTTACAAAATAAGTTTTTTGTCCCATCCGACCCCATACAAATTGCAAGGTGTATGGGAGACCCCACGTGGGGTCAGAGTCATGGGGTCCGTTAGTAAATAATCAAATTTTTGTCGTGACGCGACCATCACGAATCGCGTAGTATTCACGTAATACGCTTAGAATCGACTCCTCCAACTCAGCCTGCGGATGTCGATAAAGTCGACTCGAGGATCTCGCCAAAAGAAGGGCAACAGCTGTTACCGTTATGTGTTTCATTTATTTTTAAGTACCTACCTACGTTCTTAATTTTCTTCTTAGTTTTTTACCATAAAATATGTTTGTACTTACCTACTATGTTTTTATCGTTTTGTGATGTTGTGTAGTGTGCTATATTAAGTGAATAAATGTTATCTATCTATCTATACATGCTTTTTTCCTTACAATTTGTTGAAAACGTCTTTCATTCTACAATTTGTACATTTACATACGAAACGTTCGCCCTTGTTCCTTCCAGATTTCGTAGTAGACGCGACGCGCAAGGGCAACAAGATCCGGTTCGCGAATCACTCCATCAACCCCAACTGCTACGCCAAGGTACTCTTACTCTGTTCTACTCTACTCCTACTCTATTCAAGAAGAGATATAGACAACATTTTTCACTATAAACACAATAAAGCACAACATTTAGACCGAAAAGAGAAAAAAAAAATCATTTGCATTGGGTAAGCTATTTCATTAGGTAGTGCGATGGAGCGAGCTTTTTTTAGAAGTAAATAGTTATTACGACTCACTTCGAGATGATTGAATATTTTCTGATAACCACAAAAAAAACAATTCAGACAGATAGTAACCTGAGGAAGAACATAGGCTTCTTTGATCTGGGTACCTACACTCGAGAGCATAGAAATCGCACTCCCCAACCCCTTCATTTTACTAAGATCATAAATTATTTTTTTTATAAATTTTGGTTGCAAATTTTATTTTAAAGTAAATATAAACTCTTTGGAAAAAAATGGAACCGACTTCACCACTAAAAACTTACAAATAACTCTTAGGGTAAGTTCATATAATTTGTAGGCGGTGCCATACAATAAACATGTTGTTGTGCTTGGCAATTCGGCACCAACTTCAAATTCCACGAATACCAATACCACGATGTCTCCGAAACACTATTTAAGAGTCGTGTGAGGGTGCAATAATACGTTATTATGATGTATGAAAAGATATTTTCCAAATTGGTTGAGTAATAACGGAGTTCTGTTCCTGCCAAGCGTGAGGAAAAGTGGCAAAACCCTCCATTGTTTTCTTTAGCATTGGGGGAGGCCCATGTCCTATACAGTTGACTTTTATAGGCTGTAATGATAATGATGATGATGATACATGTCTGTATACATGTATTTATAGCCAGAATGCGTCAAAGTCAATTCCACTTACTACTACGTATCATCATTATTGAGATCAACAACATGCCAAGCATGGTGATTATGGCAAAACTCTGATGATGATGATGATGAAAAATTTTTGGGTCATTCTATTGTTTTATTGCTACTGTAATCATTTTGAGGGTCATTAGGTGTTTATAGAATGCTTACGGTGTGGACTTTAATTTAACATTAATGATATTTGCAACCATCATTTAATAAATAAATAGAAACGCTAGTTTTTTTATAAGTTGTAGGTGCCGCTTAAAAGGCGAGGCGACGGCTACATACAATTATAAATAATATTAACGGGATTTTTACCATGATCCATGAGTTATCCGGTATTTGTACAGTGATCTTAGCGCATGCTAGACGCAGGTCTAGTGTTTATAGCCATGATAGTTTCAAAAGCTATATACTATACAAAACAATTTTAGAATTAATTTAATAATAACTTGAAATTAAATAATGTAGTCGAATAAACAGCTATTTCTATTTATTAGGTAATGATGGTAAATGGGGACCACCGCATCGGTATCTTCGCGAAGCGCGCCATCCAGCCGGGAGAGGAGCTGTTCTTTGACTACAGGTATCTTCCTATTACAGCGATCATCCATCACTACAGGGTTGTAGTCTGACGTGACTACAACCCTGTAGTGTCTAGTTGGCCGAAGAGCACGGTGATGTTACATCGATTTGTCTCACCAGTTCAATTACAAGCCCGTTGCACACGTGTCACAATGCCGTGGCGGTGACTTTAGTAGATTTTACCTGTACATATGCAGTTCAGCAAACGTGAATGTCTAAATCAAGTGAAAATTAGTATATATTTTGCGAAATGAACGATAAACTACGTTTGTACGGGAGAGTGGTGCTACTGGGCCTTCTGAAGAATCGACACCTCATTTTCATCCCGCGGATATTATAAAATCCGACTGTTGAGGCTTTATTAGTGTTGAGTTTCTTATTCGAGCTTGGGAACATCATTTTTGATATCCTACAGTCCTTCCTTTGGTCCCAAAACTTTTTGAGCGCCATATCAGTGTTGTTTCAGTCTTTTCTTCATTTCCATCATTATTGGTCTTGTTAGGCTTAGGTCGCGGTCACTTGGTGCAAGATTTGCTCCCGCTCTGGCTAACATGTCTGCTTTATTGTTTCTTGGGCACATGCCGTGGCTCTTAGTCCGTTGGAAGGTCACCTTATGCTCTGCAACGAGTTTCTTTAGCGCTGAACACTGTACTACCGTCGCCGACTTTGTCTCCGGTCCGCGAAGTGCGTTCATGACTGCCGCACTGTCGGTTGTGAATATAAATTCTTTTCCCATGTTTGAGTTTGAAGCAGACAGTGCAGACTTAATTAATTCCTGTATGTCTTTTGCTGCTAGTGCGAGCCCTGTGGTCTCTGCTTGAAGAGCCGTAGGCGTGTCGTTGAAAGGACTTTGGAACTTTGAGAGTCCTGCTTCAGGGCAGTGGTACCCGCAGCCTGCTCCATTTTAGTTTCTCGCCCAGTCGGTGTAAATGTTATAGGTTGTCCCATATACAGGGCTTGGGAGTTTCCGTTCTTGTGCTGCGACTGAGTAGTTTTTATTTGTGGCCACCCTGTCCGTGCCATACTTGGCTTCCGGAATAATATTGTTTTTTTTTTACTTGTGGATCTAATTCATATGGCTGAGTGACGCCCCACTTAGTCATTATGATCCTGGCAGGACTGTAGTTTGCAATGTGACCTTCAATTTAAATCATAAATCTTTTATTTCAGTTCAAGCTGAATAACTTGAACTAACCTACATAAAATATTTCCCAATAGTAATTAATGAATTACTTAGCTTTAGAATTGCTATGCTTCTCCTAATAATTCACCAAAATGATTGTACCTACATTGTGCTCATGAGTTTTCCATAACTGTGATTCAATTCTATTGATATCAAGTGATTCAATTACAATGTGATTATGGCCCGATTATGTGTGATTATGAAATCATGGAGAAAGAAAATGTGTTTTGTGTGAGGAGTAGATGAGGGAGTTGTGCATGTACGGGTAAGTAGTGGTGTGTAGATAGCGGTATGTAAGATAGATAAATATAATGTTGTTACATTCATAACATAGGCATGTCTGTAGTTTACTTCATTCCTTCAATATTTAAGTTATTCCGTAGGTGTTTACAAATGTATATTCGTTTTTATTTAGAGCTAATGTATGTTAGTCTACACAAGTCTGAACAGATACCATATCCTTTGTTTTATTACCTACTCCATATCTAATTTAGATAATGAACAACAGTTTGTGTATTCCGAAATTTCGTAGTGGATCATTAAAATAAAATATAGGGAAGCCGAGATGCGGTTTAAAACATTGTACAGACAGGGATATAATTGTCTTTACAACCAAAAAAAAAAAAGTATACATACCAAGGTTTCTAACCGGTTTAATAGGAGAATGTCAAAATCTCAGGGACTGATATGGGGTTTTTAGTTTTTACATTATGTCCGATTAATGCCTTATCATTTCAGTTTTTTTTTATTTAACATTACAACATGCTATGAGAAAGTTTGGTGTGAATGGTTGTTACTTTTCATTTCACGCCAAACTTACTGAAAGGAATAATAGAAAATTTGTAGCATCTACCCATGGCAATTTTTTATTTTTTAAGACAACATGTAATTAATTACTGCATTTTTAAAGATTTTCATTGTTCACATATTTTATGACGATCTTAATCTCGAAATAGAATTTTTTTGCTTGTTTAACTTAACTGCCTTCTACCCACTACTGGCAAGTTTTTTTACAGGGTATTGTGTGGGTGGGCTGGGTTGTAATGTTAATTCATTCCAAAAAACTAGAACTTTTTTTAAATGCAGTACTATTTTTTTTTTAATCAAGCCCTTATATCATATCATCACTTTTCGATAATTCTCAAGGCTTCGGACTTCGCCTAAGTGGCCCTGAAAAAAACTCTCCACACAAAAAAAAAATCTTCACTATGTGCAGAAATATTGGAAATGAATAAAATTGCTGTAGTTATGCCAGCTTCTTTTCTCTCCCTGTATACCACTTCCATTATGAGCAGAAACATTGGAAATGAATAAAATTGCTGTAGTTATGCCAGCTTCTTTTCTCTCCCTGTATATCACTTCCATTATGCGCAGAAACATTGGAAATGAATAAAATTGCTGTAGTTATGCCAGCTTCTTTTCTCTCCCTGTATATCACTTCCATTATGCGCAGAAACATTGGAAATGAATAAAATTGCTGTAGTTATGCCAGCTTCTTTTCTCTCCCTGTATATCAATTCCATTATGCGCAGAAACATTGGAAATGAATAAAATTGCTGTAGTTATGCCAGCTTCTTTTCTCTCCCTGTATATCACTTCCATTATGCGCAGAAACATTGGAAATGAATAAAATTGCTGTAGTTATGCCAGCTTCTTTTCTCTCCCTGTATATCACTTCCATTATGCGCAGAAACATTGGAAATGAATAAAATTGCTGTAGTTATGCCAGCTTCTTTTCTCTCCCTGTATACCACTTCTATTATGCGCAGAAACATTGGAAATGAATAAAATTGCTGTAGTTATGCCAGCTTCTTTTCTCTCCCTGTATATCACTTCCATTATGCGCAGAAACATTGGAAATGAATAAAATTGCTGTAGTTATGCCAGCTTCTTTTCTCTCCCTGTATACCACTTCCATTATGCGCAGAAACATTGGAAATGAATAAAATTGCTGTAGTTATGCCAGCTTCTTTTCTCTCCCTGTATATCACTTCCATTATGCGCAGAAACATTGGAAATGAATAAAATTGCTGTAGTTATGCCAGCTTCTTTTCTCTCCCTGTATATCAATTCCATTATGCGCAGAAACATTGGAAATGAATAAAATTGCTGTAGTTATGCCAGCTTCTTTTCTCTCCCTGTATACTACTTCCACTATGCGCAGAAACATTGGAAATGAATAAAATTGCTGTAGTTATGCCAGCTTCTTTGCACAGATAGAATAAGCTGAGTGCTGATTCTACCTGGATAACACACCAGCGAAGCTGTGAGCAGAAGCTAGTGTTAAATATGAAAGTACCTTCAGAAAAAGAAAGGTTCAAGTTCGTAGCCAACTGCATGCAGCTGCGGCAGGCGACAGCGATAAGTGACAATACTGGTTTAAGTCTTACCTCTCAGGACGCCTGCAGAGTGGACACATAAGATCCATGCATCCAAATCTTTAAATATTTTTAAGATTAAAGTATAAGAGTATTTTCTGTCATTGTAGTTTGTTATCTATAGCTTAACATAATTTATGTAATCATCCATATTAATATGTGAATATTCATTATTATTCGGTTTATTTATATGCGTAGAATATGTAAAAATATATTTTATAAATAAATATGTATAAAACATTGTATTTATATATATTAATTTAGCATTATATTTATATATTTAGTTGGTATTAAACATATACATAACATATACTTTTGATTTTGTATGTTATGTATATTTCATGTGTCCATTAAAATTTTACTTTAGTTCAACTGTATCACTTCTCTCTCTCTCTCTCTCTCTCTTTCAAAGGTTTGCTGGTAGAAAACTCTTTAAGGGTTAAGCTCGCATCTGTACCTTTGACATGTATAAATCATATTTATGTGTACAATTAAGAATTACAAAACCCTGGTTCCTAAACATTGTCTTGTGTAATGTATTGTTTTTATGAAACTGTGGCGCTGTCACCTGCTACTGCTTTCTGCAGTCGGCTACAAACTTATACCTTCTCAGTCATTTTAGTATTTTATAGATAGATTAAATGATTTGTGTGTTTACAGATATGGACCAACCGAACAACTGAAGTTTGTCGGCATTGAGAGGGAAATGGAATTCTTATGAGAGCAACCCAAATAGTGTGCTGTACAGCCCTCACAGACACACAAACCTAAATCCAGTGTTTCAAGGCCTTATTTGGCATTGCTAACTATTGAATAGGCGATTGATGCGTATTTCGTATAATATTTTTCTCTATGGTCATTGACTATAATAGCCACTGCCACTGAATGTACTTCTAATTATAATTAAGTAGCAATAAGTTTGAACTTATTTCATGTAGAAATTACACTGCCACTTGTGCTTTTAGTTATAAGTGTGTTGAATAATGAAAGGTGTTTTATAACTTGTTAAATAGCTTGAAGTGTAAATTACATTTTTGAAATGATTACTTAGTATATATGATAACTGCTCTCTGATTACGAGCAGCGACCATTCATTCGATTTTTGGATGCAAAACAGTTTTTATATTGTATAAAATTTGAAATAAATAGGTACTTTTAAATAGCTTTCGTATGGAATACAAGTGATGAATACATTAACTACTTTCGAAAACTGTTCTTCTTTTACTTTTTCCATTGTATGCTATGTTTAGAGGGATAATACAATATACTCAATAGAGTTTATTAAATTCTTGGTACAAATTAAAGAATGTACATTTTTTACAATATTATACAGAACTATAAAACATTTGTACTAACTGTTATGTACTGTGTAACTCAACATAGATGCAACAAACTAAATATCTCAGAAATCCAACAGAAACACTTGCTTATATCTTCTTTAGGTAGTTTTACCATCACTCTTATGCCTATGTTTCCCTTCATTTCAGACTAATGTCAGACCAACTAAGTCTTGAATGGTCAACACATACAATACTTGACTAATCACAGGAGCCATCAAGCCAACCATCTTTCCACCTCTCATGGACTTTACTGCAGTCAAACAGAGGCTTGTCCAGTTTCAAGTTAACCGTGTTGTGCCTCTCACACAACCATTTAGCCAGCTCGTCTTTTGATGTAGTCTTTGGTGGGTTCTGTTGTATGCTGGAAACAAATAATTTTCTCATTATATTTGTACATGGTTTACCAACTTTTGAGATTCAATTTGATTGTGACAGACTTACAGTGATAGATAATGTATATTACCAAGAAGTATTAACCCATGTCAATTACCCACACTTAGAGCTGAAATGAGATCTGTTTTAAATGTGTGTTGAAAAACTATTATTTGGGACTTTGAGAGTGGAGCAACAATTATCTAACAAGTTGGTTATTGATTTGAACCACAACCACTAAAATTTTATATGAGGCTTATCAAATACTTACTCCTCTTGAAAGTCAAGTGCACAAGGCTCACAGGGGTAGAACTGTGCAAATATGTTGAAGAACTGTGACATATCATCAGACTGTTTCTTACTAGGCTTGTCAGGGAAGTATGCCGCCAATGAGTGTAGGAATCCCCATGTTGATCTACCGATTTCTTCCTTGTCTAGTGGACAGTCTTTCGTCTTTTGAGGTTGCTGAAATAAAACATTAAAATGATGATATAGAGATACCAAGTAAATATCACCTGGTGCTAATGCTGATGTAGGTATGAGAAAATCTAGAATTATATGAACGAGAAAATTAAGCATATAACCTTACCGGTTTGTTTGGCGATGCCAGTACCGATTTGTTCTGGCTCTTGGCCCACGATTTGAAATCTGTACACGCTCTACAGGGCTTTTCTTCTTCTTCTCCACCGTGTGAAGGAGGCATTGCTAATTATTATCACAAATAAGTCCATGAAATGCGAGATCACTCTTGTGTAATAACGGAATGCATTACGCAGCAAATAACATATCTAATGTAAGTATAAATCGCAGACACAGGACAGTATTTATTAGTACAGTAATTGTATCAAATATAATTAAAAATATCAGCAAACCGGCCAAATAATAAAGTACAATTTTCCACTTTGTCGTGATCTTTATTATCAGCTGTCGAGTCTACTCGACTCTCCCCTACCTAGTTTGTGTCTGTCAATCTAAATCAAAACTTCAAACTCAAATCATACATAAAGCACGTGACTTTGACACAAGTGATGTGCAAAAGTTTTACGAAAGCTACCCGGTTTTGTTAAGCCCACAGAATCCTGTTAATTTTTCTTCTTTTAGGGCTCCTTATAAAAACTAATATTGTAACCCAAGGTGAAGGAAATGAACGCTGGAATTCTTTACATTGCGTGCGTCTTTGTTTTCGATATAAGTAGGTAAGTTAGACTAAGCTGGCGTAGTAGGGGCAGATTGATGAGATTTTTTTTCAAAAACTAAAATTTAGGAAAGCCGTAAAAACATAATAAAAATTATTCAAATGCATCCTGTGTTTATCAAAGAATCTTCATTATGAATAATTTCAGCTTTAACATTAAAGGTAAAATAGTTGTAAGGGCTTTTTAGAAGTCGGTCTTCGTATCAATCTGCCCCATGTACGGGGCACATTGATATTGACTATTAGATGTGCCTATATTATGCAAATTTTACTAAATATTAACTAAAAAGAAACAAAATGTTCATTGATCTATTTAGAGTTTTTATTAAAGTTATAATCACAGCGGCGATTGGTAGAAACAATGACTTTATGACTTTTTTTTTTACTCTAGATATTTATTTCTTTTATATATATATATATATATATATTATATATATATATATAGATATTTATTTTTTTTACTCTAGATATTTATTTCTTTATTTATCTTATTAACTAATTATTCATGCCCAGCACTCTTGTTATCGTCCCAAGAACTAGGACAATGGCGTTCTCTTCTTTTTTGCGTATAGTAGTATAGTAGTGAAGTGGTCGCACTTGTGAAAATGTGAGGCCGTGACCTATGTGAGGGGACATTGATACGTATAAAAGTGCCCCCAATACCGTTGTATCAATTTTCCCCAAATCGTATATTTTTATATAAAATACCCGCAATTTTAAATTATGAAAAATATTTTTTAACTCTGACTTTCTATCAAATTAAGAATATATTTACTTACAATTTCAAAAAATACATAACAACATCTAATACATTTTACGGGTAAATAAACATCCGAAAAAAATAACTAAATTTTAGTTTCAATGGCTCAAAACATGTTTTACTTCACCAAAAGCGAAGCAGTTACAGGCTAGGGGTCGTAATCAAGTACAGTGATTGGTTGAACCGGCACCTATGTATGTGTGTGTCGACAAGCTGCGTTCAGTTTTAATTTTATTGCAACTGCATCTATGTGCCCCGTGTCATCAATCTACCCCTACTCCGCCTTGGTATCTTGATTATGCTTGATTAAATTTGCGACTATCCGCATTCAATCCCTTGACATGCATTACAAAACAAGTGCTTTATGGCGACATTATATGCAGTGTGAAAATCGTTTGAATGAGCGAAGCGAACGTAGATCTCCGTGGCAAGTAGGGCGATTTGGCATTGTTTGTAAGAGCGTAACTTTCAAATCAATCCAATCTGTTTGAAACTTGGTAGTTAGGGTCAATAGGTTATGCTATGAAGAATTGATGAGAAGCGTAAGAGCTAAATAGATGAAGGGGTTGTAAAGACAGTGGATTCCTAAAGGAGATAAAATTAAATATTTTTACAGGTGTATTGAGTGGGACCCCCCACTCGATACATCTGTAAATTTTCACCCGCCTTCGATATTTCTTAATTCAATAATCATAGGTAATTGTGTATGTTTTTCTGTACGTAAGTTTTAAGGTGTTAATTTGTGATTTTAAATTAACTGTAGGTACTGTCTGATAGTCACATTTATTTTAAATCACCGTCCTAGACCTCGAATCAAAGAATGCGTTTTCGGACCTGCATATTAAATAATTCGCCGCGTGCCACCAAGGCAGCGTGTGATTAGTTTTTTTTAATGTTTCACAATAGTTTTAGAGTGTACACTAAGCCCTGTAGAGTGTAACACTAAGTACACTAATCGATTTATAAGCTTATTTTGCTAGGGAATCACCAAGAATATTCAGTGGATATTCTTGTAAAATTTATTTAATTTCGCCGGAGTTGAGTGGGTAGACTCATACATGTTAAATTTACAAGCCTTTAAATATGACACCCCATTCGTGCTACACGCACTAACAGTGAGTGACTTGAAGGCCTCATCGATGGGGCACGCACACTGAACATTGGAATAAAAATAAGTTTTGCAAAATTAAATGTGATATATTAGCAACATTTTGATATCTTATCAGAAACTTAACATTCAAGTATCAGCTACATTTACTATACATGTTTCAAATTCAAATTAAATTTTGCTGGTATTTTTGCTTATATCCCTGCAAAAGTTTATTTTAATCGGAAGTACCATTTCGAAACGAAGGACAAACTACGAGCGAAAATCAGAGATACTCCTGAGTCTTCTTATATTCTTATTAGTCATCTGTTCCCATGGTACAAGCTATGCTTAGTTCGGGCTTAGATGGCGCTGTGAGCAATGATCCCATAGTATTGATACAATATTTATTTAGAGTTTCCTTCACAGGTCGCCATAATATCTGAAACAAAAGAAATAATATTTTTAACTATGCCCATGGCCACGGCTGTTGTAACAGTTTCTCTGGCATCCGTGGGCACGTGCCGAACGAAAGTTTGGACGTGCCTCTGCCTACCCCGTTGTAGGTGATACTCATAGCATCCACGCTCCGAGTAGTGAATCAGAGGTAAATCAACAAAGCCAAAAAAGTTGTGAGTTTGTGTTTGTACTACGAGTATATAGTGGTCTGAAAGTTGAGTTACCTATGGACCGTTAGTTAACCCGACTACTTCCCTTGTATATACTTAGTTTAATTGTATTTTTTTTTGTGAATAAAAGTATTCCTCTGTTAAATGTACTTACCATCATCAATAAAATAGTTTCTAGAGATAAATTTAAAGTTTACATACATATAAAGATATTCGAGTAGATACTAACACTAGCTCTAGTACGTATAAATATCTGTACGATTATTTTTCTTGGAGATCAATAAATTTCATTACATAAAAAACAATTAGTTTAGTTATTGGTAGGTACTAGGTACTAGTACTCGTATATGGTAGTGACATGAATTACTTAGATAATAAGGTAAGGAGTATAAAAAGCGTGACTCACGTTGCACTATCGTATGGAGCCCGTGTATCTCGGTGGGCAGTTCCTCTCCGCGGTCGCAGCTCCGAGCCAGCAGCGGGTCGAGGGCGAGCGCTCCGAGGAGCGGCACGGCCTCGTCCCGACACATCGCCGCCGCGCCGCCAGTCGTCGCCGGGAATATCTCGCTGGATACCTGACACAAATCATTACAATACTATACAAATGCTTGTTTCATCATCTCAATCTATACAATGTATTATGTAATAAATTAATATGTTTTGTGTGTGTGTGTGTGTGTGTGTGTGTGTGTGTGTGTGTGTGTGTGTGTGTGTGTGTGTGTGTGTGTGTGTGTGTGTATGTGTGTATAGTTAATTCATCTAATATAAGGTCAATTGTATAATTTTGGTGTACAATAAATGTAACTCAGTTTAATAATGAAATTTGACTTTTTGAATTTTGCATAGACCAGTTTGTTTAGACCAGGAATACGATACTTTTATCTGGGTATTTTTATCTGGGTACCAGGTAAACTGGTGAGCTTCCCTTCATTCCCCGATAAAATTTACCCCCATGTAGATGTCCGCGCCCCAAAACGTTCCTTATTTTAAATCAAAATAATATTTAAGGCTGTTCCTTGACCTAAGGTACACGTTTAACAGTTTTTTGTGAAATTGTAGCTTCAAAATACATTGCGGATAAAAAAATATTAAGTAACTACTTTTTGAAACAAACAATTTTTTTATATCTATCATCTGATGATCACTGACCGAATCTTTTCGAGCAAAGTTCACTTCAAAGTCGAAATTTCTTTATTCATTAAGATTTTTTAGGATCATTGAAACGTCAAATCTACCGCCTGTTCGGAATCGCAACCAGCACACAAGGAGAAAGGCAAGAACCTCGGGCTGGTTAATTTTTTGATGATCCATTCAACATTAAGATACACAATTTTCATTTACATTCTAAGTAGATACATCATAAACCTAAATGCAATCTTAAAACATTAGTTATCACCTATCTACCTAATGGGCCGTTTGTTAACATTGAGAAATCACCTTAGTTGCCGTAAGCAACCCTGAGGAGCCTCAGCCCTTAAATCTAACCTTTTATCCAAATATGATGAGGTCAAATCCGTAACGTTCACCTCTTACATCTCACCTTACAGTTGGGACACTTGAACATGGCCATATTCTCGACGACCCCTATCACCTTGACCCCCAGCTTGGTGCAGAAGGCGAGCTCCTTTCTCACGTCGAGGAGAGCGGTCTCCTGCGGCGTGGTGACCACCACCGCGCCCGCGAGCCCCGCCTCCCGGAGGTAGCTGACGGCGGATAGGTGCTCGTCTGATGTACCTATAAGAATAGGAAGGATAAGAACAACTTTATTCGGCAAAAAGCTTACATGAGTATACCTAATTCTAGCCTTACTTATCACTAAATTGACTTTATGGGCAAGTATTTTGAAGTAATTTGTACAATACATTGGCGGTAGGCATACTTGCCGACAAACTCCTGTTACAATTACTGGTTCAGTAGAGTTTGAAAGCAATAATCGTCTCATTATCTATGGTTGAACCACACAAGAACATACTTCTGTTATAATTCCTAGTTAAGTAGAGATTCAAAGCTTATTTCTAATAATATACATATATTTTTTTATTTAAACAGTACATAAAATTACAGATAAACTTAAAGAACACGATAAGTAGTGATTTGAATAAGAAAATACGAATATGTATGTGACAATTCTAATTATATTTTTGCAAAACTATGTATCTATGTACTATTATTATGATGTTTTTGACATGATTATTATTTTTTGACTTTTTTAGTTCTTATTTTTTGACATTGTTAAATCTTATTTTGACGTGTATTTTATTTTATACCAATAAATGAATCTTTACATAAAAAAAGGATTTATTTACTTTTTATTTGAGATTGAATTAATAAGCAATTTAAATAACTTTCTGAAACTATGGCTGCTTTACTAAGAAATAAACGTCGATTAAAAAAAAGAGGAAACAAAATTTTATTTTCGGGCCTTAAAAGAATATGGTGAAGAACATACCCGGGGGCGTGTCGATGAGTAGATAGTCGAGGTCCCCCCAGTCAACCTCGCTGAGGAACTGTCGGATCATGCCGTTCTTCTTGGGCCCGCGCCAGATCACCGCGTCGTCCGCACTGCCCAGCAGAAACCCAATCGACATCACCGACAGGTTGTCTTTCACGTACTGAACATACAGATATTTAACGTACACTACTTCAATTAATTTCTGGTTTCAGTCTTTCTTTAGAGAAGATCATGCTTAGGCGTCACGACACGACATTCACTCACGACCCTAGAGACTAGCATTAAAGCAGGAAGTAAGTAGGGCATCCCAAAGTTCTTTGATCTTGCCCGATATACTCTCCTATTCATATCGCATATCTAGTATCTCACTCGTAATAAGTTCAGCGTTTACAATGATTCTCCTGTGATGCGTCTCCTAGTCCTATCAAAACAATGAGCAGCATTCAATGTTTCTCATTATTTAATTAACTCAGTGTACAGTGTCAGACCAAGAATATGCCCTGTGGGACTCCAGATGACAATGATACCAAAGTACTTAGTTGAGAATCTATACTATCTTAATTATATTTTATAAACAACTTCTAAAAAGTTAATTGGCTAGACCTCTAGTTACCGAGCATTGCTTTTTTTGAAGTAGCAAGGTCATGGGACTTTCAAATGCCTTTGCAAGTAACAGAGGTATACTTACGACGGGGGACCAGCCAGCCCCAGAGTTGTGCACCTGCTCCCCGCGGACCCCGAGCATGCGCGGCTGGCTGGGCCCGCAGATATCCGCGTCCAGGATACCGACCTGTGAAAACACTACAACTTTAAGGAAAAGCGTATGTTGATACAGTTTTACGCAGCGCAGGGCAAATCAGGGAGGCCTAATACTAAAAAATAAATGTGACGTGTCCGATGACTGTTTGTCATACTAAAATTTCAGCAGAAATTGTTTCGGATCCGTTTAGGATTTGAAACATATAACAAATAAGCGACCAACTCGCGCCGTAGCAAAAGGAATACGCGAGAGAGGCTGAACCGCGTTGCCCGAGTCTCAACATACGCTCAGATTAATGTTCATAGCAAATATAGGTCAGAAGATGAGCAGCTGCATTCAACTCTAATTAACACTAATACTGCGATCACCAACCCGCATGCCAAGCTGGGTCCACAGGCAATAAATACATAGGCAGGTATTACAGGCAAGGTGCAATATCCATAATACGAGTATTACCATCGCCAAAAATATTCGACAGTACTATGTCATAAATATGTGTAGTATGACATAATCTTTTGAATTATGAAACGAACATTGGACTATCATATCGTTTCGATTTTATTTTTTAATTTTATTTATAAGGTTTACCAACGGTTACTACAACATTACTCGCTTACTTTTAACTTAATTAATATTTATAGCTAATTACACAACCAATTAAAGGCAAACACAGCATGCAAAATTAGGAGCACACAACATAAATTATACACAATATTTATATATAAAACGAAGTAGACGAGTAACAAGAGAAGAGGTTAAATTAAGCTCTTTTATATAGGTAAAAAAAATAAAAGTAAAAGAAAAATAGGAGAAACCAACAAGGTGCACGTACAATTGCTGGAAAGGTGAACTTAACTAAGTAATGTAAACGTAAAAAGACTCCCGTTTCCGCACTTAGACTCCTAAGTGGTCCATTGTGCATGAGGAACTGAACTAAGTATCTATATAATGTTATCTAAATTTTCAGACAAGAATTTACGAAATTTTTGGATTTTTATTGAAAAAATATCAACAGTGGCACAGTGAATATTGATAGCTTTGCTTATCCTTGCGATGGGTGAGTTGCTGCCAAGAACAGTGGTGCGAAAAGGATGTACTAGGAGTGTTATTGGTTGACGAGGTAATCGACAAGGAGCTCTAAAGTTAATTTTAGTTAGTAATTGGGGGCAATTAATTTTGATGTTTAACAAATTATATAAGAAAACAATGTCTATTTGTGATCTTCTATTTTCAAGGGTATGGATTTAAAAAAACTCAAGCCGATCCGATTATGATCACAATGTTTTGGCCTTTCTAGCCGCATAGGCCAAGTGCCACAAGAACCTTTTTTGAATGCGTTCAATTTTTAATTTGTGTGTGGCATAATGAGGCGGCCATACTACAGAGCAATACTCAAGGATGCTTCGTACCAGAGTATTGTAAAGCAAGATTTTGAGGAGAAAGAGGTTTTTTAAATATTATGCTATTCCTGATAATAAATCCTAACATTCTTGATGCTCTTCTGATTAGATGATCAATGTGCAGCACGTAGGTTAATTTTTTGTCGAGAATCACGCCCAGATCCCTGACTTGACTTTACTCCTATTTTATAGCCAGAAGAAATAGTTTTTTGTCTGCAAGTAAACTTTATAAAATAGCATTTGTCTGTGTTGATGTTCATTTTGTTAATACCACACCATTCATGCAGGCGATCTAAGTCCTCTTGCAACAAGGATACATCAACCTCGGAGTTAATTACTCGTGATAATTTAAAATCGTCGGCAAAAAGAAATGGTAATGCATGTTTAAAGCAGTTTGGGATGTCGTTTATAAATATATTAAATAAGATAGGTCCAGGGTCCTTGCGGTACTCCGGAGCTGATATTAAATAAGTTAGATTCATATCCATTGGCGACAACGGTGAAAGAACTGTCTGTTAAATAAGATTTAATCCAATCAATAAAATTACCGGACAGCCCATATGTCGAGAGTTTCATGATGAATAATACGTGAGATACCCTGTCGGTCATTTTGTCGAAATCGTTCTGCCGGCCCTGAACTAATTCAGTCATACTAAGGTACAGGTACGTATAAAAACGTGCGTGAGAAGCGCCATCGTGAACAAAGAGTCGCGTTACAATAAATATCCCATCAAACCTGACCTACATCCGAAATATCCGAAGGCGGTGCCACCGCGCGCCATCACTTTAAAAACGCCTAGAATTTGCGAAAACTACGGCCGCGGCAGTGGTGGAATCGATACCCGCGAGGTGTCGTGTTCAGTGCCAAAAATACCTCCTACCTACCTCCTCGGTTCTAACTACCTCTAGGTAGTCAGTCGCGAATCGATAATGGAGTTTGGAAATTCGCACGAGAGGCGATCAAGATACAATAGGGTAGGTTATTTATTGGTGCATAATATTTTTTTACTTTACGACAAAAAAACGAATCTGCCTCTACTTAAAACCAAAATTGCGATCACTAACCCGCTCGCCAAGCGAGGTGAATAAAGTCATTGCTTTCTTTGGAGCCCCATGTCCTGTAGTGGACTTTTTGGGCTGTAATGATGGCGTTGGACTAGTGATAAGCGGAGGCCTAACGTCTGATAACTTCTACACCTCTAGATTAAAGTTACTCAGTAGATGTAATAGTAGTAATATATCTATTATCACAAATGCTCACATTAGTGATAGACTTGCTGAACATAAGAATCACCTATGTTAGCTATCAATTACTGTTACTGAGTAACTATCAGCTATAGAATAATGGATGTTAAGGATTACATACATATTTCAGCAAAATCTCATGGTATGCACATATAGTCCTCTTGGGATCAGCATAGCAGGTGAGCAATGCACAATACACACCAATGCAGAGCAGGATATTTTCCCCTCATTATTCAATTAGAATTAGATGGAAAGCACAAAGGTAAACTCACATTAACTTCAGGCGTAGTGGCAGCCAATGCATATCCAAGTAATGAGGTTACAGTACTTTTGCCCACTCCACCTTTTCCTGACAGAATTAGTATTTTGTGTTTGACATTGGTGAGGCGATCTCTTATTAACTCTATTGCAGGGTCTGGGGCTGACGCATCTCCTGAAAATCATGAAATTTAATAAGGTATTTTCAACTTTTGAACGAAAATCATGTAAAGCAAGACTTACTGCTGCAAGTAAATAAAACAAGAATGCTGAGGGCAGTGTCATTCCTAGAGAATTAAAGCCTCTATGCAATATGATGTAGAGGTTTACTGATTATTTTATTTTTCAATGTTGCATTATTATTTATTATGAATAAGCTTTATATCAAATTTATATCAAAAAGAAAGGCCCAGTAGTACCTCTCTATCATGCAAACATAGATTGTTGTTTATTTTGAAATGGCTTGTTTAATTCAAATTAAATTTTGCAGGTACAAATGATAGTCATAAATTTCTAAACACACAATTTTAATCAAAATATAGCAAGAGTGTTTGTATAAGCAAAAACTTATCCTTTTAGTACCACAAACACAGATTATCCCTATTTGAAAAAATATTGAAATCAGATGTGCCACTAGGAAATGAACAACAAACTACCTATATTTGACATTTCAAATATAGGTAGTTTGTTGTTCATTCTGTTGCTGTTTTTCACTCTCCATTGAGAGTGAAAAACAGCATAACTTATCAGAGAGATTTAGTAGGTACCTAACTCCACACCTACTGTATTTTTAAGATAGTCAAGTTTTTTAGATTGACTCTTGGTTAATATTGACACCCCTTTGAATAGTACACCTCTTCCACAACTCAACCGTTTGATTGGTCTCAGAGGATTATTTATACCCAAAAGATGCATATCTTACCTGAAGCACAAATGATCTGATTCGGACATCCAGCACATGCCGAAGCCTTACCGGCGTCATCACTCTGGGTTCCAGGGCAGTCTGAAATTCAAACTGACATTGAAAAACTTTTAGTTCATGTTAGTAACGCTCATGTTTAGCTAAAAGAACATGCTCAAGGTAATTCAATGCCTGAAAGCGATTAGCTGTATAAAATAGGATAAAAACTTACGCTGAGGAGCGTTCTCCGGTACAACACTCATGTTTATCTATTGGATCATGCACATTATTAACTGTATACAAAAGAGGTGAAAATTACAGAAAGTGGATAACTATCATCTAACACTACCTACTCTTTTTGATATGCGTAAAACGTACACGTAGCAAGATTTGTTTAAGAAAATGAGAATCAAACCCCTAACAAAAACAAAGTGAGATTTACTTTACATTAAATTTATTTTTTTATAAAAAAGACTAGTCTTTCTTATTCATAGCACTTCTCTTGTAATGAGCAGGCACCACAGACAGAACACTAATATCCTAACGCACGCACAGCGCAGTCTACTATATTGTATGGTGATGAGAGGCCACAGATCAGTAACTATGCAGAGTAGTGGTATGCGATAGCGATAGTCTATCGATAGTATCGTATTGAATTTGTTTTTTTTTAATAGTATCGATATTGTTGCCCTATCGATAGTCGAACATTTTACGATACTATTAATTGCTCACAAGGTTTAATATTATTACCAACCAGGTGTCCTTTTCATTTTATTCCCAGTCGATAGAATCGAAAATCCGTCGTTAGTCACTAAAACAAAACTATCGATACTATTGAATCGCGTCGATAGATCATAGATAGTATCGTCTTTTTAGACGCGATACTATCGATAGTATCAAATCTCGACTGTATCGATAGAATCTATAGTATCGACTAAGTTCCAATAATATCGCCTAATTTTACTATAGATAATATCAAATCTTGACAGTACCGATAGAATCGATAGTATCGACCAAGTTCCAATAATATCACCTAATTTTCACTATCGATACTATCGATAGAATTATAGCATTTCGATACGACTATCGCACTATCGACTTTTTTGCAAGGTCAACTATCGATATTGCAACAACACTAATGCCGAGCAGACATAAACCGAACCACACAAGCATGCAAAGAACGTCTAGGTATCTATAAGTTCAAAACCGACGGGTCGAACGACCTTGATTGAAGTAAAAGCAAGTGTCTGTGGGAACCATAGATAATTTTTTGAAGCCATGCCATGGCGAAACGAACTCTATAAAACCGCGTATTTTTCGAAACTGAGAAGTATTTGTTTTTTATTATATCAGGCCATGTGTATGTTGTCGTAATAGTCAAATAATAATAAAATAGTAAATGACGTCAGATCAGATTTGAATTTATTTGAAACACATTTTCCATTTTTTCCAAATTTTACAGCAATTTATTAAATCAAAATGGCAAAGGAGGAGTCAATGTGCACGGTAACTATTAATTATACACCTGGGAAACAACATTGGACTTCTAATTACAATTTACATGTCATCTTTTCAGCAACTCCAAGCATGGAGCCCTGTTAAAGATACCGCTGGGTCTCCGTCGGTTCCTCCACAGGTTGGGTACTGCTTCCACTCGCCCAAGAAACACCCATGGAGGCCCATCATGGGCTACGAGGAGATCGAAGTCACTCCTATGTACGTTAGCATTTCCGAAAAAAAAAAACGAACCAATTCATTATTTTTTTAGATGTCTCTATGTAACACATCTTATTCAACTTTTAGGCCGTCACAGCCGATTACCAATACCATGGTGGACCCTTGCTACACTCCTGCCGGGATGGCGGCTGAGCCCCTCCGGTTCCCCAACTTGGTGACTGGCTTCGACCGCAGCCCGGAGCACGCGGCGCGCGCGGCTCTCTACACGCGCTACACGCAGTACGAGTGGAACCAAAACAGCATCAAGAACTACAACGAGTCTGACGCCAAGAGGAACTTCTCCGAACGAGTGCGAAACGACATCATGAGGATGCTCAGGTGAAACAACGCGCCATCTTGCGGTAAAACGCACCGAATGAATAAATCGTAAAACAAGGGTACTGATTGTACGACGTGGAAGCGCATGGCCTTAATCTCACTTACGTGTTTTTAAATGTTTTAATGTATATCTATAAATAAACTATTTTTTCTTCAGGGAAACAGACGAGATCGGCACTCAGGGTCAGAGAGACTCTGGTAGGCGGATCGGCGAACGGATAACTGACACCACCTTTTGGCGTAATGAGGTACGAAGACAATGATAGGTCACCTATTTAATATTTTAGGAAGTAAGTACCTACCAACGTAGGTTCTTAATTTTTTTTAGATATTTGGTATTTCATCCTCTTCCAGAATACATGTTGATATACATACTGCTGCAAGCTTTACTACTAATAGTTCTGTCATTTATTCAACACAATAAATTGCTGTTCAAATCTTGTTTATTTTTTATTAATTATATGTTTTGGTTAATTTTTGGTCAGATGTAGGTACCTATGCCAGTCACGTTGTAGGTTACCCAACCTAATCCAATTTCAATCGATAGTACACCATTGTGTAAAGTACCTAGCAGCCTTACACAATGGACTCGATAAGAAGGTCTAACTCCTAGGACCTCATAAGTTTTTATTTTTTATTGTACGACGGGGAAGTGGCCTTCATCTCACCTGGTTACAAGTTGAGATAAGGCCGAAGGTGGAGGCGCGCTTCACTCGGAATCCTCAACAAACTGAGGAACTGGCTATCCCACCTCTAAATGCCGGAACACAACAATTTTTTAAATTGTTGTGGCGTCAGAATTAGATAAGATGGTGGTAGCTAGCCAGGCGGATAAACAAAGTCTTACCACCAACCAAACCAAGCACAATACGATAACACGATACGAATACAAAGGATCTGAAATCGGTGGGCTGAACCACTAGACCACAGAGGCGGTTAAAAGTTTAAAGTAGCATTGCGTTTTAGGTTTCAATAGAGATGGAACGTCTAGTGGCGACGTGTGAGAAACTGAATGACACAAGGCGTCAGTTGGAGCGCGCCATCGCGGGCATAGAGGGTCCGCTGCATATAGTGCAGGAGTGTCTTTACCACAGGGAGAAGAGACAGGGTGAGTTATTATCACGGAACTGAAAAAGGAATTACAATGAAATAGGTACACTACACTGGATGAAGCGCCACGCTAGGCCCTTACCTACCCTTCTAGCCCAAAATTTACTTTTATCTGAATTCATTTATTAGACATTTCTTCCTTTCTTTTTCTTGCACGAAACATTTATATATCGTATTTATATAATGTTAATTAACCTTATATATTTACGTATAAAACTGCGTCGACACCTAGGGTGTCGACGCCATCTCATCTGCCTGGGACATCAGTTAGGGCTGGTGCGGCGGCTGATTCGGCCGAGGATCACAAAAGGCGCAAATATAGTGGTCTCGACAGAGCTTATCTATTTGAGCCTTTTGGGGTGGAGACCTTGGGTCCGTGGGGAGACGGTGCCCTCCGGGTTTTCAAAAATATTGCGGGGCTTTTGATTGAGGCGACACGTGACCCAGGGCTGGCTCGTATTTAGGCCAGCGAATTAGCATAGCTATTCAGCGTGGCAATGCAGCCAGTGTCTTGGGCACGCTTCCGTCTGGTACTGGTCTGGAACAGTTGAGTTACCTATAGGCCGATTGTAACGGTCCTTAGGTAATCTGACTGATTCCACGTATAAAATGATTTCGATTATGATTTTGTAATGTTATTTCAGACATTAGGGCAGATCACATAGTTTAGTGAGTCTCTGCTAGATGGCGTTGATCAGCGCTCAGGCCGAGTGGATATGACACAAAAATTCGGATTCTGCGTCAGGCAGGACCCTCGCTCATTGGTTAGAGCGTTTCCGGCTTGTGGAAAAGATGCGGATTCGAGTCCCGTCGCGGGATGTGAATTCTTGTGTCATTGTAACATTTGTGAATGCCTGTTTGTTCGTAGGTTTGGAACAGGTACATGACTCGGTGGAGCAGTCTTTGTTGATGGAGGTTTCCATACTGCGCGAGGCACAGGACAAGTTCCGCATGATGTTGGAAAAGGTGAGACTCGCTATGCTGGTTTAAAATAAATATTACAGGACATTAATTTTTACACAGCGCAATCTAGCCCCATACTAAGCATAGCTTGTAATATGGGAACTAGATTACGGATAAGATACTTAAATACATAAGTACTATATGATACAACACCCAGGTTTACTTGGAGACATTCGAGGATGTCCCGCCAACGCAGTGTAACCTCATCGTTTGTGTCGCAGGTGCGAGCGCAGTCCAAGAACTGTCGCGCGACTCAACACGAGCTGGAGAGTGACCTCCGCAACAAGGAGTACGCCCTCGGGATAGACTCCATGTGCCACCAGCTCAACAACTTCTCCAAGGTACCTACGCTCTTACAAACTCGGAACTTAAATATTTTGGACAATGAAACCTAGCAACACTATTTGACCTAAGTCGGTCGCCATAACAATTCTAAAATTGCCGTGTTCCGACATTCAACAGACAACAAGGGATTCTGGTGCGCTTACACCTTCGGCGAGAGAAGGTCAGGCGCTTTAACTGAACAACAAAAGTTGCGTTTTACGACAGCAATACATTATGTGCAATCTGTATGTATCTGTACCCAGTGATATACGAGCCCCAATGCAAAAGAGTTCGTCTAGTCATATAATTGCAAAAGTTGTCTGTTTTCAACTTCACTATATTTATAAAAAAAATGCCTATGAAAAAAAAATGTATTGGGTGAAGTTCTCTTTTACCTAAATTATGTATTTATAGCACTTTGATTTGCTTCGTCTAACTCAAAATAGTTCGTCTAGTTTTTAATCGATGCAAAATAGTTCGTCTATGTCTCAATATTGTCTGTTTTAATTGAAAATTAAGTTAAATTTGAATAATAATTGAAAATAGAAATCATCCGTCACATGATGCGTCACTGTCATTTTCAAATATATAAACAGGAAAAATGGCACGGTTAAATGTTTGAAGCTGAAAATCGAGTTTTAACGAAAATCATTAAAAATTATCGTCGTGCCCGCGCAGGAGGACTGACCTTGAAGTGGGGAGAGATGATTCACAAAGATGTATCTGTCGATACCTGCAATAGGGTCGTAAAACGATTGGGCTATGGATTTTATACTGCTAAAGAAAAACCTTTACTCACGCGTGTCCAGAAAAAGAAAAGACTGAAATTCTCTCAAGATCATAAAAATTGGACGGCAGACCAGTGGCGTGAAATAATATGGAGTGATGAATCCAAATTTGAGGTGACGATCGGTGATGTACGGAAAAAAGTTATCAGAAATAAAGATGAAGCATTCCATACCGATTGTATCAAAAGAAAAGTGAAGTTTCCTGGATCGGTGATGATATGGGGCCTGCACGTCAGCACAAGGTCTGGGTTATCTACATTTTGTAGAAGGCACTGTTAATGCAGTAAAGTACCAAAACATTCTGGAAACAAGTCTCATGCCCTCGATTCCAGCGTTGAAACATCGTAATGCCTACACCTTTCAACAAGATGGTGCATCCTGTCACACTGCGAGGACAACGAAGGCTTGGTTTAACCGGAATCAGATCCCTACAATGGAGTGGTCGTCCAGTAGTCCAGATTTGTCACCGATTGAGACCTTGTGGTGGAAAATGATGTGCAAGTATCCAGCAAGGTCTAAAGTGATCTGAAAGAGAACATTAAATCTGTCTGGCACTCAATAACTCCTCACGAATGTGAAGAATTGGTAGCAACGATGCCGTGATCGATGCTAAAGGTGACACCACTAAGTGGTAGACGAACTATTTTGCGCCGTTGACTGTGATGGACGAAGTTTAATGCGTAGATGGTTCCCGAAGAATTAATTATATTTTATTTAAATAGAAAAATATTTTGTTACTTTTTTTAATCATAAATAAACTGCATTAAGTGTTCAAAACCAGTATATATTTTTAAATAATAGAGTTAAATTTAATAATCTAAATTTTACTTTTACTATTAGGCGATTGTAATATTTGGTACCAGACGAACTCTTTTGCATTGGGACTCGTATGCTAAAAATTATTTTCACCAAAGGTACCCGGTTTGTAAATCTGCAAAAAACCCGGGACCATGTCCTAATAGAAGGTACCTACATCGTACCATCATACTATAACAATATTGTAAGTTCTACTTGGTATGTACAAATTCATGATATGATTCTAGAAATGGTTATATCAATAGGATGTTATGTTTTGGTTGATAGGGTCTTCAGTACTACGCGGGCATCGAGCGCTACGACCCGACCGTGTGCGACGCGCAGCGCTGGGCCGCCGCCTCCGCCGCCACGCTGCAGCGCTCGCAGTCCGAGCGCGCCAAGGCGGTGCAACTCCTCTCAGGTACCGTACTTACCGTAACTGCAACCTGCAACTGCCCTGCTCTAACCGCCTCTGTGGTCTAGTGGTTCAACCCATGTCAGATCCAGAGGTCCCGGTCGAACCCCAGTGGGGTACAATATTGTGCTTGGTTTGGTTGGTGATAGGACTTCGCTTAAGTCCGCCTGGCTAGCTACCACCATCTTACCTAATTCTGTCGCCATAACAACAATTCTAAAATTGTTGTGTTCCGGCATTTAGAGGTAAGATAGCCAGTTCCTCGGTTTGTCGAGGATTCCGGGTGAAGTGCGCCTCCACCTTTGGCCTTATCTCAACTTGTAACCAGGTGAGATGAAGGCTAAGCGCTTCTCCGTCGCGTTTCTGCCATACCAAGGTGATGCTCGTTGCACTCTTTAGTGTTATTGTCACTATCAAGGGCAAATAGCACTTGATCGACCACAACCACTGCTCGAAACAATAGTAATGCCTACAGTGGCAGGTACATGGCAGTGGCTCGCCTCAAGATATCTCGGCATGTGTTCCTGTTAATGGACAATCTTCAGGCTCATGCAGGTTGTTTCCAACTGCAGATTGTATTTGATCAGTCCAGCGCATAGGCGATCATCCTCTTGGTCACTTTAGTCTCTAGTCTTATCGTCATGTTCGAAAAACTTAGAATCCATTAAGCGACTATTTTGAGGAACATCTCAAGAGTCTATAAACCGCCTCTGTGGTCTAGTGGTGCAACCCACCGATTTCAGATCCAGAGGTCCCGGGTTCGATTTATATGGGAAGTAGAATATATTGTGCTTGGTTTGGTTGGTGGTAAGGCGGTGCAACTCCTCTCATGTACCGTACCTGCAACCTGCAACTGCCCTGCTCTAACCGCCTCTGTGGTCTAGTGGTTCAACCCACCGATATCAGATCCTAGTACCTGCATAGTGAGTACCTACAATAGTGTGCTTGGTTTGGTTGGTGGTAGGACTTTTGCTCGCTACCACCATCTAACCTAATTCTGTCGCCATAACAACAATTCTAAAATTGTTGTGTTCCAGCATTTAGAGGTAAGATAGCTAGTTCCTCAGTTTGCTGAGGATTCCGGGTGATGTGCACCTCCAACTTCGGCCTTATCTCAACTTGTAACCAGGTGAGATGAAGGCCAAGCGCTTTCCCGACGTACAATAAAAAAAACCGATTCCTAGTTCACATTCACGTCATATTCTATATGTATCCTGAGAGCTTTTTACTTACATGAGTGCTACAGTCTCAAAATTATAGTAAATTCCAACCCAAGTTGGTATATTCTGAATTCCCCAGACACGGACAACCTGATCAACGTATCAGCGACGCAGATCTGGGACCAATGGAGCAACAGCAACAGCGCCTTCACTCGCCGCATCGCGGAGACCATCGAGATCAAGAACAAACTGCAACTGCATCTGCACAAGGTGTGTTACTACCACGAAACCAAACATTAAGCGACTAGTTTGAGGAACATCTTATATCTATAAACCGCCTCTGTGGTCTAGTGGTTCAACCCACCGGTTTCAGATCCAGAGGTCCAGGGTTTGATCCCCATGGGGAGTACAATATATTGTGCTTGGTTTGGTTGGTGGTAGGACTTTGTTGAAGTCCGCCTGGCTAGCTACCACCATCTTACCTAATTCTGTCGCCATAATAACAATTCTTAAATAAATGTTGTGTTGCGGCATTCAGAGGTAAGATAGCCAGTTCCTCAGTTTATTCAGGATTCCGGCTGAAGTGCGCCTCCATCTTCGGCCTTATTACAACTTGTTACCAGGTGAGATGAAGACAAAAAAAATATTCTTCTGGCAATAAATACTAACAAACTAAACTAACAAGCTCACACAGCTCAGTTTATACTTTGTGGTAGCTACGCCTTCAGTTGTATACTGTAGGTTGTGGTGTTCTCCGGGTTTACTATTGTATGCTCTTAAAACAAAATACCTAATTTGTTGATAGATACAACAGGAGATAAGTATTCGACGTTATTTCTCCGAGTTTACTATTGTATGCTCTTAAAACACCTTACCTAATTTGTTTCCAGATCCAACAGGAGATATTCGACGTTGTTTCTCCGGGTTTACTATTGTATGCTCTTAAACACCTTACCTAATTTGTTTCCAGATCCAACAGTAGATATTCGACGTTGTTTCTCCGGGTTTACTATTGTATGCTCTTAAAACACCTTACCTAATTTGTTTCCAGATCCAACAGTAGATATTCGACGTTGTTTCTCCGGGTTTACTATTGTATGCTCTTAAAACACCTTACCTAATTTGTTTCCAGATCCAACAGTAGATATTCGACGTTGTTTCTCCGGGTTTACTATTGTATGCTCTTAAACACCTTACCTAATTTGTTTCCAGATCCAACAGTAGATATTCGACGTTGTTTCTCCGGGTTTACTATTGTATGCTCTTAAAACACCTTACCTAATTTGTTTCCAGATCCAACAGTAGATATTCGACGTTGTTTCTCCGGGTTTACTATTGTATGCTCTTAAACACCTTACCTAATTTGTTTCCAGATCCAACAGTAGATATTCGACGTTGTTTCTCCGGGTTTACTATTGTATGCTCTTAAAACACCTTACCTAATTTGTTTCCAGATCCAACAGTAGATATTCGACGTTGTTTCTCCGGGTTTACTATTGTATGCTCTTAAAACACCTTACCTAATTTGTTTCTAAATACAACAGGACATATTTGACGACTTTTTTTTTATTGTACGACGGGGAAGCGTTATTTCTCCGAGTTTACTATTGTATGCTCTTATAACACCTTACCTAATTTGTTTCCAGATCCAAAAAGGAGATATTCAACCTTATTTCTCAGAGTTTACTATTATATGCTCTTAAAACACCTTACCTAACTTGTTTCCAGATCCAACAGGAGATATTCGACGTGGAGAAGACACTGGAACTGCTAAACAAGGCGATCGAAGACAAGCTGCAGCCGATGAAGGTCGCGCACACTCGGCTGCAGGCGCGCACCAACCGGCCGCATCTCGAGAAGTGCAGGGACGAGGCGCAGAACAGGTCGCGCAACACTCTCTCTCTCTCTCTCATAGGTTTCTCACTCGGAGAACGTCATTAGAAACACACGTCTAAAGCTAGTACTTAAAGACTTATTCATATCACCGTGCAGGAGTATCACCTTTTTTCAGGATACGTTAGGTTAGCGTACTAAACCTTTCATGTTTCTTCAGATAAGGGAGCCTAAAATTGGGACCCCAACCCACTAGGTACCTATTCAAATCTGGCAATGTGTGTGTGTGTATTTTTTGGGAAAGTTCACTTCAACGCACATAAACCTCCCCTTTGCCTAGGCAAGTTTAAGATTCGAGGTCGAGAGCTGACTCATCTGTTAAGAAAATGTGATAATAATCTCACAGAAATGACCCCAATACAAAATGGTAGCATCAGATCACACGTTTCAAACTTCATACTGTCCAATTTACAGATTAGTGAAAGAATGCTGCGACCTGCAGGAGACGATGGAGACGCTTCGTTCGAAGATCGCGACCGCGGAGGGCACGCACCAGACGCTGCTGGGCGTGCGCGCGGGGCTCGAGGCCGACTTGAGGAACAAGTCTACCACGCTGTTCATCGACCGCGACCAGTGCATGGGGCTGCGGCGGGGGTACCCCGTCACCGCCGCCATCAAGGCTTAGGTGAAAATACACGTATCGTGTTAATAAATCAGATGTGCATCTTTTTTGTGGTTTTATTTTGGGGGAAAATTTGATCAGAAAAAGTAAACGAGAAAATCCTTTGGGATCATAAAGTTGAATTCCTAAAATGTTGAGTTTGCAAAAAGTTGAATTCACAGCATGTCCTACAATGTTGAATTTTGTTGTGGCAGCCCTACTGTTGTAGACTGACACCCCTACACTATTCGACGCGTATGCGTAATTTGCCGGTAATATGCCAGAAACGCTTATAAGGATACGCAAAAAATTATTCGCAAATTACCTGAAATTCTTTCGAAAATACCTGATACACCGATACACTCAAGCAAATAAATGAAAAGAATGCTGAAAAATATTAAAGGTGACCCAAAATAAAATTATGTAATATGCGATCTATTCCAATTAGTTCGAAGTTCAACGAGTTGAACTAATTTATTTTTTATAATTATTTCAACTTTGTAAAAGTCCTAACACCAACCGACACTTAAAACCTTAAACGCTTACCCAACCTAAACTCGGCACAGACAAGACAAATAAAACTCAAAAATAACAAAAACTAGTTTATTAAATCTTAACAAAAGCATTTCATCACAATGTAAACTAATAAAATACCTGACTTTACACATATTTGTACATAACCAGTCCCGAAGCGCAGACTCAGTGCGGTCTCACATAAGTGGGTACGGGAAGCTTCATGCCCTCTTTAGCCTCGAAGAAAGTGTACGAGAGCACGATTTCGTCGACATACTCCATTCTCGGGTCGTCTGCAAACTCGGGGTCGATGTAAAAAAATACTGGCATGTCCACCTGAAAGGCAAGCATAAACTCAGGTCCAGGACTTCGCTCCCGTCATCCCGTTGGCATTTCCCAAAATCCTTTGTTATTGCACCCCTACACGTGTGCGTTAGTAGGGACGTATGTACTAAAAACAATTGAGTTTTACAAATAGTTAAAGGAGATGTGGTGTTGGTAAATGTGCGGCAAAAATAAAATTATTCCGATTTGTTTAAAAAAAAAAAAAGAAGTTTGAAGAAAGTGAGTTGATGATCAAACTCCTTGAAATCATAAATAAAAAAAGAGCAGAAAACTTTTGAATAGGCAACTTACCTATACCAGTGAAATACACGAACGGAATAACGTTACTGAAATATGTTTACAAAAAGTAGGTAGGTGCGATAGCGGTACAAACGGTCTAAAATACACAGGTCATAAGTATTGTCACACAGTAAAAACTTTTCTTTTAGAATGCTGGCCACAAAAAAAATATTGAATTCGAATTTCGAATTGTTCATGGAAATAAAAATGTATACTATTTAGAATTTTACTCATTTTTAAATATGGAGTGGACGCTTAAAGAAGACCGTGTTGCAGTTATTGCGTTGCATCGTTGCGGTAACGCGCCAATTCAAATTTTTGACATACTGAAAAATTTGAATATAACCAAAAGATTCGTTTATCGTACCATCAAACGATACAATGAAGACTAGTGTAGATGACAGGTCAAGAAGTGGTCGCCCTCGGTCTGTTAGGACTCCAGCAGTGATAAAAGCTGTGAAGGCGCAAATTCAAAGAAATCCCAAACGTAAGCAGAAACTGTTGGCTCTTCAGATGGGGTTAAGCAGAACCACGGTGAAAAGGGTGTTAAATGAAGACTTAGGGCTTCGGGCATATCGAAGAAAAACAGGACATCGTTTAAATGCTCGTCTAATGGACCTGAGAGTGAAGAGATGCCGCGCTTTGTTGAAGCGGTACGCGGGACAAAAATATCGGGAAATTCTTTTTTCGGATGAAAAAATGTTTACCGTAGAAGAGAGCTACAACAAACAAAATTATAAGGTGTACGCACACAGTAGTGAAGAAGCGAGCAACCGTATTCCGCGTGTCCAACGAGGTCATTTTCCATCCTCGCTCATGGTATGGTTGGGAGTTTCTTATTGGGGCTTAACAGATGTACATTTTTGTGAGAAAGGTGTAAAAACGAATGCAGTTGTGTATCAAAATAAAGTCCTGACGAACCTCGTGGAACCTGTTTCTCATACCATGTAATAACAGGCACTGGGTATTCCAACAAGATTCGGCGCCAGCTCATAGAGCGAAGAACACACAAGACTGGCTGGCGGCGCGTGAAATCGACTTCATCCGGCACGAAGACTGGCCCTCCTCCAGTTCAAATTTGAGTCCGTTAGATTACAAGATATGGCAACACTTGGAGGAAAAGGCGTGCTCAAAGCCTCATCCCAATTTGGAGTCACTCAAGACATCCTTGATTAAGGCAGCCGCCGATATTGACATGGACCTCGTTCGTGCTGCGATAGACGACTGGCCGCGCAGATTGAAGGCCTGTATTCAAAATCACGGATGTCATTTTGAATAAACTTTATTGTCATAAGAATCTATGTTACGTTAAGTTCATTTTGGTATATAAATGGTTACATAATGAATAAACTTGTTCCAATTATTTTATATTTAACTTGTGACAGAATTTATGACCTGACTGTGTATATATATATATGCAATCACTGCCTTGGGCACGCTTCCATCTGGTACTGGAACTATCCATATATATATATACAGTGATTGCATTGGCACGTTGAGCAGTTATGCTAATTAGCTGGCCTAAATAAGAGCCAGGCCTTGGGTTTCGTGTCGCCTCAATCAAAACCCCCGCAAGTTTTTGGAAACCCGGAGGGCACCCACGGACTTCATTATGAGATAAGTTTATGGAAATAAATATGACAATATCAATTTTATAAAACTTTATATATATGAAAATATTATGTACGCAAGTAAAAATATTAACTTGTTTGAAAAAAAAAGGTGATAAACATAATAATAATAATACTAGAAATCAGAATAAACTCGCTGTTCTCACAGTTCCCACTAGGCTAATAAATCGTTCCATAGGGTAAACTAAGATTTTTAATACATTATCAAGTGATGTGTTAAACTTGTCTAGCAAAAAACGAAGGTTATCTAGTAGAGCTTATTACAATTTTTCTGTTTACCTAGAAGATAAGAAAGCCTGGCATTAAATAAGAATTTGGTCCAGTGTATTAATTGTAATAATGTACATACGTTTGGTCACGCGCATGCAGCATTATCTATCATCATCTTAAATTGCATACATTATGTGTTTATTTACTATTTTTATCGTTCGTATGTAACTAAAATGTATTGTTATAATATCTCCTATAAAATCTTAACAGTATTTTTATCATATGTATTTATGCTTATTAAATAGGTATTTATATATTATATATGTACCTATGTTTATGCATATTGTACTACTTACCTTTATTTTTGGGCTTTCCGAAAAAGCACGATTACTTACTTAATACCTAAACGGCAGATATTTTCGAAAATCTTAATACGTCACTCATTGTAATTTTTATATAACTTACGGTCACACGGTCAGTTATATAAATTTCCATAACATTACCGAAAACCATAAGTCTTCCTTAAGTCGTAGAAAAATTTTATGTCGCACATTTACTCGTTTTATTTGTATATCTTTTTATTATGCTGGAACTATGATTACATTTTTAAATTATTTACAAAAACTAAGAATTGCACCTTGTAAAGTGTGTCAATAGAGCTGATAGTTTTCGTAGTAGTAGAAGCAGTTTGTCAGAGCGCACATGAAGAAAGAGAGATCCTTCAAAGTATGACCATTATTGAAATCTATGTACCTGTTCATGTGGGTTCAGCTGCTGCTCCTCAAAGCAGAAGCACTGTATCTTGTTGAAGTACTGGCCGGCCTCAAATGGGATCACATTGTATGTGCTGATGCCAGTCACCGGCTTGTCTGTCGGGTTCTTGGCGGTGTAGAAAGCGAGTGCAGTCTCTCCCGGGGCCAGCTAGAGGACAGATTCATTAGACTACACAATGAAGATGAGTATTTTATGCCATGGAGGGTAACAATGTTCTCTATACACCCATGGGTATTGTAAGAGGTAAGATTTGCCTAAGGGTTTTCTGTGTCTTGTTCCCATAGTTTTGTGCTCCTTTTGTTTAACTCAATGGATGCTGTAAAACACATGCGGTGTGTTTTACATAGAGAGTGAGACGTCCAGCACCCAACAAGTAAAATGGAACTGATGATAACAAGATGTTAGCTTTCGTTCAGTAATTGACCTTGTTGCCTATATCTGTCTTTCCAGACCAGTGTAATTGTAAGCCTGTAAGAAAAGAGTGAATAGATTCTCTTTAGGCAAGCATGGTCCAACTAACTAAATTAACATCTTTACTTGCACATAATATCAAATAGTGTAAGTTCCTTAAAATAATTAGTTTTAAGTAATTCCTTAAAATTTAATGTTGTCTCAGGCTTCTGATTTAGGCATTTCAAGCTTTAAAATGGGTATAATTCTTACAGTAATATCATATTGTTGTGGCTTAAAGTTCCACTGCATAGATGAAGCAGTGTCCGCATTGAACCGGATCTTGAGGGGGCGGCTCTTTACAGGCTTCATGTCACTGACTGTATCATCGGGCTCCGCTAGACCTGTGGCACCTCCATAACTGTAGGCCTAGAAAAGTGAGAAACTTAACTTAGTAGAACGGCCTGGATACAAATCCCATGACTTTTTCTTCCTAAAATAAAAAACAAGCAAATGAGGGCTTTGTTACTTAACTGTATTAGAATTGTGAAGAAGTTGGTCTGTTTAACGATTCAATTGTGAAAAGGTTTCCAAAAGAAACACTTGATTTTTTTAATCTACCTACACTAATATTAAACATATATGGATAGCAATAAATCAATCTTATCCAACAAATCACTACATATTCAGGGCTGTTTCAGTACTTGTAGTACATTTTGAATTAATCAAATCAGACAGCAGGGCAGGGTTTAACATGCCTCACATCTTTAGGCATATATATCTTCTAATTTTGATCTACGGACATCACTACACAGGTTGTTTACATCAAAACTTGGTAGTAAGGATTGGATTCATGGTTTATGAAGAAAGATTATTAATAGGTGCTATGATAACAATGAAAGGAACAACATTACCAAATTTTATTTGGTAATACCACCATCAACACAGCATTTGTAAATGTTGTGACCAAGAGGAATCACTTAAATTCAAAATTAAGAGAACAAAAGGAACATTTACTTCCCACTCAATTTCAAACAAGGTTAGATTTATGGTTCCTTACCTGACAAAATATCCTATATAGCGGGACCGCTGCATAGCTTAAACCTACGGTCATTACTCCCATAGCTACCATGTAGTTAAGTGTAGACCGTATTTTTCCTTTTTGATCGTGAGCTCCTCGAATAAATACATTTTGTGGTGAAGTTGTCCTGGGTAGTAGAAGCGGTAAACAAAAATTGTTACTATTACTAAAGGATTTGATATGGCATCTACTTATACTGACTAGGCGATTCATTATTTTTGTTTTATAATCAAGAGACCTTCTTTATATTTTATTTCATTTTCCTTACAGTTTCACTCAATAATTGTATTGTAATCAACCAAAGTAAGTAAAGTATTCGATCGAATGGAATTAAATCCAACCACACCACAAACAACACAACCCCACACGGCACTATCAGCTGTTATCTGACAGACACTGACAAAATATGAAATGTCATTTTTTTTAACATTACAATATGGACAAGGACATGGCTTGTTTGAACCGGGGGACGGAAGGAACGTTTTGTTATGGGTACCAACGCTCCCTTTTAGCTTGGGTCGGCATGCTAACCACAAGTTTTTACCAGTATCTCTGTTCCCTTATGAGCAATCGTTATGAAATTTTGCATAGCGCGGGCAGTATTTGTGTGAAATTTCGCTACGCTAGCTTGATCACCCGGTAACACAGTAAAAATGGTCTGAAACCAAGCAGAAAGATTTTTTTTTTTGCTGAAAATGCTACAACATTGAAATTGTTATGCAATTTTGTAATGGTAAATGTTTCACACAATCACAAGCAACACGACCACGACACTATTATTTCATTTCAAAATAATTAAAAACCGAATAGTTCCGTAAACCAGAAGCGTACATCACTTAATTTTATTAAACGCTGTCATTGGCTAAGAAGTCTTTTCCTGTTCCTGTCTTAGACGCGCTTTGTTTTGAAATAGTAGGTACCTAGTCATCTGATGAACCGAGTTACATTGTTGTTATGGTACTTACTCTCATTTTGCTCAATGGGAAACAATACCTACTGCCTATCTTCTAACCAACATAGATATTTTGTGTGGCTTATAATGGAACTCAATTGCAATCAAAAGGCTTTGCGGTAGGTAAGTTAAATTTAATATCACAATCATTATTGTATAAAAACTATATGAATCACAATACTCTAATTATTCTAACGCTACAAGTTTGTGTTTCGTTTTGATATGAGCGTCTGTATGTGTTTTTTGATAAGCCTTGTACGTACAGTCTAAAAAAGGGCAGCTAAACATAGGTTCTTTACCACATTCATAAGTCACATGCCTTCTGTATGTACTCTTGTGTCGGTATTTTCTTTTGCACTTTTCACATTCGTACGACATGTCGCAATGTGACCAAAAGTTTTTTGTTTTCATTGTTATGGGGAGTATATTCTGCATCATTGTCTTATAGTAGTCCATTTCACCATTTTCACCTGCAACAATGAAATTTCATTGACAGATATGGTAGGTACGTTTTAATATTATCATAGAACTAATAAAAGCCCATCAATTTATCAGACAACTAATGAGTTTTGTAGGCAGCAGCAGGTTACCTAGAAATACAGCCACTCTTTGGTAGTAGGTACAAAATGAACTGGATAGTTCATTTGATTCAAAGCACAAAATATAAATACTTAATCGTAGAAATAAAAAACTAGGTTTAATCAAATTCAATCGAGAAACATTTATTCACAAGCAGTCCAAAACAGGAGCAAACCAAACACGCTAGATATGACATCTTTAAAATTAAACTCGTAAGGTGTCGCGGAGCTTCCTAAACCTATTGTAATAAGTACCTACATATTATAAATATGTAAGTTATGACATTTGAATCTACATCACGCTTTATCTACTGAACATAGGTATTGACTGGAATTTTGTGATATTGTACTAGAACAGTAGGTATATTATTAGGTAATAAATAATACTTAAGTAGTAGGAATTGTTATTCCTGCTCTAGAAGTAATCACTAATCACAGTATAAATTTACTGTGATTAGTGATTAGGCTGCTTCTTATTCAGTTGCCGCGGACGCGATTGCAGCCGCGAGCAAAAGCAACAACATTACTCAGGTCGGTAGTTAACAACATTTTTTACGATAAAATTGTAATTCAGACATAAAAACAAAGGACTTGAATAACTTCCGTTTTACTTTTTTTCAGTTAGGTTCCCCATCTCAAAACGACTGTAAAGTTTTTTAGAATAGAAATATATAGGTAGATACTCAATACCAAGTTACCTGGGCAAGTTATGTTATTTGGTATATGGTGCCTACCTATTACTTAATAACAACAAATAAAAGTTTTGTGCTACCTACGCTTTCACTTCATGGCATCAACCAACTAATGCTAAGCATAAGTACTAGCAGTGTTACTCAAAATATTCTGTATTGCAGCTGCTGACAGACATTTATAAATAGATGTTCGAGTGGATTTTGTAGGTATATGTAGGTACGTAAAAGCTGTGTCCGCGTTATGTAAAGGTACCTATGTGACCTTATTTGTGAATTGCTGCTTCAATACTCATCGTAGATTCATTAAGTGTAATTTTTTTTGTTTGTTGTTTTACGTGAAAAGTTCATTCAGGGAACTGATATGATAAATCTAGCCAGTACGTTTACGTATAGTGGCGAAATTATTTATCATGAATCCAAGATGTGTTCTCAATATAATATACCTACCTACCAAAAAACATCTCGTGCGTAGGTACCTAACCCAGAGTATTCACATTAAACTATTTATTGAAGTTGAAACTATTTTCAGAGAATTTAAATAGTTACATATCCAAAATAAATAATTCTGATGAAATAGTAAACTAACATAGGTATAAAACTTGTACAATCGGTTAGAACACTACTCTAGTACACTGTGTCACTAAATAAACAAGATTCTAGCTTGATTCTGCAATTAAAATTCCGTTTAAAATGTAATATGATACATTAATTATCTTGTACATTGCTATTTTTACATTACACATACACAGTGAAATACTAAAGTGAACGCATATCATAGGTACCTACCTATATTTTTTATTTCCAAAAAAATAGCTTCCTCATCTTTGCTTAACTTATCTTACCTACAAAAATGTAAGGTACCTAAAATGTACCTACCTACAAAAATGGTAACTGTTGAAAAAATACATTTGTATTGCAATAATATTCATTAGAATAATAATTAAACATATTAACTAATAAAACAATAAAATAGTTTGTATGCCATCCTGCCTTACCAATGTAATAGTGAGTTAAAATGGTTGTTTTGAAAAAATACTTTTAGACTAACTCTATTACTACTATTACTCAATAGTAGTACTAAATAGAGTTATTCTAAAAAAAATATTAGTACTCTCGACACCACATATTTTGTTTCTATTTTGAGTTCGTATTTATATATTTTTATATCTGCTAGTTATCTCTAAATTTTGGTGGGTAACTATTAGTTAATTTGCGTTTCAAAATAACCTAAAACTTTTATACTTAGTAGTACAATTAACACTCAATAGGTACTACAAAAATTATCTAACACTTCACAAACAAACTTCAAACCTTATTATCTATTAATGATAATTAATTTTCTACATAAGGCACTTGTATCTCACATGGATTAGAATCGATTTGAAGATTCTTTGGTATTATAAACTTTGATAATTCAAAATTTGAACTTCTAGGCAACTTACATTATTAACAATAACAAATGCATAATAACATTTAAGAAAATACTGATAACAAAATATTTAAAACATTGGCACATACTTAGATTTGTTTGGATTCTGTTTTGTATAGAATAATTTCAAAATCTTTGGTAACAAGGAACACAACATAAACAATTAGTAATAACAAAAACAAAACATAGCTAACAATATTTAGCACTATGTGTGTAAAAAGAACCTTAACTAGGTACCTACTTTAAAATATTTTTCTACTTAAATGATTATTGATTATTTCGTGGACCCGCGAGATAGCAACCGAGTCGCTTAGCTGCCTCTGACATTACATTTTTAAAAATGAATTTAATTCGCTTACACTCGAGACAAATCTAATGTGATATAAAAACAATGGCCACTAAGACGCAGCTTTGACTTGTTCGGAACACCCCCGTGAAATGCCTGTTGAAGTTTCTTGCTCGCAGATCATGCTCTCAATCCTCTCGTTATTAATTCCTTTTCTTCGGGTTTGGTATCAAAATGAACGTCTGTAACATAAAATAAACTTAGTTTTTCTAACAAATATATTAATTTTACGATTTGATAGAAACATAAAAATGGTCCTTAATTTGAAAGAGCTATTTAATAGCTTTTGTCAGCAAATAATCTCTAGACCATTTTTAATTTCTTCATTGGTTTGTTAGTACATTTTAGTAATGTTAAACTATTTTAGAAAGCATGCCAACAAAAAAGCTATCCCTTAATAGGTATTATGTACTTAACTACTCATATGTTAATGTAAAGAGTAATAATGAATAGGTAAGTTAGTTATACCTCAAGGAGGTTTGATAGCTAGTTAGTTAGAAACTAATATTTTTGAAGCACAGATTCCTATTGAATTGGTCATTAGTAAGTGCAGTACCAACCTAATTTAGGTATTAGTAAAACATTCCCATAACACGTTAGGACTGAACAATACGAGAGTTGAATTTTTACTGACATTACATTAGAAGCAGTCAGCGGGTCATTCCGACACGAAGTCCACTTTCTCTGGCATATCTTTGTGGAGGTGCCTTTCGTGCAGCAACAGATTGTGCTTCTGATAGGCCCGGTACACACAGTAGGGGCACTTGAAGCTGGGCTGTTTTCTACATTCGTATTTTATGTGTCGCTGCAAGGAGCCCTTGTGTTTGTATTTGTTCCCGCAGTCCACGCACTCGTATAGTGTCCACCCCGCCTTACCGCCGCCCAACCCAGACGTGCCATAACCCAATATATAAGGAGTGTACAACTGTGCAACTGAAATAAAATGCAAATGAAAATAAACGTGCATTATCTACAGCTACCACCGTGAAAAGCTAAGCCCGGAATCATAGAGGTGTGCCACCGAATGTAACCAGGATGATGCACCATGTCTCCCATTTCATTTTATATAAATCACCTTAGGGTTAGCATGCCAACAAGAATGCATAAGTCCGATATTAATTACAATTAAGTGGAAACCTCGAGTGACCTTTCCACATTACTTAATTAGCATGCATAGAATACAAAACCCGTCCAGTTAACGCTAAGTGACAAAATAACAATTAAGTTATTATATAATATTAAAACAATTTTGTACCAAGATAGCAACTTTATTATAATACAAAAAGGTTATAAAAATACAATCAAATGCATTAAAAAAATCACTGATACCTCATTGCTGAATGTATTATATAGTTAATCTTTATCAAACTAATATTCTAGACAGTAATCGAATAGATCGAACTGTGTAGTACCTACTAGAAAGTTGTTTCAATAAGAAAATCACTTGGGTCCATAATTGTTACGTAAAAAATATCCTATGGAATCATTCATAAAGGCAGTATTCTTCGATTAAGAGCGGGTATGCGAAAGATGCCTTGTTTTAGCTAATGCTTTTTTTTTACCGCGTTTTATGTCGGTCTAAATCCTAAAACAATTCATTAAGTTTGATAATATAACCATTAATCACAACCTAAAAGAGAATGGTTCGATTTCCAGACTGAAATAACTTTAAACACTAATGACTAACTTTTGAAGGCACTTAGTTTTTACAATGACATGACTTGTCTGGTTGTACTCTATTCTGTGAACGCGACATTTTGATTGTATGTTGGTAACTCCGGATAATAATCTAATAGCGGTAGTGTAGTGTTTGCGAAATCACTCCATTACAACTGGGAGCATGAACATAGGTACAAGGTGGTATGTAATAATGTGACCGCAGCAGCTACCACGGAGTAACTTCACGAACCCTCTACCTAACTAATACTAAAGTACATAATTTCTAAATGGTAATGTATAAAATACTTAAAAACTACGTGGAAGATTTGATATAAACTCATCCAAAAAATTGTGCACGATCCTTGCTACTAAAACCTAACGGAAATTCGTAAAATTTTCATTATCAAATATGTAACTTCAACAATCTTAAGGCACTCGTTTCACCTAGTTTACTAAATTGGCCCCATCGCGTCGTCTTCATACATAACATCAAAAACTAACAGACATATCGAAGGAACTTACAGAATTATAAATAAATCTGTTTCACGCAATATTCACGGCAGAATACAAGCTTAAATTAAGATAGTAAATGCATTAGATGTAAAAGAGATCTAAAAATATAAAAGATATAAAACATTAAACTTATGAGTATTACAATATGGAACATGCATTTTATGGCAAAGAACTAGAGCGTGCTCGCTAAGCATAATTTATAGCTTCATTTCGATTACCACTAAGATGCACGAATTAAATGTTACGATAACATCCCTTATATTCTATTTTATTCGAGACTCTAAAATATCTCGTAATCTGGCTCTGGCGGAGATTTCTAACGAATATCCGAATCTTTCTGGTAGTAACTGCAACTGGTAACAATCTTATTCCAAAATCAACATGTACTTCTAATAATCTATCCTCAGAATCCTACAGATCAAAAACAGGAATGATAGTTTATATAAAAATATATATATATATATGTATATATAAAGCGTAACTATACACATCACTTCGACTTACATACTGAATAAATGCAACAGTTGGTACACTGCTACGGTTGTGCGAGTAACGAGTGTGAATACTATGCGTAAACCGACAATACGAATGTTCGCAACATCGCGGTATGCTTATTGGTAATTCGTAATGAAACGTCGTCGAGTAGGTAACGATCTAAGGCACTAATTGTGACCTCGCAAACTGCGATTACATCTAACGTGACTGTCTGACGCCACTATCACAAGAGAGATTAATTACATCACATTTATCACAATCGGGATAACTCGGGAATTTGAGGATCGAACTCGCCGCCGCGCCGGTCGACGTCGGTGAATCTACATAGGAGTAAACTGGTAAAACTACTGGCGATAGCTCGCAACATCGATCCGTTACGATCTATAAAGATATGGAGTATTTCAGTGAGTGATACGTCGCGGTGCAGCGCAGACGGCTACGTGCAGGCGTCGACGTTATCCTGCTTGAGATAGTGCTCTGCCTTGACGTGGTGTTCGCGGTGCATGCGCTCCATGTGGCGCGCGATGTGCATCTTCTGCTTAGCGCGGTACACGCAGTACGGACACTGGAACTGGGGCTCCTTGCCGCACTCCCACTTCTGGTGGTTGCGCAGGGACGACTTGAGCTTGTACACGCGGCAGCAGTCGGGACACGCGAACGACGGCTCTCCCGGCGCCGGCGGGGTGCCCAGTCCGCGCATGCCGGCCACGAGGGGCAGCGCCAGCCGCGCCGACCACTGGTCCCACGAGAGCCCCCCGATGCGAGTGAACGACACGTCCTCCGGAGCCAACCCCCCGACCCCCGCGCCACCACCCGCCCCGCCGCCTCCTGAAACCACAACGCGCAACATAACATCGTGACCGGCCGAGGTGCCGACTCCCAAGGTTAAACACAAGCGAAACGAATACGATACATGTTACGTACATACACTACATACCAAGTACATAGATAGATAGATAGATATATGTTTACGGATCTACTGTGAGTGTACGAGTGCTGTGATGAAAGCTTTGCAAACAGGAAAAGTAAAAAAAAGAACCAAAAAGAGAAATCATAACGTTTATTTTAGAAGAAAACACAGGTTGAGGTTTTCCTATGATCAATGCGGAGTTTCCTCGCTGGCACTGAGTTAGGAAAGTGAACGCATGTAAGAGAGTTCGCGGTGTTACTGGGCCGTTTTAGTCACACAGCTTTTGTATTGCAATAAACATTTGTTAATGAAATGTAGTCTCCCGACCCATGGGCTTTCTGCTCTACCTGAAATTATTAATTTGATTAGTATGAACGAAACAGGAAACGAAAATAGAATTGCAACATGCGCGACTTATGAAGCGTAGAGAACATATCTTTGGAACGGGATCATGCATTCGTGCGAAATGAAATACAAACTGATTGAAAACGACTCACCTTATGCATACAACTGAAGTAAAACAAACCAACGTTACGAGGTAAAGGCAAGAGCTATGCATTAGCAAAGAGAAACACAAATTAAATATACTATATTTATATTTGATTAAAATTTTCTACCAAGTAAACCCCAATATATTCATATAAAAATCACACTAATTGATTATCTAATTTTCCAATAACATTAACAAACAATGTAAAGGTTATAACATCCAAAATGTCCAATATTTTCATACATCAGTACCTCATACCATGATATGGTGGAATATTGCATATCAAAATTATCTTTTCTATGCTTAGCAATGACTCGAATGTCTCAACAAACATAATAACATTCTTTACTTGATATCATCACTTTTAAAACTAATACTGACTTTGGTCAAATAGCTTTGTTTATCCTAGTTAACAAAAATATCAACAGTCAATATGCTAAAAATCTTGAAATATATTATTATTGCATGAAAATATCAAATAATATCAAGTTAATATTTTCCAATATAAAATTTTGAACACATTTCATCCCAGTTCACCAAAATACAATCAAAAAAATAACATGATCATAAATACGTTATAACTACAGGTAACATTGTAGGCACATTAGTAATGAGCTTTAACTAATGGATACTCGACGGACACCCGGAGTTATTGACTGATGCCAGTCAACTGCACTCAGAGTGTCTGCCAGGTATACCTATGAAGGGACTGTTCCGTCCCTCCGATTTATCCTAATAAATTAACAACATTATCATAATAAAACTTTGGGTTTAAAATAGAATGTCGGGAAGACAGGGGATGGTCCCACTAATATGGAAAAAACAATAAAAATAAATTAATAACATGAACATTAACTACGCCGCCATGCCAACGCCGCACGATCACGACAACCATCGGCAGCTATGACTTCAGCGAGATAATAAATAAATCTACCCGTGGTGGATATCAGCAAATTTATAAATAACCTGCCTATACAGGAATCATTACAACTAATATTCTTAATATCATTGCACTAAATTACAAAGTTTTGGAATTACTTCCTTTGAGGAATGATAGGTTATTATGACTAACAACAAATTCGAGAGAAAAATATATACTTTGAAACTTACGCTACTATTCGTAATATATTTGGAATACATAGCATCGTGATTTGGCCGATCGGATTTGGAATACAATTCTACAACGATTTAATTTGGAACGGGACAAATCGCAAACCACGTTTAAAAACTAACGTGCGACCTTAGGTCGGGATTCTCCGAATAAAATACTTTGGGTCAGTCTTAACTACCATAAACTATATAACGAAAACAACAAAACTAACACTAAACCGTTAGGGAATGTGCTCATTACGACTACGTATCCTAGAATCGAAATCAACAAAATAATGTATAAATATCGCGTATCGCAGGACCGATTTGGTAGCGGGTGTATACTTTGGTGTGTAGTGTACGGTCAGACGGAGGTCTTCTTGTTGCGGCGCACCTTGTTGGTGGCGTAGAGGTACCACTCGTTGTTGTGGTGCTTGCGGATGTGCACGCCGAGGTTGCCGCGTTGCTTGGCGCGGTACGAGCAGTAGGGGCATTGGTGCGCGGGCGCCTTGCCGCCGCACTCCACGTTCTCGTGGCGGCGGAGGGTGCTCTTCCAGCGGTACTTCTTACCGCAGTGGCGACACTCGAAGTGGCGCGAGGCGTCGTCGCCCGAGGAGCGCGCGTCGCCTCCGCCCCCGTCCGCGCCGAACGCGCCCGCCTCGTACTCGTCGGGCAGCACGATGTCGTCGGTGTCGTCGTACTCCCCGTCAGAGTCGTCCTCCCGCTTGGCGACGGCGCCGAGCGGCAGTTGGAGCGCAGACGGCGCGTTGTTGTTGAACGCGCGATGCAACAGCTGCGCCTGCGCCTTCAGGTCGGGCAGCCCGGGCGCTTGTAGCGCGAGCTGCGCGCGCTGCATTGACAACAGCGACAGCAGCGCCGACGGCAGCCCCTCGCCCTCCGTCTCCGCCCGACCCTCTGAAATGCGACACATCAACGTATTGCGATCTATGGGTTAAAGCGCGCTACGACTGAACTAATGTTAATACTACGGAGGCTAAAATAAAATCAAGGAACCAAAGAAATGCGTTATAATAAAAAAATATTAAAATAATCTCGGTTAGAAATCATAAAAGGCGAAGCTTCTAAATTCATGCAAACATGCACAGTCGAAAACTCGAGCTCATCTTCCCATAAAGTCCTACCGGGGTCGGCGCTTAATCAAACGCGGGTTCTCTTCAAGTCGTTTAATCTTTAAAAAAATAGTGAATATCAAATCTCAATACATAAGTAAACGAGGCTCATATAAAATTTAAATGTAGGAGATTAAAATTACATAATAATATCATCTAGATTCTAGAAGGAAGATCCGAGTTGTATCATCTAAGTAAGGCACTAGACTATAATATAAGGCACTAGTATAAAGCACTAGGTGTAGTGTAGTGTAGTATCGTGTACACACTAAGCCCTGGCCGTGGGCGTGGGCGTGCCACCGTCGTCACAGCGGTCGGGTGTGTCGGGCGAGCCGGGCGGCGGGCTGAGCGGCCGCAAGTCGGGGTGCTTCTTCTCCATATGCTTCTTGAGCTCGTTGCGGCGATGCTTGCTGTACGAGCAGTAGGGGCATCGATACTTAGGCTCACGGCCGCACTCGAGCGTCACGTGCCGCACCAGGTTCTTGCGCGCGTTGTAGCAGCGCTGGCACGTGGGACAGCGGTACCCCTTCTCGGTCTTGTACTGCGCGCACGGCAGCGTCAGGCGCTCGCTGCGCGGGAATATGTTATATTTAGACTCAGACTTGGTCGAGTTGGCGCTGCCGGCAGATCGTACCGCCACTGGCGTGTGAGGGGACGATTTGGGCGTAAACTTCTTGTTTTCTTTAGCGTCCTCCAGAGTGGGCACCGCGGCGGCGGCGGCAGCGGCAGCGGCCTTGACGAGCGCCGCGGCCAACGGCGGCGGAGACTTCACCGTCTTCAGAATAGCGAAGGTGGCGATGCTCGAGGCCGGCGGCGCCACCGGCTCCTCCTCGGTAACCTTTTTACTACGCGTCATGATATTCCGCGGCTGAGTCCTGCGACCTGCAACAGAAAATGGAATATAGTTCGTTTTGCGGTGTCATCGGACGATCTTATGTCGTGATCCCGTGAAAATAAAAACAAAACGATGAAAACCGAAAAACTATATTTAGAAAAAGAAAAATAAAAAACGAAACTGTTGCGTTTCATTTCAGCAAAAAAAAAATGATCTACCTATCGAGAAAACAAAACATAATCTAAACTTCTAAAAATCAACAAAAATTAAAATGTAAAAGGAAAACTTTGATCAGATGCAACATTGATGTCTTTATAAACTATTCATGTTTTAAACGTACAACATATATTATGAAAAAAAAAACAATGTGTAACAAAAATAATGAACATTTGTAAATAGAGAAACTATTTGGACTTAATCGGTACTCGGGCTACCCAGAACATAAGGATGTTTAAGTGCAATGTGGGTAGTTAGCGATTTCTTCTGCGAGTAGCGGCGCTCGCACAGATCGCACACAAACTGCGGTCCCGTCACACATTCATATTTCTCGTGACGCATTTTGTTCCGGCGATATTTGTACTTTTTAATCATACAGATAGAGCAGATGTGAAGCTTTTCCTTACTACCCAACAACTTCTTCTTTGCAATGCCTTTCTTCTTCATTTTTAGCTTTTTAAGCAACCTCTTCTTGTTTTTACGTATCTTTAAAGCTCTTATACGCGGTTCCATGGCGATATCTACCGGCTCTATTGTCTTCAGCTTAGATCGGAGGCAATATGTCCCTTTATGTATATCATCCTGCAGTTCAACTTTTACCTCTAATGACTCTGTTGCCCCCATTCTAGCGCCAAGCTCTATTGTATCTTGATTCGGTGCCACCTCAATATCTATTAACTGTAGTGCCTCCGGTTTCTTGCCAAGGCCTACAACCTTATCATTACTTTGTTCGACAGCTATATCTAACGATTCTACTGCGTCCGATTTATCGTCAAGCTCTTTTCTCTCATCAATTTTAGGCTCTACAGCGATCTCTAATGAATCAATTGTCTCCAAACTAACAACATCAATGATCTTTATTGGCCCCTGGGTTAATGGGAATGGGGTTTCGCAGAAGGTTAGGTCTGTTGGTGGCTCTGAAAAGGCAAACAATGAAAAGCGAAAATAAAACAGTGAAAAGCACAAGAACGGTTAGTGAATAGTGACAAGATGGCGGTGCTTAATGATCAATTGGTGTGCGTGAACATTGTGGATTGATTTCGAGGTTGCAACCTTCTTAGTAAAGAAAGAAGAGAAAGTTGGATGGAAGTAAGGTTAAAGCGAATAAAGGGATGGAAGCTGTGTTTCCAGGATGAGGGGGATTTTTCGATAGTTTCATTGTATTTTCTCCTGACCTGACATATACCTATCATTCTCAGTTTGGTGTCTGGTTGGTTGGTGTTACATGTCATACTGGTATTGTGTTCTGAGAAAAATGAAATGCGCATCCACTTTGTAATAAATTGGAATTTATAATGTCTGTATAACATTTCTATTTGATTGTTACCTAGTGAACATGCACAATAACGGAATAAATAATGGCCGAACATTTAAAACATGAATTGCTAAGAAAGACATCTGCAGTGAAATCACATGTGAATGCAAAAAAAGAGAATATAATAAATAATAGATAAATAAGCCACATAACCACTACATAGTAAACTGATAATGAAAACAACCTTTACCTTGTATGCTGAGTTCCGTGTGACATCCCTCTACAGCAGGCACTCTGTGCGTTACATTAATATGTAATCATAATCACGATTTCAAACCGCGGTGATAAAAACGCAATAACTTTTAATTTGTAAACCCTAAAATGGGTGAAGTGAGGTGTGGTGCACATTTAAATGATCTACATCTAAATAAAGTAAGGTGCCTATAAGTATACGTATATAAATATCATCTCTAAAATACTTACCATTTGATGAATGAGCAATTCCATTCCAATATTAGAAGAGAAGAGATAATTGTTCGTAGCACTAATAATAGCCGCAGTTATTTGTTATGGTTGTGTCCACAAACCACCAAACTAGTTAGACATGCATGTTCTACGTGTTTCTAACCCCAACACAAACAAAAGCTTAAGGTTAACCACTATGAACATTCAAAAAAGTATCTTAAAATGGTATACTTACCTTGCAAGAATTACCACTTAATACCAATATTACCTCGCCTTGAAGGCTACATTGAAACCGTTACCAAAACCGTTTTACCTGTTGCACTGAAATAGCTTCATAAACACTTATGCTTGTTGATACAAAAATAAAGAAATCTTAATATATTAGTATTATAATATTAGATACTAAAGTTATATAGGGTTGAAGTTTCACATGTGAAAACACTAGCACTCTTGTTCCGTTGTCGTGTGATATAATATTTATAGGTATAATATAATTATCATTATAAATAGATTATTTTAAGCAATGACTGTTTCTTATTTAAAATTATGGGAAGACATTGCGCATTTCATCCGTTCCTTTTCTCTGGAACAATTAACTTTTTTCTTATCATCAAACAAGGTCCTTATTATTACCTAATTTTTGAGCAAAAAATTAAACTAGGAAAAGTTAATTGTTTCAGAGCATCATTCGAGTCCCATTGAACATGTTGCGTCGTAGTAACTAGTAGTAAAACAATATCAACGCAGCATGTTGAATAAAGTGCATTGTTGCAGGTAATCGGAAAGTTTATACGTGCAACAGCGCACAGTAAACAAGTGTAGAGCTTACCTTGCGAATCCCGAACATTATCACTCGAATTCATAAGTTCATCTTGAGATCTTTCCATGTGCCATTGAAAATCTGAAAAAAAAAACAATATTACGATACGAAAATCGCTACACTACATGATAATTTTATGTGACTTTATTTCAGGTAGACAGCTAAAATGTATTACATGAATTTGTTTCAAAATAAATTTAAATCATCTTTCTGCAGCTTTTTACTACATAAGGTGGACATGTTTTAAAAGGTTCTACGCAACAAAGAATCCTATACGCGAGAATTTTAAGCAAACTACAGCAAAAATATTTTTTGCTTGCCAACAATGATAATCTTAAAAAGTTTTTTTTTTTTATTGTATGGGGAAGGGCTTGGCCTTCATCTGACCTGGTTACAAGTTGAGATAAGGCCGGCGCACTTCACCCGGAATCCTCAACAAACTGAGGAACTGGCTATCATACCTCTAAATGCCGGAACACATTTTTTTTTTAATTGTTATTATGGCCACAGAATTAGGTAAGATGGTGGTAGCTAGCCAGGCGGACCCAAACAAAGTCCTACCACCAACCAAACCAAGCTCAATATATTGTACTCCCCATGGGGATCAAACCCGGGACATTTGTATCTGAAATTGGTGAGACGAACACAGAGGTGGTACAAAAGGAGTGCTGCAACTACAACACATTCTTTCACTACTGCTCTTCATCACCTACTAAACGGAAACATCAACTCTGAGGCCCAGAATAATACATGCTACAAGTAACACTGGGGTACAAAATAATTATAGCAAAACTAAGCATGGTCCTGTACCACCCAAAGGTTCTACAGGTCAGGTCTGGGCATAGATGCTCTTTTTTTGCTTGCAGGTTCATTTACGAAAGAACTGCATACTGCAAAACAAAGGCCTTCCCTGGTTTTAAGACCTCACTGTGACCGCAACAATATTATTGATGGACTTTGTGCAATTCATCTCGCATTTATTCATAATCTCTCTCAATAACTTTCACCTCAGCGGCTAGTTGCTGATGCCTATAAGACCTACTCCCTAACACTGCAACATGCTCTATCGGTTACTTCGGTCCTATGAATTTCCATGGTAGTATGGTGTTTACTCTTTATGGAATATGTTCCCTCTTCAAGGGGCTTGGTGTGCCATTGACCACAGTGTATAGGAGGTAAGAGGTTTTTGTTGTAAACAGTTGATGGATCATCTGTTTGCTTCAATACTTGCAAGGGCAAAGATGAGGCCTACAATGGAGAAAGCTTTCTCAGAAGATTTACTCTTTTTTGATGTATTGTATTTGATATTGTAGCCATATCATATAATAAATAGCATCCCGTAACTGTCCACTTGGACATGCACCTTCTCCAATGGTTTTACCATAATCACCACGCTTGGCAGGCGGTTTGCCCGGGCAGTGGTACCCGGGCAGTGGTACCCGCAGCATACAATTGAGTTTTTTGCCTGTGTACATTTTATAGGTCGTCCAATATACAGGGCTTGGGAGTTTCTGTTCATGTGTTGAGATTGTGTAGTGTTATTTGTGTGTGTGTGTGTTTAAATTAGCACTTTACACTAGTACCTTAACATATGATACGTAAAGAACGCTAGGATTCCAGCGTTTCTTCTTTCCCTCCTTTTATGCTTAATGCGCGAACGGAGGAGTGGCTAAGTTCTTTTATAGTCAAAGTTTGATCACTGGATGACCATTAGTAAATTGAATATCAACCAAATATGGATGAAACTCACTGCGAACAACGTCGTTGTGTGTGGGCGTGTCATCGTGTTGGAGCTCCTCATCCAACGTGAGGTCTTCGACCGGGTCTCGAGAGGTCTCCTCCTTGCAAGGCGGCTCGATTGGGCCGATGACGCCGCCGACGACGGTGCCGACGCCGCCTAGGCCGAGGCCGACACCTACAACGCCGTTGCTGTGGCCAGCGGCGAGGGGCTCGGCCGTGGTACCCGACATGCGCCGCGCTTTCTTGCGGCGCCGCGTCGGGCTAACTGACCCTTCGCGGCTGTCTATGCTGCCCTCTCTTACCTGTTCAAGACACATACATAATTATACAGATGTACAATTTTATATTTATTGCATGTATGACACAAGAAACTCGCGTTTCTTCCTATGCATTATTATGTTATGTTGTTGACATAACAATTAGTAACAAACAGTTGAAATTGACATAATTGTGCAACAACCTTGATAAATTTCTGTTTCAGGTTAGGTCAGGTTAGTATTCCACTAATTATATTTTTATAACATGGGGAAAATGCATGGTTTGTATGTGTTAGATCAAGATTGTAATTACTATAGACACACAAGAGTAAAGACACAGGTAAAATTTTGTGAAGTATAATTCTGTACTGACTGATGTATTTCAAATTCATGCAAGAAAATACAACACTTTTATATCTGATTAGGTATAGAATAGACTAATACTACTGAGCGCATGGTTATCTGTATCGGCAACTAAGGAAATGGGCAGAAGCACCCACCTGAGCAAATATCAACCAATAATATGATACCAACAACAAAACAATGCTATGGCTATGGTCAATCTGTCCATTGCTTTGGGGGAAGGTCTTGTCCAGCAGTGAACTTTTTCTTTAGTTTTGTATTTTTAAGTGTTTCTAGTAATCTAGTGATTTATAATAAGTACACATATTCTAAATATTAGATGGACACAAAAATTTAAAACTCACAATAGGACTTGTACCCGCATAAGACCCTGCCAATTAAGCTACAATAGTTGTCATTTAACCAGCAGGTTTTTGTGTCACATTCAGATAGACAGTATCTATGTGAGAGAGTTATATATTATTATAAGAGACAGTATGATGACAGATGTATATTAGAGACTTGACGGCTCAAGAACAACAATGTGGGTTCAAGTTGTGTCTGGAGTTATGATATTGGTGTCATATAACATTTGTAAAACTATACATAATTAATAAACATTGTTCCCTTTTCTAATTTCGACCAATGAGTGACTACTAGTGACAATAAATGGCAAGTATAATGGTGGTCAAATGCAGAATTGATTTTGACCAAGCAATACATAATTCATTCAATCAAATTAATGTCCATGATTCTGTGAAGATTCATGAAGCCAGTGATCATTGATGCCATTGAACAACTCTTTGTTGTAAGTAGGTCAACTTGTACTGGTTTTATCTTGTAAGATAATCTGCCAAGTCTACATTAGAACATAGTGCCAAAGTTTGTGATCTTGCTGCTTTATCACTTTTATGTTGGCAGCTGATGCAAGTGTTTCAGAAGCACTCACAAAGTTATTTTTGTGTCATGTGGCCAAAGAATTGGTTCAATCAGCATTATTCCCATGTATTCTACAAAACAAAGTTTATAAAGGCCTAGTAGTAGTCTCCTATACAAATCTAGATTGTCATTCATTTCGAAAATGCACTTTGGCTTCATATTATATTTTTAAATTGAAAGTATACCAATAAGTTTTGTAGCACATCATTTAGCAAATATGGTTTAATAGTATAATGCATATAATGTGATCTTTTTTACATCACTAACTGTAAAAGTTCCTCAAGAGTTTTGAATATCCAATTCACCTCTTTTTATCGGTGTAATACTTCAGTTGCGCCGATACATGTTTACTTGCCCTAGTTATTATGATAGAACCATAGAGTAGGTAAAGGGCTTTACTGGTCTTCCATTCTATCTGTTTATACAGGTAAATTTTCAAAGACAGGTTTTTAAATAAAATTTGCCTGTTAATTGTGGTAAGATTCAAAATAACATAGCACTGATGTACTATGTTATTTTGAATATAGCTACTTTACTTAGATAAATTAGGTCAATCCAATCAGTTGATGTAAGGAACACTTCAAATGAAATCTTTCATCAGAGGTCTTCTATGTTATTATCTCTTCCCCTGGGGGAGAGATAGTTCCCCCAGAGTTTTTTATCAAAATAAGTTTTCTTTTTCAGTTTTGATTTTGATTAGAGAGGTATTTTTTGGAGGCTTCAGAATAAAATACATCATATATTTTTTTTAATTATTTCGTTTAGTTCCTGCCCACAACCTTACATGAAAGCAAAGATCTAAGATGTAGTTAGCATGTTGTAATTTATTCATAAAGTTACTCATATACCATCAAAAATAAGAACACAAAAATGTATACCTCAATATGAACCTAAAATTGGTAAAGTCGTTACTTGACTAAATAAACTTATTCAATATTACTAGATGAATGTTTGGGACTTTGTTCCCATCACCATCATATATCCCTGACACACCATGGAACTCTTAAGTCTAAGTGCGGAAACACAAGTCATTTACTTAAATCCCAAAATCCTGTGAAGCTGTCAGTCAGATATTCCACAATATCATGCATTCTGATGTAAATCCCACCAGTTTTTGAACTTTACAATAATCATCAACTGCCTTCAAATAGTAAAAAAAAAAACAGATATATATACTTACTTGTGGTGGTGGCGAAGAAGCCCGGGGCGGGTGTGGCTGTGCGGGGGGCGCGGGGCGCGACGGCGGGCGGGAAGGCTTGTTGTCTGACAGTCCCTTGATCTGCAGTGATTCAGCCGCTTTCAACAGCGCTGCCAGCTGGTCCTGAGATATGTTTACTTCTCCACGGTACATATAGTCCATCATTGCTCTAAGCTCTGCATATTTCACATCTTTCAGGATTATTATGGGATGCTTGTCGTACTGTTGTGATAGTACACTCTGCAACAATTCAGTTGATTTAGGTGATGAAGAACCAGACACATTTTCATGAGTACGAGTTTTGGCATAGATTTTTTTTTAGACATTAATTTTACAAAGCGCCATCTAGCCCCAAACTAAGCATAGCTTGTAATATGGGAACTAGATTACGATTTAGTTTAGATTACAAGATTACTATACAACACCCAAACACAGAACAAACATCTATATTCATCAAACAAATGTTTGTCCTGGGTGGGAATCAAACCCACAGCCTACAGCGCAGAAGGCTGAGTTTACTACCAACTGAGCTATGAGGCTTGCTAAGATAGTTAAGTTTATTGTTTATAAGAAGAGAAAGCTACCTTTTTAAGTCAAATTTTCACCATTTGGTGAACAATCGCTTTCATAAATTTGTTCCTTAAACCCAAATTGACAATCACAAAGATAACTTTAGAATTATTGATAAATCCTCTCTCTTTAATGGGATTGTTCTTTATTTTGATACCTGATGATGACAATGTCTAGCTCCAAGTCATACAAGGGGTATTTGAAAGCTTCTATTCCATTATGAGTCTGTTTCTTCATAGTTTTCTTTTATTTACTTATACCTATCTAAAATGCCTGTTCCTAGGTCTACCTTGAAAGCACAACCAAATGTTTGAAAAGAAAGCAATTCAGAGACAATGAGATAAATAAATATGGTGCTAAAACAAATAAAAAAAATGTTTTAGTTTCTTTTTTTTAGGCTAAGGTAACATCTTTAAGGTCATTTGTTTAGTGTAATTTAGATTTTTAGTACTGTTTGTGTTTAAAATAAAATCAACTAACCAATTGTTATTTTAAGTAGGGGAGTGTTTTTTTTTCTATTGAAGCATATTTATAGACTGGGTAAGTTAATAAAAACAATTGAGAAACATCTTGAAGATGGTGTCAGTTACAGGGGACATGATTGTTTTGTTTACATATTCATAAAGCAAAGTTTTCATTTGTTTTCACTACCTATCAATAGAATGTTTTGAAGATGCTGTCTGCATTCAAGTTCAAATTCCTATTGAATTCATCATCAAGAATTGCTAATTAGGCAATAATGCTCCATTGTAATGAGCACTCTACATGTAATTAAGTTAGCAACGGCCAGGCAACATTAGGTAATTTATAATTGCAAGCATTTAGAAAAAGTAGTAGAAACAACTTTCAGTTTGCCAACTCATCTATGCACTAAATTGGTAACACATGAAAGCTGGTATGAAACAAGTGGTATGTTTATTAGAGCACAACAGCGCTGGCCAGTGCTCGTAGCAACTTTAACACGATAGCAATTGACCTAGATCGAGTCAAATGAGCACGTACCTCGAAATAGGGACTGCAAGCAGAGAGAACGACTTTGTGCGCCTTTAGCGTCTGTCCTTCGGCCGCCAGCGTACAATCCACGTGCATGCCCTTCTCTAGCAGAGTGTCGAACACCGCCACCAGCGTCGACTGGTGGTTGTTCCACCGCAGGCAGAACTGCTGGTCGTCGTCCATTGTGCCTTCTTACCACTCGCCGCGCCCGTCCCGCTACAACCACAACAAAATGCACCTCAACTCAACCCACAATAAACACCACGCAATAACTAGGCCACTGGAAAACTTAGCAAACACCACAACGCAAACTCGGTCAGTGATTTTTCACTTGCGACGCAAATACTAGCTCACCGATTCACTTTGTTTGATGGATGAGATCACGTCCCAACTTTACCGAATTAACTTACGGACCACTTGCGCCCGTCGTAAAGCGACGCGGCACAAAGAAAATGGCCGCTTTTCCAGCGCGACAAAAAATAAAATGGCGACGAAAATTCTAAGTTTTACTATTTTCTGAATAAACTTTTCGCAACACAAACAATACTAGCTAAAAGTTCGTCGCGTGGTTACGACGCAAGAACCTTCAGAAAGTTTTGAAACAACGAAGAAAGTTCCGAGAACTTGACTTCGAAAGTTCTCAAGTGGAAATTTTTGAGATGAAAAGTTCTGTGTAAACTTTTAACACTAGCATCCGTAGCAGTGTTTTCACACTTACGTAGCAAAATGCTCACCTCTATTATTGCATTAACTGGATAGAAATTAACACACGTTTTTGTTCACTATTTGTCACTTTTATCTAGCACAATCGCACGCCCACCCGCCAGCTTTCATGAACGAAATTGAAAACAAGCAAGTTAAAATTATGTTGCAAGTTTAGAAAGGCACCTCGTCTTCCACTTCAACCGAACAAAACGAACCGAACCGAATGAAAACTTGGGGCAGCACTTATCTAGCACAGCACGGGATTTGATATTTTGACGCGATCTCGATCCAAAATAAGCTCTTTGCATTTTATTGAATGTTGCCATTGCCAATTTTTATGGTTTAGGAGCTTAAAATAAAATATAATTTATAATTCAGTAAAATTACTCCTGCGTGTTAGCTTACATAATAATTATAGTTGCTAAAATATAGATTTGTATAGGTATTGATTCAGTTGGACACAGATTATTTATTAAATATGTACCTAGGTATCTATAGCGCCAAATAGAAGAAACCTACAAATATTTTATACAACTTTATAATATAATATACATATGTTATATATATATAATATAATATACTATTGATGTTTACTAGTTAAGGAGGGTTTTATCTAAAAAAATTGTTTTTACAGCACACATAATTATCTAAGCTCATACATTTCTACTAAGTTGTTTGTCAGCCATTGTAACATATCAAATGTACTAGAATGGTACATAACACGTATCTACTATATAAACTAGCCTACACACACACACACACACACACACACACACACACACAACGCATGTTGAAATTAAACTACTCGTCCTTGACCGCGTTTAGCCAAGCAGCATCTCGTGATTGATATTCAGGAATTTTCAAATGCTACTCGTGTGTTACTTAGGTCATTTTGTATTATAAAACAAGGTAGTATCTTGGTGTTTTAGTGTTGTATATTTAATTGATAAATTAAATATGCTACACTATACAGGTGCACATACACATAATAAGTAAGGTTCTGGACCACGGAATAGGTAGGTGTAGGTACAGATTTATTTTCCGTGACTAGAAGTTAGGAAAATTGGGTATCAGCGCCATCTATCGTGTCATTTTACAAAAACCTGTAGCCCAGTTGAAAGGAGCGGCAAAAATACGAACATTTTGCATAGACATTGTAAAAATACTTCATGTTGTCGCTAGTTTAGAGAAACTTTTCCTCTATAAAAATATATTGGTGCGAATTATTTTTTTTCGCCACGCTTTATTTTTATTCAGCGCCGCCACCACCGCCGCCATTGTGATTTTTCAATTTTGGGTTTTAGTTTTTGAACTTAATTTTTATTGTGCCTGATCAATAATGGATGGAAAATCTTTGACGTGAATGGTGTAGACAAGAGATCGATGTTAGTTTGAATTGGTTCAGCTATTTTTTTCTTAGTCTTCTGTAAGAAGATAGGACTGGTGATGTTGTAGATGCGATGACTTTTTTTAATAGTGCTTTCCTTCCTTGAATTTGGCTTCGATTCGACATGTTTACCTATTGTGATTGGAAAAAAAATATTATTGCGTAGATACTTTTTTATTAACTCAAAATTATATATAGGTACCTACCTAATACGAGAAAATCTTTGATATTAAGTAGATGGGAACTTAATTGACTGATTGATAACGAATCCCATTTAAAAATTATTCGAAAGCATTCTACACTCACGAATCTACAAACAGCTAGAGCCATACCATACCTAACTGATTCTCAACATGCATTCCGAAAAGGCCGTTCAGATAATACAAACCTACTGACCCTAACCAAATACATATCGAAAAAGATGGATGTTTGTTAATGAATATATAACAAGTTGAATATATATAGAAATAAATAACAAGTTGATGTTATTTACTTGGATTTTAAGAAGGTTTTTGATCACGTCGACAATGATATCCTTCTGGAAAAACTTAACTCGTTCACTCCTCTTTTCATGATTTTTTTGCTAGCTACATTACAAGAGTAAGGTGACAATCGCAAATCTCCCCACGCTTGACAGGTGAGTTGGTGATCACAGTATTGGTGTCAGGTAGGTTCTTAGATGGATGGAAGCTGATGCCCGCCCATCGCCTGCTAAAATCGCTTAGTCGAATGTCTAATGACAACAACGGGCTGGTCAATAAGTCCCTCTGCTAGGGACTTTTTAGTCTGTACCCCGCTGCTGCTGCCACAAACTAGAAACTTTGCATTAGCTATGTAATATTTATTTTCATTGTATTTATTGTGTTGATGTAAAATCTTAATTCGTGTCAAACAATTAAATTTAATAAAATTTTATATGGAAAACATGTTTTTACGACGTCCTATGTTAGGTGCAAGTGAAACTGCACTGGTGCTAGCTGCACCTGTAATTAAATATAATAATAAAAATAAAATATATGTCTAACGATTAAAAATTATATACCTACCTAAATCAGCCGGAGTTTTATTGTACTAATAAAATCTGTAGTAATATATAAAGTTTAAAAAACTTAAATGAAAGAGCAACTTGCATGTGAAGGTTTTTTTTTTGTTACTGTAGGTACCTACTATTGTCAATGCATGTACTGACCACCATTTCAGATTCGTCGACTATAAGTCGATTAGTCATAATCATAATCGATGCTAGAGTAGTTTTTAGCCTACTTCAAAAAAAGGAGCAGGTTCTTAATTCGTTATGTTCCCTGATTACTCAAAGACGCCTGGACCGATTTCGAAAATTCTTTTCTTGATTGAAAGGGTTCTTTGTCATACTCTCTGTGAGTATGACAAAAATCGTCCAATCTCAAGTAGGGACAGTTAGTAATCGCACAGTATTAGTGCGATGGATATATTATTAATATATATTTTTTTGTAAATTTATATGTACCTACATATAAGTATGAAACATTTATTAAATAAAATGTTCAGTTAAACTAACTATGTACAAAGGAATCAGTTGAATTACATTAAATATTATCTATGTTTAATAAGATATGTAGTTATTACATTAACAGTAAAATTATATATGTGATATACTTACTTAATGTAGTTTATCGTATTATTCCTATGTTAGGTTTATTATTTATTAATGTTGTACACCTTTCCCTTCTATATTATCTTTTTTTTTATCTCTAAAAGGTTTCTTTTTTTTGTACGACGGGGAATCGCTTGGCCTTCATCTCACCTGGTAGTTAAGTTAAGGCCGAAGGTGGAGGCGCACTTCACTCGGAAGGGGCTCTTCTACTAAAAGGTGAAGAGTATATTGCATCTTGCCAAAGAAAGGCTTCACAGATAGAGTCAGAATTAGTGAGTCAGAGAGGCTTTCTGACTCACTAATTGTTATATTTTTTATACAACTTGGAGGCGGTGCAAGCAAACAGCCCATCTGCAACTACTGCACAAGGACAATGACCTAAGCGGCACTGCATTGCGTCCGTCAACTTGAGGCATAAAGGTGTTATGCACCTTTTTTCTTCCTGAAATAGGTGTCGTAGTAAGTGCCTACTTCCCCGGATGAGCTCTTTCACAAGAAACTCTACCTAGTTATCTTCAAAGTAGGTAGGTATGTCTTGTAGGATACAATTTTATAGGGGGTTGGCTTCACAAGTCAATACCTATTTCTTTATTTATTGAATGAAACCTGAAACAATAATTTACTGAAGTCAGTATTGGCATTATGGGTTGCAAAAGGGGTAAGTAGGAATATAGGATAGGAGTTAAGCGATTTTTTTTTTTCATCATTAATAGGCAAAAGGGTTGCAAAGGTTTTGATGAGGCTTCTTACATTAATGAAAACTGGTCTATTTGTTTATTGTTTTTCACATAATAGGGTTGCCAGCCAGAGGTAGGTATCGATAACTTTTGGAATGTCTTGGGTTTGACTGCGTCAGCATCGTGCAAAAAGAACTTCCTCCGAAAATTTTAGGTTTGGTCATAATCACGACGTCTCTCACGAGATCTCAGTTCCGAGCGAACTACTAGTAATAACCTATTAGGTAAGGTACCATGGAGGTCACCTAGTTGAGGTCATATTCAGTATTTCACGGAGCCGAAGTAAGATATTCAAAACGTCCCGTTTTCGGGGCCTCGCGTTGTCGCTTCGTTAAAAAAATCAATAGCATTAGTGAGTCGGTACAAACGAATTATACGAATCTCTTTGTGTGCGTCCCGGATCCCCATCGGGGGGCATCGGTGTACGGAAAACAAAAAAAAGCCACGAACGAAATTCTTGTAATAAAAATCAATCGGAGTAGAGAGAAGGCGCCGGGCGCGGGGCGCCGACTGGTCGGGCGCCGGGGGGTGGCTCCCCTTACCCCCACCTGCACACTTACCTATATAGCTACATAAATGCAACTACCTACCCTCTTTTTCAGTTCATTACACTTCAAATATTGTTGTTGACTCATAACTTTATCCTTAGTTTTTAAAGAGTTTATGAAGTGCTAAACTGCAATAATTGCGCTTTAACTTGCGAAATATGCAGTGTTTGGTAGTAACAGAACTTTGTAAGTAGGTATGTGAAACAATACAGGGGCGAGGCGAGACGGTGGTGGCTCGCGGCGGCGGCCCCGGGAGGAGGCATGGCGGCAGCGACCGGTTCCCGGCAAAAAGGCGTTTGTTTTTATTTCCTTGACTGGGAAAAAAATGAGCACGCGCCCGCCCTGCACCTCCTAAACATGCGCCACGCAGCGACGCAGACTCGGCCGGGTGTGAGCTGGATTCACTTTCATTTGCGATATCTCATCGTTTCCTGAAGGTCACCGTGCAGTCGCGGGTGTTGTGGTACAAGTTCACGGTGCATGTGTGACGCGGCGGGTGCTTGCGGCGGCCACCGCTGACCGACTAGCTAGGTGAGTTCACTGAATTCGCGCCTGTCTCGTCTCCTTTCCCTCGCGTTTATCGGTTCCCGTTTCACACGATCCTTCGCCGTCGGGAAGACGGTGAGGAACGAAAGTGGTAGGTATCATTACCTTCATACTACTCCTTCGTTATGTCGGCGACTTGTCTAACGTAGCGATGTTTAGGTACACTACCTACACGGTCAACGAGATGCCAACAACTACTCGCAAGTCGCAACTACTTACTAACATAGCTAGAGGGACCTAGATATATTTCTATTACCTATACTATGACAAGTTTATATATGATAGGTATACTGACCAAGTCATCAACTATTTCCCAAACTTTGATTATTTAGAAGTCGAAGATGCCACACGAGCGTTGTGTGGGATACTGCTTTGAACTTTTTCTCTATCGGTTCGTTGGAAGACGATAAAGAAAAGCCTGATAATGCACAGCCAATAATTTCTAATATTTACGCCAGGTTAGTAGGTACTTTTATATTTACGGAATGACGGATTTTGAAATTCGACTGTAAAAAAATAAAAAATACTTTCTGCACACTTTATAAACTTTAATACTTACTTAATGCAAAATATATCTAAATAAAAGATAACGAAGTACCTAAAAATTTATTCTCAATCACCTCCGTGCGCTCAATATGCAAAAATGTAGGAAATACTTAAGTTCATTACCTACCTACCTAGGTTTATAGATTTTCAAGGATTCGGACCACTATAAATATATTCTATATCAGGCTATGACCTTACAACGTAACTTGTAGATGTTCCATTGATCCGAATACATCCATTTAGGTATGTACTTAGGTACGTCTTCCTTTATCTATTAGTACTTAGTACGTACTAAAACCAAATGAAACGAAACTTGTTGCCCTTGTCTGTTTTTCCGAACCAGTAAAATCTTTGAGTCATCAAGTCCAGAGTGTATAGACACCTTTCCTTTAATATTTATTGGTGATACGTATGGCCAAGCGTTAGACCCCGACCTTGCTTCAAAAACATGTTAAGATGTGTCCTAATAGAGCACGCTTGTCTTAAGGGAACCTATTCAATCTAAACTTGAAGACTCCAAGATTGTACTGGTGCAGAAAAACAGACGAGGGCACTGATGCCCTAATCGTGTTTAGCCTCTCTTATCTCAATTAGAGAGGCTAAACGATGAGTTGCAACATTATCGAGGTACGGATTGTAGCCTGCCGTATACGTATGCTAGTCCGGTGATGAAAGGGGATGTAGGGATTAGGTTAAAGATTTCGTGCCAACACTCGCCAACGTGGAATTTATAGAACACTGACTGCCTAGCAACCCGCAGCTTATGTTCTAGGCACTGCAAATTGGCCTCAACAAGCTAATCATCACCTATGACTATGAGCCTAGCAGCACGAAGCTCAATTGAGTCCAGGGCTTGAAGCTGATACTTTGCCTCAGCAAATAAAATGGCTCACCATTACAGAGATGGCAGCAGTAGGTAGCCCGATCTTGTATGGAGTACCATACAAGATCGGGCCTGAGCTTTGTACAAACTTAAAAGCTGTCCCGGTGTGAAGTGCCTACTGCCGAACCTTAATTCATTATGGGAGCCAAAGTGCAACGCCTAAAGTGAGTCCTACTATCATAGCGTGCTCTATCTCAGGCCACATCCAGGTACATACCTACTAAAGCTAAGTAGCTTTGAGGTATTCCAGACAGGCAATTCATTTCTACTTCTACAGCACAGTAATGACAGAGCCTACTCCAAAGTTTGAGGGTATAATCATCACGCTGGGCAGGCGGATAAGTGATCGTAAAGGTGTTAGATAATAAACGGCGGATATTTGATTCCTCTCTGCTGCTGGTGAGATCCTAAATTTAGATTTTAGCGCGGGCTGGTATGGAGAGGACTGCCACGACTGCCACGGCGGCATAGGCCCAGAAAGTGGATTTCGAAGATTCTAAAATGTAGGGTTAGTCTTTTTTGAACTTTTGTATTAGGTTAGTCACATTATTTTGATACGAAAAACGGGTACCAGCAAATGCACCAGCCGTATAAATAAAGAAAAAATACGCGGTAAATAACTAAGGATACAATTTTTTTCGTATTAAAATAATGGGGTGTTCTAGGGTGTATTGACATCTCGGACTATGTACAAAACTCGACCGACCTTTTAAGCAAGCATCAAGCATATCACATTATTGAGATATTCTGTAGGTATAAATTACATAGTTGATTGAATCGTACACTCCTTTGCTTTTAAATTTACCTAACATAATAGATACCTGTGCCTAAATGTTGTCTAATATTGTTTACAGAAAATGCTCGGGTGCGGAAGTGCTGTTGTAAAATTTGAACCGTCATCTGATGAAGAAGACAGTCTTCAGCTACCTGACCTCTTTCTGAACAATCCGGTAACATTATTTTGACAGTTCTTTGATATAATTTTCAATAAACAGTAGTTTATGAGTTATAGGTTGTGTTGTGGTTGGTATCTATTTAGTTTTATGAGATTTTATATGAGTTTTTTTTTTAACCAGACTCAAGAAGAGCTGGCCCCGCTGACGCCGGCGGGGCCCGCAGCTACCCCAGTCCCCGTCGCCGTCTGCGTCAAACAAGAGCCAGCGGACACCCCGGCCTCGGATCTAGAGACTTTGGAGTCCACATCGCACTACACGGTATCCTCACATTACTCTAGAAAAAAAATGTATCAGAATGTTTGGTCAGTGAACTGTAGAAGATTTAGGTACTCTTTTGAAGCGCTCTCAAATCCTACGGTCATCATTCTAGTACCTACTTACTTTTTTTGACCACGACTACAGAACTGCATTTTTTTAGGGTTTCATACTCAAAGTGTGCCAACGGGACCCTATAATTAAGACGTCGAGAACTCGTGGTCTGGTCGTCCTTCTCGTCTGTCTGTACGGCTTTTAAAAGGCTATATAGGTAATCGTACCTGTACTTCGGCCGTAGGCACCTATACCTACTGACACGGCTGATGAATCTACCGCACCATCCAACTCAGCCCACGGATGTGGATAGGGAAAAAGGGCAGTTGTCCTCTGAGTATTACGAGTATATAATCTATATAAAATCTAAATCTAATAAATAATATTATAAAAACTCGTACCTACCTTAACTTTTTGGCAAAGGTAAAGTTTTTAGAAAACATGTGTTGCTGTTATGAACTTTACAGTTGAAATTTGTTGTACAGAGTTCTTTTTTGGAGCAACACATTGCGATATTGAGAGCAAATGAATTGCCTGATTCTGCCAACTTCACTCCGCTGCAAACGGTCAAGGAAGAGCCGCCCGCCGAGGGAGGTAGGTTTCTCAATATTCGTTTTTTCTCCTTATATCTAAAAATAAAGGATTAGGAGTTCAATTTTGTTTACCAGAAAACCAGCACCATAGCAGTGACGAGTTGAGCGACTCTTGCGGCCTGGCGGAGCCGTCGACGCGTGGGAGTCCTAAGGGCTGGACGCAACAGGACATGGACAACGCACTCGATGCTCTCCGGAACCACAACATGAGCTTGACTAAGGTATATTTACGATTTTAATTTATTTGAAACTGAGTTGAGTAATTTACATGTCTATTATAGAGGATTTCCTAAGGATGACAGCAAAACTTGCAGCTATATAGGTTTTTTCTACTAACCTACTACTTCCTGTGAATCTATCTAAAGTTTACGTAGGTACATTCTAAAACCCACAATTAAATGGCATTGAAACAATTTTAAATAACAACAACCTTAGAGACTACCAGACGAATAATAATTACCTGTGTATTAGTAGTTATACTTAGTACATATTACGTCAAGTTGTCGTTTCTCGGTGGAATAATGATTCGAAACCGAAAAAATCTTACTAAAAAATAATGTTACTTACATTATTTTTTTAGTAATATATATTTTTATATTGTGCCTCGTTGAAGCGCTTGGCCTTCATCTCACGTGGTTTCAAGCTATGCCTAACACAACAATTTAGAATTGTTGTTATGGCGCCAGACTTAGGTAAGATGGTTTGACTTTTGTACTAGGCATCAGCAACATACGGCATTCCGTCAACTACCCTCTGGCAGCGAGCTCACCGTCTCGGCATCGACACTCCGAAGAAGGAAGGCACCACCAAATCGTGGAGCGAAGCGGACCTGCGCGGCGCACTCCAGGCACTCAGGGCCGGCGCTATATCTGCTAACAAAGCCAGTAAGGCTTACGGTGAGTTTAATCCCATTTCTACTTTAACTAGGTACTTTATTTCACTTCTTACTTTTTCTTACCCTCTTATAAATAAGCGAATTTCTCTATTATACATTCGCCATCGATCATACATCGCTGGTGAGTTTGTTTGAAAAATTATGCAAAAAAACATAACATATTCAGTAAGTCACGTTTTTTGCATGACTTACTGAATATATGATATCATTCGGTAAGTCAAGTTTAAGGCTATTTATAAAAATAAAAATTCAAAATTGTTCAATCGTCAATATGGTAACACGTGATCTCGGTGCACTATTAATACTACTATTAATAAAAAAATCTTGTGATTACTCCTAAAGATATATAACACTTACCAGCAAATACTAGCTACATACAAGTGTAAGTCATACTCGCACGACGAAAATGCAAAAATCCCGTATTTTCATGCTAACCACTTGACCGCTACAATTATGAAATGTCTTGTGTGAGCTGTGGGGTTCTAGGCATTCCAAGCAGCACGCTCTACAAAATAGCTCGCCGCGAAGGTATCCGACTGGCTGCGCCATTCAACGCGGCGCCGGTGTCATGGCGGCGCGGCGACTTGCAGCGCGCGCTCGCCGCTATCCGCGCCGGCCGCGCCTCCGTGCAGCGAGCCGCGACACAGTATGGGATACCTACCGGTGAGCGAGATATCAGCAACCTTCAAGCTCTCTCAATCGTACATTTTATGCTACCGAGTTACCTAGGTAGCATAAAATGTACTATTTTCTACTCGCTATTAGAGCGAATCTGGGAAAATTTCCTTTCAGAATATAGCAGCAAACAAACTAAGTGTGAGTTCGTGTGTAGGGTCGCCAAAGCTCCTTTAATCGAGAGGTAAGGCATAGTAGGAATGATACTCATTTTTAGCAGCCCGTCTGGAGAAGTACCTACCTCAGGAGTCAGGCTGCCCAGGGACAACAACGCGCGAGTGATGCTTCTGGTGTAGCAAGCATCCATAGGTGACAGTAGCTGCTTACGATCAAGTGGACCGTATGCCTGTTTGTCAACTAGTATAAAAAAAACTTGCCCTGCTTATGTAACATTTAAGGTCTGCACCACCAACCAAAAAAAGGTTCCAAAGGTTGTCTGTAAGAAATAACTTCTTAGCGATAATACCATATACCACCTGCTGTTTTTTTTTTTTTTAAGTTATGCATTTTTATTTATAAGATGTGTTATAAAAGTAGGTTTCATTTTATGGCTACCCAAACCCAATGTAGGAGATATAAATATACTTACTAATTTCTCCTCATCCTTTTGACGTTGACCATTTAATCGCAAATAAAGATGTAAAGTAATAAAAGAAGTAAAGTGGCACTTCGGATTAAGATTCAAACATTTTGGTAAGAAGGTTAGGTAAGATACCTATGTACGGATATATTATTAAGTAGGTATAGAAACGTACCTGCTACATGGTCTACCCGCTACGGCCTACGGATATGATTTAGGTAACGGTGGTAAATAAGCATGGTGTTAAATAAACCATAAACACAAAAGTACACTTTTCGTTTTCAGTTGACCTCAAGGCTTGAAAGTTAAAATCCTTTTAACTCTTACCCACTTTTAAATTTCAGGCACACTATACGGTCGATGTAAAAGGGAAGGCATAGAGCTATCTCGATCAAACCCCACGCCTTGGTCTGAAGACGCTATGGGAGAAGCTCTAGAAGCAGTCAGGTAATATGTCTCTATACAATCTTAGTACCTGTTACGTCTTCGTCTCTGGTAATAGGTTACTTACCTTTTGTAACTGCAATGCAACTGAAGGGACCATGTTTCCAGGATTGGCCAGATGTCAATAAACCAGGCAGCTATCCACTTCAACCTGCCGTATTCTTCACTTTACGGAAGATTCAAGCGGATAAAATACCAAAATCAAAACCAGGTCGGTTTCTGCTTTATCCTCATACTTAATGTAGATATACCATCATCTACATGTGTATTTATATCTACCTCTTGGTGATGTATTATTCAATTACCTAATCGTTTTTATATAATTGGCTATTTGTAAGTATTTGTTTATCAATTGTTTGCCTTTTGCCTCTCCAGGTTGTGACGCAAAATGTACAGAATCCTCCCGAAATGGTCCAAAGTCAGGGAGAGCTTTACTATCATCAGTTGCCGATGTATGCAGAACAAAATCCTTCCTTAGTGCAGTACCATCACGAATTCGTTCCAAATACGCAAAGCAATAACGTACTTCTAGACCCTAACTCGGGTCCAGCGGTGTATTACAACCAGAACTACAGCAGCATTTTGACTAGATGAGATTATAGATCCTCAGAAAATGAGGGCATTTGATATAGATTTTTTGATTAATGTCACGTACCAGTGGGGATGGATCGAGCTGATCGAGTATTTTATAACAGGGCTGTATTATTTTGTATTGTAATTTTTAATGACGTAGCGTTAGTATTTTATTAAGTAGGTCGCCTTTGCACATTATAATTCTAAATTTGTCAAGGTGATTATAAAATGGTTAGTGAAATTTATTGCAAATAACGTAAGACATAAGTAAAATAATGGAGCATGGTATAGGTGCCAATTTTTTGGTAAATGTTCAGTAAGAATCAGTATTAGTATTAGTAGGTACTAGTATCGACCGTTACAAACAGGCTAAGGCCAGGGGACTAGACTATATATAGCCCCGTGTATTCTTAGTTCGACCCGGGATATATATATAAGTATGTTCTAATTTAATCTTTACCATTAATTAGTCAGGCAGGTAACTTCTTTTTTATTATTAATATTTTGTAAGAAGTCTGGACACTTCTACCACAATATACGTATTTTCAATTGTGATGTGTAGATTAGAATGATAGGTACCTACCTAAATCAAGTAGTTTGCTAGATTAATAACTTTAGTATTTATCGTAAGCAACTTATGCTTGTATTGTAATTTTAATGTCGCATAAGGTCGTGATCGTGCTTTTCTTAGAACAGCAAAAAGGGACACTATTTTAACCTTAGTAATAAATAATAATTTAAAATGTCTGCTGCGCGGTACGGTGCTTTCATTAAATTACCACCATGTGTGTACATAAGTGCATATACCTATGTATTTTCCAAATAATAAATCATTAAGCATATGTACTTACCTAGGTACTACTGTGATGTTCAGTTGCAGATTTCATGTCAAAACGGCTGAATCTAAATTGACTAATATTCTGATACCTGTACATTGTTCTTAATTTATTTGAATGAAATAAAATATTTGTACATAAAAAAGTCGCTTTATTTGTTTTATCTACAGTTAGACATAAATTACAATACCTATGTAATGTTTTTCTTATCCAATCAGCTGCGGCGCGGCGTGCGCAGAAAAATACAACCACGAATAATTTTGAAATATTCGTTATTCATAAAAACAGTAAATACTTTGAGCTTTTTATTTGATTGAGTAACTTAGTGAATTTACAAAATATACTTGCACCGCTTACCAAACAAACAGCGTCATCTCGCGTCAAGTAGATAAACTTTTTCATTCTCACACCGCTCACTAGATGGAGCTGTAACTACATTTAACTCGCCAGCAGATGGCGCTTAACACAATCACTCGTATACACTACAGCGCTACATGCCGTTTACATAATAAATACAATATTTTATATACAACGATTCCACAATGGAAGGTCAACAAGCTTTAAAATATTTTATGATCAAGCATTTAGTGTTGAGAGATTCGCCACCTTTTCACTTACATCCCGAATTGCAAAGAATCATTACAGTATTGTAAGAAGCGATATTGATCTGATCTGAACATGCAGCTTTAAGTAATTTTGATGAACACCAGAATCAAGGTAGTTTCTTACAGTGTATGTTAGTAAAGTACATATAGATTTGTAGGTGAAATAGTGGCAAATATCCTATGATAGCTACCTATTTACAGTTCTTAAGTATCATAAGAATAGATGAACAAATTCGTCGATCACAACTACACATGGATATTCCAAATAGCTTAACTCATATACACCGGTCAATATTATTTGGAATACAGAACAGTGTCGATATAAATCAGTAACATGTTGTATTGTCTGTGTGTGTAAAATGCGTACAAAATGGCAGTGTGCGAGTACAATATAATAGTTTACTGATTTACACGCGATGAGATTTCAAGGAACGACGTTGTTCCATTTATATTCTAGTTACTATATTCTATGCTATTTACGTATATTTTCACGCCGTACATTCTTTACAGGACTAGGCAACATACGGCGCAGGCAATTCGCTCCCCAGATGATCAATCGCCATCCATGGATTACGATCGATTTCACTTATTTAATCGATTGATTATAATAAAAGATTCATCAATCCGCATGCTAAGCGTGGTGATTATGGACAAAAACCTCCATGGTTGAAGGCTCTGTCTAGCAGTGGATATCAAGAATTATAATAGATTGATGAAGGTTGTCAAATGGCAATTGATCCTCTGAGGGTTACATCAAGTCCACACATCGTCCAAATAGGGGCTATGTTCAATGGCACGGCGATTCACTCACTGGGGCTATCAGCCAGGTACAAACTGTCTTGTCATGGGTTCTCTGAGATATGTCTCTTCACTACACTCAGCTTTGATTGTCTACTCACAAATGACGGTCCTTAACTTTCATGATTCGACTTCCTAAAAATATCACATCCTTGGCTTGGCAACTCTTCGCGAACACTTTCAGTCTCATGTAATGCAATGAAAAGCTTGTATGTTGTATGAACCATTCAGAAAAAAAAAACTGGACTGAGGTATGTTGAGATTGCCTTTGGAGCGGTTACGGTTACAAACAATTTAAAATGCTACCAATCAAATGTAACTGAACAAATTAATATGACTGTTGACATTTTGAAAGTAAGCTAAAAACCGTCTTTCATACTTTCAGATACTGAAGTACAGTTCACTGAGTCTAAACCGGTCTGTAGTCCAATTGGCTGACTTTGAAATATCAAAAAGTTCTTTCCACTGAGTTTACACAGGTCCGTAGTCAGACAGCGGTTGTCGCGAGCGAGCGGACGGGGCTGAGGTAGCGACGAGGGCCGTGGAGGGCGCCGGGGGGGGCAGGGGCGCCGGCGGCGGTGGGAGGGGGGCCGGAGCCCCCTCATGTCACACGGGGGGCTTCACCAGCGCGCGGTGCGCCGCCGGGGGGTCCCTACCCCCTCGCCACACCCGTCGCCAAGAATCCAACGTCTTCCCGGACCAGATCCAAACCCCAGACGTAATCCCTACCGCCAACGTCATGAAGTACTTCAACATCAACGCGGAATACAAGGGCTTATCACCACAGGCAGGTCCGCAGGCCACCCGTCTCATCCAGTTCTCATACCCCCCCGCTTCGTACGCCAGGCAGCCTATCACCACCCCTGCTGGGACCGCGTACAACACACTAAACACGCCGATTCTTATCATCAGCTTCTCTAGCTTGTCCGCTTTAGAGCCCGCGCCGATACCGCCTTGCCGTTTGATCACAGATCGGATTCGGAAGAGGGAGACGAAGCCAGCGAGGAGGAAGGTAGCTCCCAGCGCGAAGTACACTATAAGCGGGGCTAGGACGTACTTCTTCAGATTCTCAGGAGATGAGTTCCCGACGTAGCAGATCCCAGCGACCGGGTCGCCGTCGACAGCGCCGGCCAATAACACTGCGATGGTCTTAGCCGCGGGGACGAGCCACGCTGCGAGGTGGTAGTACTGCGCGTGACCTGCGATCGCCTCGTTCCCCCATTTCAGTCCAGCTGCCAAGAACCAGGCGAAGGATAGCACCACCCACCAGATGGAGGATGCCATGCCGAAGAAGTAGACGAGGACGAAGATGATGGTGCAAGCCCCGGGGGGCGCGGGGGCGGTGCGCAGTAGGGCTCCGTCGCACGCCACGGAGCCGGCCGGAAGCGCCAGCTTGGCCAGGTGCCCGGCGGCGACCATGAAGTAGCAGGCGGAGAGGTACACGATGGGCCGCTCAGGGTACTTGAACCTCTGCGAGTCGATGAGGAACGTGCTGAGCGTCATGAAGGTGGACGCGGCGCACAGGGCGCTCCACACACCCACCCACACGCCGGCAAACTCCTGCAAACATACCATATTCACGTTAGCTAATTATTTTCCAGGTGCAGTGACTACCATGAGGTAGTTAATTGATTTCTTTGCAGAGATAACAACAAAAAATATGTTGTGCGTCGGGGAGTCGCTTGGACTTCATCTCACCTGGTTTCAAGTTATGATAGGGCAGAAGGTGGAAGTTCACTTCACCCGGTATCCTCAACAGTCTGAGGAACTGACTGATAGTTAGTTTCTCAGACTTACGCACAGTTATTAATGCCGGAACACAACAATTTAGAATTGTTGTTATGGCGACAACCTTAAAGTCTTATCACAAACCAATATCATAATAACCGATACGCGTTTCGTTGTCTTGCTGCTAAGTTGACGAGCCCCCGGGCGACGTGCGGTCGCTCCGAGCTTGCAGCACAGCGGCGCCATACGATCATAAAGGGCACCTGACGGCTCCTTGCACACTTTGCCTCATTCACTATGATCACGGTCTTCATGTCTCGTGCTGACTAAGCAGCACAATGTCCTAAATAGGTTGCTGGTCTCACATGCCACTATACTAGTACATACCTTTTCCTCTGTGGTGTAGAACGCGCCGGCGCAGGGCTGTGCGCACACGCTGCGGTTTGCTGTTGGCGCGTGGAGCGGCGCGCGGCACCCACACTGGCGGCACGGGTCCGGCCCGGGGCCGCTTGCGCCGGCGCCGCTTGCATCGCAGTTTTTTGGATCCTTACAGTGAGTGGGGTTTCTGCGGGGCGGTGGCCGCGGCGTTTCGGGCTCCTACGGAAACGAACAATACGCATGAGCTTTTTTCTTCGTGTGCATAACAAACCCATTACTTACGAGTAGCCAGCATATAGGTGTTGTGACAATACCCGGGTCAACGCCCTAGAATCAGATATAGTGCGGCAAATAGTGTCCGAAAATTGGCGAAGACTTCGGATCGAGAGCCACACGCCCTTCCAGTCTACCAAGGAGGCTATCAAAAGTAAGAACCCTACATCATCTTCATCATCAACAGCCCTTTAGTGTCCACTGCTTTGCTGTCCAGTGTCAAAGCTTCCTCCAAGGTTGGAAGGTTTTGCTATAACCACCACGGCGAATTGGTGATCTCAGTAAAAATCTAGATAATACTCAGAAGGGAGCCAGAAGAGCTTGAAGAGCCCTGGATACAAAGCGATCCTTAAAAACTGAATATAATGAGCCCGACTTTTGAGACTAATTACCTGAGTGCGGTTGGTCTCTTCCATACAGAGATGGTCGGGGTCTCCTGCGCGCGGCAGTCGCTCGCACGCCATCCGGTCGGGCCACTGGAAGCCGTACTTCTGCATGAGAGGGGCGCAGCCTGCGCGCGCTCGCTCGCACACGCTGCGGCAAGCGGGCAGCGGCTTCGCGTAGTCCTCGATGCAGATCGGGGTGTACACGGAACACAGGAAAAATTTCAAGTCCGGAGAGCATTTGATCTCGACGAGAGGCCAGTATTGGTGCACCTGGAAGAATACGATCAGCTTTTATGTCAATTTTCCAGAAAGCCGCTCAAGTGGAGATCCCTGCTTAAGCAGAGATTTGAACCAATCAAACACAGGTCTTCGCTGCTCAAGCGAATGCTCAAGTTTGAGTAGATTTTTAGATTATGGGCCCTAAACTTTTTGTCTTATTATTTCCTAGTTTCTAGTTTCAGTTTCTACTAGTTACTAGTTTCAGCGTAGTATTTATATTTACTTTTTAGGAGACCTTGACACCAGATGATGTAAGTATCATCATCATAACACAAGCCTCATAGCTCAGTTGGTAATAACTCTGCCTACTGCGCTGTAGGCTGTGGGTTCGATTCCCAACCAGGACAAACATTTGGGTGATAAATATGGATGTTTGTTCTGTGTTAGGGTGTTGTTGTAGTACGTATGTATTTACAAAGTTGTTTTTATTTATTTATTTATGTATAGTTCGGTGGTGGAATGAGAATGGAGGGATTAGGTCAAAGATATCGTGCCCACACTCGCTGAAGTTCCACCAAGACACACAAGTTTCACTCTCACCTCAAGGCCTGCTTCCTCCTGAGTGTCATGGTCCAAGGTGTTAGGGAAGGATGTGAGGTTGTACCCTATGCCCCTGCACATAGGGATGGTAATCTCTTGGCATCGCGGCTGCAGCAAGCCGGCCGCCGCGGCGACACCGCTCAGCGCCAGCACTGCGCCCCACATCTTAGAGACTTACTACCGCATCTGAAAATAACGAAAAAAATAAAAATATACATATGTTTACACTCTATCAAAAAATAGGTTCTTAAATCGCGGTATACCTTAACTACCTGACTTCTTAAATATATTGTATATTAAATAAATTATCGTGAATAGAACCATGCCATTCTGACCCACTAAACCGCTGTGGCCCCGGTAATAGAATAAGTCCCTCCCTATCCTCCTGTGAATGTCGTAAGAGGTGATTCAGTGTTTAAGGAATGAGAACAGCTTCCCTACGAGTACAAAGTGATACCAATACCACGATTACCAACTGCATGCCAAGCGTGGCGATTATAGTAAATCTTCCTATTACTTTCTTGAAAAAGCGTTGGGGACCCAGTCATACAGTCGACTTTTTCGGGCCGTAATGAGTGATGAATGATAAAGTGTCATTAGTACATTTCTTTTAGAAGTTTTTTTTAATTTTTCGGGTAGGTACTGGAATTTAAGAAAGAAATTTTTAAAAAAACCTAAAGAAATCGCAATTCGTTTTTATTTTTCATTCTATCGGAGCACCAATTATCCGGACAGACCAGAATAATCTATCGGTTCTCGAACTTATTAGGGTTCCGTAATTCTATTGCTAACAACAGAATTGTTTGTCTTGAAATGTGGGTAGGATCCTCGCACACGCACTACACTTGCCCGGTTTTTTTTTCTATAACTTTGTTCGTAGGTTAGGTAGGTACCTAACCTAGGGAAGCATATAAACAAAACGGAAAGATCGAAAGAAGTTGAAAAAAATGCGTGTTTTTAAAATATCGACAACAAATACCTAACCGCAATATAGGCAGAATCGTGATGTATTGATATACTAATTATAATACGAATACGTCTCGATCTCGTTTCATACATATTATGTTATTTCTGTCCTTGCAAGCATCTAGTAAGAGCTAGAATAAAAATGTATTTTAAATTCTTAGAACCCTATCAGATCAATGAATGATCGCCCACGAACAATTCACCGAATCATTTTATTGAACAAATAAAATCTACAACTTTACTGCAATCAGAACGACATTTGGGTAATTCGTATCATCGACTAGTAAAACACTATCTGAGTACCTATCTACAATCTGGCGTTATCTGAAGATATCGGAGACATTTACACGGCGACTACCGAGTTGCTTGTTTATAATCTGTGGTGCATGCCATGGAATACATGGTAGTCTGGTGATACTGCCTTGGTGCGATTTGATAAGGGTCTAGATTACGTTGGAACTTGGAACCTAGGTATTGCTCCTATCCTACGTAATCTAGACATAGGTGTGCGAGAATTTCAATACAAGTTTTCCTACCTACCATAATCATACTAGGTACCTATGTTTTTATTTTGGAAATAATCACATTACATTATCAGAAAACATATTACACGAGTATCTACGTCAATTTTGGGATTTCAACTTTATGAGAATTCAACTTTTTGGTCCTGAAGGAAATCTAGGGTAGGTGAGGTGGGAATAACAGCGTTCTTGGCCCAAAACTGGGTGAAATCAATCTTCCAAACAATTTGTTGGTACAGGTACCAAGCTAGAAGTTATAGTTACCAGTCGTCTCACTAAATTAATCAAACGTATTAGTCGAACTAAAAACGTCGGGAACGGACGAACAGTAAATGTTCCTAAATTGGAACGGAACTCCCAAACATTCGAGGCACACGCGAGAGGTTACGTTAGGTAGATATGTAAATTTTTGTGTTTCACCTTTTTTAGGAGAAAATAATTTAGAATGTTTAAAGGGCATTTTTCGACAGTAGCTTAGATACACGTGGCCACGGTGGAATGCATAGAAACATTAGCCTAATATATATTGGCTCTTTAGTAAGCTGATTCCGCTCTGAACTTATCCCACGGGATGAGTTGACTAATTAGTTAGTTTTATTATTAAGATAATGATGGTATTGATTGACAGAGTCCACACTGTGCGTAGGGAATGGGTAAAACTGAGATATTAATCTTCCAACACTTTAATAATACGCAATATTATGCCCTCATTCCGCTAATGGGACCAACTTGATGGTGTTAATGACAGATGATACCTATTCATTATTCAGAAACATTTTGTAACCGTCCACAGTGAGGTAGTGAGAAGAGTCCTCTAACATAAGATTATGCCACTATCTCTTGGCAGATTCGTGGAAGACCTTCATAACGACAAGGTCGCCTTTTTTAGTCTATGGAGATGCGTCAATAGAAAATGCCACTGTTAGATGGTCCTAAGCGGTCTGCGTCTAGATAAGTTGATAAGTTAATTTTATGTATTATAGCATAATATATAAACGGTTCTAAACTCGAAAATTATGTATGGATGGTGTTTCTTGTCCCTTAGCTTTAACCGGAATCGGATCCCTTAAGTACCGTCCCAATAGAGGATTACTAGAGGTTGAAGCCCTTTCAGCGATGTGCACATTAGCAGGCGGATGGGACCGCTATATCTCATTAATTTGGTACACCATAATGAGTCTCCAGAAGTCTCGCACACGAGATGAGCCTATCTGACAGGAAGCGTGTCAATCAGCCAATGTCACCTCATACCGCATCTCGTATCATCCTGGAATCCAGTTTCAAGTTTCAACCAACATGACATGCAGTCCACCACTGGCGCCACCGTCTATATAACCGAACACAAACAGAACACTGTTCAATAGAAGTTTTCATTAGTTCGATATTCGGCCAACTGTCGAGTGAGGTTGGTCGCAGTGTAATGTGCTTTTAACGACGTAAGGCACACGTGGCTGCGTACAAACAAACATACGGACCGATTCGGTAATACATTTACATTCGTAATCGTAGCAAGTTAAAATTACAGTTGGACTGTACGTAACGTAGTACGTACTGGACCGGATCTGTAATCTGGAATCCAGATGCAGAGTATGAGTTATAACAGATTGTTGACTAACTCAAAAATAAAATACCACCCGATGTTTGTTGCGGTTACTAATTGCGAAAACAAAGTAACGTACCTGAATAAATATAGCAAACAAGTTGGTCATCAACTTGTTTGCTATATTTATTCAGGTACTAAAATGAAATGATTCAATCAAGAAAACAAGTTGAAAGATGAAAAACTAATACCCTACTGCAAAATTTCAAACTTCGTGGCCTTACAACACGGCCATAAAAAGTATTACAATATTTATAGGTACATTTTTGAATCGACTTGTTATAATAAAACGTTTTATTTTATAAACCATTTTTTTATTTTCACCCCCCTTGAAAAAATATATAAGCTATGCACTCCGACAATTTTCCGGACCTAACGACACCTCACTCACGTCAAAATCCATCAAGCAGTCTAGACGTTACAATGAAATAGACAAATAATATGTAAATTATACATTATACAATTATATACCTACTCTCGTAAAATATTACTGCCCTGAGGCTGTCGGGTAAAAACTAGCCAAACTTATAAATTACTAGGTTTTGGGCGGAACATATCGCACACCTACAAAACCAAAATGGATCATAAGATTATGACATGGGCAGGACCGACAGAAAAGAGAGCCAGACGCCCAAAAGACCGCTGGGAACACGAAATAAAAACAGTCGCGGGGACAAACTGGATGAAAAACACGCAAAACAGGGACACATGGAAAAACTATGGAGGAGGCATATAGGTACCTATTCGAAAGTTCACTATTTATTATTTAACTAAATGTAAACGTTCATAATATTAATATAATAAACTTAGTTATGGAAATGAAATGCATTTTTATTTTATTTATTTATTTTATAACCTACTTTGGTAGGTACTCGGTACTTACTTATGAAACACGAATCAGTAAATGTCAAATAATTATTAACAAAGCAATGAAACGCGAAGGTGCCATTTCAACACGATAAAAGTTTATTCGACACATTTCGATCCACGTTCATTACCCACACCGCCTTCTCGTACAAACACATAAACTAATCATTTAATAGTGCAATTCGTGCGATCTCAGTCGTTTATAAACAGGCGTGTTTTACCGTAAAACAGGGCGAGTGTTTTCGCCTTGGTACGTACCAGCGTGTTGGGGATCAACGCAACGGCTGCACTACCAGCGAATTCTGTATAAAATCTACTACCTATTACCATAACTATGTAATAACTCTAATTTCAACAAAATCTTTATCACTTCTACCACCACACAGAGTGCGAACTGTTTAGAGGCAACACTAAGAGTCCAAAAATTACGTTCCTTCAACGACGGAGAAACGCTCTTTTATCTTATCTCACCGGAATCCTCTACAGACCGAATATTAACAATAGTTGTTATGATAGTGGTAGCTAGGCAGGTGGACTTACAACAAGCCCTACTAATTCTATTAAATTGAGGTGACTATGCCCATCATTGGCCTCATCATCGTTTCTCAAACTTTTTGATAAACACACACCTCTGACTAGGTCTTATCTTTGTTTGGCCGGACTTGGTTAAATCTGGTTGACTACAAGCCTCAATGAGGTAAATAGAGGACACTGTTTGCTGTGGCAAGGCCCCAAGCTGGCAATGTTTCAAAATAAATATAACAATAAAGGAAGCGCTTTTAGAGCTTTATTGGGCGGGTAAGCACTGGGTTATAAAATAAATCCAGGAATCAAGCGTTCGATCGGATTGAAAGTCCATAAAGTATTCCTCATCGTTAAATGGTTGCAGAACGAATTCCAGATAAGTTTAGAGTCACAAGTGGAGTATTGTGTGCGTACGGATTCGTGCCGCGCACACCTGCGCCGCACTAGGCACTCCGTTTATTACAGTCGCACGTTTATTCCGGTTCACTGGAAATGGTAATAGTTGCCGGAGCCACCACCTTATTGCCGGAACGTGTTACTTGCCTGCCTACCACCTCCATGATTACTTATTGGAAACTGTTTTGTGCTGTGCTGGTGTGCGACGAAACTATAGCATTTCCTCTTATTCATGGTTTGTTTTAGCTAATAGGTTGCCCATTATGTCTGAAATACAATGGCCGGTTCAAATGTTTGCTAACGAGCAGGTTTATCGGGAAATGGACTCGCTTTTCCTAGCAATAAAATGTGGACAGTGAAAACAAATATGGAAGTTCATCAATCATCAATTTAGAATTTAAATTTTACGGTGCAATTGGATTCACTCGGCAGTATGCTCGGATGAAAAAATAATAATTCATCATAAAAAAAAATCCGGTCCATAGCGCGTGAATTAGTGGAGTCAATAATGTCTGACGAATGTGGCTCGTTCACAATTGGCGTGTTCATATTTGTGTTAGCGGGGGTTGACGCTCGAAATGTTGGCCTGGAGCCAAACAGTTTAAAAGCTTACTTTACCTACAGGGTGTATTGCATGAGAAAGCGCGAATACACCGTGCTCCGAATTTAATTAACCTGACAGTATTACTTACTAGTCTAAGAACTGTTTCAAGATCATTGTCATTTCACAACGATACGTGGGTTTCACTCAAATTATGTGAGTGAAACTCACACATATATGATGCCCGCGAGTCACACTCGCCCTGATGATGATTCATTAGTTCCAGCTGAAACTGGTACATTCACCAACATACCCGTAAACGTGAGTAAAACTCGTGTTTTTTTTTAAATGTAAAATGCTTGAATTGTCAAAATTACAAAGTTTGCTACTACTGCTGCTAAATATATTGCCATTTCTGCTATTGGCAGCGTGTCAGCGGTCTGTCCCTGCAGGTGCTGAAACGCTCGTTTCTAAAGCCGCGGTCCACACGACCCGAGTAAATCGCTAATGAAAATGCGTACAAACGATCAGCGAGCCGCACTGAGACGTTCGCAATCGATACGCCGACTTTACGACGTCTTATTATTGTTACACCGGGATCTGGAGATGTGTTGATCTTGCGAGGAAGTTGCGGTTTACAAACTTTCTTATACCGGAATCATTTTATGAGCTACAAGCGTTGAAAGGAATTTTGTTATGGCCTCTGCTCAGCGAATTTTCAAGTACATCGACAAAATACGGTTATTCTGCAAAAGTGAATAGGAAAGCTTGTAAAAATTTACGAATTAAAAATAATCAAACATTATAGGTCTGATATTAGTAAAATTTGCAAAATGATATGCACGACACGACGACTGATGAAGCGTCATTTTTTGCTACGCTTTTTGACTTAATGAAGCTAAAAGTTTGAGGGCCTCTGTCGAACATGAATAGGATATGAGACAGGCGCGTAATAGCACAGAATTAGGGAGCTATGAATAAAATTAGCCCATTCGTAACCAAGTGCGCTATAAAATATCCACTGAATAGCTGCTACTGAGAGCTAAGTGTTACTGTATATCTGATAGCGTTATGTGTCAGCGGCGCTATTATATTCGATTCTATAATTATTTTCCACTATTTTAAGACGATCCTGTAATAATCGATACTGTTTACAATAAAAACCGATATGTTATGGACGATGTAAATACAGAATACGTACCCGCACATAGCGCGCCTATTGTTTTTTTTTTAAGAAGCTGACTACACTAATAATACTTAAACCGACTTGAATTATATGTGATGTGAGTTACATGGGTTGGGTAAACATAAATATGCATAGCGCGAGGTTATGTCATAATTACCTATTTAAAATAAATGTTTCTGTTCTTAAAATCTCAGACCCGCATAATAAAAGCGTTATTACTTTATTATTTACGATCGTTGGTTTGCACAATGCGCGTACGTCGCGCGCCGACCGCACAGAGACCGCATCCGCAGCACACGCGTCGTAAAAACGCACCAGAATCGTCGCGCTGTCGTCGCCCGGTCGCTGGTCGAACTCTATTTTACGACCGATTGCTTCCTGTGCTAAGAATATTGCGAGTGCGTTGAACGTGTTTTTAACCTGGACGTGACCTTTCACAGATTTTCTGGTTTGCGTTGGAAATAATTAATAAACCTTTGTATTATCTACTGACGCTTTTTGTATTTTTTATAAATGATGGGTTGGGCTCGGTTTTGACTTCTAGGCTTAGCGAGCCCTAGACCAGAGCAAGGATGAGATCATCGATGTAGCGAGCTTTTTAAGCACTGTATCTACTACGCACTGACAGATTACACACAGCAAACCGTTTGGTACCGCACTTCGGCAAGAGGCCGGCCGGTATTTACTATTACGGTATTATACTAGAATATCGTATTCTAGTTTAATTGTACATCACATAGGTGACTCAGTTTAGCAAGATAAAGAGGAACCGATAATAAGTTGGAACAAACCTACCCGATGAAAACCAGAAAATAATATCTTGGCAGTAGAAATGGTTCCACATAATTTATTCAAACAATTATTTCGCGTAGGAATGGTTTTACGAAGGCCTCTTCACATGCAACGGAAACACATAAAAAACATGTAAAATTGCAATTTACGAGATGGAGCCGGCGACGAGCGCTAGTATCGATGTATCTACCAGTTCGTATTTTAGTGCCGAGCCTACAGTTAAGGTGATGTACACTGGCAACTTTTTAAAACAACTTTTACCCGGCTACCGAAAATATTAGACCTAAATTCGTAGAGGCAATCTTATAAAGTCGTAGTCTATGGTTGGTGGTAGGATTTGTTTCAAGTCTGCTTGGCTACCATCTTACCTAAGTCTGTCGCCATAACAACAAATCATCATTTTTGTGTTCAGACGTATGGGTCAAATTAAATAAATAAATTAATATTACAGGACATCAAATTTACACAGCGCTATCTAGCTTCAAACTAAGCATGGCTTGTAATATGGGAACTAGATTACGGATATAATAAAAATAAATACATTTTGTAAATACATACGTACTATAAGATACAACACCCAAACACAGAACAAACATCTATACACATCACACAAATGATTGTCCTGGGTGGGAATCGAACCCACAACCTGCAGCGCAGAAGGCAGAGTTACTACCAACTGTTGAGGCTTGTTCGGTTTGGCGGTTCCTTAATCTGTTGAGGATTAAGTGTTGAGTTCCAGGATCATAAATTGACATCAGATGAGACAAACCCAAGACCTTAACGTCGTACAATAAAATAAAAGTTTCAATTTAATCGCTTTATTTTAATTCCAGTAAGTGTTGTGCTATGAACTATATGCTATTATATTACAGCGTAGTCTGAAATGAGCTTAATTTTGGACTGGACATCGCGGTGTGAAAGATAATTGCGACTGTTTTTCAGTGCTTTTGAGTGTCTGGTACTCATATCCACACGTATGTTTTTATATTTTGGTCAGAATCAGCACTCGGCGCTTTGAAATTAAAAACAATCTTTAGGGCTCATCACACGCCCTAAAGATTGTTTTCAATTTCAATTGCTTTTAATTGCGCAACTTTAGTAGCTCGTTTAAGTAAGCCAAGTCGACGCTCTGTCGCGAATGTGGCCTGGCACTCATAAGAACATTATGGTTCTAGGTTAGGTGGGATGTAAATTTTCTCCAAGCTTCCGTATTTGAATACGAAGCGGGGTCAAAAGGTACTAAGCACCAACTTGCAAATAAGAACACTTTACTAGAAAACAGATTACGGACAATATTATACTTTTGTGTATGCTAAGGTACTTTTTTTTATATACATATAAGTACACCCAAATACAGAGCTAACGTATTGAAGTCTTAATTTTATGTTAATATTTTTATATACCAATACTTAATTTAACTAGACCCCTATTTATTTTTGTACCATCTCTTTAGCCATAAAATTCGGCCAATCCAAAGGTTGTCTGGAAACAAGTTCTAAGCACTATAAGACCACCCGATGTATATTTTTAATTATGAAGTTTTATCTATATACCTTCATACAATAAAGTATTTACATTAATTAATTAAATCGTCTAGGTATATTCAATTATCACACAAATATTTGTCCCGGAAGGGAATCGAACCCACAACCCTACACGTAGAAGGCAAAGTTTTGTTTCACTTTTTCAGAAAAATGTAAGCGAGTTTAATGTAGCGCAAAATTCGTACAAAACAAATTCCATTCAATTAAAAACTGTAACAGACACTGGGTTTAAAAAATAAAAGGTTCTTTGTGAAAAATATGATGCAGATTTTAAATAAAGCACATCAAAACTAGCACGGGGGATGTTACATGCAACAGTAGACATAACAGTACACGACAGACATAACGTAGCCTACTTACTTATCTATGCTATATTCAGCATACCACTTATTGTGTGTTTTATGAATGATCGTTAGCTCTTGACCTCATCCTTACTCTTACAAGTGAGAGGAAACTTGTAAGAGCGGATGAGGTCCACGATGGAACGAGATTTTGTTTATCAAGTCCGCTTGGCGGGAGACTTTAACACCTGCTACACTTTTTTTGTGGTTTAGTGGTTCAACCCACTGATTTCAGATCCAGAAGGACCTCTGGATCGGGTTCGATCCCACAGGGGAGTACAATATTGTGCTTGGTTTGGTTGGGTAAGACTTTGCTTAAGTCCGTCTGGCTAGCTACCACCATCTTACCTTATCTTACCTTGTAACCATGTTGTTGAGATGAAGACCAAGCGCTTTCCTGTCGTAAAAAACTTAGGCAAGATGGTGGTAGCTGGCCAGGAGTTCCACCACCAACCATACCAAGCACAATATTTTACTCCCCTGGGGATCGAACACGGGACCTCTGGATCAAACACACTGGCGTTGCAGTGTGCGCTGTGTTGTGATTTTTCCAAAAAACGCCGCCGGATGATTTCGTTTTCCGTCGGTCGAAGGTGCCCAATAATAAATTTTATCTTGAAAATTATTTGAGTAGCTAATTACTCGTAGGTACTTTGAACTGGTTGTACACTAAGATGTTATCTGTTGCTCATATTGTGGGTACTTACATAGCTAATAGATACAAGAGTTTACATTATATAGTTACGAGTAGTTTCTATCTAAATATTGTGCTCAAAGAGAATGTTATATGTTATACCCAGTTCGAGAGCTTACCCATATCAAATGAAAAAAAAAGAGATTTTAATTCCCCTGCCATTCCACTAATTCTTAGGTTGGCTACACTAAACATTTTGAAGAAACAACTGGAGGTTTTCCCATATTCATTTTAAATATTTCAAGTCAACCCTTTAGTACTTAACTATGTATGGAAAGAGCATCCAGTTAAGACCCCTCGCGCGTAGTAGTCTTTGGTAGAGAGAGGTCATATTTCGTTGGTTTCTTCTAAACGATATCATAAATTCGTAAAACACCTGCGAAGAAGAGAGAAAATGGGCAATTTCTGGGAAGTCTCCATCGTAGATCTTATCCGTATGTGAGCCTCGAGGTAAAGAACTGACCCATCGCCAATAAAAATAAACCCTGCTTATCAATGGAAAAGGTGAGATTAATTTATATTCTCCACTTCACACATAATATTATTATGTTCCTGGAATGAACGAATATGAATTTGCAGACGAATTAACGCACTTTCAAGTCCTTAATAACCATTACTACAGCAGTAATTAAGCCTTACTAGTAATACTGTGTTTCGTTATGCTGGGTGTATTATAATGCGCGGTGAACGTTCGGCCTACATTGCTGTACGTAGGTACTCGACAGTAGTCGACATTGGATTGGACCGCCAAAGGACCTTCTGACCTAGTTCCAGATCCTCAATTTTAATATGATAATTACGGAAGGGTTCAGTAATGCTATAATTTTTGTATTAACACGGGTGAATATTTACTTTATTTTATTTTATTGTTCGACTAGGTAGCGCTTGGCCTTCATCTCACCTGGTAACAAGTTGAGATAAGGCCGAAGATGGAGGCGCATTTCACCCGGAATCCTCAACAAACTGAGGAACTGGCTATCTTACCTCTGAATGCCGGAACACACCAATTTTTTTTAAGAATTGTTGTAGCCAGGCGGACTAAAACAAAATACTATCAGGATTTTTGTTTACTATAATTAGATAGGTACTAATGTACCTATCTAATTATCTACAATCACAGCAACTACTGCCTCATACGATAAAAATCAAATAAGCTTTATTTGGCTTCCATTCGATTTTGCTCCCTATTACAAAACGTAAAAACGACGGTAAAGCATCGAAAATAAATACATCCGTATCTGTTTTTATGTGTAGGTGATTCGAATTTTGAAAACATGGATGTAAAACATATCTTCTTACCGAACTGCCTCAGAAGGGAGGGTTATGTTTTTCGAGAGTATTTATGTATGGGATTTCTAACTTTCACTCTGCAGCCTTAACGGGCTATAGTACCTCAGATTAGCATCTCAACGCAACTTTATTCTAGTTTCGAATAGTAATAATAAAGGTGACATGACATTCACTGTGCGCTCAACCACGGTGCTTATGACCACCAGATGACAGAAATATACGCGTATTTCTACGTTTTGTTTTTTTACGGTAAAACAAATATACATTTTGAAAATCGAAAACACAGACCGTCTGCTGTATACTGTGTTTATTTACTGTACAAAGTTTCAAGCCTTAATTGGGCGTATTTATTGAATGGCAAACATTTTTGTACAAATTAGAGGAAACTTTGTTTTTTTTTCTGTAGAGAAAATTTTATGTAATTGTGTTTTCGAAACACAAGCGTTCTAGCATCTATTCTCAACTATGACATATATTTATTTCAACATAAATGCTATCGAAACTACATTTATTCAATAAAAAGTACAATTAAACTAACTATGTACAAAGGAATCAGTCAGATTACCTAAGGACCGTTACAAACGGCCTATAGGTAACTCAACTGTTCCAGACCAGTACCAGACGGAAGCGTGCCCAAGACACTGGCTGCATTGCCACGCTGAATAGCTATGCTAATTCGCTGGCCTAAATAAGAGCCAGCCCTTGGGTCACGTGTCGCCTCAATCAAAAGCCCCGCAATATTTTTGAAAACCCGGAGGGTGCCGGCTCCCCACGGACCTACCACCACAATGCTATCGTATTGTGGAAGATATGATCGCTGAAGCTAAGCCATTTCACAAACATTATCACTCTTGATGACATTTGTAAAAATTTGCATTTCGCGTTGCCAAAGCATTTCTACTAATCAGATGTCACCACAATAAAAATGAGCACGCGCTATAGGGTTTTAGTTTCTTTCAACTTTCAACTTGTTTACTTTCGTTTATCTAAAATTACAAAAGTAGAATCTCATTGTCACGCAGCGCCGTCACCGTGGTCTTCGTGTCGTCGTCGTAGCCTTTTATTTCACTCACATCAAGTTTGAGAAACTTTGACTCGCTTTACAACTGTTCAAGAAGTCCACTTATCTTTCGGTTAATAGCTACCTTACCTGCAGTTCTGTCTTTTATCGGGCTAGCTCAGTGAATCACTAATACTAACACTACCTAAGCTTATTGTCTGATAGTTAGCAGCATATCTAGATGCAGCGGCGGCGTAGCGAAAGTCATTGCGAATGTGATAGTGGTTCGTAGTAGCTACGCCAGGCGAGTGTGGAGATGTTTAAGTAAATTATTCGACCCTCATTTGTGTAAGTAACTAGTTATTGAATGAAATAAAAATAAATAAAATATTACAGGACACTAATTTCACACAGCGCCATCTAGTCCCAAACTAAGCATAACTTGTAATATGGGAACTAGATTACGGATAGAATACATAAATACTTTTTTTTTGTAAATACATACTTATCATACAATACAACATCCAAACACAGAACAAACATCTATATTCATCACATAAATGTTTGTCCTGGGTGGGAATCGAACCCACAACCTACAGCGCAGAAGGCAGAGCTACTACCAACTGAGCTGTGAGGCTTGTTGAAATGAAATGACTGCATCTGTCAGATTCAGGCAGTCAGGCTACATCAACTTAGGTTTTTATAGGTTAGATATAGGGAACAAGTTAACATAGGTTTAGGTAGGTATAGGGTATAGGCTAAGCGAACCAAACGAATTTCAAATTTCCAATTTGCCATCGCCCAAAACTTTTAATGGCCGAAAAAGGTTGGCAATTGAAAACTAGCCCATTATAAATTTAGTGGACCCATGAACAGCTGTAAAACTTTTTGTGATTTAATTTAATCTGTTCGTTCTTTGTTTGATCGTACGATATAATAGCAAAGTATCTAGGTACAATCGCGCACAAATAGGTATATTTAAAAAAAATTATTCAGTATTGCTAGTTTCGACGTATGTTCTAGGACATAATAGTTGATAGTTGATTAGAGAGTTTCAGGCTTTAGGAAAAGATGCAAAGCACAATCAAATTAAATAACAAGCTCATAGCTCAGTTGGTAGTAATTCTTCTGCGCTGTAGGCTGTGGGTTCAATTCCCACCCAGGACAAACATTTGTGTGATGAATATAGATAGATGTTTGTTCTGTGTTTGGATGTTGTATCATATATACGTAAGTATGTATCCGTAATCTAGTTCCCATATTACAAGCTATGCTTAGTTTGGGGCTAGATGGCGCTGTGTGAAATAAAAAAAAAATGCCCAAAACGATTGTATCAAGTTCGATACTATTTAATAGAATCGTGTCTTTCACGTGTCTGTTGTTGATCTGTATTGTCAGAAGCTGCTTTCACATCCGCGCATCCAGACCTATGGTCTGGATGCGCTAGTTCTCATGAAGCTAATTTTAAGCCAATGGAGATCGGCTCCGCCGTCGGCGGTAGCGTCCCTGGTCCATCCTCCGATGCACATCTCGGCACCGCCAAGCTCCGGACGCTGCGATTTACAAACACCCGTTTGAAGCGAACTTTGAAGCTTTGCACGTATCCTTTGTTTTGAAATGGCCATTTGGGATTCTCTGCAAATTTTCCCTTGTTACTTTCAGATCATGTTTAACGTTGATCTATATTAGTGTCATACCTATAGGTAGCAAATCCGTAGAAGTGTATCCTAGGCCACTGATGTTTTATTGCTTTCTTTGCTTTCATTATGATTTTTTAAATGACTACTTTTACGAGCAGATCTCTAGAGAGGCGACAAATAAAATTGGTCTAATAAACGCCGCCGTGTCCCATTTGAATAAATAGACAAGGTAATTTAGGACAATCAAGAAATCTAGGGATATTATACCGGTACAATTGCCGGCTACCTGCTAAAATTTGTTATTTTCAACAAATAGTTAGTAATAGCCTTAAGATAATAAAGTATAACTGTGCATAGTTTGAAAGAGACAATAGAAAAGCAGCGTCGCGTCGTAAAATATTTTGTCGCTTTGCAAATCACAAGAATTGGTCTTCATAAAACTAGTACTGAGTAATAAATGTGTAGTTGAAAAAAAAACGTGCGACGTTTTTTTGTACTATTTCGTTTGTTTATTTGTAAATGTCTAAATGTTAACTTTTGTAATGAGAGAAACTTGACGAAGCGTTGTCAAAAAGTAAATGTCAAATTTACAAGGTACCCTCTTTACCAATTCCGGTCTAATGATTCGTCAAAACAAATCATATGAGACTCGAAGAGTTCACTAAGATTTCCACCATCAATCTCCTGGCATCACAGCTCGAATATACAAAATTTCATTTCGATTTTAATTGATTTCTAAGACTTTACTTAATAAGTATATTGTTTTTTACAAGTAAAGCGCTCATGGTAATTCATGACTTAATTATAATTATTTTTGACTTATTTATTAATAATATTAATAATGTATGCACCTAAATCTATTGCATGTCCAGCTTGGATTTAATGATGTGACACTAATAAGAAGTAATAAGACCCAAAATGTTATACCTTTGTTACAGAAAAAAAGAGCTATCAACCGGAATGTATGGGAATATTCAAGATTTTTTATTTATCTACTAGATTAGTGTAAAACGAGAGATTTACTTAAAATTTTCACAAACTTAATTAGTATTTTTTAGCCAAATAAAGTCTGTTCAAACACTTTTCATTACATTACGTTCATAACATATTTTTTTTAGTCTCATTATAACAAGGAGTATTTTACGAGTAGCTATACCAGGTAACACAATTTATATTAAATTGTCTTCTAAAACATGAATATATATATCTATTCAATAAATAAGTGAAATCGGTTTCACAGAGCCCAGTAAGACCCAACCAAACAAACATGTAGCAGATCTAGACTAAATAAAGAATACGACTGAAAAATTCGCAATCAGAACTCATTACTCAGTCCAATCTTTGATGATTTGAAGTGGAATTCAAATAGCGAAGCTAACGGCAGCGTCAACGCTAGAAATGTCATTCCCTTTTGTTTCAAAGGGGCTTTTTTTCGTATCGATCCCTTGCAGCAGGTAACCGGGAGCGGATGATTTATTGCTCGGCTTGTTTGTTCAAATAATCGATCCCCTGGCGAAATTTGCTGAATATAGTAAAACAGGTCGTACATTTACGTACGTATGGTTGATTTTTGCGTGATGGTAGACGTACGCATCTCTCGATTTAATGTTCTAAAATGAAAATGCCCGCGCGTTGTGTTAGCCTGCGGTAAATTTGCACAAACGAACGAATGCTTCATAATGTGACTTATTTATTGCAACACAGGATTCGTCTCGCAAATTGTTTACATTGCAATAACACCATTTAGCACCAACACGACCACGGTATTAATAGCTGTATCATATTTTTATACAACCAACACTATAAATTGACATTGAACGAAATAAAAAAAAAAACTTTTATTGAATTTAATATTCAATTACATTCCAAACAATAACAAGACACCAGCAAGATAGTAGGAAAAACGGGTTTGTCATAAACATGTATTACTGTTGTAACGTAAAGTCGTAACAAGGAATACTGTGTACTCAGATTGCGAGATAAGAATTTGATACTGATAACAAACATATTAGTATCTAGTCTACCTATATCCGAACAGAACGTACAGAAAAATATTTTTATCGAATTGGGTTACCTACTCGTTTCATGCGAGGCTGTGGTCATTATATCGTCAACAATCGTATAGTGATTTAGTATACTCATGTTATTTTCCCTACTGATGATACTAGTACTTACTGCTTACTTTTCATATAGATATAATTACAGCTGGGTAAGATTATCTCCTCGGTCGGTGTCCGAGGGAAGCGCGAGTGTTGGGAGACCACCTGACCGATGGGTTGGTTTTTAGAGCGGAGGAAAAACCTAGATGCGGTCCGCTCCGTGAGGGGATGTTTGACTTTCATTGGAGTTGGCCTATACCCAGTAGTGGGTGGATACGGGCCGAGGATGATGATGAAAATTATCTACATTTTTTTTTTAATTTTCCTAATAATTTGTGGTTTCACATCACACAACAGTGACACACATGGAACTGGTCCGAGCCCTGTCTCGATACCGGTGATCGATCATACAGTTAATTACGAGACGGTATCGACATCGACTGGTTGATTTATTGATATTGCTCCTATCGCCAGATAGCGAGTACCTCATTTTCCTTCACTGGCTCTGTCCTTGCTTGTATAAAAATAACTAAAAATCGTTCACATATAAATCACAAATTTAAAAACATATAATACAGCTTGACATAAATAGTAAGTTATGCTAAAAAAAATATTCAAAAAAAAAAAATTACTGCCTCAAGTACCTCTATGTCTTACATTATCTGTAGCCTTGAAATTAATCCGAAGATTAAAAACAAATAATCTTTTTGAGCAAACATACATCAATACTTGTCTAGATAGCTCTAGACATTTTAGTATCATCTACCCACCTATATAAAAAAGTTGTCATGCACTACGGTAAAACAAATATAATACACAAAGAAAGGAACATTCAGAAGGAGGATAATCTTATCAGGTACCTAGGTAATAATGTTCCGTGGCTACAACATTTTGTATTATTCCAATCTGCATAGCCTCGATGGAGTCACGGCAGTTTAAGATTCTTTGACAAGTCTGATGAAACTAATAGTTATGGAATAATTAACAAGTCAAATATTTTATAAACAACCATTGTATTTCAGAACACGTGTGCTGTGATGGTTTAACGGGCACTTGTCTTCAATAACAACAAATGTTATCGCTTTGAATAGTGTTATGAATAGAATAGACTCGCTGTTGATTCACTACGCTACTGGTAAGTGTATCAGTTTACTTGTTCCGACCGAGTACTATACTTAACTTACGTATACGACACATGCTAGGTTGCTGGGTACTTGTAATTTCTGATGCATCGTGCACATCTTTGAGAATAAACATCGTTGGTTTGAATCATTTGATGGTCTTGGAATGTTCTCAGGTTTTATGACTTTGTTTTATGAAATCTGTGTAGCATCTCGACCCGACATTCTTGTAGACATTTATATTATGATAAAATAGGATAGTATCGGTAGCTTTATAATTTTAATTACCACCGCATTTATATAAAGGAAAAAAAAGTATAGATCTGTCTTTTCCTATTATTTTTTCAGTCAATTTTTTTTTCAAAAAACAATGTCCTACTCCATATTATATATTAAAGTCATGTATGCTGTTGTTTCATTCTAATTCGGATTCGTTTAAAACCTCCTTGATATTCTCCTCATTGCTTTATCAAGAGATCTCGGTCGGGTTTTGGATTTTAGGGACCGTGTAAAGCAATGGGAGGGCTGGACGTAGCGTATGTATAAATAATTTGATAAATGGCGGACAGGACGGTAGCCCAGCGGGCGTGCTTCTTGCCGCTCGTTAATATTGTTAATAGTTGGTCGTCCCTTGACGGCTGCAAGGGATCCTAGTAATGCTCGCTACCACTCATAGGTGGATCTCCGGCTGAGTCAAAGTAAATGTAAAAATGAAAATGTAAAAAGACTCCCGTTTCCGCACTTAGACTCCTAAGTGGTCCATTGTGCGTGAGGAATGTCCGGCTAGTGTAGCCAGCCTAACTCCGACCAGAAGCGCAGAATACTCCTGGGGTCTTCGCAGGCTTCACAGAGTGACCTCGGGTTGTTGAGTCAAAGGAACAAACATCTCCTGTACATGTATCATCATGATAGTAAGTTTTATCACAAAATAGAATACCTGCTAGGATAAATAGCATTTGTTGTTCACGATGTATACAAAATATGATAAGTGAAGTTGCCTAAGCTTGCTTGCATAAAACGACTAAGTACATGAGTTAGTAACTAGGTAATAACATTTTTTTTTTGTAATAAGACGGGGCAGCCCTTGGCCTTCATCTCACCTGGTTTCAAGTCATGATAAGGCCGAAGGTAGAAGCGCACAATCACCCGGAATCCTCAACAGTCTGAGCAACTGGCCTCTAAATACCGGAATGATGATGACAGACACAGATAGGTAGTCCGGCGGACTTAAACAAAGTCCTGCCACCAACCAAACCGCAAGACCGCCCGTTGTATTTACCTACATTTTATGAGTACTCCAGTTTTATTTTTAAGGTGGACAATAAAGTATTTTCTTTCATTCATTCACTAGACCACAGTACCATAGGTACTAACTGACTTTATTTTACGCGAAATGCTATACATAATGTTTCGGCAGAATGATCTAATGAAATATTATGTTGTGTAACGCGACATTAATTTATGCGAGCTCAAATTTGTTTTGGCTCAGAGCGCGGATCGGACACCAACAATGCATTGTACGCCCGGATCGTGCGTGTGATCTCGTGTTTGTTTGTTTGCTCGCTGCTCGCCTCGGCGGCGGCTGTAGCGGCCATCGAACCCACATCAACACCTTTATATCCGTTCAAATAAGCACTAATTATATTAAATGCGTTTTACCTGTAATTAGGAGGTGTTAGGCAATGTGAAACAGTGTTTAACGGTTTCGACAGCGTTTTTTAGGATTGTTTACTGAGTTACACGTATACGATTAGTCTGCTTTATGAGGTGCTTTTACCATCGCACCCACGCATCGCGAATACAAACACGACGGATGGCCGATGTAATGATTATTGTAAACATTAAACGGATTTTTAAACGCTTTCGTGCGCTGTTGTACGCGCGTTTCACAGTCATTTTATCACGTTATTATAGACGAAATGGTTTTATTAACCATTGTCCAGTATTATTTTATATGATAGAATGGCAGGTAATTGCCTACAATACAACCATGTAAGTACCTATTGCTACGTTTTAATTCATTTAGAAATTACAGAGAGCTTTTCTTAGGCAATAATTCTTCTGCGAAGACATAGTGAACACGCTTGGTTTAATGGATAAGCTCTCTCGAGTCTCGCTGAGCTGAGAGATATCTACTAATGCAGAGCGAGCTATTCCAGAAGATGCCAGTGGCACTCACGCGCACTGACGGCACTTAGAGAACTGCTTGGCGCCAGACTTCGGCAGGATATAATAGCAATCACGCGCTATACCTAGTAAGGCATCAATACTACATTCAGGAAGATGGGAGGAATTCAGTGATCGTAAATAAGATGCGAGTCAGTATTAGGTATTCGGGTTATTTTCGACTGACAGATGAGAAAGTGCACTGAGCTTCCTTTGCTTATCTCTACGACGTAGGTACCTACTACCTAAGTGCCTCAGATATATATCTAGTAACTACCTAGGTAGGTACCTACCTACTATACCTACGTTATTCTCAGCTCTTAGCAGTGTTCTTGTCTTGCAAGCTGTTAAGTTGGCTAGATTCTACACCTAGGTATTCTTCAAGCCTACTTAGATAAGTAACTAAATGGGTAATATATACCTATGTACCTAGTTAGTGGGTTGTGGAACTTATTTGCAGTTACCGGGCGCGCCAGGTGGCGGGTGCAATGCACTCCGCGTTTTATGAATGCATTCCGGTTATTTATTTTTCGATAAACAGGGAAATTTTATGAATATATGTATCGGAACACCAAGTTATTTTAGTCTACGACGGAAAATTGGTAAAGCTTGTGTCGATTCTCCTTTTCCTACGGCGACGACGAAACATTCCTTTTTGAGCGCTGCTGGTAGGTAGGTCCTACCTAATCTTGCACAGGGTTCGTAAAAATATATGAAATGGATTGATGGATCTCTTTTTTAGCATTGAATAAATAGTAACTATAATACATAACTCCCTACGTAAATTAATGTGATATATTTTTGTATCGTTGGTACCTATACATAAGTACATAATATATATAATATAATATATACATAAGTACCTACGGTATTTGTATGTCAATTATTTGTTAAAATTATAAAACACTAAAAAAACTTATTGTTTAACTGAAATATGATGATAAACTAGAAAATATTTATTTGAAGTTATATGTAGATAGGTAGAGACATCTATTCGTACCTACTACTCTATGTATAATGCAAGAATACCTATACCCTAGACTAGACCAAAAAAACCCTTCGTGGAGGAGAAAGCACGAACTTGAGCTTTTGGTAGGTTCTATGTAGCCAATAGCGTGTACCTACCATGGTAATGGGTATTAAGAAGGTAGGTATTATACTTTAGGAAGGTACATAATGTAAAAAAAAATAAGTGAGGGTGAGAACACCAAAATGGTCAAACAAGATGCAAGCAAGCGTTATGTAAACAAACTGCACCGGTTAAAAAACACATATCTACTAAACGGAATTTTTATCGCCTGCAAACAAATCCTTTCTTATCTCATCTGATAGGTACGTAATTCCGACATTGAATCAATAGAAATGCTCCTACCGTTTAAATCGCCACTGCCACCAAACACAACACTTCACCGTCTTGAACAACACCTAATTGAATCCATGTTATCATTTAAAATATCGATCAGTCACACGAGGTAGCTCTCAGACGACGACGCCGTATATTTTTACATTCGACCGATGAGGTATTTTTGTAGCATCAGTTTTCCACAAACACTCGGATGAACTCACTGTTGAATGTGTGGTATATCTTGTTGTATTGAAACTTATTGTCACTGATCAGCTGTGCGAATGTTTGAAACAATAAACGATTTACGTGATTTACGAACGCGCGACGCGTGCCTACAATACGGCCCACGGAACGAGACTGATTATGTGAGTGAATGAATTGAACGAGCGAGAGCTGGTGGGGAGGAGCAAGACATGCGGGGTGAAGAGGCAGGGGCACCCTTCGCTCCATTCCCTCGCGCCTCGTTCGTCTCGCGAGCGATTCTGTATTCGAAGCCCATGTATGTCGTAAGCTCGATAGATGGCGCTACGCGTCTTCATATTGATAAAATATTCGCGACATCGCTTCGCGTTCGCTCTAGGCAGCAAGGAATATTAACGTAGCTGTAGGCGAGCATCTCCGCCTCCTTGTAAATTAGGAAAACGTTTTCAAATTATATTCCGTCAAATATTTACACAGCGAATCGCATTCGCGTCTTCAATGTCCGGAATCAATTTACGGGAATTCCACTTTTCAGTTTCCACGGCTGTTTACCGTTGCGACGAAGACGGCCGACGTGACGGAAATTAATGTGTACATTGCATTTTCTTTGGCGAAAGAAAAATTTGTTCAATTTGGGAAACGAAGTCTGGAGACGAAGTAGCTGAGCAAACAATCTAATATATCACTAGGCTTGTGGTTGTAATTTTATTGTAATCACGTCACGTACCTACCTACCTGCCTACCAACCAACCTAGCCTAAATCAAATCCTTGTAAACCTTATTAGATTATAGCAAGTAAAAAACATATTTTTTTCTAATATCTAATCTACCTTACCATAATTTTGCCATCACAGACGTTTTACAATCCAGACGATACGAATCTAACTCCATATTACCTACCATAAGAATCGACCCCTCCAACTCAAAAATAGGTAGGTACTTACCCTTTTTTTTTGTTTCCGATTATACTCGTCAAGTAGGTATCCGTCCTAACTAGGAAGAAGACTACCTATGGTATGGGGATGTTGATGTCGTGAAAAAGACGATTGCCATCCAAATCATCCATAGGGCAGCACAACAAAACATTATTTTTAACACACCTCGAAGTTAATCAAATAGCGAGTGTTGGTGCCTTGGTGCCTTGTTGCGAGCATACCGGTACCGGTAAGACCACCTTCCAATATGCACGTATGTACACAAAGCCGTCTGTTTGCCACCGAGTGAACAGTAGTGGTACGTAGGTACGTGGCTCCACGCTGCAATATCGATACGTCGACCTACTTGCTGCTTATGAGCGCCTAGTACATTTGTCTAGCCTTTTAGCTAGGATCGTGGTTTGAAGCCCGTGTTCTTTCTTGTTTTCAGATTGTCTACGGGACCATTCATTCGGATACTTTTAGGCAAAGGCTACTTCATCTAGGAAATCACCTACTTGCCGTACTTGACTAGGGACTTGAAACACGGTGTAGACCTACTAACAGAACAGCGTAAAATTTAAACATGGCTGACACAAAAGTAACGCTGATAAAATCTTTCTCTGAACCATTGCACTCCCACAGATGTATGAATAAATCTTAATGCTCCATTATCAGTGCCCAGTATAGGTACCTACTCTGTGTCCATTATAAATCTGTCTGGAATAGGCCAAACAATACACAACGATTTACTACCTATTATTATAATATCTAGGTTTAATTTAATTAACAATATAACTGATAGCATTAATGTGTTTGTCGTCAGTCATGAGTAAGAGAAATAATATAACAAAGGCATATATTTATAGCTAGGGTTGCCACAACAACATTAAAAGTCTCGGTGAAATCTATGACATTTTTGAAGTGACTTATTAAATTAATTATTAAAATTAATAAATTATTATTACATACACAGTACAATTCGTTGATTGCAATACCTATTGGTAAGTGGATCCTGTTGTCCATCCCCTTAGGTTAAATTGGTATAAATGAACCCCTATAAAACATTTAGGATATGGTGGGTGGGGGCCTTCAGCCCATACTCTAGGATGCCGCGCCGCGCCGCCGCCGACACTACACATAATGGGCTTAAAAAGTCCTCCATGTTCATGAAAAAAATAAAAGCTCATAACGTCATTATCTCTTTTTGATTTGTCGTTGCGCCTCTTTTTAATCACCCATTAAATAGCAGTTTTTGGTGTGGTAGACACAAAGTTCTATTTCTATAACCAAAGTTATCCGACAGCTCTTGTAAGTTGAGCGATGACCATCCAATATGGATTAATAAAAATAAACTAGCGTCTATTGTTTTTATTAAGCTCCATTGTCTTCAATATGTGGTTCTTGTATACCGGTATGGCTTGTCATGTATGTTAATCATAGTGTCTCCTTAATTATGGAAACAAAAACTAACAGGATTATTGTTTTAAAAGTGGGAGTATTAAATACCTACCTGTCACTTAACGCTTTATTGATTGTAAGGCCATGACATCAAACCCCCTTGTATGTATACAAGAGGGTCTTTGATGATTTACATCTATTTGATAATATGGTTTTATCATGCATATTATTATGTCTCGAAGGTATATATCAATTAGTAGTTGATAAGAGATAAAAAAGAGAAGTGAGATAATACAATTATGCTTAATACCTAAAAAGGTATAAGCTATTATTTAATTATTTTTTTTCAGTCAATTTTTGACTACAATTCCAATGAAGATAGATAAGTAATTCGTAATATGATTATGTTTAGTTATTTTGTTAACAGCCAATAGTAGATCGTAAAATTTTATGCCCGCTTTGGGATATCAGACAAAATGAACCAAGGGATTAAACCAACACATGTCTAACCGGATTTAGCCGGTTCAAACCGCACTCATTATTCACTGCAATCTGGTTTCGATAACCCATTAACGATGTGTTCATAGCTCGAGTTGAGTTATACCGGGTGGCGACGGGCGCGGCGCCTAGTTATTAAGATTTGTATGAGCTTTAATCGTGTATAATTATGGTTTCAAACAGCGAAGAGTTGGTTTTACCACGTAATACCGGTTTAACGGTGAATCAAACAAATAAGTTCCTAATCCAAAAAGAGTTTGAAGCTAGTGGCATAACAATGCACGCGTAGTCGCCAGGATTTCGGTTTAGTAAAAGAAAAAAGTGAAGTAACTGTAGTCTATGGGCATACGGGACAGCCAGCGCCATAAATCTCCCGGACATTTCGGTAGCCTTGGATAATCCGAAACCGCTAAGAAAAAACATAAATAGAAGTGACCTTTGGAACGGGTTAGGTGTCTTGCTTCGGTGCCCGCTGAAAGAACCTGTTTCTAAATATTTTGTGCACACCTCGACGGAATTTAAAGGATACATCAGAGCTTATAAAATACTTTTCAACTGTCTACAAAGTAATATCAATTACTACGGCTATAAATAATACAACTTAGAGAGTTGAAAAGGCTACATGTTTGTCTTCGATGTCACGATTTGAGGAATCTGGAAGTTTTTTTTGTGGTAAAATGATAACAACCAACAAAAAAAAAAACGAAGTAAAGTACTATGTAATCTTAAAGAGATCTTCATTCTTCACATACCGAAACCATTATTCTAATGGTACCTACTAACTCTTTCAGTATTTCGAGCAGTTCGCGGTTCGTCTTTGGAACACTTTCCCTACTGAAATTATTTTATTTATTTTACATTAGATTAGATAAGTCAATTTAAGCTTTTAAATTAAAGCTTAAACATATCTACGACAAGAAGTATATTTCTGGTCCATGTTAATTGTACCACCAAAGTAAAATGTAAAATAGTAAAATGTAGACCTGACTAAGTACCTGAATAATTATTAGGTACTTAATTGTTGATGTATTTTTCCATTATTTGCGCGCTAACATCTGTAATATTTTTACTTTATGTTTCTCCTACTATGGTTGCCCGAAATAAATATCACTTGTAGTGTTATCACTACAAGTGATATTTATTTCGGGCCTTATGCCACCAATAACGCTGTGTTACCTATTGCATGCTCTTATCGTTGATAACAACGGCGACGGGTTGATGATCGAAGTATTGGTATACGGATGGATGCTGCTGCCCATGCCCTGGTGTTACCCTTCATTCGCCTTTTACGACATCAATCGGAGTAAATACTAGTGCCCATATTATTTGCTTAAGGAATATAGCTACCCATTATCAAGGATCTCTACAATATAATAAATCCTCTCGCGTAGGACTCAGATTAAAATATTCCCGGAAGACTTACCTCGCCAGAGCCAGCGTGACACCATGATGGGACTAAAGGGATTATTGTCAGGTAGAACGGGACATTTGGGGACATTCAACAATTATGTGGGCATTGTTGTGACCACGGAGAGGGTGCAATATTTACAAGCTTCAGTTTTTTCAAACGTGTAAAAAAAACGAACCATTTGCTCAACGGGTCTGCCTATCATCAAGTCAACTATCCGTAGGTAACCGTTCTTAACTATAGAATGAATGAATGAATTAATTAATGAAAATTCTTTACTGTACACCAAAAACATATAGAACAATTTACAATTTCAAAACTTAAGTTAACAGTACAATGGGCGGTCTTATCACTTAAAAGCGGTCTCTTCCAGACAACCTTAGGATGGAGAAGATAGTTAAAGTACGGTTGATGGTAGGAGGGTGTACAAAATAAATGTGAATAATGTAAGTAAATTACAAAACTAAACATAGGTATGTTTAGTTTTAGTTTTGTAATTAAATTATTATTACGTATTAAATTAGGTAATTTAATACGTAATAATAATTTAAACATGATAAAAATAAAATATATCTACTTATCAAAATAAATATATAAACATCCTGAGTTATAATATACCATTACATAAATAATTATTTATAAACTAATAAATATCCAATAATAATAAACTAATATAGAATTAGCATAGCTATTCGTGGCAGTGCAGCCAGTGTCTTGGGCACGCTTCCGTCTGGTACTGGTCTGGAACAGTTGAGTTACCTATAGGCCGTTTGTAACGGTCCTTAGGTAATCTGACTGATTCCTTTGTAGATAGTTAGTTTAATTGTACTTTTAATTGAATAAAAAAAAAAAACTATCCACGAGAGGAAATGATTACGGTTACACAAATAATTAATGATTATGAAAAATCTGACAAATAAAAAGATTTCACTCGATTCTTAAAAGTAGCTATAGATGGAGCGTGCCTAATTGATACCGGCAGAGCATTACACAGTCTTGCAGCTTGAACTGTAAATGATTCTGAGATGAACGGAGATTACATATATGAGAATCGCTAATTAACTCAAAGCGCTCCTTTAAGTAGGAGGGAGTAAGGGGATTATAAAGAATGTTGTAGAGGAGGGAAAGCATATGAGTATTCCGGCGGAGACGAATTGGAAGCCACTTGACATGACATGATCGTATTTACGCAGACCAAAAATGAATCTTATGCAGTAATTTTGGACACGCTCAAGTTTGTTTAGTTGTTCTTCAGTGAGATCGAGATAGCTGGCATCGGCATAGTAAAATAGTGAGGAGAAGAGATTGTGCAAGGGCAACTTTCGTCGCAATAGGTAGGAAATTACGGAGTCTCCTGAGAGATCCAGTAGCAGCAAACATCTTGCGACAAACAAAATCCATCTGAGGACACCAAGACATACCGCTATCAATAAATGTACCCAGGTTCTTTACATGTTTGCTGACTGGTATAGTGACACCATCAAATTCACCTATTGGAAGTGTTGCCCAGTCAATTTAGTTTTATAATATAATATATAGTAATATAGTAGTATTCGCTAGTGTACGAGAGCTAGCCACAACCATATATTGCGTTGTAGTAGGATTGACCTTCAGACCGTTTGCGTTGCTCCAGTCTCGAATACGGGCTAAATCTGTATTCGTACGGTCAATTGCATCAGTTAAAATATCAAGTGGAGATTGAGTATATACATTTGGAGATCGTCTGCATAGAGTGGTAGGAAGAAGTAAGTTGGTGAGATATAGAATTAATAAAAAGAGCAAACAACAGAGGAAAAGAACACAGCCTTGCGGGACACCAGGGACGCTACCGGTGACGGCGAAGCCGATCTCCATTGATGGCTTTAAATTAGCTTCATGAGAACTAGAAACGATTTTTACCGTCAAATGTACTGAACGGATAGGTTTCATAACATGTGTACACTTTTGAGATGGGAAACGCCATTTCGGATATGACACATACCTAAATCGGTAAAAATCGTTTCTAGTTCTCATGGACCTAATTTAAAGCCATCAATGGAGATCGGCTTCGCCGTCGGCGGTAGCGTCCCAGCTGATGTAGTACACCAAGATGAGAAGGAGACGTTTACACGAATCCTTTGGTAATTATCATTACAAAAAAAAACTTATAATTGTATTTGAGTTGACATACACCTATATATAACTATGTAAGATCAATATTATGATGTATAACATAGTTTTCATAGACAGTTTTTTATAGCTGTAAACAAAGATTTAATAAAATACTTACCTGTATTATATACTTAGTACCAAAATAAAACATATATAATACATAAATAAATAAATATTACAGGACATTAATTTCACACAGCGCCATATAGCCCCAAACTAAGCATAGCTTGTAATATGGGAACAATACACACCCAAACACAGAACAAACATCTATATTCATCACACAAATGTTTGTCCTGGGTGGGAATCGAACCCACAACCTACAGCGCAGAAGGCAGAGTTACTACCAACTGAGCTATGAGGCTTGTTAATATAATAAATAGTGCAAAAAGCAGGAAATACTGCTGGCGACGAAGGGTGAGGTTTGACAAGATGATGCAGTTAGTTAACTAAGTACCTAAATAATTAATAAATAATTACCGAATATCTACTTTTTATTATTTGGTAGGTTATAATACTTGATTTCAACGTGTAGCAGGTGGATTAGGAATAGCAGTGAAGGTATTTGTTTGCTCTCAGAAGATTGTTCTATTATAGTTATATATATTATGTATACATGTACATAGTACCCACCTAATCATCAACAACCCATTAGTGTCCACTGCTGGACAGAGCCTCCTAAAAGTTGGAGGGTTTTGCCAAAATCACCACGCTTGGCATACGGATTGGTGATTGCAATGAAGGTGTATACAACTAGTATACAGAAAGAAGCTGCCCTTATGTAGAAAAAAATCCTAAGTGGTACCTACCTAGTTATACATAAGTATTGATTCTCGGTAAGAGTGATAACTAACCTATTCAAAGTTACGGTACAAATAACTTATCAGGTCCACGACACATTACATGCCTTCACGAAACACACACAAAAACAAATATCACGTTACAATAATGATAATGATACCCTTGGGAGCGGGAATCGAACCCATGCACTGCGGTTGTGCGGCTTAGCACCTCCCGACCGCGGAGGTCGCCGCCTATTTGGTATAAGGTGTCTTCATAAACAAAGCTGTTAATATGATCGGTTTTAAGAGTTTATTGCTCTTAAAAACTTTTAGATTTGTTCTCTTAGCTTAATATGATATAAAGTAGTTTAACATGCCCTATTCCACTATGTTCAACTCAAATGTCAACTCGTCGAACTAAATGTTTTTTTTTTCCAATTATTTAAAATTTGAAACTTTTTTGTGAAAGTTGAAATAAAAGGAATATTTTTAGTCAGTAATTTCAATTGAAACAAAATATTGTTAAATTGTGTATATGTATGTTTGTTCGGACCCCAAAACATTGATCATAATGGCTAGTCGTTTATTCAATTTACATTGTGTATGTTCGAAGTCAGTGCAAATATAGCTTTATTAATATCTTAGGTAGGACTACCTGTTACATTATGTTTGAAAACAATAAATAAATAAAAATCAAATAAAGTCACATGTGTAGCGTAAAATAAAATTCTAACCTCAACTGATGGTAGGTAGATTATAAAGATGTTGTACTGAGTTAGACAGGTACAAAGTAGTGCAAATATATACCATCAATTTGCTTGCGATTAATAAATATGTGTCGTGGTTTACTTCACCTCCAACTTACTGTGTAAGTACTTTTTACTTCTTGACGAACTAAAGTCAATTCACCCTTCGTGTCATAGATGTGGTTCTGACTACAATATCCGCCAAAGACAGAATAAACATATAGATGCTTGCTCTGGGTTCGGGTGTTAAATTTAATGAATAATATATGAAATATGGAATATTGGTAGGTACCTATCTATTATCAAAAAATAAGGATAAAGTAGGTATTGCCTACATTCTCCGTAATCTTGTTCCCGTATTACAAGCTCTACTGCTATGCAGGGCGAAACTTAGGTTCATCATCCAAATGTTTTCCGAAGTAGGGATAGAATCAACCCTACAGCGCATAAGAATATACCGACTGGGCTGTGATAAGAGAGGCTAGTTTCCATATCGCAATATTACCAGAACCATGTCTTTTCTTATCGTACCTATATTGACAAGTGAACTGAACTGATAGAGTTCTAATAGATCTCTGATGCAAGAAACAAGACTAATCAAATCATTGACTTGCAGGAACTATTAGACTCATTACCATATACGGGGGGATTGGCAATCGTGGTGTGCAGGCGCAGCAACCTTGAGCCAGTTGCTGTTTGCTATCGGGGCTGAAAACGGTATTGTCATCTCAGTCTAAATAGGTACCTTGTTCCCCTACCTTTCTGAATGTGGCTGAAAGAGGCCAGAAGCCTTCCGTGAATGTCCTAAGGCAAGGGATTCCACCAGATTCAGAAGAGGAGTAGATTATATTAGATAGTAGATTTGACGTTTCAAAACGGTCTTAAAATTCAATTATTTGACTTTGACTTTGACAGAGGATGAGCAGCACAGCAGCATCCACTTAGGTAAATAGCAACTGACATGTGAAGTGTATTTTTTAGTTTGTTTACTATAAGTGTTTCCGCACACTAGCCAGTGTACGGCGATGATAATATAGTTCTTCGCAGAAATAAAAGTGCAAGCTTTCTCATATCGATAAGTAACTAGGTATGCTATCTCTCACACAAAGACTCGCTATTGGAGATGTTCTGCTACTGGGAGGTCTCTGCGATAAAACACTGATAACGCTAACATTATTAATTTAATTCACTTCTAATTATCATTAATTTCATATTATTGTAGTACCTATTTAGGTTTATGTGGCATTCGAATTTAGGAAGAACGAGTCAATTATTTAATGTTTTCGAAGGGAACTTCTTTAGCCGCGTTATGAGATATTTGGTAGGAGTAAAACTTATGGGTTCGCTTAACTGACATGCTCATGGTATGTGTTGCGCAAGACTGGCGGTGGTAAAACAGATTTCTTGCTGGCGCAGACATTAAAAATTAAATTTTATCAAATTTTAATTCTACATTTGGTCGAAAATATCGAGGTATCTACTTACATAGTATTTTACAGTTTACAAAATGATTATATAAAAACGCATATCATTCAATTTCACCATTAGATCTTTAAAAAATAGTTTTGTATTTAATTAGTGTATCTAAACAACCATTTTACATTTTTAATTAGATCCTCGATGCTACGTAAAAACGAATTTGCTTCAGTAGGTGGTATAAAGAATTAATGCAAATTTTTCATTTCTGTCAACAGTCAATATTTTATTTTTAATGGTTCGTATCAGTTGGTAGCAATTTCCGATAATAATCGAACTAGTTTCGCCCCATTTGGATCGATCACGGAAACAGCCTACAATTCTAGATTTAGATAGACCGGATAATTTAACTAATCGTGTTGTAATATCACAAGTCGTTACCTACGTTAACCGATTTCAAATTTAATATTAACAAGTAGAGTGAACAAGAAACCTAGGCACTAATATAAACTTTCGCAAGTGACGTTTATTTTTCGACCTGCGGTTCTTAAACAATCCGTAGGTATAGTCCACCCTAGGTATATAAAATAACTATAATATATAAAATACTACATAAGTCTTAAAGACACTAATAGTTCTCAGTGCTTGTAAAAGCTACGGATCCAGTTTTTTGGTAGGTAACTAGCAAGAAACTTTACTGTTTTTTTATGTGTTTTTCAGAAACGCGATTGATGAACCTTTTTGTTTATGTTATAAAAACAGTGTTTTGCACTTTCTGAAACATTACGACTCGAGCGCGACACTATCGGGCACTTAATTTGGTTTTCACGAAACTGGCACATTTAACATTCTTGATGTAAAAAGTACCTATCGAAGTATTAATATAGGTATCTAGGCGGCATACAATACCTTTTGAACTACTGCATAGACCTAAGTCCTAATACCTACTTGGTTCGATAAATCAACATTGGATATTAATAAACCAATATAAATAAAATTATCACAATACTAGCAAATCTATTCTGTCCCAATAAATATTTATCGAAGCTATAACAACTGCTATAAAACATCGCCCACGACCAGGATAATATATACTCTGTGGTAAGTTGCCTTTGCAGTTGATTTGCATCTGTGGTATTGTTTATGGTGACATGCGACTCCCGCGCATTCCGATCTAGGAATTACAAATAGATCACATTACCACTAGCCTGACGTTATGAATAAACTGGTACATATTAATTATATGCATTTAAACATGGACAGCATTGGTAGAATGTACTTACTTAGTCCATGTGAAAGTCCTTATAGGTACTTATATGCAAATATTGCAAACCTCATCATCTCCCTGATGTTGAGTATCATTTTAGAAAGACGGAAATGGACGATGCGTAAAATTAACGGATTGCGTAACAGAGGAGATGCGTGTGAGGGAGGTGGATGTTGCGTTGACGGCTGATAGAGTAAAAGAGAAGAAATAACTTACTGTGCCGACCCTGCCTAGAGCTGGATAAGGGCAAAAGATGATCAAATGATCATCTCAGTCTCCAACATAAGTACTTACTACTTACTTATTAATATCCTTCTGACGTTATCTCAGCAGAAGAGATCTCCTTTCCTTACATCTTTGAATACTCCCATCTTTTCATCCTTATTGCTTGTTTGTCTAGGTCTAGTCTACAGTTAACTTTAATTTTTAGAAAATCATGCTTCATCTAAGGCCACAAATTCACGAGCCTTGCTTTCCTTTCTTTACTTTTAAGATGATTTTACGCACCAATACAATCTTGGAGTCAAATCCAGAGTGAATAGGTTCCTGCGTATTACATCTAAGACAACATCTTCAATTGTTTCTTTCATGTGAGCTGGTGGTCAAATGCTATCAACAATATAACAGTTCAAGCTGCAAGACTGTGGAATGCTCTGCCGGTCACAGTAAGGCAATCTCCACCTATAGCTACTTTCAAGAGTCGAGTGAAATCGTTTTATTTATCAGATTTTTCATAATTATTCATTATTTGTGTACTTAATAGTATTTATCTCCTTTATAGTAGTAGTATTATTGATCCTTATTAGTTTATACATAATTATTTATGTTATAGTATAAATAATTAGGTACATATATTTATATACCTACTAATGTGTCTTATGTTGTGTAAGCACTTGGCCTTCATCTTACCTGGTTACACAAGTTGAGATAAGGCCGAAGGTTGAGGCGTACTTCACCCGGCATCCTCAACAAACTGAGGAACTGGCTATCTTACCTCTAAATTCCAGAACACAACAATTTTAGAATTGTTATTATGGCGACAGAATTAGGTAAAACGGTGGTAGCCAGGCAGACTTAAACAAATTCCGACCACCAACCAAACCAAACACAATATTGGATCCAAAATCGGTGGCTTGAACCACTAGACCACAGAGGCGGTTATAATTATATTCTATCATATTCGAATTATTATAACGTAATAATTTTGATGTCTTGTATTGTAAATATAATGTACACCCACCCTCCTACGTTATTGGTACTATCTCCTCCATCCTGAGGTTGTCTGGAAGAGTTTTTAAGCGACAAGATCACCCATTGTACTATTTACTTTAGTTTTAATATTGTCAATTGTATTTGGTGTACAATAAAGAATTTTCATTAATTAATTCACTCATACATCCATTCATTAAAACCTACCTCTCTATTCAATCCCCTCTCAATCAATGTATTAACATAGGTAAGTATCTTCAACACAGGTAATATGTAAGTTTATGTTTCTTGCATCAACCGTACGTGTCTCAATCGTAAACACTTCCAATGCAGTCGCGAGTCGCTAGTTCTTTAAAATTCAAACAAGCTTGTTCTCAGCACACAAACTAGTTGTTTTTCTCGTTTTGTCTACATTTCGCGCCATACGTTCTCGCCGAAGACGCAGGTGGCATTTTATGGCACTACAGAAATTCTCTCTCTTATAATAATTTTCAAATTGAATTATTTAACGACCTTATGGGCAACGACCGGTAACACGATATGGATAATTTTATTTATTTTAGTAATTTATGCGAGATTGTTTGAGAGCTTTTATATGTTACGATATTTGATATTTGGATAGCAGCGTAGGGAAATAAATAGGAGCGATAAGTGCCGCGTAGGCGTCAATGACGATGGCTTCGTTTGATTTCGAAAGGGTTTTAGTGAAATTTAAATTGGAAAGCGAGACATTTGACTCGAAAAATATAACTTTCATTCAATTGCGTAAAATTGCCGTTCATCGTCCTAAATTTGGAGTAAGTAGGTAAGTACCATGATAAATGTCTTTGATCCCTTGCAAAAGATCAAAAGTTGGTTGTGGGCGAAACTTCTTTACAGACGAACTGAGATGGAAACCGATTGATCTCGGATTATAAAGACCATCTGTCAAAGTCAAAACCAGTAAAATTTTTGAATTCCTACCTATGCTTCATGCAAGAACCAACATCAAACAAAATGTCCTGTAACGATAAGCAATCCCCGACTCATTTTTGGATTTCTTCGCGCATAAGTAACATTACTTATTAGTGGTTTATCCCACCGATTTCAGATCCAGAGGTCCCGGGTTCGATCCCCAGGGGGAGTACGAAATGTGTTTTGTGTGATTGGTGATTTGGTGGTAGGACTTTGTTTCAGTCCGCCAGGCTAGCTACCACCATCTTACTTAATTCTGTCGCAAAGAAACAATTCTAAACTTGTTGTCCCGGCATTTAGAGGTAAGAGTTCCTCAGCTTGTTGAGGATTCCGGGTGAAGTGCGCCTCCACCTTCGGCCTTATACTTGTAACCTTACTTGACGTACAATAAAATAAAAAAAAACATTTTTAAATAAAAGGTCGTATCGTGTTTCCCAAGCTCGAGTACCAGGCTAGCAGAGCTCAGCAGGAGATCGCGTCGCGCAGTCGATACTTTATTCACCACCGAATAGTTTATTTTCGTTCGTGTGAACCATTGTGCTTTTATGGAGACATTTTAAACGAGTATCTACCTTAGTGCCTATACCTACTACTAGTTTTTGCACGCGACGACGAAACAAGTAATTGTGCTGGAGGAAATCTTTATCAGAATTTAAATTTATTCGACAGTGCGTAGGTAATAAATTATGGTTATAAAGTCATGGTTAGTAATTTTAATGATACAATACAAAGTTTATTGGCATTTGAAGGCCTTAAAAATAATAAAAAATGGGCTACTTGCGCTAATAAGGTTAGGTATCTGGCATTTGGCTTTATACGAATATAAACAAATAACCAGGATGTATATGACAAAAACATTACCATAATGCCTAATAGATTGAGCGTATAAATACCTACGTTAATTAGCATTTAAAAAAATGTTAAGGCTAAAATCGAGTTAAAGACGAAAAAAATAACCAAGACTTGTTAAAATACTAGTAAAAAAAAACATTATTCCAAATTTATCGCTTATTGATGCGTTTCAACACGTTATCTGGTATTTAAAAAAAAATAAGGATAGGTATGGTATAATCGAGTGAAAATATACAAAATAAATCTAGGACCTATTTAAATACCTGTCAATAACATATCATCTATTGATTGATGAATTAATTGTTATTTCTTTTAAACGACTGGGAATCTCTTGGCCTTAATATCATCTGGTGTCAAGTAGGTACCTATAAGAATTACCTATAGAAATATGAAAAATAATAGGTACGTACAACTAAACAATCAATGTACAAAGGAAGCATTCGGATTACCTAAGAACAAACGTTACAAATATCCTGATATACCTACTCGTATATACGATATTATACCCGGAAGGGCTAGCTTACCTCAAAATGCTGGAGCACAACAATTTAGAACTTTTGTTATGCCTAAGTCTGTCGCTCTCAGGTCAAATGGTGGTAGCTAGCTAGGAGTCCTTGCAACTAAGTACCAACTAAGTAGCCACCAACCAAACCAATCAAGCAGGACTTATTTTGATATTTGGACAATATAAGTGAGGAATTTGAGAGGCATCTCTCCACAGAGGTATAGTGAATAGTTCCAAGTCGTAAGACATGATTTTTCCCCCTCAAATTTCTCCTTCCCAAAACCCCTTTTCTCTATGTCACTTCATACGAACGAAATGATACCTTACACGTCAAAATGCATCAAGCCGATTAGGCTGCAGAGCGGTCTTGTCAGGGGCACACTGGATACATAACAAAATGTGCAGGTTGCAAAATAGACAGATCTTATAATGAGCTGGTCGCAAAATGGGCAGATCTTATAATGAGTTGTGGCATTGCGCAGGTTGTGCATTTTTGAGTCATTATAACATTTGTAAATGTTGTGACCAAGTGCAATCATTTGAAATACAAAATTTTGATTATTTGTTTTTGTTTTAAAAGCGTAGAAGTTAGGTTTGCGGTATAGGATACACATTAAGTTTAGGTAGGTTTGCTAATGGATAATATTGCTATGGAGTTTTTTTTTATTTCATGAAACTTATTAGTTAGTAAGTATATGTTCCTAATGTTTTATAAACTGCACTTTTTGCGAGCTGCACATTCTGCTGTGTGCACACTGAGGTCGGGTGAAAAAAATCAGGGTGTTTTACGACACACGATAGAAGTGAAACTTTTGTACTATATTTTTGTACTACACAGTGCCCTACCACGTTTCAGAACCATTTAAAAATGTTGCGGATCAGAATTTCAAAACCCGAGACGGTAAAAAGTTTCACTTCAATTTTTTTTTAAAGTATAGGGCGGCATAGACTTAAAAGATTATGATCTAAAGCATATATCGTTTAGCATAACCGGTAGACGGGAAGACTGACTACACTTACACGTAACGAACCTACCATGAACTAAGTATCGAGAAAAGTCTTGTATCTAATACCACACAGCCTGTCACTCGTTATTACTAAATTAGCATACTTGGAGGTGAACGCTCGATCAATGTTGTTGATGATATAAATGCAAATGCGGTAAGAATTCACACTCGGATATCGGATGTCTCGAGGTTTATCGTATCGGATCGGTTTCAACTCTACCCTGCGATGTCGATAGTTGAAATGTATGTAATTTGTTAATTTTGTATCACGAAGGCCCGGTTTAGTGCCGTCATCCCGTGGCAATTTCTTTAAATCTTTTCTTAAAGTAAGTAGTCGCTTTACATAATGACCGTTACAAATGGTCTAAAGGTAACTTAAAATCTAAAGATAAAGGTTATGGTCTAAGTAACGGATATAAGTATTATATCTGTTATCTAAATCCCATATTACAAGGTTTGCTTAGTTTTGGACTAGATGGCGCTGTGTAAAATAAATGTCCTGTAATACCTATTAAAAAAATAAAAAAACTTAACTGTTCTAAACAGAAGCGCGCCCAAGACACTGGCCGCGTTGAATAGTGATGCTAATTCGCTGGCCTAAATAAGAGCCCAGCCCTTAGGTCACGTGTCGCCTCATCAAAAACCCCGCAAGGTTTTTGAAAACTTGGATGGCACCGGCTTCCCATGGACCCAAGGTCTCGACCCCAAAAGGCACAAGTATGTAAGCTCTGTCGATACCACTAAATTTACGCCTTTTGTGATCCTCGGCCGTATCAGTCGTCGCCCAATGATGTTCCAGGCAGATGAGATGGCGCAAGGGTATCGACGCAGGTGCGTTCCACACCAAAGGCCTAATCCATTTCCCAAGGGACAAGAGTCATACTGTCGGGATGCTTAAAACGTAACAGACCACGGCTGGAACGTTGACCTAGGTAAAAGCTCGTCAGATAATTGCGAGGCGCGAAATCTTGACGACAAACCGTCAGACCGTGTATACCAAGTTGATATACCTCTACAGCCGCACCGCACTGGCACTGATGAGAGGTTGCACCCAAGACTAGTGGCAATACGGAGAGTTACGGGATTCATAAGAGTAGCGGTATTGTAAGATATATGTGTTTGCAGCCAAAAACTTGATAGGTACCCGTTTTGAAACAGCTAAGAGACGAGCACGAAACCGCCTCTGTAGTCTAGTGTTTCAATCCACAGATTATATCCAGAGGTCCCGGGTAGGATCCCCAGGGGAGCAGTATTGTGCTTGGTTTGGTTGGTGGTAGGACTTTGTTTAAGTCCGCCTGGCTAGCCACCACTATCTTACCTAATTCTGTCGTCATAATTTAAACTCTTAAAAAAATGTTGTGTTCCGGCATTTAGAGGTAAGATAGCCAGTTCCTCAGTTTGTTGAGGATTCCGGGTGAAGTGCGCCTCCACCTTCGGTCTTATCCCAACTTGTAACCAGGTGAGATGAAGGACAAGCGCTTCCCCGTCGTGCAATAAAAAAAGCTATCTGTGGAGGTTGGGCACGTGTGTAACAAATAGTTCCGTGTCAACTTGCACAGAGGCCGTCCCACAGCCGAAAGGTCTTTTGGGGATCGATATAAGGATATATCTATGCCTAGCATTACGAGCGTCAAGATAAGATATTTGGAGTGTGGGAGAGCCAAGAGCAGCTGAAATAGATCGTGTTACAATTTTCTTTACCAATTAATGGATACATAGCAGTATGTGAGACGGTAGACAAGAACGCTAGCAAAGCAGCCCTAGACATTTTGCCGAAGCCTCCCAATTTGAATAATAAAATGATAATGCCCATGAAAAAATTATGCATATCCAAAATCACAAATAATACATGTAAGTCAGCATATGGGGCTTATCATATACACTATCTCACACAAAATTTAAAGGTATTATAAATAATTACTTATTTTATTTTATTGTATTTGTATTTTTTCAGGACCGCAAGATTTCTAAGAAAGTAACTGTACTTTAAAGATGTCCCAGCTGTTTTCCCATTATGTCTAGTCTACCTTAGAGTGACTTTTCATGTTTTCTCAAATAGTCTATACAAAGTTTTAGAAAGGCAGCCACCAATTTACTTTTAGAGAAGACACTCAAGACCTTTCTTTTTATGGGATACTGAAGATAGATATATACCTATAGGTACAAGGTATTCAGGCTATTCAGTGGATGTGCAGCCAGTGGAGACACTAGCCTAAGCGTGCCCGAGAGGGTGAGCCTCCATCTGGTACAGGCTTGGAACAGTTGAGCTACCTAAACGTAGACCGTTCGTGACGGTCCTCAGGTAACCCGACAGCTTCCCTTGTACATAGATTGTTTAATTGTACATACTATTTTGCCATGTGCTTTTAGTTGTCATTAAAATGAAGATTAGCCACTTAACAGTGCGCTCAACCGGATGTAGAATTCTGACGTGATTCCTCCTTAGAATTATAAAACAATATGATGATACTATCCGTCCTACTTGGTATTCTAGTCATCGTTGATTTAGAATATCCGTTAGATTATGTATTGCTATAAGTTGTCGAAACGAGAGCCATTTGTATGAGAAATCTGTAGAATTTCCCACATGATGACGGGAACGCAGTCTCGGGCGGTTAGTAGTATATATAATATTTGTCACATTATGTATACTTCTTTTTTTATTGGTGATAGTCCAACGTTTGACCACCAGCTTACAGTACAGTAAAGATATGGCCTAAGAGGAACCTATTTACTCTGGACATGAAGACTCCAAGGTTGTACTCGTGCGGAAAAACAGACGAAGGCAAGGCTCTGCAAATTGGCCTTAACAAGCGAATCATACATTTATAAACACGAGTTGTACCCACGTATACACTAGTTGGTAAAGGTAAACATACTTAGTTTCGGTTCCTCGAGAGGCCTTAGTATGAGGTTCTGACAGCTAACTGAAACAATTTTCGTTTTAAAGTATAGTAAAGCAACTGTAGTTCCTTTCAATGTCCGCTGACCAAATGTATGGAAATAAGCGCCCTGTATGAAAACGAAAATAGTTTCCGTTAGCTGTCAGAAACTCATACTAAGGCCTCAGGGGACATACCTAACTTATACTAAATCTGTGCCTTCTACCTAAAAAAAAATGTTGAGCATATTTTGGAGCTTATGGCTGTATTTTATCTACAAAATATGGATATTATGTAAGGTGATCAGAATTTACAAATGAGATGCTAGTTGGCGCTTTATTTAAATTTACGAGCGTTCGTTGCATGGCAATGAGCATGGGTAATAATTTTAAATGACTGTCAATTGGTTAGAATTTTTATTAGCACTTATATGCACTAGCCGCAGATGCACTTCAGGTTAGTGCATATATTACTTACCAGCTATTATAATGATGTATGCGTTGGGCCTTTTAATCAGGCAATAAGTAGGTACGTAATTTATGCGTTCAAAATTAAATCGACTCAATGCTGGTGAGATCGAACTGCAATTGATTCAACCATAGATAATACAGGACATTAATTTCACGCAGCGCCATCTAGCTCCAAACTAAGCAAAACTTTTGTAAATACATACTTATCAATCAATACAACACCAAAACTCAAAACAAACATCTACATAAGTATACATATTTATATATTCATCTCACAATTAATGTTTGTCCAGGGTAAAAACCGAACCCACAACCAGAAATAAGCAGAAGGAAGAGCCAACACCAGCTGAGCTGTGAGACTGGTCAATAAACGACGATGTTTTTACTTTTTAAAACATGGGTTTTATATACGTATACATTTATGTTGATGCAGCCACCTACGTATAAACGTATAGGTGTGTAACTGTTTTTTAAAATGTAGCACGACTCGCGCAAGATAAGAAGGTGATATTCGCTTCTTTTGATTATTGAATCAAACTTACAACGAACCTACACAGTTTTTTTTTATTTAAAATCAATACAATAAAGTTTTTTAAACAAAAACCAGAGTGCGAGCCCAACATGCTTGAATAATGCAATATGAGTCGCGACGACAGACGTGGTAGCCTGACAGTTTATCCGTATTCTTATTTATTTATCGACGAATACGCTCAGCATACGTATTAGATTCGCGGATCTGACGATTAAGGGTTTTGCTTGGAGGAAGTCGTTAAGTGATTTCTTGGGTTCGCGACATGTGAGTTTATCAATAATACCAATGACAAATCTTCTAATGAATGTAGGTACTTAGACTACCGCACGCCTGTTTTACAGCGGAATAGAAAAGTTGAAACATGTCATAGGTTAAGGACACATTAACAATGAATCATTCTATTATTAATGTGTTTTTTTAAGGCATTTGTATAATGGAAAGATCCCAGGGGAGTTTTTTGGATTGAGAGCGCAAAAGAAAGATGTAATGGAGAAAGTTGGCGGAGGCCTAATGCGCCTAAATGGGATCTCACAAAAAAGAGTCAAGTAGGTATGTACAGGTTGAATTATAGTAATTCTTATATTATGATGATTCTGTAAAAAATGTTGTGAGAGGATATTTTTATATAAGCATAGAACTAATCTTTATCTTTGTTCAAGAAAATTTGAGCTTTGACTAGATTAACATCCATTCCTCATAAACATCGCAGAGTTTATCAAACTAGTAAAGCCGTGAAAGTGCTCGGCAAGGAAACTACAAAATATAGGAATACAAAATATTCCTGCGGTTAACATAAAACTAAAAAGCCATCAATCGAAGCCAATTGAACAAAACTGGAACGCAATGCACGCGGATCCATACCGTCGCACGCTTGGCGCTCGGAGCGTGAAACGAGCGCGCTCGCTCGGAACGTCGCGATCGCTTGCACTGCGATGCGAATACGACGCGGGACGCGGGCCTAAAGCTGCAGCCCCCTATACTAAGATTCATAAAAACAGTTTTCCGCACTCATTTCCTTAGGAACGCCCAATATACTAAAAATCATGTGAATGTCTCCAAAGAAAATAGGACCATTCAAATCGATCTACATACTACTTGTTAAGTTAGTTTGATCACTGAACAATTTTGTTTTGCCTGTAGGATATTTGTCATGACTACTGGAGCTTCTGTATCACATCCTATAAAAATGTCGACAGATACATCATAACTTTCGGACACTACTTGTCAGTTAATGTACCACAAAAACGTTCCAGTTGCATTCTATTCTATACGGCTCTGGCTTGGTTCTGTCGATCTCAATGATTCAACATTTACGTTGGCAAATTGCCGATTCGCATCTTTCGTATTTGGGATTGCCATTATCTCAAATTTTGAGTTATGATTTCTTTTATGCTCTTAGCTTTTCAGGCGGCACCGTGTGTCGTTCTCAGCACCCAACGAACTATATCAGAATGTAAAATTCATGGGCAAAATGTGTTGAGCTAGATGAAAAACATTTGTATGGAGCTCGTTCAAATCCTCAATGTTCGCGCCATTGGCTAGGGTTTTGAAATTGGAATTCAGTAATTGGAATACGTTAATTCATTACAACGGAGACATGCTACCAACAAATCCTGACTTACTTCTATCCAAAAATATATATACCATTCATTCAATAAAAACTACTTATGCTCTTTCTTCAAATCACCTACCAGTCTTCTTTGGACTGAGCGCTAAACCACATCGAATCCCCGTTCAAAAACATAACTACGCTAAGGCTGACTGGATTGGCTACCGAAATTACCTTAATAATGAGATCTCGTTGACCAGCCGTTCCTACAAATCAGCTGACGATATAGACATGGTTATCTCCCACTTCCAGGATACCATCATTTCTGCAAGGAACTCTACCATCCCCTTATCAATGCTTAAACCTTGGGAAACCTCGCTGCCAAGATGCATTAAAAGGAAAATTAGAGCAAAAAACCAACTTCGACGATATTACGCCACTGAAAATGACAAAGTTTCACGAAAAATCTTAAATCTTGAAGTCAAATACATCCAGCATGACATTAACTTCGCATTAAAAGAACATCGTGCAAAACTCTGGGAAAACAAATTAAAAAAGGTAGATAACCCATGTACAGACCTCTGGCGCATTGCTAAAGGACTAAAATCCCCCTCTTCCACTTTCACTATACCCCCTCTTAAAGATAAAGATGGAACCATGTCCTCAATTGCAAAAGAACAGACTGAAATATTGGCTACCCAATTTCACGATAACATGCTTCTTACTCACAATTGGGTTAGTGGTGAACAGTCTGCGGTCGATACTTCCACGACTTTTCTTAACAATGCCCCACCGGATAGTTCTCAAGTACTATTGACTAGACCACTTGAAATAAGAAAATGTATATCTGCCCTAAAGATACGCAAAGCGCCAGGCCTAGATGAAATCTCAAACCACCTTATCAAAAATTTGCCCCAAAAAAGTATTGTGCACCTAACTAAAATATTTAACGCCTGTTTACTTATTTCGTACTTCCCAAATCAATGGAAAACGGCTAAGGTTATTGCCATCCATAAACCGGGTAAAGATCCTTCAGATCCTGCTGGCTATCGACCAATTAGTTTGCTCCCATGCCTTGGTAAACTATTTGAAAAAATTATTTACCATCGCCTCCGTCGTGTTACTGAAAGTGTGATAATTGACGAACAGTTCGGGTTCCGAGAAAAACACTCAACAACCCAGCAGTTAGCTAGAGTAGCGGAGACTGTTTCTTACAAACTCAATCTAAAAGAATCAACAGGTATGTTCCTCCTTGACATCGAAAAAGCTTTTGACACAGTTTGGCACCAAGCTCTCATACATAAACTGATTAAAATTGACGTTCCCTTATCAATGGTTCACATGATCCAATCCTACCTTGCACATCGCTCGTTTAGGGTATATATAGGCAAAGTATTCTCTAAACCAACACTGGTTCCAGCCGGCGTACCTCAAGGCTCTATTCTTGGGCCTCAGCTCTTTTTGCTCTACCTGAATGACATTCCCATTCAAACCCGTACAAACCTAGCCTGCTTCGCCGACGACACAGCTTCATTCACATCCTCCAATGACGTAGACTTAATTATTGACCGCCTACAACTATCACTCGACCTGTTATCTTCATACTTTCTCAAGTGGAAATTAAAAATTAATGCCTCAAAAACTGAGTCCATCATGTTTACACGGCAAAGGTCGCTTCCGGTCAGAACCCTCAAAATCGAAGGGTGCAATATCCCATGGCACCGCACACTCCAATACCTAGGAATAATACTAGACAGCAAAGTCAACTGGACTGATAACTCACACAAGCTAAGGCTAAAAGGTATAAAAGCACTTAACGCACTGAGCCCTATCCTTAACAGAAGATCGTGCCTTAGCAGTAAAACGAAACTTAATATATACCGTACCTTAGTTCGTCCCTGTATTACATACGCATGCCCTATATGGAGTAGTACATGTGCTTCTAACATCAGCAAGTTACAAGTCATCCAAAATAAAGCCTTAAAATGTGCATTTAACACTCCGTTTAAAACAAACCTTAATAAATTACATAGCAAAATCAAATTTCCAACCATAGGTAAGTATATTTATAAACTATCTAAACAATTTTATTTATACCATAATAGATACAGTAATAATAAATACATTAGAAACTTATGTAGGTCGCGAAAGAAAAATTTACCATTCATCGATAAATACAATCGATACAAATTACCCCATCACTTGTTTCTCGAGTGCGATGAATAACAAGGAACAGTTGCCCGCGCAGGTGCGTGGCCGTCGCGAGACGCGGCGCGTGCGGTTCTCGATCTTGGTATCTCGGGATATAGACCGAGAGCGGAACGCGCCGCGCGCGAACTGTGCGGACGACTGTACCCATTGTTTTGACGAGCTCACTTGCCTACGACCGCTATTGTCTTAGCTTAACATTAGTCCATTCAAATTTTAAATGATTATGTACTGGTTTTTAACCTCATCTTGTTTTGTCATCCAAATACAAGACATGTAGGTACATACTCACTTAGATATGCCTTCCAAATGTAAAGCTAAACTAAAGCTTACATAAATTGTTAATTATTATTTTCCTTAAATGAATAACTGATTAAATCTCCTTATGTTCCGTAATTCGTATATATTAAGTATGTCACAAGTTTTAGAAAAGCGTATATTCATAAGCTTTGTAAACGTGTTATTTTCTAAGTTAGATACCTTTTAGGATAAATTTACACTAAAGTTTGTATCACCTTACTTGTTATAATGAATAAAGATCTTTTGAAATTGAAAAAAAAATTGAATTGGAAAACTGGCTGAAAACTTTTTAAAGTATTCCCAAAATGCTTACTAAACTTTTTGGTATTTCACGGTCGATTCTTTGCGCTACCACAGAACACTAGTGTTTTCAGGGGTGTAAGTAATCTGTGATTTTATTGATACCCTTTTATTCTGTTTATGATATCTATGGTCTTAACGTTTCCAGGGTTTTACTTTTACTTTCACTTTAGCGGGTTTGTATATATATCCCTATAAACCAATTAGTTCAACTTTGAGTTGAAATTAGTGGAATAGAGGTATCCCCACTGGTGGGATAAACAAGACATGTTGGCGCTGCACTCTAAGCAAAGTCATGTTGTAGTCTTAAAAATCTATTTAGTATATATTTGGTAAGCATATGATGCATAGGTAAGCAAAACCACTATATACTAAGTTAAAAATTTACTCGTAAGTAGCAAAAGCTCATTGAATGAATAACAAACATTGTCCAGGCTCCGGGCGCAGAGTCGTAATAGACACATTACCTACTAGCATGGGCAATAATTACGGTATTAATTACCGTCCATTACAGCGTCAGTGCGACCAATTTGTATGGAATCGAACGCAGAATGCAAAATTACAGGACTAGATAGAATGCCTAGAATAACCTAGTTAGTACTGAATACGTAGGTGGTGTAGGGAGATGTGTGAAACAATATGTATGTACTATGCAAGCTTACTTTTAACATGGGAAGCAGTTGGGTTACCTATTAGACTGTGTCAAACGGTCTATCATTAGATCCAGACCAGTACCAGACGGAAGCTTGCCCCAGAGCAAAGCATCACTGGCTGCTTTGCCACGCTGAACAGCAATGTTTGACCAAAAGATAGCTATACTGATTTAACTTAAAATTAAAAGCCACCTCAGTTACAATAATGTAAATGTACTTGCATAGATATATCTCATATGTTTTTAAAGTTTGTAAATTGGTAGGTTAGACAAATATTTCTCCACGATCTTACAAAGGCTTCTGTCTTAGCTTTCTCACAACACAGTGTGGGTTAGCCACACTGTTAACCACAGATGAATCGATATTAACTAACAAGCTATGCAGTACGCAAACTACCGCAGGTTGACACCGTTTGTTAAGTCTGCCAGCCACCAAAGTAGGCTTTCGAGTGGGATATAATGACGAGGAGAGAACATAATTGTAACAAATGTTGAAAGAAATGACAGTGAGACTCAAAATGCTTGAATATACCAATGCGGTGATTTATATTTTGCGCTCATTTTTTGCAGTGAATTCACTGCAATCGTCACGAGCCGAAAGGTCGCGAAAGTAAAATATATATAAAAAAATCTTATATAACAATAACACATTTTAAAAAAAGGTGAGTGCTGACGGGAGGCCATACATTTTTTTTATATTACGAAATATGTAGGTATGTATCTACCTATGCTAATAGGAAGTGTATAAAGTAGTTATTAGTGCAAAACAGCACAAATTGTAAGCATTATAAGTATACATTACATTTAATACTTTTAAAATACTACACTATTTCCGTAATCGTACAAATATGTCATTTATGAAAGTAAATCTCCTGTAGTTTATTAAAACCAAGGGTAAAAATAAACGTGCAGTATCAACGCATCAGTGGATGGCATTCCTTGTTTGCGCAGTCGCACTCGAATCAACTGTGCAAACAAACATACACTGCATACTTTTCCAATTGTTGATTTGTAAGATTTTGTTTCGTTTGTTTTTGGGTTTTTGTTGGCTTTTTGTTTGGCTTTTCAGAACTGCTGTCATTAAAAATACCTACTTACATTAAAATAAAGCTAGATAACGCGAAAAGTTGGTACATTACATCATAATAAGTTAACCATACCTACTGACAATTCATATTAAATAGATAGTATAAACGATTTGGGTTTCGCCCACTCTCAAGATTTTGTTTTGTTACTCTAGATTTTAGATTAGATTTATTATTCCAGAAATAAAAAAGATTCGATTACATTAGATACCTACTATGCCCACGGTGAAACATTTTGAACTCGTAAGAAATAGGTGATTTAATTGAAATTTTGATGAAACAAAAACTTATTATTTTTAAACATTGTAAGTTTAAAATAAGTATGTTAGGTGTCGCAGCAAATAGGTGTACCTTATACCTGGTACCTACCGAGTGTGATTAGGGTACCTATTTAAATTTACTTAGAATCAAACTTTAACATATTGTTTTTTTATTTTTGTTTGTTAATACAGGATATCTAACCTTTCGAAGTCCTTTTGTTGATGCTAACAAATATGAATAAGTAGGTTATATATATAGGTATGTTATGTAAAATGCTAAAATTGTAATCTATGTTTTAATTCCACATTCGGCATTAGCTAAATAAAAAAAATACATGGTACTTTCAATCTGGAGAGGTTATAAATAGCATCACGCAATGTGTGAGACATCTAACTCCATTTCGAAACTACATTCATGGAAATAATATTAGCATCTGCGCGGGCGCAGGCGATGGGGGAAACGGTCGATAAACTCGGAATTTATGTCAACATCTATAGATTATATTGGCCCATAAATTTAAATAAATAAACCCAAACCTATATTATAATTTCGAAAGTAACTCTGTTTGTTCGATATCGAGAGTAGTAAGTTTAAGTTTAAGAAAAGGGCTCGTCCGGGGAAGTCTACCACCAGTACTATTCTATTACTTTTTAGTACTATTTCAGCTGCCAAGCAGCATTTCTGTGGTCCTGTTTGAAGGGTATAGTTGCCGGTGATATTACGGGCACGCGAGGCTTAACACCTTTATTCCTCGAGTTGACGGGCGCAATGCAGTGCCGTGTAGGCTATGTTCTTTGTGGATGTGACCTACACAGTAAGGTATTGTTATAGGCAAGAGTGCACTTGGCAAAGCAATAGATTGTTTCTATGGGTTTATATGGGTACCGCGCTAGCGAAGCCACAGGAAAATCTTAGTAGTTTTTATTTAATTATTGGTGTTGGTGAAGTTGTAAATCTGTCTTGTTTTTGATAGAGTTATGTGTGAGTGATAAAAATACACCTACTTTAGATGTTGAAAGGCTAAATGGTAATGATTTTATTACCAAATAAATAAAAAAAGAAAGTTTCAACTAAATGGAATCTCTCCCAAAACAATATTTGGTATCCATTATGTTAGATACCTACGATTGAGTTTTGATTTTAAAATATCTTAAAATTTAGAAAATAAGATTAATGCTATAACAAGGAAGTTTTGATATAAGGTTGTTACCTCAAATTATTTGAGTGAAATACACCTACGATTTATGTTCAGCTTTTACCATCCCATATTTCATTACAACCCATTTTTGAAGTAGGTACGTATAAATTGACTACTCTGAGGGAAACCCTTCATCAACAGACCATAACAATCAGTATTCCACTCATCCCTCGCACGTGACGTGGGTCAGTGATTGACAATCGTGCGAGGTACTACCTCTGTTTACTGTAACATGCTTACTGAGATTTGTGCTTACGAGGCACTAGGCTGCTTAGTTACTGGTTCAGTTTAAATGAGTAGGTACCGTCATAGCGTCGTTGAGCTCCTAATCCGTAGTACATTTTATAATGGCTGCTACTGCCACTGTGCAGCTTTCTTGAATCAAGTGTTGAAAGGTGTAATGCTTCCTTTAACTTCAGACACGTCAATGCTGATTGTATTCTAAAAGCTTTTAAGTCAATAAATATTAAAAATACTGAACATCTCTGGGGGATTTCCATAAAGATATTAAGTACGATAGTAATTGATATTGCGCCATGTCTGGCATACATATTCAATAGAAGTATCGACGAAGGAATTTTTCCTGATCTTATGAAACATAGCTAACTGATCCCTTTATTCAAGTCTGGAAATGAAAAGGATCCAGCAAACTATCGACCAATACCCACTATTTTTAAATTTCACTCTCTCATAAGGTTTGCTGGAAGAGAACCCTTTGCAGGGTTAAGCTCGCCTTTGCCATGCTCATTAATTTTAAGTATGTATAATATATGCTGTATTTTGTGTGTGCAATAAAGAATAAAGAATAAAGAACCACTTTGAGTCCTTAGGTCCTACATGTCGGTTTATTGCGAAAGGTCACATCGTAGGAAACCATGTGCATGTTTAACTTCCGAAACACCGAAAAGTCCATTGGTGCACGACTGGATTTGCACCCACGACCTCCGTATTAAATAAATACTTTTCACGCTTTTCGATTTTCACCTACCATAAGATTCAAGGCAAAATTACATTTGCCTGGTCTATCATTAGATGCATTAAAATAATATAACGAGTTAATTGTTTATTTAACATACAATACATATTGAAAAGTTTAGATAACAATTTCAAATGAGAATATTTTCTAGTTTCATTCTCTTTAGAGCATGATTTTTCAGTCGTCGGGTTTTAGTTTTTGAACTAATTAATTAACTATCTAACTAATTATCTAACTAAAAACTATCTAATTAATTATTTTGGGGCTATTACATATTTCGAGTAGGTTGAGAGAGAAAATATTATTGGCTCACACCTGAGGCTTGATTTTAGAAGTTATTCCCATCTATTCTATTTGATTTTTAGATATGCTCATTCAAAAATCACTGAACCAGCATCGTCAAAAAAAAATGTTGTTTATGACTTTATGTCCTCTAAGGTCGCCATATTTAATTTAATGTGACGTCTCAAAGTCTTTAAACAGCGGAAGATCCAGAAGCTTTCAAAGATACCTACCTCGTTTGTTATATTAAGATATAAGTACTTTAAGAAGTTATGAGGAAGAGATAAACACACTTTCATACATAATACATACATACCGGTCGAAAATAAATACCCTCCTTTTTGCTTTGCCGTAGTGGGTAAAAATCAATACAACTTACTAATTTAAACTCTTGTGCATTCTTAGTTGCTAGTATTATTATTATAAAATAATCGAACTTAATTTAAAAAATGTTTTCTCTACATGGTCACATATCTCAGAAACGTCCGCAAAAAACAGTAAATAGTTGTAACAGTTTTACGATCATTCTCAATTTGAAATGCGACGTCCACAGAGGTTCTATTGAAACGTCGTCGTCGGTGGCGACACTAGCGAGTTTCTTTTTCGTCTCTTTTAGGTCAATACAAAAGCCCAGCGAGCGATGTTGACTTAGGAAGTGTCCCGAAGATAGGGACCACCTACGTATCTTCTATTTGGTGACTCTATAGTGGCTGGGGCCTGTCAAAAGAGAAAAATAATGGCTGCGCAGGGTATGTAGGAATAACGACCGAGATCGTATCAAAGATGGAGTGGGACGGTCAGTTTATGATCGAATGAAATCGATGCGTTATTGGGTAGTGTGTTATTGGTGCGAAAGATGAACGTATTTCATATACATGTGGTCACATTTTACAGTTTAAGTATTTTTTACTACGTTTTTCCACATTCATGAAGACACTATTTGTATTCGGGATTAGTAAAATTCAATAATAAAATGAATGTGTTCGCACAGTAGGTATAGGAATGCTTTTATAAGAGCAAGTGAAAAAGTAAGTAAGAAACAAGTAGAGAAATGTGGTGAAACCATTCAAGTAAAATAATAGAAACGATTCAATTCCAAGCTCGGCACAAACAGTATTATAGACGGAGCCAACAAAATGCACTTAATGTAACAGTTGAATTCTGTTATCGATTCCTCGTTTGAATCGAACGTGTCGCGAGTTCGTGACAGATTCGTAATCGATTACGCTGCATTCGTGCGCTCCCGATCCAGTAATTGGAACGAAAGCAGTTCGGAGTCTCGACAAATATCTTGAATAAGACGCGCGGACGCATGTTTGCTTTTTATTTTTATTTTTTTGTGAGGGACATGGCTCGTTAGAGATGCGCCTCTGTCAGAACGCGGCGCCTCCTGTCACTATCAGCCCATCTCCTCATTACTCGGGAGATTGATGCGGAACACCGTGCGACACTGACTTCGCGCCTAAAATAACCTAACATTTGTCAAAATGATACGCGCACTCGGATCAAGAGTTATTAAATATAGAGGCCTAAGGCTCAAGTGTCGCGCAACAGGTGCCCATGCTCACGTAACTGGATATATTTTGGGCACGTTATTGCCGGGATGAAAAATGCACCTCCGGGTAAAATGACAGGAGTTGACAAAAAATATATAGTTTTCGTAGAAACGGTCGCGGCAACGTGAGATATTTGTCGTGATAATATTAGTCTGAGAGTTTCGTTTCCCTGAAGTGCTCACTGGAAGCAACTAGCTCGTCGGTGACATATTAATTACTGATAGACTGAGATATCCTTCCCTTCTTCGGAATTACGTATTTGGAACACGCATATGTTTCGAATATTGCTAAAGATACACAGCGTGATTGGAATTCAGTTTGCTTTTATAAAAGACTCAATCGAAATTCTACATTCATGCGAGGTTAGGCTTTATCGACGCCGTTAAACATTGAACATTTTTATAGAGTGAACGATGTTGGAATGGTAGATGTCGTATCATCGATTAGATCATCTATTATTCGGCTAAGTAGGTAGTACAATGAGTACTTTTGTTTTGATAAAGACATTTTAAACCGGAACAGCAAACATCATAAAAAACCACTGCTAATAAAACATGTTCACTCTTAAACCTCAATATTTAGCCAAAACCAAGATCTCCATTGCTTTTAGCAGATTTTTTGTCTCAATTCATTACGGATTTACGAAGAAATTGAATTGTTAAACGACAATAGCGGAAACGATTCATCACAATCGACAGGTAAGATGTTTACTCGAGGACAATTTGAGCTAAAAGCCCATGGCGAATTCCATCATAAAGGCGAGGCGAGGTGTCGTGCCTTATCGCCTCGTCCCATGAAATTGACTTTGTCACTGGTCGTAAATCTCCGTCGAAATGTCGGCAAAAAGTGGCATCCCTGACGCGTTCGAGCCAGTGGATGTTTACACAACACGAGGCGTCCGCTATATAATGACTCACTTTTTTGCTAATTTCTAAAGTTATGTTTCAGTATTCGCGCGATTTTGAGTTGGCTCATTGTCTCTTCCTTATTGTTTTTCAAACAAAGTTGTCAAAACTTTTTGTTGTCATAAAAACAATCTGGTTTCTCGAAACGAACTGAGACTGAGGTATTATACTAGGCAGGTCTTCTGGGGGGCAATCAGTTCATGGCAAAGACAAAATAATGTAAATATCAAAAAATACCTACCTAGTATATCAGATGAGCATCAAATTAATGAATACCTATTAGGGTGAGAGATGTTTCTTTTACGGCCCTGGAGAGCTGCCAGTGAAATAGTTTTAAGGCTAACTTTCTTCAAGTGTTCGGCACCCATAACTCGTGGTCCGGATGGCAATAAATGTCACCCGGGACGCTACCTAGCACTATCAATCCGGTTTGCATCCTATCGAGCGTCTCCATCGGTCGCCATTTTGACTCAGCGTCGTGCGCGCCAAAAAAGACAGTGTTGCTACAGTAAAAAAAGTAAATGTAGGGACGTCTGGTTTCTGGATAAAAAAATCAGTGCCGTATGGCAGGCGTGTCGCATGCCGTTGCGGTTTGTTTAAGCTCTTTTTACTGCGTCTCGTAGGCAGCTCGGGTTATACGGCTAGTTTTATGCTCAGCAGTAATTTGAATTATAAACGGGTATGATTTGCGACCGGCGGAGCCGTGAGAGTTGACAATGGCCCAGTGATTTATTGAGCTGTTTTTGAGTGGAAATTATTTATGCGCTCCATTAACTCGGTCCTAAACGATTAGATTTTAGAACGAGACATTATTTACCTAAGACTTTGCGAAGCTTATAAGAATACAAGAACAATTTACGTCGTAAAAGCGATTCCAAATGTACTTAATGGTAGTTGGAGATGAATGATTGAGGAGGATAATATTTAATAACAATTTTACCTATAACAAATGTAATAGTAAATGTTCGATTATTTGTGTGTGTGATGGTTATCATTTCGGGGCAAAAAGGCTACGGATCTTTATGAAATTGACATGGATACAGTATCCGCCACGGGGAACAACAAAAGTATGCTTATACTTTTTATTCGGTCAGTCACCATCACCGCGCGGATGAAACCGCGGGTGAAAGCTAGTATTTCAATACATAAAAAAATATGCATCTTTCAACCAATATCTTATTTCCAACGTCTCATATAAAACAAACACTGACAATCGAGAGTTCTAAAAATATCACAAAACATGTCTCCGATGATTTATTTCACGCAATGTTTATGTTAGCAGGACGTGGTGGCGTCTGTTCTTGTAGATTACATTACCTGCTCTCGAATTATACCACACCACTCTATTCACAATGTAGTAAGACTCAATTTCATATATCACAGATGTACGAGTTGCCATAACCAAAATGTGTATGTTCACCAACTTATCTTTGCAGCTTTCGTTCACGATGTCCTTTGAGTTTTTCAAGGAGGTTTTATTGTAGATTGACATGGTTATGTTGGTGTCCCGGAGGTGTGGGTGTGGACAATAGGTGTGCGTAGGCCACGGGTGCAGGCGCAGCCTTGTGCCTCACCTCACTTTATGATGCAGGTACAGTTGGACACAATTTGAAAATTGAATATTTAAGACATTTAAGTTTCAAGTCATCGCGTCAGTTACAACAAAATACTTATTGTCCATAATTAAATCTTGCTTTTTCTAGGAGCTTAACCGCCTCTTTCCCGGGCTCGATCCCCAGGGGGAGCAATATTGTGCTTGGTTTGGTTGGTGCTAGGATTTTGCTTAAGTCCGCCTGGCTAGCTACCACCTTTTACCTAATTCTGTTGCCATTATAACAATTCTTAAAAAAAATGTTGTGTTTCGGCATTCAAAGGTACGATAGCCAGTTACTCAGTTTGTTGAGGATTTCGGGTGAAGTGCGCCTCCACCTTCCCTTATCTCAACTTGTAACCAGGTGAAGGTCAAGCGCTTCCTCGTCGTAAAGAAAAAAATGAGCTAATTTCTATGTACCTACTCTTTCTATTTGTAAATATGTGTACCTAAATAGTTCCAGATTTTACCTACTAGGTACATACCTAAAGCTGTAAATTTTAGGAGAAGTATATATATATATATATATATTTTTTTAATTCTACGACGGGGAAGCGCTTGGCCTTCATCTTACCTGGTAACAAGTTGAGATAAAGCTGAAGGTGGAGGCGCACTTCACCTGGAATCCTCAACAAACTGAGGAACTGGCTATCTTACCTCTGAATGCCGGAACACAACAATTTTAGGATTGTTGTTATGGCGACAGAATTAGGTAAGATGGTGGTAGCTAGCCAGGCGGACTTAAACAAAGTCCTACCACCAACCAAACCAAGCACAATATATTGTACTCCCCATGGGAATCGAACCCGGGACCTCTGGATCTGAAATCGGTGGGTTGAACCACTAGACCACATAGGCGGTTAAAATAAATAATACTTGTCTATGTCGCTTTTTACAATATTGGTAGAAATAATATTAAAATAAAAATTATTAACGACTATGTGTATCAATGTCAAAAATGTTTATTAGTCATTTGAAATTGGGTTATGGAATTAAAGATTTATATTTTATTTTATTAAATTTCAAAATTCTTCAACTTTTAATTCTGGTGTCGACTGTGTCGGTGTCATAAATTATACATGCAGATTTTAATACTGATAATAATTATAATTTTATCACGTAGTTATGACACCTCGTTAGCGTGGGATAACCAATTACAGTTATAGCATTGCCTACACTCATTTAGGTAACTTGAATCTCTTTCGGAATTTGTGATTTATATATTTTTATTAAGAATCACTAATTCCGATTTTTTTATTTGAGTGAAAATTCAAGTTTAATAAAATAATTTAACACTTCTACTTAATTTTAGTCAAGCCAAGTGCTTTACTAAAATTCATAACGTTCATCATTATCACTCGTTATAGTAGGCACATTTTGTGCAGTTCGTAACTAAAAATATTTCAGTTGTAACTAACTACGTACGAAGCCTATGGGACCTATTCAAGATTTTAGTCTGTAAAAAGATAACACATAAAATTATTTTGCTTACAAAACAAAAATAAATACCGAGTGCATTGGTAACAAAATAAATACAATTCAGCCTCCATTGAGACCGGGTGTGGGTGGCATTATGTCGTAAACTATTTGTTAAAAAGTTAAACATCTTGAAATGTCACTGTCACACGCCCCCTTGAGAAACTGACTGTCATTGTTGGTGGTTGGTACTACTGCCACTCGATCGCTATTTGAATTTTATCCGAGCATGTTTAGATCTCATCACGGTCAACCTATATATTTTGAAAGTGTTTAAATTTAGAGCTAGAAATATATATATTGTTTTGGTAGTGACCTCACACCTAAAATACCCATTTCATATAAATAAATAAATTATAGGACACTAATTTTACACAGCGCCATATATTACATAGCCCCAAACTATACATAGCTTGTATATAAATGGGAACTAGATTACGTATAGAATACTTAAATACTTTTTGTAAATACATACATAGTACGTGTATGATACAACATCCAAATACAGAACAAACATCCATATTCATCACACAAATGTTTTTCCTGGGTGGGAATCGAACCCACAGCCTACAGCGTAGAAGGCAGAGCTACTAACCTGCTGTGCTATGAGACTTGTTAAATATGGGAAGGTTTTGAAATTTTTATCCGCAATCTGTGTGACGAAAAGTGGTGGGGCACTGTTTCGGGCAAAGTGGGAGATAATTAAAATGTTTCCCTGTAATACAAAATGTTCACAGCCTGTTTTTTTTCTACACCAGTAATTTTGGCATAATTATACTTATTCAACAACTTTTGAATACTTATGGTTTAAAAACATCTACATTCGATCGCATCGCATTACCTACTAGCTTAGTACTAGTAATTTGCTAACTATTTAGACAAAGAACTAACTCGAAGATAACTTGAATTGAATACCCACCATAGTAAACCCTTTCCCGTACACATTTGTAACGTTTAAAATGTAATAGCCGAGCCCGCATCTAAAACAGAATGCCAACGAGACCACATGTTTGTTTACCTTGTCTAAAAATGCATTCGTCATGGTGAACGCACAGATTTGGGAAAAGTTACTAGCTGGCCTTTGAATAAGAGGAATAAATCTGTAGTTATACAACCTTTGCCTGAGTAATTATCCCATTCCACTTCCACTGCTTGGAACGGCCTACCCTAATTACCAATAAAAATGTTTAGGTGTTCATTGTAAAAGTCTCCATTACATTCACCTGCATTTTATACAGAAAATGAACATGAAACATGCCGGCTACCAAAGCTATAAGAAATGTCTTATCCTAAAAATTACGCTACTGGTGATTCCTTGTTTGACTGTAAATCGATGGAGGAGAAAGAAAGCCTCCAAAATGTATAGTGACTTGTTCATACTTCGTACTAGTCCAGTCTACGATCATAGTACACTCTAAAAAGACTTATTACTCCAAGCAGCTCCAAAACTGGATGTTCCAGAGACATTTACCATTGTAAATAGTTATTTGGGATAATCGGCCGTCACAATCGATGTCATACTTGGGGAGAAGGGTTGTGAACGATTTTATGTGATGTGGAAGCCGTGGCTATCAACGGTTATTATTGTTTCTCACACTTTACCCTTTCACATAGGGGAAAGAATAAACAAAGGCTCTACTTTTACACAATACCATCTAGCTCCAAACTGCTACTTTTTGGCTAGGTTTTTTTTTTTTTTTTTTATTGTACGACGGGGAAGCGCTTGGCATTCATCTCACCTGGTAACAAGTTGAGATAAAGCCGAAGGTGGAGGGCGCACTTCACCTGGAATCCTCAACAAACTGAGGAACTGGCTATCTTACCTCTGAATGCCGGAACACAACAATTTTAGGATTGTTGTTATGGCGACAGAATTAGGTAAGATGGTGGTAGCTAGCCAGGCGGACTTAAACAAAGTCCTACCACCAACCAAACCAAGCACAATATATTGAACTCCCCATGGGAATCGAACCCGGGACCTCTGGATCTGAAATCGGTGGGATGAACCACTAGACCACAGAAGCGGTAGCTACCACCATCTTACCCATCTCACCCGTCTGTCGCCATAACAACATTTTTTTTTTTTTTGTGTCCCAGTATAAAAGGTAAGGTACCATTTTACAGCTTGTAAAATGGAGAAAAAAAAGACACCGTTATATACGTAGCAGATTGGTGGCAGGCAGTTGTTAGTGATGTGACAACAGGGTCTGATTATGATATATTATGATATAACACCCAAACACAGAACTAGAGTCTGTATTTATGACACAAATGTTTGTCCCGGGTCGAGATTGAACGCAACAAACCACAACGCAGAAGGCAGCGCTACTACAGACTTCTAGATTATTCTTTTTTACTTTATGTTACAACCAGGCAAATAGAATAATGCACATGGAATAGAACAACTAAAATCTACCCTACCGCACATCACAAAGTGACCAGGTACCTACAACCATACAAAACTAAACCTTGCAGAACAATTAGGATAGATCAAACCGTCAAACACGGGATTTTCGAATTAACTATGTACGTAACCTATATATTTGATTTTGATGTCTATTGATATCTGAAAGTAAAAAACTAAAATATTATGGCGAAATGGTGTCATAAATTTTCCATCTTTGCCAACCAATTGGTATCCAGTATTCCAAGAACGCATTCCAATCTCAAAAAGTAATTTACGGACCAGGCGTTAAATTGAATTTAAAATGTTCTATGCAAATATCATCGATGACCAGAGATGTCGTAAATTTTGGCTCGTCCGAGAAACCGATGAATGGGGCCGAGATACCTATAGAGCCAACAGGAATTATACGTGTTTGTCTGTCAGTTAGACAAAAAACAAAAGTGAAATTAGCAACAATAACTAGTTACTATTACAAATGTTATAGTGACACAAAAATTCACAACCCGCGACGGGACTCAGAACCCATTAAATGTCATTATAACATTTGTAAATGCTTAGACCGAGTGCAATCACTTGAAATACAAAAATAAGTACTATTCATTTCATTTTGGTTTCTGAATTAACTAAGACGAGAGTTCAATCGTTAATTTACATGTTGTGTTTGAACCGCTTATACGAAAACACTTTGGCCAAAAGTTACGTGGTCATTTTTTTATGTTGTTTTTAATGAGTTTCATCCCATCCTACCATCTTACCTAAGTCTGTCACCATAACAACAAATTCTAAATTGTTGTGTTTCGGTTGTGTTTATAGGTAAGATAGCCAGTTCCTCAGACTGTTGAGGATTCCGGGTGAAGTGCGCCTCCACCTTCGACCTTATCTTATCTTGTTACCAGGTGAGATGAAGGCTAAGCGCTTCCCCGTTGTAGAATAAAAACTCTTGAGAGATGAAGGACGTAGAGATGGTTCAGGCTCACCTGCTCATTACAGCAAGCTTCTCCAGAAGCTGCCTATTGATAAAGCACATATAGCTTTCTAGAAACATTAGAAAATAATAGAAATATAAATATTTAAACCGCCTCTGTGGTCTTGTGGTTCAACCCACCGACTTCAGATCCAGAGGTCCCGGGCTCGATCCCCAGGGAGAGTACAATATTGTGCTTGGTTTGGTTGGTGGTAGGACTATGTTTAAGTCCGCCTGGCTACTACCATTTTACCTAATTCTGTCGCCATAATAACAGTTCTTAAAATTGTTGTGTTCCAGCATTTAGAGGTTAGATAGCCAGTTCCTCAGTTTGTTGAGGTTTCCGGGTGAAGCGCGGAGGCGCGCTTCACCCTCGGCCTTATCTTAACTTGTAACCTGGTGAGATGAAGGCCAAGCGCTTCCCCGTCATCAATAAAAAAAAAACAGACACCGATACCAAACAGTGAAAGTCGAAGAAATCCACTAGTTCATTAAAAGCTCACCTGTACTGTGGGAATGATTGACGACATTGGACCACCCTACCGCAGATTACTACGAAAACACTCAAGTGCGATTTCGATCGTAATGCCCGAGCTGCATATTAAAACCGAACAGACAAACCAATATGAACTTGTTCGAAGTTCATATTGGTTTGTCTGTCTTTCTGTTTTTCATAGATTATTTTTGAAACAGCAATTATCAACAAGATTTTGTTTTCTTTTGCCTGGAATAGACCTCGAGCAGAGAGTAGGCTTATCAAGGCTACTTTTACGTAAAAAAATAAGTGGTTTAACTGTTTAGTGGTTTGGTAAGTGGTAACAAACCGAAAACAAACACGTCAATGCATTTTTGAGTGTTTACTACTAAAAATAAGTAGGTCCATAGTTCATATTGACAAGCAGATAATTATAAAACTAGCCTACTTCAAGAATGTAGCACAATTGAAAATGGATCAGAGTAAGCTCTTTTTTTCGGTAAACATTAAAACATCGCTAAGATAGATAACCGCAGAGTTTATCTATCGCTAAGATAGATAACCGCAGAGTTTATCGTAACCTTAAGGAATCGTTGTACCCTGCATGACCTTTAGTTATTTAGGATACAAATGTTAACTTTTTCGGGCTGTTGTCCACTAAACAGAGCAAATATCATCACGCTTGTCAGGCGGTTAGGTAATCGCAGAAACCTGCTCAGGCATAGTCCCTTAGTAATGAAAGGCCTGTATTCTATGCAAGGGTTGATACGGAAATAAAATGGCAGACACTTTGCCCCCAATTACAGGAATCTCAAGAAACTCGAACTATAACATCAACTCACCGAACTATGGATCGAGAACCGACAGTAATCCACTCTATTAGTTTTGCAGAATTTAATTTGTATGCAAATGAAAGGCTCGCCATTAACGAGATGACGAGATGTTATTAATTTGCGTGTCCCGAAGGTCTAACGAATGCCTTTGATTGCTTTATTTGCATCGTTGTTTAGTGTTTGTATAGCTATTCATTGGGTTTGATGTCTGGAGAATAATTAAAGGGCTTCAAGGCATTCTTCTAGTGATTGAGATATATAATTTTCAATCCTTTATTAGGTATTGAGATCAGATTTTTATCCTCGTTTTACAGTTTATGGTGACGTTTAGCTTCAACACACTTCAAAAATGACTGTTTTTTTTTTATTTATAATCTTTGTATAAAATTTAAATTACAACTAATGAGGCCACTATTTTTCGCAATTCAATGCATAGATTTTTCATATCGGTTTCCTAATAAAATTAACTGAATCTTAACGAGTAAAGTTCGCTCAGTGAAGGAACCAATATGGAAAAAATATAAAGATTCAGTCAGTTATGGAATCATGAAGGAAAATCTGGACATATGTTTTAAAAAAAATAATGTAATTTTTTCTTAGATTTAGGCTGAATGTAAAGTACCTATATTTTTTTTATCCCAAGAACCTATATCCAGAATAACAGGATAATATTTCTTAGATACGTTGAACACAAAGAAAAGTATCACCACTCTATTCTAGGGTCTTGGTTAATACTAGAGTAAAGTTCAACAGTAGGTACCATCACATATAATAGGCAGGTATTTTAGGGTCAAGAATTATGATCGTAAAAAAATGTAGGTAGGTTACATTATATAAGTAGACAGGATCAGATTAGTAACTGAAAGAAACGAAGAGTATACCAAATCATCATTAATGTATATCGACATAATGCTACTAGGTACTTACCTATAGTGTACCTTTTCTCAAAACAATGAACTGTGAACAACATAGTAGATTTTTTTTTATTTACAGAAGTGCTTTGTTTTCATTATATTAGATATAAAGGCATGAGAAAAAACCATTAAGATACTCGTATTTATTGTATGGGAAATACAAGACATAACTACGTAATTTATATTGTAAAACACCGGATTACACGATAAACATTAATTTAGTAAATAATTATCCCTGTCATAATCTTCCCAAACACATTTCAATCAATTCGGAGTCAGAACTTCGGCCTTTGAGAGAGGTATAAGTATGTATAACTACGAAAGACCCTCCGTTTTTTCCACGCAACAGCTGCCTCTCTGTGGGACGTCGTTTTTTTTACCATAAATATCAATTCTCACAATCCAACTTGCATTTGTATTTATTTAGGCACTGGCGTATCACAGGGCATGCTCTCGGGACACTTCCTTTTTCCTTTTGCTAAAATTCTTTTGTAAAAATGTGAATGAACATTAGTGATGTAATTTATGAAGGTGTACAATTTAACTTTTATGTCAAAATATTGTGCGCTCTGACTGTTCAAATGAGGGTTGTTTGGGGAATTGGATATTATTAAATATATAAGATTATATTAATATTGCAATACGTTTAAAAAATATCTACTAGTACCAGAAAACTGGGATAAATAAGGATGTCTAAAGTTCAAGTTCAAAGCTGTTCATTCACATTTATATAACATTACATAGCATAGGTAAGTAAGTCAATGAATTACAAAAATATTCTCAAAAATTATCTATTAAAATGTAGGAAATAGATTTTGTTAGTTTTTATAAAGTTTTTTCTATCCACTGGGATTTGCAATAGATAAGTACTCTCATAGAATATGACCATAGTAGAAGATGGCTTCATCATCCCGATCTGGTGATGGAGCCAAGATACCAAATTATAGTTTTGTTATCCGAACTACAAAAGGTTTCATTTCGGTACGACAATAAGAGTAGTTTAAAATTGACTTCTAAGATTTAATTACATTGTTTGTTAGTTACAAGTTAACTAATATAAACGCTCGTTAAAAAGTGGTCTGAATGGTTTTTTCTTTGTGATTTATTATTATAGATATCAAAGTTGGTACATATTACATAGCAGTCTTGTCATGTTCCCCTTATCATTTTATTTTTTATAAGGTATTCTTTATATAACTAGGATTTAATTCATGATACATTAGAGATTTTCAAGACTAAAAAAGATTTTCGCAATCCCCAGAGAATCCTAATACTCTGCTACACCAGGAACAATAAATTCATAAATAGAATCTGGCCTTCAAACAACATTGCATCAGCATCTCTCATCGCGTTCAGTAATGGAGCATAATGTAACGAATTATAGGGTGGAACCTGTTAGCCGCAACTTTGACGTCTGCTCAAACACAATACTCAAACGATTATCAAAGATAATGATCGATTGAAAGCGATTTTGTTTCGATTAAATCTACTGGATGATCATGATTTGTCCCATTGTATGCTACTTTATATTATTTTATAGATTAGGAAAATCAGGAATGAGGCTATGTCAGAGAATAAGGCGATCGACATAGCTCTAAGGGTTTGTAGGCTGAAGTGTCAGTGGGCACCAGTCTCACAGCACAGAGCTACTACAGCTCAGCCTTCGATGACATGACGTGGCGACGATCTCTGTCTAGTATCAGATAGAGAGTGGGTGAGAAAGGCTGAGAGTCGCATCGCAGTGGGAGAGACCTATGAACAGTTGTGGATAGCTGATAGGGTGTTTACAGATAGGTTGACAAAGTAGGTTGTATATTTACAGGGCTATTTTAATCGATCGCATAACTGCACCTCATATGAACTAAAACATCAAACACGTGCGATTTTATTATTTTCGTCGCAACTTCGTTCTCCATTTTGAACTCATAGGTACTTAAATGCGAAACGGGTAACGGATGTTCTGTGAACTTTCGATATTAATGACCTAATAGTTAAAGTTGAACGGCCGAATTGTAAGTAATTGCTGTTAACGGATCGACTCCGATCAAAACTTGGAGATTTAGTTCGACCAGTAGTTCGATATCAGTTTAATTGGGTACCTATTATTTTGACGTAGTAGCTACTAGCTGTATGTCGTATGGTCAAGAGATGAGGCGAGCCGAAAATAAAAGTCATGTAACGAAAAGTGTGTTGAATGTGAGTGTGGATGTATTTCAGGGTAGAGGTAGACCGAAGAAGATAGTTAGATAGTGTTAGTGATGAGATGTCCCATAGAAGAGAGTGGAGAGAAATCCCATAGTGTGTGAAAAAGTGCATGATAAGGAACTATAATTATCTTAAAAGTAGCAATAGTACCCACCGGGAAAGTAAGTTCCCGGCTAACCTGGTGAACAATAATCTACAAGCCACCGAGGCCGAGGTGGATGGAAAAAAGGTGGATCCCAACCGTCACGATGCTGAAATGGGAATGCATAACAATTTTTAACCGCCTCTGTGATCTAGTAGCTCAACCCACCGATTTCAGATCCAGAGGTCCCGGGTTCGATCCCCAAGGGGGAGTACAATATATTGTGCTGGTTGGTGGTAGGACTATGTTTGAGTCTGCCTGGCTAGCTACCACCATCTTACCTAATTCTGTCGCCATAACAACAATTATAAAATTGTTGTGTTCCGGCATTTAGAGGTAAGATAGCCAGTTCCTCAGTTTGTTGAAGATTCCAGGTGAAGTGCGCTATCACCTTCGGCCTTATCTCAACTTGTTACCAGGTGAGATGAAGGCCAAGCGCTAAAATAAAAATATATATATATATATATATCAATAAGATCGTGAGCTTCGTGACCCACAATTCTTTGCATATATAATTGCCACATATTCTTGGCCACTCTGGACATAGTCGTCATGTGTTTTGTGGGTTGAGCTGTGTGTGATGTGAGTTGCAATACAACCGAAAAGAAGAGAATTAGTGTTTTTTTTTTTTTATTTTTACAATGCAACTAACTATGTACAAAGGAATCAGTCAGATTACCTAAGGACCGTTACAAACGGCCTACAGGTAACTCAACTGATACGTTTTGTATTGTAAAAAACAATATTTACTTATTCTATTTTATTATGTAGGTATACCCTCCTACCATCAAACGTATTTGTACTATCCTTTCCACCCTAACGTTGTTTGGAAGAGATCGCTTTTAGCGATAAGACCGCCCACTGTACTGTTTACTTTAGTTTTAAATTGACAATTGTTCTATATGTTTTTGGTGTACAATAAAGAATTTTCATTCATTCATTCATACAAAACATAATTAAGTAATTATGCTAGGTATAGGTACTTCTTATGAATAATCGAACGGAAGATATCTTGCAGCAGAATAAGGGCAGCAGCTTACTTCTGGTTATATTATATAACATCTTTACTGTGATCACTAATCCACCCGCCAAACGTGGGCAGTAAGCATACATACTAGCAATACTCCCTGTTATATTGTAGTCTTTGTCAGTTTCAACGTTGAAACGTTTAGTTTATTGAGTTATCTATTCGATTGATTCTCTATTTACTTACTAGTTCCATATTCATAATTCTCAGTCGTCCTAAATCAAAACAAGCTATCTCATTCGTCGAACCGTGGCGTCGTCTGACCTGGAGATAGCAAGTGTACGTCATCATAACGTAGGATCCCTATAAATTATCTAGAATTATGTCTGCCAGATAAAGAGACAGGTCAAAAAACGAGATAACGTAAGTATACTTGCTGTGGGAGACATTTTTACATTGCAAGTATCTTGTAAATTTACTAATGCAGGAACTGTCAAGATAATTTTCATACTACCGATTTACGGGCAAAATGTTGATGCTTTTAAAAGACAATGTGTATACCTTTTAAGGGTTCTGTACCCGAAGGGTGCCAACGGGCTATATGGACTTATTACTAAGCCTCAGCAGGCTGTATTTCATTAGCCGTTATAAGGCAGAAAATTGACATTCACACAGGGTGTATACAATTGAAAATAAAAAAAAAGTTACGAAAAAGGATCGTGATTCCTTGCCTTGAAATGTGGGGAACCGTTTGTTTGCGAGTCCCCACTTGACCGATATCATGGAGTTTATATGTGTGTGTCTGCATTCGTCATACGAAAATGACAGACAGCGAAATTTCGGTGGGCAGTGGTGAGTGGGAACGGAATGTAATACGTAAAATACGCAGCAACCTGCTAGTTGTTTTTATCTCCCCCATTCAAAACACTCGAAACAAAGAATATTAGGAACTGCGAGTCGCTTCCACGGTTCCGCCGGGGAAACGCTGCTCTCTGATGCCCACCGAAAATGTAGCCTAAAGCTTAAAAGTATAGCCGAGTGCAGGCCCGCAGCAGGCGACAGTGACAAGTGATAATACTAGTTCTAATTTATGCAGGCCTGCACTCGGCTACGGACTTATTCCTTAAAGGTGCTGACGGATCCCTAAAAACGATTTTCATTTTTCAAGCCATTCATTTTTCAAGCCTGCACCAGGTTTGAGTACTTCTTAAATGTCCGATATCAGATGCACAACTATCGTTCACAAACTTGTACCTTCCTAATCAGAAAGCACTGATTATTGGAGCATATAGGAGGTACGTAATGGCACAGGTCGACTCGTTCATAAACCAGCGATAGTGGTAGGTTCCTATTTATTAGTTTAATTAGTATAATCACTCGTTAGTCACACTTGCCAGATAAACAACCGACACTGATAAAACAAATCAATAATAACAAAAATAAAGATAAAATAAACATAACCATACATTCTATATAAGGATGACGAGAACATAATGTAGTACGTCATCAATCAACAGCCCATTAGTTTCCACTGCTGGACAGAGCCTCCTCTAGTGCTGGATGGATTTAACCATAATCACCACGCTTGGCACGCGATCGCATTAAACAGAAGGAAGCTGCTGTCCTTCTTATGGTGAGATCCCTTAGTCGGCTTTTACGAGATACATGGGCAAAGTTGGATGAGTCGATTCTTTGGCTGCGACTGCCAAGGCAACACGACAGTACGTTTATTAATATACAGTTCTCAGAATTTAGTCATCATCTTGTCGTGGCAGCCGCAACTGTCGTAAGAGACGACTAAGGCTTTTTTTTATTGTACGACGGGGACCTGGCCTTCATCTCACATGGTTACACAAGTTGAGATAAGGCCGAAGGTGGAAGCGCACATCACCCGGAATCCTCAACTAAGTGAGGAACTGGCTATCTTACCTCTACATACCGGAACACAACCATTTTTATTTTTATGGCGACAGAATTAGGTAAGATGGTGGTAGCTAGCCAGGCGGACTTAAATAAAGTCCTACCACCAACCAAACCAAGCACAATATATTGTACTCCCCATGGAAATCGAACCCGCAACCTCTGGATCTGAAATCGGTGGGTTGAACCACTAGACCACAGAGGCGGTTAAAAAAAAGGCTTCAGGCAAATAGTTTGCCTAATGGGGCAAACCTGCGAAACTTGCCAAGAGAAGGAGGCTCTGTCCAGCGAAGTAGACGTAGTAGTCAGTAACTTGGTATACATGAACTTTCAATTTAATTCAATAAAATTGCAGATAGTGTTATTAAACAGTCTGTTTAGGTGTCGGTTATCGACCTCCGAGCGATTGAATCAACTGATTATGAACTAATTCTGTCACCTCAGATCACCGGCCTGCGCTATTTTAAATACCTATCAATGTTTTTGCAAATTCAACGTTATTTTCATCGTTATACGACTCTAATCAAAACAATTCCACATTATAATTTATTTAGGCTAGAAACACCTTTACAGTTTAATATAAGCTTTAGAGAGATGGCGATAGCATAGCATTTGGATTGTGTTCGGTGGCAGGTAATATAGTGGGGGTGTTGAAACCTAGGTAGTGACTAGATATGCAGAGTGAAGGCAGATTTGTTGTCGTTTTAACTAAACATGAGTTGCGTTATCGAATTGAAAACCATAATAATGCTAAACCTGTCAACTGGCGTTCAACCAACCTAAAGCAATATTACTGTACAAAATTATAAAGACCAGTATACCTACAGGCTAATAGGCCCTTCTAGGGTTGAAAAGATATTTCAATACATGTAATGTATATTATTACCTATAGGCCGCTTGTAACGGTCTTTAGGTAATCTATGACTGAATCCTTTGTACGTAGTTATTTTAATGGTACATTTTATTGAATAAGGATATTATATCAGGTACACACAGATATATACTCACACTGGGGATTGAACCCGGGACCTCTGAATCTGACACCGGTTGGAGAATCATTGTCTAGTGTTTCGTACCGGTGTCAGATAACAGAGGCGGTTTATTAGACTTATGTCTATGATACAACTAGGAAAGTACCTGAGTAAACAAGTTTGTGTATACCTAGGTATGAACGTAGACTGCCTACTCCCAGGTAGTGCATTTCCGCGTATATAACTTAATCCGCTCTCGAGTCCTTCGGGGCTCATTGTTCATTATGTTCATTAGTATCGCTAATTGAGCTAAGACTGTTCTGCTTTGCATGTCTCCAGCCTCCAGCTACTCCTAATTATTAGAGTCAGGTAAAACCTGACTGAAAAAACCTGACCTGATTATAGTCAGGTAAAACCTGACTATAATAATTACCTTGTTACTTGAGTGTTAAGCGCTGCAATATTCTTCAAAATGTGGAAAGAAAGGAAATGTATCTAACATATACATTACTTATTTGTACTTAATATATACATTATGTATATATTAAGTATGTATTTAAAAAAAAACATTCCGAAATCTAGTTCCCATATTACAAGCTATGCTTAGTTTGGCGAAAGATGGCGCTGTGTGAAATGTGCTGCAATATTTATTATTTATCTTCTAAATATATATAACTCAAAGGTGACTGACTGACTGACATAGTGATCTATCAACGCACAGCCCAAACCACTGGACGGATCGGGCTGAAATTTGGCATGCAGGTAGATGTTATGGCGTAGGCATCCGCTTAGAAAGGATTTTGATTAATCCTACCCCCAAGGGGATAAAATGGGAGATGAAAGTTTGTATGAAACTTTGTCAATTTTAAACCGATCGGGCTGAGACTTTGCATGCATAAAGCTACTATGACGTAGGCATCCCCTAAGAAAGGATTTTGAGATTTTGCATTTGTTTTGTTTCGGTTTAGTAGTTTTGGTTATAGGCTCTGCTTTGTATTTGGCATTTGTTTTGTTTTCGATTGGTTTAAGTATAAGTTTTGTCGGTTAGTCTTTTTTAAATGGCTAAAGAAAATCTGAACGTTAATGGAGAACTTGGAGAATGTACTGTCGTTTTTAAGTTTTTTAGGCCCTAATTTTTTACACACGCTAAACAAAAGTAAAGCCGCAAAAACTATACATTATTAATAATAATACTTCTTAACGCGAGCGAAGCCGCGAGCAAACGCTAGTTTATTATATTCTGATAACAAAATAGTGAAAATGTCCTTATTATGTATTGTTATTGTGGTATGAGATTTTATGATATTATTATATTTCTAAAAGATATAAATCTGTATCCATGATCATTATATCAGACCACCTATTGTAGGTAACTATATACATTTTGTAAGTAATCCAGTTTTATTTTTAGGTGTGCGTTAATAAAGTATTTTTAAGATATGTAGAATAAGGGCTGACGCCGGTGTAGGGCTGAAATGCATCAACCACCTAATACGGTCAATTATTACATACCAAAGATCAGTCAAAATAACCATGAACCGGTTCACAATCATCATTCAAGACCTTCAAAAATGTCATCTTCGTAATAAAAAATATTCATGACAAAACAATGTAACCCACACAGATGTTATCGTCTGATTTATGATCGCGGGATACTGACAAATGTATGCTGCATACGGATAAAAAAAACACGCCCCGTACTAAGAAACCTTCTGTCGATTACTCGATTGCTATGTTCCAGAGACAATTCCTGCATTGTTGTACATTGCAAGTTTGTCTCTTGAGTGGTTATTTTCAACTAATAAAGATGAAATTTAACACTATGAATATGAATGGATAAAAACAAACTCGCCCGAGTTTTTTTGCCATTTTAATTGTGAGCTGGTCACGTTTCCGAATTGCGAAATGCCAATCCCAAAAAAAAATACTGAATAGTTCATGTAGTAAAAAATAACAGATTCACGACTTTTCCCCCTTCAAGGATTCACCTCTGATCACTATTGAAGTCCATTGGTGCACGACTGGATTTGAACCAAAAACCTCCAAGTTAGAAGGCGGACCCAGACTTAATTGGCCACACAGTTCTTTTTTTAATATTGTTTATATTTAATTATGCTAGTTAGACTGATAACACTATTAATTGTGCTTTTCTTACTGGCTATATCTTTTTTTATTATTTAATTGTGCTAGTTAGACCGATACCAAAATTGTGCTTTTCTATTTTTTTATATCTGTTTTTATTATTGATATTACGAACAATTTTGACTACCCGAGTATGAAGCGCTTGTGACGCAAGTAGGGATAGTCCTCCCGGTGTGTCAAAAGAGTGTAAGCAGGAAAATACTACAAACACAGCATACAATATACATATATGTAGCATTTAACAGATTGCATATTATTTACTCACAAATGCTCACTCAAAAATCTAATGAATAAAGAAATGTTGACTTCGACTTTGACTTTTGACTTTGACGGTATCCAAAAAGCCAGCAATGTATATTCAATCTCTTAAAACGTAGGTTACGTTTTGTTGAGTTGAAGTAAAAAATATGACTACCCAAAATGATGCCCAGTAGTATGCGCAAGCGCATCGATCTTCTGATGAATTCAACGACCAAATGTTTTTAATTAATTTACGTATGAAGCTATAAGATCATGTTTCGAAATAATTAGGTAGGTTAATACGATTACACTAACTATGTACAAAGGAATCAGTCAGATTACCTAAGGACCGTTACATTGACTCCTTTGTACATAGTTCGTTTAATTGTACTTTTTGTTGAATAAAAATTGTTTTAAAAGTTAATACGATGTTAATGTTGTGATATAGAATATTGAAAATGATAGTTCATTAGTAACGAACCATTACATAAAATGTGTATAAAAAATTGCTAAACAGTCAAGCTGTTGAAGCTATGTGTTGATTTTATTCGACAGACACTGATATTTTTATCATAACAAAAAACACTTCGGTTTACACAATAAATAAACAAATATTACAGGATGTTAATTTCACACAGCGCCATCTAGCCCCAAACTAAGCGTGGCTGGTAATATTTCCCATATTAGATAACGGATAGAATACTTTTACTCTTTTCTTTTTTTGTTGTAAATACATACGTACTATATGATTCAACATCCAAACACAGAACAAACATCTATGTTCAGCACACAAATGTTTGCCCTGGGTGGGAATCGAACCTACAACCAACAGCGCAGAAGGCAGAGTTACTACCAACTGAGCTATGAGGCGTGTTAAACAATGTATGACTGTTTTTTAGTTTATTTATTTATTTTATTTTATTCGGAGAACAAACAGTTTTACACACTTTATAAATAAACTTACACAATAATTTATAACCATTTAAGTGTCCTCGCATATAAAAAGCTAAGAAATACTGCTTGCTTGCCGAGGAGAAGTGTAAATACAGTTCCATCTTGTTGCTAGGAACAAAGAAATAAACAAAGATCAATTAATAAGACTTATGAAATTACTAACAATTATCAAAAATAAATAAATAAATCAATCTTAAAAATTTTGGCAAACTACGTAGGTAGATAAATATATTATGACCCACAACTTTATCCACGGGTTGAAGGTATTTTATGAAATTGATAAGTTTGGTTTGGTTTATGAATTGGTATCGGTACAATTAGTCCTGCCATAACGATTTGGAACAATTAATTTCGCTTAAGCGTTGCGTTAGTAACACACTTACATAGTTTTTTTTTTTTTTTATTGTACGACGGGCCAAGTGCTTACTTGGCCTTCATCTCACCTGGTAACAAGTTGAGATAAGGCCGAAGGTGGAGGCGCACTTCACCCGGAATCCTCAACAAACTGAGGACAGACACTTACATAGATATATGTTGTATGGTAGTGGTCGGTATGAACTTTGCAGATATTGGAATCAAACACTTTGTAATCTTTTGTTCAAGTGTCATTGTGTTTTTGTCCAAGTTACATCGAAATAAGTTACATTTTCGCACAAGATTCGTGACTATTTGCTTTCAGCCAACGAAACAGAGAAAGTACTGCTGATAATGCAATCGTGGGTTTAGAGAGACTGTAAAATAGTTTTATTGCCGTATTGTCTGACAGGGCTGGCAAATACTACGTATGTAGGTAATAAACTTTGACAAGCCTCATAGCTCAGTTGGTAGTAACTCTGCCTTCGGCGCTGTAGGGCTGTGGGTTCGATTCTCACCCAGGACAAACATTTGTGTGATGAATATAGATGTTTGTTCTGTGTTTGGGTGTTGTATCATATAGTACGTATGTATTTACAAAAAGTATTTAAGTATTTTATCCATAATCTTGTTCCCATATTACAAGCTATGCTTAGTTTGGGGCTAGATGGCGCTGTGTAAAATGAATGTCCTGTAATATTTATTTTATTTATGTAGTGCACCTCAAAATTAGTAAAAAAATATATATAAGAAAATACACAAACAAAACATGAATCTTGTGAAGGTGGAAGAGTGAAGTAATGATAGTGCAATCAGTTAGCATTGGATTGATATCATATGTATGTATATATTTTACACCGCGCCATCTAGCCCCAAACTATACAAACAAACGTACTATAATGATACATCACCCAAACACAGAACAAACATCCAAAATATGATGTCCACGAAAGACATAAAACACTGCCACTAACATTCTTCAGCTATTATCTTTCATCAATGCCAGCTTTTCAAACGCCTGGCGCCATTGCACCGCCGCGCCTCCGCCACCCTAATGGCAGTTTAGTGGCAGCCCTAAGAATTCGAAGGCAGTTTGCGAGATAGTGACTGGCGCACGCGACGCGACGCCGCGACTGATGACTCATTGCAAAACGCCTTCTGTACTTTTCTTATCTAGCTGATCAGCGCTTTTAAAGTTGGCTGCTTAAAGTGGGAGTCCGTGGAATAGAACAATACTATTTCACTGCACGAACAAATATCAGGCTGTAGGTATTGTCTTGTTGTTGTAAGGAGTCTACAGCAAGTATACATTTTGATTAGCTCTAAAGGCTTCAACCATACCGTCTACGAGCTATGGAGACAGCTAGGTATGCTTGGTTTCCCTGCCTTTGCGGTACAATCTGGATATCCAGATATACATATACAGGAAGGTTTTTTTTCCAGGGCCACTGAGACGAAGTCTGAAACCGTGAGAGTATTGTTTTTCTGGAAAAGTTAGTTTTGTACGGTGGTACCAAAATACCACCTTTATCTTATTCTAATTTAAAATTTTATAAAAGTTTAACATGAACAAAAAATACAGCAAAAGTGGATTGAATTGCTTCGCTGAGGCATATCTGAACGTATGTACTCGTATATACCTTTACTAAATTCGTAAAGTTGAATTTATAAATTTTGAATTTTGAAAGTGTTCCAACAACTTTGAGTCATCATACATATTTTTTTTTATTATCAAACTAAGAACTCAAATATGCATTTTTTCGAAGACTCACTTTTCCACAAAGATGCAGACTTTTTTTTTAATCGAGCACGTACCCTAACATAACTTTTAGATAACTCTCACAGTTTCAGACTTCGCCTCAGGTGCCCTGGAAAAAAACTCAACCTGTATATAAATGTTCATATTAACTCACACGGTTTCAGTTTTTATTTTTGGGTTTATAATGGTGTTTGTATACAATAAATAAATAAGTTTTAAAGAATCCATTAGAAGAATCAAAGCAAAGAAACATTGCTCTCAGAGTTAGCAAGTTGAAGTGGCAAAGGGCAGGCCACATAGCTCGCGGAACCGATAACCGCTAGGAAATAAAGGTTCTTGCATGGCGAGATTAAACGTAAAACGGAGTATGGGAAGACCAACTCTCGGGATCAGGTCCGCGCAAAGCTGCCGCCCAGGTTCAGAACCAGGCCAGCGTATTGTCCTTTCATAAAAAAAAAAAAAACAACTCTCGGGACGACTCGATGCTCCGACGACATTGTGGCGGTTGCGGGGAGGGGAGTCTATGGATGATGGAGGCAGCTCAAATTGGATATGCCACGTCGATTGGAGAAGGCAAAAAATGTCTTTATCTCAGTTCAAGTTTGAGTGGATCGTCTCCAGTCAGATAGAATACGGGGCTACGAGCTTAAACAACCTCCCTCAAAGTGGAATCGATCTGCGGCTGCCATCCCTGGGGACCAGGTTTATATTACGTTGGATCACATTCACTTGTTTCCAAGTTTAGGATGAACTGGGATGAACGAAAATGTAGTTGATTTATTTCCATGGCTATAACAAGCCGATATCAGGCGGGTTTCATTTCATCTATTGAATTATATAAAACTAGCTGCGTTCCGCGGCTGTTGAGTGAATCGAACAAAGTTTTTTTTTCATACAAATTTCAGAACTTTATTGCACGCCTCTTAGGAGTAGTTTTGTAAAAAATAAAAAAATACTGTTTAAATTATTGACTTCGTAGCTTAAACAGAGTTTTGAGTGAATTGAACCAAGGAATTATTTTTTCCCATATAAACTTTACCACTTTGTATAGGGTGATTTAAAAAAAATTGATGAACCTATGTGTTATTCTAGAACCTAAACTATCGATATACCTAATTTCATTTAAATCGGTTAAGTAGTTACGGAGATCAGTGGTAATAAACATTTACACAAACTTTCGCATGAATAATATTAGTGAGATGAGAATATCTATAAAAAAAGAGATTTCGACAAAAAATTGAGAGGGGTCTGTGCTAAGGCTCCGAATATACTATCGTATGTTAGGCCGGTGATTTTTTGGGACATTTTGAATCCCGATTTACCTGCTAATCGTGATTAGTACGTATTTTATAATAAGCCCAGACATCAAATTGATTGATTTTGCCCGTGAATTGTGTTGCAACCCCTGTCTGGGTCCCCTTATTTGTGAGTATACTTCAAAAGATTAATAAGTAAAATAATATTATTACTCTAAAAATACTAAAGTGTACTTGTCTTCGGTAACAATCACCCTGTGATATATCAATTCTATGGCGAAATAGAGTACCTTTATGAATAATAAAACAAATCGATACTTTCTAGGCGTTTCATGATTATTATCCCTTGTTCAGCTTCACAAACCATCTGGAGCTGCACCGTACCCAAGTAAAAAGCCCGTCGTTTCCCGGGGGAAATACATCACCCTCGCACGGGATCGATCCACCTTCTCCGATGCCTTGGATGTACCGCAATCTACTGGATGACGAATACTTACCTTGTAATAATATCACTGCGCTAGTCTCATTATTGCATGTTATTTCCAGTGCATTCATAACTGGGTACTTATTTAATGCCAGAGATTTCATGGATCGAATTTCGAACGAACAAATCCATTCATCGACAGCTGCCAAGAATCGTCTCAACTCCATCGTGCAAGCTCGAATTATTACCATCTTCTTTTTTATTATCAAATCAAAATAGGTGTTGTTTTTGTTTCCATAAGATAATTATTATTCTTTAGATTCTATGTTTGGTAAGCCACAGAGTTAATTTCATAAAGCCGTAAGAAGACGATGTAAAAAAAATAATTCATGTGAAAATTATACAAAAACGCTTCACACCGATATAGCTACACAATATCTCGCGTGTTTCCTTGTGGTCCCAGTTTTTTCTTCTGGCAATATGGATGATGAAAATCAAGTGTCATCTCGTGATATGTCAACATTACCTAAAACGGATTACACGCATATTGACGTACACGCATACCTATCGACGTACACGCATATTGACTTACTCACTGAATAAATAAGGAATGAAAATACTTAATTGTAAGCAGGTATACCTCATAAATAAAACTGGATAACTTGAAGTGATTTCATCCAGACAGCCTTCGCATGGAGATAATTGTTGAGATAAGTTATGGTTAGTAGTGCACAAATTTATTGGACTAAATTTACTCTAGATTTATAAACAAAGGTTGTAATAAATACTCTAAACATAGCATAATAAAACATACCAACTGCGTAGGTGATAATTACTACGGTCTCAACTCGGAAAATGGCCTACGCGGCACAATATTGCGAGCGCATTTGTCGGAATTGACACACCATGATTGGTCGGTAGCGAAACCGCGACACAATCAGGACAATCCATTCGGCTCAATTTACTAGCGATTACATTATTTATGGGGCTTGACGCTCGCAGTACTTGTCAAAATGTTATTTATATCAATTCTTGGACGGGACGGGAGACGACGCGCGACGGTGGTAAGGCGATAGCGGAAGCGGCTGCGCTTGGGATTAGCCTAAGATAGAGTTTTTTTATGGTCTTTGACCCCTTTGACCATAGATAGCCCTCTAATACTAACTTATGGGCACGACACAGTAATGACGATCTTTGAGCATGGCCGGGCGCAATACCGAGGGTTTGGACCCACATTTTAAGACAAAAAATCACGTATCTTGTTTACGTATCACCTTTAATTATGAGTTTCATATTATTTTTTATTGTTTGTTGTTATAGCGGCAATAGAAATACACTGCGATAATTTCAACTAACGGGATCATATAGACATCATGCGTTCCATAAATAAAAGTGCTACAACAACCCCTTTTAAAGTCCTGAAGATGGACCCTGGGAAAATAATCTGGGACCTAATGTGAAACTAATGTCGATAGCGAGTTATGTTGTGTTTTTAAGACATTCAAGGACTGTCTCAAATTAGGTTATTTATTTATTGGTAAGAAAACCAACAGCACATTAACATTAGATAGACACAATAATAGAACACAGAAGGCCAGTTAAAGGTTTTCACGTATAGATAAAGAGCATAGATACACAAAGAGTTTGAACTGGACAGGTTCCAATATAACACAATAGATAAAGATACTATATACTTACCTACATTATTATGGACGATCTCGTCTCGTCTCGACGTCTGGATTTCTTATGGCATTTATTAGTATTAGTATTAGTAAAATTGCATGTACAGACTAACTGACAGATAGTGTACAGGTTGAACCAGTGGACGTACAGCAGCAAGAAATTCAGCACATGAGTTGATTTTGTTGTAAAAATGAGCACAAATTTTTCATATTACCCTAATAGGGATGAAAAGTTTGCATGCAAGTTCGTAATCTTTGAAGTTAGAAACATGGAAATTAAGTTCAGGCGGATGTTGCCTACGATGTGTATTATGTGTCCTATGAGCAGTCTGCCATTATGAAAACGCTTGCTCGTGCATTATACCCTCACCCTTTGAGTCTCCGTTACCGAAGGCGTGTCCCTCAATAAATAGGTAATTAATAACAATAACACGGACAGACGGACAGACAATAACTCAATCAAGGGTCGGGACAACTTTGATTGGGTTAGCCAACTCATTTACTGCAGAGTTGGGGGCTTATGGAGCGGAAGGTTCCCAACGACAGTTCGACTAAGTGAAGATTACCTTTTGATGGCTGAAACTTTCGCGAAGCGCGTTCATGATCTGGGTACCGAAGCTATCAACGAATATTATAATTCTAGGTAGGTATGTAGGGTGCCTTTTACTAAAGTAAGTGTGGCATTTATCTAAACTCACAGCTCGGTTGGTAGCAGTTATTCCTTCCGCGCTGTAGGTTTTAAAATTCCCACTCGGGATAAAGGAATTTAAATGACAGAAATATATTGTAAATACACACACTCACACATACTCCCTCACACACTATAATCACTGAACCGTAAGAGTCTCCCAAAATGGTCCTAACTCCGCGTTAAAGTAATTGTGAAGCCTGCGCTATTGGTCTAACGTCAGAGCCTTTGATTACGCATAAAATAAATACAATAACGTAACGTAACATTTGAAAATATATGATAATATAATAACAACGAAGAAACACAAATAGGTAAGTAACGTAAGTAATAAATAAATGTAAGGTACCTAGTTCTCATTTTACAAGATGTGCTTAGTTTGGTGCTAGATGGAGCTGTGTGAAATGTCCAGTAATATTTTCGTACTTTCATATAAGACCAATAATTGTTCTAGCTGTGTGTGTCCGTATAATTTAAACTAACTGTCCACAAGACAAGTGGACATGTCAGCGAGCATGGCATTAGTCGTAGTTAGACGGTACATGCGTCATTAGGGGTAGATGGCTAATCAGAGGACGGTCGACCCACCGGCCCTCTAATCAGGCCCCGACTAACGAGGTTACATTTGAATTTGTTCAGCAAAGGACGCTTTCTCATTATTACTGCATATATTCAATTTCATGGCATTTTTCGCTTATAAAAACAGCTCTTCCATTTCTTGCTGTGGATGTCCTTATGGAATATAGGATGGGTATCTACTTAAATAACACAAGTAGGTACGGCGAGTACGATCCCGCCTGTCGAGCGTGGTGATGCTTAAATCCCTCAGACATGAGGCGCTGTGGATATTTAACCTTATTTAATTTTATTATCTTTTGCCTGCATTAAATATGTTACAATAATTGTTCTTAGATAAAGTATAGATATATGTATTAAACTAGCTTATTCCAGCGACTTCGTCCGCGTAATGGTTTTTAACAACACTGGCGCAAGGAGAGATAGACTAGGATTTTGAAATCTAGAAAATTTCAAGCTTACAGTGGATATGCCTAAGTTGTCGGACCATTCAATAATAAGTACTTATTAAATTTAGTATCTTTATTTATATAATTATTCTGTACGTGAGTTTGTAACTGAAATCCTAAACTGTTGGAACGTGCGTTTAATTGGATTCCTTAGTGGCTAGGATTCATAATTAGGCCTGGTAGGTGGCGCTGCAATCGCCACCAAAAGACGAAAACGAAGCACCGGGAAAACGATAGGAATGAGTTTATAATAAATTTCACTCAATATCGCCACAATACTACAAAATATCCAAAAGTAAGTTGATAATGCACTGTTTCCAGACCATAGTCTCAAAAAAGGTAAACTGCTAAGTAATCAATTTAATAAAATTAAGTAAAAAAATAATATAAATATCAACATCATTGTTATTCTATCCATGTTTTGTCGAGAAAACAATCTACGTTCCTTTATTTACAATCGTGACTAGAGGTTGCTCCCGTCCATTACGAGGTAATTACTAACTACCGACGACGACGGGTGTCGGAAGTGTCGATTACTTCATCACTCCGGTTTTTATTCTGGGACTGTTCTGGTAGAAACAGTCGGGCAGTTCCAATTAGCTTTCTTATAAAATTGAATAGAAATAAGTAGAAGAAAATAATTTTGTTTCCCATGAGAATAAAACTGAAACTAAGGGTTGTGTCGACTGGAATCTTTTCAATATTGTAGTGTGTTTAAAAATGTATAACTGGAAAACTTTACATGTGTTATTAGGTCTATTTTTAGTGGATAAACAATTGATGACACTCTCTGTACCTACTTTAACTCAAAATTAATGTTGGATGATCAAAGCAAGTACTAAGTACCTAGATGTAGAACGTACTGAAGGTTGGACGGGCGTCGGACTACCTACCTCCTAGCAGGTGATACTAACCTACCTAGATAAATTATTTGTATCTACCTAAACGTAATCTTACATGCCCAGAAATGTTTTCCTGATGGCTTTGTTTTCTTAGAGAGCTCGATAAAGTAAAGCATTCATAAGCATGTCGGCCAGTTCCAAAGCTAATGCATAGAAAACGGCAGGATAACTCAAACGAGTGGTCTTATCCCACAAAACTCGCATTGGAAAGCCGCCAGTGTTTCCCGCCTTTCATTGTTGTATCCGCCATTTTGTGAGACAATGCGACGCCATTTCGTGTTTACGCGGGAAATGCACGTTGCGATGATTAGAAGTTGGAGTTTGTTTTGCATTGTGTGTAAAGGCTGCAAACTGTGGTATATACTTAGTATGTATAATCAATCAAATTTTTCACTATTTAAAATTATTATTATTTAATAAAAAGGTAAATATGTGACAGATATAAACACAAAAAGAACCGATCTGACAAAATATATTTATTCGTTTTAAATTGAACTATAAAATATATGATATGATGTACAACTTCGTTAATTAACACAATTCCATTGCACTTTTCACTCCTACTTTAACATAATTAATGTTCTTAACATGTTGTATTTTTGTGTTGGTGATTGCCAAGCGTTTGACTAACAGCTCAATAGAAAAATGTAGTCGGGTAGCAAGCAAGTAAAGATCTAATAGCTAAATAGTCTAAGATGGAGCACGCTTGATTAAAAGGACCCTATTCATTCTGTACTTGAAATCTCCATGATGTCTATAAAGAGCCACAAGTAAAACACCCGGAAGATCATCCCATGTGAATTTATTAAAATCCTATTTAGTGCACCGCTACACTACTAAAAGAATGGTAGCTACCATTCAAAATTCAAGCCAAGGAATTTGATGGCTGTGCGTTGATTGTCAGAGAGTCAGCTACACGAAGAATTTTATCTTCAGATGTCTATAAAGTAGATTTTGGTCGCAATAGCATCAGTCTGTGCTTGACAAAATTGTTTGGATATCCTATCTACTGGGGTAACTTACCCTTGAAAATATGCCGAAATTATACCTAAATTTTTTTTATACAACTAGGAGATAGAGACGAGGAACAAGTAAGCCCACCTGATGTAAAGTGCATCTTTTGCTTAGAACAATGCCTTACTGCGTAGGTCACATCCACAAAGAACATAGCAGACACAGCAGTTCATTGTGCCCGTGAACTTGGGGCATAAAGGTGTTAAGCCTCACGATGCCTGTGATTTCACCGGCATCAAGAAAAGCTTCATAAGTGGCGTGTATAATATGCATCGGCTGTTTTCAGTCAGAAGTCAATAATACACCTTGTTAGCACGAACTGAGTAACCATTTCTATTTCTTGTCGTCACTAGAATGCTCCCTCGCCAGAACACGGCCGGTAATTGGCCCGAGTCACTGGGTCGAGTTACTCGCATCGCCTGCTGTGTAACACTACACTACACTGGGTTTGTTAACATCCTCACTATTTCCGCGATCCTAAAATGCTAATTAGTGGTTTCAAAGAATAGTTGACTTTGTAATTTGTGCTAAAAGCAGCTTGGTTTGAAAATGTAGTCCAGTAAAGTTGCCAAATACGTAACAGAGGATTATAATTTTTAATTGCCTCACTGGTCTTGTGTTTCGTCAACCAGTGTTAAACCCAGAGGTCCCGGATTCGATCCCCACAGACACAAACTTGTGCTAGGTTTGGTTCGTGTTTAAACAATTAAAGACCGCCTGGCTAGCTACCATCCTCTTACCTAAGTTTGCCACCATAAAACAATTTACTTTTATATTGTTGTGTTCCGGCATTTAATGGTAAGATAAGTAGCGAGTTCCTCCTTCTGTTCACTCCAGGAGTCGGAGTGAACAGACGGAGGAACTCGCTACTTCACCAGGGTGAAGTGCGCTTCCAAATTCGGCCATATTTTATCATATAATTTTGGTAACCTGGTAACCTATGACCTATGGTAACCTATCAGACTGTTACCGGTCCCGTGTAAGTAAAACTACGTTAACCTGAAATCCGTTTGAGTTTTTTTGTGTTTGTGTTGAGTTTAGCATGCTTCCGTTCTACCTAACCATACCTACTGGTGTCTATTATTTGATTTGATTTCAAGTAATCGATGCAATTGTATCGATGTAATCGATGGCTGAAAATCAGCATCCACAGCAGGGGGCCTTTGTGCTGAGCTATGCCTATTTACTACTACAGTAGCACACACACATCTATTTAGTGTATTTTTTACGTAAATCTGTTGAATTATTCATCATTTGTATGTTGTGTTGTGTGCAATTTTTTTGGTAAATCAATGTTTTCTATGCCTATGTATATACCAAACCTAAAGTCTAAGAACGCGCATGAACCACCGAAATACGACATTTGAGTCCTGTTCAGAGGTAGAGCTCCGAAACCTCGCAAGATAACGATTCAGGGTAGTTGCGACTAATAGGTAAAAGTTACTTTCATTGCAACTTGTAGGGACTCGAGATCATCGGATAACCTCATAGAATCTGTATCTTCATTATATTATTATGTGGGTCGTCGATTCCTCTCTATTTATACTGTATAGGTAAGGAAATAGCGAAATGCTTCCTCAGGTTTCTTGGCCTGATACTATTCTAACTGGCTTCACAGCTCAGTTCAACCAAGCATAATATTGCTCCCTGGGGATTGAACCTGAGACCTCTGTATCTGAAATCGGTGGGTTGAACCACTAGACCACAGAGGCGGTTAAATAATCATCCCAGGTGCTTATCGGTCGCGTGGGTATTGACTTAACTTGTTCATAAGTCTCAATCTCGATCACCGCTCGCTGACAATGCTACAAATCGGATTACAATCGACTCGATTCGTATCGATATTATAGGTAACGAGTTAGGTAAGAAGCTTAGGGTTACGTCTATAGCATGTAGGATAAAGATACATTGAAACGTTTTCGTATTGGCTGATGTCAGCCTCCAAAGATCTCGCTTCATGTTACACAAAACTCCATTTAAATCCATTGAGCACCTGCGTTGCGAACTGCCCGGGAGCGAGAACAGATAAAGTAATTTCTGTAAAAGTGAGGTGTAACATTAATTGATTTTATTATTGGATATTCAATTCCTGTTAATATACCTGAATTTAACAGAAAATACTTAGTTTAGTTTGGAAATCGGTTCGAAAAAAAAAAACACATTAAGAAGGGACCTAATAATGTAATACCAGCGTAAAAATAAGAGTGAAATATTTTGGTGCGATATTGCCGGTTCAACTTCCACTCTCTAAAACCTAAAAACTAATGAATATACCTAATTTTATCTGTGGCAAAGAACTGTTAAAATTCCGCAAAAAAAAATGAAACGTCTGCACGATTACTTAACATTCGTTCGTTCACTCGGTCAGTGTAGAAAGCCGTATCTGGGATCTTAATGGTCGCCCGAGGTGACCTGATGCAGGCTGCTGATAGCGCCGCTGGGATTGCCAAAGAGCAGCTTCTGAAGACGGAATGGACAAGTTCATTTTTTTGGCGAAAGGAAGATGAAGGCCAGTAGTTATTAAGTCATCAAATTTAATAACTATAATAGGCACCGAAGGTGGAATCGCACTTCACCTGGAATCCTTAACAGTCTGAGGAGTAATACCGATGAATGGATATTGGATATCTTACCTATAAATGGAGGAACTCAGACGATTAAGAATTGTTGTTACGGTGACAGACTTAGGTAATACGGTGGTAGCAAGCCAAGCGGACTTAAACTAAGTCCTACCTGTAACCAAACCCTGCACAATATTGTACTCCCCTGGGGATTGAAACCAGCACCTCTGGATCTCCACCGGTGGCTGGACCACTAAACCACAGTCGCAGATTTATGGAGTGAAATAGGTACTCCATTGATCACCATCCTCTAGTAAAGGTTATTTTTACGGTCAGAACTCATATATTACTATAATAATTTTAAAACCATGTGAAAAAGTAAATATTGATTTTTGGGACTATAATCCGGAATTCCCCTTTATCCCCGTCAAAAGATGTTTATGGAATAAGCCTAACTTAAAAATACTTCTTGGGCATTGTGAATATTCATTTCATCCATTTCCTTAGCCTAACGAAGTCGTATGATACGGTGATTAATCTGTGCCCTACTCTTTGCCTTGTCAGTGCCCTAAGGCCGGTCTGCACTATCTACCAAAGTGATCGTCGACGCGGCTTATCAACTCGCTAACTTGAGACTTTCTTTACTTAACTTGAGTTGAGACTTGGGCGCTGTGACTTCAGGAAGTAATTAGACTAGATTCTCAAATATTAGGTCCTTACATATGAAATTGGCGTTTTGTCGTACTGGCCACTTTGATCTTAAATATCTCCTCTTTGGTTAGGAATTCCAAATTCAAATTTAAACAGCTATTTACTCATGCATTTGTGTTTCGAAAACCGTAATTCATTTGTTTTTTTCTCTTTTGCTTTTTTTTTCTGCGTCACTCATTTCACAAAATGGAAAACTTAAAATATCGCATTATTTACGAGTACGAGTTTCACCGTGGCACCAGTGCTGCAGAAACGGCTCGAAGGATTAATGATGTGTATGGTGGTGGTGTCGCAAAAGAAAACACGGTGCGTTTTTGGTTTCAACGCTTTCGTTCTGGAAATTTCGACCTGCAGAACAAGCCCCGTGGACGGCCGGAGACCAAGGTCGATTATGATGAATTGAAGGCTATTGTGGAAGCAGATCCATCGCAAACCACATCACAGTTAGCTGCAGGCTGCGGCGTTAGTGACAAAACCGTTTTAATCCACTTGAAGCAAATTGGGAAGGTGAAAAAGCTTGAAAGGCCTCATGAATTGAGTGAAGCAAACCGACAAACGCGCGTCGACTGCTGCGTTACATTACTCAACCGGCACAATAATTAAGGAATTTTAAATCGGATCATTACATGTGATGAAAAGTGGATCCTGTATATATGATAATCGTAAACGCTCATCGCAATGGCTGAACCCTGGTGAACCAGCAAAATCTTGCCCCAAGCGAAAATTTACTCAAAAAAAGTTACTTGTAAGCGTTTAGTGGACTAGTGCCGGTGTCGTACACTATAGCTTTCTTAAATCTGGTCAGACGATTACGGCTGATGTCTATTGTCAGCAACTGCAAACCATTATGGAAAAGCTCGCTGTTAAACAACCGAGACTTTTCAATCGCTCTACGCCACTGCTGCTTCAAGACAACGCTAGACCACACACGGCCCAACAGACGACTACCCAATTAGAGGAGCTTCAATTGGAATGTCTAAGACATCCACCGTACTCTCCGGACCTTGCTCCAACAGATTACCATTTTTTTTGAAATTTGGATAACTTCTTGCAAGGAAAAAAATTCAGTTCCGATGAGGCAGTCCAAACCGCTTTCAAAGATTTCATTGATTCCCGTCCGAATGGTTTTTTTAGTAAAGGGATCAATGAACTACCTATAAGATGGCAAAAGTGTATAGATAGCAATGGTACATACTTTGATTAATAAAATATATTTTAATATGAAAAAATTGCCTTTATGTTCCTCCCATACAAAATGCCAATTTCATATGTAAGGACCTAATACAAACCCATAGTATTTAAACTCATCAGTTACGAGAGTAACGTTTGAAATTCGGCTGTAGGTTTCATTTTGGACGTACAGTTAGAGACATAATTGTCTATTATTAAGTTATTATTAACAGCTAATTGATTTAGGAGTTACTTTGTGGAACGCCAAAGCTCAATATGAACCTGAAAATAGAAGAATATTTAGTAACGCAGCGCACTGCTATGCAACGCTCGGACCGACAACACGTCGGCAGAGGCTCGTCAGCAAAACTATATTTCTTGAGGATTCCTCGTGTAAAGGTGAAACAAGTGTCGATTTGAAAATTTTCTAATGAATTTAGCTACATTTTTATGTTTTCAGGTTAATATCAAGTAATAATAAAGGAAAAATTTATTCAATAAAAAGTACAATTAAACTAACTATGTACAAAGGAATCAGTCAGATAACTAAGGACCGTTACAAACGGCCTTTAGGTAACTCAACTGTTCCAAGTTCAAGTAATAATTAATCGTTGTATTTCTTATTCAGATAACTAACGAGTACATCCTCATTTATTAGTTCACAGTGTCAATGGGTAATAAATAATAATATAAAGTGTGTAGTGAAGAATGTTATGGATGAAATTTGTGTATGTATAGACAATTTATGTCTAGGACTGTACCTGTACCTTTATATAATTTTGTGAAAATCGCTATTATAAGGTTTTTTTTTATTGTAGGGCGGGGATGTGCTTGGCCTTTATCTCACCGGATTTTCGAGCTATGATATAAGGCCGAAGGTGAAAGCGCACTTCAAACGGAATCCTCAATAAACTGAGGCAAAAATTGTTGTTAGGGCAACATAATTAGGTAAGATGGCGGTAGATAGTCAGGCGGACTTAAACAAAGTCCTACCACCAGACAAACCAAGCACAATATTGTATACCCCCTGGTCGCCCTGGGGATCGAACCAGGTAACTCTGGATCTGAAACCGGTCGGCGAATCACTAGACCACAGAGGCGGTTAAAACAATAATTTGAACAATGTAGGTACACAATTGAATTACTTACCAAACCATTAGCCTCGAATTCACAAGGCGGCGCGGCGGCTCAGTGGAGGTTTCTTCTTTATCATACATACCTATATCTTTTTTTGTGAACTGTGTACGTAGCTTTGTTTTTTTTATTCATTTTAATTTTCATGATTTTCTCCAGTATAAGTCTGCATACTATTAAGTTGTACCTACCTGTTGTTTCCTGTTCAGTTCACACGTAGTATTTATGTTTCTTAACTCTAGATCAAATCGCGAAAAGCTTTTATTAGCCTTCTGTATTACAAATTGTATCTATCTGTTATATAAGCTGTTGTCTTTCCTTTGGAATTAATAAATACTGAATAACGAATCAATATTAAACGTCCCTCAATAACGTTTTTGCTAAAGATCTCCAAGGAATCACAATTGTATTAGAATAAGGTAAATTTACAACTCACCAGCTTATTATCGTCTTATTATCTGAAACAATAAAAATAAAATGCATCAAAATCTTATTCAATAAACATAAATAAAACGTTAAAGATACTAAACAAATGGATTCCTTCACACCCACTTGCTATGCAAAACACCAATTTGTATAAAAAGTTGTTTTACAAGGTATCATAAAAAAGAGTTCAAACCACTAAAGACGCCAAAACAAATAATAATTATTTTCTAAGTGGCGATTATCAATGATCTGCCGACGCGCACCTCTAATGACAGGTTGGTTTTTGTGACCAGCGATAATGAAAGGGTACCTATATAACTTTATTGCATGATATATTGGTTCTGGTAGGTGTGATCTTGTTACAGATAACAATTTAGTTGGATTAGTCTTATAGTTTCAATTTATTACTACTACTACAGAGTAATTTATTCCGAATAATTTTGCATGTAATAGTCGTATAAATGATCGACCTACAAACAAATCGATGCACAGACAGCTAAACGTACCCTAAAACCACGTATTAAGGTAATGTTTCTGCAGAATAAATATGCTTTCAATATCTATTGCACTTCCCCATAAAAACACTGTGAAAGGTACTAAATTATACTAACCTTGCCGTGGCTTCATCAGTAACATGCCTTATTGTACGTATCATTATATGCAGCCGAGCACAGTACCTCCTAATCAAAAACCACTTCAATTTCAATACATAATGATAAGTCTAACAATGTAGTAGCCAACTCGTAAGTGCCAAGCAACAATGTACCTAACTCACAACAATAGCAAAGATTATGACAAAATGTTAAAAATAGAGATACAAAAAGTCAGATTACCATTTCAATACAAACTATTGAATCACACAAAAGAATGTCAAAGATGCCATTGAACAAAAGAAATATGACAATCGTATTGACAGTGACAGGGTGGGAAATCCTTTACAATTGTCAAAACATTTGACACGATTAAGATAAAAGGATATTTTTTGTGTAGGGAAGGATAAGGAGAAAAGGTGACCTTTTCGTTATCATAATACCATATATTTCTGTCATTATGCGAGTAATCCATTTGATTGACTTTATAGATATTGGACTTAATCACGGAATGTTTATGTAACATACTGATAAATAAATAGCATAAGTAATAGGTACAGTAGGTAGGTACAATTAATTTGATAGGGTAAAGAACTTTAATATAATTTACATTATTATGTATCATTTTAATCCGTACAATAGGTAAGTATCTGCAAAGTTTTTTTTTATGGTATAACTCACCTGGTTTAATGTTAGGGTAAGGTCGAAGGTGAAAGCGCACTTCACCCGAAATTCTCAACAGTTTTAGGAACTGACAATTTAGAATCCGGGATATTTTGACACCGGTTGTGGGCGGATCACTAGACCACAGGCGGATAAAAAGTATTTTGTTTGTACATTTGCTTACCAAAAATTATTAACGTTGTAATACCAATCTACATGCCAACTTATTCTCTTGAATGCAGACATCATAAAACATATCTCTAGTTCTATGAAACGGCAAGGACAAGAGCTAGACAAGAAGGTTAAGCGATCTATATCCGGTCTAGTCTAGACTAGGCAATAAGTATCCTCCATACATCACGACGCGACGTTATTGCACGACCATATAGAGCTATACATCAATGTTCAGCTTAATAAGGAATACCGTTTAACACCAAAATATGTAAGAATTATCTGAAAAACCCGGGAATACTTTCCCATCATCCCGTGGGAATTTATTATAATCTTTTCTTAATTCCCTTCACTACAAAAGGAAGCTACCCTGAAAATGTCAAGTATCTAAATACTTGTTTTATTTTTGTTATTTTTAGATACTCACGTGAGTAGATTGACAGACAGTCTGTAAGACTACTTTTGATATTTATGATATTATAGACCATCTTGCAGCGATCACAACCCGCCTACTAATCGTTAAGATAATGGTAAATCCATATCAATTTGTAAGGCATATAAATATAAATAAATAAATAAATATTATAGGACATTAATTTTTACACAGCGCCATCTAGCCCCAAACTAAGCATAGCTTGTAATATGGGAACTAGATTACGGATAGAATACTTGAATACTTTTTTTAAATACATACTTACTATATGATACAACACCCAAACACAGAACAAACATCTATATTCACCACACAAATGTTTGTCCTGGGTGGGAATCGAACCCACAGCCTACAGCGCAGAAGGCAGAGTTACTACCAACTGAGCTATGAGGCTTGTTATATAACTTCGGCAGTGATCCTGGGAACAAATAAGGATAATTTCTTCCCTGATTCTGATGTCTATAATTATTTTTAAATAGGAATTACATTATTATCTATACAAAAAAAAAACAAGACGCGTATTCCATCTGTCATCAAGTTCCCATATAGCAAGCTATGCTTAATTTAGGGCTAGATGGCACTGTGTGAAATTTATGTCCAGCGACATATCTTTATTTTTTATCAGAAACCACTCTGAGAGGTACAATGGCTTCAGTCTTTTTTGTAATTAGTTAAAATTTACAGGTGAAGGTGCAATATGAATGGAGTTAGGTTTTTACTTATGATGTTACTGCTATCAGATGTGTGAAGCTCTAGCCTAGTGCGGGCTAGACGGTGCAATATGGCTCGGTTAGTGCTAGTGCATACATCAGGGGCACGTTATTGCTACACCTCAATCATGGCGATTGTATGGTAATGTTCTATAACGTATGGGCTGGGCTCTGCCGGGTTATAGTTTCTGGGAAATGGAGGTAGGTATAGGATTATATTACGATTCGATCCGCTGGACGGATTTCTACACTTAGTTAGGGGTATTTTATTATCTGTGGTTAAGGTATCGTTGGAAGTTTTTTATCTGATTGTAAAAAAAAACGCTTTTTTATTGGTATCAAAATCATTCATATCATCAGTGAAAAAAAAAAGAAATTTTAATGTGTAATTTCGGACATTGTGGCCGAAAATAACGTGTCCGAGTTGTCAGTAACTCACAAGCTATGCTTTTTTCTAATTTCAAATTAGACCATAAAAAAGTAAAAATGTTTTTTAGCTATCTGCACTCATTTTCCAAATAAAACTATGCCAAATCTCAAACTCTTTCGCTGCAATATGTTTAAAAAAGGGTCCGAAGACTTATCTTAGCGCTTTATAGATTTGCCTTTGAATTAAATGTGCAAGTTAATATGCAGAATAGGCATTTTTAAATAAAGATTTGTGGGAGTTTGCCCTTCTTGTCTTGGATTGACGGCTAGCCTCAACTTTGTCACCTCCACAGAGTCCAAAGCGCAAATTTCGGCCAAAAAAAGGGGAATTGTAAATAAAGTCAAGCGATATTTGAAACTTGGTCAACATTAACATAATATAAAGCTCAAGTTCGATCCTGTGTATATGCTATATTGCAACCACCTTAGGGATGGTTCACCCAAATCAACTAGACGCGCTTGGCTCAGTGGAGCGCAGAGCTAAGAGGCTCATAAGTGAAGAGTACCTTGCTAAAGCAAGGCACGACAGCATGAGTCATCGTCGCAAAGTTGCGTATATATAAGCAAAACAAAACGCCATCTAGCCTCTGCTAGAGGGGCTAGATGGCGTTTCGTGAAATTAACGTCCTGTTTACAGGATCCAAACTAAGCATACATAGCTTGTGTATGGTTACTTAGGTAAGTGTGCTCAGGAGCTTCACAACTTTATACCGCCTTCGCCGATCTTCGATATAAATTTTTGACGTACAGCTAATTATTATCCCCACCTGTTTGACATCCCACATACTCGTATAAGAACTAAACGCCTTCAAGAACCATGCGCACTGCAAGAACTTGGAATATGCTCCGAGCGTCGGTTTTTCCGCTGTATAACGACCCTAATTTCTTCAAGAAGAGAGTTAATTGGCACCGTTTGGGTAGGCTCACTCCATCGTAGATCTCATTCTTGCCTGTGTAAGTTTTGGTTTCAAGAGTTGAAAAACCGTTTTTATTATTATTTACAATGGGGTCGGCATTGTAAATAATAATAAAAACAGTTTATCTACGTAACTTACATTATAGTGTTAGCATATAGCATTACTTTTTTTTTTTTTTTTTAATTGTACGACGGGGAAGCGCTTGGCCTTCATTTCACCTGGTAACAAGTTGAGATAAAGCCGAAGGTGGAGGCGCACTTCACCTGGAATCCTCAACAAACTGAGGAACTGGCTATCTTACCTCTGAATGCCGGAACACAACAATTTTAGGATTGTTGTTATGGCGACAGAATTAGGTAAGATGGTGGTAGCTAGCCAGGCGGACTTAAACAAAGTCCTACCACCAACCAAACCAAGCACAATATATTGTACTCCCCACGGGAATCGAACCCGGGACCTCTGGATCTGAAATCGGTGGGTTGAACCACTAGACCACAGAGGCGGTTATGCGTTGATTTTCTTTAGTAGGCAAGGGTTGTTTTAATCTATGGATGACTTCCTTTCCATACTTTTCCATACATGATAAATAAATTCGCGCCTCTGTTCATTTGTAACCCATATTTTCACGAGGATTTAGAGTAAGCCATCGGAAAGATAACATAGGCTACTTTAATTTCTGAAAACTCGCAGGCGAATCCAAAAAGTAGAAAGGTTCTGTGTCTTATGAAAAATCCTGTATTATAATGTACACACCTTTGAATTTATCTTTGAATCTTATGAAAACTATTGAAAATCGTTGTCGATACTAATGAGCAAAATTTCATTCAGTAGGCATAAAGTTTATATTTTGACAAGGATGCGCCATTTTTTTATCCTTTACTGTTGAAGCACCTATACAACTTCAAGAGATACCTAACGAGAGACAGAGAGAGATAACTAAAGAGAACTTAAATACGATAGCTATTACTCCAGCCATGTAAGGAGCGTTGTAAACAAACGAGGCAGAGGAACACGAAAATCGGAGAATAAAGGTGAAATATGATTACAATTCGTATTCCTAGATATGTATGGAGATTTGTATGGAAATGCGCGTCGAGATATTGAAATATTTGGTAGCTACAGCGGTATAAGGTACCGCGGCATTCAAGTGTGTATGGGGTATACTAGCATGGCTCGTTTTTCATGGAGGAATGACACCATTCTTGGTTATTTTGTGAGCTAACAGTCGTATTTCTGACGGTTTATAGACAAGATATGGTATCATGACCTATCAAGTAGATACCTACGTAAAAATAATTCCTCATCTTAGTTCAGAGGTTCAGTGTATTTTTTAAATATTAGGGTTTCGTATTCAAAGGGTGCAGTCGGGGCCCACAATGTCTGTCCGTATATTTGTTTTCAGAGAATATGTGCTATTATTACAAATTACCTATAATTTTTTTTGTTTGTACGGAAACCTCGCTGCGCGAGTCATTTTAGATTTCTTGAACTATCAGATGTTGATAACTGATTTGTGTTTTATTATTTTGTGGTGCAGACTGCGGTCTCCTACAAATAAGGACTCCAAAGAAATTATTAGCGTCATTAGTAGGCGCCACCTAAACAGCCTTAAATCTAAAAGGCCACCTAAATAGGGTTTCAAATGTTGCGAGTGATGCCTTTGGTGTTACAAGGGTTCATAGTTTACGGTAACCATCAGATGGGCCTTATGCTTATTAGCCATACTTATACCTCTCTTCATAAACCTTGGTGATGTAGTCAGTGGATGGAGAATCAGCTAAATAGGAAGGCCATCCCAGTTTTATCCACCTTCTTTCCAACACACCACTCCAGCAATTATTATAGCAACCAGTTTTTTAACGGGCATTACCAGTAAAACATAGGTTGTTAGTCAAAGCAGGAAGCACTGGTCAGGAAGTGGACGTTCGATCCATAATAGGTTCTATTTGCGGCTAATAGCTCATTTGCCGCGAAGTGTGCAAGGACTCGAGGCGTGTGAGGTTCGAGTATGTGACTTTGCTCGAGATGGGAGGCTGGTTTTTCTTGCAGTTTACATCCGGTTATAGGATTAGGGTTGTTGATATTCAATCAGGATGTCAGGTGATTTACAAAGATAGCTTTCACGATATCATATTCTCGAGAGATTCTCGAGCATTTGCATTTGCATGTCAGATTCAATTATTATCTGGTGACAAAACTGTAATCAATGACCTAGATATGCCTGGGGGCGGAATACTGCTGATATTCACTCTTCCATGCAAACGTAGCTTTCCGTTTATTTAAAACATTAAATATCATAGATACACTGATGTCTTAATATAATAATTTAAAATAAATTAAAATTAGATCTCTAGCCCCAAACTAAGCATAGCTTGTAATAAGGAAACTTGATTAAATTTTGCAGGCGTAATTTAGGTTTGCAGCGCTTGACTTTTTATAAAATCACATTTTTATCAACATAATTATTTACGAGGCAAATGTCTGTATCGGAAAATTCTACTGCAAATTATTGCATGCATTTTATTTTGATTTTGATTTCGAACATGCACTTCCACCTTTGGCCTTATCATAGCTTGAAACTAGGTCAGTTTATCTCAACTAGTTTAGTAAAGCGCTTCCTCGTCGTAAATATGAAAGACGTAAAAAATACGTATAAAAACAGGGTGTGTCGTAAACACAGAATATAGAAGTGAAACTTTTGTATTACAGGGAAACATTTTAATTGTCTCCCACTTTACCCGACACAGCGCCCCACGACTTTTGGTCACAGAGGTTGCCGGATTAGAATTTCAAAACCCTCCGTAAAAACGACAAACTACGTTTGTATGAGAGAGTGGTACTGCTGGGCCACATTGGGAATTTTTCATTGTATCTACGATTTCGATTGGGGTTAATACTGCTCACATCATCTTCTACGAAGGTCTAGCCTTGACTGCCTGTATGACATTGGCCACCTAACTTTTATATATATCAAATAAGCAACGAGTTGACTTTGCTTCATAAGTTTTTAAGTGGTTTTGGTTATTCAAGTGAGAACCCTACCCACCATCCTCCATTCCGGCTGTTTCCTCGTAAAGCAGGCTGCGCTTGCGCCGCAGAATCTTAATTCTTAACTAAGGCTCACCCAGCCATAGACTCGTGTTAATACACCAACATTGACTGCCGTCTTAGAAATCTCATCTGTCCGTCGCATAAAGAAAATTGAAATAAGAATAAGATAGGAAAACGAATAATAGCATTAAAAGCGATTGCTTATTCGGAGGAGGGTTAATGGTTTCGCGACACTGTTTTTAGACTTTATTTTCAGTTGCATCAGTTTCTGGTGCTTAGTTTTTATTCCAAATGATTAAAATCTATTTGTTTTATGGATTAGATCATCATTATCATTATAAATATAGATTGGAAAACTATGCAAAACATGAGCTTGAATTTTTGTGAGAGCCTTATGTCAGACTTTCTGAGCCGCCAATACTTCTACCAGTAGCAGTAGGTTGTACCTGGTTGTACCCGAGACTGACGAGTTCGCGTGACACTACTACTACAGTGCAGTATTAACAACAGTACGGGTGTTTCAAAACGGGTGCAATTAATAATTTTAACTTCAACTTCAACTTCTTTGATTTGGCGTACCATCGTTTTATCGATTCTGCTAGTGAATCAGAATCAGAATCAGAAACAGAATTTAATTTATTCACTATTAGGATACACAATATTTTAAAAACATACAAAATGAACAGATATAAAACTTAACCCATGAACATAAAATCGTAAAAAGAAACAAAAAAAAAAGAAACATGAAATTACTAATGTAGGTAGGTAATAGAATACATTAAAGAAGGGCAAAAATATTGAGGATTCGGCACTTTGATTAATTTCCTTTTTTTTTTTTAATTTTAAGGATCGGCAACGTGCGAGAGATTTTTCTGGTGACACAAGCGTCTGCAGGCGACGGTAACTGCTTACCGTCAGGTAGACCGTATGCCTGTTTTTTTTAATCTAATGATTTGTAAATTTTAATGATTCAGGCGTTATTTTGCGGAAATCCATTTTTCAAAATTAAATTTATGAAAACAGAAAAAATATTTAGTAATAAATGCGCTGCAGAGCTCGGAGCGACAACACGTCCACAGAGGGCTAGTCAATTAGCAGCAAGACTATATTTCCCGAGGATGCCTCGTGTAGAGGCGAAATACGTGTAGATTTGTTTTTTTCAGAGAGATTTGGCGGATATATTACTAAATATTTTTTCTGTATTCAGATTTTATTTTGGAACCTAGAATACAAAAAAAAAACTATTTAAATTACTGATCGCCTAAGCTTAATACATAAGCTTAAAAACCAATTTTATCAACATATTGGCTTCCTCCGATAAGGAAAAAGCCAGAACATTGTTACACGTTCCCATATTGAACGAATAAACAACCTTTTTACGAATAAAACTAATTCTCTCGGCTTCGTTCCGAATACACTCCATTTTGATTTTGCATTTGGTTTTAATTTTGTGTAAAAAAAAAACTACCCGTCATATTTGTCCATGCAAATATATGAATATGTTTACATATGAAGTCTTTCTAAGAGATAAATAAATTTATATCACAGGACATAAATAATAAAACTATCGTAGGTAGAGAGATAACATGGATTCCTTGTAATATATAACCAGGAAAAAATAAGTCAAAACAGTAATTAAAATACAATAATGCAATACAAAGAACACATAAATAAGATTAACACAGATAATTAACATTTCTCAGAATTATGTCGCACCACCGAATTATCATACGTACCTTACCTACATGATTTTTATATTTAATTGGTTTCTAGGTATAGTTAAATACATACATACCAATACATTTTATTATTTACTAATGTATAATCTGGACATCTGACTAACTGACTGGATGAATATGCTACTTTAATAGTCATGTAATCATTTTTAAATTTAGCAGTAGACCTACCCATAATTTTGGTACGTACCTAAAGTACCAAAATAATCTGACACTACCATACCACATATTAGGGCAGTGTCAGATTTAAGGTTAGACAGTGGCACATTTAATAGTATTCCCTACATTTTTTCAAATGACTTCCGCTATAAGATGGCACCGCTTTTACAGAACGAACAACTAAGTAGGTGGGACCTGTAAAGATATGCGATTACGACCTGCCTCCTGCCGAAATCCGGCGCCAAGCGATTCGTTGTGTTCCGTCGGTGCGCGGGAGTGCTATTGGCAGCGTCTGGTTAAGCTCGCTCTGTCGTTGACCTGATGCTCACCAAGAAAAAAAACTAATTCAAAATGTCAAAACGTCGTCACTTCAAAATGTTCGCCTGCTGTTAAAATTTCACAGATGCACCGAGTGCTAAACATTGGGACCCATTGAATCAATCTGAAAGTTGACAAAGACCATCTCCGCCCATATTTCTCCACATCCTTTTTGTACTGTCATCTTTTCTCCGCGCAGGCGCTCCGCTGACACATTTAGTGATGCGCGCGCATTACAATTTGTACGCATGCGTAGAGCGGCGACAGAAATATCGTGGGATGAGTCTATGGAGATCACATGTGGATTTTGTACAGCGTTAGTAGGTAAGTATACTTATGTACTGCTATACGAAAAGCGTCTTGTTTAGCCGATTGTCAACTGACAATTAACGTGCATAGCGCTCCAGAAAAAAAAGGCACCCAAGGGTGGCTTCGTTTTGAAATTGTTAATTGTATAAACAGTATTTGAAGTACTTACCTACTGTACAACGGGATTTCGGAATCGAAGCCACGGGTGAAAATTAGTACTTATGTAAATACAATTTATTTATTAGTCATGTACTCCAACGGTAACACAATCAACATCAGATAAAAGAATAAGGAAGTTGCAGATGCACAAATTCGCAAATCGACAGATACGTAGATAGACAGATATTAGACAGTTTACAATCACGCTGGTTGTCAGTCACGTCACGATTTTAAATGAGTCAGATAATTTATCGTTTTGAATACTTGTCTGTAGGTTTCTCATTCTGTGTGGCTTGTTTTTGCACGACTGCACATATCCTGATTGAAATGAGCTGAATATTCGTAGAACTTGATGAATAATAATGATTGTAGACTTCAGACGATTTAGAAATGACAATTGCAATGGTTAAAAATATACCATTACAGGCCAGTTAAAAAGGGCAGGTTTAGATCCGCCTCTGGCGCTGTAGGCTGTGGGTTCAATTCCCACCCAAGACAAACATTTATGAGATTAATATAGATTGGCTCTGTTTTTGGGTGTTATATTGTAGCACTACTTTCTTTCTCAATCGCTTTACAATATTAGTAAGTAGTACCTACTCACATTCTCCGTAATAAAGTTCCAATATTACAAGTTTTGCTAAGGCTGGGGCCAGATGGTTAACTGATTGTTCCGTGGGGTCTATCCCTGGCAACGGAATCTGATGAGCTGATTGATCACAACACTGGTGGTAAAACCTGTAAAGGTCCATCTGGTCTGGTTCATCAAAACAAAACAAAACCATCGGTCGGTGCGAAGGAAAGCCAGTCTATCGTAGACCCCGTACTTACTCTGACCTAGAGCTAGACAAGTCTCTTGACTAGAGGTCAAGAGTTGACCTATAAATGTTTATAAAAAAACCAAAGCTACACTTAGAATGGAGATTTATGCTACTTTTACCTTGGAGCCCGTCTTGTTGATAACAAAACTAAGCGAGGGTGGTAAATGGGGTGCCACTTCTGACTTTACCTAATACAAAACCTTACCTGCTCATTTTGTAAGCAAGTACCAACTTACAATATTTTGACATGATGACAGTTTTATTTGCAACCACTATTAAAATATCACTACGTTAATTATTATGAGTCGCAAATCTACAAGCTTTATAGCTATTTGTTTAAGGTTTAGTTTCGCTTGTTCGATTAACATTGTTGTTGGAAGGATAACATAAAACTTTGTGCGTTGCCACTTGCCAGGCACGATGTGTCAGTATGATGGAGGATCCGAGAATATGGTGAGAAAAAATATATAAATTAGTAATCAGTCTGCAGCTTTGCTTTTTTCATTCCTGTGTTCCAAAGTTGTAAAACTCAAAGGAAACGAAATTCGTATTGCGTATTCAAAGCGCTTGGTCTTCATCTCACCTGGTTTCAAGTTATCACAATGCAGAAGGTAGAAGCATACTTCACCCGGAATCCTCTAGAATGAGTATTCTTATAGGTGAGTTGGTGGCAGCTATCACACCACAATCCAAAATCTAGTACAAATTTGTTGGGAATCGACCCCGAATATCTGGGTCTGATACCGGTGGGCGAACCACTAGAAAACAGAAGCGGTTAAGTTAGTTATAATCATGTGTGTTTGAGACGTGAGTCAGACAGCAAGGAAAAGTTTAGGACTGGTCTAGGAAGTAAGTTGGTGAAAGTATGGTCGCAGGTTCAGTAAGAGTATGAAAGCTATACCTTTGTTCAGTTTACGACCGGTGAGAGGTGAGGTGGGCGCGGTAACCGCTACACTGTTTGCACAACTTATGTCTGTCTACCTAAATACTTGGGTTTAGTGCCTCGGCTAGTAATATCTGTAGGTACGCTGCGGTAGACCTATGGTAATAGAGCTTAGTTGATGGTGTGAAATCGCTAAAAGCTGTAAAAGAACCTTGAATGCAGCAAAAAATAAATAAATAGTGGTTTCGATACAAATTCACACATACTCTTGGAAGGCATTTTGTACTGCCTCCCGGGTATTGAATCCAAATTCTTTAAAAAGTAGAAGTATAATCATTTATTCAATAATAAGTACAATTAAACTAACTATGTACAAAGGAATCAGTCAGATTACCTAAGGACCGTTACAAACGGCCTATAGGTAACTCAACTATTCCAGACCATTAACAATACCATGTTTTTGTTGTTTTTGCCCATTTGATGCTTTTGTGCCGAATGATTTAAACGTAGACTATACATTTAAATCATTCTGTCTGTTGTCTGTTGTATCGCTTAGTTTGTATGATTCTAGATATACACTGAGACGTACACTGGCGTGCTAAAACGATCAAACGTCTGTTTAGTAGGTACTTACCTATATCCACGTACTTTATTTGACTTTTTATTAAACATCTGCTTTACCATTCTAATTTAAGTGTATTAAACGGTCCTTAGGTAATACGACTGCTTCCTTTGTACATAGTTTCAATTGTACATTTTATATTTAAGGACGGAATAACATTTTTGACGCGCTCGAATTTAGGTATCTAAGTCAGCACACTACCAGCAAAGAGTCACGCACACATCGAAACCGCTTGACGCCCGATTTAATGCATAAAAAAACTAATCTTGATACTTGAAGGTTAAGTAGGGTACATAAGGATAATAAAAATAAATAAAAATTGATTATTTTAGATAATAATATCCATATGGGTTAGGAAGAAAAGAAAACTTAAAACTAATAAATTTGGTTTTAAAATTGTGGTGCTATTGCATGACTATTTATTTTCTTCTTCTTTCTATTCTATACTATTATCTATATTTATAGAATCTGAAGTCCTGACTGACTGATATATATTATCAACGCACAGCTTAAACCACTGCTCCTAGAGACATGAAATTTGAAGGGTATGTTTGTCTTGGTGTGAAAACGGGGCTTGAAGTTCGGAGTGAAATGTTGCATAGTTTGCCGTAGGTACATGATAGTTTGAAAATTCGTAAGTACGATTTCCCATATGAAATAAGGTATGCTAAATTTAAGGGTAGAGGTTCAAATAATTAAGGAAACAACCTTTTAAGAGGTATATATTTTGAACTGTAACAGGTAGCATGTTCAAATTTATTTTTTCAGAGAAAACGTATTATCACACGAAATAACCTGAAAAATGGAATGAATGAAAGGGATTCACATACAAGAAACGTATTTATAAATTGTTATTTTAGCTCTGTCGTTAGCTAATGGTAATAATGATATTTTAGATATATATATATATATCGATAGTGTGAATAACGCTTACTTTAAAGGTATACCAATCAATTATAAAAACTGGCCAAGCGTGAGTCGGACCCGCACTAAGAAAGACTGAAGAAAAAAACATTTTTTTTTGCTTAGAAATATGGATCTGAACCTTCAGTGTGCGTGTCTGACTCGCATTTGGGTGTTCTGACAATTAAAGGACAGCCTCTGTAGGCGGAAGGTCCTAGACTTACAATCTTCTAGATTTTTAAATCCCAGTCCTTCTCTTTGCACCTATTTTAAAAAAACCATGTACAATAACGTCATCCTCAAAAACCCCGAAAATGATATAGGTACATATAGATTTTTCATGAAAAAGTACATATCCGCCATCTTGAATTCCAAAATGACTGTCATACTCTTAATCACCACCCTCAAAGACACTGAAAGTGATATATGCATATTATTTTTCTTGAAAAAGTGACCTCCAACATTCTTAATTCCAAAATGAGTGTAATTTTTTTGATAATTCTGATGCATAATTTTATCCTGATTTAATTTATCTTCTTTGATATATTAACTTGTGACATTGACAATTTTCTTTTTTTCTAATATTTTATCTTTGACATTTATTTTATTCTATTAACTATGTTTTTTTGATTGTTCTGTATAAATCATAAAATATTGTACATCGTTATACGGTAGAATTAATTGATGCACATTCATGTATTCATGCAATAAATATTATTACTTTACTTTACTTTACCATTTCTTTCGATATTAATTAGCTATATCAATGAAAAGTATAAAGTTATTGACATTTCTATTAAAAACTTTTTTCACGCACGCACACCATTTACGTTTACTTTTTAAACAGGTTTATGTGTATACCGTTGAAAACTGTATTATGTAATTTTTATTTTTGTTCAACAGTAAAAAGTATAACGTAGTGAAAAACAGTATATTCCTGTTTTTAACAGTATTGTTGGCAACCCTATATTTAAAACCCTATATTTAAAAATGCGAAATACCCGTACTTCCATGACCGCGTCTGACCGCGGAATGGTCAGCCGAAACGTAATCGAGTACTGTATAAAGCAGATTTCTTTTGAAAAATGTCTTTTTAGATGAATGTATAAGCTTTAAATTTTTACCATGACATCTCTGAAGTTGTGTTTCCTGGTTTATTAATTGATACCTAAAAACCATTGATTTGTTGATGCGTCCTTTCTTTTTTACTATAGATTTTTTTTAAGGAGTAACAAACATCTTAACATCTTCTGCCTTATCGTAACTTGACATCAGATGAAGGCCAAGTGTTGATTGTAACCACACTCGCGTTATACACAGTTTATTAGTAGTGGGTCAATAAAAGTCAATTCAATTAAGGTATAAAAATCAGGTAAAATGAAGGCTAAGAACCTCCCCGTCGTACAGTAAAATAAAAAAATAGTAGATCTTCAAAGACGGCATAGAAGGCATATTTTTCTAGCTATTTGCATTTTTGCGTAGATCATATATTTTGTATGTATTATTTTATATATTACATTATACGAGCACGCAATGTGTTGTTTTGAAAGGGATTCGACGATTTCAATAAGCGTTTTAAACTCGTATATTAAACGTGACAATTCTAGGTATCGATGGTGAACCTACAAAGAAAAGCAATTCGCCACATTGTCTACGGAATCGACCCCACCTCGGTAATTGACCGAATCATCCTAAATTGCTGTCAACACCCGATCCTCGCGTCTCAGCTGAGCTAGCAGCCTGTCAGGTCAGGGTGCCATTAGATCGTGTGCACTTTGCGTTGTGTACTCGATTGTGGCTTCTCAGGTTACTGACAGGGCTGACATCTGGCTAGAAGATTCGAGGCCAGCCAGCAAAATGATTACTGTTATTTGTGTCATAAAATATTTAAAGGAATCATTGATTTCGACTCAAAAGGATAGATTGCTACATCCACTAGAGCAATTAAAACCAATACTGCGATAATGTTGCTTATGTATATAGTAGTAGATGTAGATGACGTTCACCATATTTTGGTGGAATGTGTTCGGACTCAGTCAATGAGAGACCAAGTGCTCACTCGCTTTTTTTACAGCTCTCAGAGGTAGGATTGGTGCAAAGCGTCTTATCGACTCCATTGTGTGAGGCCGCTAGGGTGTTATACACAATGGTGTATGATGGTTTGAAATCAGATTAGGTTGCTTAATTTTGTAAGTCACTACGGGACTGGCATATTCGGACGACGAAAATTGTCCAAAAAAAAAATAGATAAAAAAAAAATGTATTTACAGGTGAGTTTTTTTCCAGGGCCACTGAGGCCAAGCCTGAAACCGTGGTCCTGGAAAAAAAACTCACCCTGTATATTGTGGTTGTTTCTTGTTCGTAAATAAACAAAGTACATATTTCAAAACCACCCGCCTGTTAAGCGTACCATAGTATATTCCTGCACTTATTAGGAAGGCAGTGGACTTATAGGGATGTATCACCATTATCACTAGTTAAAGATATAATTCAGCTTCACACAATCTTGGCGATTTTTCTTTCGATTCCATATTTTTCAACTGGATTTTTTGTCCAGTAGGTCTCCTCTATCCCTCTATTTATAGGATTTACTCCAGCGTGCAGGACGTCGGGACAGTGGACATGAGAGGAGACACGGCGTGTCCTGAGTGGGAGCTCCACAGCAACAGACGGAGATAGTGACCAACTTGGGTTTGGAGCCGGTTGAGGGATTTCCGTTTTTTTTTGTAATTTGAGATGAAGAGAATGCACGTAAATGATAAAAAATACCAATTAACTTAATTTGCAACTTTATTTGTAACGCAGCCCTACCTACTGTTGAGGAAATGATCCCAATAACTCCATAAAGCGCCGTCACTTCATCACACGGGGTCGATTAGAACTGTAAACAGCGGTGACAGAGCACTCACTGCTTTATTGATTTTACTCCGCACTTCGCCGATTTGCGATGTGAAAATATCGTTTGAAAGCGAAAGAGCTTTTTTCTATCAAGTGGCAGTCATTCATGTTTTGCATTCCCTTTGACTAAAAAGCCTATAGATACCTTGACAAGTTGTGGTGGCTGCGCTTATATTATTTAAAATGTCTTTACATCGATATATAGGTTTGGCAGAGTTATGGATGTAAAAAATTGTTTCGGCCGGTTTTTTATTAAATTGGTATATGTAGGTGGTTAAAGTTCGCCAAAGACTTTCAGACATGATTGTTGTTTTCAGGCATGCAGAGGTAATATTTGGAAGCTCCTCAAATCTCCAGGTGAAGTGCGCTTCCCTTCGGCCTTATCATAACTTGGCATCAGGTAAGATGAAGGACAAGCCTAGCCCGTCTTACACTAAAATAAAAGATACCACGTCGGTGTACAGCCCACAGATTAGCATCTCAACAAAATAATGCGTCATAGTGCTTACTGAATCGTTGACAAAAGATTTCCATACATTGATTCGCTTTCCTAGAACTTTACCGTTCTACCGTTAGCATAAAGTCAATGAGACACATCTGCTCATACATAATGCCATACAGATCGTTCATACATTATGGTATATGGTATACAAATGCGCATAATAGTGAGCCATTGTAAAGTCGGCGGCGAAAGTCGACGCCTCCTGAGTGCGTAGGTGGGTATCATAATTATGGGGATAGTATGGGACTAGTTCAGACAGTTTTACTGGTATAGAAAGCAATATTTTCACGGTCGAAAGCCAAAAGACCTCCTTGAGACGACCTTTCAATACTTGCGTGTGTTCCACTTTTGTTATGAAACACGGGCTTTACAAGAGAGGGACCGAAACCTCATTCACCTGTTGAATTGACTGTTGGCTTTTTTTTAATCGCCTCTGTGGTCTAGTGGTTTGACTACCGATGTCAGATCCAGAGGTCCCGGGTTCGATCCCCATGGGGAGTACAATATTGTGCTTGGTTTAGTTGGTGGTAGGACTTTGTTTAAGTCCGCCTGGCTAGCTACCACTATCTTGTCTAAGTCTGTCGCCATAACAACAATTCTTAAAAATTGCTATGATCCGGAATTTAGAGGTAAGATAGCCAGTTCCTCAGTTTGTTGAGGATTCCGGGTGAAGTGTGCTTCCACCTTCGGCCTTATCATAACTTAAAAATCAGGTGATATGAAGGTCAGGGACCTCCCCGTCGTACTATAAAAAAAAACTGCTGGTGCCTTCATCAAAATAAACGTATACGTACGTAAAGTCCGGGTTCAAAAATGTATAGTACACATGAAAATTAAGACCGTCCAGTTCATGTTTTAAATTGTTTGAACTTCAAAAATAACCTCAGAAATAAAAATGAGTCGCATTCCATAATGTCAAATCCACTATTGGTCTAGTCATTACTCCGTCAAGTTCTCTTTTTAAGCGACTTAAAAAAAAAGGAGGAAGTTCTTAATTCGCCATGTTTTTTTTGTATCTATGTTCCTCGATTACTCGAAGACGCCTGGAACGATTTCGCAAATTCTTTTTTTGTTTGTAAGGGTATACTTCACAGGTAGTCACATTGTCATCAGGTCAGGATCTGATGATGGAATCCTGAAATAATCAAGGGAACTCTTCAAATACAGCACACTTGAAGTGATTTGGGTGTATTACCTCAAAAGTAAGGATAAAACGGACCCCATATAGGATCTCACGTCTTTCTGTCTGTCGGTCTATCTGTCATCAAAATAATTGCAAAAATACGTCATCCAGGTAAACGAAATTGTATCATATTCTTCATTGAAGTCGGATTTATTTTTCGTTTTTAAAACGTAAATATAGCCAATTTACATTTTAAGTCAAATTATCTCATAGATACTAATCTGAGGCCTTACCACTACTTCTTTAAGCGTTCTCGTTTTGATATTACATTACTTTTGACTCGTTTTATCTACACTGGATAAAACGAGTCAACATATAGATAGTGACACAATTACAGTAATGTCAAAACAAGAATGCTTTAAGAGATTTGAGTCGCTGTGTTACCAAAAAGTGAAACAACTAGATACTAGCTGATTTTTTTATGATAACCTTATATATTTTTTTGCTAATTATGCTGTTATCGCTTATCTAAGGAATACGGCAAATTGATCAGCAATAACAGGTCATATAAAATATTTGAGGAAAGAGCCTAAAATTCTCAAGAAATTCGGCATTCTCCTAGAGCATGGTTAGCATGCTAATGAGTGAACACGGAGCATGCTGGTCGCGTTCCGTGCTGGTCATAGGTTCCCACGCTCTATCTGACTGTGATCGAGCAGGCTTTGGGACGTGTAAGTGCACCCAACGTTACTTCAAGTTGGAAGTCTTTATGAGTTTTACCTACATTTGACATACGTAAGATTTATTGCAAATTATTAGTGTCAAATGTCTTCTAACGAAGTTGGTAAACAACTCAGAACGATATTATTTATAAAGATATTCTGCAACAACCCCATGATGTGTTACATAATGTTTATTTTATTCGGTGAAATTTTTGTGCACAATATACCTCTAGTATTATTATATTCTTCATCTTTCTTCATGATGTCATGACTATTTCATTATGGTATTATCACAAAATAACTAATAGGACCTACGAGTATATAGAACCTCCTTTGTGAGTGAAACTGCGCGCTCAACTAGTATTGCATTGATGAGATAAACAGATTTCTCAGAAACATAATAGATGCATTGTTTTTGCCCACGACTTCGTGTGCGCTAGCCAGTTTTTGTTAGTATTATGTTCTTTGAAATGTCAAAGTACCGGTTGCTATGTTCGATGTTATTCTATTGCATCCAATTATATTTAAAAATAAAACTACGATGAGACACTCGTCTGATCTGTGAATAAAAAAAATTAGGGTTCCTTTAGTAAGACATTTCAATTATAATAAAACTTAAAACTCGGTTAGTACTTCTTTAAAGATTATAGGTCCTCTATATGAGTTTATCTACCAGAGGACAAACAAATCGGATGGCAATGGCATTTATAATTTTTAGAACGCTGTGGCTGCGGCTGCGTATTTTGCTGAGAAGGTAGGCCGACTTTATCCACCAAAGGGTCAAATGAGTCCGATACGCGGTTCAGCAAACATCCCCGACGCACTACAGAATTGACAGCATCCTAAGTGTGTTGTTGACCAGCAAAGCATTAATAGCCTTCTATATAATAGATAGTAAAACTTATAGAAGCCTTATTTATAGACATCTAATGTGAAGGGATGATAGTCATTGGACTAAAAGGGTTACAAATATGCGCGTGGTTGGATATGGGAACAGGGGAAGGCCGAAGAAGAGATGTATGGATTGTGAGATGCATCTGTGAAAGAGGACATTGGTTTGAATGGTGTGGAAGCAGGGATGACGGCTGATAGGAGTGAGTGGAAGAAGATAACTTATTGTGCCGACCCCACCTATCGTGGGATAGGGCAGGAGAATGATGATGATCACGGCAGAGCAGACGCCCACCCGCATACAGACATACCTCACGTGGAATGCCCCCCGTTCCCGCCCACGCCGGCGCCCGCGCTTATTCTAGCTTTTGCTAACTGCCATTGTCGCCCTTGTACCCAAAGATTATATACATAATGAGATGGTCCTTTGGCATCATCATGTATAAAAACTAAGATGTAAAAAATATATAGGCTTTAACCAATATGAAATCTCACCAACACATAAGCCTTGCCCATAAAAATGGGCTAGTATTTATAAAACATTTACTTTTCACCTAATTAGTATATTTTACCGAATTTACATTCAGTAGTTTGGTATACATGGTGATGCTACACTTAAAGCACCCTTATTTTTTTATGAATCAGATTCATTGTTTTATCTTGTTTAACTGGTATTAACATTAGTTTGCGTAAATTATATAGCATGGATGTCTTAAAAGTCAGCTAAAGGTACAAATGTAACAGCTTCTGCGTTTTAGGTATCGCCATTATTAGGTGATTATGACAAAAGCTTTGGATGCTCTGCCTAACAGTGGCCAGCATAAATGAATGTAAAGTTACCTACCTACCTACCCACCTACATCCAGTGATGGATGCAAACTTATAATTATAACCATTACCCGGAACATACAAGATTACGTGAATAGATCTATCTTCATTCGTAAAAAAACGCTAATGAAATGCAGCAATATCTACCGTAAACATAATCGAGCATCCACATCTACGTAAACATGCTCAATATCCAATCTAGAGCCATACCAGAGCGCGGTAAATCGTCCAGTCGGCGTTTCTGCTCAATTTGCAATCAAGTGGCGCATCTGAATTTATCGCTGTCTAATCTATGGCTAAGGCAGGTTGTACATCGCCCACAGCTTGTCAGAGTAACAAATAGTCTGTTTTGAAGCGATTTTCTGAGCGCCTTTACGTTGCAAGTTTATGTATTAATCGAGACTATTGTGCATGATATTAGCGTAATAGATTGAACATTTATTAATCTATTTCTTTTAATATTTGTAAGAGTAGGAAAGCCACTCTCATAATTTTTATAAAACGCAACCAACATCATGGTGTAGCTTTAGGTGTCGGTGTGCCCGTGCATTGTAAAAAACCACTCATAATTTTTATAAAACGCAACCAACATCATGGTGTAGCTTTAGGTGTCGGTGTGCCCGTGCATTGTAAAAAACCACTCATAATTTTTATAAAACGCAACCAACATCATGGTGTAGCTTTAGGTGTCGGTGTGCCCGTGCATTGTAAAAAACCACTCATATTTTTTATAAAACGCTACCAACTTCATGGTTTAGTTTTTAGGTGTCGGTGTATGCGCATCGTAAAAAAAACTCATATTTTTCCCAAACGCGCCAAAAGAAGTAAGACTTAAAAAAATACTTTAATCAATCCGCGTAGGGGTGGGGTAACTTCTACGTTAATTACCTACCTATTAAATATTTGAGCACGCATTTACGATCCTGGTCACACTGTATTTATGACTAGCTTTCACCTGCGGCTTCGCCCACGTGGTGCCGCGATAAATAGTAGCATAATGTTCTTCTCTGGCGTAAACTATCCATGACGAATTTCACTAAGATCCGTTCAGCCGTGAAAAGGTAACACGAATATTATATAGGTGGGCGAATGTTTGTTTGGGTGTTTAGATGGATGGCTGTTCCTCCTTCACGCCAAAACTCCAAACGGATTGAGCTGAAACTTTGAATATTATTTTTCTCTAGACCGGGAAGGAGACAGGCTACTACACCCATAAAATCCTATAAATCAGTTCTACTACTAGAAAACTACTGAACAGATTGAGCTGAAATTGAATTGATATTGTAACGGACGGAAAAATATTAGGGCTACTTTTAAACCGGGTACCAGATAGGCGCGCGCAAAGCCGCGTACAGAAGCTCGTCCATGATACTATAGTATGGATGTTTTCATCCTTTCATCAGAATCGGTTCAGCCGTTTAACCGGGATGAGGTTACAAAAATAAACAGATTCCTTAAAATGTTTAACATCTATGAACAGAATCACGACTTTTCCCCCTTGAGGATTCTCCTCTATCTACTCAGACCGTGGACATTATGAGGATCACCACTAGGGGATAGTCGTTCAAGCTATCGTTTGGCACTTACATGGTTTTCAAACCGTGTTCGGAAAATAGTATTCAATACGAGAGAGGTTGCAAGCCCATGTAAGATACCGCAGAGTCCTAAGACGAAAGTCTTTAACCAGTGATGACTAACGGATCCGAAACGTGGTCGCTAACTATAGGCCGTATGAATAAGTTCCAAGTCGCACAGCAAGCTACGGAGAGAGCTATGCTTGAAATTTCACTACGTAATAATATCCGGTATATAGATATCCTCAAGAGAACAAAAGTCACTGACATGGCACTCAGAATTAGCAAGCTGAAGTAGCAGTGGGCAGGCCACATAGCTCTCGGAACCGATAACCGCTGGGGAGCAAAGGTCCTTGCATGGTGACCACCGCGAAACGGAGTGTGGGAAGACCCCCCACTCGATGGACCGGCGACATTGTGAAGGTTGCAGGGAGTCAATATTATTTGCAATTTTTTAACCGCCTCTGTGGTCTAGTGGTTCAACCCACCGATTTCAGATCCAGAGGTCCCGGGTTCGATTCCCATGGGGAGTACAATATATTGTGCTTGGTTTGGTTGGTGGTAGGACTTTGTTTAAGTCCGCCTGGCTAGCTACCACCATCTTACCTAATTCTGTCGCCATAACAACAATCCTAAAATTGTTGTGTTCCGACATTCAGAGGTAAGATAGCCAGTTCCTCAGTTTGTTGAGGATTCCAGGTGAAGTGCGCCTCCACCATCGGCTTTATCTCAACTTGTTACCAGGTAAGATGAAGGCCAAGCGCTTCCCCGTCGTACAATAAAAAAAAAAAAAACGCAATGTGACCTTTACCGTTACCGGGTATGTGCATGTGTCAATACATAAAAAATACCGAAAAGTCCATTGGTGCGCTGACTGGATTTTATCCTCCAGTCTTGCAATACATATATTTATAGCAAAATTATAAAAAGAAGGTGCTTAATTCGTCTCGTATATACTTTTACGGTCTGCACAGTAAATCAGCTTGAATCAATAACAAGCTCCGTTCTCCGCGGTGGTCCCTGCTACCTACACAGTGCGTTTATGACATCCGCCAACAAGCAACAAGTCAATTGACCCACTGTTTACGGAACTTTTACGAGTTTACACCATGTTCAGAAGTTGATAGTATACAAATTATTGTGCATTAATATCTGACTTTTAGGTATAGGTATAGACCTGGGTAACTAACAACCTTTAACAATATTTGTTGGTTTTTACAACATGTTTTTAAACAAAAAAAATGACTTTTACTGAATGCATAACCATTGTCTTCTGGAATCCCAGTCTGGTCACTCAAACCACACACACATAAAAAAAATTGCATTAAGAATTGTAAGGGCTAGATTAGGTTTTTCAGAAAAAAACATTAAAAGTAGATAAATATAGAATGTATTGTACATGTTTTTATATTGGTAAGCTTTAGTATCAGTGTCTTTAAATAAAATCTTAATATCTCATCAATACAGCCCAAAAAACTTCAGGTCACGGGCCTCCTCCAAATCGACATTAAGAAAGTGATAGGGTGGGGTTATACCATAATCACCTCGAATGGCAGTCGAATTGGCAATATAATACGCTGTATTAAATTGCTTGCTGTGCATTCTGGTGGACACCCTTAGTCGGCTCTTACGAAATCCACAGGCGCATTTACAAAGGCTATCATTGAAACGGTCAGCTAATTAAATAGACAGTTAGCTAATTATATAGTTTTTGGTCAGCTCCAAAATGTATTTTGTCAGCAACACAAATGAATTTATTATATATGTATCTCTGCAAATAACCTAAAAACACTGACGTTCAATTGCTGTCAAAATCCTTTTCAGCTTATTTTTCTTGGCGAATTTTGAATTTTAATTTCGTTCAATTACTTGCCATTTACTCAAAAACATATGAATGCGCAATAGCGGTTTCCATACAAAGAATCTACTCGCATGTACTCACATGTACTAGTCACAGAAACTCTTTGTTGAAGTAGTAATTTCGTAATGAACTTACCAGACAATGTTTATGGCCAGTTCACACCACGACCCTCTTAGTTGTGTACCTCACCCGGTAACAGACGTCGTTAAAGCTATGATATGACATACAATATGCGTACTAACCTATTTTTTTTTATTTTTTTTTCAAATAAATATTACTGGACATTAATTTCACACAGCGCCATCTAGTCCAAAGCTAAGCAATGCTTGTAATATGGGAATTTGACTATTTTACCTAAATGATTGAGAAAATTAAATAAATGTTTTCTATGTGTAAGAATAAGAATGCCCGGAGTGCCTATTCGCTCTACAGAACACACGTGACCGCTCGTTTCAAAATGGCATGTCCGATAAAAAATAATTTTGCAAGTTACTTTAGTTTTGAATACAAGCTTGCAAGTACCTTGCAAACCGTGGGCAAGTGCCGAACGTATATGCCGGACGTGCCTCTTAGACTGCTTATTTTTTATTTGTTAGACAGTTTATTTAGTATGTTTGGAGAGAATCTACGTTTTATAACGCGTTAGATGTAATCCTTGTGTCTAATCAGCATCGATAAAATATTCTAAGTCTAAGGGTGTTGTATGTCGGCCATGAGCGTCGTCTTTTCTGATATTGAAGACCAAGTTGAGGGTAGTTTTATAACTGCTTTTGCTTATCGATGATTGCTCCTGCGTCCCAATCAGCCCCATGGTACATGCAACCCAGTCGAAACGTCGGGGATAATATATAGGTAAATAATACGATAAATACCAGCAAACAATATAAAATAATGTGCACTTTTTCTAAAATCACAATTCAAATCTAAATAAATGAAAAATAGCGTTAGTTTGGGAAAACTTTTATGCATATTTTTGTTTGTGATTTTAATTGTATTTTTAGAAAAAGTTACGCGGTATGAAACTAGACTATCCCTATCAGATTACACCTGCAAAATGTGTTTTGAGCGAACACGCCATTTCGAAATCGGTAACAAACTAAGTTTGTAACTATTATGGGGAGAGCGGTACTGTAGAGTAGAACCTCCAAAGCGCAGCGTACCACTCAACGCCCGTGCGACATGGCTGTAATCTAAGCGATGGCAAATAGACCGTCGTAAAGCCGCTGACCACACATCCGGTCAGCGTTGATACCACTTCCGCCAACACATGAATTACCAACATTATTGTACCAGCCAAAGTTACGAAGTCTACGTTCAGAAGAAAAACTGTGGATACGCCCACAGTATTTCTTCTGAACTGCTAAAGTACGCGTATAATTACGTTTTAAATACAAAAAAGAAAACCGACTTCAATGAAGAATATGATACAATTTCGTTTGCCTGGATGACGAATTTTTTTCAATTATTTTGATGACAGATGGACGGACAGACATACAGATAGACGCGTGATCCTATATGGGGTCCGTTTTTTCCTTACTTTTTCCTTACACCCAAATCGCTTCAAGTGTGCCAAAATAATATTTGAAGAGTTCCCTCGATTTTTCCTGGATCCCATCATCAGATCCTGACCTGATGACGATGGAATCACCTGGGAAGTATACCGACCTTAAAAATACCCAAATCACTTCAAGTGTGCATATAATATTTGAAGAGTTCCCTCGATTTCTCCAGGATTCCATCGGTCCAGGCGTCTTCGAGTAATCGGGGAACATACATTAAAAAAAACCGACGAATTGAAAACCTCCTCTTTTTTTTTAAGATAAATGGCTAAATGCCTGCCTGTGTATTATCGACTCATACTCTGGGTACCTTCAATTAAGAAACAGAGCCGACTTCATTCATAGACTCTCAAGTCAATGAATGGAGGCGACACAGACTCGTTTTAGTAGTTTTTGCAAGTGGTTTGAAATGGTGATGAGATAGCGTATTGCTGTTATTAACATTTTTTTATGAACAAATAAAATTATATTATCTAAAAGGGTATATAATATAAAGTAGGTACGTATTTGTACTGATTCAAGAGATTCAATAGTAAGTAGATATTCTTTCAGCAAAACTTTAATTGTTTAAGCGGTTCCATCGTAAAAATAGATATAATCTTTAGTATGAGATGATTATTTTATCAAAGTTATTTATCTCATCGACTGGCAACAAATATTTTATTTTTTAGTCGCTGTTAGTTATTAAAAGATTTAACCCCACAATGCTTATTAATGTCATTTGCACTAATCCGGCTCGGATTCTCAAAGAGCAGATGACAGACCGTCCCTCGAGAGACGACAGCGAATCTCGTACACTTTCGAATTATCAAATTAAAACTCAACCTCTCCACAGTACAATTTGAGCAGTAGTGCTTAACATATTTATACTTACATTAGATGGAGCAAGCAAATAACCTGCTTCTTAGTAAAAATGTTGAAAAATAAAGTGAGTTATTAACAACCCAACCACAATCACACAGATCGAGCTAGTCCCATACACTAAGAACTTTAGTAAGGGTAAAAACAATGTTATTAATTAATATTGAAATCTCATCCTCAATTAACCAATTATCTGACGCACCTGACGCAGAAAGATTTTTGAAATCAGTGCTTCTTATCGATTATCATTACCGTACTATAAAAAAGAACCTACTTTACATACGTCTTCTTCGTAACACTGTGGCTCCCGATCTAAGCTCAAAGCTAAGTAATTACTTTACGTCGTCACCAAGTACGTTCGCTACGCTCCGACATATTTTAGCGATATTTTAATTTTAATTATGTTAAAATTCCTGCTAATTTGCTAAAGGTTGGCGTTTTAGGGTTAATCTTTTTATATTATGGCGAAATTTGATTAAAAAGGGGACGGCGAGAATAATGTGGGTTAAATTAATTATGATATCAAGGACCTTCGTAAATTATGGGACACGGAATGGGTGCTTTCTGATGGTTCAGGTAAGTAAGTGTCATTACAAGTCGATGACATCAAGTTCATCATCGTTATGATATGATATGATTATGTTCTGTACGGTCATTTGACAGTCCATGTCTTAAGGTCAATTCGTATAAAAAAAGACGATTGATGCTCGAGAATTCCGAGTTTTTGCATAGATCTATTAGCAGCCCAGATGTGGCAATCTTAAAGGAAATATATTGGACTTTCTTTATGAGATTCAGATACATTTTATTGTAAGAACGGGTATTAACATAAAGTCAGTAAGTGTCATAAAATTATTGCTGGTTATAGAAAGCCAAAGGGACTTTGGTGTATAGTTAGCAGTATTAGTTGCATATTAAAATGCTCAGAGAACTGTGCGTGATACGCATTATTTTATATCGTTGTAAAGAACAACATACACAAATCAGTCTTCCAGTTTGGCACACCACTTCACCCGCCTTCCCGCTGTCACCGTGACAGCTATTACGTCATTTGACACTTGATTTGAAACGATCACCGCTGATTGCTCCATTATCCTGTTCACACTCAATTAAATGTACTAATTCGGGAATCGCAGGGCTGTCAAGCTACATAGATTTCATCAAAATATAAATCGGCGTGTAGCTGACTTACTAAAAACAACGAACAGTTAAAACTAGACGTCTTATAGATATTCCTATATAGAATTTCAAGGTAGCGTTGTGCAGTGCACACTTGTACGTAATTCCTATAAAACCAAGTTATCTGGTACCAAAGATGGTAAAAGATAATAATAGCCGTAGATCCATTGATGTAATGGAATGATGGCAAACAACATTTGCATCTGTATCATCAATGGTACTGTCAGATTGTACCTCTGTAAAGGTTTTAGGGGAGCACTAAGAATGGGTTTTGGGATATTCCTACAGGATGACGGGAACGATGTCCCGGGCATTCCACTAGTCATGCATATAGTTAAGCATAACATTTGAGAGCGGGCAAGCTTTTTTTAAAAAAAACCTCTGATTTTAAGCAAAACTCCTCAGCGCACTGACCTACGTAACAACAAACTGAATGGCGGAGTCAATTCTAATGAAACTAGTGAAATTACCGGGACATCGTTCCCGCAAACCCTTGGGAATTTCCTAAAAACTGTTCTTAGCACCCTTACACTACAAAAGGAAGGTACATTTCCTAAAATCCTTACTTACCTTTATATTATAAAAGGAAAGGTGCATACTCAGAAAGTTACAAGTAAACCAGAGGTCCTAGAATCTCTGGTTCAGGCTATTCAGCCGACTGGCTGCTTAAACTTGTCAACTACACGACGATTTTCTGTATAAAAATATAAGCAAGTCACATTGTATTTTAACATGGCACCAATGTAAACTGTACTTACGAAAGTGTGAGTGAGACAACCCTGCCTCATTTGGCCACAAAGGCTGTGTGTACAATAGTCACAATATTTTGATCAAATCGAGCCTCACCGGCTGAGTCGTGGACAATCAGCGCATTAGATCGCTATTCATATTCGCTGGGCTACTGTATAAGAACATTTCCTTTGTTACAATGCGTGCGTTCGCATTGTCATAGGCGTCACGATATTGCTACAACTTTCAAATAAAAATGATACAACATATAATTCTAATTTTTATCCTAAAAACTATTGGATTATCTAGAGAGTAAGTTCCACCGGGAAAGTACAAATTTCTGATATATTCTTTCTATGATTTTTCTCGATTAATTCATTATATTGTAATTTAGTTAATCAACAGAACATTCATAATCATGTCCACAGCATCAAATAAGGGCTCGATAAAATGGACTAATCTTATCGGTAGTCCACATACTGTATAGCCAAAACTAAGAAGAATAGACCTATAATATATTACTTGGAGTAATGGAAACCAACCATTAAGCATCTTTTCACCGTGCATTAAGGCGTATTCACACCCGCTTAAATACTATTGTTGAAAAGTAACTATAGCTTTAACGGTCTACAGTGTAAGGATTTAGCGATAAAGAAATATAATCCTAGATAATGATAAAAGGTGAGACGTACTCGGTATTTATTGAAATATTACTCTTGTGAGGAAACGTTTGAGGTTACTATTGAAGTAGTGACATGTACAATCGTAGTGTCATGTTTAGTGACATTTTGGATTTATTATTGTGGCAACTTCACGAACAGGCTTACAAGAAACCCCATTAAATAAATATTTAATTTCAAATTTCGCATATTAAAATCTGTAAATGGAACATTGCGGAAGTAGTAAGACCATACCATAATTTCTACATCCAATCCCAATTAAAAATAAAGGTTACCTACATTTATAAAACGAACTTAAAACTCTCTAATAACTCGAAAAACATCAAAAAGCGTATTCTTCTTGTAATTTGTCTATGACCCTGTGACATAACTAGCTCATTTATAAGTCTATATCGGTGGCCGCGCCACACTTCAGCAGATTAGTAGCATTAGTAATCAAATTAGTCGCTGGCCCACATGCCCAGAAATAGCTATGAATAATCTGAGAAGCGTTTTATTTATACTCGAGATTGGACAAGTTGGTGGAAGAATGAATCGCTGGCATTCGTGATTCATATGCGTGTATTCTGGACAACAATGAATATGGCACATTATTTTGCAATTCTCCGTTTGTAACGATATTGTATGAGTATTGCGGTGTACAACATTACTGTGCCAAGCTTTCTTGATGCTTTGCATCATGACTGCGTCAAATAAATGAATGTATGAATGACAATTATTTATTGTAAACCAAAAACAAATAGGGCAATTGCCAATTTTAAAACTAAAGTTAACAGTACATTGGGCGGTCTTATCGCTTAAAAACGATTTCTTCCAGACATACTTAGTATGAAGAGGATAGTACAAGTACGGTTGATAATATATTATTGGATGATGATCCAATTTGAGGCGGATGTTAAGCCTTGAGTGCATGTACACCTTGAGGCAGCTTTTAATAAGCCGAACAACTGCAGACACGCACACCGAAATTTCTGACCCACATATTAAGGTAAAAATTACGTTTCTGGTATGGGACCCCCTTAATTCTATTATATTATATTTTTATTTTTTGTTGTTATAGCGACAATTTAATTTTCAACTGCCTACCTATTACGGTTCATGAGATATGTTAGCGGGTGCTAACGGACGGACAGCGGAGGCTAAGTAATAAGGTCCTATTGGCACCTATTGGATACGGAACCCTAAGAAACAAACATATCATAATCAATCGATTAAAATAAAATGAACCGCTTTTTTTTAACCGCCTCTGTGGTCTAGTGGTTCACCGATTTCAGAGCCAGAGGTCCCGGTTTCGATCGAGCAATATTGTACTTGGTTTGGTTGGTGGTAGGATTTGGTTTGCCTTTAAAAAAAATGTTGTGTTCCGACATTTAGAGGTAAGATTCATTCATTAGCCATGTTCCTCAGTTATTGAGGATTCTGGGTGAAGTGCGTCTCCACCTTCGGCCTTATCTCAACTTGTTACCAGGTGAGATGAAGTTCAAGCGCTTCCCCGTCGTACAACAAAAAAAAATGATTTTGATTGGTCTTTTAGCATCCCTTTAATCACGTAGTATCAATGTATATCTACCCTAATCCACTTCCGAAACTTCAGCATCGTCAGATCCAGTTGCCAATTTCATAAAATAACAAACTGGATATCAATTCTCCCACCATTATGTTCCCGCGTCACGTCTGCGATGCTCCGGAATACTCGCGAGCTGTCAACTTGACAATGACACTTCATCGTTTACGACGCGAGAGAAGAGCCGGGCTTATTCGCGTGTGGCGACAGCTTTATAACTTTATTCGGCGATTAAACGTTTATGCGCGTGTAATGCTTTTGTTTTTCGTTAGTGTTTCGGAAAAGGATGAGATGTTTCGGCGCGAATTCGCTGGTTTAGTCATCTGTGCAAAATTGATTTTTTATAACTATTTACTCTACATGTAGGTACATGATCCGTTTTTGGTTGCTTGCCCATATTTTCCTTTATTCATTAGTTACCAGAGTATTTTCTTCGTTTTAAATATTACAGGATATTCATTTTACACAGCGCAATTTAGCCCCAAACTAAGCATAACTTGTAATATGGGAACTAGATTACGGATAGAATACTCAAATACTTTTGTAAATACATACGTACTATACGATACAACGCCCAAACATAGAACAAACATCTATATTCATCACACAAATGTTTGTCCTGGGTGGGAATCGAACCCACAGTCTACAGCGCGGAAGGCAGAGTTACTACCAACGGAGCTAGGAGGCTTTACTTCAGAAGCATGTAGAATACTTTTGGCCTAGCATTACCCAAAAACAATAAATTGGCCAAGTGCGGGCATGTACACCGAGAGCTCCAACCCACATCATATACATCTAAGGCAAAAAATCCTTTAACTTATAATTTTAGTTAGTTTTATTATTTTCTGTTTATGCGGCCATCGAAATATACACTCTGATTACTATTAATGAGATTCAGCCCGCTGACAGACATACGGTCAGAATATAGCGAATCCACAGACCATAGGTAAGTTATAACTATTTTCTTTCCAGAACGACTAGTAGTGTCACGACAGTACCTAGCAACTTAAAGTTAAGCCCATAGCTCATTGAAGACATATTGTGTGCATTGCGACAGTCAATATGACCAGCAGTGAGCGATGGACTGGCGACTGTGCCGACACGACGGTGCCTACGACACGACGGTCAGAAGACGGATCACTTCCTCCGTAATTGGACCGGCTTGACTCCGGACACGTTCACCGATTTATTGGTGAGTGACCGCCCATAACTTCATGCCTGCCCAGCGGATGTTTCTCTAAAACCTTTTTTTTTTATTGTACGACGGGAAAGCGCTTGGCCTTCATCTCACCTGGTTACAAGTTGAGATAAGGCCGAAGGTGGAGGCGCACTTCACCCGGAATCCTTAACAAACTGGCGAGAAACTGGCAATCTTACCTCTGTATGCCGAAACACAACCTTTTTTTTAAGAATTGTTATTGTGGCGATAGAATTAGGTAAGATGGAGGTAGGCGGACTTAAAAAAATCCTACCGCCAGCCAAATCAAGCACAATCCCCCTGGAGATCGAACCCGGGACCTCTGGATCTGAAATCGGTGGGTTGAACCACTAGACTACAGAGGCGGTCTCTAAAGCCTTTTCTGTCTTCTACCCTTTAAAGTAATCAAAAAAGATTGGTTCAGTCAAGTTGTGCACTGATAATCGCCAGATAAAAGCAATATTATCTGAATCGCGCGTGCCGAAACCGCCAACAGGAAACCAGGCGAATGAAATAGTTTGAAATTTTTCAAGCAAGTTATTCAATCATTCAATTCCTAAGCTCAAATAATCATATGAAGCAGGATATGACTATTTACGCAAAGAGTGAACCTGTTAAATGATGGATCGTTTGGCAAGTGACAAATAAAGGATTCAATTGAGAAATTGTGGTACTGTCACCGACGCAGTTGATCGATTTGTGTTTTATTGTTTCTTGCTGCAATGTGTAGGTACCTTTTTTTATTTTTTATTGTACAATGGGGAAGCGCTTTGCCTTCATCTCACCTGGTAAAATGTTAAGATAAGGCCAATGGTGGAGGCGCACTTAACCCGGAATTTTCAACAAACTGAGGAACTGGCTATCTTACCTCTAAATAGCGGAACACAACAATTTTTAAAATTGATTTATTGAATTTATTGAATTAGGTAAGATGGTGGTAGCTAGCCAAGCGGACTTAAACCAAGTCCTACCACCAACCAAACCAAGCACAAAATATTGTACTCCCCATGGGGATCGAACACGGGACCTCTGGATCTGAAATCACGGTTGAACCACTAGACCACAGAGGCGGTTAACCTATCTAATTATTGAGAGCTAACAAAAAACCCAAAGGAATCTGACTGAAAGTGGAAGCTTATTGTAACCTGAAATTTAGTTAAACTGAGTAAGTATGTCGATTACAGTATTCCTAAGATGTACAAAGAAAACCCTGTCAAACACAAGCTTTTGAATGTTTTAGGCATTGTAGTGTAGAGTCGGTAATCTGGTAGGTGTCATGCCTACCACCCGTTATCCATTCTCAGATAAGGACGTTAAGAAAATCTGACGATCTGAACGTAAGATTAGTTAAGTTTCGGCTTAAATAGTTGCATGGAGACCCTGATTTAATTTTGCTTTTGTGTGTATAGATATATGTAGGTATGCTAACTAAAGCTGTATTACCAGCTAAATAAATAGTAAAATAAATTACTCACTGGCTCTACCTGCACTACCAACACAAGCAAAGTTAATTCCATGATTACCAAGAACGCGCTCTAATAGTTAGTGTAGCCAACAAAACAACAAACTTGCAATATTACACCTCATACGCTCATCCGTTGCACATTCCTTCATTCTAATTTTAAACCGCTTCCACCCGGCCGCTTCCGCTGCTAACACAACACCGTCTCAATAAAAACAAATTATTCTAATTCTAAATTACGCTCTGTTTATTGAGTAGCAGAGTCGTAAATGCAGTTTACTATTTATGAAGTGACTCCAACTTTTCAACGTACCGAAAGAAAAATAAAGTTAAAAATGTAAATAAGCCCAAATGTTTGTCCATAATGTCGAATCAGAAGAATTCTACACAAAATTGGACTACTAAAACCTTTGGTGATTTACTTATTATAAAAGAATGCAAATCAAAATAATATGGAGAAGAGAACATATAGTAAGTAGTAGTATTTTCCCATGCGCACACTCTAATCCGTTTGGATGAGTAGGATATATTTTAATGTTATTTATGTTTTAATAGTTAAATACCACAGAACGGATCCAGATATCAGACAGATCCAATTCTAAATTCAAAATTGTATTTGAATCGGACATACAATTTCGATCTGAACGAAAAACTATGTGTGTATGGTAGAGCAAAAGCCAGTGGTACCTACTCTAGGGCCTTCTGTTAGAGTCAATACCAACCGTGTTAAAAACAAACTGAAATCTTCAGATATAAATGATTACCTGCCTTTACCTCCTGAATAGGTTAACGAACTGTACTCACAGCAGTAACTGTAATTGAGTAGGTACGGCAGTAACTTAAGCTTATTATGAAACTACACACAAACAAGGCAGAATTCTACTCTGTTATTTCACGCATTAAATTCTACCCGAAACAGACCAGCGCCATGTTTTCACAACATCCCGGCTAATTAACTCAAAACGATTGAAATCCGAAATAGCCCCGAAACAATACGAGTCAATGCTCCATTTCGAATGATTTTCATGCACATTGGACTTGTGATAAACTCAGTGAAAATCGATCTTATACCCTACAAATTTGAGCTTAATTTGGAATGGTAAATGTTGTGTGATACTGGCTGTTCGAGAATGTCGATGAAGATGTTGATTTGAAAATGCATTCGAATTTCCATTTTTAATTCTTGATGAAGAAGTTTGAATCATTTTATGCGTGGCCAGTTTTACTCAAACTGAAGTTCGTAATTGCGCAAAGTTTTATTTTAATTTAATGTAGGTATTTCAAAGCTGTCATGACACATCAATGTTTCAGTAATACTACTCACTAGAACATGGCTCTGTCCGTAATACAGACTCAAGCTGCGCCAAGCCAACCAATGTATGTAGGTATATATATTAATTTTAACTAGATTGGTTCTATGTATAAAGAAGTAGGTACCTAATGTATATGATAGGAATTGTATGGCAATTCTGTTTAACGTACACTGGACTCAATCAAAACAGTGGATTCTGAGTATAGAGATTCAAATGAATGGACAGGGCAACATTAAAATTTTTGTTCATAAAAAAAGCTTTGATTTTCTGCTATTTCAGCATATAGGTATTTTTGAAGGATCGGAGAACTATGTTGTGCAAATATGGCATATTGCGATTTTTTTATAAGTAGGTACCAAACGCGCATTTATTCAGTTTCCCCTACGCAGTAAGGTTTTGTTATAGGCAAGAGTTGCAACTAACATCAGCCCCTCAGCACGGGGAGGGGATAAAAATGCTGTCCTCTGTTTTTATCCACCATCGGGAGACAAAATTCTCTCGAAGGTGGATAAAGACAGAGAACAAAAATGGAAGAAAGGGGCAGGTGAGCTGCATGCTTGTTTCGTCTCCACGTTGTTGTAAAAAAAAAATAGAAGTATACTCATGACATTTCTCAATATTTGTAGCGCTATATTGGGGATATAGAATTGATATGGAAGCTTGCAGCAGGAAACTATCTGCGTCGAAGCGTAAGGTGTGTTGCTGCAGTATGGACAGGATGTGTACCTACTACCTTACCCCCACCACTGGAATATAGGGAACTAATTCAGATCTACACTGTTCATACATGCCCATGTTATATGTGTGTGTTAAGAGTAGTAGAAGCCCCAAGTGAAAAGGCTCGAAAAGAATTACTACCACCATACTTATTTCAGCCGCCAAGCAGCATTGCTGTGTTTCGGTTTGAAGGTTATGGTTGCCGGTGAATTACGGGTACGTGAGGCTTAACACGTGTATGCCTCAAGTTGACGGGCGCAATGCAGTGCCGTGTAGGCTATGTTCTTTGTGGATGTGACCTATGCAGTAAGGCTTTGTCATAGGTAAGAGTACACTTTACACCGTGTAACGTAACAGGTGCGCTATTTGCTTGTCCCGTCTCCTAGTAATATAAAAAAAAAATGTTATATGTACTTACGTAAGTACATTCGCATGCACTAAATGTATACAGAATTTTCAAAATGGTTTCGTATCCACATCTGCAGATAAGTATGTTATTAATAATTCAAGTGTTTTATATCAATTACGTTTTAATTGAAAATTAGTGACATAATTTTTGGACTTCATTTTAAACCGACTTCAAAAAAAGCACGAAGTTCTCAGTTCGTCTGAATCTTTTTTTTTTATGTATGTTCCCCGATTAGTCGAAGGCGTCGGTACCGATTTCATTTTTTTTTTGTTTTACAGGATATGTATACTTCACAGGTCCCATTGTCATTAGATCAGGATCTGATGATGGAATCCTGGAGAAATCGAGGGAAATCAAATATTCTAGGCAGTGTGCCTATAATATTTGAATTTGCCTGAAGCGATTTGGGTGGTAAGGTAAAGAAAAGGTAAGGTAAGGTAAGTACCTCAAAGGTAAAGAAAACACGGACCCCATAAAGGATCACGCGTCTGTCTGTCTGTTTGTCTATCCGTCCATCGATCATCAAAATAATTTGAAAAAACACGTCATTTAAGCAAACGAAATTGTATCATATTATTCATTGAAGTCGGTTTTCTTTTTAGTTTTTAGAACGTAATTATAAACATCGTGAAAGACAGGATGCAAATTATATGAATGCAGGTGCAGGCTCTCCAACTCAGCTCGCGGACGTCGTAAAAGTGGACTTATGATCTCACCAAAGGTAGATTTATCATACTGCGATCACCAATCAATTGTCAAGCGTGATAATAGCAAAAGCCTTCATCAGGTAATGGGCATATTATTATTCATCATCATCATCATCGACCTATTGCAGCCCTCTGCTGGACGCAGGTCTCTTCTAAGATGCGCAACTTGAACTCAATCTTCGGCCATGTTCATCCACTCTCTATCCGCCACTGATCTGTTCATGCGTGTATTTTTTTTTTTATTGTACGATGTGGAAGTGCTTGGCTTTCATCTCACCTGGTTACAAGTTGAGATAAGGCCGAAGGTGGAGGCAAACTTCACCCGGAATCCTCATCAAACTGAGGAACTGGCTATCTTACCTCTAAATGTCGGAACACAATAATTTTTAAAATTGATGTTATGGCGACAGAATTAGGTAAGATGGTGGTAGCTAGCCAAGCGGACTTAAACCAAGTCCTACCACCAACCAAACCAAGCACAAAATATTGTACTCCCCATAGGGATCGAACCCGGGACCTCTGGATCTTAATCGGTCGGCTGAACCACTAGACCACAGAGGCGGTTAAAATATATTATTATATTTAACAATGCCATTTCAAACCCGCCTGCAAAACGTGGAGACTACACCAAAATACTTTATAAACATATTTAAGAATAGTCTTATAATAGCCTCACTCATGTCCAACAGTGGCGTGGGCTGATAATGATGATCATGATAATGCAACAGTGAACTTTGCACTTCACTCGTCGCTCCCACACTTGGCGAGCTGTCACCCACTTCCATGATGAATGAGGATCGATCGATTTGACTGTGGGACACTCGAGTATCTACCGTGTACTAACCACGGGGCAACTACCAGCGATTTTTTATAAGAAGCAAGTTAGTGTGGTCAAGTGGGTGTGTGCTTGTCTTTCATTCAGGAAGTGGCTTAGGAGGAGCGCTTCAAATCCGGTCGAGCTGCATTGGACTTATTAACCGACTTCAAAAAAAGGAGGAGATTCTCAATTGGTCGGAATATCTTTTTTATGTATGTTCCCCGATTACTCGAAGACGCTCAAGTAAAAAAAAAAGGTAAAAATAAAAGAAAAAGATAAAGGTAAATAATAGTAGTTTATGCAACTGTCATATAAGAACGGATATTAAAACACGAGAGTCTGTTTATCGATAATAGGTTGACTCGAGTGTTTTAATACCTAAGTTACCTATATGCAGTTTCATACACTACTTTATCTTCACTCATAGGAAAAATGAAATTAAACAAAGTAGGTAGGTTACAAGGAAGTAATTTCCAATCTATAAATTCTTGGTACATTTTGTCGTACATTTTTTTTTATTTTTCTGGCAGGAGACTTTCAGTTAACGCCAATGCCGCGTCTAGAATATCTGGCGGAGTGAAAATCTCGCCGTCACTACTCTCTTCTCCAATCATATTTTAATCACTTACAGGATTTTAGTAAACTTTTTTGGAATCCCGAATACAAAAACACGATCGGCAAAAAAAATTAATGGGAAGCGCGGGAATTTAAGCATGCGCCATTTTTTTCACAGTTCGATTTTCGACAGATTTCCATTTTTTTCATATTCAGTCTAAAACCATAGACTAGTTTAATGAAATAATAAAAAAAAAGATAGCGGTACTATAATGAGTTTTATTCTTAATTTTATGTATATGCGTTTATAAAGTGCGTCTGTATAGAACCGTCTTTGAATTCGTAATTCGAATTTTTCGATTTGAGTGAATATAAAATAAAATAAACAATCGTGTAAATTGAAAAAACATATACCTACAATCAAACAGTAGTTATATACCTAAATATTTTTATTCTGACCTTAGATCGATAAAATAAATAAAATACGAATGTATAACGATTTTGTCTTCCGATCGATAAAGTTAGAACCGTACTCGCAACGGTCGATTAAATAAATTTGATCGAATTTAGACGATTCTAAATGTCAAATGCAACTTGCAGTGCAGTCTTGGTTATTCTCGTCGAACAATGTTCACGTATCGTATAGTAAACGTCACCGGGCCGGATCCGGGCCGTGTCTGATTGCTGATCGCATTACATAGCTTGTTAGCAACCGCGGCGCACCCGGCGGTCGCGCTCGTTACGTAACTCTGTAAACGGCAATTTTCGAGCTTATTCCGACTGAAATTAGTTCTGATTAAAGTGGGTAGTCGTTCTGAAATGCGCGATAGATGGCGGTAATCATAAATTATATTAGCCACAATCTATCTTGGATTACTGAGCCTGGTACATTGGAAAACATCTGAAATGAATGTTGTTTTTTGTATTGTTGTGTTCCAAATAATGTCGCTTACAAAATATTGGGTTTTTATTATTTAAAACAGAAACAATATGGAAATTGTAGTAACTATTTACAAGGAAAGCAGTCGGGTTACTCATGGACCGTTACAAACGGTCTAACGGTAACTCAACTGTTCCAGACCAGTACCAGACAGAAGCGTGGTCAAGACATTGTTATGAATAAACAAGAAATTTCTTATCTTGTCGAGACTCGAAATTGTTGGCATAGTGCTTGTCCTTATACAGATCCCCTAAACACCTTTCGGCCCTACGGCAGTGGGACGGGCCTTTGTGCGAGTTGACACGGAACTATCTGTTAACCTTCACTGATCGTGCTCGTCTCTTAGCTGTTTCAAAATGGGAATCAGGTCTTTGGCTGCAAGCACATCCATCTTACCATCCATCATACCACTCTTATGGATCCTGTAACTTTCCGTATTGCCGTATTTCCGGTTTCGGTTGGGTGCAAGGTGCGACTGTTGATTACCTTGGTATACATGGACTTTCATGTCCAGCCGTTCTCAAACCGAATGGTCTGTTACGTGATGATGGTAAGCTGCCCGACGGTATGACTCTTGTCCCTTGGGAAATTGGGAGGCCTTTAGTGTGGCACCCTACCTGCATCGACATCCTTGCGCGGTCTCATCTGCGTGAGACATCAGTTGGTGTTGCTGGTGCGGCGGCTAATTCGGCCGAGGATAACAAAATGCGCAAACATAGTGGTTTCGACAGATCTAACCTACTTGAACCTTTTTGGGTCGAGACCTTGGGTCCTCGGGCAGCTGGTGCCATCTTGCAGGGCATTTGATTGAGGCCACAAGTGACCCAAGGGCTGGCTCTTATTTAGGCCAAGATAATTAGCTTAGCTATTCAGCGTGGCAATGCCGCCAGTGTCTTGGGCACGCTTCCGTCTGGTCAGTATCAGATCTTGACCAGTGTCTAGAACAGTTGAGCTACTTATGGACCATTTGTAACCGTCCTTAGGTAATCCGACTGTTGCCTTGTACATAGTTAGTCTTAATTGTAAATGTAAATTATTTTTAATATTTTGTGAATAAATGAAAATGGTGAAGTTAAATTCAACAGTCATTGAGTTTTTTAAGGGTCATTATAAAGGATCACGTTAAATCTACTGCCTTTTCGGAATCGTAACAAGGCACAAGGAGAAAGGCTAATATCTCGGACTAATCATGTTTTTGATGTTTATTGAATTTAGCACACGTCTACAAATATTATTTACAGCACTCCACATTTATAAGTTATAATATCTTTACAGAATGAGTGTTGAATTCAATGAAAAGTCATTTTAATAAAGTCAATAGGTAATACGAAATAGAGCAAGCTTTTAAATAATAAACTCAAATGATACTTTTTACAATTCCTTTCCACTTAGTAATGAGAAGACTTTCACAAACAGAACCTGCAGTAGATTTTTCCAATTGTGAAGTTGCCTGCGAGTGTCGAGCACACTTGAAATTGGAATCTCAAAAACTGGCAACTCATGCTAACATCTCGGTAGGTTCTATCTTAGCACATAATAATATTATATCAGAGATAAACTTATAACAAAGATTTAATTATGTCCTAGGTACTCTAAATTATACTTTTACATATCTTTTATTATACCTACAGTTATTTTTAAACAGCGCGACAATTTGCAGTTTTAGAAAGGTCTCTCTCACAAAAGATCTCTGTCAGAGAGAGAGGTAGGTGCATAACGTTTGACAGTTAAGATATATTTTCCTAAAATTTGCATTTGAATGGAATATAGCAATCTGACTCATGGCTTCATTTCGACATGATTTGGTTTAGATGTTAGTACTTCACCTGGTTGCTGTTGCTACATATCCAAGAGTCATTGTTTGCTTCGAGTGCGCCGAACAATCGCCCGAGTCACGAAGCAAATACCAGTGAGCACGTATGTTTGCTTGTTTGCTTCGCTGACAGTGTTGTTTCGGCTCCTCTGTCCTTCTGTTACATTAGACTCAATTTGTCCTATTTGTGTTGGTCTTGATCAAAATTTACGAGTGGTTTTGAGAGGAAAGCTAATAATACATTTGTAAATGACTTGCGCATTTCACCCTGTTTCATATACTTGATGGTGCTTGGTGGTAAAATAGTACAAACCCCTTCCACTCACAAGTATCGTACAAAATCTTGAGAAATGTCTAAAAGGATAGTCATGTAAAACTAGGAACTCCTTCTATCTCGTCAAAGATAAACCAAACGTAAGTGATTTTTGATAGTGCGTGCGTGTGCGATTATAATCTAACGAAAAAATATGCTATAGATCATATAAATATGGTTTTAATTTTGTGTTTAAGTAGACAACATACTTACACCTTCAAGCATAAAGAGTATGACTAAAAGTCCAAATTTTGGAGCAACCTCATTTTTTTTTTCATTGTACGACGGGGAGGCGCTTGGCCTTCATCTCACCTAGTTACAAGTTGAGATAGGGCCGAAGGTGGAGGCGCACTTCACCCGGAATCCTCAACCAACTGAGGAACTGGCTATCTTACCTCTAAATTCCTTAACAAAACAATTTTAGAATTGTTATTATGGCGACAGAATTAGGTACGATGGTGGTAGCTAGCCAGGCGGACCCAAACAAAGTCCTACCACCAACCAAACCAAGCACAATATATTGTACTCCCCATGGGGATCGAACCCGGGACCTCTGGATCTGAGATCGGTGGGTTGAACCACATAGACCGACACAGAGGCATTTTTCACAACAGAATCAAGTCAAGGTATATTCGATTGAATATACCAAGTCCCAATAGAAAACATCCAACAAATAAGCTCGCATTCATAAGTTTTCATGATGCTGTCGCCGATCGACATCAAATGCCTCAATTCTATCTTTCAGTATCAATCAGGCGTGAACCGGGTACCGAGTAGATTGATCCAGAGCCGGCTGCCAGTAATGCATCCGGACGTTCCGAATTCAATTTTGATTTTACACGTGTGCTCCGGGTATTCTGCTTTACTTTCCGATAATTGTGTCAATGTAAGTCTCCCGTTCTTTCGGGTGCGAAGCTTTATCACATTTTTGGGATCTAAAAGGAATGTTTTGTGTATGATGACTTGATTATCGCTGTGGTGTGGTAGGATTTACTGTGTTAAGTAGAAAATATAGCTTACATACAGTTATTAACTTACTGTGCTACCTATTTTAAAAACTGGGTATTTACACATAACACAGCAACAGCCTTTTAATATCCACTGGTACACTGTCGGACAGAGCCTCCAAAACTGGAGAGCCTTGCCACTATGCTATGAAATTACGCTTGGCAAGTGGGTTGGTGATAGCAGTAAGCGTGTTAGATCATATTAACAGGCCATTATTGTCCACCGCTACACAGAGCCTCCTCCAAAGCTGGGGGGGGGATTCTTAAGCAGCGATCGCCATGGCAAATGTTTTTTTATTCAATTTTAAAAGATCTTTATTAATTATAATAAGTAAGGTGATACAATCTTCTGTGTAAATTTATCCTAAAAGGTATCTAAATTAAAAAAAACTTTTGTTAATCATCAGGGCTACCACACGCAAAAACAGAATTTTCTAGGGTTCCTCTAAACAACAATTTTCCTTAATTCAATCGAACCGTTTCACTTTATTACACCTTTCGGCGCGAAAAACAAACACGGATTGCACGTGACCCATATACCTAGACAACAGCGAAAACCACTCTTATGACCACGCCGTAAAGTTCACCTGCAATGTAGCGAAAAGTCAACCAACGACACAATGTCAAGCCAAAGTGAACTTTAAACAGACAGGATAAGGGTTTGTGAAGCGTTTACATGTGTTGGTGGTTGTAAATTAGGGTCAGGAGTTCTCATGTCGTAAAGAATGATCAAATCGTGATTACTGTCAGAGTGTCAGCCCTAAACACTTTCGTAATATTCGCCCTACTGACTGTGACCCTTTTCTGACCTTTGTCTTTTAGATTTTATTGTTGAATATTATGTGATGACATTTAACTGATAGTAAAGACGTTGGTAAAGGGTTAGGCTCCTCATGGAAATAATTTATTGAAAAGAGGCATTAGATATAAGCTCCTTTTACTAATAAAGGAAAAGAAGCATTTAAGCTTATCAAAGTAAAGTTATCTGCAATAACTGAGAACAGAAATAATCAAAGAATTTGTCGTGATGGTCGCGTGAAGAATAAACCGCTCCAAAACAGCACGCTGTTGTCTGTTGTTGTAAAAGGAGACTAAGGGATAGATAGTGTAAACAAAAATTTTCTACACCTATCATTTTTTAAATTTTAATATTATATAAAGTACATTTTTGATGCTAATAGCAAGTAATTACTGAGCACTTGGTCCACCTACACTCACTGGAATAATAATATTTCCTCTCCACTTACCTGAAGAACACTACTAGCTGTCACCATGGATCTATACACTAAACTCACTGCCAACATGGATGAATTGGCTGGAACATTTGAAACTCGGATGCTCCAAGTAGAGGAAGATTTAAAGAAGCTCTCCAACTCCCCCTCTGCCCAAGACAAGCTGCCCCGAAGCAATGTGGAGACTCTTACTCGTGAGTTTTATGACTTCAGAGCACTTATCTGGAAAACTTTGGCTACAATGCGGTCACAATTTGAACTGCTCAGTCAAGGCCTTGACCGCCAGGAAACTGCATCCCGTCGTAAGATTCTTCTGTTTCACGGGATACCAGAAGCAAATGAAGTTGCTGTGATTGATACCACTATCAAAATGTTAGCCGAACAATTTAAGTTGACTGATGTCTTGCCAGAACATTTTTATTCGTGTCATCGCCTCGGCTCTAATTCAAGTAAGCCTAGGCCTATTATGGTAAGATTTGCCGACTACAAACTGCGGACGCAGATTTGGAATGCTAAAACTGCACTAAAAGGTACCAACTACACAGTGTCCGAGTTTCTAACAAAGGTGAGGCATGATGTTTTTATGGCCGCACGTAAACACTTCGGCATTCGGCGTTGTTGGACGTCTGAGGGCAAAATCGTCATACTGCTGCCAAACAACATTCGCCGTAGGATTGAGTCCCAGTCGGAGCTGAAGCCACTGTTAGTAGAATTCCCGGCGCCGGAGGCGGTGACGTCGTTGGCGGCAGGGTCATCCCATTCCCACCCAGGTAAACGCCCGGCGTCAGTGCAGCATCAAAATAAAACGAAGGCCTCATCATCGGAAGCAGTATCAAAACCAGAAAAGGCTGAACCAAGATCAAGACGCGCTAAGTAATCTTACTTCGTCCTCAACCATTGACCTAATCGTAGTCGTAGGCGCATTCAGTTCATCACCCACTTCTCTTTTCTGCAATGTGACTGCAATTCTGTTTTTGTAGTTATATATTTTTTTTTGTTGTAATTGGAGGCAGTCTATAATAATCATGGTCTTTCTTTTGTTTTGAATATTTAGTTAAGGTTGCATTTTGTAAATAGATAAAGTAAAGATACGCCACTAGTTGTCACTAGACATTGACAAATAAATACTTATAGTTTGACATTGATTCGACTGGTGACGGTCACCTCCGGAATTGGTCCTGGATGCAGGCCTTTTGGCTTTTGATTATTTTGATGTGTTGCAATCTTTGATCTTTTTATTATATTTTTTTTTTTAACAGATTGTTTCCGTGTTTAGAATTATTTTAGCTGAATTTATCTTAAATTTAATTGTGTTGCTAACTTAAGTCGGTGTAGGGTTTCCTTTATCTTGTTGTGTATTATACTTATCTAGGTAGTTGTGTTTATTCCTTTCTGCAGCAGAATCGGTGAGTGTAGTGGATGTTGTAATTTGTACTTACATCGTAAAATCATATTTTCAGTTTTTTTTTTTTTTTTATTATTATTTTATTTTGCTTAAATACATTAGTATAATTATTATATTTGTAAGTATTTTTTTTTATATATATAATATTATATAATGGATCTACCGGATTTTGATGATAGCTTTTTCTCGTGTTCTTCTTTTTGCTCTTCCGACGACTATAAATACCACAGCGCAAGTGATGATGATGTTTTGACAGATGATGCACCGCACTTACGGGTTTTACTAGAACGTACATTTGATAGATACAAGAAAAATCTTAATATCATTCATTTGAATGCGCAAAGCATTCCCTCCCATTTTCCAGATATGCTCTCATCTTTTGATTATAAAATTGTTGATGCAGTTCTTATATCAGAGTCTTTTCTTAAGCCATCATTGCCGTCTACTCAATATCCTTTACCTGGTTTTATTCTTATTAGGAATGACAGAATCGGTAAGGCGTGTGGTGGTGTTGCGATTTACCTTCGTGCGGATATTCCTTACAAAATTGTAGACAAATCTCCCAATGAATATTGTAAGTTTGCAGAACATATATTTATTGAAATACTTTTAAACCACACCAAAATTCTATTAGGTGTTTACTATCCCCCTTCTAGTAGTATCGATTATTTTTCCTCTCTAGAGCTAAAACTTGAAGCATTTTCTTCTCTTTGTGACCACACTATTCTGCTTGGCGATTTTAACACCTGCCTTCTTAAAAAAGATATTCGTGCAAATAAACTTCTTTCTCTTCTTTGCTCTGTCAACATGCATGTTTTGCCGTTGTCTGCTACTCATCATGCCCCTCATTGCCCTCCCTCTCTTTTAGATCTCATTTTAGTTTCTGACATCGACCGCGTGGCCACCTTTGGTCAATTAACTGCTACTTTCTCTCATCATGACCTTATCTTTATATCCTACAAAGTTCGATCACCTAAGCGTAAACTGAAGTATCTGCTTCTTCGCAGCTTCAAAGATATAAACCTTGAGTGTCTTAAGGCTGATGCTGCAACTATTGACTGGTCGCCTGTAATAGATGGAGCCAGTGTGGATGATAAAGTGGCTTCATTTAACTTAATCCTTTCTAACTTATTTGATATTCATGCTCCTATCAGGAAAGTTAAGATTAAGCACCCCCCCGCTCCTTGGCTGACCCAGTCAATAAAAACGATGATGGCTAAGCGTGATCGAGCGAAACGCTTTTATAAGAAACATCCTTCTGATGAAAACTTTAATAACTTTAAAAAACTTCGCAATCGTTGCAGCAAGATGTGTAGAGATGCTAAAAAGTATCACATTCATAACTCTATTCAAAACTCTAGTCCTGCACAGATGTGGAAATTCCTTAAATCCCTCGGGATTGGAGGTGGATCTGGTGACTCTCATATTTCTTTTGACCTTGACATTATTAATCAACACTTCTCTAAATCTCCCATTTGTCTGAAGAATAGTGTTAAGTCTTCAACTATTAGTGCACTTTCTCATCAACTATTGCCTTCATGCCCCAAATTTAATTTCGAAGTGATTGCTGAGGAGGATATAAACAAAATCCTAAGTTCCATTTCTACAAAAGCTGTTGGCTCTGATGGTGTTAACATTCAGATGCTGCAACTTATTTCTTTTGAACTATGTCCTGCAATAGCACACATTATAAACCATTCCTTAATCACATGCTGTTTTCCTACTGCGTGGAAATCGGCATATATAATTCCTCTTCCTAAAGTTTCTAATCCAACTGAAGTCTCTCAATTCAGACCTATCTCCATTCTTCCCGTCCTCTCTAAAATCCTTGAAAACGTGGTTCATAAGCAACTATCCTTATTCCTTAATCGTAACTGTCTTTTGAGTCCATTTCAGTCGGGTTTTCGCCCGGGCCACAGCACGGTCAGTGCTCTTACAAAAATCACTGATGATATACGTTGGGCCATTGACCAGAAACAGCTTACAATTTTAGTCCTTTTAGATTTCAGCAGTGCATTCAACTCGGTGGACCATGATATTCTTTTAGCCATCCTTTCCTCTCTCAATATATCATCCTCAGTGATAACTTGGTTTAAGTCTTACCTCTCGGGACGCCTGCAGCGAGTTCGCGTTGACGAGACTTTCTCGGATTGGTGTAACATATCTGCAGGTGTACCTCAGGGGGGTGTCCTTTCTCCTCTTCTATTTTCAGTTTTTATCAACTCAATCACTAAAACTATTTCTTCTAGCTACCATCTTTATGCTGACGACTTGCAAATTTACTGCCATATCAATGCTAATCGAATCTTTGAAGGTATTAACCAAATTAACTCTGAACTTAGCAACATAGACGTCTGGGCGAAAGCCTACGGTCTCTTGGTTAATCCCTTGAAGTCTCAAGCTTTGATCATTGGTAGTCCCTACATGCTAAGCTCCATTGTCGATATTTCTCTCCCACCGGTACTTCTTGCCGATAATCCTATCCCATTTTTAGTGAAAGCCAAAAATCTGGGTATCATCTTTGATAACAGACTGTCTTGGGCTTCTCACATTAATGAAATTAGCAAAAAAGTGTTTTTCACCTTCCATTCTCTCAAGCGCCTTCAGCGGTTTTTACCTTTTAAAACCAAAGTCCTTCTTGCTCAATCACTTATTCTTCCTCTCCTGGACTATGCAGATGTATGTTTTTTAGATGCCACGGAGGAACTCTGGAACAAACTTGAGAGACTGCAAAACTTGGGCATTCGTTTTATTTTTGGTTTGCGCAAGTTTGACCATGTCTCAGAGTTCAGATCTCAGCTTAAATGGCTTCCCATTCGCCGTCGACGCGACCTCCATATTCTTTCTTTTCTTTATTTTATCCTTTACAACCCAATTTCTCCAGCATACCTCCGTGAGCGATTTAAATTTCTTATTCCTCGCGGTGTGCCATGCAGGTCGATAGTCTCTCTCCGTCTTGCAACTCCTTCTCACTCTTCCACGTGTTACAGTGACTCGTTCACTGTACAAGCTGTCAGGCTGTGGAATTCTATTCCACATATGATCCGTGCATCTAAATCATTAAATATTTTTAAGATTAAAGTAAAAGAGTATTATCTGTCTTTGTAGATTGTTATCCATAGCTTAATATAATTTATGTATTCATCTTTATATGTATATATTTATCATTATTGTATTTATTTATATGTGTATGTATAAAACATGTAAAGATATATTTTTATGTATTTAGTAGGTATTAAATATATTTGTGTAGGTATACTTTTGATATCTGTATGTATATTTAATTTGTCTATTAACATTGTATTTTAATTCAAGTACACTTTTCTACCTTTTCAGTGTAGCAACTCTCACTCTCTCAAAGGTTTGCTGGTAGAAAACTCTTTAAGGGTTAAGCTCGCCTCTGTACATATGTTTTCTTATGACATGTTATTATCTTATTTATGTGTACAATAAAGAATTACAAGAATTACAAGAATTACAAGGGATCTCGCCAGAAGAAGGTCACAACTTGCTTCTGTGTTTATAGAAACAGCTTGACTGCCATCACCAATCTACTGGCCAAGCGCGGTGATTATGGCCAAATCATCCAGTTATTTTGGAAAAGACCTAGTCCAACAGACATTAATAAGCTGTTTCATGATGATGATCATCATCTATGAATAAGTAAGCGCTATTGTATCTCTATACGGTTCCCACAGCTTTCCGGCTTCCTCTCACGCCGCTAGACCATATTAGTAATTTTACTTTTTAATATTAATTGAGTACCTTGTGAAAGGGCTAGCCTGGAGAAGTCCTACTACCATACCTATTTGACCGCTGCAGCAGACAGGTTTGAAGGATATGTTTGCCGGTGAAATTACGGGCACACGGGGCTTCACGCCTAAGCCTCAAGTTGATGGGTGGAATGCAGTGCAGCGTAGGTCATGTCGTGTGGACATGAACTTTGCAGTAAGGCTTTGTTCTATAACAAACAATGCCTAAGCAAGAGCTGTATTTAACATGTGGGGTTGCTGGTTCCATCTCCATGTTGCTTAAAAACACATTGTAGGGGTGCACAAAGAAGGATATCGGAATGTTCTCGCAAGATCACGGGAACGAAGTAACGGCGTAGCGTTGTCATCATTAAAGGTGCCGACTAAACCTTACACCAATAGAACCCTACAAATAATTACTTTGAATTATACTTTGAGGCATTTACAGAGAAAATGTAAATAAAGCAAACAGGATCCGATGTCGCGTAGATACAGACAGGCAGACCACTCGCTAATTAGTTCCGAGATGCGACACCCTGCCTCGAGGTTTATTTTGTGACTTCTTAGAAATGTACAGCTACGAATAACGGTTCTCAACTATAATATGCGATATTTTGAATAGCAATAATCCGGAAAATGGTAATGATATTTTTGAAAAAATACCTTCGCCATTATGTTAACATTTGGATGTTTTTTCGTATATTGAAATAATGTGTGAACTGAAAGAAAAACATGCGGGGCAGTCTTTGGGGACTGCCGATAGAACTGAAAACGTAGTAGCTTCTGAATTGTATCGTCGAGCTATCTATTTATTATCTTTGAATTATTTTTGGTTTGTAAAGAAGTGTTAAGGACCAATTAAAACTTTAATCCTTGATCATATACACCTCTTTATCAACCAAAAATAATTCACAACAATTCACAAGAGCGTGCGGTGACGGTGACGCGAGTTTCTTACTATTTGTTTTTCAAAGTCAAAGTCAAAATGTATTTATTCATTAAGATTTTTCAAAGTCAAATCTACCGCCTGTTTGGAATCGCGACCAGCACACAAGGAGAAAGGCAAGAAACTCGGGCTAGTTAATTTTCCATTCAACATTTCGATATAATACAGTTTTAAATATCATTCAAAGCAGGTACATCATCAACCTAAATATTTAAAACTATCTTAAAAAAATATCATTATCTGTCTACCTAATGGGCAGTTTGTTAACATCGAGAAAAGTTCAAAAAGTACATATATAATACCTACATATAGCTCATGGAAATGACGATGACGAGAGTTCCATTAATTTTGTTCACACAAAAAGTGCTCAATGCGGCTGAAGATGTTTTCACAAAAAAAAAATTCATCTATCTCAAAACAGTGTCCATATAAAAACAATCACCTGTTTCAGGCGCTTAACAGGCCGTTTTCCCGTACATCTGAAATACCTCCGCACTCTGTTAAAGGGCCATCAAAGTAATCCTCCCTGCCGGTGGCAATACCCGGCCCGCCATTTTACCCGGCTCGGGTGTCGGTGCGTGACGATTACATACCTGCTCGATGTCTTATTCATTATTGATGGAGAAGGGTTCGATTGAATGTGTTGTCGCTTGTGTTTATTGGCAAAAGTAATATCGAAATAAAGCAGGTCTGTGAAAAGTTAATGAGAGTATCAAAATATTTATGTCACTGAAACAGATGTAATTAGTTAGGCTTAACAATCTTGGAAAAGAGTGTACCACTGTATACGGCTATTCGGCGTACGCGACGAATGTCTAAAATATAGGATTAAATATCTAAAACAGTTTTAAATTGAAGGACAAACGAAAGTCTGAAAATTGTTCACGCTTGCCCTTGTTTTTCGCAGTTTATCGTCAAAACCACTTACGCAACACGAGGCACACTAGAGAACTTTTATAAAACCAACAATATCGCGAGAAAAACCGCTGCCTCTTGTTCGAAAACACTGAAAAATGTACAAACACTTCACTTAAAGTTGTTCTTCTCGTGAGCATGTAGCTCGGAAGCCAGTGGGACATTTCTCAAATACAACGCTGACCAGAAAATTATGTCGATGAGTAATACAATTTCGATAAGATTAAGGGAATATTAGATATCAAATATATTAATAATTTATTTATTTATTCAATAAAAAGTACAATTAAACTAACTATGTACAAAGGAATCAGTCAGATTACTAAGGACCGTTACAAACGGCCTATAGGTAACTCAACTGTTTATTTTCTTACCAAATATATTAATTTTATTAATTCAAACTATTCTAATGCATTGGTTTGAATTAATAAAATTAATATGTTAGTTAAATGGAGGAACAGTTTAAATTCCTTCCCTTTCTCTTCGCATTATAATTATGAAGTCCTTCTGAATCCTCATTCAATAAAAACGCCTAAAACGGTATTCAGCCATATCATAAAAAATACTTTACTGGCTCTTAAGCGTTTATGAAAATTTTACCGGTTGTGGTTACAGGTGGCCGGTAAATTCGGGTAGAACCGGATAAAACGGGTATTACCCGGGTCACCGACGCATATTTCCCGAGTTTACGCTTGGATTGTAGATGGTTTGCATAAATAATAAGTGAGAATTTATTTTGCGATTTGGTTTTGTTTGTTTCTGTTTGGTTGGTATCTATAGATCATCATTTGCATAGTTATCACGTACAAGACAATTTAACTCAACGCCACCTAGCCCCAAACTAAAAAAAGCTTGTTATTTGAGATATAAATTAAAGAGAATATGCTAGATTTACTTGTTTTTTTTAAGTAATCTATAAAATAAATAAATAAGAATGTTAAACAGTAGCCTATGTCCGTCCTCGTTGCATACACAATATCCATACCAAATTTAATTAAGATTCGTTCAGCCACATAGCCGTGAAAATGTATCAAACAGACAGTCCGAAATGCTTTCGCAAATATTTAATATAACTGTTGATACCGCAGTCTTATTAACCATGAACTGTCCCTACAGGGTCGGGGGTCTACTTGAAGCCTCTTCGGAAATAGCTACTTCCTCGAAGTTTATGGGATGCCATAATAAAAGCAAGTCAGTAAATTTACCGCCCGAGTGCTCGGGAGAATCAGGCTGGGATCTTTATGATGTTCCGGACAAACGTTGGGAACTTACCCATTCGCATTATATGTTAATATAAAGTCGTCGTGTTGACTGACTAACAATCAACGCACAGACCAGCCCAGAGGTCATAAAGGCAACATTTTTAGATTAGCTTTCTTTTGTTGTGTAGAGGTGCACTTTGAAAATATTTTGGAACATTCTCACGGGATAATGGGAACAAATCCCCGGGCATTTTGCAAGTCTTATTGTAAATTATTAGACTTATTGAGACGCATTCGTGACTAACGCTAATCCATAACTAAGGACCCAATGAAGATGGACTCTTTTCATCCTACGAGGAAAGATATATTTCATGATCAAAATAAATATATATGTGAAAGCGCAATTTTTTGTGTGATAAAGTTTTTTTCTGTAATTGGTATTGTATTGAATTATTTTTATTTATTTGATTATCTGTTGGCACTGTATGGACCGACGATATTGTGGCGGTAGCGGGTAGTCAATAGATGGTGGCGGCTCAGTATTATTAGTACCTAATATTATACAAGGTTGACTCCAAGTGAGACCTGCCAATAAAACTGGTAAGGAGCGCGATCAGTAACGCCCGGCGATTTGTCAGTATCATGGAGTGATGTTGGGAGCCGGTAAAAATAACGGTGAGGAAAATACATCTTTTCTTATTTGATTCATACCTATATAATATAAATATATAAATGTCTATTATATTAGGTCCTTACATATGAAATTGGCGTTTTGTCGTATTGGCCACTTTGATCTTAAATATCTCCTCTTTGGTTAGGAATTCCAAATTCAAATTTAAACAGCTATTTACTCATGCCTTTGTGTTTCGAAAACCGTAATTCATTTGTTTTTTTCTCTTTTGTTTTTTTTTCTGCGTCACTTTCTACATTACTCAACCGGCACAATAATGAAGGAATTTTAAATCGGATCATTACATGTGATGAAAAGTGGATCCTGTAGGATAATCGTAATCGCTCATCGCAATGGCTGAACCCTGGTGAACCAGCAAAATCTTGCCCCAAGCGAAAATTGACTCAAAAAAAGTTACTTGTAAGCGTTTGGTGGACTAGTGCCGGTGTCGTACACTATAGCTTTCTTAAATCTGGTCAGACGATTACGGCTGATGTCTATTGTCAGCAACTGCAAACCATGATGGAAAAGCTCGCTGTTAAACAATCGAGACTTTTCAATCGCTCTACGCCACTGCTGCTTCAAGACAACGCTAGACCACACACGGCCCAACAGACGACTACCAAATTAGAGGAGCTTCAATTGGAATGTCTAAGACATCCACCGTACTCTCCGGACCTTGCTCCAACAGATTACCATTTTTTTCGAAATTTGGATAACTTCTTGCAAGGAATAAAATTCAATTCCGATGAGGCAGTCCAAACCGCTTTCAAAGATTTCATTGATTCCCGTCCGAATGGTTTTTTTAGTAAAGGGATCAATGAACTACCTATAAGATGGCAAAAGTGTATAGATAGCAATGGTACATACTTTGATTAATAAAATATATTTTAATATGAAAAAATTGCCTTTATGTTCCTCCCATACAAAACGCCAATTTCATATGTAAGGACCTAATATTACTGGGCTCCGAGTGCCATTTTGTTTGCTGACGTAATTCTAGATTTTGAGTCTAAATTAGACACCTTAGGTATCTAGGAAATATTTAGCTTTATTGCAGTTATTAAAGAAATACATGGGCGAAATTCATGCTATGAAGCATTTTCTCCCAGGTGACTCTTTTGTAGTACGGCATTTTGTGTAAATGTGTATTGCGAAGTCCAATCACTTGTTGTTGCTAATACTCTCTTGACTTGTATACTCCCCTCCACTCACGTATACCTGCTGAAGTAAATTGGTGCCTACTACTAAATGAGCTTACTCGACATGCTTGGGGTTGTAAATTGTAAGCACAAATCAATACGTCGAGGACAAGAGGGATGGGTGGCCTCAGTTGTTAGAAACGCTGCCTTCTACGCTGTAGCTTGATTGTTCGATAACCACCATCTTACCTAATTCTGTTGCCATAAAAACAATTCAAAAAATTGTTGTGATCCGGCATGTAGAGGTAAGACAGCCAGTTCCTCAGTTTGCTGAGGATTCCGGGTGAAGTGCGCCTCTACGTTCAGATGAAGACCAAGCGCTTACCCGTCGTACAATAAAAAATAAAAAAAAAACACCTGGAACAAAGTGTTTGTTCTCATCTATGTTTGTTCTGTGTTACATGTTGTACCTATGATAAGTATGTATTTACAGAATAGTAGGTATATAAGTAGGTACTCATATTTTTCTATAACCTATTTCCTTCTATTTCTTAATTTAACACAAAAAAAAAAAAACTCACTCAGAGACTTTCCGCCAGGCCATTTAACGCAAGAATGCAGCCAGTGCTCTTAGCTCCTTACCGGAGGATTTTTGTATTTTAAGTCTAGTTTTTAGTTTTACTTTTTCTACTTACTACATCGTTATAATATAGCTTTAATTTCCAAAGTAAAGCAGAAACGGGTTAATCTCCAGGATGTACAGGCAGTGGGCTCAAAGGAAACGTCGGTCTGCCGGAAATACACCTAATTTCCTGTATCTACACGAATTCGACGGCAATTTATCCGAAAAAAGCTTTTATTTCGGTAAACAATATTTCTGTTTGCTTTCGTAATTTAGCTAGAATATCTTATAACAAAGCGTTACTTTCTATATTATTTTAGCTCGCAGAACCGATAATAGCTGTCGAGTAAGGTTCTTGAATGGCACAGACAGTTAAATTTGTCCATGGAATAGCGACTTTTATGTGATTCAATTAGAATGACGTTTTAAATGGTTAAAAGGACGGCGCGAGAGTTTTTTTAAAATTTTATTTATTGTACGACGGGCGGTTTTTGATCTTCCATCTCACCTAAGTTGTTGCGTATGTGTGTTGGTGTTGGGGCGACGCGACGGTAAACCGGCTTACTAATAACGGCCTTTACTTTCCAGTTTAGCAACTCAACTTTACTCTAGTTTCAAACTAAGATATAGTAATAATAAAGGTGACATTGCTGTGCGCTCAACCACGGCGTTTATGACCACCAGATGATAGAAATACGCGCGAATTTCTACGTTTTATTTTTTTACGGTAAAACAAATATTAATTTTGAAAATCTAAAACACAGAGCGTCTGCTGTATACTGTGTTTATTTTATTTACTGTAGAAAGTGTCAAGGCCTTATTGAGCGTATTTAATGAATGGTGAACATTTTTAATACAAATTAGAGCCAATTTTTTTTTTTTCGAGATTTTTTTATGTAATCGTGTTTTTGCAACACTAGCGTTCTAGCGGCAATTCTCAACCATAACATTTATTAATTTCAAAGTAAATGCAACAGTATTGTGGAAGATATGATTGCTGAAGCTAAACCATTTCAGGTATCGACTCTTAAGTTGGATGTGCCAACTTAAGAGTCGCACTGCCATCGTAGTCCATCTGCCGGCACCCATTGCGAGACAGCCTTCGCCCATATGTCAGCAGCAATAAATGTAATGAATGCAGAAATGTTAGTAGATAGATATCTAGGTACTAACATTTCTGTGATAAATTGGGTTGTGATGTTTGTTCTGTGTTAAGTGTTGTATTGTACGTATGATGTATGATAAGTATATTTTTTTCCCAAAATAAAAAAAAAAATATTGCGGGGCTTTTGATTGAGGCGACACGTGACCCAAGGGCTGGCTCTTATTTAGGCCAGCGAATTAGCATAGCTATTCAGCGTGGCAATGCAGCCAGTGTCTTGGGCACGCTTCCGTCTGGTACTGGTCTGGAACAGTTGAGTTACCCATAGGCCGTTTGTAACGGTCCTTAGGTAATCTGACTGATTCCTTTGTACTTAGTTACTTTAATTTATTGAATAAATCCGTAATCTGGATCACAAATTATATCTTTGCTTAGTTTGGGGCTAAATGGCGCAACGTGAAATTAATGTGGTATATTTAGAATAATGTTTGCCCAAACTCAATTTTCGGCACATTACGTACACATGTATGGAAATTTCAAAATATTGTCCTCCAAGCAAAACATACCGCAAAGTAAAAATAAATAAATGAACAAATTGCGATAGCAGGCATCTCGCTACTAAATCATAGGTAGGTATGTATATGTATAGAGTAAAATGATGTAAATACAATTTCCTACGCGGAATTCACTACCTCTCATATAATTATTGTGCATTGGAAAAACTTAAAACCCCGCCTGCAACCTGCAACATACTGGAAGGTTTAAAATGAACACGTATCCAAACCAAACCATATCGCATTACAGCCTATAAATTATTAAACAAACGATACCTAATAAAGTCTAAAATTCAATAACGCTGTTCATTTCACACTGAAATTCACAATGTTGTTAATTCAATTATGAGTATATCATATAGCCCTTATAACAACGGGTTAAAGTTTGAAATAGCGTGATGATCAATTGAAAGCACAGTTTAGAATATGGTGCGCAAAGAGTATAGTATTTTATCTCGAAGTTTACGGTCCGATATAGCGTTTCATAAAAAGAAGAAATGAAAACAATATTATTGAGTGCGGCTTCAAGCTATGAGCGAGAAGCGGTTCACGTATACATCGAGCAAACTTCATAATAGATGTAGTTAATAGCGTATTCGTTTTATTAGTCTATTATCGTAAACTTCAGATTAGTTTAATATTCATTTTAGTTTATTGTCACGCGAAGATAAAGCTATTGACCCTTTTTAAATAATATTTCGCGCACTTAAGTTGTGTAATTTAATATTGTTTAAGTTTATAGGGAAGCGAAATGCAAAGAGCAATTTTTCTCCTATTTTATACATATATTTTTATGGTCGAATTTAAACCACTGATTGGCATCTAGTATATATTACTACGTCTCATATTGTGTCACTTTCACACAAAATAAGATACAATAATTAAAAAAGCCAGGCGGACTTGAACAGGAGGGATTAAACCAAAGATATCGTGCGCACACTCGCCAAAGTGGTATTTATGAACATATACAGCCTGACAACCCACCGTCTGTGTTATAAGTTCTGAAAATTGGCCAGAATAAGCTAATAGTGGAAAAAAAATGAGAAGGCTGCGTCCAGCAGTGGACGTAATGGCTTATAGTCACGTGTGTTGTTAATATTGATTAGAATAACTAAAATATTTCAATATAATCAGATATTTCAAAAGATCAGTTTCCTTTTAAAGTTTTACATTGTTACTGCATAATATAATAATATTATCGGCTACAATGCTAAATCTTTGAAATCCAATCGAAAGGTATAGCTCCATATGCTAGTGGTTTCGCGCAATACGATGTAGTGATCAAAGCACGAATTAAATATAATTGTACAAGCAACGTACAGCATTTCTTTATTGCACAATATAGTGGTATCTGCATAGTTTGAATTGCCCTAGATTTATAGATTATTTGATGTTAGCTATAAGTAATAATTGGAAGCAGAATATTTACATTAGGTACTCAACGGGTTCGGTCGTATTATTCTCTTCAGAGTTTACACCCCCTAACCCTTAGCTAGCTAGCTATCTATCTTACAGCTACCCCAGCTTAGCGTATTGTTTGGTCAAAAAACATATGAATAGGCATGATAACCATCAATAATCGCTGTCGCTTATAACATGCACCAATCTCATATTATTGTTTTGTCTCAAATTGTGTGAAACTGAGAATAAAATTAAAAATAAAACTTGTATGGAGCGGCACGGCTGCGCTCGCTTTGGAAACTTTATGCAAAGGCTGCTTAGTTTACGAATTATATTTTCTTCTTGTTTCTTTTACTGCGTGGGAGAAAACTGTACAAGTTTCCCTTATATTGAAGAAACAAGTGAAACGCTTCGGACTTCGTTCCCGTCATCCTGTGGGAAAGGATCTCTGATTTAGAATGTGCTTTGATTTTCAGTCAGTCAGCTACACATCAATTTTATCTAAGACTTTAGATATAGGCGCTTATTTTTCGGGAAGGTAAGTGATTGACTTTGACTGCCAGCAGTGGGAAGCAGCTGTATGAAGTAATGACAAAAATGACAAAATTTCAAGTATAAACACATGATTTATACATTTAGCCTACATGCTTTAGGGTAAATAGTTACCCATTATATTCAATTAATTATGAGGGTTTTTTGATTTCATCTTTAAAACCAATTTTGAAAAATAATATCCGAATGTGTTAAATACACAAATAATAAAAATAAAATAATATGTATATACCACGAAAGCAGTCGGGTTACATGAGAACCATTATAATCGGTCTGTAGGTAACTCAACTGTTTCAGACCAGTACCATACAGAAGCATGTCCATCCGTGTCGTGATAAGAGCCAGCCCTTGGATCACTCACGTGTCGCCTCAATCAAAAATTAAATCCAAAGGTATCTTCGGCATTAAATCGTCAAATCAATTTAGTGATTCGTATATCTGAGATTAGATGCATTTTTAATGCAGGACATAACTCTTCGAATTTTATTCATATTGACATCACAATATTATTCATTTGTTATACCCTCCCAATGTTTGTGTTCTGTAACTTGTTTTATGTAAATTTTGTAGTTTCTATGATCCTGTGTTGATTGAAAATAAATGATTTGAATTTTTGTATGCTTTTGTATGTGTTCTAGGCGGAATGAAAATGAAGTGAAAATACTTTATTGTTAAATACAATCGACGGTCTTACCGCTTTGAAGCGATTTCTTCCAGATAACGTTTGAATGCTCAGGATTATATGGCAAAAGAAGTAGTGTGTTTTCTAATTTTTTCCAGTGATCTATCTTATACTGTAAAAAACATTTAAGATTTTTGCAAAGTTTATCTCTTCAAAACTAGTTTCTCAGTAGGATTGTAGCTCTACACACACGCATAACCCTCACGCATACCATCAAACAAAGGATTGTAACTTGGTACATTATTCATGTAGGTAAAATGTTTATTATCAACAAGCATAAGTGTCTTCACAATGTCGCCCAATGAAGATATCAACAGTTACAACATAAAATTGTGCACTTACTACTTATTGGTCCAGTATGGAAATAACTTTTATTGCGAATATATAATATAATATAAGTATCCATAAAATACAAAGTAACTGGACACTGACACGTAAATGCTGCTAACAATTATATTGGAAAGGTTTTTTTAAGTGAAACTCGTGGGCTTATGTTATTACGACCTCATTACACCGAAATTCATTTTAGTGCACTTGTTAGGTACGAGTGGGTTCGATTCCCACATGAGACATTTATGTTGAATTTTGACATTTTATTTTCCTTTTGTGTGTTATGATGTTGTTACTGATAGGAATTACATTGTTGATGTTATTTAAAAAAATATGTATGTAAGTAGTCCATCGTTAATTTAGTTCCCATTTCACAGCTTAGCGTAGTTTGGGGCTTTGTGGCGTTATCTGAAATAAAAGCCCTGTAATCTTCATATTACAACAAGGTCATAGAGACTTCACATATTCAGGGTCTTTTTCCTAAGAACGTCAGGTAAGGGGTTTCTGATGAAATGATGAGTTCACAGGAATCCCCTGGGGGATCAGGCTGGGTGATTCTGGTGGCCAACATGCCTTTTGTAGTGTAGGGTTGCACTGAGAAAAGATTTTCAGAAACTTACACGTTTTGCCATTTTTTTGTGGTAAGTACCCCATATGCCCTACACAGTAAGTATAAGCTTTATGCTTCATGTTTCCTGTCTTTTGGTTTATAGTGCAGTGTATTTTAGGCGTCGTAGTTAAAATACAAGTGCCATAGCCCTTGTGCTGAGATATTCCCTCAAGTGGGGTACCTGTGACATCCTGCTTTATCTGTAGCATGCGAAACCACTCGACTCGACGACTCCTGCGCCGAAATATATCACTGCTATCGGCGTCGTAAAAAATAATCACTAATGCTATGGCCTCCGATGTTCTGGGAACTTTCAAGTGCCGTTTTTTGTGGAATAGTTGTGGTTTCATGAGTAAGTCACGACGACGTTTCCAAGGACATTACTTGGAAATTTAATTATAAGGTCTACTTGACTAACACAGCATAACCTGACATTAGGTGACGTTTGGGATTCCAGGACATTCAATGGAGAGCCTAGAATGGTTTTACATGCCATTGAGGGTTACTACAAGGTTTAAAATTTTCTATGCAAATACATTCGCTGTTCTTTTGTTTCGAATATTTGAAAATATTTGAAGTGGATAATTTGGTAGGATAATGCGTGTACGCTGTTATTAATATCGAAGCCACCTCATTTTACATAGTAAATATCCTAAATAACTAAAACAAATAGCTGACATGACAAACTGTTTTATCTCAAGGAACACAACAATTTAAGAATTTTTGGTTTTGTGCACCAACAATTCCATGTTCAATTCAATCCAAAATTTCATGTTCCGACATTTAGAGGTAAGATAGCCAGTTCCTCAGTTTTTTGAGGATTCCGGGTGAAGTGCGCTTCCACCGTCAGTTGAATCGTAGCTTGAAAAATCAGGTGAGATAAAGGCCAAGCACATCCCCGTTTTACAATAAAAAAAATCATGTAAGTAACGGAATATCCTTAGGGTTTAACTAATCACTAACTCATGATAATAAACGAAAATAATAATTACAAATTTTATAAGTAAACCTACTTATAAATGATTCACATTGGTAGGTGAACACGTTTTATAGAGCGGGTAGTAGTGTGGGGAAATAATATCGTATCTAGAGGTCAACGGCTCGCTGTTGAGGCTCGACCCTACCATTAAGAACGAGTGACACCGCACACCAATAAACCCGACATTAACATTTAACGAGCCAAAATTATCTGCTTTGTAAATAAAACGTTAATCGTTTTACATCTAATCGTTAATCAGTAAAGACACATAAAAAAAGAAATGTAAATGTGAAGGGCGACAGTTTGTGCGACGCGGTGGCGACGTGAAGTGCTCAGGCGCAGGTAGCCCGACCCACACTTGAGGGAATAGTGATGGATGAATGTCGATTGATTTTATCGATAGTTGTCTCTGGGTGTTTTCAAAATATTAATAAAAGTTACATCCTTTATTATAGTTTTTTTTTATTGTATTTATTTTTTATTGTACGACGAGGAAGCGCTTGGCCTTCATCTCACCTGGTAACAAGTTGAGATAAGGCCGAAGGTGGTTGCACACTTCACCCGGAATCATCAATACACTGAGGATCAGGATCTTTTACCGCCTCTGTGGTCTAGTGGTTCAAGCCACCGATTTCAGATCCAGAGGTCCCGGGTTTCAGATACGTACATAACTACCTAGTTATGGAAATTTATAATGCAATTTATTATGTAATGAATAAATGACTATAAATTCAGTAGGTAGTACCTACTACCATTACTAAATTATCATTATACGTCTGCTATATAAGTATACAGTATTTTATCTTTTTATGATAGACGATAAACGTGGAGGTTTTTCTAATCTCTCGAAGCGACGATTTATGATACTGGTCTAGAATACACCTATTCATCTCGCTTTGAAGAGATTCACTAAATAAAAGTGTAGGTACCATACTTATACATGTTTAAATTAGTTTTCTTCAACGAGACAAGATATTCATCAGCAGTTCTTCTAAAATCAATACTTAATTATTGTCACTTTATAATGTAGTAACTTTAAAAGGACTTGATTTTTTATCGACAGAACTTATCTCACACTATGGCCATCCCTATTTCCGGCTGTACAAATATATCAGACACTTGAGATTTTTATCGAACGAGACTCACATCTTACTCTGTTGGCTCCGAATTTGTCCAAATGTCCATAAAAGGGCATCCGATAAGTTTTTGTGTAAGTTGTCGATAACATGACTAAACGATAAGTCAGAGGAAAGAACATGGGAGTTGGGATTCGGAACTCGAATATGTGTTTTAGACCAGCACAAATATAAAATAAAATTGCCTACTCGTAGTTGAGAAGGTGAAAAACTTGTGAGCAATTAAAAGTTTGTGAGCATTTTGATGTATTACGGGGAAGCGCTTGCTTGCTTGCTTAGCTAGGATCTAACATTTACGAGCTCCTTAGATTATTTATAGAAGACTAGCTTATACCCGCGGACCGCGTGTCTGATAAGAAGGATAAGAACGGATAAGAAGTAGTTTATATTTTCTATACGGCCGACCATACCTACACTATTACATCTAGGTATACCAAATTTCATAAAAATCGGCGCAGTCGTGATACACAAACAAACAGAGCTACGTTCGCATTACAATATTGGTATATGGATTCAAGAATTGATCATTACCTTGGGACCATTACAGAGGCTCTAAAGACAAGACACTGGCTGCATTGCTACGCTGACTAGCTATGCTAGTTCGATGTCCGAAATAAGAGCAAGTACGAACGGAGCCAATTTGAAGCCCCGCAAGATTTATAGAACTAGTTATACAAAAATTACACCTGCCTATTTTAAATCCCAAGTTGTATATATTTTTATTTATTTTTTTAATACCGGAAATTCATTTTATTGCTCTATCAATATGTATTGCTGTCAGCGGCTAGTAGCATATCTTATGCAAAAATATGTTAGTAATCTATACCTCTAGGTGACAGTTTAATGTCAATAACTCAACATCTCCAACCCACGACGAATTACTAGAATCAATATGAATGCGTAGTTTATACATGAGTCTCATGTTTTCTGACACAGATTACTTGGAATAAATTATCTATAGGGCTGATCCACAAAATCCGAGGGTTATATTAAAAATCGAATCTGTGCAACTTTGCAGAATTTAAACCTCCGCAATTATTATGCCCTCCAGGTTCTGGCTGCACGTCGAGAGGTTTAATATTTCCAAATTATTCCTTGACTCCTATCGAACACATTTTTTTTTATTTGTAATGTGTGATCTACTAGTGGTCTGTCTACCCCTGGCAACGAAATCGCTAGCGGTTACGGCTGAATGATCACAACACTGGTGGTATGCCCGACTTTGACATGCGACCACCACGTCCTGCACCGAAGTCCCGCGCCAAATGGTTTGCCGTGTTCCGACGGTGCGCGAGAGATACAATGCCTTCATCGTAGTTCTAATGATTTCTCTAGCCTTGAGCTAGCCAAGCCAAGGTCTAGATCCTAATCATTTATTAAAAGAAAAAAATCTTCGTAAGCCTTTCGGCCAGTAAAGTCCGTTCTCAATCACTGGTCGTCATAGACATAAAACCATCATTGATCTGTCTGTTATTTAGTCAAAGAGTGTTGTGTCAGGTTTCCTATCTACATGCGTATATAGTATGCTAACAGCAATGTGTATATGCATAACGCACGTCTTAGATCCGATGGGCAGTATTTATAGGCAAACAATGTCCTAACTTGATTCACATAGCGTAAAAGTATAGACTAAATAGTTACCGTCTGGCACCGTGGCACTGGACGCAGTGGCAGACGGTAGTAATGTATTACTGTATGCCACCATTTTTCATACGTGGGGGCAGATAGCCATAAGTGCTACCGTCTCATATCAATTCATCTAATCGACAGTTGAGTCACTAAGATCTTTGTTGTATGGCAATACTCACCCGCTGAGCAAAATATAATGATCGCTTCAAATACATTTATTAAAACAAAACATTCTTAGTTTTCAATAGGTACCCATAATGAGAAGGCCAGTTACAAAACCATCTAAAAAATGTATCTGTGCAACATATTTATAAGAAGTGAAACTTTTTAAAATATTCACTAAGATGACCGTGACCAACACGGCCTTTTCCCAAGGCTTCGCAATACGCTGGCGCACACATACTAACACGCATACAAACATACAGATCTAAACTTGATCTCATTCTCTCGCAGGCTTAATCGTATGTCTCATCATAGTGTTGCTTTTTCGTTTCATTGAGCTTCAAATCACAACGGTGCTAAAGAAGTTATAACAAAAATTCAAACAGACTATGAATACAGCTCGGGGCACGTGGTTCTACTCACCGCAGGATTTACAAATGATGTAACATTAATCAGACCCGGGATCGAACCCTTGAGTACCGTACTCAGACGAATAGGTATTCATGATATGTAGGTACATGCCACATACTGATACTACTTACAATTACAATATCTATCGCTAACATTTTAACGTAATACCTGCAAATATTATTTTTCTACAGACGCTTTTGAAATAAATATTTCAAGACATTCAGGACATTATTTTTTACCAAGCGCCATCTAGTCCCAAACTAAGCACAGCTTGTAAACTAGACTACGGATAGAATACTTAAATACTTTTGTAAATATATACGTACCTACTATATGATACAACACCCAAACACAGAACATCTATATTCATCACACACGTGTTTGTTCTGGGTGGGAATCGAACCCACAGCCTACAGCGCAGAAGAAATATGAGTTCTTTTTTTATCTTAGAACTATTTCACTCGTGCTTTTTTAAAATGTAATATTCTTTTGAAATATTAGTTCCTTTTTTTATCTGAGAACTATTTCACTCGTGCTTTTTTATAATGTAATGGGTTAACTCTTGAACGGACTTGCCTGTTCAAGGATAATAATGAGGAGACCTACGAAGAAGCACGCTTGCCTGGAAGAAACCGTGTTTTCAAGCCTTGTAAGAAGGAAGTTGTATTTATCGGGAAACACCGAATCGGGCTTCTATGTAACAAATCAAGCAACACTTACGGTTTAAGGCATTAATTCTCATAAGAAATATATAAAATAGCTTACAGAGAACTTAAGAACTATTTAAGGTAAGTGAATAGGATGGAGTACCGTTATAAATATGGGCAAGTAAGTACATTTATAAGCATATAAATAGAAAAAGGTAACATAGTCTGTACGTAGGTATATGTAAGCTCATGATAATAATTTGTTAAATGTCGAAAATGTAGGTATCTAGGTAAATCTGGTGATTAAGTTGAGTTTCTGGATATAATTTTAGACAAAACATTTATAAGCATCGCGTAGATAGGTATGCATTGAGGCAATTAGTTGCATTAGTCGGTAGGTAGGTATTCAAAACTTATTCACAGTCACCACACTATCTACTAACGGAACTTAGCATCGTTATAGTAAAGTTACTAGTAAACTTTAACGGGCAGTCTTGTCAGTAGGGACACTTAAACAGCAATTAAGTGTGAAATAACTGAGAGGAGATGATACTGTGAGTGCGAACTGGCCACCCACGGCGCAAACTGTGATCAACAACCGTGGCCCTCATTTTTTGTGCAACCCTTACTTTGATAATTAACATTTTCATTTCATTTGAATAGAAGCCGGATCACTGGATCACCGGATCTATCCAGAGAGTTTAATTTGGGCGTTAGCAGATACTTATGCCTCTACTGTGACCTGAGCATGAGAAAAGCTAAAAGATGATGATTAATTAATACCATATACAAGTGCGTACACACACCGAGGGTTCCGACCCATATTTCAAGGCATAATAAATAATAATAATAAATTAATATTACAGGACATTCATTTCAGCGCCATCTCCCCCTAAAATAAGCATAGCTTGTAATAATAAGAGTAATTACGGATAGAATTACGAATATCCTTTTTTTTGTAAATACATACGTACTATATGATACAACACCCAAACACAAAACAGACATCTATATTCATCACACAAATGTTTGTCCTAGGTGGGAATCGAACCCACAACCTACAACGCAGAAGGCAGAGTTACTACCAGCTGAGCTTGTAGGGCTTGTAACTTTAAATCGCAGTTCTTATGTATCAGTTGTTATAGTGGCAATGGCCTCTTGAGGTACAGTACAGTCCGCCGGTAGACAGACGACGGACGGACGAACAGTGGAGGCTTAGTATAGGATCCCGATGGCACCCTTTTGGTACGGAATCTTAAAAACATTATCAATATCATCATAATAATAAAACATGTATATATATGAAGGCAGCTACTTGTACCTGAGTCTTTTTTATACCGTTACTTTTGCTTTGACCGGAAAATAATTAGTAAAATTTCTGAAGAAAATGGTCGGTTTCCACTATTTTTTTTTTAATAATGCCAATCGATCAAGTCCCTTTTAAGGTTCAACAACCACAAAGACAGAGTCTGAGTCTTCTTCATTCCTTTATAAGCGGCCCATCAACGTAGTTTCACAGGTGAGAATGAAAATAAATCTTAACAGATTTCCATTACTAGATTCATTTTTTTGTGTCCGTATAAAATATCCTATGAAGACGTTTCCATTTTCATGCAAATTATCCAGTAGCGATGCGAGATCACGGACCATTGCCACCCACGGCGCGTGCGCGCGCGCACATTCCAACATGGCGGTTAGCGAGGTGCGCAGGACACTTACTGTCTATTCTGCATCGATGTGCTGATTGGCTGCTTGGACTTGCACTAGGGTTACCATACTTTATAGCAGGTATGATAATTTCTAAGATCCTAATGATAATGAGTGTGTCATTAAATATCAAGTTATATCTGTGATAGGTTGTGGTTTTACTTGTAAGAAGATCCAAGACTGCTAGATCAATCGCTTTAATTCAATACTTAAATGTTGGATATGAATAATAATATTGAATAAAGATTGACAAAATCATTATTTGATTTCTCATAAAACTGAATCTCTGATGACGATGACGACATCCAGGGACAGATCAATCTCCAAACTACCGTCTGTGCGCGGCAAAAAACATGTTTCTAGGGGATTAATTCCCGACAGTTGACATAGGAATGGAAGTTGAACGAATACTTTAAAGATTAATTTATATGAAAAAAATAGTAAAATGTATATATCACAGTACATGTATTTGTAGGTTTGAGATTTTGCATAATCTATAAAATACACTGAGGAATATGAATAACAACTACTATGTTATTATTAATATTAATACCATGCATACATTATTAATATTAATAATAACATAGCTCAGTTGGTAGTAACTCTGCATTATTTGCTGTAGGCTGTGGGTTCGATTCCCACCCAGGGAATCACCACACATTTGTGTGATGAATATAGATGTTTGTTCTGTGTTTGGGTGTTGTATCATTTATTCTGTATGTACATATAGTATTTAAGTATTCTATCCGTAATCCAGTTCCCATATTACAAGCTATGCTTAGTTTGGGGCTAGATGGCGCTGTGTAAAATTAATGTTCTGTTATATTTTTATTTTTATAATTTGTACCTTCTAGGGCAGAGGCACGTGCAAACTTACTGTAGTATTTAATACTTGACAGGGAGCAAGCCCATCGACGCTTAGCGGGATTCTAGACACATACCATTCAGATGTTTCAGATCCAGGCTCTGAGTAGTGATCAGGGGTGAATCCTCGAAGGGGAAAAAGCCATAAGTCTGTAACTTATACCTCGTTTCTATGTTTAGTTTAAACGAATAAGATAACCTTGAGTTGTTGTAAGCTTGAACATATTAATGGTAAATATCTGTTTGTTATTTATTAAGTGTATTTATTATAACTGTATGTTTTACAAATAAAAATAAATCAAATTTCATTCCGTATGGGCACCCTACGCGCCATCTCCGTACTATACACACACACTACATGTTCACTACATGTGTTGAGGGTTACATGATCTGAGGAAAGATTTACGTAGTTACTACTGAGGAGTTTCCGGCGGTGCCATCACTGTCTTTAGAAGCTTGCAACGCAGTATGTTTGTTAGCTTAAAATATGTTTTGACTGAGCGATACAAATTATGTATAATTTTGTAATTGTAATGAAAAAAATATAGCAAAGTTATTTTATGTACAGGTTGAGATGTGACGATAAGCCGACGGCAGCAGGCAAAGGCCTTATTATGTCGCCACAGAAAAAAAAAATCGAATGTTATTTACGATGGTTTGCCCGGGCAGTAAGAAAACTGTAAACAAACCTCACCAATTGAGATGTGCCTAGTTTTGGAATCAGACGAAGTAAGACCTTCTAAAGTGAAGGGTCTAGGGTGAAAATGGACATAAGTTGTCTCGGTCAATGTAAGTATAGCTTTGATTCATTTGTATTTATCTAAACTAGTTATAATGTTTGTATACATGAACAGCTAAACCTACTCTCCCGTTGCTTTTTTAAAAACCTTTTTTACAAAATACAATTACATACCTACCATTATAAACAATTGGGCATAAAACTTTTCTGTTCCATCACTATAAAAAGCAATTAAAAAGCAACTACGAAATAATACAGTTATAGTATGGAAATGCCATTATTAAGGAATGAACTCGATTGGATTAGCGTCCCCCAAACATTGGAGTCAGATGGCCGTTTGACGTGGCTTGGTTCATTACCGCTGTGTTATACAGGATGTTCCATCTAGCTAATAAAAGAGAGATACGTTACGTAAGAGATTTATATATTTATCCTGATTCTAGGCATAGCCAAATATTCGAAATGTGATTCTAAGGATAGAAATATTTTTAATATTGGGCCACCAGGTATTTTTTTATTTGCACAGGCTTGCGTTTGCCTGCTATCTCTACTGATAAGCAATGATGCGTCTTTGCTTAACATCAGGCGAGATAGAAGTCAAACAATCGCCTACGATGGAACCCGCTTGCTTGCCTAGAAGGACCCTATTCACTCTTGACTATATCCGAACACTACAACATGGGAGTTTTCTGACTCCCATGTTGTCGTGTTCGGAGAATACAAATCCAGGCAGAGCGTTTCTTTGATTGGTGATGCGCATTATCAATGTAGAGGAAAACCACTAAGAGCGCTAGGAAGGTAATCCACCATAAACCGGTGGCGCATGCCGAGCGTCTGGTTGTCCGCGAGAAGAATGGGGATGGCGGTATCAGATTGTGTAGTTTCGCTGCACACTATCCAAAGTGTATCCAATAGATGACTGATTAGCATGCGACCTTTTTTTTACGACGGGTAAGGACTTGGCCTTCTCACCTGGTAAAAAGTTGAAATAAGGCCGGAGGTGGACGCGCACTTCACCCGGAATCCTCAACAAACTGGGGACTGGCTATCTTACCTCTAAATGCCAGAACACAACAATTTTAGAATTGTTATTATGGCGACAGAATTAGGTAAGATGGTGGTAGCTAGCCAGGCGGACTTAAACAAAGTCCTACCACCAACCAAACCAAGCACAATATATTGTACTTCCCATGGGGATCGAGCCCGAGGCCACTGGATCTGAAATCGGTGGGTTGAACCACTAGACCACAGAGGCGGCTTTCGACGATGATCTAGGCTTTGAAGCCTTGCCTCGATGATCTCCTCATTATGGCTACAGTTAAAAAAACAAAAATCTGTGTGACGGTAATTTTTCAGAATACCTAGCGGATTTATATATTTTTTTTTAATTTTCCAAAAAATACTACTACAAAGTACGAAATTAAAATTAAAAAAGTATAAAATTTCAAGTCGCCTTTTTTTAAAGTAAAAATATTTAGAGCACAAACCAAAATTGATTCTAAACTATATATTTTTACTAATTTTGAAATACCATCCTGTATGGTAGAAAGCAAGTCCACTGGCATTAGTTATTGATACAGGAGTCGTCATGTGCGATCGGCTGGAATTATAGTTTCCATGAAATGGATGATAGACAACATTTATATATCTGCTATGAAGTTTAACTTTCATAGATAGCTACTTTAGTTTAGTGGACATTTCAAAAGTATTGATATCTTTCACGAGTGTGTATGTATGGAGTGAGTGACCACCGATTTTTTCGTAATTTTTGTATGCAGATGGTTTGTAATAAACTCTTTTTGGTAAAAAATGGAACCGAACTCACCACTAAAAACTTACAAATAACTCTTAGGGTAAGTTCATATAATTTGAAGTTGGTGCCGAATTGCCAAACAACATGTTTATTGTATGGCACCGCCTTCAAATTATATGAACTTACCCAAAGAGTTATTTGTAAGTTTTTAGAAGTGAAGTCAGTTCCATTTTTTTCCAAAAAGAGTTTATTTTTAGCTTTTTTTTATTGTAAAACCTACGACACCACGACGTCTTCGACACACTTTTTAAGAGTCGTGTGAGGGTGCAATAAAACGTTATTTTATGTATGAAAATATATTTTCCAAATCGGTTGAATAATAACGATGAATAATAATGAGTTCTGAGGTAATGCAGTAGTAGTCGTTAAAGAGTCATCGATCACCAACACGCCTGCCAAGCGTGAGTATTATTCAAAACCCTCCATTGCTTTCTTTAGCATTGGGGGAGGCCCATGTCCTATACAGTTGACTTTTATGGGCTGTAATGATGATGATGATACATGTATACACCATTTATAGCCAGAATGCGTCAAAGTCAATTCCACTTACTACTACGTATCATCATTACTGCGATCAACAACATGCCAAGCGTGGTGATTATGGCAAAACCCTAATGATGATACTGGAAGGTAAGCGGTTCAAAAGGTCTACTCTAGTGACCGTAAACGCCACAGGAAAGCAGAATTATCAATATCGTTTACTTGGATGACATATATTTTCTAGTTATTTTGATATAAAAACCAAAATGTTGAACCGATATTGATAAAATTTCTATGGGATCACCTTGCAAGTATGGCCTACTAAACGTAACAAGAATCATCAAAATCTATTTCGAATTGGCGGAGAAAACAAGTAACAAACAAACAAATAAAAAACATACACCCGAATTAAGAACCTCCTCCTTTTTTTGAAGTCGGTTAAAAATGCCAAAACATTTGTTAAACGAATATTGGAGTTAGTAAAGAAAAAAAAAGAATTTAGTAAAAAGTTATATTGCCTAACGTGTGATTCATTCACACACACACTTTCAGGAAAGCTCGCTCAGCCTTAGGGCTTGTTCCCTTCAACCGTCGGACCCGTGTTAGAAATATAAAAACTCCGGGTGTCTCATCCATTCTATTACGATTGCCAATTTCATCCATTCCAAAAAAAGAATTAAACTATTATTGACATTGACTATGATTTCACAAGCCTCACAGCTCGTTGGTAGTAGCTCTGCCTTCTGCGCTGTAGGTAATGGGTTCGATTCCCACCCAGAACAAACATTTGTGTGATGAATACTAATGTTTGTTTTGTGTTTGGGTGTTGTCTGATAAGTATGCATTAAAAAAAGTAACTAAGTATTATATCCGTAATCTAGTGCCATTACAAGCTTTGCTTAATTTGGGACTAGATGGCGCTGTGTGAAATGAATATCCGGTTGTTGATTCATTGCTATTATAATTATTATTTTTTACAGAATAAATGTCTCAAAATTGTATCTCTATTATGATCATTATGAGAATTAGGCATTGCCTTATCTTTGTTTCTTTAGGTCGCGTATTCGGGGCGGATCGAGTCTCAAATATTTAACACGTATTCATTTTCCTGATAAAAAGCATCGAGATTGAGACACTAGTCTCGATTCACCTTAAACTTACAATGTACAAGGGAAGCAGTCGGGTTACCAGTCACGTTACAAACGGGTCTACAGGCAGATCAACTTTTGCAGACCAGTTTCCAATGACAGCAATTTTTTTGTATGACAGCGCCGGCCTCCATATTACCTAGTTTTAAGTTACGATAAGGCCGAAGTTGAAAGCGCCCTTCACCACAATATATTGTACTCCCTATGGGGATCGAACCCGGGACCTCTGGATCTGAAATCGGTGGGTTGAACCATTAGACCACAGAGGCGGTTAAAATCATATTGTTGACATCATTATTCCATTCATTTTTTTTTTGTGACTGGTATTATAATAATAAGGGCGTATTTCAGTCACAATTTGTATAATTGTAAAATAATATAAATTCAAAATTATTTTTAGAATATGAATGGCTTATTTTTATAAAACTTAATTTAAGTGTGACAAATTTTACAACACTAAATAAACAAAAAAATGGTTCCATACCGCAAGCTTTTTATTTCAGTTTGTTGTGTTCATTTGAGTTGAATGTTGAACAATCCAATTGCTTACATATACTTTTTAAAAGTAAAACACAAAAATGTTAAATGGCGTAGATCTACATTTGATTTTTGCAAGTCACGTAGGTAGCGACAAGCGCACACAGCCCTGAGAGAATCATTACTCGAACAATAGAAAATTGCGTGTTTTAAGCGTACGTACAATAAAAGCATGAATTGCGAGTCGCATCACTAATGTCTAATACAATTGTACCGAGTGCTGTTCATATGCGGGGCTGAGGTGGGCTAGGGATGGGACATGAGATTTATCGATAAACGAATTTATAATTACAATCACAATAAAATTCCGGCAACGCATTGTATTGTTTGTGGCGGTGTGCCCGTGCATCACAATGATACGAACGGTTTTGATAAAATGGCGTTTCAACAATAATAAACCTTATTATATATATTCACTCGTTTCGGATGTTGAAACATGGTACGCAGTATAGATTATCGTACAAGCTTTCTATGATATAAATGAATACTGCTGTTTTTACTGCTGCTATTATATTTTATAAATATAAGTACCATTATTTTTTTATTAAAAAAATGGTGTTATTAATAAATCAGTAACTTCTGTAGTGCGTATTTAGCTAATAAATAGTTTGTTAATAAGTAGTTTGTATGTTTAGATGTACCAGCCTAAATATGAACGTCCCTAAACAGCGGTCGCCCTCAGATGCAACGAAGGTGTATAAAGTGAAAAAACTGCGTTTAAATTTAATTAATAATGTATCAAAACACAAGTAAAAAAATATTGATAAGAAAATTGAAAATAATTTTATGGGTTCATAAAGCTAGGAAGACGCAAGTATGTTTATGCAAGTAGATACTTAATTTAATGTCATCGCTTCAATAGAAAACATTGCTTATTTACTAACATGTATATGGATCTCGGCCTGGTATAAATATTTCTTTTTTATTTATCATACAACAACATAAAATAATGCGGGAACCATAAAATCACTTTAAAGCAATTACCTACCAATCCCACTAGATTGTTTCCCTACAATTTGATGTTATCACACCAATTTTCTCAACAACCTATATCGATAAAGCTACTCTATCGATGGAAACTATCGATAAGAACCCGGCCCTGCTTCGCCCCTTCGGTGCTTGTCATTAAGGGTGATCCATCAAAATGTCCGCCTGGATTTGGGGTGTTCGACGCGTGCGCGGTAGCCCTGAGGGTAAAAGGGGGTACAAGGGGGTGCAAGGGGGTGAATCGGGTGTAACAAACAAAATTAGATATTCGTACGGTGTCCCCGCAAAGCGGTGAGTGCAGCCTGATTGATTGCTTCGGTAAAGATACATATACTTTTTATTACGTTCTAGATTATTTGGTTTCGTGTACTGCCATTTGTACAAGGCTGCTTGTTTTAAGGGTCAATGAACTTTATACGTCTACGTTAGAGTTGATTTAAATGTATTTTATTTAAATACTCTCGTAGATGTCGATTACTTAGGGATCACACCAGGCAGCAGCATATGACGGAGTACTTAACAATAATAGTGCGAACACCAATCCACCTGTCAAGCGTGGTGATTATGGCAAATTACTTTATCGCTCTATGGCACGCTTTAGCGTAACCTACAGTGGACTTTAACTGGCTGTTATAATGAAAGATTCATTCCATGTAACTCTCTGGATGCTCTGCCTTCTGCGCTTCTTTGTTCTGTAGGTTCTAGGTACGATTCACCCACGAAACATATTTGTGTAATGGACATAGATGTTTGATCCGTGTTTGGGTTTTATCTTAAGTATAAAATATATAAGTATTAATTCTCTCCATAATCTAATTCCCATCTCACAAGTTTTTTTTGTTTTAAATAAGCCGTGGCGGTCGCGTCATCAAAATCGACCCCTCTAACTCAGCCCGTGGGTGTCGTAAAAGCTGTTGATGTGAAGTTCTTCTTAGTTCGCGACTAGATGGCGCTGTTTAAAATATCTTGTAAGATATATTTATAGCCGAGAATCATCCACATGTACATGCAACTTACATAACTCGATTAACTTCTTCATCATCATCATCATCATTAATAAACCCATTAAAATCCACTGTTGGATAGGGTCTATAATACAACACAATCCTTTTTAGTAATTAGTTATGAAACATGGAAATATATTCCTGTATCGTAGCTAAATATAAAAATCAACAATCAAAACGGACAAAACCTAAAAATAAGAAGTATTTACTTACCATTCTTGGATACAGAGGTCAGAAAAGGGTTTTGTCATAGCCAAATGTGATAAACTTACTTACTGTTCTTGGTAACAGAGGTCAGACAGCAGGTCGAAGTGAGACTAGATTTCGGTCACAGCACGTATCATTCGAAACCAACTGGCGCGAGACATAAGGTACAAGTAAGTTGGCGAGGTGCCAGGTCCGAATGCCCACTGATACGGTACCTGGTGGAGTCGACAAGCGATTGGGAACAGGAACTTCCACCACAGGTTTGCCCAACTACAGTCGCTAGCGAGGATAGTACAGAAAATGTATGAAAACTTATACAGCGAATTAAGGCTTTTGTTAGAAACGTGGTGCTGGGGGAGACTGCTTGGAGTGTCACGGACTAAGTTTCGTATCAATGTAGGATTCATCAATCACATCAAAAGTGCCATCAAAAAGGCGTTGTTATAGACAAGTGATGCACTTAACATCAGGTGGGATACTTGCGTGTTCCATCTCCTAGTTATATAAAAAAAATGGGTCGATTTTCCAGGAACTAGGCATCAAGCAGCGTTTATCTTCTTTAGTGCATTCTCGCTTCGGTATGACTTAAGGTGAGATGTGGACTCTATTATCCAGGGACGACTAGACGGAACGAGACCACGAGGAAGGACACCAACGCTCTAGACTAACCACTAATAGGAAAAAAGGCGCATGTATGTGTATATTGTGAGACGACCACGATCCTCTGTCGAAAGTGTACCGACCGGGAAGAAGCAAATCTAGTAGATACGAAAAGATTAACAGACTCATGACTTTTTCAACTCTTATTACTACTAACTACACAGAGCATGGATCTTATGAAGACCCCTGTTTATTACCCCCTAGTGGGTACTAGGTACTAGAGTCAGAGGTCACATACGTTCGGCACATGTCCACGGTTTGCAAGTAGCTGGTATTCAATACGTGATAAGGTGCAAGTCCATCGCTGCTTAGCGCTTAGCAGTGACAGGATAGGTGGTCCTAGGGAAATGCCAGTTTTCTCAAGATGTGATCTTCACCAATAAAGCATGTGCATGTGTCAAATGCGCACATACCATTCCGATGATCTGAAAGTCCATTAGTGCATGACTGGATTTGGACCAACACCCGGCCCATATCCACTTGACCACACAGTTCTTTTACTTACGTTGAATAGATATTACATTTTTAAAGTATATAGTTCTACGTCACGTACAGTAAACTACTGTGACTCAGTGGTGTACACTGGTCATTGAAATGGGTCTTTTCTTGAGATGCTTTTGTCCAGTGTCCTTTGTTTTTTTGGGCTTCTAGTCAAGATCGAAGTGGCTTTGTTTTATTTTACCTGACTACCTCCGAAAGAGGGCTTGTTTATTTCTGCAATGAGTAGAAGAAAATAACTAGACAAAGGTATATCTTTTGATTGCCAGGTTATTTGTACGTGGATTATAAATCACCTAATCCCACAATAACAATGGTAACAATGTTAGCAAAAAATTAACTTTGTGTAATCACTCTAAAACTGTTTGTATTTTGCTAGTAATGTAAATTATCATGCTTTCACTATTTGTACATACATGTAAATTAGTATATCAGAAATTCGAATAAAACATCTATACACCTAGCTTGGCTTCGTATCATTTTAAGCCCCATACAATATTATTTCTCCGCAAAACACACCGGGGCTTCCAAAATATTTTGCAAACGTGCATAATTTACGACATGCCTGCTCACGTAGCCACGTAGCCACGTGCTACGTGCTACGGGATTGTGCTACGCCGTAGAGTTGCTACGGGACTTCACTTGCACTACGTCAGAACTGTTTCATATTTTAAGTATCGTAGTGTAATTCAATCAATAAAATATAATTTAGCATAGTTTATCATTTAGTAACTGGATTATGGATAAAAGATTTATGTACGACCGACTCGACCACCAGAGAGTACAATATTGTGCTCGGTTTGGTTGGTATTTGTTGAAGTCCACCTAGCTATCACCACTACCTAAGTATGTCGCCATAACACGAATTATAAATTGTGGTGTTCGTTGGGTTACACAGTTCCTCAGACTGTTGAGGCTTCCGGGTAAAGAGCGCTTCCACCGCCTTATCATACCTTCAAACCAGGTGACATGAAGGCGACGCTCTTCCCTATCGAACAATATGAAAAGGACTTTTTTTTAGTAAATACATACATTTGTTACTACATACTAAGAGTAGTAGAGCCCCTTGTGAAGGGCTCGTCCGGGGAAGTACGACCCCTATTTTACCTGCCAAGCAGCATTGCTGAGTTCTAGTTTGAAGGGTATGATGCCGGTGAAATTACGGGCACGCGAGGTTTATCACATATATGCCTCAAGTTGACGGATGCAATGTAGTGCCGCGTAGCCTATGTTCTTTGTGGATTTGACCTACGCAGTGAGGCATTCTTATAGGCAAGAGATGCACTCAACATTGCTTGTTCCGTCTCCTAGTTGGAAAAAACAAAAACACCCAGAATCCATCACACCAATCTAGTTCCCTTAATACAAGCTTTGCTTAGTCCTGTAATATAGATTATTATGATTATAAAATGTTTGTCCCGGATCGTACCCAAAACCTACAGCGCAGAAGGCAGAGCTACTTCCAACTGAGCTGTGAGTTCTGTAATTCAAAGATAGCTTCTACCTACGACTTTTTTCTAAACGAAAACTACCAACCAATTCAAGAAATGTTTCTATTTCAGTAAAAAAAATGATTTTCGTATACGCAACCATAATGCCCAGCAGTCAGCTTATGAGCTGTTGTTGATGAATCGTCATTGTCATCTGTTGTATAATCCATACTAGGTATAGTGATATCATGAACACCAACTGTACTGTAAACTGTATTCTAATCCAACAAAACTTAATTCAAACTTTGAGTAATCACTTTGAAAAGCACATACAGACGGAAAGCACTTATAATTTAAAGGTTTATATTCTCTAAAAAAAACAACGCGAAACTTGGCAAAAACGTACAGAAAACATTCTTTTCAAAACCACGTAATTTTCTATCCAATCGTCCCTTTGAAAATCTATTTAAAAGACCTGAATCATTCCATTGAAGATGCTCGGTAAAGCGTTGGGTGTTTTTGAATGTGCACATAAATCCTCTTAGCGCAAAAAAACGCAGTGAAAGGAGCTTCCACCTGTCGCCTCCGCACAAACCGCGATGCCTGCCCGGGAATCGATCCGGTACACACTAGGGAATACCGTCGACTCGCTTTACAGCGTAGTTCTATCCCAGCACGGACCATCGTGTATTATGTTTTTATAAAACTTTCTGTGTGAAGTGCAAAGTCAAAAAGCACCAACCTCTTTATATAGATTTTGCAAGTTGAATAATAAAAAAAACAGTGTATCTAGTGCGGGTATTCTTTTTGCTCCATATCTACTCGAACGCGTTTGCGTTTACCTAGATTGGTATAAAAAAGCATACACCATTTACCACTTCACACCATTAACCATTCATTTAACTCGCACTAGACACTCAAAACATTAAATTCACACAGCGCCAAACTAAGCAAAGCTTGTAATTTGGGAACTAGATTACGGATTTAATACTTGTAAGCAGGCTGAGTTTTGTTGAGGGCCCTCTGGGGGCATAACCTAAAAGGCATAGTTATGGAAAATATTGTTAAAAGTTACGGGTGCGATTTTGATAAAAATGCTGAAGCTGGATTAAAAAGAAAAGCATATTTTCGTTTTGGAATAATTATTATGGGTCAAATGTTGTTGAAACACATAAAAAATCATATTCTTAGTACAAAATGTCAAGTGGAAAAAGCAAACAAACATTTTGTTCGATATTTTAACATCAAAGAATATTGTCTCATCTGTAAAAACTATTTCATCATAAAAAAAAACACATAACCACACAGAACACAGGAGGCAGAGCTGTGAGGTTTGTTCAACTTATGTGTGAAGTAGAGACGACGCTAGCCGTCGTCTCTACTTTGGAAGGTCGAAAATTCACCAATATTTATAAGCTTGCGTGGGTGATGTTCCCCCTTATATATACCATATAGATTTTATGCAGTCTGAGCGAGTTTTTTGAGGAAATTCCCATGGAATGACGAATTTCGATCGCTCTTGACATGCCCACCTTTACCGTTTGCCAAAATAAGCACCTTCTCCCTGTATAAAAAAGCTATTTCAAAAGCCACATTTTCACCGAGATTTCGTGGTCTTTACAGCCATCAAAGCCGCTAAGGGAGCACAGTAATGTCGAATTTACTTTACGACTGCGATGGGAGAAAGTGAACTGGGTTTATCTGTTTTGGGGGTGGACTAGTAACCGGCAGTGATATGTGTATCGAAGTGTCTGTCCTTATGTTTACTTTGTATTATACTGCATTTGTTACAATGCATATATAAACCAGTCAAGTGCGCACCCCGAGGGTTTTAACCCACAGGTCAAGGCATAAAATAAGGTTTCTTCAATGCTCTTCAATGTTTAACATTATTAAATCATAAATTATTTTGTTGAAGCGGCAATAGAAAATACTCTTTGAAAAATTCAAATGTCTACCTATTACGGCTATTGAGATACAGTCCTCTGATAGACAGACGTACAAACAGCCAGCGGAAGCTTATTTATAGATCATGTTGGCACCTTTGGGGCCAGGAACCAGAAAAAGGATTCTTTTATGTTTTACGCATAAACTTAAAAAGCTAAACTCAGCGCGTTATCCAAATAACTTCTAGATGTATCTTCTTCTTTAATAATACATATCGCTAGCAGACACCCACGCTAACATTTTGCATGAAGCAAAACTAAACAAATCTCAAAAGACTCGAAACTGTAGTTTCCCAATTAATTGAACTCTATTCTCTTAGCAGTAAGTAACGTATTACAACGATGGAGGAGGTTCAGGTAAAAAGTGTCTGGTAGTAAATCAGGAAGGAATAATTTTGCGGCGGAGTGTCGCAGTAAATCAAGATGCCTGCCCCCAGAGGGTGAATAGAAGAACAATTAAACCATTGTTTTAGTGGGGAGTACGTGTCGGGAGTACATACAACAATTTGTAAACACGTTGAAAATACACTTACCTCTATACTTGAGGCGCGACCTTTGTCTTGGTTATTATCTGAAAAAAAAAACAACATTTGTTATAGAGCCAATGTTTTAGGCAAGCTTCCGCCTGGGACTGTCTGAACCAGTTTATTTACCTATATACCATTTGTAACGGTCATTTGGTATATAAACTGCTTCCTTTTGTGAACAGTTAGTTTACTTGAACATATTTTATCAACGGGGAAGCGCATGGCCTTCTTCTCATCTGATCTCAAGTTATGATTAGGCCAAAGGTAGAAGCGCACTTCACTTTTTAATTTTAGAACTTTTTTTATAGTGACTGAGTTGAATACGATGGTAGACTTGAACAAAGTCCAACCACCAAACCATGCAAAATATTGTGTTGCCCTGGGGATCAAACCTGTGACCTCAGGATCTGCCACTGGTGGGCGAACCACTAGACCACAGAGGCGATAAAAATGCCCGGCAATCGCTTATTTTTGAATAATACGATCACCAACAGCTTAGCTTTATCTATTTATAAGATCAAATTGATCGTATATTAATTTTTGAAACATTATTCCAAATATAAGCGACCACAATATTGCCACATACGTTGTACTTAAACAATATGACTGTTATTAATAATCAATCCCTTAGTTGACTTGTACGACATCAGCGGAAAGAAAGCGGCCGCTCCCTTTTGCCTGTTATATAGGTCCATTCGTTTTAAGTTAATGCATATCTGAAGATTCACCAGTCACGGACACTTATCTCTGAATGGAGTCTCCGCTCCATTGAGCCTCCAACCGCCATTAATAACGCTCACCTTTCTATGCTCACTAATGGAATTAATGGAATTCACTAGAAAAACCTGAAAACGTTGGTAATCGCTACGCATGGGCTAGAAAAATAAATCATACCTACATATTATTCACAACACTTTTATTCACTCTCAGTTTTTTTAATCATTATACATACATACATGAACATGTATCATATTACATGACGTATTTATAATTTATTCCTTTCTAATTCAAGATTGATTTTATATCGAGTCAGTACACTCTTCTACCTTTTTTTATTGTACAACTGTGCTTGGCCTTCATCTCTCCCGGTTTTTTAGTTATGACAAGGCCGAAGGTGGAAGCGCACTTTACCCGGAATCCTCAACCAACTGAGGAACTGGTTATCTTACCTTTGAATTCCGGATTTCCACAAACATTTAAAAATTGTTCAGAAACCTGTTCCGTGCATCACCTCTATCTTTTTTAAAGGGTTTCAAAAGTTCTTTTGCTGCGGGAAAACTCTTTTCAGGGCATATTTTTTTCCTGCCTCATATCATCTCCTACTCTCTTGTTTTTATATTTCTAATGTGATACAATAAATAATTACAAGAATTTAAGGGATCGTGTGCCGATTTCCCTCTCGTTTGTGGGCTGTAAGAGCCCATAGACGACATATACCTACATATATGTATAAATAACAGATATATTATGTATATCAGCTATGCTTAGTTTGGGGCTAGATGGCGCTGTGTTCAATTAATGTCCTGTAATATTTATTATTATTATATCTATAAGTATATTTCTTAAGGTCTAAATTTCGAAAACCGCAGAAAATTACTTAAATCTATATTCAGAGGGCAGTGGATGACTCCCTTAGGGGTAGCCATCACCACGTTCATTCACCTAAGACAAGACCTATGGAACATAGTGACTATGGTCTTTAGCTCAGTTTATATATATACTGAGCTATTATAGCCATCCAAAAAATCTGGTAGAAATAAACCCGTAGGGCAGGTCAAGTCGTTCTTTACCGCCTGCCCTAACATTCGGATTGGGCGGGCGGCGGGATGAAATATGCCACGTTTTCACTTTTATCCCTTCCTATTTTGTGGAAACTCCTAGTAAACAATCGAGTTTTCCTGTGCTTTCTTTTAATTCCACAAAGTACCGTAGAATTAGTTGTGATTGCTAGTGGTGTATTGAATTATATGAATTAAGAATAGACCCGATCTTACACTCGATCTTAGCCTGCGGAGATCGTAAAAATTTACCACAGGATCTTTACTAGAAGATAGGCAGCATCTTACTTCTTATTACAGCTGCATTACCACGAGAACTATTAAATTGGTAAAAATAATTGCTGCGTTATGGACATCCTAATTTAGTTTAATTTTATAAAAAATACATTAATGTTATCGATAATCTAATTTAAACTTTAATAATACTTAATGTATTATTCTCTTTCAAATATTATTGTTGATAGTAAGCAATTTAATTCTGTTGTAATTTTTAGATTTCGACTCTGTCTGAAATAAATGATTACAAATTTACCTGCCACGTTCTTATTATAGTCACTCACTTATATTAATGGGCTGTTAATCGTCAATAATCGTTATTAGGCAATTGTTATGCTAGTGTGAGAGAAAACAATAAACCATTTATAGATTTGTTATTTATTTATGTTTCGATGGTATCGAAAACAGAAATAACATAATGACTTATGGATTGCTACCTCAGCTTGGGCTATCATATGTCTGTCTGGCGGATGGCTCACACACTACTCTCTACAGGTCGCATTTATCAGTAATTTTCGTGATATTTTGTGAGCAGATTCGATAAATACATGGTTTAAAAAATTGCGAAGATATAATAAAAAATATTTCACTCATTAACAAAATGTTCAAAAACGCTTTTGTTCACTCATGTTCTTCACTAATTAAATTAGGTACAGATATACTTCTTGTAGAATTTAGCCGTTCACTTGAAAAGCTGTTCTTACGTGATCGCTTTGCTGAGTAAGGATGTGTGTGAATTATTTAAGCCAGGCCTTTTTTGGGTCAGTTAAAAATGGCTGGTCTGGCGGAGATAAAGATTATGAAAATCCACTAAAAGGGTCAAATCCCGGATCGTAATTTATCATGTCTGAGGCACTAACTTTTATTCCAGCTCTCGTAGCTTAGATGTATTATCAAGCACAAAATTGCAAGCATAACGCTCAAATTACTTCGATTACGATTATGTACTCTTTTGATCGTGATTGTACTTTGATGTTCTATCGGTAAATGTTTAAGAGACATTGTTCATTTTGTTATACGACGGGAAAGCGCGTGGACTTCATCTCACCTAGTTTCAAGTTATGATAAGGCCGAAGGTGGAATCGCCTTTAACCCGGAATCCTCAATAGTCTGAAAAACTGGCTATCTTACCTCTAAATGCCGGAACAAAACAATTTAGAATAGTTGCTATGGCGACATACTAAGATAAGATGGTGGTAGCTAGCCAGGAAAACTTAAACAAAGTCCTACTGCAAGTATTGTACTCCCCTGGGGATCGAACCCGGGTCCTCTGTGTCTGACACCGGTGGGCGAACCACAAGACCATACAGGCGATCAAAATATTATTTACTGCGGACTGACCTAATTATTTCTCATAAATCACTTGTAGTTTTGTAGTTCACATGTAGCAAAAAAAGCATTGAAAAATACATGCTGAAAGGCTGACCATGGCTGGACTTCACAATCTCTGAAGAACTACATGAAACGCACCTATGTTTCGTTTAATTGATTTTCGTATTTTAATAATTTGAAAGCATTAAGACTACAAACAATCATTCAAAAGAATTTTTAAGAAATAAAATTAAGTAAGTGTTTTTTTCACACAACAATGTTTGTTCACACAAAAATAAGAAAGCGCGAAGCGGTGGTCCAGAACAATTATTTTTAAATTTTCTCATTTCTCCTTTTCTTATAGCAGTGGCACGTTATACATGGTTGTGACATTTTTATTGTATGAAACAAATCGAGTACATAGGTAAATATTACGACGAATAATCTTAGCCTTGCTAGTATAATTCTATTCCAGTTTTTACAGATGTTTAGTGTCATTCGATTAATTGATAAAAAAATATAAGTGATGCTGATATTTTGGGATCAGAATCTGTCGAAATTCATAGATATGGCACATATCGAATTTCTTATATATTCAGCTGACATAAGGAGCTTTATAGGTTTCTAATTTTCCTTTCTTTAGCGTTTCTTGGGAAACTGTTTCCGAGACCGATTTAGTTCGCTGAATGAAATTACGAAATAACAAATTGTGAGATTAAAGTTTGCTGGTTACATTTGTTTGTCAGTTGCTAAATTGTTGATGAGACGAAAAAACTTTTATTTTCAATATAATGGAAACTAGTAAGGAACTAACTAAATACAAGGTTGGAAACATATTTAACTTTTGTTAAATCCTGAAGATACTAATAGTATTTTTATCACATTTAATATAAATAATCAACATAACCTCGTTGGTCTAGTAAAACACCTCCTTGGTCTAGTTACTCACCTCCGTGATCTAGTAGAACACCTCCGTAGATTAGTGTCATACCCCGGGTAGCACTTTTCAGGTTTGATTCACCTGATTTTGCGATAAGTAAGACCCCGGGAACGGTCCAGGGTCCAGGTTCATAAGGTTTACTCCGGGTGAGATGAAGGCCGCTTCCTCGTCGTAGAATAAATATAAAAAACCGGCAAAGTGCGAGTCGGACTCGCGCACCGAGGGTTCCGTACAAACCAGTAGGTATATAAGTCAAAGTTATGGTATTTTTATTGCTAAATGAAATCCATAACATTACAACTAGGGCATCGAGAACCGGCCATATTTTAAGAACCGGTTCTTTCGATTCCAAATTCAACACAGAACCGGGTACCCGGTCCTTTCGGTTATTTCGGTTCTTTTGCTATTTTTTTGAATTTTGTATATCGTCTTCCATAATTCTACATTAGGATCAAAAATCGTTCGGGGAATTCACAGTTATTATATTTATCTTTTAAACGTTCAGTCTGGTAACAATCAGTTTTTTTAATTAAATAGTATTACTTCTAGCTACAGCTATTCAACTCAAACACAAGAAAACAAACAAACATTAGCACTTAAAAAATAATAGTAGTTTTCCCACATATAATCAAATAAAATATTCACTAATGTAATAAAGTATTTTAAGAATTCTATGTAATTTATATAAAAAATGGAAATATAATCTTTAGTTCTTTCGTACGTAGACTAATAACGAAAATAGAAAAGAAGGCCTAGTAGTGCCGCTCTCCCATATCCCGTCCGATTCAAATTAAATCTTGCCGGAAGGCCCTATCCAATTATAGCATGCAAAATGTCATTTGTATCAGACGTGCCATTTCGAATTATGAAAAACCTACCATGTAAGACTTCGCGCACTATGCCTAACTACCCTTGAAGTTAGACGCCTTCGTGAGGAGCTCATTGAGACTTTCAAGATACTTTGCCATACCTATGAATAATCTGTCCAACATCCATTCCATGTATTCGCTGAAAGAGACTCATACTATTTCCTCTGGAATTGAGAATACGAGAAAACCGTCTACCTAAAGAAGGTGTTACATTCGTATTTTCGTTTTCAATATTATTATATTCTGAAAATACATCTCAGGAAAACTTCTGAAATACTTGTTGGTCATATACCAACAAGTATTTCAGAGTTGCTGCTTGAACTGGCTTATTGTATTGTTTTTTCAATGCCGTTGCCATTTTATTGCTGACACTCATCGTTGTTCATTTCTTTTTTAGATCGATTCGATTTTAGTTTTTCATTACGTCACATTACTCATTCACAGATGTTTAGGAGAATCGAAAGAACCGAAAACCGGTTACGGGTAAAACCGGTTCCGATACCCTAATTACAACGTGGAAAGCTGGATGATCGTAAATTTAAGACAAAGGTCTCTTGATCGTTTCTTATTATAAAAAAAATATATTAAGTGATGTTACGAAAAATTTAAGGTTTCCGGAATTTTGCTTTATGCCAAATTTCAAGATTCTATGTCGACTGGAAGTATCCTTTAAGTTTTGATTTCCGTGCGAGTAGTTGTGAGATTAAAAATCGCTTGCAGCGGCTTGAATTGCTGTTTCTTTTGATTTCGTTGACATAGAAGTTTGATTTTGTTACAACTTAAAGGTATTGTATACCTGAGTATTTGATATTAATTTCAATTTAATATCACTACGCGATCATGAGGTAAAGGGTAGTAAGTTCAAAATTATTAAAAATATTGTAATTATATGATGTAACTAAAAATTTATGCTATTCGCAATTTTTCCTTTATTTGTGCTATAAGATGTTGTTTCAAGATTCTGAGTTCACGGGAAGTACCCTGTATGTTTTGATTCCCTTGCGAGTGTCGAAAATTTGCGGCATAAACGACTGTATCTTTTGATTGCATTGGCTTAGAAGCTTGATTTTTTTAAAGCTCTAAGGAACTGTAGACTTGAGAATTGCGTTCCTGAGAAAATGGGTCTAGACAGACAGACGGTCAACAATGTGATCCTATAAGGATTCCGTCTTCCGTTCAATTTTGAGGTACGGAACCCTAAAAGATACTTACCTAGGCTGGACGTATCTAGATAAAGTATTCCAACTCAATGCAAACTAATCACTTTATATCAATAGGTTCGTTAAGCAAAGTGCAGAATAAGAAGGTTATTTTAGCTTTAAAACGAACAGGAAATCCAGTTAGTTTAATAAGTAATAAGTCCAATATAAACATTTGTCTAGTAGAAATACGGAAGGCAGCAGTTGAGTGGAAATTACAACCGTCTTAAGCTCAAATAAAGCTGTATCTGAACTGCTCGCCTATCCCGTGCGAAATTGGAACAACTTTTAATTATTTCGCTGTATTAAATTGTCAAAACCATACGACAGTTCTCGAAAACAAAGTAGTTTTGCAGTTAACTGGACGCAGAAGTAGCCTGGTTGTTTTGAGCTGAAGACAGGCGAGGTCGTAAGTGATCGACAGGCGAATTGGGTTAGCTGTGATCTACCTCCTCGTAAGGAAACCAAAGTAACTGAAATAGCTCCGAGAATCAGTAAGTTGAAGTGGCAGAGGGCACACAGCTCGCAGAACCGATAACCGCTGGTAAAAAAAGGTTCTGTAATGGTGACCACGATTAATCGCGAAACGGCGTGTAGAAATCTCGATAGATCGTGGACATTGTGGCGGTAGAAGGAAGTCGAAGGATGGAGGCGGCTCAGCTAGCAATTAATGGTGTCGATTAGGGTTAGCCCATGTTCTTGAGACATAAATACATATTGTTTTGTCTGTCTATGCACTTAGCAATGCCTTTATCGGCTTGTTATCAACCAATATGGTTATAATAGGTAAGCCACACCATTATAATAGGTAAGCCAGGATTGCCAGTTTCTCAGTGGAGCTATAATTTATATACCCACCTATTGTGGTACAGAGGGCAGGAAGATTATGGTGATGATAGTCAGTTCCTTAGTCTGCTGAGGATTCCGAGTGAAGTGCGCTTCCACCTCCGGCTTTATCATAAGTTGACACCTGGATAGATTGAAGCCAAGCGCTTTCCCGTAGTACAAAAAAAAAATCTTTCGCGCGACAACATTAAGCAAATCGTGCCTATAATAAATGATACATTTTCCGAAAAACATCTTATCCCACTTCCAAATCCGGAGCCGGTAACCGCCGCCATTTTTCTTATCTTCCGTAAACGTAGCCACTAAATAATTCGCCAGGAGCGAGAGTGCCGTGAATATCACTTAGAGCGAGATAAATTGCGTCTCCTCTCTAACTTTACCGAAATATTGGTATTAATGGTGCAAATTCAACGTCTTTATTGTAAGATAATGAAAAAAACTACGAAAACTAGGTTACAACACAAATGACTGCATCTCATAGGGTCTATCTACAAGCCGAATAGACTGAAACGAAAAGACTAAACTGATGACCACCAAAATCACGTGACTTTTCTTAAATTCGCTTCTGTTACTGGTAGCACTTGACGGCTCTATAACTGGTAACAAGCCTCGCAAAGAGATTTCCACACACGGGAGCTAGACCCCGGAGGACTACTACGAAAATGAAACATAATTCAGGCGTTAGCGGAGAATCATTTTTCAAGCTAAACCTGAAAACAGAAGAATATTTAGTAACAAATCCAAAGAAATCAAGTCGACACGCTGCGTTGCAAGCACTTACAGTTGCAGCTCAGCGCTCGAAGCGGCAACACGTCCACAGAGGGCTCGTCAGCTTAACAGCAGACTATACTTCCTGAGGATGCCTCGTAAAGAGGCGAAACACGTGTTTTTTTTTTCAAATAAATTTAGCGAATTTTTCAGTACCTACTAAACATTTATCTGTTTTCAGGTTCACATTTAATGTATCCGTTACAATGTCTGTCACATTTGTATTGTAAAACGCACAACCGACCCATGGACCCATCTATCATCGGAAACTTTATGTTAAGCATACTGGATACCTTCGTTTTTGAACGTGTGGCTATATCAAGCTTAGGCCAACTACAGGCACTAGCGAGAACATTACAGTCATTATGTGTTCGTACACATAATGACTATAATGTTCACGCTAAAGGCGCTGTACAAGTATACGAATACTTGTACAGCGCCTTTAGCGTGAAGTGCAGAACAGGACTAAATTTGGCTTTACAAAATCAGAGAAGTAAACTGTCCTACGCCACGTGTAAAACTAGTAATTTTACTAGAGAAAACTCCTGTTATCCTGTCGTAGGATGCCTACAGAAATCCACGGAGGTGATAGTTAGAATACATTACTAGACAGTAGACTCTTTGTGTCAGACACCGTGTCGTATGCATCGGTACAGTAGTGGCAAGAATAACAACTTGCTGAAAGCAGAATAATAACAAATGTAAGTTTCAACTTGGGGCCGATCGGCCAATCAGGTTAATCAATAGGTATGACAATCACAATAATACCGCTGCAAAATGTAATTAGTTTCACAAAAGACCATCGCCGACGTCCACTGTATCGGAACAACAATGGCGAAAATTGCCAAACAAAAACCAGATTAAACCGGTTATCGACTAATAATAATAGTGTCCCGTAATCCCGTGATGGATGACGGGTCTCCCCTCTGTCCACCCCTTTTAATTGCCGGCGTGAATGTACGCCTGTCACTCACAGTTTTCGATTTATATTATAATAAGTTCGATTGAGCTTCTTGGTAATAAAGGTTTTGGCAAGCTTTAAAGAATGTGTATTCAACTGAGTCCATAGTTTAGAATTTAGAACAGCGAAATGTGTATATTTTACTGGGTACGTTTAAAATACGTACGTACGTTACAAATACAGTACAGTAATAATTTTGATCTTTTGATAAGAAGTGAATTCACTGAGCTAAATACGCACAAGACGGTTTTTTGTCAATTGTAGCTTCAAAGTGACGTATAAATATACACAGCAAACTCGTCTTATACAAATTGTTATCCATCTATATCCAAATTCTAAACGTATCTCCCAGCGCATATATGTGGGCTCGATTGCTACCCGGGACAAACATTGAGTGATGAAAATATATGTTTGTACTGTGTTTGGGTGTTATGTCGTATACATACTATGCATTTACAAATACATATAAGGAAAATTACATATACAAATAAAAATAAATACCGATCTTATCATAACTTGACACCATATGATATTAAGGCTACGGTCTTCCTTGACGTACAACAGAAAAAAAAATGTTATCTCATTCTCATATTGGGTGGGTACAAATTAGTGCTTAGTTTGGTTGGTGGTAATACTTTATTTTGTCCGTCTGACTAGCTACTAGCTATCGCCATCTAACCTAATTATGACGCCAAAACAATAATTCTAAATTATTGTGTGCGTGCATTTAGGGATTAGATAGAGATTTAGATAAGATTAGAGAGTTAATAAGTTCCTCAGTCTGTTGAGGATTCTGGGTAAAGTGCGTTTCCACCATATCATAACTTGACACCAGGTGAGATAAAAATAAGTGCTTCCCCGTCGTAGAAAAAAAAATGTGGTAGCGCACTTCACCCGGAATTCTCAACAAACTGAGGAACTGCTCAAAAATTGCGTGTGGACACAGTAAGGTATAGTACATTCCTTTTAATGGAAGCTACCCCTGTAGCACGCTATTCGCGCAATTTTTGTGAAGGGTAGGTGTGAGTGTGCAGTGAAGCCAACGCGTTTCAATGCATTTGCGGTTTTCGATTGGCTTCCGTTTCAAAGTGAAATGGAATAACTTGGATATTAATGTCATCGGTTCATCGAGTGGATCGTCATACCCTCAGTTCCATGTTCAATCGTAAAACGTTTAAAACAATTTCACCAACCAACCAACCACAAAAGAAAGTTCAATTTGATTAGAAAATGATTGATCAAGAGGCAAAGAGAAGGATAATTTACATTAAAAAACACGTGTTTCAATTTAAAATGCATAGCATAGGTACCTACGACTCACGCTAGTTGTTAAAGTGTTATTAGGATCATTTGGTTTGAGTACCTACCGTAGATACCTACAGTCAGTGGATTACAATTTGTAGAGTTATTTGTTAGATATGTCTGTAGTAGTAGAGTTTTGAAAATCGATATATCTAACTATACTTATAGATTCACCTATTATATTTGCCGCTCATGTTAAATCATATTGGAAAAATAAAGCTCAAATAAAAGTGTGCATACATATTCTTATATTATTACGGAAGATGCATTATTGCTCCAAACTGTGTTTCACACATTTTAGATATCGTATCCGCTGGTGGTATAAATGTATTTATTTCCAATATTGTTCGTTGAATTGTAACTCATACTCTCATATTTATTGAAACAGCAAACAATGATGTTTGCCCATCTGTCAGTTTGTCGCAGGGACATCTGACACAAACGACACAAATAATACTGTGATGTCAAAACTTACCCTTTAATCAAACTGAAGTAAAAACTAAAACTGTTATTATAAAGTTATTGTAATATCTACCCTAGGTGAACGAAATTGTGAACGAAAATATTATAATAATCATATTAATGAAATATCGGAATCATTTTGCGCTATAGGCAGATGTGTTTGGGATAAGTGGGAATTATTTTGATTTCACCATGCCGTAGTATTAAAGTATATATTTTGATAGCTAAGTGTATCTTTTAAAAATCAATGAGATTTTGCTTGTTTTACTTTTTAAAGGGACAATGATATAGGTATCGAAAGGTTTTTGTTTGTACTATATGTAGCCGCTTCCATCCATCGACTCCCCGCAATAGCCACAATGTCGTCGGTCCATCGAGTGGGGGGTCTTCCCACACTCCGTTTCGCGTTTAATCGTGGTCACCATGCAAGAACCTTTGCTCCCCAGCGGTTATTGGTTCTGCGAGCTATGTGGCCTGTCCACTGCCACTTCAGCTTGCTAATTCTGAGAGCTATGTCAGCAACTTTGGTTCTCCTACGGATATCCACATTCCGGATTCTATCACGTACTGAAATTCCAAGCATAGTCCTCTCCATAGCTCGCTGTGCGATCATAAGGTCTATAGTTAGCGACCACGTCTCGGATCTGTATGTCATCACTAATTAAAGACACTGATTAAAGACTTGAGGGACTGCGGTATCTTTGACGAGAAAATATTTCGAAGCTTACCGACTCTTCGCTGCCCATCCGAGTTGGATTCGTCGGCTGACCTCTTTATCGAAGTTGCATTTACCTAGTTAAACCATCTGGCCTAGGTAGACGTAGTGATCTACAACTTCTGTAACATCGTTTCCAACATTGACAGGCATGGGTGCAACATGAGCGTTTGACATGGTATTCGTCTTACTCATATTCATTTTTAGACCCACCTAATATAAGAAATATAAGATACTAAAAAAGAACTTGGGACTAGATATATTTGAATTAAGTGTTTTCCGCTTCAGCCGGTCATCGATAAATACCGACAAATAAGGCGCGCTACACACCAGCGTACGTGCAGCTCCGAGCCTTAACTCGATTTAGCTCGGCCGCGGGCGAGCCCCGAGGCAGACAGCGAGTTAAGCTGAAGCTAGGGCTGCTAACTGTCCAATTTTGAACTGGACTAAATACATTTCTTATCATTTAGTAAAAAAACTGCGGACCTCTTTCAAAGCTTTATTGCGCACACGGAAGAGTTTCTACAATTCCTCTGGTTTCGGTTCGTAGATGCCGAAGCACCGTTGTTGCAGGGGTTTTGTGAAATGAAATTAGTCTGATTTTTACCACCGTGGAAATCTTTTGTTTCTGAGGATTCAAGAGCATAGAGCATATAATATTGTGTCTCAGTAAACAGATTATATAACAAGAACAGACTATTAGACGAGTTGAGATATCAACACATTTTTTTACGATCGGAATTTGACTACTTGGTAGCTGACTGGTGGACATAGCCACAGACATACTTTATCATTTTCATACCTTTGTGAGCATAATAGGTACAATCGTGTTTTGAATATCTTCTGTTACGGTTTTCCAAACAAGCCCACGCGCCAACCCTAGCGCAGCGTAGAGGCGACGCACACACAATGCAGCGTGATTGGACACGGATCCCTAATTCGGATAACTTCTGAATCTTTGGTTTTGTGTGAAGTTTGGAACGTGTGTTCAGTCATGTATCGGTTTAATAAATCTCGATTCTATATTTACCAAACTTTTATCGTATATTATATGTGTATTTTTTTATAAAAGAAAGATGGCAGATAGGTAGAGTACAAGTTTTGATAGTTTAATTTAGTAATTTTAACGATACGAAAATGGCATGGCATTTCACTTATCATCTTATCATTTAACATCTAATGTGTTTTTATGCTGTAAAAAAAACTTACTTGATATATAATAAAATAAATTATTTTGACAAAAAAAAATTGAGTAATACGATTCGCCACCTTTTCAATTCGAACATGCTCCATAATAATATTATATCATAATATGTATCTCATTGAGAAGCAGGCCGTATTCAAACGTGACCGCGCGCTCGTTTCTTTGTGACTTTGGTCGGCATAATTATGAGTTTCAGGTACTCTTCGATTCCGGTCTTGGTTCTGTACAATCGCACCGTTATATCATAATAAATCAGTCATAGCAATATGGGTATCAAAAGGTCTCTTTACTACATACATACACAAACACACGCCTGTTTCCTAGAGGAAATGGCAGATACAACGGATTCCCACTATACGCTATATTGATACACAAACAATATTAATATGCTTACTATTGAGAAGGGAAGTCGGGCTACCTAAGGACCGTTACAAACGGTCTATAGTTATTTCCAGACCAGTGCCAGATGGAAGAACACCCTAAAAACTGGCTACATTGCTATGCTGAATAGCAAAGCTAATTCGCTGGCTGAAAATCCAACCCTTATTCACGCGTCGCTTCAATTCAAAGCCCTGCCAGGTTTTTGTGTAAGAATTTTTAACCAAATTCCCAAAAAGAGGAAGTTCACAATTCGGAACGTTATATATAACAGTATTTTTTTTTATTTATGGGGATAGGTAGTGCGAGAAATGATTCCTTATATTTATTTTATAATGAGCTAATAATTGAATAAACATGTAAGCTATTTAGCCAATTCCCGAAGGTCTGAAATTGGGCATTTTTTACTCATTTATAGTGGTAGAGTAACAAAGATGTTTCGGTTCCCCAGTAAAAAATATGTTAAAGACTTTTCTATGAAACCCTCCCTTTTTCCCACCAATAATCAAAACATCTCATACATAAGCCCAAGCACACATTTACTCCTATAAGAAAACAATATTGCCTCGTTCTCGATACAGTAGTTCTTGAGTCTATAACATAAAGATTAACGTCTTTGCTCACACCTTCACCCATTCGCGCGAAACCGCGAAAATACACCTTACCGTAAAAACTATAAGGTACGTTTTAGAAGACCCCTTAATTTTCCTGTAATAATGCAAAAACTAACCGTATTTTAATCATCCTTAGAGCTTAAAATCGAGTGTGTGTAAAAATAATAAGTTTATCGATACAATGTCTAAACAAAACGTAAGCCAAGAGCTAGTTAACTATTGTTTAAACGGTTATTTTTAACGGCTATGCGCGTGTGTACACTTAGTTTTGGTTTATGTGTGTATTGGTTTTATGTTTTAAATTATGCTGATATTATGCTTATTAGGACTGTAATTTAAAGCTTAGTATTCGATCAAAGAAGCTTACCGATATACTTATTTAGTTCTACTTTCATTATAAAACTTCTAAGCATACCTACCAACTTGTCGTTTTACAGTTGACATAAAATCACTGCACTGATCACAAAAACAATTAAATGTCTACAATACTAAGAAAAATACTAAGAAATTACATAGATTTAACATTTTTATTAAAGTTATAATGTATTTAATAGTAATAGTATCGTACGTAATTAGAATAGTTCGCGTAGGGCGGCTCTCCGCTAGGGCGGGCGGCGGCGCTGTCTTTGAGCGGCGAATGAGTCCCGCGGGCGGGCGCGAGGCCTTAAATCCTTTGACGTTCTTTGTGTACCAAGTGTTTGAAGACTCGTGAAGGTGAACGATTTACGTTGTTTAGTGTCACGATTAGGGTTCCGTACCCAAGGAGACTTGTTACAGAGACTTCGTTATACATCTATCGGTTCTTATCTGTCGTAAGTCAGTTAAACAGACAGAAACACAGTTATACAGACATTTAAACCGTATCATTATACAGGTACGACCGCACTAAATATGTAGGCGTATCATAAGATCTGATACATTTTATTAGAGTTGTGATATTACGGTGGTGTTAAATAATAAACAATAACATACACTGTTCCATCGTACCTAATTTCAGCTCCCCCTCAAAGGTATGTAGTATTAATTATTTAAAGCAACCCAGAAATTAAAATTCTTATACAGTAGTAGACACACTATAATTTACTAATACGACCATTAACAACTATACCGGCCTACGAAACATTTCCCCTAACTACCCCTAACCAACCCTGCGTTATTATTTTATAGCCGAATAAAAATTTTACGACTTGTACTCAATTACCAGCAGATAAAACTACTGCTAAGGGTGGAGGGATGATTGCTATTAAGTCGGCTGTTAGGAAGTCGTATAATTTTTAAGACCTGAGTTTCAAGGGTAGGGAGCATATAACAGATTTATTTTGCTATTAAATTGAATGTATGTGACAAATTTACAACCCTGACAAGTCCTTCTCCAGGATGAACCAATATGCGCAAAAAAAGCAGTTCGCATTGTAGGGGTTGGTAATCACAGTTTGTACAGGACTGCCCATCCCTAAGTATAAACAAACCCTTGCAAGTTATCCATACCTATTTCTTGACGGGGAAATAACTCAAAAATCGTTTATACACATATTGCGAGCTAATTTATATGCAGATGCAAATTTCCGTCGTAAAGTGAACAAAGTTGTCTTGTCCGTCCACCCTGTCCAGTACAGGGTGCGACGCTTTGTTGGGTAACCTTGCGATATTGTTTAGTTGGTTCTGGCTGGTATCGCCTCGACGTACACAATATGGAAGTGATTCATGTGTATTTAAGTTCCAAAACGAAAACCCGACTACTAAAAACCACGCTCTAAAAATATGAAACAAGAAAATGTCTCACTCGAGTACTATGAACTAACTATATAATATTTTATCGTCTATTAAATAAACAACTTGCAACTTACAATTGTAATGTAACGAATGCAAACATTCATAATGATGTTCAGAGGATAGCCATGGTCGTGATGCCTCTTTGCCCTCAAACCTTTGATCGCTTACTACTGTAAGAATGTATTGTTTTGTTACAAGATATTTTTACTTGAAACGGGCCGGCCTGACCTCGAAACATTCGTAGGATGCCTATGACGTCTTTTCTGAAAAACACTGGGAAGATAATATAATAAAAGAGTACTTTATTGTCTTTATTGACCATTATTTATGAGAGTACCTTATGTCGTAAAAGCCGACTGAGGGATCTCATCAGAAGAAGGGCAGCAGCTTCATTCCATGTATTATCAAGACAGTTACTACAATCAGCAATCCGCCTGCTAAGCGTGGTGATTATAGCACACCCCTCCAGTTTTGGAGGAGGTTCTGTCCAGCAGTGGCCACTAATGGGCTGTTGATTTGAGCACATAATTGTAAACAAAATGACATATATAACATATATACAAACATTAGGATACACAGAGTATAAGTAGGTACAATGTGCGGCGTTATTGCCTAAAGCTATTTCTTCCAGGCAACCTTGGAATGAGAAACAGAGGGTGAAACAATACAGGCAAAGAATTAAAACAATCAATATAATAATAACCAATAGATACATACCTTAATAAATAATAAAAAACCATAAAAGATGTACAACTAACCATTAAGTAATTAATAACCAGGTACATTTTACAATACACTTCTGTTAATACAAATATCAGTATTAACAACAACCAGAAATAGACAGGTATTTTCTTAACTTTTAGGTAACTTAACGTGTCATTGGAAATGCAGTAGGTGGGTAAGGCCGTAGATTTTTCCACTTTTTGTAAAATGAAAACGGTCTATAATTTGAAAACTTTGTTTGTAATTTGCAATTACAAACAAAGTGCATCGTAAATTGTATTTTAATAAGATTATAGAATTCTTATTCTCTTAGAAAATACTTTTAAAGTGCATATACATCATATTTTTATATGAATAAAATATTATGGCATATGTAATAAATATTAAAAGACGAAGCCCTGGATCCTGAAATACAGCCTAGGCTAGTTCAGGACCCTATGGATTCAATATGTTATAGGTACTGTTACACTGTTTTTGTGTCAAATAAATGATTTATTATTATTATTATAAATATAATTACTTAAACACGACCGAACTCGTACCTGTACGATTAGTTTACCTACGACCCTTGCTCACTCTGAGTTGAGCGATATTGCCTTGTAATAAGCGGTCTCTTCCAGGTATGGTTGATCCACGCGATGCGGCGAGGTGGCAAGTTAGCAGGTCTTCCGCCAGAGTCAACGGCTGTAAACTGATAACTACCCGCTCTATGTAACATATGTTTGCCTGCCTCTGTTTATATACGAGAGTAAGTATAGGCATAGTCTTGCAATTATTTTACTACTACTTTTATTCGCAGCTTCGCATGCGTGGTACCTTTTTTTTTATTGTACGACGGACAAGCGCTTGGCCTTCATCTCACCTGGTAACAAGTTGAAATAAGGCCGAAGTTGGAGGCGCACATCACCCGGAATCCTCAACAAACTGAGGAACTGGCTATCTTACCTCTAAATACCGGAACACAACATTTTTTTAAAGAATTGTTATTATGGCGACAGAATTAAGTAAGATTGTGGTAGCTAGCCAGGCGGACATAAACAAAATCCTACCACCAACCAAACCAAGCACAATATTGCTCCCCCTAGGGATCAAACCCGTGACCTCTGGATCTGAAATCTGAAAATGGTTCGATCCCCAGGGTGAGTCCAATTTTGTGCTTGGTTTGTCTGGTGGTAGGACTTTGTTTAAATCCACCTGGCTATCTAACACCATCCTAACTTTGTCGAGATAAAAAACAATTCTTAAATTGTTGTCTTCCGAGATTTAGAGGTATGATAGCCAGTTCCTCTGTTTGTTGAGAGTTCCGGGTGAAGTGCGTTTCCACCTTCGGTCTAACAATAACTTGAAAAATCAGGTAACATGAAGTTCAAGCACCTCCCCGACGTACAATAAAAAAATATAAAAAACTTGTCTATGTTTCTCCCCATGACGAGTCCACGCCATAATACCATGAAGATCCGTTTTGCCATTTATTCGTAATAAGATTACAAACTGATAAACTACAAATAAATCATTGTTCATTCAACATTCATTCAATCATCCATTCAAACAAAAAAACATACAGAAGGCTCTGTCGAATAAATAATGTTGGTTTAGAAAGACTGTTTTTTTATTTGTGTTGATTACTGTTTTAGTGTCCTGTTTTAGTACTATAAGGCGACTGAGGGATTTAAACAAGAGATGGGCTATAGCATCCACATGACATGAGTACTTTACTTCCTTATCATTTATAACCAACCCATCTGTCAAGCGTTGCGAATATACCAAGACCTAAATTCACTATTTGGGGGAGGCCCATGCCCTGCTGTAAACGTTTCAGGTTTTGCCATATAATAAATCGCAGACTTATGGTGTGATGATGATTTCATAGTTCTGTGTCTGCTTTTATAATCATTTTACATTATTTTCAAGCAGGTATTGGTAAGTTTATACCTACGAGTATCGGTAGTAAACGGTAGTTGAAAGAAATCCTTCCTGGCATAGTACAACTAAATAAATAATAATGTCTTATTAATGTTTATGTTATGTCTAATTAATAAAGTAATAGAAGAAGAAACTAGAAGTAGTATCCTAGATGCTCATGTTTTGTTACACCCACACTCAATTCTTTGTTCGGTAGGTCCGATATCTTCGCCAACCGTGACTTTACATCCGTGCATCATTTGCCGTCATAATTTTCACGATTTCTTAATATAGTTTACTAATACCTAAAGAAATGAAAGAGCAAAGTTTCCAAAATCTTCAGACAATGTCGGATCTAGTTCAGTGGTCTCATTATAATGTTATTCTGCGTAGCTGAAACCAGAGCCACATACACCCTAATAAATTAAAAACCATTTTCAATTACTCCACTGACGTTTCCAAAGGCGATGCTCCCCAAAGAAACGAGCATGAGCTTTCCCACCCTAATCCTCACCCTGACATATTTTTAATTAAACGCCACTTACTCGCCGCGCCTTGCAGGGCGCCACCTTGCGGGACTATCAGAACGTGTGCGCTAGGAAATAATGTAATTTGAAGCGTTTATTGGCAGTTTCTTACTGATAATAATTTTAAGTTCTGAAATTCAAAAATAGTTTAAATAGTAGACAATCATAATAACAGTGATATTTATGATGTGAGAAGAGAATTAAAGTATTATAATAAAAACCAAAAAGGTTGCTGCATCGACCGGGAATCGAACCCGGGCCGCCCGCGTGGCAGGCGAGCATTCTACCACTGAACCATCGATGCTTGTGTTAACAATGCTTAAATTAAGTAATGTATCTTTTGGATTACGTCATTTCACTACATATTTCGCTATCGTGGGCATTGTTGAACATACTAGTGTTTACTCCGTGGCATTACGAAATCGATCATTGGCCGTATGAACTCATTTATGCTCATTAAACCCGCAATCTAGTTTCCATATAACAAACATTGCTTAGGCCAGATCTCGCCTAATAAATTTAATAAATTACTATACTGACAATTTTGATTGCTATATTGTTATATAAAAGACAATCTAGATAAAGCGATTTCGTCCTACAACATTGTAATACGAATCCTATAAAGTTTCCCTCTAATAAAAAAAATATAAAGGTACATTTAATTATTTACTCAACACAAATAGTAATTTATTATAATATAGGATACCTTACTTACCCATTATGTGGTTATGATCAGGCGGTAGTTTAAGTAGGTCTAAGTATTTTAGGATTCGGTTTGTAGGTAGTTTTTTATTTTCACACTTAGCAATGTAAGCGTAAGCAAGCACCTAATAGGGCGTGGCTATAAGCAGATAGAATCTGATAGCCCGAGCTGAGCCGGATACTGCGATAAGCCGGACAGTGGAAGTCGGAAGCTTGCCGGAAGCACATATACACGATAAGATACCTATATATAAGATACCTACCTACCTACCTAGACCTACATGCAGTCGGAGTAGTGATGTGCGTGTAGGTACATGCTTTGATTATGAGGTATATAATCAAAAGTTACATGTGTGTAAAGTCTACGTCATGAAATCGACAACTTGGTTTGTATCTTGATATAGGTATAAAAAGGTTGTTGCTATAAGGTCGCCAATTGTACCACATTTATGTACCTATTTGGTTTACCTTCTATCATATAACACAATTTGTATTTACGCAATTGGTAATGTAGAAGTTTTATTTATTCAAGTGTTATCACAATAGAGCAGAATCTAAGATAAGTACCTACGTAGTAGGTACCTACTTACGTAAAGGTAATTTGATCATGATATTCGATTTTATGAATTAGTAAAAAGTGACATAATATGGACCATGGTTATTTAGGTTACTTATATTTTTTGGTGAAGCTTAGCGTGCGCTCACTGTCAGCACGACACAGTCAGTTTTTTGAGAAACGACGGTAGTCCATATAACAGAACTGGTCCATAATTGGCGCACTCACTCTACAGCAAAAACATTTCATTATGACTTTACCGCGACCACCAATTCACCAGCGAAGCGTGATGATCATTATGACCCTCCAGTTTTGTAGGAGGCTCTGTCCAACAGTATATATTATTGGACGCAGAAGAAATGTGATATGGCTAGACTCTCCTATGTTGCCCCTCTCCTGTTTTTGGTCACGGTTTTTCCACCGCGTGTTACTTTTCCCACCATTCCATACGTTGTGCAAACACCGCTGATCCTGGGCAGATGGCGGTCCCGCGGGATTTCCCACCCATTCTGTCTTAATGGATTATCTATGCGTTACTAAAACAATGTCAGGCAAAATACCATGCAAGTGAAATACTTTAAATATTTGCTATAGAGCGTCACATTTTTTTATTACCCGACGGGGAAGCGCTGAGTTAGCTTTTGTTAGTGTTTTATTTAATTATTCAAAATGTAAACATGACATTTAAAAATTAGCCGATCATTCGACTAAAACACTAGTCTAGCTATTTTATTCATAAATAAAAAAGTGGGGTTGTCGCTGATAATTTCAAGCATTTGGATTAAAAGCGTTTTTTTAGTGTAGTATCTATTTATTTTTTTAAAAAGAGCTCTATTTTTTTTTTTAATTCTATTCGATCATTGTACTACAACAAGATTTTTCCCAGCTTTCAGTACTTTTTTTATTGGTATAACTACTTTTGTTACTATCAAAGAGTGTGTTTGAAAATGCTCCTGTTGCGTAATTTTGTCATTGGGCGCGCTCTTAATATCATAAGTTCGGCCGTGTTCAGATTTCATTTAAAGTAGAGACGAAGCGCTGGGCCTTCGGGATTTCGGGTGAAATCCTCAACAGACTAAGGAACTGGCTATCTTAACTCTAAATACAATAATTAAGAATTGTTGTTATGGTAACAGACTTAGGTTAGGTAAACGCGGCTAACCAGAAACATAAATAACGCCCCACCACAAACCAAACAAAGCACACATTTGTTTCCGGGACCTCTAGGTCCGATAACGGACGGAATTACAAGAAGCATATATAGAAACAGAACGTTAAAAATATAGAGGTACATGTACTAAACAAAACAAATTTCGTATGTATCCGATAGAAAAACTATAGATAACTAACGAGCCCAATAACAATTAACATACTGAATGCATTTTTGCGCCCTACATTCGAGGCAGCTCTCTCAATTTTTTTTTATTTGTTTGTACGACGAGGAAGCGCTTGGCCTTCATCTCACGTGGTTACCAGTTGAGATAAGGCCGAAGGTGGAGGCGCACTTCACCCGGAATCCTCAACAAACTAAGGAACTGGCTATCTTACCTCTGAATGCCGGAACACATTTTTTTTTTAATTGTTATTATGGCGACAGAATTAGGTAAGATGGTGGTAGTTAGCCAGGCGGACTTAAACAAAATCCTATACCACCAACCAAACCAAGCACAATCTATTGTACTCCCCATGGACTCCTGACCTCTGGATCTGAAATCGGTAGGTTGAACCACTAGACCACAGAGGCGGTTAAAATATGTAACTTTTGTCTAATTACAAACGAAAAACAGTTCTATGAAGGGTTATGCTCCAAAATTGAAACAAATCGAGCTCTAAGCGTCTCCCAGATGGAAGGATCACGCGGATTACTGTGAGTAGGGATAGGGACGTGCCTAATCCCGCGCCACTTTGGGATTCGCCCGAATTATGCAGCACCGATGCACTTTTCACACTGTTTACTTTACTCAGCACTATCAACAAGGGGTAAAGTAAGTTTTTTTTATTAGAGGTCTGTTCGAAACCGGCGAGATAAACATATCAGACCAACCGTCAAGTGTATATCAGACGGTTGATATACTTGGTTGATTACGGTATGTTAAGGCTTATGAAAAGTATGTTCAAAAACTAAAACCCAGACTACTGTAAAATCACGTTTAAGCAAATTTTTTTTTTTTTCAATATATATATATTACAGGACACTAATTTCACACAACGCCATCTAGTCCCAAACTAAGCATAGCTTGTAATATGGGAACTAGATTACGGATAGAATACATAAATACTTTTTTTTTTTGTAAATACACGCTTATCATTCAATACAACCCAAACACAGAACAAACATCTATATTCATCACATAAATGATTCATTAGTCGATTATATAAATAGCTTACACGTATGTTTTAATTTAATCACATTGATGTTCATAGGATAGTGGTGGTCGTGTGCCACCTACCCTAACGAAATAAAACATTCTAACAGTATAAAGCGATCATAAGCTTTTGGGCAAAGTGGCAAAATAGGTACATTTTAATCTTAGTCCTCATTTTTGCTTCGCCGTAGTCGGGCGAAAAATTGTGGGTACTAAAGTACAAACATGTTATTTTGTTTTCTGTAATTTACACACAACCTACCTACACATTACATATATCTTAGAAATAATTATATTCATATTACAATGTGTACGGACGTAGGATGGACCGAGGAAAAGACGGAAGGATTGTGTGAAAGACAAGGAGTGGATGTTAAGATATAATAATAAATAAAAAAATATATATTACAGGTCATTAATTTCTCACTACGCCATCTAGCCCCAAACTAAGCATAATATGGGAACTAGATTACGGATAGAATACTTAAATACTTTTTGTAAATACATACGTAATATATGATACAACACCCAAACACAGAACAAACATCTATATTCATCACATAAATGTTTGTCCTGGGTGGGAATCGAACCCACAGTTTACAGCGCAGGAGGCAGAGCTACTACCAACTGAGCTATCAGGCTTTTTGAAGATGAAGGGGGAAAGGGGAGAGTAAAAGAGGAGAATGAGCTGTGCTCTGCATATGTGTGGGATAGATATATAGAGATGGATAGATAGATAACTCTGTATTGTTCACCATTTACAAATAACATAACAAAATACAGATAGTGGAAACCTAATATAAGCGTCACTGGTAAAACAGTGGACGGCCTTATCAGTGATAGTAATCTCTTCCAGGCAACCGCTGGATGGACAAAGATGATAATGGCTTTCAAGGATGTTGGAATATACGAATAACAAATATAAAACATAAAATTACATAAATAGTAGTCATGATAATGAAGGATAAAAATGATAATTTAAGAATAAACTGATAGATAATACTGATAAACTTTCAACTTAAAAGTGTGTTGCGATATCATCTATTGAATACTATCAGGTAATGCGTTCCACAGCCTAACAGCTTCAGCTGTAAACGAACCACTATAAAAATAAGTTCTTTGTGTCGGGGTTTTTAACAACAGGGTGTCTGATGACCTAAGAGAAAAGTTGTGGATTAGGACAGGAATAAGCGTGGAGTGGAGAAGTCCTTACCTCTGTTCCTTACCTGGCTTCTGTGGTCTAGTGGTTTGCCTAACGATGTCAGATCCAGAGGTTCCAGGTTCGATCCCAAGGGGAGTACAATATTGTGCTTGGTTTGGTTTGCGGTAGGACTTTGTAAGTCTGCCTGGCCAACTACCACCTTCTTACCTAATTCTGCAGCCAGAACAATAATTCTTCAAAAATCAGATGAGATGAAGGATTTTTTTATTTCTGGTTCATAAAATCATTATTTTCCAAATAGTTACATATTCATTTTGACACTCTATGGCCCGCTGGACCATCTGTGGGACAAATCGATAACCATACCAATAAGATGTCTCTTCCCTACCTGGGCTTAAAGAGAAACCACATTGAATTGGTATTTACCGAGCCCTTGTGATATAATTTGAATCCTTTTCCAATATGTACTACAATGAAAGTAACCAGTTCTTGTTGACCGGATCTGAGCGCAAGTAAACACGCGAGGGCTACCTGAGGGTAGGTGGTATTTATTCTGTGCCGGAGGGTAGGTGTCGGGATACAACAACCTATTGGCGAGGCCGAGGCGCAGGGTTTAGATAAGTCTTTAGGATTTTGGGATTGACCTTACAAAATAGACGCTAAGCTCCTTAGGTATATACCTTCTAGGTCCCACTGTCTACAATTATCTACCGGAGCATATAAACGCTTTCAGTCTCCAGAGTTTTAAATTTAAACTCAAGCTCGTAATGGCTCGTTGAGAAGCCATTTTATGACATTAATGAATTCATTCATCATCATCATCATCATTTTAGCCCAAGAAGGTCCACTGCTGAATAAATTCATGATTTGTGAGCAATTTTATTGTACTATTTAAATTCTTCTATGATATCTGCAATAGTATATTATATTGTTTTATTTTTATTGTCCGACGGGAAAGCACTTGGCTTTCATCTCATCTCGTTACAAGTTAAGATAAGGCCGAAGGTGGAGGCGCACTTAACCCGGAATCCTCAACAATCTTAGGAACTGGCTATCTTACCTCTTAATGCCGGAACACAACAATTTTAGAATTGTTATTATGGCGACAGAATTAGGTAAGATGGTGGTAGCTAGCCATAGATATTAATGTACGATACATAATTACTCAGAGCACCAAATATGTTAAAAACAAACGTACGCTTTTAAAATACACGGTTTTCAGCGTGACAGAAGGATAACTTCATTCTTATTTATTATGTGCCTCAGAGAAAAGAAATGTAATGATTCATCTCAGTAAATGCTCACTAATGAAAATCCTTATTTCCCGGCGGAGAGGGCTCTCAACAGGCGGTAAGGCAAGGTGTGGCGCTAGTACGAGTGGGGATACCCGGGTAGGTACGAGTGGGATACCTGGGTAGGTATGCGCTCCCAGGGGAATCGCAACACGGGGAACGATAGGGTTGTCAACTTACGAGGGGTTTTTCAACAGATATTTTGGATTAGAATCTGATCAAAATATTAAGATATTGGTGGCCAAGTGGGTAAAGGCCCGCCTCCCGATACGGTTGTGTGTATATATGTCATATAGAGACACATGCACATACATACATACACATGCTCTGATGGTGAAGGTCACATTGTGAGGAACCGTCATGTCCATGTCCCTAAGACCAAAAATCCGAATGGCATGTGTAACTGGCTAGTATTCCGCTAAGCCACGATGGACTTGCGACCTGTTATGTATTGAATAATAAATACCTAGTAACGTAAGTTTGGACGTGCCTCTGACAACTCCCTCGTAGGTGATAATCATATGGTCCACGCTGTGAGTAGTGTTCAGACCTAAATCATTGAAGACGAAAAACTCTACAATCTAGTACTTTTACATATCTGTGATCGCGATGTTGACGATATTCGACCAAAATAGATAGATTGAGCTTTTATGCCTCTCGCAAACAATGCCCCAAATATCTTAACTCATTGGATGTTGAGAAACGCACACGGTGTGTTCTATCACAGATAATAAAACGGCGCGGCTAGATAAGCAGCTTCATAACCAAACACCATCATCTTTATCATATCTTAACAACATTATAGCTAAATCAATCAAAATGTGTTCCTACACGCATTTCGCTGTAACTAATCTACGTTTGAGTTTTGGTTCTAAAATATACGTGGCTGATGACTTTCCGGATCTCCGGAGGTTTCAAGTTAAATTATAAAAACTCCAAGGGGGCTACATCATATGCAAATAGAAAGGTTTCGTCACCAAGATCCTGTCTCGGTCTCAACCACAGAGTTGTACCCAATCAACATTCAAACTAATTTAATAAAACATTAATTTCACCCTGGCAATCTCCTTTAAGCTCGCAACTTAGGCTTAAATTAGGCTAAACTCTCTAGACCTAAATGCATTTACCCTTCACCTCTAATCAGAGCAAATGAGACCTCAAGGATTAAAGTCCGTCTTAGCGAATTCACTTGGATGTGACTGAAAATTGCCAAGTTAAATAACTTCAGAGCTTTGGAGTTGCCATGCGTGTCCGATGTAAATGGAGTTTTCAGTTGGACGAGGATTGTTTAGCAGAAACATTGTTTAGTAGGATACATTCCGACAAGGTGGGTCTAAACTGTGTCTTGCATATTACGGTGCTATGGCGATTTTGCAAATGATTGTAATGCTGGTCTCAAACTGACGCAGTAAAAAAACTCTTTTTGTTATGATAGTTGTGCGAAAACCGATCATATCGTGAATGGCGTTGGTTGCATAGCTTGTACCGCTGTGCAAAGGGGACCATCAAATTTTAATTACTGATAACTATAGGCAGGAACTAAAAGTGTCTTTACTAATTTATGTATCTCTAACTATTCTTTATTTATAGAAGAATGTCTTTACAGGACATACATTTTAGCCACACAGCGCCATCTAGCCTAAACTAAGCAAGGCTTGTAATATGAGAACTAGATTACGGCTAGTACCTACGTATATTTTATTTTTCACCTTCGGCCTTAACTTGAAAACCAGGTGAGGCTTGTTCGGAAGTGTCCTACGTCCGTTGGTGGCGGACAGCCCTGCCGACAGGACTAGTCGTCGATTGGTTTACTATTGACACACCCGCGTGTGATTGCAGTTACAGTTGAAGTGTCTGCGGAGGCTCTCGGCGTGTGTGCAGACAACACTATCGATTCTTCCTGTGCGCTATGCAAAGTCTGGGGATAAATTGATATTTACAAGGTTTTTCGTTTACCTTGCCACGTTAGCACCTGTTTTATGTGTATCATTGATTCGTCGGTTGCGCGGGAGCTCCGACAATTACCTGCAACGCATTGCCGAAAGGATGGACACGGACTGTATATTTATGAAGTACTGGACGGGAAAGCACATTTTGCCTTCATAGGCTCAATGTATTTTATGGAGTGATGTGGGGAACCACCTAACATAATATTATCAGTATTATCAGTATCTATCTAGTTATAAATGATAAACATAATATAAAGTATTATACATATTTACACGAACTTATTTTATTTACGTCTACGATATGACATTATGTTTATATGTATCATCATGATAATTTAGTAATTATAAAATATTTGAGCGTCACGACCATGAGCGTCCGTTTTATTTCGACTAGGTACAAGGTATAGTGGATTATATTCTCTGATGTCAAGGAGTGTTAGCTCCGCAAAATATTGTTTGTTTTGATTTATAAAAATCACTAATTGTGTTGTTCTGTAATTAAATCTAAGTAAACTAATAAGGTACGGACACAAGGTGTAGTGTGAAGTGCGGTGACGATATATCTCCCGGTTAACGTACGTATGTTCTAAACTCCCGAATAAACTTCGTTCGTGTATTGGGTTGGAATTTATTTCATTTCATTTTCATTATTATGTCATCTTATCCCCCAAAGGCATATACTTTTAACTGTAATTTAATTTAAATGTTTGTGTACTAGAGTCGGAAATAAAATGTTTTTAATTTAATTTAGGTAAGGGTCTTTAGCTTATTCTGCTGAAACCATTTTAAAATTATAAACAATTTTCAAATATTTGCACCTAAGTATGTAACTAATTACTAATCATTTTTATTTTCAAGTTACTCGGGATTGTGTCAGTCTGTCAGTATTAAACATTTTATTTAGTTGTTTATTTATTATTTTAATGTGTCTATTCCATCTCACATTCTACAGGATGTTATCTTAATTCTTTAATCTCGCACTCAGCACGGACAGATGATTTAGGAAATGTAAAGCATCAAATAGCCACCATAACCATCTGGTTACGGGCAGTAGCTTCTAGAGTTTGACATAAATTCCATAAATGTTGATAGAAATATCGGATTATGTGTAGAAAATAAATTTTGCGTTTACGAGATATCAAAATAGTTTTAACGTGGTTACCTACTCCACCCTCGTAATCCTCGGCTGGTAAGGGACACGGAGCCCGCAGGCTGCAATCAATCAGTCGGGATGTGCCGGCGGTGGGATCAGCTCTAATTGAGATATGCTAGGGCTTATTGGCTTTACTTATATTTACGGTGGAAAAGTATCTCCTACCAACCGGTGTCGATTGAGTACATTTATATATTCTGACAACAGTTTATTAAGTTCAATGGGATCCAAGCTACGTCACGATTTGCTCAATATAAGTAAGATAAAACATATCCAGCAGGGTTATGATGGACGCCGTAATATATCTGTGAGCTTAGCAGCCGTAGCAGTATTAAAAGTAGTTAAAAGTTTGAAGTCACTTCAAAAGTCGTGACAGAGATAACTGACTCCCGCAGATGTCTGTTGATACTGCTCTATATATTAAAAAAAACAAACAAAAATCTAAGATCCTTTCGTTCAATAAAAAGTCCTATATATGTTATTGCAAGCAGAAAATGTAGTCATTTTCATAAAATACAAATGACCTGCCGTAATGCACCAAAGCACGGTTCATAATGTCCTCTCAAATAACCACAGACGTATTCATCGCCCCACTGCAGTACCGTGCCCTATGCAATCAAATCACCCTTCGCCACAAGTGAGAAGAGACAGCTAGATCGTTTGAAAAATCATAACGTTGATTATGATATATGATTATAAAAAGGTGGTATTGATAATTTCAACACTACCAACACTTTATATATATATGTATATATAAAGCCTTACAGGTCAGCTTTGCCTTCTGAGCTGTAGGTTGTGGGTCGATTCCTACCCAAGACAAGCATTTGAGTGGTGACTATTGATGTTTTTTCTGTGTTTTTGTGTTGTGTTGTATGATAAGTATGTTTTTACAAAAAAAATACGTCTTGCAATATACTTATTGTTATTCATATAGTGTACGGTTCTACCGCCTAGTGATAGTATTAAATAGGTAATGCACGTTGGGATGCCAAGTGCGGCGTTTTTCAATTGCACTCGACATATATTCTAATGTCGTGCTGTCCAAGTCCAAGTGTCCAAGTCTCATGGAGAGTTAACTTGCATTCTTTGTAGTCCTACTCACTCGCCTCACAGCTCAGTCTGTAGTGCTACCTTCTGCAGTTACTGCTGTGGATTCAATTTCCACCCGGCACAAACATTTGTGTGATGAATATAGTTGTTTGGGTATTCTATTGTATCATTAGTATGTATAATACAAAAAAAGAGTATATCGATTTGTTCGTACTATTGAGAACTCTACCTCATTCCACTTAATATAATCGTGCTTAATTCCAAGCAATCATGATTACATACGTATACATATTTAATAACAATAAAAATTTTATCAAGCCCTTAAAAACTGATGTTAGTTTATTCACACACACTTGACCGAAATATATGATAACGTAGGATGATAATAATAGCTGATATCAAGACAATTAAATTAAGTGTCTGTTTGTTATGTCAATAAAAGCCTTTTACTATTTATATGAGAAATATACGATACTTCTACCAAAAAACAATTTATAAATGGTTGTCTGTCTGTCTGCCTGTTCCTAAACAGCTGATTTAAATGATTCTGAATGAAGATTCTGCTGATTTGAATGAATGTATTTTGAAAAGACTATCACTGGCAGATAGCTGATATTGTAGTAACGTAGGCTACTTTTATTTCCGAGAAAAATGTAGTTCCGCGCAAAAAAAAAATAACTTTTCAAATCCAATAACATCAATATGAATATAGGAAAAAACACCAGTCGTTTCTTCAACACTTTAACAGTGTATATACACTATATTCATAACTCAACCACTGAATGATAGGTTAAATAAGGGCTACATTTTGTAGCTGATCTACCTAAAATTACTGGTTTCTATAGCATAGTATATTATCATAATTTACTATGATATAGTATACCTCTAGTATAGGAAACTTGAGACAGGACAATGTAAACTCTTATCTGTAACTTCTAATATATATAATATTTACAATGATAGTAAGTAATCATAAACATAAGTGTAAAATAAAAAATAATTAATATCATTGTATACGAAATTAAAACCTCATCAAAATGGCTCTAAATACCGGAAAACAAGAATTTTGAATTGTTGCTATGTCGATATACTTAGGTAAAAAGCCGGGCGGTCACATAGTCCTTCCACCAACCAAACCAAGCACAATATTGCACTTCCCTGAGGATCGAACCCGGGATCTCTGGATCTGACACCGGGTGAACCACTCGACAACAGAGACGGTTAAAACTTGGTCACCACATGATATAACAATTCACAAACTGTTGATCATTTTAATGATTTGATTTTGAGTTATCAAATGTATCCTCAAGACTGTCTTTTGAAAATGAACAAACAATTACTTATAATAAAATATTACAGGACGTTAATTTCACACAGCGCCATCTAGCCCCAAACTAAGCGAAGCTTGTAATATGGGAACTAGATTACGGATAGAATACTTATATACTTTTTTTTTTAAATACATACGTACTATATTATACAACATCCAAACACAGAACAAACATCTATATTCATCACACAAATGTTTGTCCTGCGTGGGAATCGAACCCACAACCTACCGCGCAGAAGGCAGAGTTACTACCAACTGAGCTATGAGGCTTGTTTACTTATAACTCCTAAAAAAGGTTATACACCTCCTATTACCTCAGCTGTGTTTCACGGACTGTGGCCTCACCACTTCGTGGCGACCTTTTGAAACGGCTCTGTTATATATGTAAGAGGATTTAGAATAAAACGTAAAAGCGTCACAAACAATGCGCGGACGAAATGTGCGTGCGATCGGGTTAGCCGTCTGTATGTTCGTTAATGTTTGGAATATTTAACGGGAAATTCTTTCATTGAGGCAAAGGGTAAAAGGGTAACATTTTTGCAAACCTTTCGCTTTAATTCAATTACTATATGACCCCGTGCAGTTATATTTACGAGGAAGATCACACACCTACCCCAAATATTATAATATATAAAATAAAAGAGAAGAATGACCTTAGCTACTTACTATAACATCAGCTATCATCAGCCAGTGGGATCTCCTCCAGCAGAGAGACGTCTATCGAGCATATATATTTTCCCGAATGCTGCGAGTACTTACATAGAGTACCTAATACCTACTAAGTTAAAATACATATTCTCATTAGAACATAAGTTCGCTTAAAATTAGGTTGAGGTGATATTATATAGAGGTAATGAGGTTATTAAAAAAAATAAAAATGAAATGTCAAAATAATCATAAGTAAATAATACTAGTGATCTTGAGGCGCATCTGTTTACCGATTCTTCACAGCCACGACGTTGTTGGGAATTCATGGTTTGCCTTCACTTTTGCCGTATTATTACGCCTTTGGAAAATTATTGGAAGGGAAACGATAGGTAGGACGGAGCCACCTAAACAACTAACCTCCATCCAGCAACCTCCAACAACCATGTTACCCCCCCACCCCCCCATTTTTTCAGTAGGTCAAATCATACAATTACTATTCTGAAAACCCCCTGGAAAGTATATTTTCCCTACCCAATCCAACGAGCTTGTCGTATCAGAGGGTACATCCATTACGTTCGTTAATTTACGACGTGTGTTCACGCCATAACTATTCCATGGGGATAGTTTATGGCGCTGTTTACTGGCTCGTCAGCTAAGTTATGGTACCACACTACAACGATATAAGAACTATGCCACACGTGCCATCACTTTGGTCTAGTGGTTGGAAAACCGATGCCAGATCAAGAAGCCCCGGGTTCGATCCCGGAGGAGTGCAATATTGGAATTGGTTTGGCTGGTGGTAGGACTTTGTTTTAGTCCGCCTGGCTAGCTACCACCAGTTACCTAATTCTGTCGCCATAACAATCATTCAAAAATTTCCAGCTTTTATAGATAAGATAGCAAGTTCCTCAGTTTGTTGAGGATTCCGGGTGAAGTGCGCCTCTACCTTCGGCCTTATCTCAACTTGTAACCAGGTGAGATGAAGGCCAAGTGCTTCCCCGTCGTACAATACAGAAATAAAATGATTCCGGATGATACGCGCTTTCACCATCCTACAGACTCGCAACTTTTCTAAAAGTGTCTCAACAGGGAAAGTATATCAATTGATACTTGACTTGACACCTGGTGAAATGAAGGCTTTTTTGGCGCTTCCCCGTCATAACATTAACAAAAATATATATATTATCCGTGTCTTACTTTATTTTTTTATGTACGTATAAAATATATCATATTTGTAGAGTTCCCATATTAGAAGCTTTGCGTGGTTTGGGGCTAGAGGCTAGAGAAAAAAGAAAATAAAATTCATTTTTGTTTATAAATGAAACGTACCTGACGTTATCTTTATACAAAGGCGTAGGTATATCGATAGCATTTATCGCCCGGTATCTACTCCGCACACTGAATCGAATACACACCGATGAAAATGCGAACACGAGAAAACATCGGCAATGATCGGTAGCAGTGAATCGTGGGAAATATCGAATGGAATGGTATTGAAGCGAATATCGGACCTTATTCAAAAGGATCTACAAATTTACGTCCGAGCGGATGCGATCGCGAAGCAATTTGGCTACGTGTTTTTGAAAAAAAAAACATTTATAGATAAACTCACAAACTCATTTATTCAAACCCAAATCTTCGTGTCAACTATCATAAAAGTAAAAAGTCTGTTTCACATTATTATGTACATTATTGTGTCACAAGTCGTATTAAGCAAAACTACTTATCAATGCAGGAAGTTCGGTTGTTACAATCACAATTTGGGCGCATCTACCTGCTTTCGGCAATATAACTCATCGAAATAGATAGTGGGCCTACTTGAGCCAATGTTTTACAGCGTGTTAGATGATAAATTTAAATGGGATTAATCACGATTGGTACATAAAGTTACATTACATTTACGCAATACCAACGGGATATTTACCATGATTTGATGGTGAATGAGCGCCAATGTTTTTATTTTCTTAATTTCGACGCAGTTCCATGCGCCATGTCTTGTATAGATACGTACTGAAGTGTGTTGATATTGTTTATAGATTAAAATGTATAAGGGGTTAGTTGCCATATGCAATGGTTGTTTGAAATACACAGCCCTAACTTGAAAAGCTTGAAATTTCAAACCTTCAGGGTTTTTTTTATTGAACGACGGGGAGCTTGGGCTTCATCTCATCTGGTTACAGGTTGAGATAAGGCCTAAGGTGGAGGCGCACTTCACCAGCTTCCATTTTTTGTTTAGGGGTGCACTTAAAAAGAAAGGACGTCGGGGGTTTTTTTATGAGATACTAAAATATATAATTAACATAAGGTGCTACATCTATTAGCCCCAGACGAAGCAAATTACCAACCATAACCATAAAATAAAACGGAAACTAGATGCTTTTTCTTCGGCAATGCAGTCTTGTTCACGTTTCCGTCTGGTACTGGTCTGGAACAGTTGAGATAACTATAGACCGCTTGTAACGGTAGTTCAGGTAATCCGACTGCTTCCTTTATTCATAGTTAGTTTAATTGCATATGTTTTTTCATATCAAGGTGTGATCTACCTTGAAGTGGTCTACAATGACCACCCTTCCCAATCTTGCTTCTAGGAAAGCTCGGTCCATCGTAGACCTCTTTCTTTCTCTGGCCTAGAGGTCAAGACTAGGCCATCGTTATAAAAAAAACTATTTTATGCATACTTGATTTATGTTTGGTCTTGCTCACAACAAAACTTATACGTTGGTACCTATTTCGATATCTAAGTCTGTGAGTACACAAGAACGGAGCAACCGTTCCGCACCATATCACAGCTCCACCAAGCGTATTTCTTATTTTTCGCAACTTGCGTCCATCTCTCATGGACTCAATGGTTGTTACATACATACCTACAAACACCTCTTTATGTACAATGTCGTTGTGTAGATGACAGTTGTTTCATTTTGGTTTTTATCAATATGGCGGCTTTTCTGCTGTACAATTTTTCGGTTTCAATGAGGAGTCATAGAAAATCTTCAATTTTTATTAAAACCGATTGAAACCCAAATGAAACAGAGTAAGGTCATAGACCAGCAGAAGTCCTAGAGAAACAATCTGAAATGTATAGAGTAACCAACTCCCTTGAAAAAACAAGTGAAGAGGTGGCCTAAGACGCTCGACTAAAAGGAATTGGAATACTTTGGAGTCTTCAAGTCCAGAGTGAAGTACAGTAATAGGATCGGAAAAACAGACGAGAGCAAAGCATTCCATTCCTTACCAATATTATTTGTTACGTGTGAATTGGAAATGTACGCAAGATAGCAGGGACGAATTATAGGATATTACGTCGAAGTCCAAACTAACCATACCATGAGCCAAGTAGCGCATTAATATATTAATCACTGCCTGACAATCATTGAAAAAAAAACAGAACCTGTAGACGGATGTAATTCCAGATAGTTTTGTTTCATAGTGCGGGGATGCACAATGACTGGAGTACGAACTTACAATAAAATATATCAAATGGATTATCTACCAAACTATTAATCTAAATATATAAATTATAAAATATTTTATAGTACTTGGTTTACTTGGTGGTAGGACTTTGTTTAAGTTCACCTGGATAGTTAACACCATCTTACCTAATTCTGTCGCCATATTACAACAATTCTTAAATTATTGTGTTCCGAATTTGAGGTAACATAGCGAGTTTCTCAGTTTGTAGAGGATTCCGGGTGAAAAACGCTTCCACATTCGGCCTTATCATAACTTGAAAATCAGATGAGATGAAGGCCAAGCTACCCATCGACAATAAAAAAGCACATACTAAGAAATTTTTGTTTTCAGGTAATGAAATGTGATCTTTGCGTTTTCTAGTTACCGTGCAGATGCTAAAACAAATAATGACGGGAACGAATATCCGGGTATTCCACTAGTATTTATAAAAACCCATGAAATGACGGGAACCGAGTCACAAGCGTTCTCTAGTATTCAAATACGTTCGAATGCAAGTCGTTACATTTTACAATTGGTTACACACTCCGACGGAGTCCTACAATCTCTTCATCGCGTTTCGTGCCGAGAAAATGAATATTTCGAATCAGTTGTTTCGCTAAGAACTGGCGCTATTTTGTGACGTCGTTGGCTGGAAAATTGGAAAGAAAATACATAATAAATATACATGGGTAGGCAAGGTAGTATTCTATCCATAATTTAGTTCCCATATTACAAGCTAATTCTTAGTTTAGGGCTAGATGGCGTTGTGTGAAATTAATGTCCTGTAATGTTTATTTATTTATTTACATTAGAAAATGTATTCAAGGGTACCTAAATTTACCTTCACTGCCTGTGGGTATGAATCGAGCTGACCAGCACGTGATTTTTTCTATTTCTGTGACGAACGACATAGCGGGAAAGCGACGTATTGGGTATTATTCCCTCAATCTGGCATATGATCACCAGACCTAGTATATAAGTATAAGCCCATTCCTGGCACGTGACAGTTGGGAATAAATTCCATTTACCCTGTCTCGGTGTTCAGGTACTTAAGTTGCGAGTCAGTTGAAGAATGATGCAGCCAGTTCAATTTCGAACTACAAAATAAAAAGATGGATATTTAATTTGATTTGAGCACAAATAAAATTTGAGACGCACCCCACACTATATTTTATTGGTTTTCGATCGACTCTAAACGATCGCGAGAAACGTATTTGTGATCTGTGGACTTCCAAATAGTTTAAAACGAACGGCGATTATGTAACACTCAACAACTCCGACTAAACTGCTAATCCTTGAGAAGTATTGGTGGAGTTTGACAGAAGATAGCATTTTAAATATTTTACAGGGTTTCCGTTGAATAGAGGTGCGACTGAGTTATTTGCAAAGTTTATCAAACGATTTCGAAAGTATTAAGAAGTTGGATTTTACTCCTCGCTACAAAGACAGGAACCGATCACTTCAGATCGAGTTTAGCAGAGATCAGTTTATGCTTTTTGGGAGATTGGGACACAAAACATCAGCAAATTTATAGACCTTACAGTTCCTAAGTATTCAACCAACAAATATAAAGAGCTTTTGTCGAGAAAACCGACAGCAGTAACTGCTATTGACTGACTGACGTACACAGCACAGCCCAAATCAAAAGACCTAGAGACAGAAAGTTTACAAGTTAGCTTTCTTTTGCAGTTTTGCGAGGGGTGGGCTAAGGGATTTTTTTGAGGACTTTAAACTTATGTTATTTCATCATTTATTAATTGTATTATATGATAATTTAATAAAAACTATGTCAGTATTTTCCGTTATCAAAACAACCAATAGTTACCTTTTTTTTTTACGACGGGGAAGCGCTTGGCATTCATCTCACCTAGTAACAAGTTAAGATAAGGCCGAAAGTATAGGTGCACTTCACCCGGAATCCTCAACAAACTGAGGAACTGGCTATCTTACCTCTGAATGCCGGAATACAACAATTTTAGAGTTGTTATTATGGCGACAGAATTAGGTAAGATGGTGGTAGCTAGCCAGGTATTTGACTGAAACAAAGTCCTACCACCAACCAAACCGAGCACAATATTGTACTCCCCTGGGGATCGAACCCGGGACCTCTGGATCTGACACCGTTAGGCGAACCTCTACGCCACAGAGACGGTTAAAACCTGTTGTTGGAGTGTTATATTGTTTGATAAGTATGTATTTACGAAAAAATGATTCAGTATACTATCCGTAATCTAGTTCCCATATTACAAGTTTTGTTAATCAGAGATAAATCCTCAAAGTGGAAAAAGTCGTGAGTGTGCTACTTTACTTTTTATAATAAGGTTTTCTTGCTTTGGGGCTAGATGGCGTTGTGTGAAATTAAAGTCGTGTAATATATTACAGTATCAAAGTCCTGGGCAATTGGATTATAATTTGTTAAGTTTCCTATCGGAAAATAAATAACTGAATGTATTTCCTCATCTCACTTCAACAGTTCATTAGAAAGCAGTAAAATGAACTCAAGGGCGCCCCCTATCACCCCAGGTGTCAAGGGGTCGTGTCTAGTCGGCGATTGGCTTCGTCTGATGATGGACACGCCGCTCATTACCGCTCCTTGTGCGAGTCCGTGAGCCTGGATCGCTGAACGCTCTTATGAGTTGCAAGTTTGTGACGTAAGAAGGGGTTGCCAATACACTAGGGTCAATAAAGATAAGGGTACATTACTAGTCACTAATCTCATAGGGTCATGTGATTTTGAAGCTTTCGGCAGAATATGCCATTTCACAATGTTATCAAACTGCCCATCAGGTAGTTAGGTAATAATACATGTTTTAAGAAAATATTAAGTATTTAGGTTTATGATATACCTACTTATAATGTTTTTTTAAAACCTGTATGCCTATGTTGAATAGATCATCAAAAAAATTACTAGCCCGAGTTTCTTGTCTTTCTCCTTGTGTGCTGGTCGCGATTCCGAACAGGCGGTAGAATTGACGTTGCAAAATGATACAAATAAAATTTAATGACTAAAAATCATTTTGACCTTGACCTTGAACTTGACCAGTTCCTATCTACCCCCCCAGTGATAAGGCATTCAAGCTGAGTCGAGGCTTAATTTGCTGTTGTGGCACACAATTTTGCAACCTGCTTATTACTTGCTTTTTGTTTCTTTCTTTGGATTATTTTTTAAGATTCACTATTTCATTCATATTCTTAATTTGTCGTAAGACAATCGAAACAGTCATATTTAATTAACTGGAATTAATGACTAAAGGTTTGTGAAGTTCAATATAAAAATCTAGCTTTTGCCCGTTATGTCGCCCATTGCTTTGCCCGTAATTTATAGAGCCATATCTTATTGAACCTAATATCCGAACAATATTGGATGTTGTTTTAAGATATAGCAATGGCTTGACCGTTCGCAAACCATCAATGAACCCTTAGAGCAATAAAGAGAGAGCCACAGATGTACATCCCAAGAACCTCTTAGGACCCTTTAATGCACCACTATCTCTTCCGTAGACACTCGCTAACTAGCAGCCAGTCCTTTGAACACGCCCGATCAATTTGCAGTCAGTAAAATGTTTCAATCGAATCAACGGCTCTTCGGTCGTCTACGTAACTGAGTTAGCCTTTGAGACCTCTTGCCTCGAGTCCAACGATGCCTTGGCTAACTTTGCGCGATGGAGAAATAAAGATTATATTATCAAATAATTATTCATATTTTCATTGCTGTGATTATGATACATTTTTATTTATCGCTCGACTACCACCGGACCAGCATAAACTCACAAACTGTATTTGGCGACCTAAAAATTATTATAAATGAATTTCGGCAGATTGGCTTAGAGCTAAATTAATAATTACTAAATAATTTCAGATACATGTTTGGATAGAAATTCAATTATTCAAAAGTTTGAGGCTTTGTCTTCCAATATTAATGTTGTAGATAAGAGTTCACTCCACCTACTAGGTTCAACAATTCTTGATTAATCTTTTCCGGCTTGCGTCGACGACAAAATTCCAAATTTTATGAAGGTTTCGGACAGACTTTCAAAAATTTACTCACATAGTAGTATCATTTGAAATCAATGGTACTATAGACACTAGGGGAAAATTTCTAGTGTTGCTTTGCCAGCGTTCTTGTCTTCCGACTATAGTATACATTCTTTGGTTGAGAAAATTCGAACACTATCAATTTCGGCTGTTCCTGGCAATATACTCCAAATTTCTTAGCGAGGCTCGAAATGCTTATTGAATCTGCCTGGGACATCAGTTAGGGCTGGTGCGGCGGCTGATTCGGCCGAGGATCACAAAAGGCGCAAACATAGTGGTCTCGACAGAGCTTACCTATTTGAGCCTTTTGGGGTGGAGACCTTGGGTCCGTGGGGAGCCGGTGCCCGGTATTTTTTTCCGGTGAATAAAATGATAGAGTTTCCACATTCAAAGCATGCTTTCTTAAACCAAGTAGCATACCAGCATTCAGGTAAAAAGGAACCGGTTTTTCCTATGCAAGATCAATTTAGGCCGTGTTATACTTTCATTATTAGGATAGGATAGGACACGACATTCATTGCATAAAGCCCCAAACCAAGCAAACCTTGTTATATAAAGTAAAGCACACTCACGAATTTTTCACTTTGAGAATTCATCTCTGATCAACAAAACTTGTAATATGAAAACTAGATTACAGATAGAATACTGAAATATTTTTCATACAAATGTTTGTCCCAGGTGGGAATCTAACCCACTACATACAGAGTAGAAGACACAGCTACCTGATACCAACTGAGCTGTGAGGCTTGTTAATTGTATCTAAAGTTGTGATGGCTAAACGCACCCATAGTTGTCAAAAATAGTTTAATGTTTAAATAAAAATGTTAATTATTAGAGACAATTAAATACATTTTCTTACCGGAATCAAGAAAATATCTTATACATAATTCCCCGGCCGGCATTAAGCACGTTTGTTTTCTGTTTTAACAGCGTTTTCATTCCCAATTCTCCAGAAAATCGTGAGAACCGGGAATCTTTTCGCTGATTAGACAGTCGAGTGGGGCTCTGTTGATTTATACACGCCCTTTGGTGACCTTTTTCTCGTTATACGTCTACACGCGAATTCATTTGTACATTTTCAACGTCAATTAAGGCAACCTAAACAGTTCTACGCATATTTTAAACGTTTTCTGAGGTAATATTAATTAAAATCAATCATACTATCATACATATTGACTGTGCACCATTTTTTTTGTTTTTGTTACAAAAAAGAACAATTAATCGACTAAATAATACATTGGGTATATATATTAGGTCCTTACATATGAAATTGGCGTTTTGTATGGGAGGAACATAAAGGCAATTTTTTCATATTAAAATATATTTTATTAATCAAAGTATGTACCATTGCTATCTATACACTTTTGCCATCTTATAGGTAGTTCATTGATCCCTTTACTAAAAAAACCATTCGGACGGGAATCAATGAAATCTTTGAAAGCGGTTTGGACTGCCTCATCGGAATTGAATTTTTTTCCTTGCAAGAAGTTATCCAAATTTCGAAAAAAATGGTAATCTGTTGGAGCAAGGTCCGGAGAGTACGGTGGATGTCTTAGACATTCCAATTGAAGCTCCTCTAATTTGGTAGTCGTCTCTTGGGCCGTGTGTGGTCTAGCGTTGTCTTGAAGCAGCAGTGGCGTAGAGCGATTGAAAAGTCTCGGTTGTTTAACAGCGAGCTTTTCCATCATGGTTTGCAGTTGCTGACAATAGACATCAGCCGTAATCGTCTGACCAGATTTAAGAAAGCTATAGTGTACGACACCGGCACTAGTCCACCAAACGCTTACAAGTAACTTTTTTTGAGTCAATTTTCGCTTTTGGTTCACCAGGGTTCAGCCATTCTGCCGTCAGATTTCTATAAGGCCGTTAAGTGACAAACACAAAAATTTGGCTACGAGCAAAAACGTGAAAGATGTTGTTTTCAAGACATCTGAAGACTTGCAGTTTTTAATTACATACCAAAATGTTTGTATTTTTTTTTATCATTTATTGTTACATTATACGAGCACATTAGTTTAACCCTCGATTTTTTATTCAACTTTTTGTGTTTTAAGTAAGGTTGTTTGTTTCAAAATGTTACCATTTGCAAAATTAGAAAACCGTTAGCTGAAGTACAGCCGCTTTTTAGTGTTGTATTTAATTGAAACTGTGTGGCAGTTTGAAGACTAGTCACAGTTATTAAGAATTATGTAGCTAAAAAACAGTTAAGTCACATAACCCTCTTTTTGCCTTGCATGCTACGGAAAATTATACAAACATCATTTTTGAAAACAACGTAAAAGCCCCTTAACTGTGTATTTATTATTTTTAAATCATTACATTAATCATTATTTCAGACTAAAACACAGTCTTGGGATAAACAATTCGAATTAACTGTTTTTTAACGTGGAAAATACTACATAAATTTCCATGACATAATAAAAATGACATGATAAATTGACGGCAAAGCGTAAATTTTTCCCACACTTTATGGTTAAATTAAACAAAATTTAGCTTCCTAACATTTATATTTTTAAATGAAACAATTTATAACATATCGCCAAGCGATAAACACCAATAACTAAATTAAAATAAAGTAGGTACTAATAAAGAGCTTTTCTAGGTTCGGATGTTATTTTTCGTTTAGGTATTGATACAGCGGTGCTATTTTGAATAAATATTCTTCGTTATTTCCAAGACAGAGCTTAATATGATTTATTGATTTCTTTTCGTGCTTCTGAAGTAAATATAGCCAAAGATCTTGTCATACATTTATCGTTTCACCCAGTCTTCACGTTGTAGCTCGATACCTCTTCTTGCTTTTGTTTTAACTTTTTTTTCGTAAGCTTCATCAAGCATCATTTTATTCAGCTGTAGTCGATTATTCATGAGTGAATCAGCGCCAATAGTTGCAATCAGCTCAGAAAAGTAAAGCCCATAACTGTATGAAGTTTTTGTTGCATCAAATTTTTGAAAAACAGGCAACATCATAGAATATTCTGCTGCATTAACTACATCAACAAATTCTTCCACCATAGATATTTTTGGGATTTTACTATAATGTATTGCATGACTGTATTTTATTGCTCTCGATAGAATCCTTTAGGATCAGAAAGTTGAACTTGCATTCTCATAAAGTTGAATTCCTATAATGTTGACTTTTTTGGGATCACATAGTTTTATCAATCACTAAAGTTGTAATGTATAATTGTACGGTATTTCTCTTCAGGAACCGAAAGTTCCATGCCCACGCTCTGTGGTAACCTTATTCGCCTTCAGAAATATCCCCTATAGTTTTCATCAAGAAAATTAATTCCATCAAATTGAAGAACGAAGTAAGAGGTGGCTGGATTTCTTTGTTTTTGCGCACGTTTGATTGAGATCCTGCATCCCATTTTTTTTTAATATTGCTCTATATTACCTATATTGATTCTATAATTAAAGTTTGATTATAGTGACTAATCGAATTATGTCAAATCGTCACGTAGCTGAAAGTCCGAATTAGTCTCAGAGACTTGACATTTTCAGTTTATCGTCATTTTATAGTGTGTTTAGATTTATAGGTAGTTTATAGAATGACAAGAAAAAGTCCCGGAAGTTTAACATTAATTTTAAGAGGTATTTAAATAAAACGTAACCGTACTTGTATGTTGTGGTTACGTATTTGTATGTTGTGTAGCACGTACGTACGTTAAACAAATAAAAATACATTACAGTCCTTAACACGATTTCGAGTCCATTTTAGGCGGTATCCGCGACAACGCGCCATACGTCCTGCCTCCACAGTGTTTTAGACACTTAGACATGACTGAAGTAGTGCGGATGGGGGGCGCACAGAAACACACAGCAACTAGACGTTTTTTAGCGTTGAAATGTGGCCTAGCGGTCTTCTAATGTTGGTATTGCTAATATGTATTCTTATTTTACACTACTAAAATACAGTCACCGTCTTTTAGAATTGTAAATTGTTTTAGTTTCACGTTTCCGACCATCAAATAACCGACTAAATACGTTTAGCGGCTGTTTAGTGTAGCACGAGTACGAAAACTGTCTTTTAGACGCTGTAGGTCACAAGTACGGCCAGCTAGTTGTAAATAACTAAAACACTTGTAAAGTCAGGTAACGGTCTAATTTAAATGTAAGTACATGTAACCGTTTTTTAAGCTAGTTTAACCGATGAAATGCAAATGTCAAATGCACTGCTAAACATGTTTAGCGGTATTTTAGTGTTGTCGAGTGTGTTAACCGTATTTAAGTATTGAAGACATCCAAAAAGGATGTAGTTAGCGGGGTACGTGGTCTCAATATCTCTGTAACCATAAATGATAGAACAATATGACCCAGACTGGAAGATGGAGAAAAACTAGCGCTTTCTTCTAGTGAATAAAACTCAAATTTGCACAAATGTCACTTAACGGCCTTTTAGTAATCGGACGGCAGCATTGCGATGAGCGTTTACGATTATCGTACAGGATCCACTTTTCATCACATGTAATGATCCGATTTAAAATTCCTTCATTATTGTGCCGGTTGAGTAATGTAACGCAGCAGTCGACGCGCGTTTGTCGGTTTGCTTCACTCAATTCATGAGGTACCCACCTTTCAAGCTTTTTCACCTTCCCAATTTGCTTCAAGTGGATTAAAACGGTTTTGTCACTAACACCGCAGCCTGCAGCTAACTGTGATGTGGTTTGCGATGGATCTGCTTCCACAATAGCCTTCAATTCATCATTATCGACCTTGGTCTCCGGCCGTCCACGGGGGGCTTGTTCTGCAGGTCGAAATTTTCAGAACGAAAGCGTTAAAACCAAAAACGCACCGTGTTTTCTTTTGCGACACCACCACCATACACATCATTAATCCTTCGAGCCGTTTCTGCAGCACTGGTGCCACGGTGGAACTCGTACTCGTAAATAATGCGATATTTTAAGTTTTCCATTTTGTGAAATGAGTGACGCAGAAAAAAAAAGCAAAAGAGAAAAAAACAAATGAATTACGGTTTTCGAAACACAAATGCATGAGTAAATAGCTGTTTGAATTTTAATTTGGAATCAAAGAATTCCTAACCGAAGAGGAGATATTTAAGATCAAAGTGGCCAGTACGACAAAACGCCAATTTCATATGTAAGGACCTAATAATACGAGTATATATGTTGAGGTACATATATTTATATATAGGCTTAGATTTTTTACAAATATTTCGGTGAAGAGCCTATAGGAGCTTCACGGTATTATACCGCCTTCACCGTTATTTAAACATAAATTTGGGATGCTGCTTATTATCACCCCCATCTGGTTGATGATCCAATAATTAGGACTAAGCACTTTCAACAATATTTTATTATGCAACAACTTGGAATCAGCTTCTGCCGTCTGTATTTCCGCTGTTTCCCTAATATCTAATAGGCGCCTTCTGAGTAGTGAGTCTGAGTATTGTAGATCTCACACAAGAGCCGACCCAAGCTTAATAAAAAATAACCGGTCGCCTGCACTAATAAAACTTTTTGTGTTATCTCAGATACACAAACCAGATATCACGAGATCTCAGTTCGGGGCGAACTACTGGTTTATTATTACCGCTGAAAGCGAATAAATACTTTCATGATACTAGTCTAAAATTTTTGTAATAAAGTGTCAATTGTATGTTTTATTGTTTAATAATGTATGTTTATTGTTTAAAATTAGATAGGATTTTACCATCTATCTTATTACACTTATTTCATGACTGTAATCGTTTTTTTTTATAGTAATCGCCTGCAAAAGCTTTATCTATTAAGAAGTTCTCGAATACATAAAAGTTCTGGCGAATCGTTCATTTTATAACTTCGTCATCGCCACTCTTTCTGCAGTAACCTCATTATAAGAGTTGACCCGAGATCCTTTCCCTAATTTTAAATAACTTTTTGCTTGACCCTTTTCCGGCAACTTTGCGAGGAATTATTTATTGCTTTCGATTACGGTGAACCTTTTTATACATATTTGGGCACATTACATAAACAGGGATGTTTTGATAAAAAGGGCATGATTAACGTTATTGGGTTAATTGATCTTGATTGCGGAGTGACATAGGTTATTAGTTATGTTTAACCTTTTGCCATTCGAAACATACGTACGAAAATAACGTATAACTATTTGAGGATATTGTTTAGTTTTATTCACTCGGTTCGATTAACTTGATTGAAACTTCAACAACTTTCCCTAGTGAAATAGACAAAGATAATATTTATGGTATGTGCAAAGGGTCCCGTACCCCGTAATTTTCATTTGGTCAGTCCGGACTAGGAATTTTGAAGTATTTTGGAGTCGAAGGCAAGGGTAACAGGTATTTCAGAACAAAAAATGAAGTTTATGTAGGGAAAGCTACTCAATACCTTTGTAATCTATCTTCGATATTGTAGAAAACTGATGCTTAAGATTCGATAAGCTAGAAGGCTTGTACTATTTTACAAGTAGTAGAGCCCCTTGTGAAAAGGGAAAGGAAGTAAACCGTACCACCAAAATTATTTCGGCCACCAAGCAGCATTGCTGTGTTCCTATATGGTTGCCGGTGGTTTCCGACTCGCAAGGATCTTTATGCCTTAAGTTGACGGGCGCAATACAGTGCCGCGTAGAACACGTTCTTCGTAGATGTGACTTACGCAGTAAGGCTTTGATAAATAGGCAAGAGATGCACTTAAAATCGGGTGGTTATGACCTTCTTGACATCATATAGCTTGTTCCTTCTCCAAGTTGTATTAGATATGTATTATGTAGATCTGAATACTTTTTTCTTTATTTATTGTACGACGGGTAAGTGCTTGGTCTTTATCTCACTTGGTTACAAGTTGAGATAAGGTCGAAGGTGGTAGCGCACTTCACCCGAAATCCTCAACAAACTGAAGAACTGGTAATCTTTCCTCTAAATGCCGGAACACAACATTTTTTTATAATTGTTTGTTATGGCGACCGAATTAGGTAAGATGGTGGTAGCTAGCCAGGCGGACCCAAACAAAGTCCTACCACCAACCAAACCAAGCTCAATATATTGTACTCCCCATGGGGTTACGTGCGATATGGGATATTTATTTTACATTTTTCTTGTTTTTACTTTATATGAAGTGATCTTTACGCGTACTTTTATATTAATCAATATTTTTGTTGAGTTATTGAGAGGAGAGAGGAGAATTCTGAACTTTCTGAGTAGGCTCGCTTCATCGTAGATCTCATCCTTGTCTGTGCAAGTTTTGGTCAAGAGCTCAATTAATAATAATATCATTATTTTACTAGTCTTGTAGATGCTGTAACACATTTAATAATAAATCAATAATAATAAATAAATATTCCAGACATTCATTTTACACAGCGCCATTTCACTAGTAAGTTTATTTTTATTCAAAGTATTATGAGACTGAACCCTAGAGTTAATATTTTTCTTTTTTTTTCACTAGTAAGTTTATTTTTAGTCAAAGTATTATGAGACTGAACCCTAGAGTTAAAACTTTTCCGTCTCGCTCGGATTACTCCACAAACTTGAGATGAAACTATCGGCGTATAATGGAAACTCTGAAGATATTTTTATTATTTTCATCGGTACAACTCGCCGCGCTTTAAGCCGATATTCCACGGCTCTATTATGACGGTATAGAGATTTGAGAAGTGATGTCACCACATCCAGCATCCGTGCAACTGACATGTTTTATTTTTATATAGTTGAACCTATAAATATATAACCAGTGTAGTAAATTAAATCAAAGTCGGCATAACATACCATATGTGCCACATTGATCCTATGTGATGATCGTCTATACGTGATTTAACTGACACTTGTAATGCCAAATTTAGTACATATGTCATACGCTGGAGGCGCAATATAAACATTCATATATTTTTTCAACAGTCTCTATGTAGTAGTGTTTTAGTTTCATTCAAAACCATCTTGTATACTCTTTTTATTACGATGGGTCAGTTCTCGAACTCAAGTCTTGCCTGGGCAAGGAAAATAAATACTCTTTGTGAAGGTAAGTTTCCAAATTTTTGCAAATGATTTAAGTACATTCATGCACATCTTTCAAATGTAGAGCTTGCGTAGCGTGGATCGCTTGCAGTGGAGCCGCAACTTTACGGTACAGCGGACTTATGGCCAAATGAAGTGTGAACAGAACTTAACAGAAATAAATCAAATTGGGAAAGTTTTATGGAATAACGGCAACCGTGGCTAGATTTCTGAAATTCTGAAACATTCCTATTCATATATTACTTTTACACAGTATAATTTGATTTTCAGAATTTTCACAATAAATTATGAAAATTCTAAAATGTGTACAGTGAATGAGATTCCGGTTTGTATTGGTCGCGGAAGGTCTTTGTCTGTTGGTGACCATAGCAAAGATATTGGGTTCAATTACTTAGGTTACTTATGTTACCATTTATATTTACTTTTTATGTATGCCTGTAAATAAAATTGGTATCTGTAAAAGGTGTTCCAGTGCGGAACTTTAGGGGTAAGGCGTGTCGCTCTTCGATTTGGATGTCCTGGGTTCAAATCCCGGGTGAATCAATATAATAATGTCCTAACCAAACTGGGAACAAACATCACAAAAATGTGGGGCAAATTTTCACCCGATAGATCGAAAAGTAGGAAGATTCCGTGCTTCGGAGAGCTTCTTAATCTGCCTTTAAAATTTTGGCTTGTTTCAAACAAAGTTTTTGTATGACGTTGCGATACCCTGCAACAACATACGTAAAAAGCAACCTTTGCTCTCTGATACCATTATGACTAATTTATAGACGAAATTATGATTGGAAGAGTTTTCAAAAAATAGCAGAATATAAGAATAGCGCGCTAGCGACTGATATGCCATTTATTGGATACGAAATTTTGACTCTCTTTTTGTAATGATCGTCAAAGTCAATCCAATGACAGTTATAGAAAATAGATTGGCTTAGTAGAATACCAAAAGGCATCTATGGTGACCATTCTGCGATGAAATCATTGTTATTCTGAAGCGATTGATTTAGTATAATTGGGCCCCGTGCAAACATAATTGTAGTCTTGCCAGACTCTTATGACAGAGGCTCGTAAAGTATGTTACTAGGGTATACCCATTATGTATACATAGCCCACATTCAGAGAGAAAAGTCTCAATATATTCTGAAAAATATTTTCCCTTGTCTATTTAGGTATTTATAACAAAATTAGTTTGAAAAGTATCCGCCTAAGATGCTAGAAGTTGAACAAAGTAAACGTAGCTTGGATCTCAGCTTCATAAATCCAAGGACATAAGTTTGTGTCAAGACATAACAAGACATAAGGGAACAGCGCCAACTTCTAAATAGCTTTAAAACTGTAATGTGAGTTCAAAAACCTAACGACTTGGGAGATACGCTGCGTAGACATTAAAAATATGCTTCTTGTTTATAATTTTATCAAATTGCTAAGCAATAGTGAAATAAGCTGCTACCCTTCTTGTAATGAGATACTTTGGTCGACTTTAACGATATAGACATATTGAAGAAAGAACCTAAGGGAAGACCCCCTAGTTCCACTGATTTAGCTCTCTCATACAAACTTTTTTTTTGTTAATGATAATAATAATACATAAATAAATATTACACCACATTAATTTCACACAACGCCATCCAGCCCCAAACTTGTAGCTTGTATAGCTTGTAATATGGGAACTACATTACGGAAAGAATACTTGCTCATAAATTTATTTTTGGTAAATAAATACCCACTATAATCTATAATATACAACACCCAAACATCTATTCATCACACAAATGTTTTTCCTGGTTACAAGTTGAGATAAGGCCGAAGAAGAATCCTCAGCTAACTGAGGAACTGGCTATCTTACCTCTAAAGGCGAACACAACATTTTTTTTGAGAATCGTTGTTATGGCGACAGAATTAAGTAAGATGGTGGTAGCTAACCAGGTGGACTTGAACAAAATCCTACCAGCAACCAAACCAAGCTCAATATTGCTCTCCCTGGGGATCTAACCCGGGACCTCTGGATCTGAAATCGGTTGGTCAAATATTTTTATTCATTAAGATTTTTAGGATCATTTTGAAACGTCAAATCTACCGCCTGTTCGGAATCGTTGTAATTCATTTCGTAATGTCACGTCCTATTCTAATAGAATTATGCAGATATTTGCATTGCTGTGTCTGGGATCCATTACTTTTTCTTAAAATACATCATAAATATCGTTATTTTTTATTGTACGACGGGGAAGCGCTTGGCCTTCATCTCATCTTTTACAAGTTAAGATAAGGCCGAAGGCAACACTTCACTTAGTGTTTGTAAAACTCTGTTCAAAGAAAGTAACGCACCAGATATTATCCCTATTCGATTTCCACTACACAAAATATATTTTAAAGCGGACATGCAATTTTGAAATAAACTGCGTTTGTCTGTAAGAACAGGACTCAGGCCTTTCTCAGCTCAGTTTATACCACGAAATATCCCGAGGGATATAAAGTAACCCAGCAAACGGCTCCTGAATCCCACTTCGACACATGTCTTGTCGTGACAGACAGACACAGAGATTTACAATTTGATATGCGCCACCCCGGGCGACTCCATATGAGTTTTATATTTGAACATGCCCGAGGGTGGCAACTACTGAACGAAAGTTAGTCATATTGCTTCGTCGACAAACAGACCAGCCAGATGTTTTATTCATAAGATATACCGCCTCTGTGGTCTAGTGGTTCAACCCACCGATTTCAGATCCAGAGGTCCCGGGTTCGATCCCCATGGCGAGTACAATGTAAAGTGCTTGGTTTGGTTGGTGGTAGGACTTTGTTTGGGTCCGCCTGGCTAGCTACCACCATCTTACCTAATTCTATCGCTATAATAACAATTTTAAAATTGTTGTGTTCCGGCATTCAGAGGTAAGATAACCAGTTTCTCAGTTTGTTGAGGATTCCGGGTGAAGTGCGCCTCCGCCTTCGGCCTTATTTTAACTTGTTACCAGGTGAGATGAAGGCCAAGCGCTTCCCCGTCGTACAATAAAAAAAAAATATAAGTGAAGTACCTATAGTAAGTCGTAAAAGCCGACTATGGACTCTCACCAGAAGATGGGCAGCAGCTTCTGTATAACGTTTTTGTGATTTCAATGAGTTTAGTCAAATAAATATGTTATATCATCATCTCAGATCATAACCAGCTGAACACACTTCCAAATGAGTTCACAAAAAGAAGTAAACCTTGCCGAGCCGACTCATATAAAAGTCAATTAGGAAACGTACTGCCTCCTGCATCATCACTACGATGTGGTCGCGATGAATAACGAACCATAATGAACGAGAAAAGATCTCACATTGCGTTGGAAATCTTAATTGGATAAGGTTTAACCGTCTACCTCGTACAGTTTAAATAATACAGCTTATATGATCCGACAGATGGACAGACGATGATCAAGTCTTAGTTAAAGGGTCCCGTTGGCACACTCTAGGTACGAAATGCTTAAATCAACTATCAAACTTAACTACTTACCATGTAATTAATAAACGAATGCTCGTAGCACGCGTAGAGGTTCGTAGCAAGCGTAGAGATTCGTAGCATGCATAAAGATACGATCAATACCTAGTTAACTTTATAATAACCATAGAAATCGAAACAAAGTGCTACGAAAACATTTAGGGCACATTTACAAACCTACATATTCTAGTACTTTTTAACTTAACGAATGAAAAATAAAAACTTTTAACTTTGAATGAATGAGTGAATGAAAACTTGATTTTATTCAAAAATTACATTGAACAATTGGTATGTTGCCGGTGAAATTACTGCTTAACACCTTAATGCCTCAAATTGACAGTCGCAATGCAGTGCAGCGAAGGTCATGTTCATTGTGGACATTACCTTCGTAGTAAGGCTTTGTTACAGGCAAGAGTTGCACTTAACATCTGACCAAATGTCTGTATTTTCTCGTTAAAATATATGAGAAGATGAGGTAGACTAGAAACTATTCCAGTAGTCTGTGCCTACGTCTAACTGCCAAAGAGATTGAAATAAACAAAAAGCATGCATAATACCGCATTATAGGGAGATCAAAATTTCAGGAGTGACCGGAAGCGGCCGGCAGATGGCGTCTCTCCTCTTATTGCTGACCAACGGACAAAGCACCTCGCTTTTATACTTGACTACCCTATTTTACCTTTAACCTCAGTATTTTATACCTTATTTTCTAAACCTTAAGGATCAACACAAGTGAGGCACAGTATACGAGCAATTTGAAAATACAACTAGTTTAACAACTCTAAATGAAACTACCGTAACATGATGAAATGAACTCTATTCTATTGTAATAGAGTGATGGTGAGAGTTAAAGGTGTGTACTACTTACTTCCTACCTAGATTGTGGTTCTGAGTTCCATAGAATTACGCCCGAGCCTTACCAAGTGAAGAATCATCAACATAACTCATGAGGTGTAATAGAAACCCGACAGAAGCGCGGCTCTAAGATTGTCTAATGTACCTAGTAATAGCCGACACAATGCTTACAAATGCGTCGCTGATTTCAAAGTAGCAGGATTTTATACCTATTCTATTCGCTAGAGGCGCTGTATAAGTTACATTTGATCTACTGTCATTGTTAAAGACGGCTTAGTAGGCTGTAGTTGTAGTGTAGTAGTAGTTGCTGTAGTTGTAGTTGTAGGCTGTAGTTGGCTTAAACCTGTGACCGCAAAAACTTCAGTAGGATGGGCAAGTTTAGGATTTGTTATTTATTCATTGATTAGTACATCAAAACAAGTACTTTGTTATATAAATACGGTAACAATAAAGTCTCTTAGCCCACACTTACACAAGTTCTATACAATGAGCTATACTTACGTACCTCGTACCATAGCCGTAGAGAGTGCTAATAAATTCTGAGCGTTGTAAATAATGTCGGGCATTTTGTATCTGTTGTGTTCCCACAGAGCGCGGCCACAGGGGAAAAACAACAGTGGGCAAATCGAGTTCAAACGAATATAAGCCAACACGAAAAGTAAGCTCGAAGCTTGAGGTATATATGACGAATAAAAAATAAACTGCTTTGCACTTAGTTTCATCATCAGCCCAATAATCGTTCATTGTAGGATTTGGGCGTTTCTGAAGTTTAGACGATTTGTGATGATCTCCACGCGTCAGATTAGATATCGCAGAGTTGAAAATACACAACAGAAAACGCTAGTTGTATAATATCTGGATCCTTGGCAACTTTAAGGCATTCGGCGCCTTGCACATACTGCTAAATTAGGGTAGTTCTCGTTTGACCTAATGTTTCCTATTTGTGAGAACTTTTCCTTTATTTGATCAACGGGGGGGTACTACGACCTCTTATAGCATTCATGTTTTGATATTACTTTACTTTTGTCACTATCTGTCCAGTGAAGAAAGAACAAGAGAAAAGTGTAAGATCAAAATGAGAATGCTATAAGACGTTGTGGCTAGGCCCCTGACTTTATTGAAATAAAACTTCCTATATCGTCCTGGTACGAAAAAAAAACCAGACGTCTCAAGTCAATAGTCGCATTCCATAAACCTTTTCAAAATGTTATTAACTAGAATCTCTTTGTGAGGTTTCGAATGTGGAATAACCATATAAACTATAAACCACATATTTATGTATTTCATCATTTTATTTTATTTATTACTATCATTTTTTATTGTAGCTATAAGTAAGTATATAATAAGTATTAGTTATTACGAATACTTATTAGATTATTTATTAATATAACTACTACTAATTATTAGATCATTTTTCTCCCGTTGAGTAGCACTACCACCCACTCCATACACAAGGGTTATCTGGAAGAAAATGCTTTCTTATCATTAAGTTCGCCCATGTACTATTATTTATTAATGCAATAAAATATTTTCTATCTATATATTGTATTAAGTTTCCCTTTCATGACTCATTTCTGTGGCTCTGCTCGAAGTTAGGTATAATAATTGCGTCCCAACTTTCATATTTATTGTTCGATTTATTCAATACACTGGCCGCCCATTAATTCTGGACTCCGTTACAGGAGCTGCGTGGGCCTTTCAGCTGTAGGACAAATAGAAGAACGAAGAAAAATAGCCCCTATACTGACTAATGTACCGACATTGTACATGACTTTGTGTTGTAATGTGTCAGAGACATGATTATCTTTACACTTAACAAACTTCATCCCTGAGATTCTTCACAAATTTTTATTACATTTCAAATTTAAAATGGATCTGCTGTTCATTTAATCATTAAAAAAAATGTAATTACCAAGTCTTTAATAATAGCATTAAGTTGGTTAAGACATTTTGTCTCTGACTGTTCTTTTGACGTAAAAATAATGGTATAATACGGAGCATGCTTGTCTTAAAGGAACCATTACATTACATTTCACTTGAACTTGAATTCAAGATTGTACTGGTGCGGAAAAACAGACAAGGGCAAAAAGTTCCATTCCTTACCAGTCAAAAGGTAGAGGCGAAAAGATGAGTTCGGCACAATGGAACATTTAAAAGATACGGGTTGTAGCCTGCCGTACGTCTGCTAGTCCGGTGATGGAAAGGGGTTGGAGGGATTAGGTCAAAGATATCATGCGCACACTCGCCAAAGTGGAATTTATAGTACACAGACAGCCGGGCAACCCGCTGGCTATGTTCTAGGCTCTCCAATCTGGCCTCAATCGACCTGATATCGTACGGCTGGATTCGTGGTCAAAAGCTAGTTGAATATAAATCACGTGCACAGCCCTAGACAAGGCAAGTCTGGTAACGGACTTGAAAGTTAGCGTAATAGCTGCGGCGAGACTAAACCACTTAATTTGTGTGCGGCATTAGCCCACTAGTCAGTTACATATTTCAGACGGCTACATCTCAATTTATGTGGACCAAGTTCGTTTTACTGGCAGAATACGAGATTAGATAGTTAAGTTAACTACACTGACAAGTAGGTAGTTTTAACCGCCTCTGTGGTCGTGGTACTATGTACTACTAGTGTACTACGTTGAACCAATATGGAAAATCTACCGAAGCGTGCTCACGACATGTTTTTCTACGTTGAAAAGCAACACTTGGATTAAGCGTCGCCTCAATCAAAAGCATTATACTTGATTTTAGTTTCAAATATCCGTAGTCCGTATTTTTCCACTGAATTCCTCTACAACGAGAATTTTTAAATTGCTATTGTTGAAAACGTGGAACAGAAACACTTCTTTTGATGACTTAGGTCTACTATTTGAACAAAAATCACCCTGTTCTAAAACACGATGGAGGAGTGAAGGGATTGATGATACACACTACAGGACACGACATGATAATGATGATAAGGACATTATGTACATATTGGTATATTTAAAGTATTCGAGAGTTTGATGAGACTCTTTACCAGTGACTTATAAAAAAAGGCATTTTTGTTGAGGTTCTATCCTTTATTTTTCTAAGTTGCGCGCCAACACTCATAGTTATTGAAAGCCTCGCTTCTCAAGACGGTCCCTACCCAACCCTCGCCGTAGCCCCGCCGCTACGCCGTAGGCTTTCACGTAGACGGGTCTATGAGCACGTAGAACTGCGGAGAATTGGCAGGTGTTCGAGACGAAACTAGATATGAGTCAAAACTAATGCGTAAAATGCCGCTACTAACTAATGCGGAAGAGTAATAAATAATGAATCGAAAATGTATTTAATATTGAAGGAAATTGAGCTTTAATATAATATATGGATAGATAATTTGTGTAACTTAGTTTTTAATTAATCAATTTTGTTTATCTTATGGGACAGGGCTGTCATAAAAAGTGCTCACTTTTTCACTATCATCATAATTAGACCAGCCCGAAAAAGAACACTGCAGTATTTGGCATAATCGCATGGTGATCGCAGTATTAGAGTACTCATGCGGATACCCATTTCTACCTATCTACCCAAAAATGCAAATATGAGAAACCAGTCTCAGACAATCTGGTGTCTGATGACAAATCCGATCAACATGGCTCTCCATGAGCCACGAGGCAGTGACTGAACTACTGTTAATGTCTCCTGGCTAACGACCTGCCAAAATCCGGCGCCAAACGGTAGCCAAGATTCATTGGTGCGCGAAAGAGCCAGTGCCTTCTGGGAAAGCTCACTCCATCATAGGCCTCATCCTTGCCTAGAGCTAGTCAAGCCTCTTAGTCAAGAGTTTTGATTCCCTACAGCCATAGTCGACTATCTCCAGCGACTCCGATTTGTAGCCTTCTGCACCACGTTCTTATTGATTCTGTTAAACTGGTCTGGCTCTGTATTTTCAAACTGGGCTACAGCCGGTATCTTTAAGAGTAGGGATAGAATTTATGAACTCTACGCAGAAAGAGAGTTAAAGCTTCATAACCTACCATTTATTAGTTTCGTCATAAACGACTCTAAAATATTTAAAAGGGTTATTAGTAATGTAATTCAGCAAAATCTTTGCATATAAAAAAGAATATAGAGAAATCAACAAAGAAAATAAAAGCTACTTAGAAAATGACTTATAATGAAACCGGTGAAAAAAACCTCTAATAATAAACCAAAAGCTTTAAAAGTACAATTATAATATACAATATTCAATTTTAATTGATAAATATTTCTTTGGTTTCGATTTAGTCATACACTTAAAATCAACATCTATAAGAATTTACACACGACATTTTCGGCAGTTTTGAGTTGAGAAGGGTTTTGAGATATTCATCACTACGACTTGTAAAAAAAGGCTGGCTGATGGGTACGCGCCATGCAATATGCATATAGCAAAATTCCATTTGTTTTGAAAAGATCGTGTCTGAAGATTGGTAGGACTGCGGTATGAAATGGCAACGGACAGGTAGCGCCGCGCCAATATCTGCGATGGAATACTTGTTACACGTGTGTACACTCGCGCTCACAACCACATATTACTTTACTAGTTAAATATTGGAATGTCAATGATCAATTAATCATCTTTATTGACTATCAATGTCACAAACAGGGGTCACTGTAGGACCCCAAACTGGAGCTAGTGTGTGCTGCGGATGTCCGATTATATCGCTTACCACATAAAGATAAATACAACGACAACATAAAGATAACACATAGCAAGAAAGACTATGCAAGAAAAATCCATCTAATTAATTAGGTACCTCATATAAAAATATAAAATATAAATTACTTCATGTATGACACGGTTGAGTGGGTGAGTTTTGTGATGGTATGTAAGTAAGATAAGGGACATGAAATGTGTAAAAAAGGACTTAAAAGTAATTAATATAGTGAGACAGGTACGTAGCGCTATTTATATTCATTTTGTTGCAATTATTATCACAAAATATGTTTAAAACATCACGAGACGATCAACTAAAGTTAGAAGGAAACGATAGTACTAGTATCAATCATCGCTAAGTAAAATATATATCTTCAGAAAGTTATTCTGTCGAGGAGTGTATGCACAAGCTCTTACTTTAAGTCGAGGTGTCGGAGCACATGACATGGCGAGGGCGCGCTGAGCGAGCAACCATCAAATTCCACACTCCCACAAGAGCTGTGTGATGTTTCCGCTACTGGACGCACCGGTGAGAGGTATACCTGCAGTGCAGCGAGAACCAATCCAGTGAAGATTGGTATCATACAATATTGTTGCCTGTCGGGTTGGCTCTATATGGTGTGCAGAGACCATTTTGAGTCAATACGAATCTTCGTATTGACTCAAAATGTACACATGTCAAAATGTTGATACTAGTGGAACGCCTGGGACTTCGTTCACGAAACCTTAACAGACTGATGGACTGTTTTTTTCTATCTTAACACAAAATGCGGAAATGCCAGAATACAACAATTAAGAATTGTTGTTATGACGACAGACTCCGATAAGATGGTGGTAACTAGCCAGGCGGACTTAAACAAAATTCTACCACCAACCAAAACATGCACAAATTTGTACTCTTAAGATCGAACCCGCTTAGTTTGGTTGTCTTGACGTTTGATTTGAACACACTTTTCAACGACAAGCATCTGAAATATTGGTCCAGATGTGATATTGTTCAAGGGACAGAACTTGCTCATTACAGTATTGGTTGTTAAATTGATGAACCGTGTGACGAGTTGATGAGTTTTTTGTTTGACGTGAAATATTCGTTCTGCATGTACTTGTATGTATACTTCACTCATGTATACATATCACATTCTAACGTAATAGGTTGTCATCATTTTGCTAAATATTGAGCCTGGTTCCTATCTATCTTCTTACTATGTATAATGGAGTATAGAAAATAATTACATTGTGCCGAACACACTTAGCGTGGATTTAGATGTGCTTTAGGTGGAATTATTTTGTAAACTTATTTACAAGGGAAGCAAGTCGGGTTACCTACGGACCGTTATAAACGGTCTATATGTAGCTCAATCCTGTCCAGTACCAGACGAAAGCGTGCTCATGACACTGGCTGCTTTACTACACTGAATAGCAATGCTAATTCGCTGGCATGTTTATAACCCGCTGGGTATCGACTCCCTAAAACCCAAGAAGGCGCAAATATATAAGGTCTGTCAAAACAAATATATTTGCGTCTTCTCAAACATATACTTGAGACCAATAATTGAAGAAGCGTCATAAGAATTGACGATATTTAGCATAAAGAACTGTAATAATGCAGATATATCACGACTAATATTTATACAGAAGTAAAGCCGCTAGCTTGAAATAATACAAAGCGAGTATTATGTAAATGTGTCCCGGACGCAGAAACTTGCCTCCGTCGGGATTTTTGTACAATAGTTGTTTTTTTCTGTGAATTTCATAAGACCGAGCCTCCGGGGTGAGATCTGCGCTAACTTAGATACTTTCTTTGTTTCTGTAGGGATGCCAACTGACAACTCTTTTGACAGAATAGACAACGTTTTAATAAAATCACAAAATACAAATAATTTATTTGGGAATACACACACAGTAAATCACTGAAACAGCTATAAGAGGGGTAATCCCAAAAAGTTCAGTTCAGCATATAAGTAAGTTGTGAAGCTTGCGCTGTTTTTCCGTTGGGGCCTTCTTTGTGGGTGCTTTCTGTTTTGTCCCGGCGAATTTATTCTCCTGACTTCCTTTTCTATGGGTCTATAACATTATAGAGAATGTTGTGCAACTGTTTAATATGAGATTGTAAACATAGTTTCGTGCATTTAATAAAAATATCATGATTTTCGCGGCAATTATCAGTCCGAGGATATCGTGATAAGGGTTTTTACCAGATTAATAGCAACCTCCTGAGAACACATACCTAAAACCTAACAGCAACCTAAATTCCGCCTGCCAAATGAGGGAGGTAATGGCTAAAACATTAAGTTTCGGAGGAAGCACTTATGCAACATTGGCGGGTTCGGGCTGTTGAACTTTTTACATTGAAAATATCGTAGTACAAATAGAACTAGCCATATTTAGAAATATAGAAGGCAAGCAATACGAAGGCAATATTCTTCAAAAGTGGTTATTTTCTCTCAGTGCACACTTGAGGCCGCACTTTCATATTATTGCGAGTAAGCAAAGGAGGTTTATTGCATATTTCTCTGGAATGTGATGTTATTCTCGAATTATTTGTGAAATAACGATATTTTAAAGTGCCGAAAGTTTGAAATCCTGTTTACTAGTTTTAGAACTTTGAAGTAAATAAGACTCCTTGTATCGGAATCCTCACATCCGAGGCTCGTGACTTCCACAGATAAGGCGCATCATCATCATCATTAAAATTTAAAATGTTTTGATTCTTTTTGATCATTTTGAAATGTCAGCACACAGGGAGAGTGACAAGATTCATAATCAACCTATTACAGTCCCCAGCTCCTTGTAGGTAGAGACACAAGGTGCACCGCTGAGCCCGATCTTCAGCCTTTCTCATCCAGTCTCTGCTCGCCACTTTATATAACACAAAATAAATTGGTCGCCCATTTTTATCAAGATTTTGCAAAAAAAAACATCTCCAACTTTTCCTTCAGTCGTAAGAAGCTTCGCAGATATTTGTAATTACACCCCGGGGAGCTCAATTAATGTTGTTCCAAACACTTCAAAGAATTGTTCGCAACTTCACAAGTGCCTTCGTAATTGTATCGGATTCTTTTAGATGTTTATTGCTTTGGCCGTGAAGCACCACGTTTTTCAGCTCGTAATGTGCCTTTCATCCCAAATCAACTGAATATTGGAAACATATCTGTCAAGACGTTGCAACTTTGCAGGACCATAGATGGATTGATTCGGTGTCTTGATTTTATAAAACTATGATGATTTTCTTTTAGCATGTTGTAGCAGCTATTTATGGCGCTTCGGTGGCCGATGTCAAGGCGCGTTAGCAGCTCTCACTCGCTTAGCTTATTTAATCATTGTTCGAGCATAATACAATCATAGTACTTTCTGTATGGTTTCCTGCCCTGAAAAATAGTTCTGACTAGTCACGAATGGAGTTCTGAATATGACGTATTATATACTATAATATATTACATGACATTTATTTCACACAGCGCCATCTATAATATAATATAACATTATATAATACGTCATATAATATGACGCCTTGTATAATGTGTAAGTGAAAATCTATGCTTCAGATTGTAGTGGTAGGACTTTTACTGTATCTATAAGAAATGCCTTAATTCTAAGTAAGCTTATTTTTTATGGGCTAGCTGAGCTGAGCAACTCTCGAGATTATAAATAGTTCCAAATTTTAAATACAATAAGCGCTTACTTTAGTTGCAGTTGAAAACTTCCAAAACAAGTACCTCAAGTTGCTCTAAAGAAGACATTTTTCACGGTGTTCCGATTTTGAATTTAGATTTTATTTCATACAGAAACATCAGTTAGCTCAAAATGAGATTGCAAAGTTATTAAGAAATATTACAATACTTAATTAATATCAAAAACGGGTCTTCATCGTGTACTTTTTTATATGTAATGGGAATATAAAAAGGTACGCCATGAAGACCCGTTTTTGTTATGAATTATGTATAATAATCGCGATAATTTAAAAAACGCTATTACAATACTTTATTATACTACCTACGATGTAATAATGGCTTTGGGCTGTTGCTTATTGACTGGAATCGTACAGCAAAAATACAAGTAGGTAGTTAAGTAGATATGACCATATCTTTTGCCATTGTATCATTATCATTGTTGCGCTGTAGGCTGTGGGTTCGATTCCCACCCAGAACAAACATTTGTATGATGAATATAGATGTTTGTTCTGTGTTTGGGTGTGTATTGTATGATAAGTATGTATTTAAAAAAAAAAAAAGTATTTAAGTATTCTATCCGTAATGTAGTTCCCATATTACAAGCTATGCTTAGTTTGGGGCTAGATGGCGCTGTGTGAAATTAATGTCCTGTAATGTCCTGTAATATTTATATTTATTTATATTCATTGTGATCGCGGTTTAATGGTTGACCCTTCAACTCAGCCCATGGATGTCGTAATAGCCGACTAACTAAGGGCGGTAATCTCACCAGAAGACGGGCAGCAGCTTCCTTCTGTGCATTGTTACCTTTGACCTTTACTCAACTATCAAACTTTTATTTTCCTTTACTGCGATCATCAATCCATCTGCCAAGCACGGTGATTATGGCAAAAACCCTTCAGCTGTGGAGGAGGCTCTGTTCAGCATTGGATATTAATGGGCTGTTGATGTGATCATACGTTATGGTGTCGTCAATCAGCAATAGTATTTTCAGGGTGTTCATATATAAATGTTTTATTTTAATAACTGACCATAGGTGCATATCATAATAATATGTAATTTTCTCTGTTTAATCATTAATAGAAAATAAAGTGTTAAAAAAAAATTGTGGCAATTAAATTTACAAATGTTATAATTACTCAAAAATTCACAACCCGCGACGGGACTCGAACCCGCATCTTTTCCGAAAGCTGGAAACGCTCTAACCAATTGAGCAACAAATGCAATAATTACGTTTGTAAATGTTGTGACCAAGAGCAATCACTTTCTTTTTGTATTTCAAAAAGAAATTACGTTCATTGTGAACGTCACAAGATTCAAAATTGACTCGTTAAAGACTGTAATATATCTACAATATTTATATAAATGAGCACTATTATAAAATTCAGTAATGAACAACAGTCACCAAAAGTTGCCCAGCATACTGGCACTATCAGACTTGCAAAATCCCATAAAGTAAAGCATTGAAATTCTCCTCTAAAGGCTATAATTTTAACAGAAACGCGACGGACGGAGGCGAATTATGTAAATTGTGTCTTAAAACTGAGTTCTGATATCTGTCGCGGGTTCAGTGCCGGCCTCGAATAATGCGCAGTTTACACTGAACCCTGAAAGAAACTCCTCGAGGATAATCCCTCGAGGAGTTCAAGTGAATTGTAATATTCCTTGAGATGTGATATAGGACTGTATTCTTAAATCCAATATTTAGATTAACTGAGTTTCCAGGTTTGAGGAGATTTGTAAAAGTTTGGAAGCTAGGGCTCGAAGTCAAAACGGGTACTGTTTATGTAGGTACTATCTCAAAATGCAATGTATTTTTAATGTGTATTTTGATACAATATGTTTTCTACTTGCTTATTTTTCATGTGGGTTGTGTAACAGTCGCCGTATAAGAATGTTTCAAGGCTTCTACTAGATGCCGATACCCATGACTCTTTACAAAGTCAACACTTGAGCGTGATTTGCACATAGTCCTGTAATATGATAGCACAGTTGCATTAACTATTATTTGAACTGTCGCATTTGAAGAGTTTACTAGCCCTACGAATGTGCTACGCCGCTACGTAGTAGCTACGACGCTGCTACGCCCCGCTACGACTTAACATCAGGTATCCTGCCATTGTATGGTATTCTTCTGGATATTTTATAAGATTCCGACAGCAATACGACGGTACACGGTTTTGAAAATAACCAGAAAGAAGAACAGAGAGAAGTAAGTCACCGGCTCGCTCCATCGTAAGCCTCATCTTGACTGTCGGAGTTTCGAGCCTATATGCAATAAAAAAATATGTAAAAATATCGTCGTGCCACGCCGTTACTGAACCGTCTTGTGGAAACCGCGCATTCTCCAATGAGCACTCTCTACACACGTCTGGGATACGTAATGACGACATATTGGGGCTTCCCGTGAATAACGGGGGTCATCCGAATCACCCCCATGGTGCTTTATCGTTTACCCTCGAATAAGTAATGGGTTGGTGTTTGATGTGGAATTAGCATAGAGCCCAGTTCCCGAATCTGTTGGAAATCACTGCCGCAGAAAAATAAGCTGCTGTAGAGATTTCGACCAGATTATAATATTTCGAAGGGCCTCACGATCATGCTTCTTTATTGCCTATTCCGAGGTTCCTATTCCTATTCCTATTCCTATCATTGAATGTCAAATAAAATTGATAATGATCATAGGGTTTGAAGTATTGTCGATGAAATAAAAATGCTATCTTAATTGATATCATCGAATTACATACGCGATGGTTTGTTGGCAAAGAAATTATTTGTATTTTATTCTGTACGACTGTTTTGTGCTTGGCCTTCATCTCATCTGATTTTTCATGTTATGATAAGGCCGAAGGTAGTAGCGCACTTCACTTGGAATCCTCAACAAACTGAGGAACTGACTATCTTAACTCTGAATGCTGGAACAAAACAATTTTAAGAATTGTTGTTATGGCGACAGAATTAGGTAAGACAATGTTAATAACCAAACCAAGCACAATATTGTACTTGCTTGGGGATCGAAACCGGGACTTCTGGATCTGACACTGGAGAGCGGACTACAGAGGTAATTATATCTCCCAATGGAGCCCTGCAAATGCAAACGGCAGACTTAGAAAATTATAGAGAGATGAGCTTGGTATATTTGGCAACGTGTAAGGTGAACGAGCTCGGATTGTGATGATTGCAAATATCAAAGGGAGGCTTCGCCCACCAGTGGGATGCATCGGGCTTTTAATAGTAATAGTAAGTATTAGTCTCCCCATCACTCTTCTAGTTTCTATGGTGGCTCATTAACTGAGAACTCAGTCAGGTTGTGGACTCTCTACCCCACGATATTTGCGCTAGTCCCGCGTTAGCAATCATCAAGAGCAGAGTCAAAGAGCATTACCTCTCATATATATAAGTATTGTGTGTATTATATTCTGTATGTTTTAATAAGGTATGTATAAATTATATATTAATATGTATAGTATATATACTAATAGTATAGATGATATATTTATAATTTGAAATGTAGTTTGTCACACTGTGTCAATGTTAGGTATGTTATTTATTAATGTTGCATACATTTACAATGTATATTTTAAATCTTGTATCTATCTCTACCTGGGTTTGCTGGATGAGAACTCTTTTCAGGCATTATTTTTAATTAAGTTAGCTTTTGTTGTTATATAATTATATTATCTGTGTTCGTGTGTGCAAAAAAGTATACCTACAATAGCTATATTCTTATTACGAATGCTATGTCTGGTCTATCTCGATTGTTTTCAATGACATTGAGACGTTGCTTAATATGTAATTGAGTTAGACTGAACAATTCAATAACATTTTAAACATTGTAATCAAAACTTCCACTAAACAAATACAACAAACGAGCCCTGCGTACCCGCATTGTTATAATAATGCTGTTAATTATCTGTTAGGCGTCGCTTTGTGTTCAACATTGTTTATCACGATGATTATATTAAGGGCTTTATTGTAAACCATTTACTTGTCTTCAATTAAACTGTTCAAACCTTCCAATAGACGAAACTGTCAAACTATTATTCAAACAATATTTTCTAATTAGTAATTACAAAATGATTGATTGAACCATTTTGAAATGGATCGTTTTAAACATAAGACGATAATAGCAAATCCATTCAGAACATTTAGTTTGATTAACGATGTACAAGTAATAGCCATTTGAATAACTGTTATTTGCGGTACAGATGACAATAAATAAAATAGATATAAGTTTAAAAAACTAACACTCGACTGCAACTTTTTTAACATCACAGATTAAGAAAGCAACAGTGAAAGCAGTTGAGTTACCTATATACCGTTTCTAAAGTTCCTTAGGTAATCCAATTGTTTTTCTTGTACATAGCTAGTTAAATTGTTATTATTTTCAATTATTTGTTTTATTTTTTAAAGACGACAAAGGTAAGTATCTTTAGATTTGAAATTCTCACTTTCTTTCCCTTCCCTTTAAATTCGGATTCGTAATATATCCCCATATTCAAATAAAATAGTCAATGTCACACTGAAAATAAATTAGACAAACCAAACGACTGTAGAGCGTGCCAAAATAGGAAAACATGCAAGCATACTTTACTTACTTCTGAGGCAGTTGGGTAATCAGCAAAACAAGCTACACCGATCAAGAAACACTAGTTATGATTACGAAAATTATTCGAATAGGAACATTTTCGATTTATTGCATAGATTTGTTACCTCAGGCCGGTTGTTGCCTTATCTCGGGCAATGGAATCATTGGCTTTTGCGGTTACGTTTGAATAATCACATCACTGGCGGTAGGACCTGAACAGGTCTATCTGGCTCGTTTGCTGTGTTCTGTCGGTGTGCGGGAGAGCCAGTCTCTGCTGGAATATCTCCATCGTAGACCTCATCCTTGCACGGGCTTAGAGGTCAAGACCTAACCCATAATTAAAACAAGCCCATAGCTCAGTAGCAACTCTGCCTTCTGCGCTGTAGGTTGTGGATTCAATTCCTACCCAGGACAAACATTTGTGTGATGAATATAGATGTTTGTTCTGTGTTTGGGTGTTGTATTGTATGATAAGAATATATTTATTTTTTTAAAAGTATGTAAGTACCTATTCTATCCGGAATCTAGTTTCCATATTACAAGCTATGCTTAGTTTGGGGCTAGGTGGCGCTGTGTGAAATGAATGTCCTCTAATATTTATTATTTTTATTTATTTATTTACATAAAAAAACACATTCCAATGTTATCATTACATCTCATATATATTGGTAATTTATGGAATTGGCTAATTGAGCACACAATTTAAATGAATTCTAATTCAAATCTTTATGGATTTACCAAGTTACATTAAAATATTAACGCCATAATTTCCTCCAAGATTTGTCACACAAGTTAGCGGCGTGATTTTAATAATATTCCCTGTTCCTTCGTCTAACCAATGTAGGCAGAACTGCGCCCATTTCGGGTCCATCTACATAGAAAGAATGTTTGTGGTGCCAATTATGGAGATTCTGAGATGGGAGTTTCAAATACTTCTCCGCTGAGATTGCTTCAAGGACAAAGGGATACTCCCTTTGTATTCGTCGTTCGATTATTATAATAGATACTTCTCTTAAAAATGTCTTTAAAGTTTTTAGGTCTTCTGGTATGGCCTATGTGTTGATTAGGTATCAGTCATTCTATCCATACCTATTTCAGCCGCTAAGGCAGGTCGCTGGTGAAATTACAGGCACGTATGGCTTAACACCTTTATGCCTCAAGTTGACCGGCGCAATGCAGTGCTGTAAAGGCTGTTTTCTTTGTGGATGTGACCAACGCAGTAAGGTATTATTATAGGCAAGAGATGCACTTGATTGCTTGTTAAGTCTCCTTGTTGTATAAAAAAACCCAAAAACCAGTTCACATCAATGCTGCTCGGTAGTATGAGTAGGCGTAGTCATACCGGAACAGTAGAGGAACTTTGCCTAAGTTATTGAAAGAGACTAATAAACATCATATTTATGTAGCTAAATCACATTCCAAAATAAAATTTACGCCCGATTTCAGTAGCGGAAGCATCCAAGGGAGGTCAGGGAATATTGGATTATAGTACCGGGTGCAGGGGTGACCAACCGTTCTGCACGCAACACACGTGCGTTGCAATTTGGGGCCGGTAATGAAGAGGGTGCGCCACCCCTGCCTAAAGCGGGTAAGGCTTGTGCGTATTAAAAAAAAACCTAGAGCTATATCATTAAGTTAAGCTATATAAGGCCACATTTTTTTTTTTTGGGTAAGCCTTTTTCATCGTAGACCTCATTGCCCCGTGCAAGTTTCGAAGTTAAGAACTAACCCATTGTAAAGAATAAATTATTACATTTTAAAAACTAAAAAGAAAACCGACTACAATGAAGAATATGATACAATTTCGTTTACCTGGATGACGTATTTTATCCAATTAATTTTGATGATAGATGGACGGACTGACAGACAGATAGACGCGTGATTCTATATGGGGTCCGTTTTTTCCTTACTTTTGAGGTAATACACCCAAATCGCTTCAAGTGTGCCTATAATATTTGAAGAGTTCCCTCGATTTTTCCCGGATTCCATCATCAGATCCTGACCTGATTACGATGGGACCACTTGTGAAGCTATATATATAGCTCTTTAAAACAAAAATATAATTTTCCAAATCGGTCCAAGCGTCTTCGAGTAATAGGGGAATATAAATAAAAAAAAATAGATTCCGACGAATTGAGAACCGCCTCTTTTTTTGCAAGTAGGTGAAAATTAAATAGATTTTACAGTATATAAAAATATACGTGAGGAAATAAAAAACACATTATACCAATAGTTAGCTCTGGTGGCTCAGAGGTAGTCCAGTCTATGCATAAATTATCGCTACGATATTTTAGGATTATTTCAATTGATATTTGGTTAACTCTTAGTTCTTTTCTAACTTGCTTATGCTAAGGAATATTAATTTTAACATTTATCTGACTACACTAAATTGTTGATATTATAGTGATACCACTATAAGTATGTACCTTACCTCGCTTGCGCTACGCCACCACTCTTACCGAAATCTGCAACAAATATTGCATCATTTATCGTGAGATATGCGGGCACGTGACTTCGTTTCTACAAGTTGTGTCTTGTAATTTGACATAGGAACTGTGATAGTGCCGGAGAAACCGCCGCGTATACGGATACATAGCAGAATTAGTAGGTACATTGCGTTGTTGGCACGTACAACACATTCATACATTGTGCTTGTGTCATGTCTGTGAAATTGTTGCATATTTATTAAATTTTAAACACACTGTGTAACAAAACTGCATTGGTGTGTGTACTGTGAACGTGCCAGCTCTCTGTTATGCACCTATAAGGTATGACACGAACTCTGTAATTATAGTACAGTAGCATATCAGAGAGTATAATGAGATATATATAATATATCTATGATATTTAGATATATAATGTATATAGAGGTATAATGGTTGAGTTCACTTCATATACATGTCACATTCTTGCATTTCATTATGCCGTGGCGGTCGCGGCTTAAGAATCGAGCCCTCATACTGAGGCCATAGATGTCGTAAAAGTAGACTGAGGGAGCTCACCAGAAGAAAGGCAGCAGCTTCCTTCTGTGTATTATCCACACTTTTACTGCGATAACCAATCCATCTGACAAGCGTGGTGATTACGACAAAACCCCTACTTTTCGATGAGGCTCTGTCCAGCAGTTGACATACTAATGGGCTGTTGATGTGTGTACATCCTTGAACCTAAAAATACAGTTAACATTTTTTATGGAGCCCTAATAATGACATTGTTCAATGCGGGCTTACTGACCCGACATCGACCGACACTAGACCAAATAAGATTGTAACAATATAGCTTCGAAATTTCTGGGATTTCGTTCCCGCCATCACGTGAGAATTTCCCAAAATCCTTTCAAATTGCAACCGCCTAAGGAAACAACTCAAAAAAAATCATGGGTTAATTTTTTTGCGCGGTACCCTAATTATTTTTTAGCATAAAAGTAGTCTTAAGTTACTCCTTATAAAATCAACACTCTCCAAGTGAAAGTACCGTTAAAATAAGTCATAATGCATGGAACATCAACCATAAGAATCCTTCCGAGTGCAAATTTACAACTTCAATGCGGTCTCCAAAACTTCTACCAAGCGTGATGATTATGTCCGTCGGTGAAAATTACAGGCGATAGAGATGATGATATTTGCCAGTTAGATGTGGGTTCATAAAGACTCGCTGGCGTCGTTTTAATAAGATAACCCTGTTTACGATCAGCCCGGGAGCTGGCCAAGTGTTTACGACAGCTAACTAGTTGTGGAGTTGTAAACCGATTTGCGGGCTTGTTTGCGAAAACATCATACCTACGAGAATAACTTCGATTATGGCTTTCCCGATGACAACTTGCTCTCTATAATCTTCCTGTTATTGCAAAAAATATTTGGATAAAAAACCACAGTCTTCAAATTATTATTAATAATATAAGTTTATTTCAGGTAACGTAAGAATTGTACAGGATGTTTAAATACTAATTCTAAGACCCATATTAATATATACCTTTAAACTAAAATACATACAAAATATAACTTAAACTAAGGCACACGTGATGTCGCCGACGTGTTTCGGTGCGGGTGATCTCGCGACAGGCGACCCTTGAATCGCCGGAACTTCACCCCTTTCAGCCAGGAAATAGGGCTCAGGAAAGTCGAGAGGCGATCCGTAAGAACTCTCACCATAAATGAGCTGAAACTCATATTATGACGAGAGTCCAGCTTCTCAACCCTCAACCCTACTCCGGCTTTCCTCTTGACGTACTCCACCACTTCTGCGGTTTTCACGTCGTAGTGGACGCGGGACACGTAGATCTGCGTAGTGGGTACTTCCGCTCTGAATAAGTGGTCACCGGATGCAGATTAATAATAACTGGGCCCAGATTCTACTAAACCAATTGCTTCACTATGAGAATGGTATCTTCTCAGAATGGCCAGCCGAATACCAAAAGGTGGCCATTCAGCGACAGTCGAATACCAAAAGGCCCCTATAGTGGCCATTCAGCGACAAAAAAAAATTGTCATAGTAAACCGAATGATTTAGTAGAATCGGAGCCCTGCAGTATGTTTACTATGATAATCGTGTAACCCTGTCGACATTGTTTAACGCCATGCTAAATAATAAAGGTTGTCGCCATAATAAGAATTCTTAAATTGTTGTGTTCCGGCATTTAGAGGTAAGATAGCCAGTTCCTCAGTTTGTTGAGGATTCCGGGTGAAGTAATATTCCACCTTCGGTCGTATTTTAACTTGTAAACAGGTGAGATAAAGGCAGCTTTCCCGCCGTACAATAAAAAAATATACGGATAGCAGTCTACCAACACCACATGATCGCAGTAGGTAACTTGTTTTCGTTGATAGCCAAGCGTTTGACCATCAACTCACTTGAAAAACAAGTAAAGATGTGGCTTAAGATGGAGCACGCTTTCTGGCTCTGGTTGACTTAGTTAAAAAAACAATGCTGTATTTTGATGTCGCCGATCCATTTCATCACCATTTTTTTCTGCATAACCTCTTCTGCTTACCTACCGGTATAATATCGGGTTTATTCCAGTACCCTGTTAAAAAAGCAAACCGACTTCAATGAAGAATATGATACAATTTGGTTTACCTGGATGGCATATTTTTTCCAATTATTTTGATGACAGATGAACGGACAGACAGACGCGTGATCCTGTATGGGGTCCGTTTTTTCCTTACTTTTGAGGTTATACACCCAAATCGCCTCAAGTGTGACTATAATATTTGAAGAGTTCCCTCGATTTTGCCAGGATCCCATCATCAGGTCCTGACCTAATGACAATGGGATCACCAGGGAAGTATACTGACCCTAAAAATACCCAAATCACTTCAAGTGTGCATATAATATGTGAAGACAAGCTTCAACCGCCTCTGTGGTCTAGTGGTTCAACCCACCGATTTCAGATCCAGAGGTCCCGGGTTCGATCCCCATAGGGAGTACAATATATTGTGCTTGGTTTGGTTGGTGGTAGGACTTTGTTGAAGTCCGCCTGGCTAGCTACCACCATCTTACCTAATTCTGTCGCCATAATAACAATTCTAAAAATTGTTGTGTTCCGGCATTCAGAGGTAAGATAGCCAGTTCCTCAGTTTGCTGAGGATTCCGGGTGAAGTGCGCCTCCACCTTCGGCCTTATCTTAACTTGTTACCAGGTGAGATGAAGGCCAAGCGCTTCCCCGTCGTACAATAAAAAAAAAAAAAAAAAAAAAAAAAAAAAAAAAAAAAAAAAAAAAAAAAAAAAAAAAAAAAAAAAAAAGAGTCCTGGGAATCTGGGAACATACTCTTACATTAAAAAAAAAAAGATTTTAACGAATTGAGAACCTCCTCTTTTTTTTAAAGTTGGTTAAAAAACATTTAGTATTTCTATCTATTATCTTTAACCAGGTAACAACAACTGACACTGTCCTTTTCGTAACTCGCCTAATTGTCTCCCCAAAACGGCACATTTTAAGAAGACCCAAAAAGAAAAATTCGCCCTCGGGTCAGTTTTGGCTTATTGTGCGACCCTCATTATAACAATTAATGTTTAATTAAAAGATGACGGATGGACAAAGGGTAGTTTTTCTTCGTTTTTGCGGACGTTTTGCGGGGTGTTTGTTTATTGTTTCCACTTCGTCATAATTAAGCTTTGTCTAGAAAAGTCATAAAAGTAAAGTAACAGACGACTTTTTCCCCTTTAGGAATTCACCTCTGATCACAACTTAACGTGGATCTTATAAGGATCCAGGGGTTAGTCGAAGTTAAATTTATCAAAAATCATTGGGTTGCAAAATATAGATCAAGTGTAAAATATCTTTTTAAGATAGCCTATTGATGCAGGCGTTATTTTGTGGAAATCCATTGTTCAATATAAATAACCTGAAATATTATATAAATAAACTGAAAACCGAAATATTTAGTAACAAAACCACTACTGGTTTTGTAGATTGTTGTATGTTTGTATGTTTAAGAAATATTTAGTAACAAAACCAGTAGTGGTTTTGTTACTAAATATTTCTGTTTTCAACGAATGTAGATTCGTTTGAAAAAATCGCACAGCGATCGGAGGGGCAACACGTCGGCAGAGGGCTCGTCAGCTGAGCAGCAAGACTATATTTCCAGAGAATTCCTCGTGAAGAGGCGAACCACTTGTAGATATGAACATTTTCAAACGAATTTGTTTCTGAATATCTCCCTGTTTTCAGTTTATTTATATAAAACTTAAAATATTAACTTCTCATCCCTTCCCCTTTGTATTTGGGTGCAATTTGTAACATAATTATGAATGGTTCCCAAAACTAGTCTAACACTATACGGGATTCCCGTACGACTCATAATCACTTTCCCACACCGACATCTCATAATCATCACTTTCCATAATGCTACATTCTAACAAATTTTGTTTATTATTATTGAATGATCTTCTTATAATATAGCAATACATAATATACACATCTTCGAATTTCAATATTACTAAACTCATATATCCTATTGACTTTTGGGAGGAGTAAGCTCGTGAAAAAATGCGAATAAATGACAAAACCGACACGGCCAACCCCGACTCTACCTGGTCTTGTGCGTGACATTGGTGTATATAAAAAAGGCGGAGCCAGAAGCTCGCAAAGAAGGTCCTGAGAGGAGCGAGCCCGCGAAACCTAGAGCAGCGAAGGGGGGAGGTGGCGAGCGAAGCGAGCCGCTGACCTCTGGAGCATAGCGCAGGTTGAGTGGGTAAAGTGATTCTCAGGGGTGACGAGCGAGCTTTCTGGCGGGAGTTCGTCCCACAAAAAACATGCTTGCTTGCATGCTGCTTGTACTAAGTACAACATGACTGTTATGATAAACCAAACTATGGATAAAGTGTTTGTTTTTTTTTTTTTTTTGGGATTATGTCGATTATGACAAAACATTTTCGGAATTTTGATTATTATATAACTTGCAATATGTACAAGTGATGTTAGGTAAAATTATAGTCGACAAAATAGGTTTCGGAATTTTGATTATTATGGCAAAGGTTGTTATGGATTGCTAAATTCGGATAATCAATTTTATGAGAGATAAGAGAGAACCCTATTATACATCATATATATAGCCACAAATCCATTACATCCAAAAAAAAAAGTTGCCTGGAAGAAATTGCTTCTAAGTGATAAGCCCATATTCAATAAAAATAAAGTTGTCCAGTTTCATTTTAAAGGTGTGCATAAAATATTTTCATTTAATTTACTTTCAACCCATTAAAGTCCACCGTTGGTCAGAGCCAAATCATCAGCCTCCAAATTAGGAAGTATCTTTGACCAGCAGTCAGTTTGTCATTAATCCTCATGCGGACGTTTTGCGGGGTGTAAGTACGAGAAATATTAAAATTTGTGATAATATTTCAAGAGATATCTCATATGTAGCTTAATCCAATAAAAATAATGGATCTGGTACTCTCCGGTTGCATACTGCAAACGAGTAATAATTTGTCTTTAACTATGTTAATGTAATTTTAATTGGCTGAAAGTCCTGAAACTACCCATTAAGTAAGATTTATTCAGCAGGCAAGTGGCGGTGCGAAGGTGTAACTTTTATTTATGTAGGCGTGTGAACAGGGTCGGCTGAAGCTCATAAACTTAAAAAAAAACATGGACTTGCAATCTATCATGCATGAATGCGAGTACATAAGTTTAAATGTACCTCTGACTACTCCCTAGAACGTCATCGACAAAGAACAAATCTGAGAGGTGATTAGACGTAAGTCCTCCAATGGGAAAATGTCGTGAGTCTATCGTTTTTTGATTTTGAACCCAAAATATAATTTTGAGTTTTTTTTATTTGCGTATTTTGAGAATGGTTTAACAGATTTTTTTTAATTGTACGACGGGGCAGCCAGGCGGACTTAAACAAAGTCCTACCACCAACCAAAACAAGCACAATATATTGTACTCGCCATGGGGATCGAACCCGGGGCTTTGAATCTGAAATCGGTGGTGGTCTGGAATCGGTTGGTGGTAGGTCTTTTTTGAAGTCCGCCTGGCTAGCTACCACCATCTTACCTAATTCTGTCGCCATAATAACAATTCTAAAATTTTTGTGTTCTGGCATTCAGAGTTAAGATAGCCAGTTCCTCAGTTTGATGAGGATTCCGGGTAAAGTGCGTCTTCACCTTCGGCCTTATCTTAACTTGGTATCAGGTGAGATGAAGGCCAAGCGCTTCCCCGTCGTACAATAAAAAAAAAGCTTCCTGAAAGCGCCACCAAACTCTCTGCACGTAAATTCAAAATATGTATAAAGAATATTATAACTAAAAGTGCCTACTCAAAATAGGTGACTATATCGACAGTAAGAACGTGGCCCAATGTTTCTATACCAGTTGACAGCTGAATAGTGATTTTCTGTCCATTAGGTAGAAACACAAAGTCAAAAGTTAGGTATAAATGTTCTAAGATAGTATTTAGGTTTATGATGTACCCTACCTACTTATAATGTTATTTAAAACTGTATTTATACCTCAATGTTGAATGAATCATCAAAAAATTAACTAGCCCTTTCTCCTTGTATGCTGGTCGCGATTCCGAACAGGCGGTAGATTTGACGTTTCAACATGATCCTAAAAATCTTGATGAGTAAAATCATTTTGACTTTGATTTTGACAGTCGTTCAATCAGCAATACAGCGATTTTCTGGTATTCAGAAGAAAGAAATTCAGACTCCTTGAGTCTGAATTTCCTAGAACCGACTCTGTGCACACGAGGCCTCCTGTTAATTTTCTTGTAAGCCTAATTACACATAAGCTTATTTACGTCGGCGTCGCACCGCCTCAAGTGCGTACAAACCTTTAAACTTTTTCAAGAGTAAAGTTTACACGTATGAAGTGGGGGCTACACGTTTATCACTTGAGGTTCCGGATATTACCTTTTTACTATGATTTGGATTTTATTGACTTTTTATCAGCCGGAAGTCTTCGGCTTATTTCGCACTTTATTTTCATTTAATTGAATGATTGCCACGCACCTGATAAATTGCTTCCATAATGAAAAGAGTCATCGCATTAGGGGTATTCTGATCCCATTAGAAAAAAACGTAGATATATCCTAAAATAGAAATAGAACTTTTATTTGATAACGATAAGAAGCAAGATAAATTGTATTTATCTTGCTTCTAATCGTTATTACGAGGAAGAATAAACAAAGTATGGATAGGCAGCATAGTGTCAAATTAAATTAATTAATTAATCCTACGGATATTCATGCTTACCATGTTGGTTGGTTACCTAGTTAGAGCTAAAATACTTAAAAGTATTTATTGATTTATAGCTTTAACTAGTATGTGTAAGGGTTAGATTACAAATATCAGGACCTACACGAAAATGCCTCAACAACATCTAACGACATGCCAAATCAAACCTAAATACTAATTACAACCCGTACCTAAGTCTAAAACATCGTTTTCTGGTGCAAGTTATTTGCGTATCAAAGCCTACAATTAAGGAGCTTACAACTTACAACGACATTAATTAAAGCGACGCGGCGCGACGCTATGCGATGCCTCGCCGCGTTCGTCTAAACTAGCCTTTAGTAAGTTTTAATTAAGAAATTTTCGAGTACCTACCTACAGTGTGATTTAAAAAGAATGCAGTTTTAACGAGATGCTTTGCGTTTCCGCGTGAGATTTGGTGCTAAACGAGGTTGGTGATTTGGTTCTTCAAAGCTTGATTATGTAAGTTTATTTTGTAGTCATACTCAAAATATTTCCATGCTGCTTTTATTTGAATTTGTTTTAAATGAAAATGAAATATAAATGAAATAGGAGATGACCTACCTGTTCGGCCAAAAGTTGGGGGGCCGCTTAGGAGAAAGACAAATTTGGAGGAATACGTCCCACTGCTACTACACATCAACTTAAAATTAACCTGACTCGTTGGGTGCTTTACGTCATACGTATGAAAAAAACACCTTGAATATTTCAAAGCATGCACCCATCGAGTCAACCGGTTCTTAAGCATACCTACATATATTTTTTTATTTAGTTTGAGGCAGCTCTTAAACTCAAGACTGTTCATGTAAATCTACGATGAAGCTAGCCTACCCAGAAGACGCCTATTAAGTTTCTGCAGAGAAATAAGCTACTCCCAAAAAACCTCCAACCCAATTTGAAAATTTTACTGATTTATTTCCTTCGTTTAAAGGCCTTATCAAACTAAGCCAGGGCTGCGCCGTGTCAAAGTCATGGCGTAGTAACGTGGTGGTGTTTAGCTATCTCTAACCGCCGTAAGGGATGGTCGCCGCCAGTTGAATATCAATGGCACAGAAGGGCCACCAGACGAGGCGAGTTACTAGCACGAGCTGCTGGCTAAATAAACAGACGCTGCTGAACTTTTACAAAAGCAATACTGTGTTTGATGTACCTAAAACTCTTAACTAAAGTACTTTAAATATAACAAAAAAACAATGATGAATAAAAGTACTTATATGTACACCATAGATATAAAACTATAAGTGAAGTAATGAATACCGACCTGTTAATTCATTTTGGTCATCTTAAATAAAACCTAGATATCGTTAAATGTATAACCTACTCTGCTCTTACTTTCTTATGGTTTTTTAATTCAGTCGGTGACTGATTAATGATACATACTTCAGGTGTCATTAAAATAAACAAGGCAGTAACTAGCACCAACTACTATCAAAGTGTCATTGTCATCATCGTCAAAATTGAATGCCCATTAATGGTCACTGTCACAAAAACCGGTTTTTCCATAATGCTTGGAAGAAAAATTGGTGATCACAGCTAAGGAAGCTGCTGCCCTTCTTCTGGCAAGAGCCCTATGGCCGACTACCCTTAGTCGGCTTAATCACTTCTGACTAGCATAGTGTAGCGACACCGCTTCAAAGCTATAACAAACGCAAACATCACTCTATGAATATTAAATTTATAATCTGTAGTGTCAGACGTGATTTATTATAACGAGCAGCTTTGGGCTCTTCCATTAAATGTTTCAGGAATGGGGTATAAGGTTTGTTTATGGGTCGCCATCGGGAATTTCGTAAATATCTCTGGCTTTTCAATATTGTTGGCAACATCTCTTTCGGGACATCTCCTTCTTTTGATGTGAATGACTGGCTGCTTTCTAGTGATCAATTGGAGAAGAAAATATGAAAAGGACAACGCGACGGGCATTCGGTAGTATTATTAATGATAATAATAGTAATTTGATTTTACTTCAGGCAACCATAGAAAAATTACAAATCTTATTGATCGAGTGAGCGAAGTGAACGAGATCTTCGAGTTAAGTTGGGAAATCTGGCAATCTGTATGTTTGTATGTATGTATGTATGTGTGTGGCAATGCTTGTGACGGCATAACTCTCGAATGGGTGATTCGATTTGAATAAAATTTTAATAGTAAATAATAAAAGAGATAACATAAATGAAAATTTATTGTGGGGTGGGTTTTTGATAAGTGATGTAGTTTTGAGATATCAGGGTAAAAATATAAACAATATGTCGCCCAAATAATTTGAATGTTTTTTTTATATTTGCAGAGGTGACACTTATACTCGTCAAATAGTATAAAGTAATTTTGACACTAAGTATTGAGAAATTGGTGTTTCATTAGAGGAACAAAAAGATTAATGTTTTGTGGGGTGTAATTTGAGACAGTCTGGACTGCACATTTCAAATAAAGTTATTTTACTTTAATAATAAGTGCCTGAAGTTTTTGTAACATGGGCGCGCTAAGGGGGAAAAATTCTCGGTATGTCTTAATAACATTTTAAAGGGGTTTACTTCACAGTTCAAAGGGGTAAATAAAATTAAAGTGTTATGAAAAGTCATATGACAGGGCGTAGACAGCAGATTTCAAAATTAGTTTCTATTTGCCTTTTAAAGGGTAATTTTTGAACATTCAGATGCATAGAGGTTGTGAAAAAGTTGTTAGTAGAAAAGGTAAGTAAAAGTGTAAAGGTGTAATGAAAGCACACTTGAATCATTTGCGTTAATAACTTTTAATTTGAGAAATAATTCTGTGAATAATAATGCAAACCTGACATCACGAGATCTCAATACGGGGCGAACTACTAGTATAGTTATTCTACTCTTTGCTATGCATTCGGTGATGGAAAAGCAAGAGGAAGCAAATACGCACATTGACTGGCTGGCTTAACATTTGGTTTTAGTTATAGATTATCAATATATGGGCCAAAACTATTTTTATGTTATTTATGGATCTTCAACCTATAAGAAAAGAAAGAGGTTGTCATAGCTTTCCTAAGCGGCAGGCCATATAGAGTAGAACTGATAAAACCGCCTCTGTAGTCTAGTCTATGGTGGCTCGCCCACCGGTGTCAGATCGAAAGTTCATGGGTATAATGCCCAGGGGATTACAATATTGTGCTCGGCTTGGTTGCTGGTAGGACTTAGTTTAGTTCGCCTGGCTAGCAACCACCATCTTACCTAGTTCAGAGGAAAAATAATTAATTTCTGTTCAGATAACTGTTGAGGATTCCGGGTGGAGTGCGCCTCTAGCTTCGGCCTTATCATAACTTGAGAGATGAGATAACCGTAATTATGAGATGAAGGCAAAGCGCTTCCCAGTCATTATAAAAAAAACTGCTCGATAGATAGCGGTTCTCGGTTGCAACAATTGGAAGACCACAACTCGATCGACATTGACATGACGTGACAATATAGTGGTCGAGGGTGGTGGTTAGTGGATGCTCAACATCGATATTTGTGGCATCGTTTGAACGAGGCTTTTGTTCAGCAGTCGAAACTATCAATCAGACTACCCGCCCATGCATTGTTATTAATTCTATAGTAATAAATTGTAAACTTTTTATTACAATCGATCTATAGGCAACTAGACTGATCTACACCGGAAGCATGCCCAAGACACTGGCTGCATTGCCACACTTAATAGCAATTTAATTTTCTGACCTGCACTAAGGGTCAGGCATTGGGTCACGCGTCGTCTAAATTTAAAGCCCTGCAAGATTTTTGCTCCCCACGGAACCAAGGTCTTAACCTCAAATAGTAACTCTGTTTGTGCCTGTGTATATTTGTTTACTTTTCACAACTATACGGCTGAACGTATTTTTTGTTTAGTCCTGAAAATAAAATACATAGTGAATTACAAGGGGAACAACATCAAATACTTTTATCCGGGTAACCCCGCGGGCAAAGCCGCTGGATAAATCTATACAAAGGATAATTTCCATTTGATTCATTTCGTAAATGCAATGGGTCCCCAAGCGCCGATGCAGTAACACATAATGTATTGCACCTTGTCCGTACTCTGTAGTATCAACGTAGTAGTTTTATTTACGTTGCAATGTTTAAAATAAGAGCCAGTAGTATGTTTGCTCTGCGAGGTGAATTCGCGGTAAACGCGAGGTAAATGGGATAGAATGAGTTTGTGGACTGTGAGGTCAGATTGTGAATTTTGGTGTTATGAGTTTGTTCATATCACATTATAGCGCCGGTCGGTTTATGTAGGTATGTTATAATTTTGTATAGATTATTCGTATTTTAAGGTCTGGGAAAGAAAATCGGAAAAAGGGAGTTTATTGTTAGATATATAATAATACAGAACATAATAGTAAATCTGTCATAGGCATAGCCGTATTAGTAAAATGAATTGTCTTACTGAGATTTCGTTAACAAGATTTTTTATAAACTCTTGTCTGTCTATTTATTTTGGATAATCTAAAAAGTTTTTTTTTTGCCAGGACTCTTCCAATTATTTCGGAAATATTTAGTTTTCCTGCATAATAAATGTTAAATGTAGAAAACAATTTGCCAAATTCAAATAAAATCAGATAAATGAAGGGAACGAAGTCGCCATTCTTGTCAATACTTCGCCAAAGAAACCGAACACCGCTTCGAGGCGTGAAGCTGACCAACCCGACACATTACACCGACACCTCACGCCTCGCCTCGGGTTACCGACATCAGGTAATCAGCGAAAGCCCAGTTCGCGTTATGTCGCGTTGGTTCCGGACTACGATCATAACTCCTCCGTTTTCTGCTGTGGGTATTGAAAAAGCTTCTAATGTTCGACAATATTCATAGGTATCAGAGATTAGAATAGCAGGCTGAGCTACCGAAAGGTGTTTAACTGCAGCTGTAAGAGAATACAATTATACCAAGCGATGAAAGTAAGCAGCAGAATCATCTTCTTTTTTTTTGATGAGTTAGCTGGCATTTATCCTCTAGACATGTATGCCAGAGCAAGTAAGTCAACGATAGAACTAGCTAACCCTCCTTAAGGTCTTTTGCGCACGGAACACAGCAAACTGTTAGGCACTGGACTTCAGCAGCTAGTCAAGTCATCTGTGACTACCAATCAACATGCCCAGCGTGGTAGAATATGTCGCAGCTGTTAGATAAATGTATGAAATCTCCAAAAAACAAATAAGTGTGTAAATAAAACTGCCTCTTCCAACGAAGCATCTTACGTGGAGTACCCAGCCCCTCGGTCAACCCTAGTTTAATATAAAATTATAATAAGTAAAGGGTGCACGAGGCATTAGTCTTGTGGGGGAGAGCGGGTAGTGCTGGTGTGTCCGGTCATACGCGTTTTTTTACGGCTAAAACATTTTAGGTTAAAAAATTAAACTAAAAATTCATTTATTACTATTGTACAAAATACATAAAAAATGTTGAACCCTCGTCACCAAAATAAGCTAAGAAAGCTTGTTCTTTGGCAAAGAGTGCTTCCCATTATAATAATATACAAATAAAAATTGGTACATTGTGCTCAAAAGTTTACAAATATCAATTATTGAGTAAGATTAATTATAAAGTTGAATGAAAATGAAATATTAAATGTACATAATACTTAATCATAAATTTATGTAAATGAATTAATTATTTAAAATGTAAAATGACTAATAGCTATATAATTATTGATATTAATATTAATAATAATAAAAAAATAATACATAATAAATAATAAGGCCCATTTGATAATGTGTGTTGTGTGGGTGAGTGAGTGAGTGAAGATGTATGTGTGTGGTGAGTAGTGGTAAGTAGATTTATGTAAATTATATGTATTTATGATCGTATATATTACTAACTACAATTTAAAGACTGCTGCCACGTTGCAAGTTAAACTACATGAGCTCAGTAAGCCGGTTCCAGTGAAAAGTGGTGTTAGACAAGGAGACAATTATTTCACCTAATTTTTTTACAGCTTGCTTAGAAAGGCATATTTAAACTTCTCGACTGGTCAAATAAAGGCATCAATATCAATTTCCAAGGTCACCACATTTTTTTCGTTTTGCAGATGATGTTATTGTTTTCAAAGAAAACGTATAAAAGATTCAAGAGATGGTGCTCTCTCTCATTTGTCATGTTTTGTCGACTTCATTACGCTGAATACGGACTCTTGTCGGCAAGTCGATGCTACTTTTACAGATTATAGTAAGGCTTAACTAATTGATAACCAGTTACTGCTCAAAAATCTTTAATACGCTGGCCATGATAACTTATTCAGATGGTTTACGCCTGACATTGAAAACAGGTCCCAAACAGTAGTGATCAACGGATATTCGTCAACATGAACACGAGTGCCTTCTCTCAGGCGTACTTAAGGCCAGCCCTACTTACGGTTACTTGGTCCCCTGCTTTGTTACAAATTCGTTAGTGACATTGGTTCTTGTTTTCCTCATTTTTATTATAATGCTGACGATACGAAAGTGTTTAAGAATATCAATAATTCAAATTATAGCGAACGCCTACACGAAGATCTCAAACGGTTTGAGATTTACTGTGCCGAAGACAAGTTGGATCTTAATGTTGATAAATGTTCCACAATCAATAAAAAATAATAAATAAATGTAACAAGCCTCATAGCTCAGTTGGTAGTAACTCTGCCTTCTGCGCTGTAGGTTGTGGGTTCGATTCCCACCCAGGACAAACATTTGTGTGATGAATATAGATGTTTGTTCTGTGTTTGGGTGTGTATTGTATGATAAGTATGTATTTACAAATAAAAAAAAAATGTATTTAAGTATTATATCCGTAATATAGTTCCCATATTACAAGCTATGCTTAGTTTGGGACTAGATGGCGCTGTGTGAAATTAATGTCCTGTAATATATTTTTTATATTTTTTTTACAATCATATTTACTAGAAACCTTACCCATACCAAGTTCACCTACACATTCCGAAATATTGGTGCCATATACGATTCTAAGTTTTTATACGACAAACACATCGATCACATCACAATAAAAAGCAAACAAGTTGATGGGATTTGTAATGAGAGCTAGTTTGCAGTTCACTAGTGCCAAAATTACTAAAATGCTATATTGCTCCCATGTACCTCAGGCAAGCCTACATAGACTTTATCATGCGGGAAGATTTAAATGGTCAGTAGTTATTATTTTTTATTGTAATTTTGTTTACAAATAAACCAAAATAAATATATAAGCAATGGGTGGCTATCATAATTATCAGTTACACTAATTGATTTAAACCCACGCTTGGCCGATTTTTTATTAAATCTTGGTGATTGTGTGATAATGTTTATCCGGACTTTTGATTAAAATCCGTCTTTTTCAAGCTCTACCAAGGATCGACCCCCTCGAGAATCCCTACAGGTTGGCAAGGTGTCCGGAGATTGCATTCACACCTACTTGCGTTACTGACGTACTTACTATAGATAAAAAAATGCTATTTATTACGACAAGCCTGTCGATCTATACGTACTAAAGCTGGTATGATGTTTTTATGAAATCCGTGGACACCAAGGATAATTATGGGAACTATAGATATATCAATAAACTATATTTAATATCTAACTATAAACCTATGAAAAAAATGCAGTGGACTTTTTTGTTTGTGATGATTATGTCTGCGTTCCAGACGGTTAAAACCAACCCCTATGTAGTTTAAATCACCCGGAACCAGACAATTGAACTAATCGCTCAGCGGCCGACTCGTACAATAAAACTATTAAACGCTAAGCAATAAAGGGGTTAATTTGTATCCGAATTGGTAAGATAGAGGTTCCACATCACACTCGGCTCTGTCATTTATAGCACGGGATTTACTTGTTTAGATGACAGTGCAAAATGTAGTTACCCTGTAGTTTTAAACCGACCTTAAAAAAAGGAGGAGGTTCTCGATTCGGTTGTATGTTTTTTTTTTAATAAATCTTACCTATCTCGTCCTTCAAAACACTCTAGGTAATGAAACAGACAAAAAAGAATAGGTAATATTTAGAAATCAAAATGTTGTTGTTGACTTCTCTCAAAAATTATAAACCAGAAGTGCCTGTCGTGTTCTTCGAAGTAGGCTAGGTTACCTAACTACCAAAGAAATACATTTATCGAATTTGTAGCAAGCCGTATGCATGTTCAAATGTAATGGAACGTAATAAACACCCGTTCACGCGTCACATACTCCGTATTGTAACGGAACTTATTTTGAAATCAATTAATCAATCATAATAGCGTCAACACAGAAGCATAGGTACCTATAGGTTTTTAAAATAAATAAATTTAAGTAATTTAATAACAAGTATTTAAATGGCACAACAAAAACACGTGAGTACACACTAATCAAATCGAATGTAACATGTTGTATTATGAGATTTAAAGAAAAAGAGGTCGAATGTTTTTGAGCTCGTTTTATAAATTAGGTTATTATTTTCCATAGCAATTTCCACGAAAATATGTCATAGCGGAGTAAAAAGTAGGTTACATAGTATTATACATAGTTAAGAAAATTGATTTAAAAAAATGTAGCCTGGTAAAAACAAAGTTTCTGTTCCACACTTGTGTGATGGTGTGTCTGTCCCCGTAATAATATTGACCCGTATTTTATGATCAAGAATGTGTAAAATCACCTATAGCTTATTTAAGCTTAGATTATAAAATTGTTTTAGCGTCATCCTTCCGAGTTTCGAAAGACTGCAAAGAAAAATAACTTACATTTTACAAATTCATAAAAAAATACCGATCACAACTTTAGAGCAAGAAATGTCAAAACCAACTTGACTTCAGTTAATCTTATAGGAAGTGTTTCACTCTACCAAGCATCATAACAGCAACACAATTTGTGAAAGCAATGAAAAGGTGCACTAATGAAGCCTCCACCTTGGTACTGGTACCAAATTAGAATGATAAAGACGCCGCCGGTTGCAATCAGAAAGGCATCGTAGCGATTGTAGCAATCAGCCCCCGCAGCATATGACAGCGTTGCCATGGCAACCGGGGTCAATGACCGACGCCACACAGAGCTGTCCTAGGCATTATATATACAGGCACTTACTTATTTTTTATTTAATTATTAAATAAGATTTGAAGATCTCGCCATTGAATTAAACAATTATTAGCTATGGCTTATTCTAAGAACGCTTTCATAAATAACAAAAAATCATGCATTTTTTGGCATAAAATTTATACCAAAACACCCAACAGAAACACTCACATCCAATTTGGCCATCCTTTTTTAACATTAGGATATTAAGGTACCTAAACAGAAAAACGTCACGAATAAAAAAAAAAGTATTAGCAAACATTGCACACATACCTGGTTTTCGTGTTTTTCATCACTGATGAGATCAACTTCACACACAATAAAAAAAAAATTAATATCATTAATATTTGTATGCACATACAAACCACAAACATCTAGTTTACTCTCATAGTGACAATGGTTCCACAACTCCCACACACTGGCAACATTTGTTAACAAATTAAAAAGATGGTTATATCACGAAAAAGTTCCGAAAATTCGAAAATGGAACAAAAACGTTCGCGTGCCGGTACATGTCAGCAAATGCGGCCGGCCGGCGTGTTTTCAACGCACACATTGACCAATCTTTTTTACACTCAAAATCACATAATTTTTACAAAACAGAACCTTAATACTTTGGCATAAATGGTATCGAAGCTGACAAAAGACGCACTAAAGCCGGCAGGATTGTACATTCGAATACGATTTTCAAATTTTGCTGTAGAAAACTAGCTTTTCCTCTGTCGATGTAAATGCCAATTTCCTTTTTACACGCAACCCACCATCCAAATTAGACTTTAGATCGTAAAACGCAGAGCTCAAAATCATTTGCAATTGAACGTAGACAATGCGCCACGCAATGACGTTTACAGCTGAAAGGGATGAAAAAGGAAAAGGAAGGTGTGAAAGAGATGTCATTAGAGGGATCGTAGTAGGGTGCATGCGTCTGAATGTGAGGTGCTTGAATCGATCTTCAAGATGTTAGTTGAAGGTTAAGGCGACTTCGGCAATAAAACTGAGATTGACAGTGATAAGGTTTTTTTTGTGTTATTGGTACCTCTAACCTAACCGTAATACCTACGCATGAATAGATTTTGATAAATTTGTAGCTCCAAAGCACATAGTGGGTTCAAAAATGTGCTGTGAACATTGGCTAATAGTATAAGCCAATGAAACACACAATAGTACCCTATTGTGTGTTTTTAATGTTTAAATCTTGGATAAACAAAATTGTTGTTGAAGAATTCACTGATAAAGTGAATAAATGTCGTGTGTTTAATGTTTTTTTTTTATTTATTATTTTAAGACGATAAGGCCAAAGGTGCACTTATCTCGGAAGGAATCTCACCTCTAAAATAATTAGATTTGCCGCAATGGCAACATACTTATACATAATTTCGTTTTAAAAACTAAAAAGAAAACCGACTTCAATGTAGAATATGATACAATTTCGTTTAAGTACCTGGATGGCGTATTTTTTCCAATTATTTTGATGACAGATGAATGGACAGATAGACAGACGCGTGATCCTATAAGAGGTCCGTTTTTCCTTACTTTTGAGGTGATACACCCTAAAAATAACCTAACCCAAAATTCAAGTGTGCCTATAATATTTGTAGAGTTCCCTCGATATATTCAGTATCGGGGAACATAAGATTCCGACGAATTGAGAACCTCCTTCTGTTTTGAAGTCGGTTAAAAATGGTGGTAGCTAGCTAGGTGGTAGCTAGGAGGACTTAAAACCAGCCCTACCACTAACCAAGTTTACTACCGAGCACTAATTTGTACCCCCCCGATATTTCGACACAATATAACTCTCAAAAGTTAAACATAGGTCAAAACCTCCGTAAACTTGTCAAAATGGGATCTTCTTTCCTAAAGTCGGTTGGAAAAAGTAAAAACTTGACCTACCCCGTCCGTATACGAGGAGCCATCTTTGAGCTGGTTCCGGTTTCTGTTTAGGTAAAGGGAATGCGTAATGAGTCGACGATCACTAGTTTACGACTTTTACTCACGACTGTACCGCCTTCCCAGGATAAAGTTGAACGCAGAGTAGCAAACATCAACGGTATTTCATCAACACAACTAGTTTCTTGTTTCTGTGTGATCAGCTCTTAAACTCTTGGGCAAGGATGATATCTACGATTTCTTGATAATCCAAGATATTCAAGACCTCTTTATACCTTGGGTGGGTTTTCAAATCGTAAAGCACATAAGTATTTTTAACGTACGTATTCTCTATACATTTGCACTTAATCTACATTATACTAATATTGTTGGTAGCTTATAGTTATGGCCCAACGTGATATTAGTTATATTTTTGGTATTTGTAGAAGTGCGTTCTACACCTGGCTCCCACTACTCTACTACGAAAGTTATCTCCACTTACTATGCAGTAATCTGAAGTACTTAAGAGTTAGCCGTTGCGGAGCATCGCCACCATCAGAGATCTGCAAGCGAAGTTGGGACGGTAAAAAACTTAATGCCTGAAATCTTTGTTTTGAAAAATAAGACGGAAAGTTATAATTGAGAAAATGTTTTTGTTTTCAACGAGTTCCAAGCTCCTTGGTTTTATTACGTCTTAGTAAAAAAACAATTGCCATGAGATATTATAACTGCGTGAAAACTCGCAAGGTGACGGACATTCATGTTGTTACTTCTTGTGAGCTATGAGTTATGAGGTTGGCTCTTTAGTCAGCTGATCCCGCTCTAAACTTATCCTACGGGATGAGTTGACAAAATAATTATTTTTGATAATTTTACTTCGTCAACTGATCCCGCTTTCAATAAAAGATAAAAAGGAATGTATTATTTGAAATATATGTACACACGTGAACAAAAATCTTTGGTGGTAAAAATGACACACCATTGCTTGGTTATACTGATAGGTATAGATATATACACTTGTTAGAGCAATGACACATATGCATACTCTGTATTGACATGTTTGTTTTTTAAGCGTAAATACCTACCTAGGTCACACTCGTCGTGGGCCTACTTATTTTTAGAATTTCAAATAAGTGAAAAGGCAGTGAAAATTGTATCGCTCGCAGTAAAGGTTTCCACATGGCTAGGCGATTAAACTACGATTAAACACAAAACGAAGTGAAGGATGGACTGACGACATTGTGGTTGTTGCGGGGATTTGATGGATGGAGGTGGCTCAGATCGCTTTTTGTGTCGTCGGTTGTGGGAGGCAGTTCGCCTTGGCGTATATGGCCCGAAATAATGATGATGACAAGTCGTTAGAGTCTGAATGCATGCATGCATTCAGGTTTTGAAACTGTAGATCGCTTGCATACAATTTAATGAGACACAACAGATCAGAAAGAGAGGTGGGTACTATAAACAATGATAAAAGAAAACTGAAAACCCAGTTGTTTCGCAAGTTGCTTTGATCGAGCCATCGTCAGAGTGAAGTACCAATGCTGAATGGCTTGTCCTTATGAATGCGCCACACGCCAAAGGCAAGTGTGGTGCTAATTCCGTGTGTGCTAGCTGCTAATTAGGATAGTAAGCGGAATATGTGAACGAGGCTTATTAGCTGTAAAAATCTATATGGAGCCTTTTGTCGTCTTAAGTTTAAAAGTTTCTTTGTCTCTTTGTATTACCTACATAACAGAAACTAGTTCAAGTTCTCTTCACTCTTCAGCCAAACATTAATTCATTTAAATGCACTATTTTTAGGTATATTTTTGTGTGAGTTGAAACTTCTTTAGCACCGCTGTGATTTTAAACTCAATGTAACGAAAAAGCGACACTAAAAAGAGACTCACATATGTGTATACATCTATAGGAATAGCTTGCGATAGGTCGTGGTGTGTATCGTCTGGTCATGTATATCATCTTTGTGAATATTTTATAGGCATTTTAATGTTTCTCTTACACTGTGTGTGAACTGCATACAAGGTATTTTTAACAAAACGCTGTTTTAGCTAATTACGTAAAGAAATAGATACCCAGGAAGGAAAATCAATGCGTTCGGTCAATTTAGTGCAGGGAGTTGCGATGAAGCGAGCGGCACAGTCAAAGCGACGAGATCAAAGACAGGGTAATGGCTTTTTAGCAAGCCGAGTGGAGGGTGCCAAGTACAAGTACCTACCCGCACAATAGATATCTAGAGGCGGCAGATTGCACTACTGATAGACCGGGGATGACAAAATCTGAAAGAATTGTATATACCAAATAAAGAGATATGCATCGTTATAAATAAAGCAGCCAAGTGGAAGTCAGACACGCATTCACAAACAGTTCCAATCAAGGCAAAACATGTGGATTTTTAAATTTAGTTTTGGAGCATTGGTGTTGGTTCGACTCACGCTTGGCCGATTTTTAGTATTTGCTGTTATACATCAAGGTAAGGACATTATCACACCAAGCTGAGGTATTATTCTATCGATAGAGCTAAAATAAATTCTGGCATTACTTGTTTGATTTAATAATCACATTTAAAAATTATTAACATTAAAATGGAGTGTATACATATTATTGCAGGTGACTACATAATTAGAAATATTTTGAAATCTACATCAGTACCTACCAAACAAATGAATCAATCATTAGAAATAATATGTACAATGGAGCTAACTTTGTACAAAGGAAGCTCCCCACGAAACCAAGGTATCGACCCCAAAAGGCTCAAATAGGTAATAGGTATAATAACCGCTTCTGTGTTCTAGTGGTTCAACCCACCGATTTCAGATCCAAAGGTCCCGGGTTCGATCCCCATGGCGAGTACAATGTAAAGTGCTTGGTTTTGTTGATGGTAGGACTTTGTTTGGATCCGGCTGGCTACCTACCACCATCTTACCTAATTATATTGCTATAACAACAATTCTAAAATTGTTGTGTTCCGGCATTCAGAGGTAAGATAGCCAGTTTCTGTTTGTTGAGGATTCCGGGTGAAGTGCGCTACCACCTTCGGCCTGATTTCAACTTGTAACCAGGTGATATGAAGGTCAAGCACTTCCCGTCGTACAAAAAAAAAAAAAGGTAAGCGCTGAGACCAATATATTTGCGCCTTTTGTGATTCTCGGCAGTATCAGCCGCTGCACCAGCCCTAACTGATGTTCCGTGTCAACTCGTACAGAGGCCCGTCCCACTGCCGTTGCGCCTAAAAGTGTTTTGGGGGATCGGTATTAGGACAAGCTCTATGCCAAGCATTTCGAGCCTCGTCAAGATAATTACATTTGGAGTGTATTGCCAAGAATAGCCGAAATTGATGTGATGGTGTCAGAATTTTCTCAACCAAAGAATGTGTACAATAGATGGAAGACAAGAACGCTGTCAAAGCAACACTAGAAATTTTGCGAATTCCTAAGCCACCCAATCGAACAGGTAAAGAGGCCTGCCACCATGCTCTGTCATCTAACTCAATATTCAAAACCGAGGAAAGGGTGTTCATTATTATGTTGTCTAAGCTCTCTTCCCCCAGCTGTGTTTCCACAGTTACAAAATAACAAAGAATAATAATGTTAGTTATGGCACAAAAAGTAAAAAAATCATAATAGTGAAAGCCATAAGTGAGTTCATTTTGAAAAGTGGAGCAGGTGGAATGAACTCCATAACTACATCAAATAGGTAATAATGGAAGCCGAAATCTCAAACTATTAAATAATTGAATTTCTTTCTAAACATGTGTCTGAAATATTCACATTTCGAACATTTTTATTCTTATTTTTCCTATTATATTTTTATTTAATCAAAAAAATATGCCGAAACTAATATGTAATCATTTTTAGGCCGTCAAATACCGAGTCCACATCGCCACCTAGGGGAAACCTAGGTCACCTAGATATCAAACATTCAATTTAGATTTTATGCGTTGAATAATTGGGTGAATGGCAAGGCTAAAAATGGCTGGGGCAAGAGACCTTGCTGGTATTTTAATCAATGGTAATAAAAGTAATCAAACACTTGGCAACCTAAATATATCGCAGTAAAAGTAAATTTGGGTGATTATACACAGAAGTACCTAAGCTGCTGCTCTTGTTTTGATATCCTTTCTTCTGAGTATCTTGGATCCTTTGATATTATAAAAACTACTAATAAGCTTAGTGTAGAGTAAAAACTAATAAAATTATACTCACAATGAATTATATTTCACCACCATATATAATTTAAAATCACATACGTACACATGTATATTTATGAATGAATATTATGAGTAATCCACTGATATTAACACGTAATGTAGATTCATATATATTTAAATAATCATTATTAATAAATAGAGTAATGAAAAACACGAAAACTTGAGAGACAATTAGTTATCAAACAACTTCATCGTGTCGGTTTTAGGTGTCGGTGAGCGCGCGCATCATTTTCCCAAACGCGCCAAAAGAATCATAACTTCGTAAAATTCCATGATGTGTGAAGATCAGCGCTGTCTACACGTTGCTAGGTATGTATCGGTTTTGTTCAGTGCTCGTTGTGTAATGAATGTCTCTTCTGACGTCTCGCCTCGAGTCGAGTGTGGCACCGGCCGGGCCTGAGCAGCAGGCTGGAGCTACGCACACGGACACTTGACGCATCCAACAACGTCTACTTACAACGATCCGTACGTCGCTTTCATGGTTTTAACCGCCTCTGTGGTCTAGTGGTCCGATAGTCTAGTCCCGAGTCCGATCCCCATGGGGAGTCTAATATATTGTGCTTGGTTTGGTTGGTGGTAGGACTTTGGGTTCGCCTGGCTGGCAAACACCATCTTACCTAATTCTGTCGCCATAACAACAATTCTAAAATTGTTGTGTTCCGGCATTTAGAGGTAAGATAGCCAGTTCCTTTTTTTTTTATTGGTCAAGCGTTTGACCACCATCTTACATGGAAAACAAGTAAAGATGTGGCCTAAGATTAAAAATAGGTACGGGATGAAATTGGCTTTTTTTAGCAGAGAACACACACACCTGAGTTTTGGAAGCGTTAAACCGTACAAGATTTGCGTCCCCCCATTCAGACACAAAGTTAAGCTTGAGGTTCAAACGCTCCGCCATCTCCCTACGGAGGCTAAAAATTTCGTCCGCTCTAGAACGTGGACTGGAAAAATATCTATCAACAACTGTGCTGTCATCTGCGTACCCATAGATACCGGGTATTAGCAGATAATTGATATGAAGCAGGAATAGAGGTGCTGATAGAACAACCCTTGAGGTACCCCGGCATTGATAGCCAATAGATCAGACGAACAGCCACTAGTGACTACTCGAATCGATCGTTCCCTCAGGAAGTCTGTGATCCACAGTAAAAGTTTGGACGGTAATCCGTAGGAGGAAAGCTTGCTAATCTAAATAATAACCCTTGTGTCAAACCCTATCAAAAGCCTTCGAAATGTTTAAGGAAACTGCCATAGCTTCCCCGTATCTTTTGATGGCTACACTCCAAATGTGCGTGGCATACGCTAGAAGATTCCCTGTGGCGTTTTCGGCGAAAGCCGTACTGACGATCGCTAAGGAGATCGTTACAATCTAGGTATGCTATTAGTTTACTGCTTAGAACACGTTCTATCGACTTGCAGAGAATGGAGGTGATAGAAATTGGCCGGTAGTTAGGCCTTTTTTTGGGATAGGTTGAACATTAGCGAGCTTCCAAGATGATGGTACCTTACCGGTATCCAAAGACAGGTGAAATAGGCGAGTGAGAATCAGTGACAGTTCGGGAGCACACTTTTTAACACCACCGCCGGGATCCCATCTGGACCACTGGCTTTGTTCACGTCTAGTGATAGTGAAGGGCGACAGAAGTTAGACTCAACCGACTTGGCAAGAGACCAAAAAGCTTTGCTTCCGGATGGATATGAAGCAAGCTTGGCTCTGATTCTGCCAATGTGGTTAAATCGAGCCCTCTGCAGCACCTTCTTGCATGACTTGGCAGCCCTGTTAAAAGCTCTCTTCAACGACCTGACTTTTGCAGACTTGTTGTTGCGGTCTGTGACCCAGGCAAGATAGGTTCCTCAGTTGGTTGAGAGTGCGTCTCCACCTTCGGCCTTATCTCAACTTGTAACAGGTGAGATGAAGGCCAAGCGCTTCCCCGTCGTACAATAAAAAAAGAGGATATCAAACGTGGAGGAAGCCCATACCAAAAAGATAACTTAACAAAAAAAAAATTGTAACCTATGTAATGGTTTGCCCACCAATATCAGATCCACAGGTCCCGGTTTCAAGAATGTTTTGGATTCAGGGTGACGCCATCTTCGACCTTATATTAACTTGTAGCCATGGTGAGATGAAGGCCAAGCGCTTCCCCGTCGTACAAAAAATAAAAATACATATAACCTCTGCAATCGTGCTTGTATCACCAAGCTGTCTCGAAAATACTGAATCAATTCATATGTCTATCCATGGCGCGTTTGTAAATCTTACAAGAATTACCAATTCCCCATAAGCCTCTAAGAAAGAAAGCCGCAAGTCCATTTGCTGTGCAGCTGAGGAAAGGTTGAAAAGTGAATTCATCTCGTATCTGTGTGCGATTGCGATGGCAAACAGAGATGCCGCAAATGCCTTGAAAGCATGTAGGTCGCGCCCACGGCTCCTTGCTGGAGGGGTATTCTGGGACAAGACAGTCCTCCAGCCAGTATAGATAGCGTAACTGAATTGAGCTTGCGAAGGGTAATCGATACATAGATATAATTATTGATTGAATTAATGAACACTTTAAAGGACACAGAACACACGCCCATTTTATTCAGGTGACACAGAGTATAAGAACAATGGGCCCTAAAATCAATTTTCTTCCATGCAACCTTGGAAGGAAAGTGACAAAGTCAAAAACTCAGATGGGTAAATCGGTTCATCTTAAAATAATACCACAAATGCGTTGGTATATTTAAATAATAAAAACCTTAAACTTTGCAGCGACAATTAAATATCAATTAGTTTTTTTTTTATTGTACGACGGGTAAGCACATGGCCTTCATCTCACCTGGTTACAAGTTGAGATAAGGCCGATGGTGGAGGCGCACTTCACTCGGAATCCTCAACAAACTGAGGAACTGGCTATCTTACCTTTAAATGACGGAACATAACAATTTTAGAATTAACATGGACAAGTAATAGAAACGGTCTATAGATAACTGTTCAGATCAGCTGTTCCAAACCAGAACCAGACGGAAGCGTGCCCAAGACACTGGCTGCATTGCCAAAAATAGCTATGCTAATTCTAAATACGAGCCAGCCCTTAGCTTACGTGTCGCCTCAATCAAAGCTTTGCAAGATTTTTTTAAACCCAAAGAGCACCGGTGGCGACCCACGGACTCAAGGTCTCGTGTCTTCAGCTTTTATGTGTAAGCTGTGTTCTTAAATGTATTTCTGTATTTTTCTGAAAAGCGCTGTGATTGCGTGTCGTCAAAGAAAAAACAAATAATTACAATAAGTAGAATTGTAGTTATTGCTAGAATCAAAATCAGCCAGTTTTAACACTATCAAATCAAATCAGAACATGACTGAAGCATAAATGACTTAAACAAACAGTAAAATTAATGTCCTGTAAAATTTATTTATTTAATATCTATCAACCTACGTTTCCCTCACACGTTTCTTTAACCCTCAAACAAAGGGGAAGAAGCAGAGCTGTGGACTTGTCCGCAGCGCTGCACCCGCTAGGCCTCCGCGGAAGGAGCCTTATGATGCAGAGGGCTTCACGAAGGTGATGAAGAAATATGTGAAGCCTTCTTGCACGAACCAATGTGGCACTGCATCCGGTGACCACTGATTCGATTTATTACGACGTGATGACCGCAGAGGTGGTGGAGTACGTCAAGAGGAAAGCCGGAGTTGGGTTGAGGGTTGAGAAGCTGGACTTTCGTCATAATGTGAGTTTCAGCTCATTTATGGTGAGAGTTCTTACGGATCGCCTCTCGACTTTCCTGAGCCCTATTTCTTGGCCGAAAGGGGTGAAGTTCCGGCGATTCAAGGGTCGCCTGTTGCGAGATCACCCGCACCGAAACAAGTCGGCGACATCACGTGTGCCTTAGTTTAAGTTCTATTTTGTATGTATTTTAGTTTTAAGGTATATATTAATATGGGTCTTAGAATTAGTATTCAACCATCCTGTACTATTCTTACGTTACCTGAAATAAACTTATATTATTTAACATTACCAAGGTCCCGCATCTTTGTAATAGGACAATGGGACAATATCAAAAGGCACCTATAGTGGCCATATTGCGAAGATACCATCTCACAGCAAAAGGCCATTAACAAACCATTAAACATCGTTGAACCGGGTTTGTCTCCACGGATCATGCGACAGATCGTGCGAGCCGTGGAAAGCCCATTTTTCATTATACCATCTTACCTTATAATTATGTCGCTATGATAACAATTCTTAAATGGTTGTGTTCCGGCATTTAGAGGTAAGATAGCCAGTTCCTCCGTTTGTTGAGGATTCTGGGTTAGGAGTGCTTCCACCGCCTTATCATAACTTGAAAATCAAGTGAGAAGGCCAAGCATATTCCCCTCGTACAATAAAAAAACGGATACAATGTTACCAATACGTTGAACTCTTCGACAATTTTATCATATACCTAGGAGCTCTCAAATACTGGAATGGAATCAGCCCTATCTCAGTTGCGAACCAGAATAAGACCACTGGTAGTCGCAAAGCGACGCGACGCAATGCTAATTTGTAGACGCAAACAAACCGACCGTTTCCGTCCGTCTTGCTCGGAGTGAGCTTGTGACGACGGAACTAAGAAACATCGCAAGTACTTAGATCGAGACCATTTTTCAGATACTCATCATCATAATTACAGAGCATTACAGAACATTAATTTCACACAGCGCCATCTAGTCCCAAATTAATAAAAGATTGTAATATGGGAACTAGATTACGGATCACTTAGATACTTTTTTTTGTAAATACATATTTAACATACAATTCAACACCCAAACACAGAACACGCATCTATATTCACCATACAAATGTTTGTCCAGGGACGCTACCGCCGACGGCGAAGCCGATCTCCATTGGCTTAAAATTAGCTTCATGAGAACTAGAAACGATTTTTACCGTCAAATGTACTGAACGGATAAGTTTCATAACATGTGTACACTTTTGAGATGGGAAACGCCATTTTGGATATGACACATAACCGGTAGTAAAAATCGTTTCTAGTTCTCATGAAGCTAATTTTAAGCCAATGGAGATCGGCTTCGCCGTCGGCGGTAGCGTCCCTGGGTGGGAATCACAACATCGCCCACAACTGAGCTGTGGTTTTCTTAATCATCATCAACATCCCAACCGATTCCACAGTTAGACAAGAACTTTGCAAGCTGTTTTATTGTAAAAAATAACTAAGTATAATACATTAAAGAAGTTACAAAGTAAAGGTTTTCGCATGGCAACCATGATTTAACGCGAACTGAGTGTGGGATGATCCCCCACTCAATGGATTGACGACGTTGTGGTGGTCGCGAGGAGTCGAGCGATGGAGGAGGATCAGGATCTATATATGTGGCGTCGGTCGAAAATGTTCATAAGTTACCGTGTGTGAGCTGATATGAACTTGATGATGATGATGACATAATGTCAATGTCAATGTCAATAAGCGTTCCTCATTACCATATAAAACAATCAGACTGCGGATGATTACTTTCGATCAAGTTCTACAATATCCGGACTACTCCAAGCGTTATTCTATTACACACTGTTTAGTTTCCCTTGATCCCTCACAAGAATCACAAGACAATTATAACCCCCAATAACTATCTAGAACACCTCAAAAATAAACCTTATAGTCTAAAGGATAAGGATTACCAGTTCATGGCTAAGTTTAGGGTTCAGTGCGTGCTAATATTGACAGAAGACACAATTTCCGGGTGTTCCGCACGATTTGCAGGTAATTGCGAACGTGCCTGTGACGTTGTAATGTTACTGTTGTGGCTGATTGCGAACATAATAATCTTGTTTCAATAAGTAGGAAAAATACCATCGTACCAGGACTGCTAACGCCATCTTGCAGTGTATTTAGGAACTTATGTCACAATGTTCTGGTTATCTACAAAAACAAAAACGAATAAATAATATTATTATGTAAAATTTAACAATGAAAGATGAACAATGAACGAAGCATTTGAGAAAATAATTTAAATAAAAAAGTATAAGACCAAAAAGTGTGCGTCGGCCGGGAATCGAACCCGGATCAACTGCTTGGAAGGCAACTATGCTGACCATTACACCACCGACGCATCTGTTAAATACATCGAAATTACAAAATTAACTCTAAAATTTAAATAAAGATGTTTTAGGCAAGTTGTTTACGTCTTGGCCACAAAGACTATTGATTCTTTGTTACGTGTGAGGTACAATATCGTCTGCTTTGTCTGCAAAATGTATCATCAGGCTTTATTAAACAATATAGATCAAAAAATCCAAAAGTAGCCATGCTACCGACCTAAGTAAACGAATTGCTATCTATGGAGCCAGAGGGAGGAATATCCGTTCGATAATATCAATCACTGTCACCGATAAACTTAAAAATAGCTATTTATTGCCGATAACGATGAATAACTGGATTATTTTCATTCTGAGGGACGTGTCCTGTGTTTACTTACACGTGTATACCTATGTCGTAGTTATCATTTGTGTCAACAGTGGGGAGTTCATTCTGGGATTACTGACGTTTTGTGGCCACACCTTGATTTGTTTACCGAATACCGACGGTGATAAAATGACAATAAACTGATACAACGAACCTACATACACATATCGAGTTACCTAGTTACCTAATAATAATAAGCATATATGGACTCACGTCTGTTTCCCTCAAGAGTAGGTAGAGACAATAGAATGCAATTTACGATGCTTTTTGCACACCTCTTTTACCTCATTTACTCGCATCACGGTCTTCATACATGCTCGTCGATTAAGAACTACCAAAAAAGAATTCCGGGCATTTCTGAGTTTTTTTTAAGTCATCATCTCCGACTTATAAAACCGAGTTGATCCCTGCCCAACTGTACCATTCACATCACACTACATTTATTATACTGATATGTCAACCTGATTTCAACACCTCTATATATATAAATAATAAATTAATAAATAATAAATAAATATTACAGGACATTTATTTTACACAGCGCCATCTAGCCCCAAACTATTCATAGCTTGTAATATGGGAACTAGATTACGGATAGAATACTTAAATACTTTTTGTAAATACATACGTACTATATGATACAACACCCAAACACAGAACAAACATCTATATTCATCACACAAATGTTTGCTTTGGGTGGGAATCGAACCCACAGCCTACAGCGCAGAAGGCAGAGTTACTACCAACTGAGCTATGAGGCTTGTTGAAACCATCTTAGCATTCCTTTTTCAATTTTAGTCACTAGGTACATCCAATAATAATCATAACTCAAACAAATCTAATAATAAGTCAGCACATTACAAGGGCATGTAGGTCAATCACGCTAGCTGATTACAAGTATCGACATAATCGGGGACTCAATGACCAGACGTTAGCAACAAAATACGGCCTCATAGACATGACCTTATATGATTCCTTACTACAAGTACCTACTCCCCAGAGACTGTGCTGGATACCATAGGTCTCCAGGGGAGTACAATATTGTCCTTGGTTTGGTTGGTGGTAGGACTTTGTTTAAGTCCACCTGGCTAGCTACCACCATCTTACCTAATTCTGTCAGCGTAACAACAATTCAATAATTGCTGTGTTACGGCATTTAGAGGTATGATTGCCAGTTCCTCAGTTTGTTGAGGATTCCGGGTGAAGTGCGTGTTCTACCTTTGACCTTATCATAACTTGAAAATCAGGTGAGATGAAGGCCAAAAAGCCTTACCGCCGTAAAACAAAAAAAAACAGCCTATATATCTAATGCTCACAACATATATTCCTACTTACAACTATCCAATATACATATCAATAAACAATATATATATATATCCAATATCGTATATAATATACGGTCTACAATACCGGAGAAGCTTTCCAAATACGTCGAGCTGAAGAATGAGATCATTCAAATATGGAGACCATGAAATGAAAATGAAAATGAAATGAAAAATTATTTATTAACAGCTCAAGCTTGCACAAGTAGGTTAGTACATAAAAAAATATATTAAAACTGGAATTATCGATACAATATACAAGTTTGAGGAGACATGATTATTTCAATTCAATTCAAAACAAGGGTGTGCAACGATCCGCGCACTAGGCGTAGCCTGTAGGTATCTTGTCAGTAAATAAATCCTCAGCTATACGAGTAGTATACAGTAATAAGTTTGAGTTGAAATGACAAATTAAAGATAAATTTAAAACTAAAATTAAAATTGAAAAACAAATTTGGAAAAAGGTACTTAGGTATATACCAACGTACCATAGACTAAAGTATACAATAAAATATAAAGTATAGTAGAACGTGGTTCAGAGAAAGTAACGATAGTTCCCGTTGTCATATCTACTACAGGCGTCATTCACAAGCAATTGTTTCAAGCCCTCATTTGTTTAGTTTGCAAATACACGTTGTTTCATTATGCAGAAAGTGGTTGTTTTGAAAACCTGTAGGACAGTTAAGAATGAATGAATAAAAATGCTTTATTGTACACCAAAAACATATAAAACAATTGACCATTTCAAAAGTAAGTATGTTAGGAAGTAACGCACCTACAAATAGATTCTTCACAACCAAGAACTTATTTCTTTATTATTATTAGATGGCTTAGGCCCGGACAAAAATCCGACTGTACTAATCCAAGCTTTTTAAAGCTAGATAATAAATAATAATAATAACATTAATATCAGTATTATTGGATTTTAATTTATCGTAAGCATCTGTTACTCTAAAAAGCCAAAATTTGATCTAGAATACTCAATTGCTCATGTTGAATAAATTTTTACAGACTCGATTATTTTCTGGAATATTTAGATACCTACTTACTTGCAATGAAAGTGGGAATATACCGCCCGCCTCTTTGGTCTAGTGGTTGTCCCAGCGGTACAGACCAAGAAAACCCGGGTTCAATCCTCAGGGGGGTACGAATTTGTGTTTAGTTTGGTTGGTGGCTTCGAGGTAATACTTGGCTCAGCCAAAAGCCATTCCAGAGATGACAGCAGTACATCCATACAAGATCGGACCTGAGCTTTCTTAAATGCTGTCTTCAATCTGTTGAGGATTCTAGGTGAAGTGCGCTTTCATCTTCGGCCTTATCATAGCATGACACCAGGTGATTTGATGTCATTGAGCCACCGAAGAAAATCGCGGCTTTAATAGCCAAATTTCAAATGCTGCTTGCTAGTTGCTAAAGCCTATAGGATCCCCGACTACTCGAGTCATTGAGTCTCGAAACCCTTAGAATTAGCACTCATTTGTAATGGAAAATCATAAAACATGCCATCGCTCAAACCAAACCTGAGGGTTCAATGAGACTCAAGAGCCATTCAACTAATTAAACTTCCCATCGTGAGGTACGATGGGAAACATCAAACGAACAGACAATGTAGGGGTACCCCGGAAATAAGAAAACCAATTAAAAACCGCGTACTAAACTTTACCTCATCGTCGTCGCCCGGAGAATGGTTCCGTATACATTATACTCAAGTGGATATTGGACTGCATGTTATCCCGTGACCGCGTGTAGTACTGCCAACTGCTCCAAAGCTGCTTTATCTCATGCTTCTCGGTAGACTTACACAAAGATAATATTAGCATACTTTTCTAATATTATCTTTGTGTAAGTCTACCGACATACTTTTTGACGTGAAATAAACTTTGTAGTAAGGTTTATGCCTCACAGCTCAGTTGGTACCTAGCTCTGCCTTCTGCGCTGGATTCGATTCCCACCCAGTACAAACATTTGTGTGATTATACTCCGACATATACTCCGTAAACTAGTTTCCACGTAGTAGCGTGAGACTAGATGACTTTGTGTAAAATAACTAGTACCTGATATTCATTCATTTAGAATTTCAGTTAGCATAATGTAGGTATAAGATTTTCGTCTTACTGTCTATCATTGACATAATTATGCTTATACCAAACAGTTACTTCATCAGCTCATCTAATAGCCGCATCAGGTGTTCAGTGCTGGACAGAGCCTTTCCCAGATTTGGAGGGTATTGCCATATATTAGGTCTTTACATGTTATACATTACACTTTACAATTGCCGTTTTGTACAAAATCAATGCAATTTTTTTTTTCGATCCTATTTATTTCCGTCAATCAAAGTAATCGCCCATGCAGTCGACGCATTTTTGTCAGCGCGTAGGCAATTTGTCGATGCCCTTCTTGAAAAAGTCTGCTGAACGGGAGGCAACAAACTCTTCGAAGGCATTTTGATCTGCCTCCCGGGTATTGTTTTTTTTTCCCGTTCAGAAGTTGTCCAAATTCTGGAAAAAGTTAAAGTCGTATTTGTAGGTGTCTGGTGAGTACGGCGGATGACGGAGAGCTTCCAGCCCCAGATCTTGTAGCGTGGAGACGGTCTGTTGTGCGGTGTGAGGTCGCGCGTTATCGTGCAGCAGGAACGGGGATGATCGATTCAAAGCTGGTTGACGTTGTGCGAGTTTCTCCATCATTGTATTCAGTTCTTCATAGTACAAATCTGCAGTAATGCTCGTCCCGTTTGGTAAGAAGCTGTGATGAATCACACCATTTTAGGTGTAATTTTTCGTTAAGAGCATTTTTTAGGTGCTGAACCAGGATCTAACCAACTCGATGAGCGCTTACGATTGTCTAAAAGAATCAATTTTTATCGCAGGTAACAATGCGATTCAAAATTACTTCGTTTCTGTGCCTGTTGAGCAGCGCAAGGCAGGCCTCAACGCGCACCTCACGCTGGCGTTCATTAAGTTCGTGGGGCACCCATTTGTAAAGCTTTTTTACCTTGCCAATTTGACGCAAATGGATCAAGATTGTTTTAGTGCTAACATCGAAAGCTGCTACTAATTCGACAGTAGACTGAGTATCATCAGCTTCCACAATCGCCTATAATAAGTTCCCGGACGGGAATTTTGGAACGGGGTGCATTTTTCAGGTCGAAATTTCCAGCACGGAAGCGGGTAAACCAATAACGGGCTGTGCGTTCGTTTGTAGTGTTCTCTCAGTATACGTCGTTAATGTTGCGTGCAGTTTGTGCCGTGTTCTACCCCGTCGGTACTCATATTCCATAATTACTCGAATTTTTAACGTATCCATGATGACGAAAAAGTCCCAATTAGGATAACATCATAACATCATCTAAACATAACGCTAATCAGTAAACAAAATACTGATTTTGAAAATAGAATGTCAAGTTTTAAAAATGAAATTAATTTGAAATTAGAATTCATAGACATTCAGAAATAGTTTTTATTCGAAATCACCAGTACTACAAAACGGCAACTTCATAGGTAGGGAAATCATAGGGAAGACCTATTATCACCATGCTTGTAAAGCGGATTGGTGATCACAGTAAATTTGTTAATACACATAAATAAGCTGCCTTTCTGCTGATGGGATCCCTTTGTCAGTTTTTACGACATCTGTAGACTGAGTTGGAGGGATTATCGATACCCGCTACGGAAAAACAGTAAGCGATTATTATCAAATAAAGTTAAGAGAGTAAATTGTAAAATAAAAGTTTAGGTGCTATAGAATAGCGGCAAGTTCTAACCCCAGGTCGAGGGGAGTTGGCAACACTGACACTCGGCTGTCAGTCGACAGGAGCGATCTGTCCGCGATTACCACACAAAAGAATCAATTACCCGCCGTTGCCGCCACCGCCGCCGCGCGCAAAGCAGGATGAAAACCATATTGCACTTGCAACGCTTACACTCTTCAGTTTCCGTGCCTTACCTTGCGAATTACTAGCTAAAAGAATAAATAGAGCTGTCTCTTACTCTAACAAAACTAACTGTATCTTATCATCTTGACTTCGGTACCAAGTAGGTAAGTCCTCGTGTGGCACTCACTAGTGTTAGTGTGTAGTTCTCCAATCGACATTTTAATCCGATGAAATGGGATATCTGAATATTGTGGCAAGCACACGCAAGTATATAGTACTAGGTACCTACCTAGTTTCCGATAGCTGTAGTGAATATGGTATACCTACAGGTATTGTTGAAATATATTTGGTTCTCTCTAGCCTACTACAACTACTACTGTATCTGGTCTTGCCAGAATTTGAAACGTGCTTCGCGTCGTCTATGAAATAAAATAATTGACCCTGTTGACTGAACTTTTTGCCATAATGCTATGTATTTTTACAGGAATGACCAATAAATAAACCAATAAAAATAAAAAGTAAAATAAGTCTTTCTTTTCATAGATCTTATGGAATTAGAATAACAGAATCAAGTACGAACTTCACTAACTGTTGTGTTCTGTCCGGCATTTACAGGTAAGATAGCTAGTTCCCCAGTCTATTGAGGATTTCAAGTGAAATGCGCTTCTACCTTCACGGCCTTATGACACTTGACACCAGGTGAGATGAAGGCGTCTCCGTCGTAGCATTAAAATGTACATTAGGTAGATAAAATGCGCAATAAGTACCTAACCAGCCTATGACGGAATTTATGCGTGATGCGCCAATATGTATACCTATTTTGTGTCGATTTCAATACCGCTATTACTGCTAGCCCTATAGGTGTCTTATCCGAAGCCTTGTCTAAACCTTGGTGGTTCTAAGGCTCGCGAGTTCGGGCCCGCTTTGAGACTCAGATCAAAGCACACGCGCTTCTATTAGCCCTGATTACAGAGGCGCACTCGACGTCCCGACCCCGCTCCGCTCCTGTTAGGGCGCAAATACACCTGGCTTCCGCCTACAGGAACCTTATCAATATGTAGAAAGTCCATAACAAAAACGATCAGTAATTGAATGCAAAAAAACCTGTACGTCTATTTACCTAATGATCCTGCGATTGTATGAATTGATTGCTAAGAGATGGCTATACACCTACGACTGAAATCTGCGTTTGTTTTTATTGAGGGACGTTAAAGCGCGATCGCTTTTATCTCTAAGTTTTCAAGTTATGAGGAGGCCGAAGGTGGAAGCACACTTCACCCGGAATCCTCAACATAATGAGCAACTGGCTAACTTACCTTTAAATGCCGGAATACAACAATGTACAATTTTTGTTACGGCGACAGACTTGGCTAATAAACATTATCTAACAAGCCTCATAGCTCTGTTGGTAGTAACTCTGCCTTCAGCGCTGTAGGCTGTGGGTTCGATTCCCACCCAGGAGAAACATTCGTGTGATGAATATAAATGTAATGTAATATAAATGTTTGTTCTGGGTGTTGGGTATCATATAGTACGTATGTATTTACAAAATGTATTTACGTATTCTATCCGTCATCTAGTTCCCATATTACAAGCTATGCTTAGTTTGGGGCTAGATGGCGCTGTGTAAAATCAATGTCCTGTAATATTTATTTATTATCATTATAATATTATTATTAAAATGTATGAGATATATTTAGACGTATGAGATTTATGAGAATATTTAAGATATTCATTATAAGATGTATGAGAATGTATAGTATAGAGTAACAGTGTGGCAGCCAAATCCTACAAGGGTATATTGTGAAAATTTTCATCGAATCAACAACTGTGCGCAGTTGCATCACATAGCATGACAGTTTTTAAAAATAGAACAGTGCTTTACTAAAGCCTGTCTTTTTTTTCAGAAAAATAAAGTAAGTATAGACGCGCCCTAACCCACGTATCCACCATCCGCGGTCCATTGTACCCCGCGCGGCGGGTTAAGAAGCTCTAGTGTCGTTGCATTGTTAATTAGCTTTCGCAGCCTTTGTAGGTCCACGTCAAAGAAAGTGCTTCAGCTAACATGTTATTACTTTCTGTAATGAATAATAATTAGCCTGAGTTTCAGGTTTCATATAGTATCTCAGCTTATACCCTAATAACAAAGCTAGGTAATCAGTATAACTAATAGTAAGCTGTAGTACATCATAGCTGTTATTCGTACTACAGTAACCTCTTAATATTCCCGAAAGTTTCGATTATACATATCACAACCGCCGTGGTCATTAATAATGTATGATATGGACTTAATTTAAAAATAAAATTGAAATTAGCCATACATTTTTAAACACTAATCGAGCACAAATTTTTAACCCCTAGAGATCGAACACGAGACATCTAGGTCTTATACCGTAGACGAACCCATAGTCCATATAAGTATTTTCTACCTAGACATTTGATTTTAAGTAATTTAGTCGGAGAGCCATAGGGTCTGAAACAGAACCTGCCATATACGCTGTATCAGTAAATATATCTCTATTATGTATTGTACCTATAGAAAACTCAAAAAAATAGGTATATACCTAATCCAATTCCATATTACAAGCTTTGCGTGTGTTGTGCTAGATAGCGCTGTGTAACCCAACGTCCTTAAATAATTATTCAGGTATTTATTTATTCTGAATAAGATAAACTCCGAAACTAGTCACTGAATATCCGTATAGGGTCCGTCACACCATCTCGTAGATCTATCAGACAAACTGTAGCATAGTAAACTAATCGTCATGTAAGGAACTACCTACGTAACGTAGACACTAACCTTGACACCCATAAATAAGCCCAAAACATTGCACAGAAATCTTCTTTACATCCACCCGGAACGGAATGGGGAAACAGGCGTATTTAGACGTCCTCCTCACTTTTTAGTCTGTTTTAAACTTCACGATTATAACACATTATTATTAAATGGAAAAACGGGTATTTATCACGTTTTTATACGTGAGGATATGTCTTCCTTCATCTCATCTGGTTACAAGTTGAGATAAGGCCGATGGTGGTAGCGCACTTCACCCGGAATCCTCAACAAACTGAGGAACTGGCTATCTTTCCTCTAAATGCCGGAACACAACATTTTTTTAGAATTGTTAATATGGCGATAGAATTAGGTAAGATGGTGGTAGCTACCCAGCCGGAACGGAATTGAAGAAAGTCATACCACCAACCTACATATATAAAAGATATAACCTATCCTGGAAAGATGCCCGGAACCCTTTCGAGTGCCGGCTTATGCCAGACTCCCACGGACTAAAACCTCTCGGGCGAACCCCTTTAACCGTCTTCCGGGGAACGCGGGTGTGTGCAGGATTTACAGTCGACTGTAGCCGTATCACTTATGTCAATGTGAATAGATTCCTTCAGACAAAGGAGCACAATCATAGAAAGAAAGAAAATACATTTATTCAGCTCACACGATAGGTAGTGTAGTATAAATGTGGTTGCATATTATTGGCATAATGCAGTTTAGTACAATTAACATAATTATGCCAATTGTACTAAACTGCTTGATCCTATAATCAAAATTAACAAAAGTTTTTAGGCCACTTCTAGATAGTGCTCTGAATTATATATTTATTTATTTATCTTGACTTGTTTTTCAAGTGAGCTGGTGTTCATATTAAGCTTGGTATTTTAAAGGTGGTGCACATTTCAAAATTAAGTGTTTATTGCATCCCTTCCCGTCCCGGCTGTGTGTGCCTAGCCTTTCCCGACTATCATACTAAAATAAAGCCATTAACACATCAATACGGCCGTTACACAACGCTCCGCCAGCACTACTTAAACAAACACATAGAATTATTATCGACGTGCACCTCCTATTTTATCATTATTTAGTAAATGCTAATGTATGTTGACGTTCATAGAAACCAGACTGTTGCCCGTTTGTCTGTCAGCTAGCCTGTTAACCTCTGATGTAGTGCTTACAACTGTTCAAATAAACACGCACGGAAATTATGATAGTCTGCGTTAAAGCATCTATAATGTTGTAATAATTCGCAGATCAAAGATTCGTAAATATTATTGTTTTAATTTTACGGTCCGTTGAAAGTATAAAGATGTTTTGGTTCCACCGATTTATTCAATAGTTTTTTTTAGTTTTAGCGATTAGTAATGATAGCTCTAAATGAGCTTTTTTTTCAATTTTTAAAGATCTCGTCAAAACAATAGGGACAGTCGACTGCACAGTTCGCGCGGACTAAGCTTTTGTGATATCGATTACTAACTATGTCGTAAGAAGCTAATTAATTGAGGTGTCTCCTTGTGGAAATCTATTTCAATATGAGACCAATATTTTGTAACTCATTTATCCACTAAGGTCATAAAAAAAACAAATCAAAGCATCCTCCAGAAGTATAATCTTTCGTACTGCTAATTTGACGAGCCTTCTGAACTTAGTGAATTCGTTACTAAATATGTTTTTGATTTCATACGATAAAGTAAAAACATCGTAGTAATGTGTGTGGTTTTGATTCAAAGTTACACTGGCTATAAACGCCTTGAAATATGTCTCAATGAAGATAAGAAACAAACACCAAAGCATGTAGGGACATTTAAGTAGCTACCTATACTAGCTAGCTACTATTACCTAAGTGGTAGGTACCCAAATTATTATTGCTAGTACTTAGTACTTAGATAAATGAGTTAGGTACCTTATTTATGCCAACTTTGTACAATGAGAATGGTTTAACTGCTGATTGTTGTTCAATAGAAGAACGCGACATTTTCGATTGCGTCGATCTTACTAACCCGTTCAATTCAACTCTTTCATGGTCAGAAGTGTAACAAAAGCAAACTGCGATTATATTTTACCGATGTTGTTTTATAACAACACTATGTTTGTGTGAAGTGAAAGCGTACGTATAGGTTACCGTACAAATCGCTACCCGTCACAGCAACACATCGCCGAAATCCTCGGGCGCCAACAAGGGCCGCCCTGACCACAATAAATAGGCGATGTCATCCCAAATCCCGTGTAAAACGGATGATCTCTACGATGTATCCACGCTCAGGCTCCACGATAGGGACGTCGGCTATCTGCTTCCGAAATCGGGCACGATGGACCATCTTAACGAGACGGTTATTTCTACGCGACCGCGGCTGCTGGCAACACCGCGGAAGATCTGGATATATTATGGTAGGAAAATAGGTAAGGATCAAGGCGTTTTATGTTTTTACGTTTTAAAATGAAGGTTTTATCTGTGGAGATTTTAATTATTTTTATTAAAAAATGATTAAAGAAGTATCATATGCATTTAATTTTTCTCATTGCCTGCAATCATTTTTGAATAATTGGTGATAGGTGTTTAACATGGAAACAACATTAAAAATGGAATGAATCCTTGATTATTTTTCAATGTTATGCAGGTATTTTATTTTGATTTAATTTCATTTGGGGAAACAAAGAGTACATAGATACAATTACAGTATTGATATATATAATCATATATAATAGATCAAACACCAGTAAATTTTCTTGTGTTATATTATACCTACTTACTTACAATGGAAAAAGTAAACGACTTGAATTAAGTATGATAATAATTAATTTTAATATTCAAACTTACAAACTCACTCAAACGTTCTTTCGAAGTTAATATCAGAATGCCTCCCCACTATTTTGGTGAGGATTCGGAAGTGGGGAACGCTGGACCGCTGAGCAGGCGACAGCTGCAATATGCATTCGACCGCTGACGGGTTAGTTCCGATGCTGAGTGCGATGTGCAATGTGCGATGAATAGCGAATGTGCATTCTAACTGTCTCATTGGATTGGAGCGTTAGAACTTGGTAATTGTTCAGTTTACATTTACACCCCAGGAACGTAGTCTTACAAAGGACACACAAATCAATTTCTATCAGGAATTAACTTGTCTTATATGACAAATGTAAAAAACAAAATACTGTAAATTATTGTAGGCATCTCGACTAATATTACCTTTCTAGGTACTAACAAGTTGAATATACCTCGCATTGCCAAAATTTGCAAATGAAGCCTTTAACTAAGCCATCAAAGCCCACCTTTTCTTTATTTTATCTGTCATAGTAATGTAAAAAATAATATAAAATATATTTTCCAAACACTATAAAACGATACAAACCTCCGTCAAATGGAGCACGAACTTAATTTCCCATCCATTCCTCAAACTCAAGCTCTGAACAGTCAACAATCAACATTTTCCCCCATATTTCCGCCTCTCCAACAAGTGTGACTAGTTTCGGCCCATGGTCTCTCAGACCGCCGTCTACGTTGACGGGTTGTAATTTCCTAGCTGTCAAGCGAGCGTGCCTTCATTGCCAAGTCTAAATTCCGCGTGTACCGTTAGGCTTGTCAGCAGGAATTATGACAATGGCTTGATTGGGAATTCGTATGTTCAATTCAAAAATTAATTGAAATACTCAAGACTACCTTTGAGGAATAACCTCCGATCACTAGCCAGAGCGTGGATTTTATGTGGATCATCTAGCTTGCTTGAAGCTAGCATTCACTACGTGACAGGTTGCAAAAGCCTATCACCGCTTAGCTGAATAGGTACTTTTTTTTTATCGTACGACGGGGAAGCTCTTGGCCTTCATCTAACCTGGTGACAAGTTGAGATAAGGCTGAAGGTGGTAGCGCACTTCACCCGGAATCCTCATCAAACTGAGGAAATGACTATCTCACCCTACGAACAAATTAATAAAATAGTAAGAATTAGGTAAGATAGCTAGCTAGGCGGATCTAAACAAAGTCTTACCACCAAAAACAAGCACAATATATTGTACTCCCCATGGGGATCGAACCGGGACCTCTGGATCTGAAATCGGTGGGTACCACTAGACCACAGAGGCGGTTAACTACTACTCGAGGCCAGGGGAATGACCGAGAACACATGCCGTTCCGATTCCCGTTCCTTGGTCCTAAGGACATTCTGCATGCCGTTTTCCTCACGATGTGACGTTTTCGGTCAGAGCATGTGCATATGTGTTAAATGCGCACATAAACTTACGAAAAACCGAAAAGTCCATTGCTAAAGTGCACAACTGGACTTGAACTCACAACCTCCGGATCGGAAGGCGGGCTTATGTCCACTTGGTCGGACAGCTCTTGTGTTCATTTCAATTGAATTGTTTGAAATCCTGCTTTAAGCAAAATCAAAATAACTACCCCGAAGAGAATCGAACTGCCAACTTTATATTAAAAATAGAATAACATGTCACTGGTTGGCTACACAGTAATGATCATCGCAAAAAAGCTTGATAAATACTCAACTACTGTTATTTAGTCTCTCTACTCTACCCAACTACTTAAGTAAGACAGAGATAGGAATATAAATAGAAGCGTCATACCTGAGAATGAGAACCTGTTTTATACCTGCCTATTCAAAAGGTCTTCATTACAATCGATTTAAATCTCTATAGTTATCGAGTCTAGGTATGAATTCTAATGCACTAATAAAACGCTCTTCGCGAAGTTAGTGACTTGTTTAGTGTAATGAAACTTTTGTCGATTGAGGTTATGTTGACAAGCTTTTTGATAAATTCTTAGATTTGAAGAAGTTAATAGAGATTTTATCAATCAGTGTGGCTAAAACGACATTTAAAACTAGTTACTATCGGTGTGAATCATAGTAGTATTGGTACAGTTTTATTCATAAATTTTTAGTAAAACAGTGCGGTGTTGTTTTTTAGTTTGTTTACTTTTGTAGCTAGGTACGTTATCTGTGTATCATAGCGGTAAAGTGACATGACTGATGACACTTCAATTTTATTAGGTAGGTAGGTATCTAATCATTAGTCTGAGGCAGTAAAAACTTTTTGCAAAACAAAGTTTTGATACTCTTTCAAAATTATTCCCGTGAGAAAAAAGCTGCCTACGGTGGCGATGGCTAATCGTGTGCCGGGAACTTGCTGCGCGGCGTCCGTCGAGAGAGCAGGTCTACCAGGCCTCTTGAGGGACCTTTCCCGGCTCTCCGAAGATCAAGATTCTGCAGACTTGGTATTCATACTCGGCAATGCGGAGGAAAAAGTCTACGCGCATAAAATTATTTTGATCGCGAGGTAAGTGCAAAAAGTATTTCCCGTACCGGGAATCGAACCCGAGCCTCCTGGGTGAAAGCCAGGTATCCTAGCCACTAGACCATACGGGATATGATTTACCGTACGAAATATTTAAAGAGTACACCTATATACCTACTTACACCTATAACAGTATATCTTTTATCTGATATAACGTTGGTTAGTTTTTAGTGGTTTTCAGGAAGTAGAGCAAGCTAAAGTAGCGAAGCACTAAATACCTATTCATTCTGTAAAGGCTGTGTTTATCAATTTTATTAATTACCCATCTTACTTATAGTACCTACTTAGTATCTATAGTTAAGGTAAGTTAGGTACTTCTGTTTAGTAGAGATTTTAAATTATGCATAAAGTTTCTTCAGTGTTTTCGCTTCGTAAATTGCAGACCTTTCACAGCAAAGCGTAAATTCAGCGTTTCAAATGCAAATTAATTTCTGCGATGGAAGGCGTCATTTACTTGATGAGCCATGACTTAATGGACTTGAGGAACGAACCCTACACGCTATGTTATTCTTACATATCAAAATACCCAAGTGCTAACTTGCTATTTCTATAGTCAAGATATAATTATAATTTGAAAGCTATTTATATACTACTAACGCCATCTAGACTTTATAGAATGACTATATTTTGCAAGCTACCTGACGATAGGTGGCGCTGTAAAATTGTCAATCCATTCCATGTAGTCCGGCATGTCCTATAGAAAAAAACCTGCATAGAAACTCTGGTTATAAAATTTTGCTAATTATTCATAATCAAGTATACTGTCTATTTCATAAAATATGCTAAAACTGGAAATGGAAAAATTAAAAAACATAATAAACAGATAAAATTGAGGCGATTAATATTCCCGTTACAAGGTTATTTTAGGTTTTTTTTTTTTATTGTACTACGGGTAAGCACTTGGCCTTCAACTCACCTGGTTACAAGTTGAGATAAGGCCAAAGGTGGAAGCGCACTTCACCCGGAATCCTCAACTAAGTGAGGATCTGGCTATCTTACCTCTACATACCGGAACACAAGCATTTTTAAAATTGTTATTATGGCGACAGAATTAGGTAAGATGGTGGTAGCTAGCCAGGCTAAATACATAAAATGCAGAATGTTTCCGTTTTATTTAGGTATTTTTCATACCAACCTCTACCAGAATAGGTACCAAACTAAGAACAAGTTCAAAAAGTAGGTATAAACCACAAAGGATCAATGAATTATGTATCAGCAAAGTTATAGAGCGGAATTACAATATGGGGAAAAATGTGTCGGCTCTCAATTTGCATGTAAATAGAGTCGTGGCCGCTGGTCGGTCACTCGGAGACGAATCGGAGGAGTCCGCGAACTTGTAAGTTATTCCGAAAGTTGTGTAGTTCTGTGTTTTGAGAAGCTGAGGACAGCTGCTAGCTATATGTACCTACCTATTGATCGATTTGGTTCACGCTACTAAGGTTTGAATCAACTTTAGCATCGTTAATTCGAATACCTTTTCCTACAACAATCCTAAAAAGTATAAATATCTACTCTACCTAAAGAAATGGTATAAGTAGGTATCTATATCACATTGTGGTCGTGCTGTATTCATGATGGGTTAGTCTCTTGACGTCTAAGCTTTTCTTAGCTCACGGCCAGAGCAAGGATGTGGTATATAATGGCGCTAGCTTTCCCAGAAGGTACTGGCTCTCCCGATACGCAAAACCGTTTGGCTTCGGACTTCGGCAGATTGTCGTTAGCCAGGTGAACCTTTACAGATTCTAAAAACAGTTTTGTGATCATTCAGTGGAACCGCTAGCAAAAGCCAGCAATTCACAGCTGCTTTCACATAGGTACATCAGGGGTATGTGTGAGCCAGTAGATCACACATGGCCTGAGATGTATGTAGCACGCCAGTCTAGAAGACACCTACCTATGCATTCTCGTTTGAAGAAGCATATTGTAATTTTAGGAACAACCAGGAGGTTTTTCTGAAAATTACAACGAGGGCAACGTTTTCCACTCCTAAGCCGTATCTTTTAACGACTTGCCACACAGTTTACCTGCTTAGTTTAATAATAAAATATGATGTCCTAGAGACATTCACAATGTTCTACGATAAGTTATAGCCGCAGTCTACGGCTGGCTCCGCGCTGTAGACGTTTCAACAGTTTCCCTTTTGATCTACGACATAAGTTTATTCGTATCTTTGCGAGTTTTTATGAATGCTGGTAGGATCGCGGACATATTTTATTGCCTATAATGTTGTTTGCGATTGGGGTCAACTCTTAGGTCGATGTTGTGGAGATTGGAAGAAATTTCCATTAATTCCATGAAAATAAGGTCAACTAGTGGCTTTGTGACTAAAATTTATTGGTTAAAGATACCGCCTATTTTTATGTAAGTACAATAATGATACATATAAAATAATCATTTATTTACGACTAGTAAGCGGTGTAAGCTTTCAGCAATATTAAAGGGATATTTAAGACTCAAATAAATTTCCACGGCTGGACATAATCTCCTCCAAAACTAGAGGCTCTTACTAAAATCATCACGCTTAGGCGGAATGGGGATCGCAGTCATATGTTAGATGATATACACCACACATAAGTAAGCCGCTGTCCTTCATCTGGTGAGATCCCTTAGTCAGCTTTTAGGATATCCATGGGTTAGGATGGAGGGGTTAACTTTTCACTAAACACTCACTCACCATCAATTCGACGTCAAAAAAACATTCCTCCCAAATTCCAGAACGATTTCAGCAGTGATCATGATTGACTATGAAGCATCATTATCATCATCATCATCATTAACCAATCGTAGTTTCCTGCTCAGACGTAGGTCTCTCCCAAGGTGCGCCACTGAGCCCAATCTTTGGCAATCTCATCCACTCTTTGCCTTCCACTGTCCTTCACTACGCTTGCCTAATGTGGTTTCCACTGAAAAACTTCTTGACCCCACCGGTTGTCTGTCCTTAGGTAAATACGGCCAGCCCGCTGCCACTTTAGCCTGCTAACTCTTTGAGCTATGTCGACATTCTCTGTCAGACAACCTCATTCCTGATTTTATCCTTCAGAGAAACGCCAAGCATAGTGCTTTCCATAGCCCGCTGATAAGCGTTATTTAATTTGTGGACTAGCCAACTGAATCAAACATCATTCATCGGGCTTGTTATGGCGTATTTTTAAGACTCTGGAAGTAAATTATCATCTCGTATGATAAGATATCATGTAGATGCAGTAGCTACCTAAGAAACTGCTTATCATCATCAATCGCAGTCCTATGATGGTAGTCTCTTCCAAGGTCCACTGAGAGAGGCAGATACTATAGATCTTTGGGCTTTCTCCTCCACTCTCTGCCCTCCGCTGGACGAGGGTCTTCGCTCCATTTAGCTGGAGACTTCGCGCGGATGCTGCGTATAGTAGGTAGTACTATAGATATTTTATACGATGTATCTCATTTATAATGACTACTGCAAAAACATATTAAAAGCTTCAAAATATTGCAATAATTAAGAATTAATCGTTCAGGTGTGCCGCAGCTGAGCACAGCTGGCTGCTCCATCGCTTCACATGATTAATTCGCGAAGTTGGCAACACCGACGATCAATCATCCCCCGCGCGGACTTTCCCACAGGAGAGGACTTAGTTTTTAATGTAAATGGATGCTTCTTATTTTTTCTGTCTACATAAAATAAATGTGAGATCATACAGGAAATAAAATGAGGTAAAAGTATATAACAGACTTTTTCCCTCCTTCGAGGATTCACCCCTTGATCAATAGATCAAGGGGTGAATCATGTTAGTCATAATAAAAAACCTACTTTAAATAACTAGTTGCATGTTAAAATGTTTTTGAACGTTCAACTAGTTTAAAAATCTACTTAGGTATACTACCTACTTAGAACTTGTTAGTTTTTACATGCCTCGAGTGCTTAGTTAATTGAAGTTCTGCCTTCTACACCGTAAGTTATGGGTTCGATTCCCACCCAGGACAAACAATTGAGTGAAGATGTTTGTTCTGAGTTCGGGTGTTGTATTGTATGATGAGTATCGCATTCACGAAAAAATCGGTCGGTTTGTATTTTTTTTTCTTAACCGACAACCTATCTGGTTTGTTCGTTAGTAATTAACATTTTTATTACTAACCGACCACCAAAATGTAATTAATGGTTTCTTACAATCCTTGATTACCTACTAATATTACTGTTCTGCCCAGAAATTTGGATTTTACAAATCCAGTTTTAGCTTTTAGTATTCAGCATCAAGTTAGGTGACTACCTAACTTTTTTACGTATGTGGCCGCTTTTTCTTATTACCTCAATATTTTAGGGTACATTTGTCACAACAAATAATAAATTCAGCTTTCTCCCCCCTATTTTCTTCCCTTAGTACGTCCCTGCAACTCCTTAGACCAATTTGTATGTTTTTGCCTTTAATCCAGTTTAACGTAATTTTGTTTACAGCTATCGTTGTTGTTTTCATAATTTCTTTAGCTTTATTTTCGCTCTAATACCTGAATTTGACTGGCGAGTTTCAGCAGTTACTTTTATTGGATATAAAAATATATTTTTCTCGTAGAACTCTCCAACGAACTGTTATTACTTTTCAGGATAAGCTAACTCATTTTGTATACTACGCTGTTTGTTTCATATACTGTTTTGGGATAGGGATAATTTATTTTTAGCAATAAAATATAATCATATGATTTTGTATGATATACCTGAAATAACAGTAATAACAGTAGGTACCTATAATATAAGGTATATTTAAGGGTAAGTAAGTTAACACAATTAAAATGAAATTATGGAGCAACACAAATAAACCTAACCTACTAAAAAATATGCCATAGCTCAGCCTTGCTGTACCTCGTCGAGGTGAAGATCAGCGCTGGTTTTCAGACTAACCCTGTGTGCATAGTTTTTGGATATATAATATTTTCCTGAAAATATTTTTTATTATTAAACTAGTTTTGACGATTCAGATCATAGAAGAGATTTTCCAACGATCCACCAGATTTTATAAAATAAACTAGTTGTTGGTTACAGTTTTACTGCGGGTCATGTGCACTAGTCGTATAATATTGAACAGCACTTTTATCGCTTATATGTGTGTGTACAAGTGTTTGTATGTGTGTATGTAACGCGCACCAACAGAATAAAGATGGCAATAATGGTTAAAATTAAATATTAGTTAACTGTTAATTGATAAAAAAAAATATCGATATTTTTATTGGTTGAAAATATTAGTTAATATTATTTGTTTAGTACCTACACGATTTGGTTATTGGTTAATGCAGTTGAATATTTTATTCTATTGATCAAATAAAAGTAACCGCTAATTCGTCTCTATCATAGTAGCACTATGGGTATTTGTTTAAAATATCACATCACTTTGTATTGAATAAAAATATCATATACAGCAAATCAGAGAAATTTAATCTCTATAGTGAGGAATCGAAAGCATACAATTGAATGAAGTCAACCTAATACATAGTTGAAAACTCTGCGAGCAGCAACATACGAAAATGTTTCTTATTTGTATCACTTTAAAGTTTAAATTTCAATGCATTCAATTATGTTAGTTCGAACTCAGGCTGAAGTTGATATGATATTTTTATTCGATAATGTTAATTCTGATTATTGAATGTAATGGTTGATTTTAAATATTAGTTAAATTTATTGGTTGATAGTTATATTCGTCATCTCTACAACAGAACACAACGAACTGCTTTGTGGTGGACTTCGGGAGGTTGATGGCTGCAAGCGAGGTGGATCTTTACAGATTACCATCACTTTACCAGGCGGTAAAGTGATGTAACCTCTGTGGTATAGTGGTCCTACCACCGTTGAAGATCCAGAGGTTCCCGATCCCCAGGGGAGACAATATTGGGTTTGGTTTGCTTAGTGGTAGGACTAAAGCTTAGAGGTAGAGCTTAGAGGGTGCTTAGAGGTAATCTAAATTGTTGCATTTAGAGGTATTTAGAGATAATCAGTGCCTTAGACCGTTTAGGATTCCGGGGGAAGTGCGTTTCCACCTTCGGCTTTATCATATAACTTGTTAACCAGGTGAGATGAAGGCCTAGGCGCTACCCTGTCGTACAAAAAAAAAACAGCGAACCAGCAGATACCGGTACAGTGTATGCAATGTACCTACTTACTGAACGTTTCAACTCTTTCTGCATCGATCCTCTACCGCAGGAGCCCAGCCATGCACTAGACTTAGTATTGAAAGATAAGATTATTGTTCTGTGTTTGGATGTTTTTGTATCAAAAGGCACCTTTTTGATACAATCACATTAAAACACAGAACATCTATATCCAAACTATCCAACTGAACTGAGTCTCTCTGTATAGGAACTGCACTGATGAGCGAGTAACTAGAACTAAACTATACGAATCCTTGCGGATGAAGTCACGAGCAACAACTAGTAAACACAATGATCGATTTGCTATTTTGACTGTTTGCTATTTTGTCGATTTGCTATTCAGACGAATTGCTATTTTGACGGTTTGCTATTTTCTGAAATTTGACCGATTGCGAATTTGACCATACGCGTCGAAACGCTACAGTGGATATTCTGTGACGATATCATTGTCATAGTGAAGCGATTAGCTCATGATCAACAAGCCTCATAGCTCAGTTGGTAGTAACTCTGCCTTCTGCGCTGTAGGCTGTGGGTTCGATTACCACCACATTTGTGTGATGAATATAGATGTTTGTTCTGTGTTTGGGTGATGTATCATATAGTACGTATGTATCTAATAAAGTATTCAAGTATTCTATCCGTAATCTAGTTCCCATATTACAAGCTATGCTTAGTTTGGAGGTAGATGGCGCTGTGTAAAATTAATGTCCTGTAATATTGATTAATTTATTATTTATTATTTGTATGTGTGTTTATTATAAGTAGCCCTGGACTCATGGTAGAGAGTAGGTACTTGGACTGAAACGACAAGCCAACATCGTGTGCTACGTCATCAGTTATCGCCCGAACTCGCAAATTGCACAAACCATCAACACCAACTATGACGCGAGCTTGTACACTCCACACTTTTACACTACAAGTTTGATTAGCAGTTCCGCTACCTACTTTTATTTACTACGGTATGGCATCAGTTATAGGGTATGCCGCGGCAGTCGCGGCTTAAGAATCGACCCCTCCAACTCAGCCCATGGATGTCGTTACAAAGAAATTTAAAAATGTATCTTGTCGAAAATCCTGAATTTGTAGCAGTAGCTTCCTTCTGTGTAATGTCTACACCTTTACTGCGATCACCAATCCGCCTACCAAGCGTGGTGATGATGGCAAACCCTCCAGCCTTAATGAAAGCTCTGTCCAGTAATTGATACTAATGGGCTGTTTATATGTAGTGGGTCAGCTGGTATCATGAAACAGACTAATTTAAGGAAGAAAGAAGAGAAGCATAATATGTAATCACATATCATGCTTCTCTTCTTTCTTCCTTAGCATAACATGTGATCACATATTATGCTTCTCTTCTTCCTTAAAGCAGTCTGTTTCATGATATAGCGGACTTTTTTATACATCGATGCAATAAACAGTGATATTATCCCCTTACAAGTCCTAGATTCTAGGTCTGTAGTGAGCTAGCTCAACCGTGTCCATTCTGCAATATTGCTCCATGCCTGGGATAATTTGGGACTTAATTACACCAACGGGATCACGTTGTGATAGACGGGGGGTGAGGGGGAGGGGGTGATTGATGACTCGGTGATAGCTCGATGTATAGCGCGCCATTATAGCGGGTAAGTTACGAATTAGGCTTGTAGAGGCACTTGTGTTGGGTCGGTTCAATTTATAAGTATTCGGTGGTTTTGTATTGGTTTTTATACTACAAGCCTACTCATAGGAAACTAGCATTGGTGGTTAGCTAGCTTGTACAAAAAGTAGCTTATGGTGTTCTCCATAGCATTATATCCATTCGTTTAATTTCAATTCAATTTATCTAGTCTGAAATGCTTTTAAATAAATATGCACTTAAATATGATTATTATAAAAAAAAATCTATTCATTGTTCGTGAACGTTAAGTATAAATAGATGGTATATAAATCTAAATAAAATCGAGATAAAATTAACCTTTAATTTGCTTATATCTAATCCCGTTATGAGTATGGATGTCATCATACAAGAGGCGAGCCCTTGTGATTTCACTTGCGTATAGATTCTAACATTCTTAGCTAATTGCAAATTCACGCACCTCATAGTCTTGGTTAGTTGTTGTTCACACATTCCACAAGTGTGAATTTGATTTGCAATTACACATTTGTTTGTAACTTATTTTAATTTACTCGTGTAATTATTAAATATTCCCCATTCCCCAACTTCTTATTCGGTTCAACTCCCAGTTTTGTACAATGTGCTATCCCGTTTTCTTTGTATTAATTTGATAACTCAATCAACAACACGATATCGTAGCACTACAATCATGTCGTACGATGTTTTATCGTAGAAAAACTTCTGTCAAATCCAGGCTTTGCGAATAAAACATGTTAAAAGTATTTGTTACGTAGTGTCGTTGACAAACTAGTACTGAAAATTAATGTGGGAAAGAATATAAAAAAACGAGCGAGCACTACAGTAGTCGCATATTCTGATCAGTTGCATGAGTTAAGTTAACATTTTTCAAAGTTGCGGGTAGTTTATTATAAAGTTATACTCCTTTGAAAGTATTTTTTTTTTGCCGTAATTCGAAAAGACAAAACAACTAGGTCGAATCTTCTAGAATCTTGCAATACAATGTCAAGAAAAGAAAAAGTGGGTAGGTAACAAATAGGTCGATGACATTCAATACCTTTTGCAAGTAAGATACTACAAATTGGCAACTGACTCAGCATTTGTTGCATTAAGAATTAGCCTAGGCTATGGGAACACGAGTCAAAAATCATTACACGACGCTGATCTTGGAGGTGAGCGTTTGTCGTGACTGAAATTTTGTTACTAGTAACGAAAATTGAATTTTACTCCTCTCTAACCGTTTATTAAAGATATAATCGTTTTCCACTTTTGTACCTGAGTTTCCTAACTAGCTACAAATGATAAATATTTATTATGTTTTGTAGTATAACATAAAATATGATATACTCGTACTTGTATTATTTCAATAACCGGGAACGATACAGGCTTGTTTTTTTATTTTATGGCAAATGGATGCTTTCTTACTGCATATACCAATAACTAGCTACGAAAATGGATGCTTCATTTTTTCTTTATTTACGCTTACCCTATTATTACAAATTTCATAAATAGCATTCTTGATGGGTATTGTACTTTGCGCTTCGCTTATGAGCTGGTTACGAAACTCGCTACGCAAGTGGAAAATGATTTCTTAAACCGGTTACGAAAAGAAGAGTAAAATACCATTTTCGTAACTGTTTATGAAAACTCGGTTACGAAAATGTGCCAAGGGTGATTTTCCTATATTTTTGCTTGTGTTGTAGCGTCGTGCTTCGTGACACTACATCACATTGAGGTACAAAGTACAAAGGTACATGAAGGTACGAGGTAGTGTCGTGTCGTATCGTGTCGTGTCGTGTGCATGTGTTTCGGCCTGTTAAAACAATCACACCTCTCGAAAACTTCCAATTATGAATAAACTCATTCCCCTCACAATACGCACGTTACAATTCTTGTTGTTGCCGAGAACTTGTTACGAACCACTACACGGTAGACATATTTGTTGGAATTAATGGGAAAAGTTTCCGTTTACACCTCGCTGGTGGAAACACAATGCGTGGTAGTTTAAAATTATTTTTTATCTGTGCTGTTTATTGTGCTGTGCCAAATGTTTTTCTATCTTCTTTCTTACAAAATAGTGTGGTTATGTGGGAATGAGCTCGCCTTCTAATCCGGAGGTTATGAGTTCAAATCTAGTCGTGCACCAATGGATTTTTTGTTTCGTTTTTCGGATGTTTATGTGCGCATTTGACACATGCACATGTCTCTCTAACAAGTGGACCACGCCACGTGTGATATTTTTTTATTAACTGTAAGACGAGGAAGCGCTTGGCCTTCGTCTCACCTGTAAAGTGAGTAAAATGATAAGCCTGTGAAACAGATATTTGTTTCGCTACACCACAATAACCAATGTCCAATGTACCGCGAAGCAAAGAGCTGAAGCTAGCGTAGCGCTACACCGTAGCGGTTCGTAGCACCGTGGCGCGCGGCTCAATGGACTACACGCCTTATTTCACTTTACTAGAGAATTCTTAAGCTTAGCTAGATCTATATAGATAAGCAAGGATTGAGTCTCAGCTCTAAATTATTACAATATTTTATCACGCTACAATAGAATTTGACTTGGAATTCGAATCTCTAGAAAGATGGTTGACAATTATCAGTGCTACCAAACATAATGGTTTGGTAAAAATAAATAAATAAGCACAGTGCCTATAAGTATGTATTGTAGTAATATCAAGTCCTGTGTTTGAAAAAATTAAATCACTCTATGTAACTAGTCACTTTAACAATTTCTTTATTTTATATTCATTTATGCATTACGATTGTATGATCGTGTCTGAAATTATTAAAACTAAAACTATATACATGTGCAAATAAAAGATCATATAGGTACAATAAAATTTATCATAGCATCGTATAATCATAAAAAAAACCATCTATGGTGTCGAAACACCAGTAAAAGTTTTTTCAATTTATAATTGAACAAATTGGGACTGTCTGTAGTTTTTAAGTCAATAGGAGGTAAAATAATTTGACAGCCTGGTATCTGCAGCAATGTGGTACTTATAACACCGGAAATACAGAGATATCGATTATATTTTCATGTAAGAATAGCCGTGTCTCGCTATCCGATAGTTATACATTAGCAGTGTGTTACATTCTTACAGTCACGTGTAAAAGCACGCCATCAGAAAAAGCTTAATAATGTTTCCTGGTACTGCGTTCGACACGCCGCGAAAATGATTGTAGTTAAGGAAATTGGCAAACTTACCATGCTGCATTGCGGCACAAGATTGTGGACAAAATTTGGCTATTATATGGAGACTTATTATGGTAATTACTTATCATAATCACATCACATCATCTACCTGTTCCCGTTTTGGGCATAAGCTTCCTTCCTTCAGTCTTGAGGGTTAAGGACTTGAAAGATAGGAAATACGGTTGTACGGTATCCGTGAGTAAAAACGGTTGTGATATTATTTTATCCGCCACAACGAAGACAAACGTTGAATTATACGAGTATCAAGATCAAGATTTTAAAAATAATTATCAATTTATTATTTTATTATTGTACGACGGGAGAGCGCTCGACCTCTAAGTGTTACGTTATGATAAAGCTAAAGGTGGAAGCGCATTTCATCCGGAATTCCTCAACAGACTGAGGAACTGGCTATATTCTCTAGTATTAAGGCGGAACACAACAATTTTAGAAATGTTGTTATGGCGACAATTATTTAGGATACATCATGACCTAGCTCTTTAAACTTATCTATTTAAAGCGATAAATAGTCCAGATACACCATGACCCAGCTGTTAATACTTATCTATTAATAGCAATAAATCTTCACATTTTAAGGTTCTCTTCTCACCCAGCTTTCCTTAAAGAAAAGTATTGTATTGACAGCCTCATATTGGGGCTTCGCCACAAATTGGACGGCAGCCTCGCTCGCTGGTGCTGACGGGTCTAATACGCTTCACCGTAGGACACTCATTATTTTTAAACCATATACCGACACAAATAATCTTACACTCTAGATATGTAGCGTGTACACTCTAAGCGTGTATACTCTACACCTCCTTGGTAGGATCGTAAAGCTGAAGGTATTGGTATTGGCCTGGAAGGTATTGATATTTTTGATAAAAGAAGAAAAAAATGAAGAAAAAAATTTTCCAGCAGAAAAAAATGAAGGTCTAACAAATTATAAGTAGTATAATTATGTCCATAATTCCTGGTTGATAGAAAAAAAAATGTTCCAATCAAAGCATTGAAAAACATAGCCCGTCAGCCTGTACAATCTACCTATAGGCAACAAATTGCTTACAAGATTGGAAACTTCGTGAGTACCAACATGATGAGTTCAACACATCCCTCCATTCGAGTACCCTTTTAGCCATTCAAAGGCACGAGATAAGCAAATGCATCGCAATTTGGCGAAAAACTTGCATTCGTTTGTAGTGATGGGAAAGTTGCAGCACATTCTTAGTCGAAATAAAAATAATATTACCGAGTATTTGAAGCCATGCTGGTAGCAGACGCAATACATATTGGAAAGCAACGCAGTAATAATGCATCTGGTAGCATTAAGCAGAAGTAAAATTAAAAGTTATCTTACCTACCTTATCCGGCGAGCCATTTGTCTGTTTTGTCATTAATAAAAAAAATTGGAAATACACATGGCTGGTAATCATTTATTATCAATACAACATAACTGTCCACTGTTGGGACGTGAGCTTTAAAGTATGGAGGGTTTAGCCTAGGAGACGTTAATCACTTTGAATATTTAAAATACTAATTTTGTTCTGTTCTCGTCTGTATTACAATGTTATGATGGAAATCAGCGTTGTATAGTGACCAGTTCTATAAGCAACAAGTGCTGAGTCAGACACCGATTTGTGGCATCTAACTTGGCTTTATACAGTAAAATTTTTCTATGATCTAACTTGCGAAAGGTAATGAAAACACCTACTTACTTGTTACTTGGTCTTCTAGTAAAGGTTTTTTTCATTGTCATTATTTGAATTGGATTAAAGATATCTACTAGGTGTTTATTTATTATAATGTTTTTTTTATAGATGCTACAAATAAAGTTTTTTCTATTTCTATTTCTTTGTATAAAGAATTAACACGCTAATTTATGCGTGAAAACCCATCACTATTAATTTGGTCTTTGACTCGCGTGCTGAATTACAGAATAAGCAAGTGGATGCGGAATTCAAATTAGAATGTTGTTGCATTGCGTGCTGTGTAATCGCGCAGCAGTTGGCATTACTGGGGACCTGCCTAATGAATGGGGAATAAAGTAAAGGATTGAAAACATTTTTCGCTAAAAAGAAATAGTCAGATGCTAACTATACAAAACACTATGTACCTAGTATATAGTGTATGACAATGTACTAAGTATATAATAAATTCAGTTTTTATTGCATGTTCATTTTGGAAATAAAACCGTATTCATTCTGTTTCAAATTAAATCCTGTCATGACATGTGTTATAGAATAGGGAAAATTATAAGTACATTAAATTAAATAAGTTTCGTTAAAAAAAAGGTTCTCATCAAAAAGTCTTTACTCAGCGTGTGTCACCAGTGATGTCTTACGGATCCGAGAGTGGTCTCTGACTATAGGCCTTTTGAATAAGTTCAAATTCACACACCGAGATACAGAAAGAGCTATGATTGGAATATGGATATCCGTAAGAGAACCAAAGTTACTGACGCAGCTCTCAGAAATCTCAGAATTAGCAAACTGCAGTGGCGGTAGGTTAAATTTAAACACTCAGTTATATAACAATTAAGTAGATACCTACTTAAAAATATTATTTTTTAATTTATTGACCAGGTAGAACATACCTATTATCTATTATTTTGTATATTATGTATTAATTATATTTTACTAATATCATTGCTAATAAAGATATTAATTTTAAGTTAATCATCAGGGATGTTTATCGATTTGATCCATTACCTAGACCCTAAGCCTAGACCTTACCTACATAGTTAAAAGTATTTTTTCTAGTTTAGTTTCTGTCATAATCGATCACAGCATCAGCTGATTACCCAATCCATCGCGAGCCACAAAGCATTTGTCGCCTGATTGATGACTCGCGGTACCGCGCGGTGTCGCGCCGCACCGCATGCATTATCGCGATTAATGGCGCGGGTGTCACTGACACTGACATTGACAGACGATTTATCAAGTTTTTGCACATCGACAATTTGATTTTGGAGTGCGCGAAACCGATACATCGGAAGATGGATTATGCGGCTGAAGGTGTCATAAGTGCGGCACAAAAAAGCCAAGGGAGGTTGGGTGATCCTAAGGATAGATTGATATGTCACGTCATATGTGTTATGAGGTAGCTGTTCTGTGCGCACTATGCTCTGAGCTATCTCGTTATATTTGCTGGAATGAAGCGAACGGCTCTTCGGAATATAATCACTTGGATCGAGTCCACAACTGTAACCGTCAACCGAAAAAAAACTGAAGGAAGAAGGTAGGTACTAAATCGATGACGTCCAGCGTTGGACATAAATGTAAGGACTGTATGGGTGCTTCAGGAACCCTTTGCCGCATGCGTTTAATCTTTTCGCATGGTAGTGCTCTGAAATTAAATGCTTATTCAGGTAAATCAATAAAAAGGCTTCTGTGTTTATCTCATCGCGAGTAATATCTGGTTACATATAAAAAATACCATTTCTCTGCGTAAATATGTAAATATAAAACCACGATAGATTTTGCCTTCAACCATTTTGGCCTAAACCTCAAGCCGAACTGTCTCCACCAAGATTAATGACACTCAGAGCTGTCTCGGAAGCCGCAGAATAACTAATAATTGCTATCGCGGCTGCTTAACAGTATTAATCAAGGTTTTACATTGATTAACTGGAGGACCGAGAGCCTGCGGTAGATCGATCGGACACTTTTCTGAGGACTTCTCTTACGTAAGATATGCGTTAGGTAATACGTCGTAAAGCAAAAGTTTGTATGACCAGGGTACCCACGACCTCCGACCACCAGTGGTCTGCACACTAGGCCCTATAAAACTCACTTCACTTCAAGAGCCACAGCTGGACAGAGATTCCATAATTGGAGGGTTATGGTGACCGCAGGAGATAGATAATACACAGAATTAAAGTAAATGTTCATATTCATCCAAAAAACATACTTATCATATTACAAGAAAAATTACAAGCATTATTTAAAATAAATATTACAGGACATTAATGTCACACAGCGCCATCTAGCCCCAAACTAAGCATAGCTTGTAATATGGGAACTAGATTACGGATAAAACACTTACAGGATAGGTACTTTTATTTTCTGTAAATACATACGTACTATATGATACTACACCCAAACACAGAACAAACATCTATATTCATCACACAGATGTTTGTCCTGGGTGGGAATCGAACCCATAGCCTACATCGCAGAAGGCAGAGTTACTACCAACTGAGCTATGAGGCTTGTTGATATAAAATAATTTAACGTTATAATTACGCATGCAAAAAATCAGCTGCTGATCTCACCAGATTCTTCTGATGAGATCTGATGCCTTAATCGGCTTTTACGACATCCGCGAGCTGAGTTGGAGAGGTCAATTCTTTAACAGCTACCGCCACGTCTCGACTCCCACTCTCCAATGAGGCTAGTCATTAGCCGATGATAGATAGTGTTCAATAATAACATGATATATTACAGCAATTATCCTCTTTTGACACGTCCCTTGCATAATGCGGAGACATGGTACACTCAGCTCCAGAAGCTATTACCCTAGAGTAGGTATAGGGTAATTCCGGGGGAGATGGCCCTAGTAACTATAAGGCTCTATAGTGAGGGAATTATGATGAAAGAAACATTGCCTTTCCCTTTGCCCGCAGTAAGAACGGTGCGATGTTTTTTTTTTAACAAAAGGGATGTGCTTGGCCTATATCTCACCTGATTTTTCAAGCTACGATTCAACTGAAGGTGGAAGCGCACTTCACCCGGAATCCTCAACAAACTGAGGAACAGGCTATCTTACCTCTGAATGCCGGAACACAACAATTTAGGAATTGTTGATATATGGCGACAGAATTAGGTAAGATGGTGGTAGCTAGCCAGGCGGACTTCGGCAAAGTCCTACCAGCAACCAAACCAAGCACTATATTGTACTCCCCTTGGGGATCGAACCCGGGACCTCTGGATCTGAGACCAGTGGGCGGACCATTAACCACAGAGGCGATTCAATGTTCAGGCACCCAGAGCATGCAAATATTGCATTGTCCTGTAAAAATAGTTGTTCTTTTCCTTGTTCTAACCTACCGAGACTCCTATATAAGTAGCTTAGAATACTACCGAGCCTAGTTAGCACCAGGTAGGTGCTAGGTGTCTATGTGTTGTCCCGCCGACTGTTCATCGGATCGGGAGGCCACGCCGCGCGCCGCCTTCCTCTTGTCACATTCCTGATTGAATTTGCTATTAGCACGCAATTTAAATTCCCTTTTGTTGTGGTGAGCGCGGTTTCTGAATAAATTGACAAAGTAATTACAAAACAAGCTATTAGCTAAAATATTATGATTATGAGCTATGTGGCCAAGTGGGTATGGGCCCACCATCCGGACCTCTAGATCGGAAGGTGGGCTCAAATCCAGTGGTGCGCTAATGGACTTTTTGGTGTTTCGAAAGTTTATGTATAGCGCATTTGTCAAATTAATTTATTCTGAAATTGTATAATTTGATAATATCATTTTAGATTACCTAGAAGTGTTATCTTCTAAGCCTATCATTAAAAAAATAATTTGCTCCAGTGAATAAATTGTAATTAGTATTAGATAATTTTAAGTTATTGTAATGGATCATAAAAAAACTTAGCCCTAGGTGCTTGCCTTTCTCCATGTGTGCTGGTAGCGATTCCGAACAGGCGGTAGATTTGACGTTTCAAAGTGATCTTACATAAAATATTTGACTTTGACACATTCACATGTCCCTAGGACCAAAAATCCGAATGGCTAGATTCCGCGGCGATGGGCTTGCAATCTGTCACGTATAGAATAGGTACTAGCTACTTGCAAACCGTGGGCATATGCCGAACGTCAGTTTGGACGTCCCTCTGAACATCCCCTAATAGGGGATCCTCATACGATACTCGCTCTGAGTAGTGATCAGAGGTGAATCCTCGAAGGGGCGAAAGTCGTGAGTCTGTTTGTTTGTTTTTGTTTAGATTCATAGTACTGAGTTACCTCCAATCACAAAATATTTCTCAATATTTATAGAGGAACTTAAAGACAAGTTTCTATCACCCACCAGGGGGCGCGCCACTTCATACTTGTGCTTATCTCCTAAGACAAGTTTTTGCGAAGAGAGGAGCTTGCAGATGCTTCGGATTATCGGATTTTAATTACTGGCAGCCTCTGACAGACATTACATTACAATGTCTGATAGACATTAAGAGCACTTAGGATATTGTCGATTTGAGTAAATAGCACAAAACTTATTCGCGCTTATAGGAAATCTACTTAAAATTAACCATGTACCTTGCATAGGTACCTACTGACTGCCTAACCGATAGACAACGTAAAGGCTAAACTGCACTGATCAATTATAATATGGGGGGTAGGACTTTGTTTAAGTCCGCCTGGCTAGCTACCACCATCTTACCAAATTCTGTCGCCATATTATCAATTTAAAAAAAATGTGTTCCGGCATTTAGTGGTAGGATTGCCAGTTCCTCAGTTTGTGGCGGGTTCCGGGTGAAGTGCGCCTCCACCTTTTGTAACCAGGTGAGATGAAGGACAAGCGATTCCCCGTAGTACAATAAAAAAAAAATGACCGGAAATAGGTAAATGGAAATTTAAATTCTGAATTCAATTAACTATCGTAATTGTGGGTAAAAGTTTGTACGGACTGTCGATTATTTCCTGACTCAGGAAATAATAATTGGTAGGTACCTATTTACTATTTAGGCTTCTGTTACGGTTGTTCTGTTACAAATAATCACTAATCGAGTCAGTTTATTGTTATCGGCCGAATGTTTGTGGGTATTCGCGATGTCAGGTTGTTCCTGAGATTTTGCCTATGGAAAAGTTGTTCAAGTAGAACACCAACTTGTTGGTAGAAACCTACTGTTGAAGCCTTGATGAATGAAATGAAGACTTGAAAAGTTTTGATTTAAAGTATTTAAAATAAGACGAAACCATTTCGTAGGATAAATTATCATTGTGTCCTTCCTTGCCTATCCCATTTTAAATTGCTTCGAAGATATACCCTAAATTACTAAGCTCAGTTCCAAAATACAACATTTTAGATAAACTACATACTTTGTTTCAGATGCAAAAGCTTCCAAAACACGAAGCGCGGGGAAATCTGCCGCATTCCAGGATGTACTGTTACGCCATCTGTTGGCGGACAGCCGATACCCATTCGTATGCCACACGTACAGCCCGAGACATTTCGCCGCTTCATCCAATATGTTTATACTGGGAAAGTATGTTCTAAAATTATTACTTAACGATGATATTGATAACAGGCTAATAGCTTCCTGTGATTATCGGCAATTATTAGGCATCAGACACAGTGACGTAGGATTTCCTGCCTCCATGAACCCTTCTGACGAAGCGCCATCTACTGTTGAGTAGTCCAATTAATTGAGGGCATTTTAAGGTACACGCAAGCTCAAAATGCACGAATCAAGCTCGTCCGTGTGTGAATGTAAAAGTAATGATGCCACCGCGCCGCGCCGCCGCCGTGGCCGAAATCGGTCAGGAATTTAGGAATAAACAAGATGACATCTAATAGAGGGCGCTTTAAATCAAAAAACAGTTCTAAAGCTTTGAAAACATAATTTTAATTATTAATCCTAATTTTGCCAATCCATACTGGTAAGTTGTTAAAAGTACTTTTTCTTTGTAACTAGCTTCTCCTTCAAGATTCAGGAGTCTTCGAAATGATGACTTTAGCGGCTGACCTTGGCGTGGAAGACCTTCGATCTGCCTGTGAGGACCACGTTACCTCCACTTTGAGCGTTGAGAGCGCCTGCACTCTGCTAGCAGCTGCCATGGAGATTCAAGATAGACCAGGTAAATAGTAGTTTAATTTCGGGAAAGCTTACAGTTGCGATGGTGGTGTAATGGTCAGCATAGTTGCCTTCCAAGCAGTTGATCCGGGTTCGATTCCCGGCCATCGCACTCTTTTGTTAATGGAGCCTACAAATACATATTCTATGAACAAATTTGTGCGATAGCCGGGAGTCAAATCCTATTTCAATCGACGCTAATGGGAATGGGATGAGGAAATTGTTTTACGAACGTATTTAGGTGAAAAGTGGTTTTTGCTGTTCCAAAAAATCGCTGGCTAAAAAAATATTTCATTCAAACATTAGTGCTAGCTTCTGCCGTGGTTCCCGAATAAATAGAATCTGTGCAAAATTTCAGCTCAATCTGTTCAGTAGTTTTGGCGTAAAGGAAGAACAAATATTCATATAAATATCTTTTAAATACAAACTTTCGCTTATCTAAATATATAGTATAAAAGCGTATACCTTGTGTTTTTTTTCCTACCTCTATGGTAGTGAATACATCATAACTTTTTTTATCGATCGACTTGTCTCCATTTCGATTTAACAAAAACCGATGAGTTTCGATAATTTAATTACCCCATCACTAACTAACAAATCTTCACTGTCATGGCGTCGATTGGCGTCACGTCAAGTCCGTTTTTACGTCACGAAACGAAACGTCGAATTTGGCGGCGTCTGTTTTCCTGAATTCGTCAAGTATTTCTGCTTAAAAACAAATAATCATGGCGTACAAGGGCCCACCGAAACTACAAAAGGTGATGGTGCAACCCATCAACCTTATCTTTCGTTACTTGCAAAACCGGAGCCGAGTTCAGATCTGGCTTTACGAAAACGTGAATCTGAGGCTCGAGGGACACATTGTCGGCTTTGATGAATACATGAACATCGTGCTGGACGACGCAGAAGAATACCACATCAAGACCAAGAACCGGCGGCAGATCGGACGCGTTATGATGAAAGGAGACAATATAACGCTCATACAAAACGTCAATCCGGGTGCGACTACAGTGTAAAGTTAGGTTATTTATCTCATAATTTGTAAGTTTATCTTCATTCCTAGTGGTATGCAGTTTACAAACTGCCTGTCTACATGTCATATATATAGGCAGTTTGATAGACAGACTGACATATGATTTCACAATAGTACCTGTTGTTGAATCCTTGGCGCTTGGAACTGATGTGGTACTAATTAAAATTATTTGTAAGATCTAATCCTGTGTTTTATTGATTAAAGTACGCCAAATTGAGTGAGTTATCAAAAGCTATGTACCATCATGCATGGTTTACAGGAAGACAATGGTATGTATACTTAATTAAATTTGTTATATTATTATCTGCAAAGCTTGTCCTGAGATAATTTTGATGTTCCAGGGGGTAAGAGTGCATCATCATTTATGGAGCGCTGCATCAGTTTCATTGGAGACAATGCAGCTGACTGCGTGAAGACCAATGCTTTCCTCAACCTGCCTAAGGAAGCGTTGGTCAAACTAATCTCATCAGACTTTGTAAGTATCAAAACTTATTACAGAAAACTTTTATAGTTAAATGGTTCAAATGCTTAAATTTATCATTATTTTTTCATCCCTCTTACACTGACTGATAATTTCTGAAAGAAATCTTTTCAGATCTTATTACAGTAGTCATAGCAATAAGTACTGAATATAAAGTGGGTAAATACACGGCTCATCACAACAGTCACAAGCTGTATCATTTCTGTACAGCTATACAACAATGTGATGGTTCATAATAGAGTTACAGCACTTTCTAATCAAGATAAACTTCTGTCCAGGGAATAATTCTCACCCTTACTGTGAAGTGTTATAAATTTGTGTTTCCAACTAACAAGATAGTGACAACCAATTGTTGAGAAAAATGCACTTAAAGCTTATTTTTGCTGTCAGTTCTAAACTAATAAGATCTTTATATTTATTAGGTGTTTTGATGGCACAGTGTAGGTACTTCTTTTTCATAATTTCGTTTTATGACCAAAATCTTTTTTCATTTCGATTTTACTCCAAAATATCTAAATCTATATTTTTGGATTTATTGATTGTAAGAGTCTTTTACCAGACATAAATGTTGCATATGCAGCAATTGCCCTGCATATATGTAGGAAAGTGAGCAATTGCCCAGTTTAAAACTAGGAATGTGTTTTGATGTGTTATGACTATTACCTCCAACATTATACCTCAGTGGCTAGGTATGCAAATAAAATATTATCCTACTAATTAAGTGTCAGTGTGTGTGTGAATCTTTGTTACCAAGTATCTCCGTAACTACTAAACCAATCTTGATGAAATTTGGAATGTAGATAGTTTAAGTTCTGGAATAACACAGAGGCTCATCCATTTTCGAAAATCAACCCAAGAGGGTAGTTGAACATGGTGGTAGTTTCTACGTAACATTTTATTCCTCAGTTCATTTCATTCAAAGTGGTAAAAATAAAAATTAAAGTTATGAATGATTCAAGTAGGTGTGTAATACAATAAAAAACACTAGCAATGCATAGACAGATAGATCGCAGAGGGCGAGGTCCAACCAAGGTGACTTTAGCGGAGAGTGCGGTGTATATTACCAATTTTGACACACCTTTACGCCAATACTATTGAATTGAATGTAACATTATTTTTTGTTTCTTTGCTACTTTTTCACGGCTGAATTCGTTCTTAATTAAATTTGACATGAATATGGTGCATGGACACAACAAAGGCCTTTTTACCTGAGTACAATGCTGGCAAAGCTGCGAAAACAAAAGCTAGGGTATGAACAAACTGTAAGTAGAACTCGGTTGGCTCTTATCCTGTCCTTCCACTAGTCCAGTCCACCCTATCAAAAGCAATAATTCTTACTTCCTTAAGACACTACTGCTACTTTATAATTTTTCTGACTCATGTAAATAAGTCAAGGCCCTCATTGGCTCTAGCGTTTGATGTTTGATGTTTTAATATAGTCATTATGTCCTATAATTTTTCTACTTGTTTCATACACATTCGTAATATATTCATTTAAAAAGATGCAACCGTGCCTACATTTTAATAGTTTTATCACTGAGACTTACTGACTTGTGATTTATATTGATATTTGACACCTTATTCCTACCCCGCAAGTATTAGCCTTAGCAAAAACAATTGCCAATATGTTTATTTTGGTCTAGATCTAGAGCATTATATTCTGATCTGGGGAAACTTCGCTAGTTTTACTTTTAATATTATCATGCCTACCATATGTTTTCTGAATAAAATAAAATAACATTTCTAGGCAAGCATGATACACATAAGGTGATCAAGTGAGTATCTTCACTTGCAATCAAGTGACTTTGTCTGCAACTGAATCTTAATATCAGAAAACTCATTCACTATCAAATAGTGGTGAATATCCTATTGATATTGCATATAATTGGTTCAAAGGTTATATCTATAGAAATAAAATTTTTGGGTGCTTAGGAACTTGTATAGTGTTGTTAGGATACTGAATTGTCAAAAAAAAAGACTAGTACACAGTCAATTCTATCACAAAGTGTCTGGGTTGGGTACTTATAAACGTTGTGTGTATTGGGGTATGGGACTGAGCCGGTACTGTTCTGTGTTGTAGCTGAGCCTGGAGGAGGAAGAGGTGTGGCGCTGCGCCCTCGCGTGGGCCAAGCAGCGCGCCGGCGTGACGCAGCCCTGCGCGCACTGGACCGAGGAAGAGCGCGCCCGCGTCTGCACGCATCTCGCGCCGCTCATGCACCACGTGCGCTTGCTTCTCATAGGTACCACCACAGACAGACTGACAGACAATACCACATAATTTGTGAATAATACTACAGATCAAATCAGATCTGAAAGCGTTTTTTAGGATAGTTTTTCACTCAAGAAGAACTACAAGAATCTCAGGCTAGTTAGTTTTTAAAGGGGGCAGTAATGGCAGGTACATCAACTGCTGCAGTGAAAACATTCAAAAAAGATGGTTTCTGGTAGTGGCAGTACCCTAAACTACACCCTGCATCTATCATGTTTTTAATAACCTGCAGGACTTCTAATTAGTAATGCTTGTGTGTACTTACATAGTTATTAACATTTATACAAATAAATAAATATGTCAGGCAATTTAACTCAAGTTCAGGATATTACCGTTACTCTATCCAGAATTGTTGATCATTGATCATGATGTTTATTGTCACACTGGTGGACTGCGATCCAATTCGATATTAAAACGATAATTTAATGAGTCAAACCCATCGATTTAGATGAAATAGACTAATGAGATTATCGGTAAGTAGTGTTCTTACCGATGACTACTCATGAACGAAATTTAAATCGTTTTTAAGCTTACCCGTCACTTATTCCTACCAACTTTACCTATAAAAAATACTAGCCCAACACAATCCAGCAACGATTTACCTACTGTTCTCGTGTAAGTTATTTTGGAAATACATTTCTTGAGACCTATGTGATGCCTATGTTATACTCGTTTAAACGGAACTAGTCGCTGATATTGTTACGTTCAGACAGCGCTGTATTCGCGGAGGAGGTGGAGCCGACCGGCGCGGTGCCGATGGAGCTGTCTCTCGAGCGTTACCGCCGAGCCGCGCTGCACTCCGCGGCTGTCGACAAAAGGACGACACCACGGTATGTATCTTCTTAATGTAAGGATACCACCAATTAAAGAAACCCAATGTCTGGAAACTACAAAAACCATCTTGCGCGCACTTGGAGCAGAGGATTCACGGTAACCGAAAGCAATACTTCAAGCAGTATCTATTACCCAAAACTTGCTCTTCGAAGCACGGAATCATTACATCAATATCATAGCCGGTATAAACAACCAGCTGCTGACACCAGATGAGTGGAAGGCCAAGATTTGATTTCTTTAAATTGTGGGAGTGACTTTAAGTAAAATCATTTTAATAGTTGTATAATAAATAAGTCTTGTTTTCTTGATCTCTCCAAAGCATTTGATCTTGTGTCTAATGAAGTGCTTTGAAGAAATTTGAGAGAATGAACATGAACTGGGTTTACTGAAAATTTTTCGGTATCGGCCAGAAAGATACCGAAAAACCGAAGAACCAAAGAAATTATATATAATCCTCTGTCTGAATCATATAGGTTAAAGTGCACTGGGGTGATCAGTTTATTTTTATACTACTAGGAGACGGGTCAAGCAAGTAGCGCACCTGGTGTCAAGTGCTACTCTTGCCTATGACAAAGCCTTACTGCATAGGTCATATCCACAAAGAACAGCCTGCACGGCACTGCATTGAGCCCGTCAACTTGAGGCATAAAGGTGTTAAGCCTCATGTACCCGTAATTTCACCGGCAACCATACCCTTCAAACCGAAACACAGCAATGCTGCTTTGGACGAGCCCTTTCACAAGGGGCTTCTACTACTCATTTCTCTCCCACTCTTCAATCTTAATATTAATCATCTCATTTTCGAGCACAGCAGATCACATCACATGCATGATGTGATAGATACTTACAACATAGCTTGGCATCATGACGGATGCTTTAAGTGACAATATCATCTGCTACGCGCACTACATGGTACTGCTGGACCCAACTGGTGCATCTATTCGGGAGATGCTTAAGGGTTGCACAAGGAATACTACTTCATACTGCCTTAGTTATAATGTTGAAAATCGTGAATCAAGTGTTCACATTCTAGACCTATCTTGCTCTATCGCCGTCACTTAACACCAGCCCCCTCAGCACGGGCCGGGGATAAGATTTTTGTCCTCTGTTTTTATCCACCTTGTCAGAGCATGTTGTCTCCCGATGGTGGATAAAAACAGAGGACAAAAATTTTATCCCCGGCCCGTACTGAGGGGGCTGAAGAGAATGTGTTAAAACAAGGTGTTTTAATCAGGAAAAATACTAGGTAGCATGCTTTCATGAATATGTATCAACCATCCATGAAAAATGTTTCAGACTGGCTGTTAACATGTTTGCGGGCTCCGTGATTCTACAACAGGACAAGAGCGCTTTCCAATCTGTAATCAATAACTGGTGAGAGCAAGTTTTAGGCTAGCCTTTCTTAGGTACCTACATGTTTTATACATTCATATCAAACGCACGTTTTATATTCACGAGATATTAATGATGCATCCTTTGCTAATGTAAGGAGTCACAAGATAGCAGGCTAACAGTCCATCAACTTCAGAAAACATCCAATAATTTCCATTGAACACTACCCATATTGTTTTTGTGCTTTTGAAGTGTATATAATTGTTTTAATTAGCTGTCATAATCAAATATTAGATTAGCTGTCACCTACACTAATGTTATAAAGAGAAAAGATTAGTATTTTGTTTGTATCAAATAAACCCCCAGTGGTTTCCTAACATTTTTTGCAGTGTACAACCTAAGACAGTGATGAGGTGTGAATACATTTTTTTTTTAATTTAAAATGGGTGTGCTCTTGAACTGGGGTGTTTATAACACCACACTTAGCAGACAATTTCACACAGTGCCATATAGCCTCAAACTAAGTATAGCTTGAAATATGCATACTAGATTGCGGATAGAACACTAATATACTTTTTTGTAAATACATACTTATTATACAATACCTACAACAGAACAAACATCTATATCCATCACACAAATGTTTGTCCCGGGTGGGAATCGAACACACAACCTACGCGCTTCCTGTGATGCCAAGCAGCTGATCAGAGTATATTGTATGTTGGAGTATGCCAGTCAGGAGCGTTATGTTAGTTTAGTTATTATTTAGGAAGGTAAATTGTGTATTTATTTTTCATCTTAAACATTGTTTTAACTCCCAGGTTACATAAAAGAAAAGAAAAATGTGGTGCAGATCACCAACTAAAACAAACTCAGTTGTGAGGCTCGTTAACCTATTAGCTGTGTGCAGTGCAGTAACTAACCTAGTAAGGTTTCCATGATGCAGGTGCGGAGCCCCGAAGCAATCGTGGCGGCTGGTGTTCCGCGCCTCCACCCACGGGTACTCCGCGCAGGCCTTCCACTCGCACTGCGACGGCGTGGCCCCCGTACTGCTACTCGTTCAGGTAAACCTCTTACATTTTAAAACACGGGTTTTACTCACGTATACGTTTATGTTGATAGGTACCAACGGTTTCAATTCAATATGTTATTCATAGTCGCACCTCTTACGGTTTTTACTAGACCCCCTCAAGTGTTCTAGGGGTGGAAAGGACAGATAGGATCCACAACACCGAATTATGGTCTAACACTATCTACGATACCTGCCATAAAACTGCCAGGCTAAAATGGGACTGGGCGGGTCACAGCCAAATGTATGATGGGCAAAAACCGTCACACTATGGGTGCCTGCGGATGGACAAAAACATCGAGGCAGACCTAGAAAACGCTGGCGTGATAACCTATAACCTTTTAACGGGACTGGTGGAAAAAAGCAGATGACCAGAAAAAGTATAAAACAATATCACCAGACACTTTTCGTGGTGCCACCTGGCCCCTTACATGCGATCATGGGAACTAAATAACGTATAGAAAAGTCTTACTATGTATCTCTGTATAAGGAATGTTTACCTAAGACTGGCAGTCTATCTTGACTTACTGTGATAAAACATGGGGTTTTGCCGCCAAAACGCATTTGATTACATTGGAAACTGCTCAAAAAACTCTTTTAAAAACGATGACTTCTAAACCGAGGCCTTAACGTTCGTCAGCTGTTTATTAGGGCAGTAGTAGTAAAACACCACTCCCATGTAGATGAAATAATTCTAGATAAACTAAAAACTCAACGCAGGAAAAATATAATTTTCACCACTACTAGCACCCATACAAAGACAAATTTCGGACGACAGTCGTAAATAGATCCCTTGTTGCAAAGTATATAAGACTTCCAAGGCACATTATTCCTGTTAAGTAATGTAAAATAAAAGTAAAATAGTAATGTTAGTGTGTGATACAGCTGTCTCGCGGGGAAGTGATCGGCGGCTACGCGGAGGTGGGGTGGTCCCCGGGGGGTGCGGGGGGCGCGGGCGGTGGGTACTCTGCCGCGGAGCGAGCCTTCCTCTTCTCACTGACCGACCCTCCCGCTCTCTACACTCTCCTCAAGAAACCATTCGCGCTGTGCTATCATCCCGAGTGAGTACAAACGACAACTTTCTACTATAAAGTAGGAGCCTAGCATATCGTCATTCTAACGTAAAAAAAATTGCTTATTCTTATTATACGGGATTTCTACGTACCTTATTATTCATGTACCATTAAAAATTCGATAAAACAATTTTTTAGCTCTGCACTTCTCCGTACATCTTTATCTGTACAAAATCTCAGACTTATGTGTGCGCGCAATATGCTTAAAATTATTTTCTATGCTTGAAGGTCGTTTTGGTTTTCAGTTGTGGTCCGATATTCGGCGCGGGCGCAGACCTGCTGATCTCAAACAACTGCAACGCCAACTGCGAGAGCTACAGCAACCTGCACTCGTACGGAGGCGGGGCCTCCGCCTCCCCCGCGGCCACCGCCTCCCCCGCCGCCGACCTGACCCCCGAGTACAACTTCACGGTGCATGACTACGAGATATTCACTATACAGACGTAGATAACTGTGAGATATTCACTATACAGACTTAGATTACTGCGAGATATTCACTATACAGACGTAGATTACTGCGAGATATTCACTATACAGACGTAGATTACTGCGAGATATTCACTATACAGACGTAGATTACTGCGAGATATTCACTATACAGACGTAGATTACTGCGAGATATTCACTATACAGACGTAGATTACTGCGAGATATTCACTATACAGACGTAGATTACTGAGAGATATTCACTATACAGACTTAGATTACTGCGAGATATTCACTATACATACATAGATTACTGCGAGATATTCACTATACATACATAGATTACTGCGAAATATTCACAGTGATAAGTTATTAGAACCTTATTATTAGCACTGAGTCAAAAGTTGCTTTTAGGTTCACTCCTTTGAAATATCTCGCTTTGCGACTTCCATCGTGAGATTCTCATGTCCGTTTTTTGATGATGTTTTATTTTTATTTGATAGTTCGCTTCGGTGTATGTCTACGCAAATTTTAATTTAATTTGTGTGGATAATATCAATGAATAGTACCTACACTTGTAAAAATAAAACGCTTTTTGAAATATTTTTATGTTTTATTATCACTAAAAAAGGTAAAGAATCTAAAAAATTAAACTTAACTTGTTTTTTTATACCTACCCGTATGTTTTTCATAGGTGACTACATATTTACTTACAATAATTATATATTACCTGTTAAACATTATCATATATCATACCTACCATAAGTTAAACTATATGTTATTTACTCAGCAAAGTCATTCGAGATAACCTATAACCACAATACTACTACTCGAAAGATATCTCCGAAAAAACACAATTTCGGTGCGTCTGCCACGGAAATTGGTTTTCTCTTTGAATTTAATAAACTTTTTTTTTTCTTTCAAAAAAACTCCTTCCGTTATTCAGATTGTGGCAAGCTCAAAAGGCAAGGGCTTCTAACTTGTAGCCTAGTACATTATGTTAGTCTGTGCTTGTACTACTCGACGATCTAGCTTCTCTGGCTTCAACTCTATAGGATATTGACATCTGTTGAACTAATTGCGTTATAGTAATCTATGTTATCTCAATCAAACAGCTATTTTACCGCTTGCCTAGAAACTTCAGTTTGCATCAATGAACTTAGTACCAGTGGAGAAGTATAGATGGCGTTAATATATCTGAATCTAAAACTAACAGATGGCGCTAATTGTCTTCAATGTCTATAGGTGAATAGGCTCAAAAACGCTATAAGTAGTACCACTGAGTAACATAGGCTATATTTCATAGAAAGAGAGGGAGAGGGTGCTTTGTTCAACTGTGGGCTGATAAGGTTCGAAACAATTATGACTACTTGAATTTATTGTTTAAATTTTAAATTGATTTATACGAATATTATTGAAGTACTTAAGTTTATTATTGTGATTGAAATAAATTATTATTATTATAACTTAGAACCGCTAGTGTAACTACGTAGGGTCATCTAGTATCAAAATAAAACCAGAGATACCCAATAGTAATTTGTAAACTTTCGTGACTCGAACAATAAAGTCACCAGTATTTACATAGTAGTAATCCTATTTGACAATAATAGCCATCGTTTCTCAGTGGTAGCTCCGTCTCCAGTACACAGATCCAGTCTACCTGCGACCACGGCCGTTGCAACCCCGTCCGAACGTCAAAAACAACCTGGAAAAACTTTTTTGTAATAAAACTGAAAAGTGTGTAAATTAGTCTTTCCACAAATCGTACCGAAAGGTGTGAGGTGAGGAAACACCAAAATATATCGTAATTTTTAAATAAGATTGTTTAGTGTTTGACAGCTTACATAACACCGTCCTGGCAAGTATGTATAAGCTAAGTATAAGCCTTATATGCTCAGTAAAGAGTCGCGGGTGAGGGGAGGTCTGCAGCTTGTATTGCAGCCTTGTATTGAGCCTGTAACATCTATCTAGAGCTAGGTACTTACAATTGGACGATGAGTACTCTGATTACCTACAAAACTTCGGTTTGGGTAAGTCAGAGCATCTGGTCTTGGCTCCACAACACAGCTTGTTGAACTTATTGTTTCTTGTAGACCCAAACTAAAGAACAGTGAGGTGTGGTAGGCCCTCTAAGACTCGTGACCCGAGCATTGGTCCTACGAGCCGGATTTCAGGTAAGGCTCATTATAAATTAAGCAACGTAAATTGAACATACGTGGGTATGTTTAATTTAGGTTCTAGTTTAGATAGGTTAAGTTAAGACCACAGTTCAGCCCCACTGGTTCGCCCCACTAACTATTTATGGGATACTACTTGGTACCTCCTAGTTGCTAATAAGTATCCGTTTCTATTGTACCTATATCTTGCTAGCAAGTGGCTTCGTACGCTTGGCACCCGTTCAAAAAGCTAATGCCATGTAAACCTGTTTTCTTATTTTCCATGGCGTACATTATATCCATGATCCGTTATTAAATAAATAAATATTACAGGACCTTTGATAAATTTATCATTATCTGAGTACAGGACATAATTTTACGCAGCGCTACCGCCTAACCACCTCTGTGGTCTAGTGGTTCAACCCACCGATTTCAGATCCAGAGGTTCCGGTTTCGATCTCCAGGGGAGCAATGTGCTTGGTTTGGTTTTTGGTAGGATTTTGTTATACGACTTTGTTTCTTACCAAATTCTGCCTATATAATAACAATTCTTAAAAAAAATATTTTCTCCGGCATTTAGAGGTAAGGTAGCCAGTTCCTCAGTTTTTTGAGGATTCCGGGTGAAGTGCGCCTCCACCTTCGGCGTTATCTCAACTTGTTACCAGGTGAGATAAAGGCCAAGCGCTTCCCCGTCGTACAATAAAAAAAAGCTATCTAGCTTACATCTAAGCACAGCTTTGGCATAGTAATACTTTTTTTTTGTTTTGCACCCAAGCACAAAACTAACATCTATGTATTCGTCACTCAAATTAATGTTTGTCCCGGGTGAATTGAACCCACAACCTACTACCAAGTAAGCTGTAAGGCTCGTCGCTCTCAAATTTATAATATGAGTATTGATGGATACCGTAAAAGGCGACTCAACATCGACCATTACTGAACAGCGTAGCGATCAACTGAGTAGTGACTAACTAAGTACACCAATACTTTGATCAAAACCTAGGTATAGTTACAGAATATTCAACCAAGCATCTATTACCTACTAAGGATCTCATAAATGAGATTACACAACTTTAAGTAAAACGGAACAACTGATCGTTTTCATCGGTCCCAGTGTATGACATCATATTTTTTACCAACTCCGCCAGAAGAAGCAGATTTTATTTGTTGCGTAAGTATATCGTTTTATGACTCGTCAAAAAGGAAAAAACTGTGAAAAAGAAAATTGAAATCAGGTTGTTCCACCGGCTATGTTTGGATCAAACTGGGAACAACCTGACACGGGATTCGAACCTAGGATCTCCGGATCGAGTCACTCACCCTACCACTATACCACGGGGTTTCGTAGGTAAGACCTTCCTATCTATTCCTAGTCTATACCACTCCTCCCTTATCAAACCACGATCTGAGTGAAATTGGTATTTTCCCACAAAATTCACGTCAGAGCGCGCACGCGTCAAAATGGATTCCCCTCGTCGTTCACCCGTATAAAGCCTTCCGAACCATACAGCCTTATTTCTATCGACATTGAGTTCAGAATGTGGCATGTGCGGTACCTGGTTTCCTCTGGCATTTCCACTTTACCGGTGCATCTAGGTACTTAGATAATAGAGTTTATTGATAAACAAAGTCGCGTGCCGCACCGCGCGCTGGTAATCCAGTGAGAGATGCTACGCGATAACAGCTATACCTGCCTTGTGCTGCGTTGGTATACCTACTCACAAAAGCTCTGAAGGTAAAGGTCACGTGAGAAAACCGACCTGTCCCTAGGACCAACAATCAAAATGACGTGTGTCATCAAGTACCTTACTGGTGCTGCGTAGGTAAGTACCTATAGACACACACGTGCTTTGAAGGTAAAGGTCACATCTTGAGAAAACCGGCCTGTCCCTAGGACCAGAAATCTAAATGGCTTGTATCTGGCTAGCAGGTCTGCCTATAGGTTTACAAGTAACTATAGCATTCATTACTTAAGGTCTGTACGTGTACGTTGTTTCCTAGTTACTTGCAAACCGATAGTCATTCGTTGAAAGTTAGTTTGATGATGACGATTCTGATGGTAGGGTCTGTGTAGGTTCACCTGGCGATTACTACTACTAACGTCCCTCCTGCTGAAGTCTGGTACCAAAGGGAAATTTGGTAGATGGCCTAACTAACGTCATGGGGAAGGACCGTGTGAGCGATGAAGAGCAAAAAGCTTATTTTATTATATTTGCTGACGACAGATGTTTGTTTTTAAGTTGTGGTTTGCTATCGTTACGCGGTCGCGGCCGGATGGGTTAACTCGGCTTGGTCGGATTTAATAATACCTACCTCGTAGTAAGCCGAGTTAACCTCGTAGAACGAGGTTTCCACTTCCGACCCACCTTTCATGAGGTTTTTTAAAAATCGCTTTTGCCCAGTTTTAGTACCTATGTACTGATTTTATTATTGTATTCTGTGATATTGTTTCTGGTTGTAGATTATTATCTCCAGTCTATACGCCAACTTGGTAAAACTTTGTAGCAGAAGGTATTTGGCATGGAATAATGAAAAACTATGACTTTTCTTCGGAAGCTTTGGGGCCAACATCCTACCTTCATCGAGCTGCTCAGTCTCTGAAAACTTAGCTTTGTCTATCTTAACTCAAATAAACCGGCTCCATAACACGACGAAATTAACCTGCTGGTTTTTTTTTTAAAGGAAAATACCTGGTTCTAAACCGGGAGGGCGACAGCTTTGCGCGAACCTGGCTGGCGCTGAAGAAGCGAGCCCAAAAATAGATTTTTGAGGCAACAAGCGTAAGGGCACCACTTAGGTACGGACCTGGGCTTGGGCTGTTGCCATTTGGTGGTGGAGGATAAGAATGGCCGAAGGTGATACCGAGGGTAACGCTTTGAGGCGGAAAGGTAAACCTGCCGGTTACGTCCTATCCCCCATATATAGGTATGTCCCTGCGCTGCCAGTAGAACCGCCGCCACTGATGCCGTCGAACAACGAGTTCTTACAATCAGTAGGTACCTACCAGCCAACCTAATCGTGAGCCTGTTGACATTCTTTGGAACTCTAAAAAGTGTCTCATTTATTAGGGCACCCGAACGCCACGCTCACATGGCGTGTTCTATATTACCTACTGCGATGAATTATCCCATAATTATGACTATGGTCTGTGACGTTTTACATAATTACCTATAGGTACCAACATGGTTGTAAACAACTAAACGTCACAGGTCAATGTGTAATGTGTAATTAAATAGGTACCACATAATGTTCACTATGGTATTTCTTATGTTTTCAATGAATTTTAGAAATCTTGTTTTTGCTGAGCTCAGGGCTGATGAATTCGTCGCTGGGTTTTAAGGTGTACCTACTACGGTCTCATCACCTTCTCTGAAAACTTCATGAGAGACTGATTCGGCAGAAGTATCTACCTATTCGCATAAAACAGAGTCTTAGGTGCTCGAGTCCCGCTATATAAATATAGTACCTACTTATATTGATCGATAGTGTTTATGTAGTTTCGTCATATCCGTCATTAAATTAGTTTCACACCAAGACGAAGCACTATGATCAAATTCTGAATGGCTGCAGGATTTATGGCTGTTCGGCACAATTTTGTAGGTTGCCTGAAATAGGTGATATACATTATATCTACTTATGGTACTTACTTATTACACTTCATAATGTTTTAAATGGTTTTGTATGTGTTAAATCTTCAGAATTAAACATAAATGACATTTAAGGTTTTGCAAAAACTAATTTATTACACTGAATACAAAAGTAATGTAGTATAGGCAGGTTCGATCCCCATGGGGAGTACATTATATTGTGCTTGGTTTGGTTGGTGGTAGAACTTTGTTGAAGTCCGCCTGGCTAGCTACCACCATCTTACCTAATTCTGTCGCCATAATAACAATTCTACAAATTGTTGTGTTCCGGCATTCAAAAGTAAGATAGCCAGTTCCTCAGTTTGTTGAAGATTCCGGGTGAAGTGCGCCTCCACCTTCGGCCTTATCTTAACTTGTTACCAGATGAGATGAAGGCCACGCGCTTCCCCGTCGTACAATAAAAAAAGACTACCTACCAAAGTAAAATACTAGGTAATTGAATTAAGATTACGGGGTGTGTCGTGTGCCGCTGAGGAATCCCTGTGACGTTTCATGATGTTTACAAACACCAGATAAACGCCACAGTTCAATGTTTAATTGGTCAATAAATTATTTTATTGTATGGTATTTCTGCAATTACATGTTTTTATTGAGTTTAACGTAAACCTAATCTATCTTTGCTGAGTCGGCGTGACGTCGCCTCACGCCTTCGGTAACGGGATTTTGGAACGTGCGGTTTTGATACTTCAAGGTAGGTATAACATTCAGATAGACTTAGGACTCGGTTGTCCTTATTGGCCGAGTATCATAAGATGAATCCTCTGGCATATGTACGTAAAAAAAATGATGGTAATTAGTAGCTTTCATGGAAAAAGTGAACTCGCGACTATACACGATGCTTGGTGGGACATTGTAGGCAGAGATTTACACACTGAAGTCATAGTAAAGTTCAAATACTTAGGCACCTAAGTTCCTACATACAAAGTTAAATCTGTAAAAATGCCGAGGCGAACACTCACCAGGCCGGATAGATAGGTGCTTTTTCAAGGACATTAGGAATACCAACAGACATTAAACGTTACTTGTTACTTTTCTCTATAAATTATGGGTCAGATATTGTCCCCAATAGGCTTGCCTAGCTCTAGACCAGAGCAATATGACGAAGTCTATGATGGAGCTTTCCAAAAAAGGCTCTCCCATGGATCAACGGAACACAGTAATATCTACCTCGAATCAACATTAACAGCACGCCATAGCCACAGATAACAAAATACTAACCATATCTATCTCCGCTTGTCGTGTGAAACGGCCCGATTGTAATCGATATGAGTTGGTCGCGCTTCGCACGCGCATGGCGCGTTATGCTTCTGTCATAAACATTACTGTAACAATGGCTGTAATTAACGCTTATCTTTGAAACTTCTCGCTGCTATATATAGATGGACGACCTGCTGTCAGTGATACCAGTATGCGATAAGATAGTGAGGCAACTGACTAGATTAGCCTGAAAAAAATCCCTCGCAGTAGACTTTACGTGCTTCCCTAAAAGAGTGCATGCCGGGCTGTTGTTTATTAGAAGATACTCAGACCAATTCTACTGCATTCTTCTGGTGTAGGAAATCCAAATAGAGACGCCCTAACCTATATGCAACCGATAGTATTTTATTAATTGCTTTTGCATTCCACTTTTCGTCGTACCCTAAATCTATTCATACTTACCTACCCATAATAAAATTAACTGAATAAATAAGAATACTTTCGTCTCAATCGTTTCCTGAACACTAAGCTTAGGGTCTATTTTCTGTAATATACTTTCCTGTAAATCTACTGGAAATAATATGAGTAGGGAACCAGATCATGTGATCACGTGTCTTGCACAATTCTCAAGAATGTTTGTCTTAAAGGTCGAGTCAGGATCCCCACACGTCACACGTCAGGCGTCGGCACGCGCCGCGTGTGACGTCGACTTGAACAGGTAAGAGGTAAAATACACGGTAATACCGCACCGCACCGTGGGAAATAAAACTCATAACACAATACTACTATACGTCTGAATGTTGGATAATTGTGATGAAATTCGTTGTGATACTCATGGTAACGATAACGATAAGTCGATAGAAATTGTAGTGGCCACTCTGTGAAGATACTATTGTTCTAGTGATGCGATTGATTTAATAGAATCGGGGCCCAGGACACTGGAACCTGCTGGACCTTCCATGACAAAGTATAATACAAAATACGTGACAAAACAAGCCTTAGCTCAGTGGGTAGTGGCTCTGCCTTCTGCGCTTTAGGTTGTTCGATTCCCACCCAGAACAAACATTTTTGTCTGTAATATTGATGTTTGTTCCTTGTTTGGGTGATGTATTGTATGTATTTACAAAAAAAAAGTACGGAAGAATTTAATCCGTAATCAAGTTCCCTTAATACAAGATTTGCTTCGTTTGGGACTAGATGGTGCCGTGTGATCTTATTCGAGCTCTAGGCATAGATTCACTTTGTGCTGAATTAGCACAATACCATAATATACAAACAATACTTATTCTTTATTGAACAACAAAAGAAAATAAATTGAGAGTCATATGACAATAAGTAACGCACAATGGGCGGTCTTATAGCTAAAAGCGAATCTTCATGACAACCTGTATATGGTCAGAATCAGGGGGATTTAAATATGGACATAAAAAGCGCCCAACTAATATTTGGAAAGCTGGATACGTATGGATACTATGAAGCTTTCACAAATAACAAAGTGTCATAAGTAGGTACCTGCCATAATTTATATGGGCATTAGCTTTAAGTAGGTAAGGTACCTATTTAAATTTCAAGCTTGAGTAGACAGTTGCTCGGTTTCGCAACAAAGCTGTAAGTGAATTTTTACTGTTCCTCAACCTGCTTGAAAAAGGTGAAACACAACACAGTGAAGGAAAAGAAAAGCATTTATTTGGCACAATAGACAGCACAGTACCTACCTGCAGTGAGGTCTCTGGGACCCAGGGCCTGCTTCTACTAAACCAATCGCTCCACTTTGACATCGGTAACAAACGGTAACGGTACCAAGGTTTTGGTACTCCGCTATCACAATAAAAAAAAAAACTTCTATGACCGCCATCGTTATGACGATGACCATTGCAAAATAATCTTTTCGTAAGCTGCTAATCCATGGAAGGTAGGTATAGTAATCGCTAGCGACAGCGGGCAAATGAGGTATGCAGCTATTTTTTAACAGCTCTTCCAATCGTCATTTTATCCAATGTGTCATATAATTTATTTATTTTTGCCATTAACTAGAACAATTTGACGTAGAAGCAACCTTGTATTCATTCTTGTAATCACATTTTGAATCTGAGCTCTGCTCTCTACTTCTTTTATTGGTGATAATTCGGTAAAGTTCTTTGTAAATTTAATGTTCTAGACTTGGTACCTTGGTAATATCGTTATCTGAACACTGTTTCACACACACACATACTTTAACAGCACTCATTCTCGTCAAATCGTGGCAAAAATCCCCATTAATAAAGTTTATGTAAATACTACTGCCTCGGGAACCTGTTCTACCTAGGCCACTTTTTGTTATTCTGTTAGATGATGTGCGTTGAATATGGTGGAATTCAGAAAAGTTTAAATGTAGGTATACAGGCAAATATTGATTTACAAAATAACAGATGTTTTATAGAATTTAGAAGATCAAGCTACTTTTTTAAAAAGTCGAAAAGTGTCCATGGTACATCACCGCTGATTTACCTTGGACACATCTCTGTTGAACCTTGACCATACTAGTCTATGACAAGAAATAAGCAAAATTTCTAGTGTTGCTTTGCCAGCGTTCTTGTCTTCCGTCTATAGTACACATTCTTTGGTTGAGAAAATTCTAACACCATCAATTTCGGCTGTTCCAGGCAATATACTCCAAATTTCTTATCTTGACGAGGCTCGAAATGCTTGGCATAGTGCTTGCCCTAATACCGATCCCCCAAAACACCTTTCGGCACAACGGCAGTGGGACGGGCCTCTGTGCGAGTTGACACGGAATTATCTATTACATACGTGCTCAACCTCCACAGATCGTGCTCGTCTCTTAGCTGTTTCAAAATGGGAATCAGGTCTTTGGCTGCAAGCACATCCATCCTACAATACCGGTACACTTATGGATCCTGTAACTTTCCGTATTGCCACTTGTCTTCGGTTGGGTGCAAGATGCTGCGCCTCTCACCAGTGCCGGTGCGGTGCGGCCGTAGATCAATTTGGTTTTCACGGACTTTCGTGCGCAAGGTCTGCGGGCAGGATTTCGCGCCACGCTAGTCTTAATGACATTATCCGTCGAGCGTTTACCAGTGTCAATGTGCCAGCTGTTCTTGAACCGAATGGTCTGTTACGTGATGATGGTAAGCGGCCCGACGGTATGACTCTTGTCCCTTGGGAAATGGGTAGGCCTTTGGTGTGGGACGCTACCTGCGTCGACACCCTAGCGCCATCTCATCTGCCTGGGACATCAGTTAGGGCTGGTGCGGCGGCTGATTCGGCCGAGGATCACAAAAGGCGCAAATATAGTGGTCTCGACAGAGCTTACCTATTTGAGCCTTTTGGGGTGGAGACCTTGGGTCCGTGGGGAGCCGGTGCCCTCCGGGTTTTCAAAAATATTGCGGGGCTTTTGATTGAGGCGACACGTGACCCAAGGGCTGGCTCTTATTTAGGCCAGCGAATTAGCATAGCTATTCAGCGTGGCAATGCAGCCAGTGTCTTGGGCACGCTTCCGTCTGGTACTGGTCTGGAACAGTTGAGTTACCTATAGGCCGTTTGTAACGGTCCTTAGGTAATCTGACTGATTCCTTTGTACTTAGTTAGTTTAATTTATTGAATAAATTTTTCTTATTATATAGAAAATGTATTGAGGCACCAAGAAGTGAAATTTCTTGGCATTCTCTTTCTTTAAAAAAGCTTACTTTTTGTGGTGTAATTTGCAATTTTCTTTTCTTACTTTCGTCGCACACACACGGCACCGATTTTACGCAACTAACTTCACATTGCAGTTGACAAATTACGTTTAAAATGTCATAGATAGTCAATAAAAAAAAATCGCGGTAATTTTGCAATAAACCCAACTGATCAAGTCACAAATGGGTCCAAGGTTCAACAGGAACCCCTACCTACATTTCAGGAAATAAGTACGAATATCTATGATGTAGTAACATCCTGAACCAGCCAGTATTCGAGCTCGCGAACGGGAGTCCCGCGCGCTGCATCCGTAAGCGGGTAATTTCCTTCACCAATGTCAAACAACATTTTGTTGTTCTGGTTCAGCTTTTGAAAATCCGTTTTGTTTTTGAACAATTGAGCAGCAAAGTTGATTATTTTATTTTATTTTCGGCATATTTGAACAGGGTTCTCATCCCTTATGGGTATAAAATGGGAGATGAACATTTATATGAAAGCTCATAATTAAGAATAAAAAATATCAACCGACAAACCAGGTTGTCGATTAAGAAAAAAAATACCAACCGACCAACTAGGTGGACAGCTTGGGTGGTCGGTTAGTAATAGACGATTATTAAGCTACAATTAACAAAATTGGTATTTTGGCTTTTGTTGAAAAGCAATCGTATCAATGACATCCTACCTTAGGTAGGTTACCTAACTAAGGTAGGATATCATTGTAAACATAAGATTTGGTGATCAATTTGAGATTTAAATATTATTATTATTAATAATAATACATAAAGAAGCTTACTCGGAGGGCAGAAAGACCTTCCTACTTTCCACTGGACAATACTAAACTCGCCTCCAGTTAAAAATACCCAATAAAGTCTAAATAAAGATGAGAAAGGAAAGGACCTGACCTACCTCATCCTATACGTAATAAACATCTACGTAAGTGAACTAACTACTTGGCAGATACAAGTTACCGTATAGGGAAAACTTGATAGCGTCCCAAACAGCTGGTTTAATTACCTACTTAGTGTGAAGTTTGCTTGCCGAATATAAATATAAACTACTCTGTACTACCATCTAAGTATGTCGCCATAACAACAATTCCAAATTGTTTTGCTTTTTTTTTTTATTGTACGACGGGGAAGTGGTACTTGGCCTTCGTCTCACCTGGTTACAAGTCGAGATAAGGCTGAAGGTGGAGACGCACTTAACCCGGAATCCTCAATAAACTGAGGAACTGGCTATCTTACCTCTAATTGCCGGAACACAATTTTTTTTTTTTATATTGTTGTTTTGGCGACAGAATTAGGTAAGATTGTGGTAGCTAGATAGGCGGACTTAAACAAAATCCTACCACCAACCAAACCAAACACAATAGATTGTACTCCCCATGGGGATCGAACCCGGGACCTCTAGATCTGAAATCGGTGAGCTGAACCACTAGACCACAGAGCCGGTTAAATTGTTGTAATGCTCCGGCATTTAGAGGTATGATAGCTATGATGTGTTCTTCAGACAGTTGAGGATTCCGGGCGAAATGCGCTTTCACCTTCGTCCTTCTGTACGTAGTACTATTAGTTATTCTGTGTATTACTACCACACCAACATTTTTGAGAGCACTTTTCTTATAACAGATACGTAACAACCGTTTTTTTTTATTGTACGACGGACATTTGGACATTTTGGACATTGTACGAGCGCTTGGCCTTCATCTCACCTAAAATAATAAATAATAAATAATAATTACAGGAAACTAATTTCACACAGCGCCATCTAGTCCCAAACTAAGCATAACTTGTAATATGGGAACTAGATTACGGATAGAATACATAAATACTTTTTTTTTTGTAAATACATACTTATCATACAATACAACATCCAAACACAGAACAAACATCTATATTCATCACATAAATGTTTGTCCTGGGTGGGAATCGAACCCACAACCTACAGCGCAGAAGGCAGAGCTACTACCAACTGAGCTGTGAGGCTTGTTTACCTGGTTACAAGTTGAGATCAGGTCGAAGGTGGAGGCGCTCTTCACCCGGAATTCTCAACAAACCGAGGAACTGGCTATCTTACCCGGATACAACAATATTCATTTTTTTTTTAGAGTTGTTAAGGTAATTAGGATGTTAATTAATGATATTGAAGTCCTGTGAAATGACATTTTTGCATTGCACCATTGCAACCCATCATACGTAAAACGTATTTTTAATTTAGTTGAGCTAGTAGGTAGTTCAACTAAATTAAGTTGATTTAAACTTAACTAAGTTAAGTTTAAATCAACTTTTTAAACTTAACTAAGTTAAGTTTAAATCAACTTTTTGAAAATGAAAAGGTAAACATAAGTTTACCTTTTCATTTATTTTTAAGGTACTAATTTACTTTAAAATAAGGGGTGAATCCTTATACTCTAGTTTTAGGTTCCTTTAATCGCAATCTAGAGGTAGAGAGGTAGATATCTTATATAATATGTCACGGCTTAGGTGTGGAGGTTAACATATTAAACAGCATCAGTATCAGATCCAAAGGTTCGATCCCGGGTTCGATCCCCAGTGGAATAAAATATTGTGCTTGGTTTGTTTGGCGGTAGGACTCTGTTTAAGTCCACCTGGCTACCACCACTACCATCTAACCTTAATCAGTCGCAACACAATAATTCTGAATTGTTGTGTTCTGCACTGTTGTGTTAAGAATGCCAATTCCACATAAAGACACGGTGCACTGCCCTGTCGTGTAGTAAAAAAAACCTTTCGCGGGTTGCATGGTTGCATAAGTAGGTAAGTACTTAAATGAAAAACGAATAGTGATTTTAAAGTCAAGCCCCTCAAACATTATATCCTACAAGACATATCAAGCGTTTACCCTCTTGGCGCGTTCGCCCCCATTTAACAAAAACGGGGTGGCTTTATTCAAAAGTAAAATATTTACATTTTAACATTTATTCATTAAATCTTCTTGTCTCACTTAACCACCCCCATTTCTCAAAAAATCCTTATACCGATTGAGAGTATAATAAGTATAAGGTCTGCATGTTCAAAATTAAGCATTGTTCTGATCAAACATTGCTACATACAGATACAAGATTTCCCAACATAACTTGGACATCTCGTTCGCTTTGCTCACTCGATCAATATCATAAATGCAAAGCCGTAATGGGTCACTTGATACCTTGTGTAATCGGAATTATTTGATGGGACAGATTCTTAAACCTACTAACCAATATTCAATTCAGATCCGCAATAAATAGTATTTGTTGATTCTAACGGCCAAGTTACAACGTATTTTCCGGCATTTCTCAGTTGAGCGCCCCTTTAGTGCCGCATGGCACAGACACCACTTGACAAATTCTTTTCAGTACCTATGCTAATATTCCATTTGTATTCATTTGATAATAGAAAAAAATTCTTTATTTTTGTTTTGGACCACTAATAAAGAATACACAGAATCACACAAAAACATACTATAATATCTTAAAAGCTAGTCTTCTTCTTATTATAGGTAGCCACATCATACGTAAAACGTATTTTTAATTTAGTTGAGCTAGTAGGTAGCTCAACTAAATTAAGTTGATTTAAACTTAACTAAGTTAAGTTTAAATCAACTTTTTGAAAATGAAAAGGTAAACATAAGTTTACCTTTTCATTTATTTTTAAGGTACTAATTTACTTTAAAATAAGGGGTGAATCCTTATACTCTAGTTTTAGGTTCCTTTAATCGCAATCTAGAGGTAGAGAGGTAGTTGAACTATTTATACACCTAGGATCGGTATATCTTCTGAATATGCTGTACCTACAATGTGAGAATGTAACTGCATTTTCTGTTTGTTCGCGCTAAGATTCGTAATAGTAGTGACCGTGTTTCCTCACTGTACCCGCTTATTGTGAATCCGACAACACGTAAAATTTAGGCTACCAGATAACAATGACAATGTGCCCTCTCCATGGGCAAGGTACCATACCGAGCAATTAATGTCACACAAGCTCTCTGTAACCTTCTGTACTGCGCGTATCTACACTGTGGCACTTTGTCGTGGTATTTCTACGGGTTTTACTTGGTTTGCTAGCAAATGCTCGTTCATTCAGTTACGATTAGTTAGAGAGATCAGGAAACCCCGCGATAGATAGCGTATAGTTTGCATTAACAACTGATTAGCTTTTGTTTACATTTTTTTCGGTTTATCCGGTCAACTCCTACAAAAACCTACATTTTAGCGAGAAACGAATTGCAGGTTACCTATTTGTGGAATTCCGTGTACCTACTTACTTATTTTCTTTAATGGAATGGTGTAGACTGTGGGGAGACGTGGACGTGACGGATCTCTTATATAATCCCTACTAAGTGCCCTACTTGGCGATGGACACGTGGAGATGGCCCTTAAGCCGAGGTTCTTATGGAACTGCTTCCGATTTCACCAAACCAACTTTACTTTAGTATTCATCATTGTACAAGAGGATTTTTGGGGTTTGCAATGCGGGTGAGTGTACAAAAATTACGGACTGGGCTAATTGAAATAGAATGGATACTCTACTCAATGCATAACTGGAAAGCTAAGAAAATTTAAACCGATCGGGCTGAGACTTTGCATGCATAAAGCTACTATGACGTAGGCATCCCCTAAGAAAGGATTTTGAGATTTTGCATTTGTTTTGTTTCGGTTTAGTAGTTTTGGTTATAGACTCTGCTTTGTATTTGGAGAAGTTGAAGAATGTACTGTCGTTTTTAAGTTTTGTAGAACCTAATTTTTTACACACGCTATACAAAAGTAAAGCCGCAAAAACTATACTAGTATTATATAATTGCCTATGACCCCATAAAATAAAAAGAATTCTTTTTTGTTAGGAGGTTGATTCGTGTATTGATTTTTACTTATACTCTAACAGTCACAATCTGAATTCTACGCGGGCAACGCCGCGGGCACAGCTAGTCTGTAAAATAGCTTTGATAAAAGTTTTTATATATGTAAATATAATAAATATATGGTATTTATATGTACGCCCGCCACGCTGCGGTGATCCTTGTTCACGACGTCGAACCTTTACGACCCTTTATCATTCTTTAAAAGAATTACATCCCTTAATTTGGAGTAAAGCGGTAGCGCTGCATTCTATCATATCAGGTTTCAAATATACGACCGAGTTCAATATTCTCATAGGAAGATACGATGCCGGCGTTAGCACGTACGTGAATTAATTAATGAAGTAAGTAGATTTTTTTTATAAAATGCGTTTTAGTTAAATAGTTTTATGTTTCCATTATCTCGCTCGCTTTGCTCGCTCGAGTTGGTGTGTGAGAGCTAGAGTGTCTTTTATATTTCGCGTTTCAAAACTTTGTATGCCCATTTAGGTCAAAGCACCCGAACCACGATAATACTTATAATAGCTCCCACTAATAGTGCCTGAGTCAGATTTCAACGAAAGCACGGGTAAGGCAATTACAGCGATGATAGAGTAGAGAGACCCTTATATATGGAACCCTAAAATCTTATAATGACTGGCGACGAAGATACGTACCTACTAATTGCTTCAAAACTAGATCATCTATTACTCATGTAAAAGGAAGTGCCTCGAGCATACTCTTTGGTTTGCCCGTTTCAACAGACGTTAACGAGAAGGTAAGTTATCTTACCTGAAGATAGAAAAAAAAAACAATCTTAATCAAATTTTCTTCTTTAGAAAGTATGACATGTTCATGAACTTACTTATTCAATTAACTCCTTTGTTAGTAAATATTATGTGGTTAGGTCTGTAAATTTTAATTATCATTTTGTCAGTGAAACCGCAATCGGAAATAGAAAGCCGCAAACTTTGGTAAATCTTGCGGTTAATTTCTATTTTTAGCAACATCTTGTTACTTTAATCTGTGAAGGATGTTACCTACTTTTTTAAACATGCAAGAAAATTAGAACAGACACATTCACATCGTAATTATTATTGCATAATATTGTCTATACCATAATAATTATACAAATACCTACATATTTTTTTTTATGAATGATGTGTAAGATGACCTGTATATAATACGTAAACTTCCCAATACTACCTAATAGCACCCACAACGCAAGTTTACGTATTATATACAGGTCATCTTGGAAGGCAAATTAAATAAAAAAAAACACATATAGGTAGTTCCTATACGTGGAAATTTTTAATTTTCTTTCTTGCATGTATCATTTATGAGTACATACACTATTTAATTAACTACTACGTATGGTTAGCTGTAAGTTTTCCTAAAATAAACAAAACCTTGAAATTAAAAAAAAAAAAATCAAATAAACACACATTCAAAATAATTTTCAAGACGCATTTACGTCATCCGTGTTTATCATATTAATTATATATATCTACATACGTAGAAAGGTACGTATACTGAAGTTATATCTAGATATAACATATACATTTATTCAATAAATTAAACTAACTAAGTACAAAGGAATCAGTCAGATTACCTAATTAGGTAATCATATTAATTAGGTACCTAATAAATATATTTTCTCCAATGTCCTAAGTAGATTAATAAATTGAATGACCGGTTGATTGGTCAGCCAAACTGAACAGAATGTATGACACTAGTCCCTGCTGTCATTCTATGTCATTCATTCGTCACCAACGAGAGAATCAGCGATATTAATTCTCGTCGCATCGGATCGCGGTTTTAGTTGGAACACGAAAACGAATGCCTTAACGTTGACGACCAACTATGAATACTACCGGCCTCATGTTATGATAATCCGTTGGTTTGGGCATCGCTCGGACGCGCCCAGAAGCACGTGCGCGCGCGCTTCTTGCGTGGGAACCTACCGGAAGTGCGGTGTACCAAATATAAAACGATCAGCACCCTTGTTCTGTATGACCAATCGTTACGATATGTTAATACAATGATTATCGAATTGATACGACCACGTTACGATGTCAAAATGCAGATATCGTAACGCGGGCGCGTTAAGACACGATTGGTTCTACAGAATAAGGACTCAATGCACGCCTCGTTCAGTTTGGTTCACGTAGCTCGGGAAAATCGGTGCATCTGATAGCGCCGGTGCCGTCCACCATGGGGTACTCTACCGGCTAAGGTGAAGCCGACTATAATATTAGTTGTTTTTCACACGTTCGGGTTGCCAAGCCAAGGAAGGGTGTCGATAACTTTTGGAATGTCATGGGTTTGACTGCGTACCATTAATTTTCACCACAGTGAACTAAACGTTTTAGAACTGTTAGGTTTGGCCATAATTACCACGCTTGGCAGAGAGATTGTTGTTCACAGTTAATGTTTTGTTTATACACCCAAAGAAGCTTTTTGGTGAAACCCCTTGGTCGACTTATACGACATTCGTGAGCTCGAAGAGCAGATGTTAACTATGACTCACGGCAACGTTTTGAGAAAATTTTTTTACTGAAAAGGTTGATTTCTGTTGTACTCGTATTAACCTAGACTTAGGCTAACATTTTTTATTTTGGTTATTTCGTTTATAAAAACATAGTTATTTTTAGTTTTTAGATTATTAATATTATGCTAGACTTAGTTATTTTTACTTTTATAACCTAACCTATACCTAAGATAAAACTTAAATAAGAAGCTGTTTATCAAACTCTAAATTAGCAAATAACTTAATCAATACTTGTTTGTCGTCACTAAATCAAATAAAATAGGAGGTTTGAAGCGTTTACCCTGCCGTAACACACATAAAACTAGCACGGAGGGTAAGGTTTTGCAACTAAATACAAATACTATTGTTCACACATGCAAATATTATAGAATTAGTTTAGTTAGTTGTTAAGTAAAATGAACCATGTAACTTTGGTAATAAATTATCTTTATATTATCTTATCTTTTTAACCTTTTCATGTTAGTAGAATGCTAAGGGTGACCTATTTATTTAATATTGTATTCTGCCCACCCACTATGACGTTCAGTGTTATGGTGATTAGCTCTCATTCTGGCTTTACATCGAGGTTAGAATAGTAAACAACGAGAGTGTGCTTCGAAACTTGGGGTGAATTAAGAAAGTTCGAGGAATAGTGTGCTCAGAGAAAGGTGTAATGAAAGCACACATTATCGGAGTATTAATAGCTTTATTTTTGTGTGATAGTTTACTTGATTATCTACATAAGACAAACCAGACATCACGAGATCTCAGTTCGGGCCAAACTACTACTACTGTAACTGTTCTGGAACAACTTGCTTTATCAGTCAGGTCTAGATAACAATCTAGATAAATTTAACGAGAACGAACTAGGTATAGTACCGAATAAAATAGCAAAACCCGTAACATAACTAAAAAAAAGTAGGGCCAATTTAATAGATCACATTTAACATGTTTCTTTTAGCTTCATAGTGAGGACCTACTTAGAAACATCGATTAAAATAAATTATCGATTGATTTTTGATCGTAAATTATGGAAACAGAATAAGACAATAGTACATAGTGCAACAAAACGTAAACGTAACGTACCTAAGTGTAGTGTAGTGATTTTGAAGCAGTTTCAAAAAATGACCACAATTATTATTATGAATTTATTATTCAATTTTTTTATTAGCATTTGTTGGCCCGGCGAATTACAGCAACACAGTCAATCATATATATTTTTAAAGGAACTTTCTTATAGGTAATGCCCAATTCTAAAAACATTTATTTTCTGCAGTGCATAGTCTTCGTTTCTTGTATTTTTTTCTATGATTGTAATTTGTTTTGTTATTAAATTTTTGACTTTACAAAGTGTATCGTAGGTGCCTAACGTTAAAAATAAATACTACTACCTACTACCTACTTATTATTTATTCAAGTCCCTTTCAAATCAAACTCGGCAGACATATTGCAGACCGCATGAGACTATACAATTTTTAATTGTATATGTCAATTCGCTTATACCAGCAAAGCAGACATAAACGAACAAAAGCCTCCATTTCTCAGTTGTTTAATAAGACACGATATACTCACCTATCCCGGAACTAGTAATCGTGTAACAACCATATACCCTGCAATTATCCAAAGTGACTATTCGAGACCGCAAATTGTGTACAAACAGACGGTCAAGAAGGTTCCGGGTCCGTGACCTCTCCACATAATAGCTGATAGATTCCATGTCAAATAATATGAGCTGAGTGACCTACATGACGATTGGGTCAGCACATCTTTGGAAGAGAAAGATAAAGCAAGAGACTTAGACTCGTCAGGACGCTTAACATTTGGTGAACCCTTCGGCCACTTTCGAAACCAAAGATTCGAAAACAGAATTATATTTATTTTTAGGAAACCTGGTTTCAATTAAAGAAGGATAATTCTGTTTTGTAAGCTGGTTTCAAATACGTACAGATTCTAGAATATTTTTTTGGAACTCGTTCTATACGTATATACAAACTACTTATATACATAAGAACAATGGGGTATACAGATATACACATATTTAGGTAGATACTTGCATTGTGAGAGACTGGTGCCTGAAGTGGTTTCTTATGAACCTGTATTACAGGTCACCGGCCCCCCCCTTAGCTTGGTCACAACAATAGTGAGATGACGTTTTGTCATTGTTATAAAATATTTATAAGTGGCCAGGAAAATATTTTTAATCGAGTAGTTTGTTATATGCTTTTAGCGAGCATCTTTGCGTTTTAAACAAATTACGATCTTGACCTCTATATGGCCTATACGATGGAGCAAGCTTTACTAGGAGCCACTGGCTCTCCCGCGCACCAACGTACGTATCACGGGAAACCATTATAATGCAAAGCTGGAAAGATACGATGCCAACCTCAAATCGTCGATTAAAACAAAAGCATAAGTACAACACAAGAATAACTGAACATTAACCGCTTGAGTACCTTTACCTACAAGGGTGTCGAGATCCCATCGCCATTTTCTTGTTGCCTGACCCTATGGAGGAATCCAGATTATTTCCGGTGCGTCACCGTCTCACGCTCTCCATTGCGCTTTTATCTTTTTGTTAGTTTGTGCCTTTCTAGCGAATTAAGCGATGTATGACGAAGTGAAGTGCATATGTATGGCATGTCCGGCCATGCAACAGGTTTCAAAGCCCGAAGCGCCCTTGCCAGATATTATGAAACGCATGCGGTAACTCCCATTTGTTTTATAGGATATTGTGACGTCATAGAGCTGTTGAAACTTTTTTGTAGGTAACCAGAACCGCGCAATGTGTAGATAAATTTCCTATACGTATTCATGAATTAAAAACGCCCTGGTTAAAAACGACATCAACTAAATACCTAATCATGTCATAATACATGCGTTTGTCATTTGGCTGTGGTCGGTAGTTGGCGTGTAATGGGTGCGTGTATTGACTAATGACCATTTTTTTTAAATAAAAAACGTGATAATTGGTAAATTAACACGTTTCGCAAATAATATCCGAGTTTTTTTTATATACTCGAGTTTAAGAAACATTTGATAGATAGGCAGATAACATTTATTTCAAAATAGCAGCATAATAGTAATCATTATATACCATACTACTTATTTCTGATTCCCGCTGTGATCCACAAACAACAGTGTCGGAAGCTGTTGTCTGTATTTGTGTGTATTCAGGGCCCTTTCAAAACTTTGCGTAGGTATGTCCCCTGCAAAATGATCACTTCGATGACTCTTCCTCGGCAACACTGCCTTCATTCCGGTATTCGATGAATAGACTGGCCACGTATCACGTAACATCGATAAGGGTGTGTCACTGGCGGCCTCTTTCCAGATTGCACGGATATCGCGCAGTCGCAGACGCATCGACGCGACGCCCGCTGAGCTATAGGCCTATTTAGCATTGAGAATAGATAACTTGTGGGAGATCCGCGTTGACTCATACTGCGCTAACAAATAATGACACATCCACTCGATATGTGCCATTCAAAAGTGAAAGAAAGAAAGAATTACTTTTTTATTGTACGACGGGTAAGCACTTGGCTTCATCTCACCTGGTTACTTGAGAATTCCGGGTGAAGTGCGCCTCTACCTTCGGCCTTATCTCAACTTGTAGTTGAGATAAGGCCGAAGGTAGAGGCGCACTTCACCCGGAATTCTCAACAAACTAAGGAACTGGCTATCTTACCTCTAAATGCTCGAACACATCAATTTTAGGATTGTTATTATGGCGACAGAATTAAGTAAGATGGTCTAGCACCATAGTTTAAGTCCAGGCGGACTTAAACAAAGTCCAATATACTTATTATAAAGCACAATATATAAATACTCTCCTCATGGGGATCGAACCCGGGACCACTAGATCTGAATCTCTAATTGAAATCGGTGGGTTGAACCAACAGACCACAGAGGCGGTAAGACATTTATTTAGCCCAATAATTAGGTACACAACCGAAATAAATAATTAGTGCTAGTACTACATTACACAGTGGACTGTGGTGGGTCCAAAGGTTCGCTGCCTCTGGATTGCTGCCTCATTATGTTGCTTCGGTGATTATCCAAAGCTGACTGGATCATGCACGCCGGCGGTGGCGGGTGTTTGTCTGTCTTATCTATGATCTGTAGATTTATGTTTATGTATGTATGTAGATTTATTTGCAACAATAACCCTAATAGAGTTGATCAGATTTATATACATAAAAAAATCTAGGTTCTATTTAAAAGATTATTCTACTGTTACTATTTTATATAATTACTTTACTTTAAATTTATACATTACTGGTATGCATAATAATAAATGAAAGTACCGCAATATAACGTTACTGTTTCAAATTAAGCTAATTGCGGTTGGGATTTAGGAAACCGCGATTAATGAGCAAAGATCAATCAGCCTCTTAGTTTAGGAGCGTCAAGGAGTCTGCGGTTTTCACTAATCATGACGTCAAGCCACAGATGCCAGTATTTATTGGACATGAATTATTTTCATAGCCTATTTAGTTCCGGCATGTTTAAAGCTTCTTCATTTTCGTTAATAACATGTACTTTATAGTCGACTACTCAGAGCAGGTTCTTAATTCGGATTCTTTCGTACCCCATTTTCTCCGAAACTAACAGGCGGAAAAAGATGAAATTTTTCTTGAAATTGAAAATCGTTAACGTGCTTTTAAGCGTGTTTCGGTAAAAAAATATCGGTAGAGGCAGATATTAAATAACCATTATAATTGTCCATTCTAAATTGAAGAAAATCTGATAAAGATCTTCGGCTCAGACCTGTAGTGACCAAAACGCTTCATCGGAAATAATTAATTATAGGCCAACTTAAAACTGATCTGCATGATTCTTTTGTTATATGATTGGGTACTGATGAGTTCTAGATAAATCTAGTGGTCCGGTGGTTAACGGTCAAGCACCAGTTTTGGTGAATCATATGAACCATAAAAATATTTTCAAGTTTTTAGTGAAGTTGTTTACAATTTTTCTAAAGTTATTTTGCAAAGCGCTGCAGTGCATCGGATATATCATTTTTGAATATCATCTGTCATCTGAAATCATCGGATATAGCATGAGTTCATCGTGCGACACAATATACTGAATACCTGCAAATGTTCAGAATAATAATTTGCTTACGAGACGGCATTCTAAACCGGAAATGGACCGAAATTCTCCAGACGTAAGTAACGAAATACGAGTATGTAAGGTATTTATGTTGTATCTACACACGTCGAGTCCCTTATACTGCTTAATCTTCTTATAGAAATAGAGAGTAGATGTTAGAGCAAATAGCTCCAGATAGAGTAAAAAAAAAGCTGCAATGATGCTCTGTCAAAAAAATTGCAATTTTAATTGATGAGTAAATATATGGTTTGCGACATTTGACTACAAGCACAATACAATTTGTTAATTTGTATTTTGTATGTATTCAATAGAAAGTAAAATAAATCTACCTATGTAATGGAATCAGTCAGATTACCTAAGGACCGTTACGGCCTATAGGTAACTCAACTGTTCCATACCAGTACCAGACGGAAGCGTGCCCAAGACACTGGCTGCGACGCTGAATAGCTAATTTGCTGGCCTAAATAAGAGCCAGCCCTTGAGTCACGTGTCGCCTCAATCAAAAGCCCCACAATATTTTTTAAAACCCAGAGGGCACCGGCTCCCCACGGACCCAAGGTCTCCACCCCAAAAGGCTCAAATAGGTAAGCTCTGTGGAGACCACTTAGTGGTCACCACTATATTTGCGCCTTTTGAGATCCTCGGCCGAAACAGCCGCCGCACCAGCCCTAACTGATGTCCCAAGCAGATGAGATGGCGCTAGGGTGTCGACGCAGGTAGCGTCCCATACCAAATGCCTACCCATTTCCCAAAGGACAAGAGTCGGGCCGCTTACCATCATCACGTAACAGACCATTCGGTTCAAGAACGGTAATGTCAAAAAGACAAAATTTTATAATGGTGAAAGCATTATAAATTGTGAATGTATGTATTATATTATATGTAATGTTCGTTTAATTAGGCTTAAATGTACTTATATTATATTAACAGTTGAGTTACCGTAGGCCGTTTGTAAATATCCTTAGGTAATCTGACTGATTCTTTTGTACGTAGTTAGTTAATTTCATTGTAAATTTACCATATTTATTATCTATTGTAGTTTGTTTTATTATTCCTGTATAGGTTATGTTACTTTTTTATGATGTACATGATGATGTTTCTAAAAATCCTGTTTCTGTCTCTAAAGTGTCTTTGCCATACTTTTTAATTTTAAGTTAACTTGTATCATTATTTTCATGTGTGTGTGCAATAATACTTTATTGCACATAAATGAAGTAAAGTAATGTTTTGCGCTTGGGAGACGCTACATAATAAAAAATAATTGTAGCATGACGATAATCACTATGATAATCGAAAAGTGTGTTCCACTGTTTCCAAAAGAGAATGATACACATTTCGATCCGTCAAACAACAAAGACTTAGACTCGTAGCACTTGCTACGCGGAAGTGCTACGAAAACATTAATTAGTCAGTATATTCATTTATTTGAAAAATTAAACCAATAAAACCATTAATTAAACATTTGACGCAGAAGTACACGTTATTTAAACTTATAATTATATCCAATTATAACCGTAACTATATCTGTTCTGCCCGTGACTGTGCCCGCGAAAAGTACTTCTTTTTTTTATAGAGGTTTTGTTCATGACTATTATAAATAATAAATAAAAACAGCATGTATATTACAGGACATTAGTTTTACTGATAAGAGACAGCTAAGTGGACTGACCTTAAGTACAAAAGTTCATCCCCCTTTTCATCCCTTCGGGGTTCATTAACGCACAGAAATGTATAAATTAATTTACAATCGTCAGCCTAAATACAAAATTTGAACATCATAACTTAGAAGCTGACAGACTTTCATACAAACTTTCATCCCCAATATGCTTATATTGGTGATGAAAATCCTTGGATGAATTCTTGGAAAATATATCCCTAATATGTTTTACATTAGGGATATAATTTCCAAGATCCTTCCTTAGCGATGGCTAAACTATATAATATAAAGTCTCTAAGTGCGGCTGTGCGTTGATATATCAGTCAGTCAGTCAGTCAGTCAGGACAGGGCTATATTTTTTTATATACAGATATGTATTATAATAATATATTTAGGTACCAAGTAAGTATCGCTGTATGACGCATGCTAATCTGACCTCAGATTCACAAACTAGATGAATCAATAAACTTAATCATGTTCTCGAATCACTTTCATTAATAAAGTCAGATAACTCATCATTGAATCATTAGACCAAGATCACACATAATCAATCCTACAAAATAATTTATCAAGGTTCTCTTTTTCTAAGTCTGTCTGTTACCTTTAAAGAGCCTTAAAGCTCAGTTGGTAGTAACTCTTCCTTCTGAGCTGTAGGTTGTAGGTTCGATTCCTACCTAGGACAAACATTTGTGTGATGAATGTAGATGTTCGTCCTGTGTTTGGGTGTTGTATTGTATGATAAGTATGTATTTACAAAAAAAGTATTTAAGTAATCTATCCGTAATCTAGTTCCCGTATTACAAGCTATGCTTAGTTTGGGGCTAGATGGCTCTGTGTGAAATTAATTTCCTGTAACATTTATTTATTTATTTTATTTTAACGACTAAACGGCTGAACGGATTTCTATAAAATTTGCCATGAATACAGTTAATGGTCAACCAGCTTTTCATAATTTTCTAAATGGTTTCTATCCACTTCCACTTCACTTGTTCGCTAGCAAAAAGTATGAGTAATCATAAACTTGATCGAGTCTCACACATTAGCAACATAAATCAGTAGGTACAGTGCTCGCACGCCGCTTAGATTGATTTATAATGTGGTGAACAAGCCCATTTGTATGTATGGTTCGACATCAAACTCTTTTATGGCTGATATTACAAGAAATGTGAATGGCTGGGAATCCATTCTGCTATTTATACATGCCTGCTGATTTACATACGCTTATTCATCTTGTCATGGCAATCGTGGCTTATGAATCCTCCAACATAGCCCACTGATGTCGTAAAAGCCGACTAAGGGATCATATTAGGTTTCTTTCTTCTATTATCAGACCCCGAGACTCCGGGTTCGATCCCACTAGTAAGTAGGACTTTGTTAATCAACCTTGCTAGCTACCACCATAACCTAAGACAATTCAAAATGATTGTGTTCCAGCATTTAGAGGTAAGCCAGTTCCACAGTCTATAGAGGATTCCGGAAGAAGTGCGCTTCCACCTTTGGTCTTATAATAACTTGACAACGGATGAGATAAGGCCAAAAAAGCTTCTCCGTCTCACAATACACAAAAGGCACATAAAACAGAAGTCAAAATGCTAAGACCACCGTCACAGGGAATCAAAATATTGTCAGAGAAAGTGGGAAATGAGGAGAGACTAGCGGTAGCGTCTTGAGAGTAGCGGTCGTACTTACCGTATCGTAATCTATTAGTCAATTTCATCATTCGGCAACACTTGACTGTCATGGATACAGCCCCCAAGAATATCGACATTACTTAACATGACCATGAGCCATCGCGCGACGGAACAGGCCACGCTATGCGACCACGCGATCACGGACCACGTGCCTACCATTGACCGGTTGCCGTGTCAGTTGCATCAGACAACCACGTACTTCGGAAATCACCAATCGTGCCTGCGTCTCGTGTCATCCGTAATGATAACAACACTACTGATTTGAAGTGGCATGGAAAATAGCACGTGCGGTTTTCCACAACGGTTTTTGCGTTGTTTTTCAGACAACGGCACTCACGGTGTGTAATTGTATTGTTCTATTCTACTCACAGCGTGGATCTTTTTAGGATCACCTGCTAAGGGCCGAACGTCGGGTTGGTATAGACCAACCCTACGTTCGGCATAATTAGTAATCAAACGGTATCATTTTTGGTTTGTATTAATCGAACCTCTTTCTATAGGTATTTTCACTCATTGAATTGTATTTAAAAATAATCTCTTTGAAATCCCCAGGGATGTTCAAATGTATGCTTGGTGCGTTGTTAACAGGTCTTTATTTAAGTCTAGCATCAGGTTTAGCTAGCTACCAACACCATACCTAGGTCTTTTGCCATAACAACAAATATTTATAGGTGTAATACGGCATTTAGAGGTGAGATAGCCACTTCCTCAGTCTGTTGAAAACTCCGGTTGCAGTGCGGTTACACTTTCGGCTGTAGGTATCATAACTTGACATCAGGTGAGATGTAGGCCAAGTGATTTCCCGATAAAAAACAAAAAATCACACATATCTACGGTGTTCTACGAAATCCATAGAAAATACATAGTGATTATTTTTCAAACAAAAGACATAAACGTGCGTTTTACAGGTACCTATTGAACTTTCCAAACTTTTCATATAACTGGTAAGGTTTGTCAAAAAAAATTTGACTGTGTTTCACAAAATGATGTACAGAGTTACCTGTAAACTACAGCTTCATGCGAATTACATTTAGGATTTTTTTTTCGGATTCAAAGTGTTTTTTTTTTCATGACTAACATCTACCGTGTAAGATATTAATGGGGTTTTATCTGTAAAAATAAGATGTCCTGCATAATTATGTTCAAGAAATTTGTGGTTTTGATTCTAATGGAAATCACAATGAATCACTGTTTTTGAGGAGCTTAGTGCACTATGGAAATCTCCTCTGTATATCATTGTCGTCTAGACATTAGAGCTCATTATCGAATCACGCTGTGTTCACTAACAGAAATACCAAACAGAGGCCCGTGTGTCACGGTGACTACGCAAGGCTGCGCCGCCGCCGGCACACGGCGAACCAGACAGCCCGGCGCGCCAACTCGTTATATAGATATAACTCGGATACATTACCACACTCTATACTTATTACACCATCAACGGAACATTACAGGGGAACAAACATCTATCGGAACAAGCTTTCGCTTCCATAGTGTGATGCGAAAGTTGGTTTGGATGTTTGTTACGCCTTTACGCAAAAACTACTGAACGCATTGAGATAAAATTATGCACAGTAATGTTCTAGTCTAGGAATAAAATTACAGGCATTTTTTTATCGGAGTAGCACGCGGGCGAAGTCTCAAGCAGTAACTATTAAAATACAAATGAGTAAAAGCAAACTTACTTTGTTGTCTGTTACAATGTTTCCTTATCTGATAGTCTTAGCCAACCCACCACCATTGGACCACCTGCTTTGGAGCTCAGCTGTGAGTTTTTATTCGTTTATATTAGCGCAGTTTTTAGTAAGTCAAGTAGTTAAATAAAAAATTAACGAAATAGTACGAAAAACGTAGCGTTTTTCAAATGTCAAAACAAACGAAATACTAATACTAATTCGTTTGTTATGACATTTGTTTGTATGATATAATTTGTAAATGTCTATTAACTTTACTTGTGTCATGCGTGAAACTTGAGGTTAATTAGTAGCCTCTGAAGAGAAGTTCCACCACCCATCTCCTGCTCCTGACTCCATCAATAGATCAGCTCCGAGATACCTACCAATTATAATTTTTAATTTAAATTAATCATACAAAGTTTATTTTCGATACAACAATTACAAGTAGGAATTAGTCTTCTAAGATTTTATCAAATTGCTTGTTAGTTAGAAGCGAAGCTTTCAAACAAGTGATTAAAATGCGGTGAGACAATATTTTATTTGTTGTACAAGTTTATTTAGTTTATTTATTTACGAGACAACAATGTGACATGATATGATGGTGATATATATTAATTTTAGAGACTGAACATGTTTTTGACTAGTGATTGCCATTTTTTCAAAATCTAGGATTCTGAATGTGTACATGGCAAAGCCATGAACATGGATATTTCAAGCTACCGGGACCTCTGGTCTAATGTGTATGTACATACCTGCCAGTCAGAGTTATACGTTCAAAGAAGTCATAGGTGCGCAACAAGGTGCGCTGGGATAAGCGATCTTAATGAAATAAATTATGTTTATTCAACTTCCCGATGTTGACTGATAAAAATATATAGTCATAGATTATTTCCAAGCATTAGGAAAGATTACGACATATTTTATAGGTACCTACTATGTACTTATTTGTATACTCACATAAGGACAGACGTGGCATGACGTAGGAGTGGAAACCCGAGTAAATCGAGCGGCATCGAATTTGGAGGAAAAATCACACTATCGCATTGCGTGATCGGCATGGATATACATTACATTACATATGTAATATACCCAAATGCCACAGATAGTCCAGGAAACGGCTCATTACTCACATCCTTTTTTGGTTGGTGGTAGGACTTAGTTTAGTCCGCCTGGCTAGCTACCACCATCTTACCTTATTCTGTCGCCTTAATAACAATTCGAAAAATTGTTGTGTTCCGGCACTCAAGGGTAAGATAGCCAGTTCCTCAGTTTGTTGAGGATTCCGAGTGAAGTGCGCCTCCACCTTCGGCCTTATCTTAACTTGTTACCAGGTGAGATGAAGGCCAAGCGCTTCCCCGTCGTACCATAAAAAAAAATGCTAATACACGTAAGAGATGGGTGGCCGAACTATCAGACCACAGAGGCTAGTTGGTGATTCTCATAACACCCACGGTCTGAGTAAGTTTTAAGTAGTGAACAGAGATGAATTATTTAAGAGGAAATGTTGTGAGTCTGTTATATATGGTCTGATATATCTGTTATATACAGGTGTGGACTCGTCGGTGGTGTAATGGAAGCAATGAACTGTATTAACTGGTTGTAAAAGTTAAAAAACGCGCATTTTAGTATTATTACAAAGATGGCAGTGGATGCACAGGCACGATGATCCATGGGTTCTTGGGGTTCTTGGTTCGAATACGATTTATAACCGACAGGTATACCATTTACCTATTGTTTGAATAAACGGTGACCTCAGAAATAAGATATCCCAATTAGTATATACGAGTATACATGGTAGCAGTAGCAGTAATTCAATATTATGTAATTGTAATTCTAAGAACTATATGTTCTAGAGAAGTTAATTAAATATTAAACTAATTAAAACTATTTTGATCATCTTATTCCTGGATAAATTTAAAGATGAACGCACTGCCAAACCAGAGGTCCATGAGACCTGAAATTTTCAGGGTAGTGTAAGGGTGCACTAAGAAAGGATTTAGGAAACTCCCACAGGATGTCCCGGGGTGTTTTACTAGTTTTCTACATACCAGACCAGGCAACAAGCCTGGGCTGGTTGTTCGCTCTAACGTTCGTTTCAACGTTGAGACCTAATCATAAACAAAACCTCATATTACTATAATTACTTAAGTGTAAGTTTTAATTTAAACATATTTTGTTATATACTAAAATAGATACCACCTTAAAATTGCACAACATTGTACCTACCTAGTTTATACACCCCAGACTTCTCTCAGTCTTAAAATCCGTCGTTATGCCGCCGCCGTCCAGTTGTCATGCCGACCCATCTTGTATAAAATCGTACAATCCAATAAGTACTTAATATTTCCTTTATTTACGAAATAATTCATAAATAAAGGTGTGGATCTTGCCTCCGGCGATTTTCCCATAAATTATCATACATATTGTATTTATAGACGGGTATTAACATTATTAACTATCAGTAAACTTACTTGTCTTGTTCGCCTTGATTTTGCTCTCGGTCGCAATTACAGACACACACACCTCCTCATACATATACATGCAAATATGTATGACCCTGAGTGACGTCACGCGAGGAATCGGGGCATCACCTAGGTTCTGAGTTAAGGGCGTTATAAAGTGCACTCTAAAAGTGATAACATAAGGTTCAATTTATTGCAGTTGCGCTTTAACTTTACCGTAACTGCGGAAGACATACACCACACGCAAGAATTCCTAAATGTAGAAAATTGACATTTTAGTGGTTGTGAAGTGCGTAGAGTAAAGCTGTGGACTCACTTAATTTAACATAAAACTATCCACAATCGGCCTTATCATAACTAGACACCAGGTAAGATGAAGGCCTAGTGCGTATCGTCATAAAATAAAATAAAAACTAGGCGAAGGCTGTCCCTTGATCGAGTTGACTCAATACAGACGTAGATTCACTCTACAGATCGACAACACTTATTTTAATTAATTTCGGTTCGCACAATATATAGGAAAATGTTGTTTCACAATTACATAATATTAGATTGATATACAAAGAACTAAAACGACCCACTAAGTTGTTGTAGAGAGGATAAGAAAAAGAAAGAGAAGAGGAGAATAAAGAAACTGGGTAATAGTGGATGTTTTGGCCCGAGTTAAAAACTCTACTTTTCACTTCGAGTGCGATAAAATAAACTTTATAATCTTAAAGTATTTTAATTAATTTTACTAAAATTTGCTGAACTCACGCGAACACTTAAAATATTAATTCTGATTTTATGTGTATTTTGGGTGAATGAAAAAAAATACAAAACTTGCGCAAAGTTGGCAAATAAAATCTGTGGATCTGACACACCAAACTTCACAGGATCCCCCGCTAGACAGTAATCTAAAGATGGCCTGAAAATTTCATCAAAATAGGTCCAGACTTTTATATATTTGGTTAATTAACAATTATGATTGTTTAAAGAGATGTTTCACACAGACTCAGAATTTAGTTCCATGTCCATGCTATCTACATTTTTGCTCGAAGACATTCTCACATAAATATTTGCGGTCACTTTCACCTCAATTCGTGATAAGAAAAAAACTTATATTTACGGCAACAACCACTTTTTTTTAATTGTTAGGCGATAAACCTATGTGCAACTATCGCCAAGAAACGCAGTCCTTTCAGTTCCATTTTCAAATATACAAATGTTATCAATTATCTTATCTATGTCATTTTTATTAATGAAACCAAAGACAATACAATAATAAAACATATAAAAGCCGCTATGAGCACAATATATTTGTAGGCTGCGTGCTCTATAAAAAAAATAAGTTCTGCACTAAAGAAATAAATATACATTTATTACTTTATTATTATTTTTTAAATACATACTTATCATACAGTACAACACCAAAACACAAAACAAACATCGAAAACATTAAAGTAAACCTATTTTCTAACAGTTTTTCAAGAAATGAACTGAATTAAAAAAAAATAGTTTGACAGCCCCGACAATGAGCGCAGGCTGATGTCGATTGCCAAATATAGCCGAGGCTGGAGAATACGAGTTCTGGTTTAGAGACCACGTCTTGGCAAATGCAGTGTTGGACGACCACCAGTGTGATGGAGCGATGACTTGCACAAGTACCACAAACTGGATGGGGAGAGCTACCGGCCCAGTGTCGAGACCATAGGTCCTATGGGCCTTCTTTTTTTTTCTATATTACGGCGGGGAAGTGCTTTACCTTCATCTCACCAAATTTTCAAATTATTATTAAATTGAAGGTGGAAGCGCACTTAACCCGGAATCCTCTACAAATTGAGGAACTGGCTATCCTACCTCTAAATGCCGGAACACAACAATTTGTTATGGTGACAGAATTAGGTAATATAGTGGTAGCTAGCCAGGCGGACTCAAACAAAATCCTAACAGCAACCAAACCAAGCACAATAATGTACTCCCCATGGGGATTGAACCCAGGACCTCTGGATCTGACACTAATGGTCGAACCACTAGACCACAGCGGTTAAATTACACATCACCATCAACCTATCGCAGTGCAATGCTGACTGCGATCATATTGATGATGATGATGTGAATGAACTACCTAGCTTGTGTGTTTGTAATGTTTAGATAATATTCTAATAATAGATGATGAAACGAAATACTCATGACATTGAAAACTATGAGTAGCTGCGGTTTTCATGAAATTTTGATGACTTAATGGTGGAATAATGCACATACACACACACACACAATATTCTATATTGAACAACAAATGTTAATAAATTATTAACTTATTCATATTACAGGAAATAATGCAATAAAAATAATGATACTTATCTAGAATATAAATTTCAGACGCACAGCTAATTATCATCATCCTTGTCTGGTTGATATACCATTTATAAAGACAAAGCGGTACAGAAAATCATTAATAATGTGTAGGTACTGCAAAAGCAGTATTGCTGTGTTTTGGTTTGAAGAGATTTGTCGGTGAAATTACGGGCACGTGGGGCTTAATGCCTTTATGCTTCAAGTTGACGGGCACAATGCCGTGCAGCATAGATTATGTTCTTTGTGGGTATGACCTACAGTAAGGCTTTGTAATAGGCAAGAGTTCCACTTCAAAAATCAAAATTCAAGATTAAATGTCAAATCTACCCTTTAGGATCATAAAGTTTCATTCACAAAATACCACCTGTTCGGAATCGCGACATGCACACAAAAAGAAATGAAATAAACTCGGGCTATATTTGCTCTGCATATTATGATGCAGAGCAAATATTGTGATATTCACACGGTACAATGGGAATCCCGGGACTCCTCACCTCATGGTTTATGTCATCAGCTATTCGAATGATGACCTGCCTGTCATCATGACGAGGAATGGGGCAAGTATCACTAAGCATAGGAAAGTCACTGGCGTGGTCATCACACTTCTAATTCTGTAAAAGGGGCTTGGTGACAAATGTAATTACAATTCCTCGCATTATTTAATAATTCATTATTCAGTGATTATTTATTTCATTAACAATTAACAATCGTTTTTGAATAGAATCTAACAGTATTAACATTATCCAAAAAAATGTACAAATACCTTACATTTTGATGAAATCGCTCAGCTATGCTTTATTTTATTGAGTTGACTAAAATAATGCTCATCGAATGAATGAATGAACTTTAGTATACACAAAATTTACAACAAAAACCAACATTAGTGACACCGTATAAGTATAATGGGCTTTATCTCTGAAAGTGATTTCTTCCAGACAAGAAGGAGAAACATAAAGTAAATCTAATCAATTTAACTAAAATGAAAATAAATATACAACATCAATTAAAGTAGCGTGTTAATTTAGCGTGGCGATATAGCTAGTGTCTTGGGCACGCTCCCATCTGGTACTGGTGTACCAGGCGGGTATTTCAACCACCTCCGTGGTCTAGTGGTTCAACCCACTGACTTCAGATCCAGAGGTCCCGGGTTCGATCTCCAGGGGCAGTACAATATTGTGCTTGGTTTTGCTATTGGTAGTACTTTGTTTTAGTTCGCCTACCACCATCTTATCTAATTCTGTCGCCATAACAACAATTCTAAAATTACCAAATGTTATTATGACACAAAAATTCACAACCCACGACGGGACTCTAACCCGCATCTTTTCAGGTAAGATAGCGGATTTGTTGAGGATTCCGGGTGTAGTGTGCTTCTACCTTCGTAACTTGAAAAATCAGGTGAGATGAAGGCCAAGCATCTACCCGTCGCCATGCTGCACCACAGTTGCATATTGCAATCGTAATCGTTACTTTTGTTTCGTTGACTTTTGTGTGAAAGCGATAGACATCATTATAATGCAAGATTAAGGCGGACTTTTTCATCTAAGAATGCAAGGTTTGTAGATTTCGATGGTGGCCCCGCCGGCTACAAAACCGGTTGAGTGACTTGAGTGTATTGTTTTATTTGTGTGCGTGCGCTTATCTTAGTTTATTACACTTCTAAATTGTTAAAACCTACAGATTATATGTGTTTACAAATACGATTATTTTTAGTAACTATTGAGAACCTAGTGTTTAGCCAAACTTAATCTAAGTTTAAAAACACTATTAGCCAAAACCTTTGTTTATACTCTGTTTTTTGTGAATAAATAAATAAATAAATAATATGTGTCCCTCTGTTAATTGCATGTGAACGGGTTTAACTTACGTGTTCATAGATATTTATTATATTTATTTATAGACTTACTCTAATCGAATTTCGAAACACCTACTTAAATTAATTCATTTCAAGAAGTGATCGGCAAGCCGTTTAGCGCCGGATTTCAAGCGGCAGCCAGAGGTAGAATTTTACAGGTCCAACCGATGAAGAATACTAGGTAGATCACACGTAGGTGCCCCAAAATAAGATGAATCACATACATACCGAACGCATCGCAAAAAGTAATAAAGTTGAATCGCCGACGAGATTCTGTTGCTGTCCTCAGAAAGGACCACACAGCTCAGGCGGGTTCCTTTCATTACACCGAGACTGGATGTCGTGTCGTATCGTGTCCAGTCAAGTGCCGACATTTGTTATAATTTAACAACATTCCGGAGAGTTTCATTCATGCCCTAATCTATGTCCAGTTCTTGTGAGCCGGCAAAGGGTCCCCGTTCCTCGTAGTGAGCGATTACTGACGGCTCCCGGCTTTTTTGTAGCACATTTTTGCAGCATTCCTGCGAAATTAGTCAATGAGTGACGACAAGTCGCGGCAGGCCCTTTTCTTGGTCAACGTCCGGAAGAACACCGTTACAACCTTCGCACATTCACCCTATAAAAGCTCCCATGCATCGAGAGATGCGCGGTGACTAATCGTTTGATTTGATGCAATCAAACTCTTTTATGAGTCAAGTTCGTGATGAAGTTAGTAATGGAACACACGATAGCCACGTGCTATTCGATTGCAACCGGTTTTGGCTGCTTACAAAGATTTTGGCATGAGTATGATCAATTACATTCAGTGGGAAACCCGTTCAATGAATCGCAAGTTGTAGTTGTAGTTGTAGTGTAATGAAGTACAAGTGACTCGTAACCCACTCGTGTGTGATGCGTGAATTAGATTCCGCTTGTAATCGTTGTCTGGCAGTCTATTAGATGACTCATTTTATAAATGAAACTATTGAAGGCGTTACTACCCGAAATGTTCCCCATTGACTAAATGTGATGCAAGACGCAATAGAATACCAGGATGAGTCCATGCGCAAAAAATCTATTGTGTAAATAAAGTCGGGCGGCTGGCGGCCATCAATGGAAGCTGACGGAGGTCTGTTCCGAGTAGCGGCTCAGATCATTGAAAGATCTTGACGCACTTAACGCCGGCGCTAAGACCATAAACTGCGAAACAAATATTGTTTGTTGAATCGCGCCCCTTTTACGATTTCCAGTAAGTGTCGCGGATGCGCCGAGGCATCCGGCATGTTGTTTGCTCCTATAGAGTCCGTCATTGTTTAGATTTGTGAAGACTACAGTAATTGATGAATAGCACCACTTTTCGAATGACTCGTGTTGGATTAATATCAATATATAAGACGAGTTTTGTTTGAAGAACTGTTGGGAATTATGTGCCTGGTGACGTGTAGGCTGTGTAGACATAATACAGATAATATTTATAGACTTGTTTATTTAAAATCTGCATAAAATCTCATAAATTAGTACCCATTCCAGATACGTATTAACAGGATCTCACCTTCACGAGTAAATATGTGTGCTAGGTATTGATGGCTCTGTAGCATAATGTTCCTTAGAACCCTACGCTTGTCTTTCGTCTACATTCGTCACATTTAATGGGATAGGTCAGAGACGACTAATCGCTGGGCGTCCGTTATTTATTAGCTACTTATCAAGATACTACGGAGAGGTGCTTGGCCTTCATCTCATCTGATTTTATTCAAGATATGATAAGCCCGAAGGTGGAATCGCTCTTTACCCGGAATCCTCAAGAAACTGAGGAGCTGGCTACCTTACCTCTGAATGCCGGAACACAACAATAGCTCATAGTCATAGCTGTCTGCATACAGACACCACATCTAGCCGTTGTGCCTGTGATTCAATCGAGCAAGTAGTACATCACACATACCTGGGTCTAATAGTTGATAACCGGTTCTGTTGGAGCTACCACGTAGACTCGGTTTGTAATAAGCTGCGAGGAATCTTAGCAAAATTTTACATTATTAAACCAAAAATACCATATAATATTCTATTATTGATGTATACTGCACTAGCCGAATCAATTATTTCCTATGGCATTACAAGCTACGGTCGAACTTTTAAAACCTATATAGAGAAAATAAATTATTTACAAATCAGGCTTATAAAATTAATTGTACATAAAAAAAAACATACTATGACAACGTATCAATGCTCTTTCAGTACACTAAAACACTACCTATCCAAGAAAAAAATAACCTAAACCTAATAACAATGCAACAAAAATACTTTTATGAATAGATATAAAATATTCATACTACCTATTTAAATAATATAAAGCTATAGATAGATGATTTGCTATGTATTTGTATAATGATAACCTATGTGTGTAGATTAATGCTTAGTTTAATGTTACTTTATTAAGTATTTGATTAATTACCTATACCTAGATAAGCAAGTGTGAGCGCCAACACAAACCACTAATGGTTTTTATGGTGCAATACTTAATTTAAATGTACTTTCACTTTCTAATAAATAAATCATTCATTCATTAATCCATCGCAAGTCAATAAAACTGCTAAAATGCTACTTAACTAGTTAAGTAATGACTTCTTTAGGTATGCCCATACAAAAGACATAAACGCGCTGCGTTTCTTCTTGGTCCTACTGTTTGGATTCCACTCATTTGTGTTTGAATTATTTAAATTAATAAAATAACTATTAAATAAAGAACCAGAATAAGAAATAAATAATTCTGATTCTATTGAAATATTTCTAAAAGCGAAGGTTAAATTTAATTAGTGGAGAATCGTGTAACTACGAAGTTATTGACATTTGCCGTATCTAGATTATACGGGTAATAGCTAAGAGACACAGAAGGTCATTAGACACACATGTAAGTTTTTAGTTATTATTGTGATATGGTTAATTTTCGCATCACATAGTAATAATATATTGCGAAAGAAGAATGTGGATTCGTACTCTTTTTGGCTTTAATGGGTAGATACTAATTTTAGTATCCACGATCTGTGCCTAAGCATTCTTAGTATATCAGAAATTATCTTGCAAATGTCGAAAACGGTGTTTCTACTAACATCAGGGAATTCCCACGCTCGGAGATGTCATGATTAAGTGAGAAGGTGCTATAAATAATGGAAGTATTTTAAAGTGGCACACGCTGTGGGCGTATGACGTCGTTTAGCGTCATAGAGCTCGCGTCATGTTACCGTGCCGGTTTAGATTGAATTAGACTTTTTGGGACTATTTTATTTTTATATTTGACTCGTGGTTCCACCAGTTTTGACTTGGCCGGCTGGTCAATATTGGACCACTAGTCAATTATGGTCCATTTAGTCTTATTCATCTAAGGTCTAGTATAAAAAAAATACCTAAAAATAGTCCATATTATAAATCGTTGACCAAATATAAAAGTAATATGATATACCATGGTTTGCCCTCGGTTAAAATATTTTTATACCTCGGATGAAGAATAACTGTGGTAGAGCTTATAATACTCAGTATAACCGACACTATGTGTGTGATTTGAAGTACCTAATGAACCCTAAATATGTATGATTAATGATTATAATGAATGCTCTAAATTAATAATATATCGAGTGTTTTAGTTATGTTTTATTTAAATTGACTAAATTCTGTTAGACTCACAACCTCTTTAAGTATTATAGTTTTGATCTTACAATACTATTGTCTCGTTTTTTCAACACTGGACAGATAGTGAAACTTTGAGTTACAAGTTCTAGTGCAAGAAATGTAGAAAAAACTTAAAAAAACAAGCCTTATTAGGTAAGATAATTATAAGAAAAACAAACTCTTCGAGGATTTTTATCGCTTACGGTTGTAGGTAACTACTAGGTATCTACTTAAAATACAATAGTGTTTGTGGGTATTTCTATAGCGCTCATTCATCGGTGCGGATTATTAGGGCTACGGTTACGCTGACATTTTCAAACTAGCTAACTTACTATGATTGGTAAATAAAGAGATGAACACATGCTCTCCCGGACAGGATGCTGTGTGACGTCTGAAACCAGCGCCAATTGTGTGTCAGCGACAGTGAATGCGGCCAAATAACTGATCGCGTGAGGTACACATTGTTATCTCTACTCTGTCCGCTTGCGTATGATCTTGAATCATCACATTTTATGGAATTTTGAATTGCATAAAATCAAGTAACCAAATTAATTTCGTAACCCGCTACGCGCGTCATCTGTGATCTCCCAAGGTCTGCGATATGTCGCCAGCTCAATTATATTGTTAGGAGCGAGCTACCGCATTAATACGAAATTTATCAGATTAATTTATAGAAAAGCCTTCAAAATTGTATACATTGCTAAAAGTAAAAAATATACGTCTCATAAATTTCTACTCAATGCTACAAAAAATATAAGTAACATACTGCATTGTAATATGGATACTCGAAGCAATTAAACGTTAGCCAAAGGTAACCGCCTCTGTGGTCTAGTGGTTCAAGCCACCGATTTCAGATCCAGAGGTCCCGGGTTCGATTCCCATGGGGAGTACAATATATTGTGCTTGGTTTGGTTGGTGGTAGAACTTTGTTTAAGTCCGCCTGGCTAGCTACCACCATCTTACCTAATTCTGTCGCCATAATAACAATTCTAAAATTGTTGTGTTCCGGCATTCAGAGGTAAGATAGCCAGTTCCTCAGTTTGTTGAGGATTCCGGGTGAAGTGCGCCTCCACCTTCGGCCTTATCTCAACTTGTTACCAGGTGAGATGAAGGCCAAGTGCTTACCCGTCGTACAATAAAAAAAAAAAAAAAAACGTTTACTAAAATAAACACAAAATCAATAATAATTCCAAACATTAGTAAAGTTAAAAAACATTGGTTATGAAAAATTATGTCTAAAATGACGTAAAGTATATTTAAATGTACAAAAATACAATATTTTTATTTGGACATTTAAGTAGTAAGTACTTAATGTATAGTTAAATAACACGATACACACTCCGGCACTGACTACAGCAAAACGTTGTATAATAGTTATTCTTATTACTCTGTAGCTTTATTGTAAAAGCTACAAACCACATGCCGCAGACAACATCACCAGACGCGAGTTGTGTCTAGTGACTGACACTAGACTCTAGTGTCACTAGACTCGCACTTGACCGGACTATTAGGATGAGAGTTGTGTATCCAGACCGACGACGGTACCGACAGGTGAGTCACCGCGGCGGCCGGTCGCCGGTCAAGGCCAAAGAGAGGCAGCCGCCGGACTCATGGTGACCAGTGAAAGTCTCTCTCAGTCATGTAATGCGGATCTTGTGTTTTGTGGTGCAATGTTTGAACTGACATTATGTAGTTGCAAGCTTACAAGGCAATAAGGGGCGCAAAAGGCTGATAGAATTGGAGATGGACAGCAATATCCACTGGAGTAGGTACTAAAACATATGAAAAATTGCCTGTTTATTCGTTAACATAAGTCATAGTCATTTATTTCCTCTTTAAACATGTTACATGCACTTATATACGTCAAGACAAAATAGGAGGCACAGTATATAAAAATAGATAGGTAAGTACCTATATAGTACAGCACTTAAAATAAATAAATTTACAATACTAACCATTATTACCGCATGATATATATTTGTCGGCCAAAGCTTCGTCAATTGTATCTATAATCATCATCATCATCATCATCATCATCATCATCATTATCAACAACCTATCCAGTCCATTGCTGGACGTAGGTCTCCCCCAAGGTGCGCAACTGAGCCCGATCTTTGGCCTTTCTCATCCACTCTCTGCCCGCCACTCTGCGGAGGTCGTCGCTCCATCTAGCCGGAGGACGTCCTACACTACGCTTGCCTAGACGTGGTCTCCACTGAAGGACTCGTTGAACCCACCGGTTATCGGTCCTTCGACAAATATGGCCAGCCCACTGCCACATCAGCCTGCTGACTCTTTGAGCTATGTCGACCACCTTGGTTCTTTGTCGGATAACCTCATTCCTGATTCTATCCTTCAGAGAAACGCCAAGCATAGCTCTTTCCATGAGCTGCTGCTCCGTGAGTGATTTTCAATTTGTGGACTAGCCCTATTATCAGTGTTCACGTTTCGGTAGCGTAGGTCATCACAGGTAGGACGCACTGGTTGAAGACTTAAGCCTTCAGGCACTGCGGGATGGACGACGAGAAGACCTGACGAAGTTTCCCAAATGCTGCCCAGCCCAGCTGGATTCTTCGGTTTAACTCTTTATCGAAGTTGTGTCTTTCTAAATGTAGAGTCTGCCAGTATCTATAATATCTTTTATAAATTAATTTAAATTAAATGTCCGGTTTATTCTATGTCAGGTGGTGTTTAATATACAATTTTATTCACAAAAAAAAAAAGCTTTTATCATATTTTTGAGTCTTCTTCGAGGAACTACAATATTTTCCTTTTTTCTAGCATTATAACTATGAACTTCTGGATTTTTTTTTAAACTATCCAGATTTCCTCGTATGTAGACAATGTTTTGGTAAATGTAGGTAGGTACTTACCTACTCACTTTGTACTTATGTTCTGGCATTTAAAGGTAAGATAGAGCCTTTCCTCGGTTTATTGAGTATTCCGGGTGAATTGCGCTTCCACCTTCAGCCTTATCACCTGAAAAATTTTGTGAGATAAAGACCGTTGTACAAAAAAAATGTGTAGTAGTTAAGTCCACACAAAAAAATATTTTTTTTTTACAATAGGATACACTAAACGTCTTCGTATGAATATACAATTCTTGTATATTTATTTATCTATTTTATTTGTTTCCATACGAATCCCTTTTCTTTATATGCATTACATATAAGAATGTTTTTAAGTGTTAACTATTTTGGTAAGTTAGTCTCCTATGCAGGCTAAGCAGGAGTTGAAGTAAGTAAGTGAGTTTGACTTATTTCAAATTTAGACGTAGGTACATAAAATGGTGCGTCATGTGCATCAGAGTTTTTGTAAATGAATATATAAATATAATATAAAGGTTATATAGGGGTTAAACGTTTGTATGTAAGTTCTCTATGAAATGAGAAACATGGAAAATGAAGTTCTGTCTTCAAGGCAAAATACAAATTGCCTTCTCCATATAAAACGCCAATTTCATGTTGAAATCACTTTAAGCTGTACCTAATACTGTCTATTGTATTGCATGTGTTTGTAGATAATTAGATTGGTTCAAAGTTGTTAGATGTAATTTTGAAGATTTGAAATTTAGTGTGAAATGAAATGAGATTTCCCAGACAGTGTGATGAGTCAAATGGTCCAGAGGGACTATTTGAGAGCAAATTTGAGAGCATTTTGAGAGCAAAGGAATCACATCCCGTAGGTACCTACCAGGTGTATCCGGTACCAGGTGGCCACGGGTCTATTCATTACCTATGGCTTCGTGTTCGTAAGGTACCATACCGTCTTAGTCCGTATATTAGCCTAGATCAGATTACCACAGTGTCTGGAAAAATATTTATTTCATACATAAAAACCATAATTACTTTTATTTTAGAAATCACACATGATACAGATAAACGTTACGTCATAGAATTAATAATAATTACAAAAATCACTCTCAGAGCGTGAATTTTTGAAAAAGAAAAAAATAAGTACTTTTCCCTTCCCTTCCCTTTTCGTTCACCTGTCATCACATTTTTTTTGAGAATCGCATAATATGGGCAGTCTACGGCACGTCCGTAGGTATGTGACTATTAAACTGGCCAGTGACATGTTCTATTCATAATTTTACGTTTATGGACATACTAGTTTACTCTCATTTCCGAGTCCAAGTCCTTCCTGATTTGAGCCCACGATCCCTGGATTCGATGGTGGACATCTACCCACTTGGCCATACTTCTCCTAAAACGTGACATGTTCTCGGACCTTAACTTTCTCGGAATGGTGAATGACTAATGACTATAGGTACCTATACAACACGTGTGACCGATTCATAAATCATATGGGCTATGTCAATTAGGTATCCTATATACGAATGTCTCATGTTTGTTTGCTAGGCAAGTTTAGCTTTATTGCTACATCATCATGTGTCTTTTATGTTGCATAAAGTATGACTACTGGCAGAGGCACTATTTCACACCCGATTTATACGTATAGCATTTATCATAAAAAAAGCTCGTTTTAAAGTAGAAATATTACGTTGTTTAATATATACGCTGCCATAACGCCAGCTCGGAATGTTATTCAAAAGTCTTGTTCAATATCTCCTGTCCTATAAGAGCAAACAGGAAATTTTATATAGCTCGGACAGTGTTTGTGCAGTATTTATGTGTGTAAATTTTGTAACTATAGTTTTCTAGTTTTCTAGTCGTTTTCTAGTACGGTCATGTGTACGCTAGCTTGATCGTTATGCAGGCGTACACACTAAGAATGGTCTTTATTTCTTAAACCAATGAGGCACTATTTGTTTTATTTTTGCACTGATTATGCTCTATTTAATGCAAAACAACGAACGTGAATTCGATTATGTGTACGCTACCATAACGGACACCATCATTATCACACAAATTCGAAACGTATAAAAATAGTTGTCTCATTAAAAGCCTGCTATAAGATAAGTGACTTATCAACGATAGGAAAGCTTGACCCGATGTTGCTTTACCAGATGACAGCTAAATATAAATGTTACAATGTAACAAATAGCTCCCTGCTCAATTGGTAAGTATAAATTGATTTAAGAAAGTGTTATTAGAATTAGGAAAATAATAATTCGTAATAAAACGCTGACTTTGAGTTGAGCCTCCACTTAGGCATATTAAAGAGTGTAATAAGGATATTTACCATAACAATACCATGTACTTACATGAACGTCTCTTACGATATTCGCAGGTGGATTGATGGGAGGGGCGTATAATTTTTGCCTATGCCGCCAGTCTCACAAAAACATTATATCTGTGAAGAAAACATGTATGTATAACAAAACAGAGGCCTCAGGAAGATGATGAGCTGGTAGCTATCAATGAGAACCTATTGTTTAGATAGTCTTAAAACACCTAATGCTTGTTAATGGAAATAGTTCTTAGTAGGCTACTGTACTATACGTACAGTATTTAGAAAAAATAAAAAAACAAGGCAATCTAACAAAAATAAAATGTGACTGACTTATTGACGAATTCACGCGTAGGTACAAAAATATGTTTTAGCTTTTTAATTAAGTGCCGCCGCTGCCGCCACCCCCATTGAGATTTTGTTGACTTTGACTGATTTGACGTCATTCATGTGCTACGCACGTTGTGTTGGTTGTATAATTTGATCGTTTTTAATTAATTCGTGCACCAATAGACTCCGATTTATTGCTTTCATTTTGACCCGACTCTATTTTATGGATACCTAACTACCTACTGGTTCTGACTGAATTTATGTTTAGCATATTTACCTACTATTCTTACGTAAATCCGTTGCAAACCCGTCGTAAATGCGTTGGTGAATAAATCAATAAAGTACAATAAAACTATGCATAACTCGAATAAATTGATTATTGTAAAATGTTTGCTATAATTTTCAACATGTCCAGTTGCCGGTACACGATCTAGCCTAGAACTTATATACCCAGAATGTATTTATTCATCCCTATTTTTTTTAAACAAAAATGATTGCCGATAAATGTTTGCATTTTAAGCGAGTACTTCTCTCTTATCTACAAATCTATCACACCCAATATACAAAATGTATATTAAAAAATACAAAAAAAAAAATTTTTTAATGCTTACTTAACTAATTTGAGATAACACATCAAGCCACTAAGGTTTGTCTTGTGCTATCGGGAGGCTTAAAAAGGGATTCAATGTTTTCTCTTCACGTAAGTACCTATTTAGGTAGGTTACTAGGTAGCTATTATAAATGATCAAAGCATAGCAACACAACCAGTCCCGAGGCGCGGCGTTTCCGAGCGGCCTTACGGCGATATAATCGTAGGTAAATCCGCGATATTTTACCCGATTAAGTATCGACCGGTTTCAACAATCATTCAGTAAACTGAACTGGGACTGGTAAAGTGATACGGATCTTTATAGCTCGAGCCGCATTTATAAGTTTGTCCGCTTGTAGAATTATTATTAGCTACGGTTTGTACGGGCGTGTGTCGACAGTGCGACGATTATTGCCCAAGTAGAAACGAGTAGGTATAATGATGCACGGCAAAAAATTGTGTTTTCCAAGAGCGCGCGCGCGCGTATTTTAAAACTTTAGCAATTTAGTTTTTCCAGGTGAGCCTGCTTTTGACGCAGCAAAATTTTCAAGATTGTTGTAAGTATTTGTATTGTTAGTACCTACCTAGATGTAGGTTAAGTATGTGATCTTTTGTCTGAACTTAATGAGCTTTAAATTTATACTAGAGCCCATGCTATATATATATTTAGGTCATATTTTGATTCGACCGACAATTAAAATATTTAATAAAAAATTGAGATTTTTGAAATTAATTTCCTAAATATTGACCGTACAAAATCTCACACTTCATGCGTACAATTTTCATATAAAAATCCTATCTGCCTTATCCTAAAAAATAACATTACCTATAAGAGGAATATATTAAAAGTAAAGTACTTAGTAAAGTTCTGTAATAGTACATTATGGTACTAGTGTGTAACATTGGTGATTACCGCCGAGGCGCCATTGAGACCCGAGCCGTAGGCAAGGGTCTTAAGAGAGCCGAGGACGGTAATCATCAATACACACGTGTATCATACGACGTTTTTCAACACACTTGTGAATAAAATAACAATAAAAACTATAATTTCAACAGTGACAACGAGTTGTGAAAAATGTTTCGCTATGGCGGGAAAAATTAATCAGTTCTCCTATGCGCGCGCATTGCGATCGGCCACAGACTAAAGGAATGAGGTTTTTTTTTATTTTCCGCGCATACGGTTTGCGCCTATTCTGCCACGTACAAAATGGGGAATTTAACATTTTCTTTTATTATAGAGAAAACAAAAGTTATATTTGAGTGAAAATTTTATTTATTAATCACGTACGAGTAAAAATTATCTATTTAAATAAGAAGTTGCTTGAAATGAGCAAGCAATAGGAACATTAATTTATTTGTTCTATTGAACACGATATTTTTTATGATTCAAACCTTTATAAGAACAAATAAAATCAACCAATAAAATTTATAGTGGTCTCGACAGAGCTTACCTATTTGAGCCTTTTGGGGTGGAGACCTTGGGTCCGTGGGGAGCCGGTGCCCTCCGGGTTTTCAAAAATATTGTGGGGCTTTTGATTGAGGCGACACGTGACCCAAGGGCTGGCTCTTATTTAGGCCAGCGAATTAGCATAGCTATTCAGCGTGGCAATGCAGCCAGTGTCTTGGGCACGCTTCCGTCTGGTACTGGTCTGGAACAGTTGAGTTACCTATAGACCGTTTGTAACGGTCCTTAGGTAATCTGACTGATTCCTTTGAACATAGTTAGTTTAATTGTACTTTTTATTGAATAACCAATAAAATGAAAAAAAAACTATAACTCACTAGTCAGTTATAGCAATGAAAAAGTCACAGTTTGATTTTGGGTGTCATTCTGTGCCTAATTGCGGTGACCATAGAGCCACTTTATGAGCAAGAAAAATATATTATAGGTACCTAGGTACTAATAGTGGTACGCTACTTACTACATTTTAGCTCGTGGTTCAAGAAAATGACACTCAATACTTGCCTAAATTTTCAAGACTTTATTTCTTATATCAAACAGAAGTGCCAACCTAGTCAAGTCAAGACTATTTATTTCAAAACCTAATAGATGTTCCACAATATTGCATATTACTTCTACCATATCGCATATTAAGTGATATGCCAAAAAACCTTTTTTAATAGGTATAATAAATATTAAATATAATGTGTTACAGTTATAAATGCTCTATGGATGCTCTAACTACTTGAAAATAAAATAATAAAAAAACAGGTACCTAAATCTGTTTATAGACATTGACCAAGAAGCCGAGAATGGCATCATCGTTAGATATTTTGTGCAATGCAGCCTCTCTGACGTCACTCGCTGACATGCCCAGTGGGGAAGTGAGCATCAGGTGTAGGTAGTAGGTAGGTACCTACCTGCGATGTAAGTATTTCCACACTAGAGTAGGTACCTATTTACCGCTAGCCTTCACTAAATGAAAAATAAAATGTTGTGTGCTTTTAGTCAGTAGGTACCATGTTGTCTTCATTATTACAATTCATAATTATATCAGCATAAATTCGTCCTTGTACTCAGCTGATATTTGACCTTGAGTTTAAAGTAACATACATATACCTGAGTAAACAATAACAAATTGCATAGCTGAATGAATTCCAATCGCAAAGGAGTTCAACCCATTTTTGTAGCCTAAAGTTATGGAAACCACGAGCTCTAACTACAAATAAGTTTCGCAGATATGCGGGGCGATGAACCGTCTAAGTGTGTGCGCTTCACCCACAGATGTGCCACTAGTTAGTATAGATGAGGCGCGTAGAAAAACCCAGTCATGAATCACTGGGCAGGTGCTGAGAAGGGGGGAGTGTACCACAGACTAAGTAACAGTAGGTTAGCTGAGCACGAGACAAAAGCGCGCTCGGCACGCGATTCTTCGTTCTCCGCGAACGGCGACCTCAGACTGATCTTTATGAGCCATTAGATCACATTTTATCCTGCGATAATTAAAGAGCGATAAAGCTGTTGTAATCTATTAAATTGTAGTGTATTCTTGCATCTTTTGACGGGGAAGCCTTGGCCTTCATCTCACCTTTAAGTTATGACAAGACCGAGGGTAGACGAGTGGCTTACTTACCTCGAAACGCCGAAACACAACAATTCAGAATTGGTGTTACGGATTTGGAAAAATAGTGGTAGCCATAGCCAGGCGGAACAAGGTCCTACCACTATATAATATATAGTATATAAGGTATCGAACCTGCGACCTCTGTGTCTGATACCGGCGGGCGAACCATTTGACCACAGAGGTGGCTAGAGTAAAGATAGTGTAGCGTATAAACCTCAAGCTTACTCGAGTGAATGGGGTGACTCAAATCGTGTACAGTTCGACACATATGCGTGCGTTTGTGTACAGGAGTTTGCCATTTTTATTACACCTTTTTTTTATAGTACCCACTACGGGGTTATGCTTAGTCTTCATTCATCTCACCTGATTTTCAAATTATGATAAGGCCGAAGGTTGAATCGCACTTCACCCGGAATTCTCAACCAACTAAGGAGTTAGAGGTAAAGCTTAAATAACCTAAAGAAGAAACACTAGGGAAGGGTACGTTAGTATTTTTTTATCTGTGGTAACGGTAAAGGCTTCATAGACTATAGTTATATCGTCAAACCTTAACCTTATTAAATAACACCTATATACTAATTTAGGAAAGTAATAAAATAACTATGTAGCTAATACGTGTACATATGCCAATTTTGTCTATTTTTAACTGGACAATGTTCAGAATTAGGTAGTTTGAATAAGTACTATATCTGTTTTTTAATTAAAAATATTTAATACATTTTATCTAATAATATACACGCACAGAAACTATTTTAAATACAATCGATAACAAAAAAGGAGCATCAAAATACCTTGCGTAACACCTTACCCCGAAGAACAGCGAGTATGGAAGCTTGTCGTAAATTGAGCTGGAGGTTGATCTTGATCTACTCTCTTATCTGGAGTGGCGTAGATTGTTTGCAGTTCAATATGCTTCTCATCCACTTGGTGCGAAATCTTCATTATCTTTGCTCGGTATTTTCTTAATAGCAGGCCAATAGCGAGTGCACATGCACTGAACTGAATGTCCGTGGTTAGGACATTGGTATGGTAGTGTGGTACAAGCTGAAGTCGTCGTTTGTTTGAAAGTGAAGCTGCGGTTGCAGCGAGATCTTCTCATTAGTGGCGTGGAGATGATCTAGATTAATAGAGTTCCATTTGAATGTTGGAATTGAAGATGAAGTTTCAATGTATTCTTTAGGCAGGTTCATGATCTTTAAAGCTTGTCCTTTTAGACGATCGTTGTCATTTGATATCGTGAATTGCGGGGTTTCTAAGTAGCAATTCTGAGGTAGGTATTATAGCGAGATAACTGCCTTGAAGAAATCTTGTGGAGGTTTTGACCACAGGAGAGATGTTATGAGAGACTCTCTTACGTTTAAATCTATAATATTTTCACTGCCATATTGTACCTACAGTTAACTTGTGAATGATATCACGAATTAAGTACAAATTAAACGTAGTGTGATGCAAAGTGGAAACTCTAAAAAATGCGATATTATTTAGCATTTTTATCAATTCTTGCGCAATAGAGTCTACGTTGTCTGTTAGTATCATTAATATTTGTGCGAGATGAGCGTACTTTACTAAGTCGTAATCTCTGGAAGCGTCAGCTACTTTTATTTTATTCACGACAATCTCAAGTTTATCCTGATTTTCCACAATAGAATCTAAGATTTTCGAGTACTGAAAAGTCCAATTTTTAGATAAGCTAATTTGGGTATTCAATTCGGTAACTAATTTATTTTCGTTATTTTCTAAATGTTGAATGGCTTGATTATAGCGCAGTGCATCTGAATAATCAAAATTTCCGGTTATACTTTTTATTACAGATCCGAGACCATCTACGAGCCTTCTTTTAATACGGTTAATTTCAAAAGATTCCAATTGATCAAGTACCTACGTTTGCAAGTTTACTTTTAAGATACTTAATATGAGGATGGAACAAAGAATTAGTTTTATTATTTAATTGTGGGCTGAAATTATCTATCTGAAGGTTAACTGAATTGATTTTACTTTCCAAATTTTTAAGATCAATGTACTGTAAAATATAGTGGTAGTGCGAAACAATCTTGGATGAACCAAGCTTAAAAGGATAAGATTCCGGGTCCTTCATCAAGACTCTCAAGTTGTATCTCCTGCATTAGCACTGGTGCCAGGAGTAGGTGACATATCAGGAGGATCCTGAAACAATCGTGCGCTTTTAGGAAGTCGCTTTAACCTAGATTTTGCAATAGGATCTCGCTTTTTCTTAGTATAAATATGAATAGGGAGGTCAGCCATTAGGTACAACATCATGCGTGTATCGCGGAGCTAACTTTTGTCGAGAAGCAAACGGATTTTTTACGAAAATCTGTTGCTCAGGTGAATACTCAGCTTCTGGTTCCCGACCTTTATTACGGTTATCAGTAAGGTCCTTACGTGTCGAACTACACATGTCATGAATTGCATTGTAGGCTTGCGTCATATTATCCTTAAGGTTAGTCATGTATTGCTGCAGTAAATGCGCCGTTAAGTCAACGTCAAAAGGGTCACGCGGATCGTAATGTCCTGTTTTTACTTCGAATGGCTTACACCTAGTGAAACTATGTAGGTATGCTAAAAGGGCGTAAGACATAAAATTTATTATGGACTCCGTTTTTTGTCCTAATTTCAATATACGAAGGTGTTCTAAGATCGTAGGGTGAAATCTCTAAACGATACCGTTCTCGTTAGGTGTATGCAGAGCAATCCTATGATGCTGTATTTTATGCATCCTAACAAACTCAGCTACTAACTGATTTGTGAACTCCGTACCGTTATCAGTAACTAATGTCGTAGGTATACCGTGGTGTGTACAGAAATTCAATAAGGCTTGCACTACACTGACAGCTGTGCCGTCGCGCAAATGATACGCTTGCGTATACTTTGAGAATGCATCTACGATGGTAAGATATTTCTCGCTTTGGACCACAGGTCTAAATGTATGAGCTCAAATGGTTTACTAAAGGGCGGTACTACTTTGAATTGTTGTTTTATAGGACTGCGATCGTATTTCGCTTGGCCACAGATGGTACATTCATTCATGAACTTAGTTATTTGTTCACGTATTTTAGGTAAATAATACTTATGTGATAATGCTAGGTAGCATTCATTGATTCCGCGGTGATTGGTTTTACCGTCGTGGTACTTATTGATGATTTCCTAGTGCCTTAAATATTCCTTAACGTTTTCTTATTCCGTTTTAGTTAATTTTATATTCATAGCCGAAATAAAATCTGAAAACAGAAAAAAAAATTAGTAATAAATCCGCTAAATCTCTCTGAAAACCCTTAGGGCCTTGGGATAATACAGAGCCTATAGCTACGTTACTAGCATCGGTGCCTAAGATGAAGTCTTTCGTAAAATCCGGGTAATGTAAAATAGGATCATTTGTTAAAAGAGTTTTCCAGTGTTCAAAACAAGTCACATACTTTTGGTCTTGTTTGATCTTAGCGCTTTAAAAAAGATGTTAAAGGTTTGGTTATGCGAGCAAAATCTGGAATGAATTTCCTATAATAGCCTAACAAACCGAGAAAACGTTTATTTCGGTTGTGTTGGTTGGAATCGGATAATTTTGATGGCATTAATTTTACTTGGGTTCGGTTTTACATCGTCCTTGCTAATGACATGGCCAAGAAATTCGGTTTCCAATTTTAAGAATTCAGATTTATCCATTTGGATCTTGAAATATTTTTTTTTTAATTCTCTCAGGCGATAAAATACTTTATCTAAGTTAATAACTATATAATCCTGAAGGGAAGTAATAAAGACAATGATGTCATCTAGGTAAGCTAGACAGATTTCGTTCTGGATGCCCCGAAGGACATTATCCATTACACGTTGGAAGGTTGCTGGGGAATTTTTCATGCCCATGAGCATCCTTAAGTACTCATAGTGCCCATTTTCTACGTTCAATCCTGTCTTATGAATATCAGAGGGGTCCATCTCTACCTGGTAGAATCCGCTGGCCAGATGAATGCAGAGAATAGCAATCATAGTACTCAGGGTAAATATAGTCATAGTCATAGCTATCAAACTCATTATGGTTTATTTCACGAGTTTTAAAATAGTTAGACGGGGGTGAATTCCCGTGTTTCCTCCAGTCATGTCCAGTCGGTGGTAGTCTTCTTTCAACAAAGTGACTCACACCACTCATGGGAGTCGGACGCGGAGTATTACTATTATTGCCAAAATTATTAGTCAGCTGAGGCTGAGGCCTGAAGGGCATTCTAAACGCATTATTTTGGGGATTATAATTTTACGGGGTGGCACGGAGCATTTGCCGCGTGCGATTAGGACCGCGAGGTGGCATAAAGGACGCTGAATTCGGATTAGGACGCCAGCCTTGATTAAATTGACTGTAGATTGGCATCGGCCTTGGTGGCAGAGACAAATTATTTGGTCTTAGTCGTCCTTGACCAAATCCTGTAAGCTTGGGGACAAAGCTGTTTAATGGCAAATTAAATTTAGGGTTATTAAGATAGGTTGATTGTAACCAATCTTTCTTGCTAAGGCAGTGGCGTTCTTGCATGTACAAGGTGCTGATTTCTTCTTGGATAAATTCTAGAGCTTTTTCCATGGACTCTGGACGCATACAGCGAACACGAGCTCCAAGTGGATCCTTTAGACTTCTTAGGAAGGCCTGAAAGTGAAGAGTGAGCTTTTGGTAAAGTGCTCTTTTTGCATTTATTGTGGTTGTTATAGTTTCGTGAAGCGAAACGTAAGTCATTATGGTGCTGAATAATTTTGACAACGTTCATAGTATTCTTGCGGAGTACTTGACCCTTGGTTCTCTAGAGTCAGATCACTATACAAAGCTGTTTCGTCGCGATGGTCTGCGAAATTATTGATCAGAGCATTTCTGATACCTTGCCAGGTTTCGGGTATTCCGTTCGCGTTAATTAACCTAGCCGCAGAGCCTGACACTTTATTCAAAATTCCATTAATAAGGGCTAAATTCGTTAGTTATTTGCCCAGCTCGGTAGATAAGTACTGTAACACGAGCTGGTCACAAAGATGTATGAATCTCGTTAGAATATGGGGATTTCCATCAAAATCAGGCACAAGTCTTAAGGACTTATAGATGGTATCAATAGCGTTATTTGTCGTCGTGGTGGGTTGGCTTGTGCCATTGCTAAGTCTTCCAGGTTCCGGTTCTCGTCGATTCGAGATAATTTATTACTACTCCTATATCTATCTAACCTAATAGACCAAAATTATCTAGGCAGAAAAATCTTGGTAACTAAATTAACACACGAAAAATACACAAAATACTATAAAATACTCGTACATACTCGAAATAGGGGTTTGAGAGCAGGGACTTGAAAGATTCAAGGTACTCACAGCATTTCCTCTGTAGAATCGATTTCTGGATTCACTCACGATAGCAACACTAGTTAAAGTTCTTGATTTTTTTTTAGAGAAAAAGTATCCTACCAGCTGCGGCAAATACGTAGGCTGACCTCGTGAGAGGATTTAAAAAAAAAGAATATTTTTTTGAAACTAGTAGTTAGTAGTAGATAGTTGAAATAATTACAAAATATTGGTAGCGAGACTTGCTCGAAGTATGAGACAAGAATGCGGTTTTATTACATGGATCATAATTTCCACAAAGTGTGGATTGTCAGTCGATCGAATTCAGCTGACACTGCGACACGTGTGGCCTAGTGATGGTTTCGACGATTCCGTCGAGTTGCGGTTCACGTAGAGAACACTTTGGTCTACACTTTTGGTTTGTTATCGCAAAGCAGCTTTTTAAGTGGCGTATTCAAAACAATTATAGCGATTACTGCTACTCAGTATTTTCGAACTTAAAAACAATAAGCTTATTATCTTTGCTTTTTTTAGCATTTACACAACAAGTAACTACTTGCAAGTTGCAAGCACACCCTTTACTTGCGATAAGAGAGAAGTAACAAACAATAGAAGCCCGTACAACATAATTACGTTTTAAAAACAAAAAAGAAAACCGACTTCAATGAAAAATATGATGAAATATTGTTTAATTGGATGATGTATTTTTTCCAATTATTTTGATGACAGATGGACGGACAGACAGACAGACAGACAGATGCGTGATATGGGGTCCGTTTTTCCTTACTTTTTTTACCCAAATAGCTTCAAGTGTGCCTATAATATTTGAAGAATTCCCTCGATTTCTCCAGGATTCCATCATCAGATCCTGACCTGACGACAATGGGACCACCTGTGAAGTATGCCCTTTCGGTCCAGGCGTTTTTAAGTAATCAGGGAACAAACATAAAAAAAACTTTTGAGCGAAGAGAGTAAGCGTAAATGGGAATGTCAGGAGTGCAACAGTAAACTACCTAAAGTTGACAACTCGAACACACCGCTCCGCCCTGGCCCATCAGGACCCTCGAAACCCACAGTCGTCGATGAGTCGGCAGGTGAATGCCTATTATCTGGAAGTACTGTCACTTTGCGGAAAAAGCCTACATCATCATCATCATCCTCCAGAACGAATTACATAACAGAGGAAAAAATGAAAGAAATGCTGAAAACTGATAGACAAGAGACGAGACTAATTGTAGAATCCTGCGTCAATGGTTTATCTGAACAGATTGACGTGGTAAAAATTCAATGCAATGGTTACCAGGAATCCTTATCTTTTGTGAGTAAGCAGTATGATGAGCTGCGCAAGGAACTTGCTGACATGAAAAAACTCTTTGCTGTTACTACCTCTGAACTAAAAACAATCAAGGATGAAAATAAGACCCTTAAAGAGTCCATGAACCATCAATCTATCAGAATTAAAGTTCTGGAGGTAGAAACCTTAAAACAGCAGCAATGGTCGAGAATGCAGAATATTGAGGTTATAGGGATTCCTGAAGAGAAGGAAGAGGTCACGTCTGCGGTGATCCAAAAACTTACACAATTCATCGGTGTCCCTATAGTGCCGTCGGACATTGAATTTGCTCACCGTGTGCAACCGAGGCATGCCACCAGCTCTAATCGCGCTTCGCGCCCCATCGTCGTTCGCCTCAGGCAGCGGGTCCTGAAGGACCGCATCGTGGCCTCAGCTCGCAAGTACCGTAACCTCAATGCTAAGGATTTAGGACTGGGAGGGGAGTCCAACCGCGTATTCATAAATGAGCACCTCACAAGAGAAAATAAAATGCTTCTGAGCTCGTGTAAACAAAAAGCTAAAGAGGCTAATTATAAATTTGTATGGACAAAAAACTGTCGCATTTATGTCCGACGGAACGAGAACTCACCCCCTACCCCGATACTCTCACCCGCCGATACTGTGAAGATAATTTAGTTTCTATGATTAACCCTACTGGACTGATGCTAGTGATTTTGATTTTGGTCTTTTTGCTGATGTATGTACCTTTAGTTTTATGTTTTTATAAGTGTTATCACACACTACAATTTAGCACAATTTATTTAATATATTTTTATATCGTCTCCTCTAATATACACAAACACACACCTGATATACATTTGTCAATAATTCTCTTTTTTTATCATAATACTGCCACAGTTATACTTATACCATTAACTCCATGCCTAGCTATAATATTATTGCGTGATTTTTTGAGATTAATGCTGAATGTTTACTGTTATAAAAGATACAACTATCAGCTTTGTTACATAATTTTGAAATATAATGGGTAGCACAGTTAAAAAACTAAAGCTTTTTTATCAGAATGTTAGGGGTTTGCGGACAAAACTTGATACATTTTATAGGAACATTTTATTATGTGAATCTGACATAGTTATGATAACAGAATCTTGGCTTCATGATGGAATATTTGACGCTGAGCTCTGTAATAGCAAATATGTTGTATTTCGAAGTGACCGTGGGTCTCTGGGCGGGGGTGTAATGGTCTTATGTCGACCTGAACTCCAAGCACGTATGAGACCAGAATGGGAGAATAGTAATACGGAATGCATTTGGGTTTCGTTACCAGCTAAAAATGTAGGTACTACTAATGACATTCACATTGCCTTAACATATATACCCCCAGATTCATTGCGTGCACCTAGAATACATTCATTAACTGAAATTATATCTCAAGTTCGTGATTGTCACCCTAATGATCACTTCATTGTTGCCGGTGATTTTAATCTTCCGTGTATAGACTGGTCAACTAGTGATCACAAGATTATTAAAAAGGGTCCGGCAGAAGTTCAAGCTGCGGCATCGAAACTTTTGTTATCTTTTAACTTCATTGGTCTTTCGCAACACAACACTTTTAAAAATGCTAGTAACAATACTCTTGATTTAATATTTTCTACTTTTACAATTGATATACAAAAATCTAGTTTCTTGCTAGTTCCAGAAGACAGAGCCCACACAGTTCTATCTATGACTGCAACCGACATATTGATACCTCTGATTATGCCTCGAGCTCGGCTTATGTACCAGTTTAAACGTGCAAATTTTTCTGACATTAATAATTCACTTTTAGAGCAGGATTGGTCCTTTATTAATAACGATGCAAATTTTGAGGAAGCTATTAATAATTTTTATATAGTAATGAATAATGTTGTTGAAAATTTTGTCCCAAAGGTACGCTGTGGTGGTACTTACACATACCCTGTTTGGTACAGTAGAGCACTTATCAATGTTATTAAAGAAAAAAGTAAAATTCATGCAATTTGGAAAAAATATAACAACCCTAATGACTATGCTGATTTCTCAGAACTTCGAAAGAGACAAAAAATACTACAAGAAGAATGCCATAAATCATATATTAGTTTTTCCCAAGAAAAAATAAAATCAAATCCCAAAGCTTTTTGGAGCTATGTAAAATCTAAGCGCAAAAATGCCACAGACTTCCCCCAACAGATGACCTACGGTGATTCCTTTTTCAATAACCCCAGTGACATATGTAAAGCTTTTAATGAATATTTTAAATCAAATTTTAGTTTACCTGATCCTTGTAGTAATAGCCCGTATAATGATGATAGTTTGCACTTAAATTTAATAAATAGCATAAATACCACTCCAAATGAGGTCTATAAGCTTTTATGTAACTTAGATATAAACAAAGGTAAAGGCAACGATAATTTGCCACCTATATTTTTCGTAAAGTGTGCAAAAACCTTAGCTGTTCCTATTGCCCTGTTATTTAATAGATGTTTTGATGATGGTTTGTTCCCAAATACTTGGAAACAAGCTCATATCGTACCCGTTCACAAAAAAGGCCTAAAAACGTCGGTAGAAAATTATCGGCCTATATCATTACTAAATGTCCTGAGTAAGTTAATAGAACGGATTGTTCATACGCATATCTATCCAGTAGTCTCATCCGCAATACCCACTGAGCAGCATGGTTTCGTTAAAGGACGTTCTACTGCTACAAACTTAGGCATTTTCATTGACTACGTAGCTACAAACATGGATGGTGGTTATCAAGTTGATGTGGTCTACACGGACTTTGAGAAGGCTTTTGATCGTGTAGACCACATTATACTCCTACGTAAACTGTATACACTGGGCATTCGTGGTAATTTACTGAGATGGTTTGAGTCTTATTTGCTAAAACGTTCTCAAGCTGTCGTTGTAGGAGGTTATCGGTCTAACTATGTGGAAATTACTTCTGGAGTCCCGCAGGGATCTATTTTAGGCCCACTCCTATATGTTTGTTATTTGTATGACGTTACAGAATGTTTTCAGTATGCTAGATTCCTTATGTATGCTGATGATACAAAAATTTTTATGAAAATCAATAATCAATCAGACTGCCAGAAACTTCAGGAGGATCTTGATAGGCTTGGAGAATATTATAAATTGAATCGCGTCGATGTTAATGTCAGTAAGTGTTGCTTTGTGTCTTTCACACGTAAGAGAAATCCTGTTGAATATGTTTACCAAGTTAGCAGAATAAATATAAATAAAATGGAACTAGTTTGTGATTTGGGCATATCAATGGATGTAAAATTAACATTTTCTGAACATGTTGAATCAATTGTAAATAAAGCTTATAAGAGCTTAGGATTTGTCTTACGAGTGTGTAAACCTTTTTCTGACATTGTCTGTTTAAAGTTACTCTATTATTCTTATGTTAGAAGTATCCTTGAATACTGTAGTACTACTTGGAACCCACACTACATAACGTATATCAGTGATATAGAAAACATTCAGTATAAATTTCTTAAACATTTAAATTACAGGAAATTCTATGTTCCCCAAAACTACCAAGATTCATGTAATTATCATTGTCTAACAAGTCTTGACAATCGGCGTACACTTTTGGATATGGCTTTTCTACACGGAATATGTAACGGATACATAGACTCCCCTGACCTCGCTAGTAGGATATTAAGTATAAATGCCCCGATTAAACGTACAAGACATACCAAATTTTTTGCCGTTTTGCACTCATCCACAAACTATGCCCAAAACTCGTTAGTTAATCGACTACATAGAGTTTATAATAAGAGATTTGACACAACTGATCTATTTTTTACTGGCAAGGGAGTTTTTAAAAGAGAGGTTGTTAAACTATTGGAGGAGGAAACTGCTAAGAAAGTAAAGTAGTACATATATATATATATTTATTTATTCTATACAATATAATTCTGTGTATATATATATTTATTATTTAAATCATGTAGTATATATATACTCAAATTCAAATTTGGTATACATTTTTATTATTTTAAATAAATTGTTCATTGTTATTATATGTATGTACAGTTTCTCAATTTGTATTAGAATGATAATATTCTTGCCTTGACTGTCTATTTATAATATTATATTTCTATAAAATGTAAATCTATTATTGGTCTTAAGAAAAACATGTATGTTAAGTTTATTTTAGAATAAGGACTGTTGATTTTAGTAAATAAATAAATAAATAAATAAATAAATAAAAACAGACGAATTGAGAACCTCTTTTTTTTAAGTTGGTTAAAAAGACGAACAAATTCTGTTGTCCGTTTAATGTTATCGCAACTGTGTTGGTACCTGCTTACATCACGATTGCGTAGTACCTATGTTGTCATCAACCTATTACAGTCCACGGCTGGACTCCCTCCTATCTCCCAAGTGAGTCCGGCCCTGACTACCATCCTGTCTGTGGCAGTGCCGGTGGTCATCCAACACTAAGTTTGACGCGCCACTCGCTTACTCCAGCGATAGTCGGTTCTTCAGCAAATATGGCCGGTACACTGCCACGTTAGCCTGCTAATCCTCTGGGTTATGTCGGTGACTGGTTCTCTGACGAATATATACGTTTCGGATCTTATCCCTCACGAGAAACTACGAGCACTCTCCATAACTCGTAGGTAACTTAGGTACCTACTATAGGTAGTTACACAATGTTGTGCCAAGGCCCTAGGTATAATCTACAGCTGAGAATTGAGCCCGTGAACAATTAATAAAAGTAACCTATATATTTTTTGTTTTAAAACGGAAGCATAGCACTTACCTACTCAAGGTATTGTATATGAAGTTGTTTTAGTTGCAACAATAAAACAAATAAATTAATTTCAAGAGGTTTATTTTAAAACATAAGAACTATAATTCAATTACAAAACCCACAGCTTATTTAAATTTGGTATTATCAAAAACAACGTCTTGATCCAAACATTATCATTTAACGATACACAATGTGCCAAGTAACAATTTTCGTAGTTTGTATTTGTATTTATTTATTTCTATCAAAATAACAAAAAGAAACATACTAATTAGACACTATGAAATCAATATTGGTTTTCGTACTTATAAGTTACGTGGCACAGTTACACACGTTTACCTTGTTATCAATTAATCACTATTATTACAAAATCCTACAGATTACGTATTTTAGCATTTAACATTTCAAATATAGGTACACATTCATTTTGATACGAAAAAAACGGGTATTTATCGCGTATTTACTTATATTTTCCGTATATATACCTAGTTATCAAATCATGCTATGTGCTCTTAGTAATATATTTTAAGTGCTGATGAGTATAAAACGTATAAAAAAAAATATATCGTTTTTGCTTATTAGAATTAAAAAAAAAAAAAAAAAATATTACATTATTGCGCAATTCTTGATACTGTACCACATATTATACGTCAGCCTAGGGCCCGCTTACTATGAGTTTATTTGTTGACAAAACCAATTATGTCACACAAAAATACATTTTTCATTGTATTAGCTATTTCGTAGAACTACAATTGAAAACAATACTCATAAAATATTTTGGGGAAGTGGATTATCAACATCATGCTTGCATCAGTGTGGGATATGAACAAGATGCTCGCCGTCTTTACCAAATGAACATTTATGTAAATATTACTCACTTTTTTTGTCATTATACATTTACAAATGTTATAATGAAAAAAAAAAAATTGTCATTATACATTTACAAATGTTATTATGACAAAAAAAGTCACAACGTTGATCAGCGCTCAAGCTGAGTATCAATATGACACAAATAAATCTGAATCTACAGTTCTTTAGGAGAAAATATGCGGGTTCGTGTCCCGCCGCGGGTTGTGAAATATTATGTCATTATAACATTTGTAATGTAAATTACGGTAAATAATTGATTGAACACAATATTATTTCAGAACAAGTTTATATTATACTTATTTTATAATACCTCCATAAGGAAAACCACATGATAACCAGTAAAATAAGATTTACCATAATTACTTAAATTAATATTGTGAGTGTGAAATATGTGTATTGAGATCAATTATTATTTAACCTATATCAAAGGATACCAGGTAACTCTAAAATCTGTGCAAAATGTATCTTGTGGTTTGGCTACTACATTTCATTCTGGGCTACATGTAAATATAAACAAACCGCATTACAAAGCATCGGAAAATAGATCATATTGAATTATTATCTGATGGTAGCTCAGAAAGTCTAACACTTAGGCTTTTACACAGCCTGAGAAGATAGGCAATTTATTTTAGGAATTATTCACTTGTATATTCGGAATTATTCACTTGTATGATTGATAGCCAAAACAATATACAAATATATAAATAAATTGCTGTATATACAGGGTATATACATAGGTATGTAATACCTATGTATATACAGGGTTTTTTTCCAGGGCCACTGAGGCCAAGTCTGAAACTGTGAGAGTTATCGAAAAGTCATGTTAGGAGTTACGTGCTCAAATTAAAAAAATATAAGTTCTGCATCAAAGAAAATCTATTTTTTTTAATGTTTTTTCTGGAAAATGTGAGTTTTTGAAAAATAAATTGCATAATTGAATTTCTATATATAATATATTAAAATTTCTTTACTTGATAATAAAATAAATATGTGAAAATTTATAAATTCAACTGTGCGTATAGAATAGGAGGTAGTGATTTATATACTGTTAAATACTATGTTTTACTACTAGTATAGCCCGGTTCGGCTGTACTGTACCTAAATCTTCCCAGTTCCTACCCGGTGGTATTATAGAAACAGACTCGGGAAGGACAAACTATGTAAATAACATACTGTACCTACCAACATTCAGGTACAATACAGCCGAACCGGGTTTAATGTTCTACCAAACATGTCCACCTTATTATAACCTTCAGGAGCTGAACTCAACCAACGTTCTCAGCACCCTATTTGTATATCCACGCTTGTGAATGCTCCGATTAGGCACCGGCAGTAGACTGGTATAGGTTGATGTTAGGGAATTTAAATATTATATGGTAAGATAGAGAACCCTGACCGGGTTTCATTCCGAATTATACATTTTCCAAGTTCTAATATCACACACATTACTATCTATGTTTCCCAAATATATTTTGTTCATATTATTATATTCCGCATTATTTTATTCACACACTATTAATTTTAAAAATGCTTGATATTTAAGTTGCACAATAAATCATGTCATAGCATATTGTGTAAGGTCAGGGCGCCACAACTTGATATGAGTATTATTACTTTACAGTTCGTTGAGTAACGAGGTATGTAGTAAGCTGCGTAGAGCACGTGGCAAATCAGCTGGCCTGTTTGTTATTGTGCTGAGCACGGCCGGCTACCGCGTCACGAATGACGTTGCCTTATTTCCCATCCTGCAGTACTATTTGCCTGTAGTTATTCATTCAGTTTTACCGGTTTCTATAAAATAAGGAAGTTGGTAATTTATTTCTTTAGATAAAATAACGTGACCTGCAATGACAATAAGCTGGACTTGCCTCTGACTGCCCTGCAGGGGTTACATATGCGGGAATTAATACTTTACTTTGAATAAAAATGAAATATCGTTTGTCGTTTAGATAACTATGAAAGTACGAGAAGTCTACGGCGTAGCGCTACGGCGTAGCGTTTTGCTCATTGTGCGTCGTAGGCATTATAGCAAGGTCATTGAATGTTCAGATTGCTACATTTGGAATTGTTTACTAAATAAGATTGATTTCTTAAATTACAATATAGAGCATCGTAAATGTTATGTAGGGTATCTATTACCCGTTTATGATCAATATTCGTATGAATAAGCCACGTATATTGATTAACAATTAAGTACCACAAAAGGGAGACATTTAAAAACAGCACGTGTGGCTATAGAAAACATAGCGTACAATTTGTAACTAAAAGCGAACTTTTCAATATTTTTTTTTGTCTTTGATATCAAAAACTATGCACAATTCAACTGTTCAACGTCTGTAAACAACACTGATCACGCACTTTGATAAATTCCAATGGGCAGGTAGTACCTCGACTCCGCAAAAACACATACGAAAGTAACAAAATCACTCTGAACATCTATTGGCTGCGTGTGCGCCAATAGCACACCTGGTACATCGAGCCTCATCATTGGCCATCAGCACGCTGTAATCGTAAGTCAGATTTCAGGTGTGCGACTACACTTGTATGTGGAATATACACAATACGTTTCACCACGCTCACTTGAAACTAGAACACGTTTATGTATGTCACGATCCGAGAGCACTGTTTGTTTACGTCGCGAGAGAGCGGCGCGCGGCGATACGTGCGCGAGACTCGATGCCGCCGCGGCGAATGGCGCGCCCCGGCGCTCCGCCCGCCCCCGCCGTCACCCAACGCTCGGGTTCCTACATATAATACGCCACCACTCTCCACCTGCCACTATTCGCTTGCAGACCACAATCGAAGACGCGTGCTTTCCTCCCACAACGAAACTAAAAACTGAAAATCGAAATGTGTTCATTGAAAGTGTTGTGCGTGGTGTTGGCGTGCGTGTCAGCCGGCGTCGCGGCGCCCACGGCCGACGGGAAGGTGAGCCTCGAGAACGTGGTGGGCCGGACCGTTTGCCCAGTGAAGGTGGTGGTGGATGAGAATGAGCACCGGATACCGCGGCTCATAAAGATGCTGAAGTGCGACGCGGCGACGCCCAACCCTATGTGCTCCGCGGGGAACATCTCCAGCGCGTGCTGCAAGACGCACCACGCGAAGTACAACATGAGCTGCGTGGAGGTGACCGACAAGGCGATGGTGCGCTTCACCAACCGCCCGGAGGAGCTCACCGAGATCGACGTTTCCGTCGGCTGCACCTGCCTCATGACGCAGTTCACGGCGGCCCAGCGCTCGTGATCGCTCGCCTCTGCGGCTCAACGATACCCGCACCCGGTTCCTCAGTAGCCGAAGGCAACAAGTGTTGTACGGCCCCTCTGGGCTCTCGGACTCGTCGCGGCGTTAGGCCGAGGGTCTTGCCTCTTAGCAAAGTGAATATTTGTTGACTGTTATGTATAGTAACTTATTTAATTTATTGACTTTATTGTAAAAGACCGTGCTGGCGCGAGTCTACGTCGGATTGTGAGATAGATTTAGTTCACGTATTTAGTGAAGTTGTTGGTTGTGATACATTCCAGTGTTAGCAAGTCGCCGAGTAAGATATTAGTTTTAGGAAACATAAGACTTGAACGTTAGGATGTAAATTAATTTATTTGATGTGCTCTATGAGACTATGTCTGTTGACCGGAATGTAGCCTGTATCAGGTGTAATACAAAATGATAATTCTTATATTTGTGTGTTTAATATTTAATACAAAAACCTGTCCCGATTACCAACAAACAAAAAATATCTACTACACCTAGTCTTACTCAATTAAGTAGGTACGTAAAAAAAACGAATTAAGAGTTTTAACCCCGTTTGATGTTAGGCCTAAAAGAGCACAGATTAGTACACGAAGCCATTTTCAAGTACTTAGGTATTTTACTTTATAAAAGTTTTGTTTATACCCTTAGTAGTTTAATCTTGAAAACCTACGGACACTCTACTTCTACAACAACAGCCTATAAATGTCCGCTGCTGGACCCAGCCTCTTTTAAAAGTCTTTTGCCATAGCCACTTTGTTTGGCAAGATTGGCAACCGCAGAAAAGGTGTTAGATTGTTATAATGTAATGTTAGATCCTTTAATCGGCTTTAAAGATCGAGGGTCGATTCTTAAACCAAGACAGCCCCGGCAATCTACCAGCTCGAACAGCCTCATGCGGTATCTACCAGCCCGATACATCGAAAGTTCAGTTACTACTCGATACATAATTTCGACTGAGATTTCTCAGGATTCATGGGTACCTTATAATAAGCGTATCCTTTGAGAAAAACGAATGTAAGTGACGCGTCATTTCTTTCGCGTGGCTCTAGCGTCGGCGGTGACTCACGTCGCGGGTGATTCAGCGATCGGAGGTCTACTTACAATTCGGTATTTGCCTACTTAGATACCCTCAACCGTTTCCTAGGGCTCCATCCCACCTTTCCATGTGGGTTCATAGCAGCCGACGTCAACCTTTTGAACCGCCTCTGTGGTCTAGTGGTTCTCCCACCGGTGTCAGATACACAGGTCCCGGGTTCGATCCCCAGGGGAGTACAATATCGTGATTGGTTTGGTAGGTGATAGGACTTATATTCGTATCATAACTTGAAAATCAGATATGATGAACGCTAAGCATATCCCCGTCGTACAATGAAAAAAAAACAGAGTCATCTAGGCCGACTATAGCTTAATCACCTTATGTATTCGACAATGAGGTACAGGTACTAAGCTTACAAATGTATTACCCAACGGCAACAAACTTCACAAATTTTGACCTCACCCGGGATTCCAACCCAAGCAACAGATTGAGTTATATTAATCATGCCTAGAGCTCCAAATCAAGTGCCACCGGTCCCATCACTAGGCGGGGTGTATGACATTAGAAATTTGCGATTGCAACATTAATGTTACATGTAAGATGCAGTTTACTTGTGCGAAAGAGTTGTAACTATTTTTTATATCAAACTTGCTGGAAGATATTATTTTTTTTTAATTCGAACGCATTGGCTAGTCACCACCATCTTATATAATTGTCGCCATAATAATCATTCTAAAATTGTTGTATTCCGGTATTTAGAGGTAAGTTAGCCAAATCCTCAATTTGTTGGGGATTCCGGGTGAAGTGCGTCTCTACCTTCGGCCTTATATTAACTTGTAACCAGGTGAGATGAACTCACCAGTCCCATACAGAGCCCATCGGTTACAAGTTAATTTTTACATTAACAAGGCCAAGCATCCCCGTAGTACAATAAAAAATAAAAAAAACCGTGAAACAAAAAGTACCGATACCTATTAGTCTTTCATTATAAATAGTGTTAACATGGAACAATGGCTCTATAGTCCGATTGTAGACTACTGAGACGAAAAAGTCTCATCAGTCCGATCACCGGACTACTGATACCAGGCCTTACGTATACGCATATAACACATATTAGTCATAATATTTTATGTCCCGTACACAACAAGCCTCAGCTGGTCTACCAGCTGAGGCTTGTTGTGTACGGTGTGTAATTTTCACACAGCATCATCTAGCCCCAAACTAAGCAATGCTATAGGAATGTATAAGGATACTTGATTTTTTTAAATGTGCGACTTGGACGCCTTCATCTCACCGGTTTCAAGTTATGATACAGCCGAAGGTGGAAGCGCAATCGATCCGGTATACTCAACAAACTGTGAGGTGTCTTACTTCTAAATGCTAGAACACAACAATTAGGGCAGAGCTACTTAGAAGTACTTAGAAGTAGCTCTGCCTTCTGCGCCTTAAGTTTTGGATTCGATTTTACCCGGGACAAACATTAATGTGATTAAAATGATGTTCGTTCTGTGTTTACGTTTTTTATCGTATGATAAGTATGTATTTACCAAAAAAAGGTCTCGAGTAAGACTTTCTTCAAGTTCGACATCTTACTTAAGTCTGTTGCCATAACAACAACTCTAAATTGTTGTGTTCTAGCATTTAGAAGTAAGACACCTCACAGTTTGTTGAGTATACCGGATCGATTGCGCTTCCACCTTCGGCTGTATCATAACTTGAAACCAGGTGAGATGAAGGCGTCCTAGTCGCACATTTAAAAAAATCAAGTATCCGTATACATTCCTATAGCATTGTTAAGTTTGGGGCTAGATGATACTGTGTGAAATGAATGTCCTATAATATTAATTTATTTACACAGACAGAAAGTACTTACCTGCTCAAACAGACATCGTAATTGAGCTCATCAACGTATCCAGGCAGTGGCCAACGACGCTCCACGGGAGCTACGCTCCAACTTTTCCCATCATTTCCTCGATGAATACGTTACGATTTGCGTGCCCTTCGCTACGAAGGACGGCAATCGCTATTCAATATAAAATAGGTTCCATAGGTCGCGAGACATAGAATACGCAATCACAGCTGCGAAGAATATCACTACAATTCATTTCATAAACCTGTCAATCGGACTGTTCCAGAATTCGCGAAGGTTTTTTTAAAGCGATGGTCAGACGACATGTGCATTGTCTCTAGCTTATTCATTCAGGCGTTATTTTGCGGAAATCCACTGTTCAATATTAATCTGAAAAGAGAAATATTTAGTAACAAATTCGCGTAATTCGTTTGGTAAAATTTTCAGTTCGACGCGTGTTTCGCTTCGGAGCGCTGCTGAAAATACCAGTGCTTCTATATTTCATACATATATAGGTAAGTACATGCTTACTTGCTGTATATGTAGTGTATATACAGCAAGACTATATTTCTTGAGGATACCTCGTGTAGAGGAGTAACAATCGCCTAGGAAAAAAAAACTAACAACATAGCGGATTTTTATATTTTCAGATTCATATTGAGCATTGTCTCTATCAATCGGTATAGTGAAATATATATAGTATTTTTCGCTTCGGAGCGCTGCTGAAAATAACAGCGCTTTTATATTACATATATAAATATGTATATAGGTAAGTACAAGCTTACTTGCTGTATAAGTAGCGTATATACAGCAAGACACCTCGTGTAGAGGAGAAACAATCGACTAGAAAAAACTAATGACATAGCGGATTTTTATATTTTCAGATTCATTTTGAGCATTGTCTCTATCAATCAGTATAGTGAAATATATATAGTACTCTTACAGCTACTAAATTAATAGTTAGACATCGTTGGTCGCAGAGAAAGCCTACCTTTACTTTGTAAACTACTTTTACCTGTAAAGTTGAAAAGTACACTTATGTTCTGAACCAAACGAAGAACACAGCAGGTGCTTACTAGGCAGCGTAAGTACTTAAGTGTAAGTAGTAGAGAAGTCCCCAGGGAGTTCAAGGCCGAGGGTCGCCGAGGATCGCAGTCGTCTAGTCGCGCCCCGCGGTTTGTTTCAATGACCCACATTAGTCGGTTTCAGAGAAATCCAGACCCTTCGAGCCTTGGCAACTCCAATTTACCTGATTATGTTTTCTTCTTACACCATAGCAACGGGTTTTTACATATAATCGGCCTGGCAATTTCATAATGCTTTATGCTATTTCGTTTCACAAATTAATAATATTTTGAAACATTTCTAAAACACAAATCAATTACACATACACAAACTATAAGTTGCGATGGGATTACTCTAAGAGACCTTTTGATAATAATCTACTACTATACATTTTTCTAGACGAATGACTACCTAATTCAAATCCATTGTGTATTTTTCATAGTAGGTACGATACAATTCACAGTACAATAATGAAAATAAACTTGATGAATTTCGCAACTAACGATGGATCCAACCTATTTATGTAAAACCCAAGTTCCCTCGGACTACTCACCTTCAGATTTCAGGTGCAAAGTATATACTTACTCCAGACAAGACGTATCTAATCAGTGAAGTCGTACTGTATCAAAATGATTGAAATTATAAATGCAGTGGATGTGGGCGGGCCCTTCGCAGACGGGGCTGCGCCGGCGCACGCCGCGGCCACGCCTACACTTCGCAAAGCCACAATTTAAGTAAGCACTTCGTTCAGCCATAGATCGTTCAGCGCCAAGACAGTCTTACGACCTGTAGTATACGTTCAATAGCATTTTGCTTTACATTCACTTTTTAAAGTATACTTGATCGCTGGGAATGCACGCGTCTACGTACTTACAAAAAAAAAATAGGTACCTATACTTCCATGACCCTCCGTACGTATGACAGATAGTGCCACGTCACAACATTCGACATTGGACCATGACAGTTTGACAGTAAGTACTCTACCCACAGAGGAAATCCGCACCTAATTTTACTATCACTTTAATTTTCCCCAAGCCTTGATTTTTGACTTTCAAATATAATATCGCGCCCGGCTACAGCGATAAATCAGCTTCAGTTAGATACCGTCTGTATCCCATTAAATTGTTAATAGGAAAGAAGGAATAGAAAAGAAGGAAGAACGCGAACTGTAAAGATTACAGGTTTATTGTAGCGATAAGTGTGCTAAAGACTATTAAGTTGCTGCGAAAAAGCGAAACAAAATATGTTTATTAATATATTTTTATTTGTGTAACTATTGAACTTTAATCCCTAAAGTAACCTCTGTGACAAAAATAGTGCGCAAAAAGGTGTATTTTTACATTTTTATTTTTATATTTTGCACATGGTGTATTTCAACAATTGTTTCAAGCTGTGAGCGAAGTTTTCAAACCAGGAGAAGGTCTAATTGTTGTGATGGGAGATAATACGGAACTCTAACTACTAAACCAATCGCTTCACTATGACAATGGTATCGCAGAATTGCCTTTTGGTATTCTAGTGGCCATTCTGCGAAGACACCATATGATGAACCAGGGACTGTGACGATGACTAGAGATCATAGGTCGCGATGTTGTTTTCTCGTGGGGGGTAAAAAGTCGATGGCGACCACAAATATACGCGAAACGGAGTGTAGGGAAACCCCTACTCTATGGGCTGACGAAACATAAGCCTCTTTAAGTCGGAATGGACGGAGTTCTAGCCCCTAGAGTAATGTAGGAAGAACCGACCGCATTTCAAAAAAAAATCATTTTTTTTTATTGTACGACGGGGAAGCGCTTGGCTTTCATCTCACCTGGTAACAAGTTGAGATAAGGCCGAAGATGAAGGCGCACTTCACCCGGAATCCTCAACAAACTGAGGAACTGGCTATCTTACCTCTGAATGCCGGAACACAACATTTTTTTTTTAAGAATTATTTTTATGGCGACAGATTTATTTAAGATGGTGGTATCTAGCCAGGCGGACTTAAACAAGATCCTACCACCAACCAAACCAAGCACAATATAATATAGTGGGAGTGGAAGAAGAACAAAATAAGAAAGAAAAAATAAGAAAGAAGCTTTCACACCTACTTATGGTGCTGTCAGTTCTGCCCTACCTAGACCCAATGCGAGTGGTGCGACAAGTGTTAGTTGAAACATGATTCAGTAAAAAACTGCTTATTATTCTAGGGAGTATACTAATATGTCCGCGCGTCAATCGCCATTCGCCAATCAAGAGCTCTGTAAAACTAACAAAAAGAGCCAACACGTGTTCACTCCCGAAGCGACACTCGCAATACGCTTGCGGTAGGAAGTTCAATCAGTATCATAATAAATAACTGAATTTATTCCTAGCCATCTGTCTATCAAGGCTACTTTGTATTCTCATGGGTTATATTCCTATTCAAAGAAAAGCGTATTTATAAGAAAAAAATATATCAGTAACTTGTTAAGCGATACACAATGTGTATTCGGCTTATATGTGTATTGTAAAAATTCTAGAAAACATATAAATTTCACAATTATTTATCAAACAAAATATTTATAATATATTATAATGAATCAGTAACGAAATTGAACCCCTATTTTAAACAAAAATCAACGTTAGAACAGCTTAATTAGACATACAAAATGTCCTACGCGTAAATTACATTATAGGGCCGGCTTTCAGAACTACAAGCAAGCGTCAAAACTAGCATACCGTTAAAAATACAATATCAAATAATTTTCAAAAGAAACACTATTAAAGAAACATTTGAATAAAAAACATACGTACTATGTATAATATCTAAGACTTTTCCATACTACAACAAAATTAACATACAAATATGACCCACCAAAGTGGTTACTTGCAATATATCAAATCAATAATTACGTTCCTACACTCATATTTAGTGTAAGCATAAAAAAAAACAACAAATATAAAATGCAAACACGCAAAAATTACATATCTGCTGAAGGATTTCTATCGCAGACGACATCACCAACTAAACCTACTAAGGTTTTGTTTACATTTCATAGTAGCTTGGTAGGTATGACTTCTACACTAGTAACTTAGCCTGTGTTAAGTTAAAGTGATAAAGGAGTCTAAACATAGCGGAACCTTCGCTGTACAATGTAACCATTTTCGAAACTACATTTGAGGCATCCAACGTGTTGAGGTCAACCTAGCTACAAGTATAATGTAGTATATCCTGCGACTGAAGACTTCAACACTTTCATATATCTCCTCTAAATCACAGACGATCAGCCAATAAACTTTTATACGGACACATATACTGCTCCGAAGTATTATAGTATCTATCATTTGCCATACTGTATACTAGTTGTTTTCGTCCTGCCTTTTTGCCGCACCAAATACGGTCAACACTCTCTATTGCATACAATGACATTATGTTGTCTAGATAATTTTTGATTATTTTTGGCATTGAACTTCTCTTCTACGATCTTTTCCAAAATTATCTAGTCTACATTTATTTAATTTATTCTAACCCTATGTAACATTAGCATAAGTAACATATCTTATTATTTTCATACCAACTAATCAAGCCAGACAGTGTGCATGCTTTGTTCAAATCTAGAAGGCTGTTTGACAACCAGTATGTATAAAAAACAATCTGTTGGTCTGACCAATTCGGTTTTAGCCATGAGTCCTGTACTATTCCTATCAGTTATACACGTTTTACATCAGTTTTCATTTGGCGTGCTGTTTCTACTAAAGCTGTAATATAAAAGCTTTGTTGCCCACATCATAGCCTTCGCGAACTCAGACGCTTAAAGTGTCCATCCCAAATCTAAATTTCAACGAGCCGGACTGGCTGGTAGGGTTGGTTGTACCACGGAGGAATGCACAATACCCACAGCGGGACGACAGTACGCCTCCCTCATCCCCACAGAGTAAGAATACTTTGGCTTTACATTTGGTTAGCTGGCTTAGTTTATGTCGCGGTGTGGCGTATGGCTAAGAGTATATAGGAGAGGTAAGAGAAGTTTATTGGGTAACTGCAGAGTTATCGTCGCTATCGTCAAGCGACAAGTCGCCGGCACCGCTGCTCCTGCAAGGACATTTTTTTTTTAATAGTACGACGGGGGTGCGCTTGACCGATTTGTTAGCTGTCGGTCCAATAAGCAGTACGTCCATCTCGCATTTTGCCGTTCGTCTACTCCTCAGTTCGTCCATAATTGGATTTGTCCATTTCGAGGTTCGTCATAACGCAGTACGTCCATTTCGAGATTCGTCATTACGCAGTTCGTCCGTTTGGTGACAACAGTACAAATTACAAACCAATTTTACCTTAACTTATTACCAAAACGCTACGATATTGCGAACTATAGGTACAGCCTAGGAGTACAGGGCCCCAGGAGAGGGGAGAGAAACGTTATTTTTTTTGCACATTTTCAGTAATAGCGTCAAAAATACCGACATAATTATAAAATATAATATGTAACATATAAATATATCCTTTCAAAACAGTTCACAGTCACATTACAATATAAGCGGTAGTATTTTATAATAAAAGAAATGGAAAAGAGAGTTCCACTTGTAAAACATAGTAACAGGCTTGTATGAAACACCTGAAGGACTATGATAAAATTTGTTCGGTTCATCCCAATAGTTTGTGCAGTTGAACGTAATATTTGTTGGACGAAATACGTGTTTGACCAAATGCGTGTTGACGTAACTTCTGCTGGTCGAAATGCCTGTTGGATGAAGTGCGTATTGGACCAAACATGTGTTGCACGAAATGCGAATCAAAATACCATTTGGACGAGCTGCTTATTGGACCGACAGCTAACAAATCGCTTGACCTTCATCTCACCTGATTTTCAATTTATGATAAGGCCGAAGGTGGAAGCGCACTTCACCCGGAATCCTTAACCAACTGAGGAACTGGCCTATGTATTTTACCTTTAAATGCCGGAACACATTTTTTTTTTTTTTTTTTTGTTTATTAAGGAACAACAAACAGCCACAATATAAATAATTACAAAATCCTTATAAAACAACAATTTTGGCAATACTGTTCAATTAATAATAAATACATAACAACAATAAGAATTGTTGTTATGGCGACATACTTAGGTAAGATGGTGGTACCAAACGAACCAAGAACAATATTGTACCCCCTATGGGGATCGAACCCGGGACCTCTGTATCTGGCACCGGTGGTCGAACCACGAGACCACGGAGGCGGTTATCATCCACGATCAGCTTGTTCATTTCATGAACGTTTCAGCATTCTCTATATATTGATACTGTTGAGGATTTCCAGGTAAAGTGCGCTTCCACATTTAGCCACCAAAGGACATTCAGCCATATCATAACTTGAAACGTTTTACCCGTGGGGTAACCCGTAGTGCAATAAAAAATGGTGCGCACCAATGAAACACAGCAAACTGTTTGGTGCCGGATTTTGGCGGGTCGCTAACGGACCTATTGCCATCTTTAGTGATGAATTGCTGCATAACTGCGCCCCAAGTTATATTTTACATTTCAGCAGAGACCGGCAGGTTTTACTGAAAGCTCTTGGCAGATTGATTCAATACGGAGGGTACTCACAAGTCGGGGTCGCGATGGACTAGGGCCGACACGAGGATGCCGCCGCCGCCGCCGCCGCCGCGCCCCGACGCGCTCACGGAACTCTTTGTGGATCTGACGACACAAATATATGCTGTAAAACATGAACGTTGCTTTGCTTACCCGAGCGGGCAGACACGCGAGGGCAGGCGTCGTTGACAGACGTATGCGATAAATCCACCACACAAAACCACCTCTTTAGCCATTAAATCGTCACCATCCAAAGGTTGTCTGGCAAAAGTACATTTATTTATTTTAAAGTAATCCAGTTTATAAATATATTGTCATTCATAAATGTATTTTATTTTTCATCCCTTCTACTATTTTTACGGTGAGGTGGCGGGAGGCGCACCATGAGGGTAAACGTTGCTGACGACGTTGACAGTCATATGCGATAACCATTTTTTTTTAATCTCATCATTGCTCGTGCAAGTAGCGAGGTCATGATCTGACTCATTTAAAAAAAATATAATAACTTTGAATTGAAAAATCGACGTCGCGAAATTGTATTTACACCTCAACTTACACGTTTCAATATAATATTGATGCGCTCTGTATCAAAGTCAAAGTCAAATATATTTATTCAGTATTTTTTTTTAGGATCACTTTGAAATGTCAAATCTACCGCCTGTTCGGAATCGCGACCAGCACACAAGGAGAAAGGCAAGAACCTCGAACTAGTTTTTATTTTCATGATCCATTAGTTGAGTATAAGTTGGCATACTTATTCTCTACTGTCCTCGTATGCGACTGAAATTGGCATAAAGTTTTAACACTGTTTGGGTTTCAAAATCGATATAAGTGTTTCTTGCCAGAACACAACCATTTTTAAGAATTGTTATGGCGACAAACGTTGGTAAGATGGTGGTAGCTAGCCAGGCGGACCTAAACAAAATCCTACCACCAACCAAACCAAGCACAACATTGTACTCCCCGTGGAGATCGAACCCGGGTCCTCTGGACGAAATGTAGACATTGATTGAGAATATAGCGTAATGATAATGAATGAATGACGTATACGAACGTCATAACATCGCGGTGTGCGGTTATGAAAACACAAAAAATATATTTGGTGAATGGACGTACGCTACACCACAAATGGTAGTGACTATCAGTACGCTTCACGTGCGGCGCCTGTGTCCACAGGACGTACATTGGAGAGGTGACGACACAAATAGTTGTATCGTCAGTCATAGGAGTTCCGGCACCTAATATTATGATGATATTTGCTAGACAATTGTGGCTGAATGGGCGCAGTCATATTTTTTACGATGAATGTGAGTGAGATGAAAATCTTGTGGTGGATGTATGGACAAATAAATAAATAAATAAATTACAGGACATTAACTTCACACAGCGCCATCTAGCTCCAAACTAAGCATAGCTTATAAGGGAACTAGATTATAGAAAGAATACTTAACTACATTTTTTTTTGTAAATACATATTTATCATACGATACAACACCCAAACACAGAACAAATATCTATATTCTTCACACAAATGTTTGTCCTGGAAGGAAATCGAACCAAAAACCTACAGCGCAGAAGGCAGAGTTACTACCAACTGAGCTATGGGGCTTGTTAACATTGGACAAGGATGGATAAAATGACAAAAAAATTACGACAAGGAATGAGTACATCAGGGGCTGTCTCAGTGACGGAAAGAATGAGGAGGAATAGGTAAGCGTGGTACGGACATGTCATGAAGAGAGATGGAAGTCGCGTAACTAGAAGAATGGCATAGGACGTAGGAGTAGGGGTAGGCCGAGGAAGATATGAATGGAGGGAAAGGCGTGGATGATAAGTTGACGGGTTACAGAAGAAAGTGGAAGAGAGCGTGTTGTGCCTGCCATGTGTGGGATAAGGCAAGGAAGAAGGGTCATCTCTTGACTTCGAATCTTGCCTGGGCAAGAATGCAGTCTCTGATGGCGAGCTTTCCCATAAAATGCATACGAACTCTATTTTTGAATGGATTCGTCGAGCCATAATACCGTCAAAATTATTTAATCTTACTACATCTATCATCGTAACTCGCACTGTTGTATAATTTATAGTGAACGCCTGGTACTTCGTACCTGTCATTTCGTACAAATTTCCGATTCTATAAATATCCTTAAAATCATTTTGTATCACCGACATCATCATAGCTCATATTCATGATATGATGAAACGAAACCCACAACCTATAAAAGAAAGCAACTTTAAAAGTGGCATGGCTTGAGGTTAGGACTTCTATCGGACTTGTGTTTATTTCCAGCCATTCAATTAGTGTGTGGATCACGCGGTAATAGTTGAATCGATTTAGATTAATGAATGAGAAATTCCTAAGCTGACGCGATGCTGCGGCGCTCGCGGTCACCGCTGGGAATGGTTAATTATTCCCGTTATTTGATGCCAAAAATGTGTACTAGACACAGTGACACGTTATATATTCTTCTTCTAAATATATATAACTCAAAGGTGACTGACTGACTGACATAGTGATCTATCAACGCACAGCCCAAACCACTGGACGGATCGGGCTGAAATTTAGTATGCAGGTAGATGTTATGACGTAGGCATCCGCTAAGAAAGGATTTTGATTAATTATACCCCCAAGTGGATAAAATAGGGGATGAAAGTTTGTATGAAACTTTGTCAATTTTAAACCGATCGGGCTGAGACTTTGCATACATAAAGCTACTATGACGTAGGCATCCCCTAAGAAAGGATTTTGAGATTTTGCATTTGTTTTGTTTCGGTTTAGTAGTTTTGGTTATAGACTCTGCTTTGTATTTGGCATTTGTTTTGTTTTCGTTTGGTTTAAGTATAGATTTTGTCGGTTAGACTTTTTTAAAATGGCTAAAGAAAATCTGAATGTTAATGGAGAAGTTGAAGAATGCACTGTCGTTTTTAAGTTTTGAAGGCCCTAATTTTTTACACACGCTAAACAAAAGTAAAGCCGCAAAAACTATACCTAATTAATAGTAATACTTCTTACCTAGTTTTGTATACAACCAATGTTGTGTGTCCTTAGGTCACTGGGATTCCCGGGGCAAAGTACCATTGTGATCAATGTGTGCCTAAACTGAAGGGACACGGAACGCGCTGCGGTTTTTATTTTCATCAATATTTTAAAAATCTGGTGTGCTTTCGACGTATGTCGAGTGTGTATTCAATGGTAAGGTTGTTGGAACATAACGAATGAATGGCGCAGTCCTATTTTTTTTACTTATTTTTTAAATGGTCTGACAAGGATGGATGACATGAGGACATGTCATATGGAGAGGGAAGGCACGTAACTAGAAGAATGATGGACATAAAAGTAAGGGTAGACCGAGGAACAGATGGATGGAGGAAAAGGCGTGGATGATAAGTTGACGGGTTACAGAGGAGAGTGGAAGATAAGAACGTGTTGTTCCTACCCCAGCTATGTGTGGGATAAGGCAGGAAGGGTCAGCTCTTGACTTTGAAACACGCTCAAGCGAAGATGAGGTAAAGATTGAGTGAACCTAGAAGGTGCCTATTATGGTCGAAAGGGAGAGGGAAACACAGACACTGGAAAGAGAAAGGGTCTCACCTGAGTGTATTCACATCCTCGTTGCCCCCGCTGCTGGCCGACGTGTCAGACATCCGCAACCTCTTGGCCGCCGAGCGGTTCGTCATCACGTCTCCCCTCCGCTTCCTCCCCGCACAGCTCTCTTGCTTATCGGTCGACCGGTACACGAGACGCGGAGTCTCGGATGTCCCGGGTAACGTTTCTACGGTTATTTCGTTGTCCGGTGTTTTAGTTCGGCGAGTGGCAGTGGTACTAGCGACAGTACGTTCGGTAGTGCGAGTGAAGTGACCGTCGGAGCTGACGGTGGTATTCGAATGGCGTGCGACCGCGTGGCGCGTTTCGTATATTACGGTGAAATGTTCGGGTGAGGCGTTGACTGTCCGTTGGCGGGCGTCATCCGAGTGGTCGGTCGTCTTGTTCGATGCGGTGGTGAGCTTGTTGGCCGTCCTCTGGCTGCGGCGCGAGGGTTGCGTGGAGGGAGTTTGTATGGAGGGCGAGAGGGATGGCGAGGGGGTGGGGGTGGCGGGCGCGCGGCGTCGCCGGGGAAGCGACGTGCGACGGTGACTCACGGAGAGACGGATGCGGCGCGACCTCCTGCACATACCAACGTTATGAACTCTCTGGATGAAACTCTTTCCAGAAGCTGACCCGAAACTTTGCTCAATATTGATTGCCGATGCCAGCACAGCTTTAAGTTGGGTGAAAAAAGAGTTCGAATTAGCTTCTAGAACAGTATTCTGGTTTCCAGATAAGCGTAACATAGCAGAATATCAAAATTGTGCAATTAGCTGGTTTCTTTTTTTCTAAAAGCTTACTTTGCTTAGATTGTGGAACTTTATGCAAAATGTTTGTAAACACGCGAACTTTATTACATAACTTAGTGTTTGCAACCAGTAAAAAATAGAAGGACCGGTCTCGGTGGGTTTGCGGCTAATAAAAGTTTACCGCCGACATGTCAGCGATTTAGAGGCGTCGGGAAAAAAATGCGTATCTACTATAATTAGCGGATTACTTCTGCATGCAAAACAGTACGGCGAATAAAAACTACAATCACATAAACCGCGCTTCAATCCTTAAACCGTGCATTGGATTCAGTGAAAATTACTAACGCTCGCTGCATTTCTAGCAATTATAATTCGTTGAGTGAATAATATGAGTTTCTATAATTTCTACTGAATCCATTTTAGGCATGCATGCAACCAAATACCAAAACCAATTAGTCACACAAATCTCAGAACTGAGCATTCGTTCATACCGTTAAGAGCCGCGTCCCAATGCGTCGAGCAGACGAAGACACCTTGAGATGCGAGTACGTAACGCACACATGTGGTTTCGAGGGAAATCCACACAAATCAGCGATTTATGTCCAAACTTCCGTTTACTTTGCAAGGCCGTATTTGGTGAACGTTATTAATAAATTGATATTACCAAGCCAAGTCATTGGCAATTGTCTGTAACACCATAAGTAAGGTCTCCTTCTCTTATCGTAGGTAGTTTTTTTTTATAATAATTATGTTGATCGTGTATGTTTAGTCAAATAAGGTAGGTAGGTAGGTAATCGGACTGCTATAAACATAGTTTGTTAAATTGTACATATCATATTTAATGTTTGTGAATTTATTTAAAAATTCAAACAAGTATTTATCATTGTATCATTTTTTAAAGTGTTACCAACATTAGAAGCTCTCCAATCCGCCATCTAGCCACAAACTAGGGCTAGATGACGGTGTGTGTAATGTGCCGTAATCAACACAATTTCAAAAACTTTGGGGTAATTATGCCATTGGTGCAAAAACACTTTCTATAATTTATTTCAAAATTCCTCAAGTGATGGCGACCAGGCCAGCCTTCTAGCAGTCTCGTAACATGAATCAGGTCAATGGCTGAACGCTAACAGAACTGCTTGATGATAGAGTTGCATTGGAGCTCACACTCGGATCACCTATTTACGAGCCCCATCGGTCCATCGTAAGCGACGTTCAAAACTAGGAACCCATAGCCTGCCAAATAAGCGCAGGCAGGTTCGCCACTGCTCAATTAATGACATTGTAACAAGGTATCTTGCCAACATCAACATCTCTAGTGTTCTAGAACCTAGGCCAGACAGCTTAACCTTCTTTCCGTCTTTTATGTGCGTAGACTTTAGCAACCTCTCACCTGAATGGTACTAAAGTCAGTGCCGGAGCAAATATGCACTCGTTTTCAAAGACTACCTACATCTATAGACGTCGCTGGCTCATTTATCGGATAATATTTTTGGCCATTCAACGCGGTAATGCATCTAGTGCAAATTGTAAAAAAAAACTTCAATTTTTTTTTTTTTTTTTTCTGTTTTTAGGTTATGTTGGTGGTTGTCTTGAGGTCAGTTTGTGTTATCTACGTTTAGTTTTCAGAGTGGCATGTAACATCAAATGTTCTTACTTTACCTCGTTCTATTAAAAGTTTTATTGTAACAACATGGTAACTTAATCATTATTCGGTATGTAGGTAATAGCTAATTCCCTGATAGTTCAATAATAAGGTAATATCTAATTTAAATGTTATTGAGGTGTGGAATGTTAGTGAATAATAATAATACATATAATAATAAATTTCATTTATTATAAAAATAAATTTTACCTTACAAACTACTCCAAATATATCCCCGAACAGATTTCATATACCCACACAGCATTCACAAAATGCGTACACTTATTTTGGCAGCATATTACCAATGAATAGTATTTAATTAAAAACAAATACCAATAAACATTTGATTTCACATAATAAAGCGAGTTGTACAGATGTCAGTATTTTTACAAAAAAAAAAAAACATTAATTGATGAATGCTGTTCTGCAAGAATACTTTATAAATAATGATAGTAATAAACCATACTTAAAATAACCTTATTTATAACAACATTTTACATAAAATAGCTACAACTATTTAATAGATAAGGCAAATATTGATTGATATGATAATAAATCAACACGTTCATATGACGCCATAATGCAACGCGCCACTTCGTATTGTCGCGTGTCCTACGCGAATTGTTGACATAAAACATATGCTCTAGATTTACTGTCCTTTATATTTAGTTTTTTACACTCCCACACCAAAATCATCAATGTTGGAGAAACAGCCGCTAAGCTGAAATGGAGCTGGGACGTCTGTCGCAAGCCTGATGGGCCAAGACTACCTCGTCGCGGCAGACCGCGCATGAGTAGAAAACAACGACTCAAGATCGGGGTAATTGGGAGACATTGGGACAGGCCTTTACCCAACAATGGGATGACCAGAAGCCTAATTACATAACTTGAAATCCATTACCAGTGAACTTCAAGTCGTTACCAGGGGTCGAGCTCAGTCAGAATTAGTAAAAAAAGAGGCGGAAGAGTCAGTTGAAGCCTAGACTTGTCAAAAATAAAGTTGATGTTGACTTAAACAATAAGGGCCCAGGGCTGATTATACTAGAAACTTATTTATGACGTATTGGTTGTAAACATCAATATCTAAGAAACCATGTGGCCTTTAGTATTGGTTCAGTTAGTAGTGAATATAGTACAAATACTAAAAACCATTACTGACTGCTTTTTAATAGTAGATTGTTCTACGAGGTAAATATTAACTAACAAGTGATTTTGTAGCCTGATGAGTTGAAAGTAACTTACATCATTGGTAATGGAAAGGTATGAAATGCCCTCACACTGTGCCTTAGTACCAGTAACATGATTCAGATTTTCCGAGTAGTAGTTAACTTTGTACTTATACGTAAGTATGATGACATAGGACATATGTTTGTACCGGACATACAACGTAGGACACTATCTACCGAACACTACTATACGCTACGTGGTGTGTTGGCTCACCCCGGGTGCTCTCCATCAGACTCTGGGTTTTCCTCGCCTTCTTCTTCTTCGGCTTGGCCTCCTGTCAACAACGCATGTTAATATTAGTATGATGCAAGGAAAATAAAACATTTTATTATTTGTAAATGGTTCAACGCTTGACCTCGAAACCTGCACAGACCCCTGCAGCTAACAAGCTACCTATCAACTCCTATATTGAAAACATTAGGCCCGTAACACAGTGGAAATACAGATGCTGGATGCTGATACAAGTTTTTTCAGTGCGCTTAATAAAAGTTGTTTCAAAACGCTTGTGACGACAACCGCTAGAATTCAGCTGAGACTTGCAGTTGCAGTTCACGTAGAGTAAGCCTTTCGTAGCAAAGTGAACGGTCAAAGTCTGTATGATGATTACATATGCAAGCAATGCAAGGGCTTTGTAGATCCACCGTATTTATCTCCTTTATAGTAGTAGTATTATAGATATTTATTAGTTTATTCATAATTATTCATGTAATAGTATAAATAATTAGGTACATATATACATATATACTTGTGTATATTATTATGTTAGTAAGCAGGTAGGTACATATTCTAACATAGTCAAATGATTATAACGTATTTATTGAGATATGTTTTGTATTGTAAATAGCAATATTTACTTATTCTGTTTTATTATGTACGTACGTAAATAATTAGGTACATATATACATATATACTTGTGTATATTATGTTAGTAAGCAGGTAGGTACATATTCTAACATAGTCAAATGATTATAACGTATTTATTGAGATATGTTTTGTATTGTAAATAGCAATATTTACTTATTCTGTTTTATTATGTACGTACACCTCCTCCCTCCCTCCTACCATCAACCGTATTTGTACTATCCGTTCCATCCTAAAGTTCGCTTTCAAGCGATAAAACCGCCCATTGTACTGTTTGCTTTAGTTTTAAATTGAGAATAGTTCTATATGTTTTTGGTGTACAATAAAGTTTTTTTTTTTTTTATTGTACGACGGGTAAGCACTTGGCCTTCATCTCACCTGGTAACAAGTTGAGATAAGGCCGAAGGTGGAGGCGCACTTCACCCGGAATCCTCAACAAACTGAGGAACTGGCTATCTTACCTCTGAATGCCGGAACACAACAATTTTAGAATTGTTATTATGGCGACAGAATTAGGTAAGATGGTGGTAGCTAGCCAGGCGGACTAAACAAAGTCCTACCACCAACCAAACCAAGCACAATATATTGTACTCCCCATGGGGATCGAACCCGGGACCTCGGGATCTGAAATCGGTGGGTTGAACCACTAGACCACAGAGGCGGTTCATGCACAGTAGTGTCTCGCTAGCAGTACTCACGGGTCTTGCGGGTATAGTTGCGCCGCGCAGCAGCCGGCGGGCGGTCCTCGGGCGCGTCGGTCAGCAGCGAGTTGCGATACTGTAACAGCGGCGCCCACTCCTCGCCCCACGACACACTGTGCGCGATGCGAGAGTCCAAGAACTGCAATGCAAAGGGAAGACGTGACAACTTGTAACTTATAGCGGCATTCACGAGCAGCTTGGGGTTTTATTCATAGTTACTTACTAATGCAATAAGTAACTAGACTATGACGTTTTGGGACGAGACTAAATGGCTACACTCAGTGAAACTCGCAGTCCCACAGCTCATCCGGGGGGACTCTGTACCACTGTTTATTTATTTTATTTGTTTATTTATCTTAGGAAGACTAACAGCTTTGTACACAAATAATAGGAATCAAAAATACAATCTAAAGAGCCTTAAGTAGTCTCGTAATAGTACTAAACTATTCAGAGCCAACAAAATAAAATAAAAGACTATAAAAAAATTATGCAACATTAATTACATGATAAAATAGAGATGGTAGGTAACATTCTCGTAATACTTAGTGAAACGAGATGAGAAACGGAATACATAGAAAAAGTAAAAGTTTATAACACTAATTATATAAATAAATAACAATAACAAGCCACATCAAACAAACAAAGTACACATTCGTAAATAAAGGTCTGTTACCATGTATCTGTTATCATCAACCCAAGGCCATGCTCCGCTACCATGCGGAGTTGGGCTGGCCGAGGTAAGGTTAGCATACACTACTGCGGGAAGTCAAAGCAGAATACTTTTCCCCCATACAAATTAGAATGCGGCTCTTGTAGCGTACCTTGAGCACTTGTCGCTTGTCCTGCCTCAGCAGCTTGTTGCTGAACTCCGTCAGCGGCTCCAGGAACAGGAGGTGCGGCGGCGCGGCGGGCGGGCACAGCTCGAGGCCGGCGAACGCGATGCCGGCGCGGTGCAGCGCCGTCAGCGCCTCGCGGTTCTTCACCGCGTCCAGTCCGAACATCACGCTGAAACGCTTCGCCAACTCCTGCACGACACACAACACAACCCACATCAATAACAAGCTAGGTATTCGTTACTAATACGCGGCGAAAGGAAGTATACATACTAATTCATTGTATATTCCGTTTTTATAAATTTAAGCAGGATGAGTGTTCGTATTATGACAAGCCTCATAGCTCAGTTGACAAGCCTCATAGCTCAGTTGGTAGTAACTCTGCCTTCGGCGCTGTAGGCTGTGGGTTCGATTCCCACCCAGGACAAACATTTGTGTGATGAATATAGATGTTTGTTCTGTGTTTGGGTGTTGTATCATATAGTACGTATGTATTTACAAAAAGTATTTAAGTATTTTATCCGTAATCTAGTTCCCATATTACAAGCTATGCTTAGTTTGGGGCTAGATGGCGCTGTGTAAAATGAATGTCCTGTAATATTTTTATTTATTACAAGGTACAATGTTACTATTAGTGAATACCTATAATTGGCTAACTATTTCTATTTAAGTTTTTAAGGATTTTTTTTGTAGCTGTTGGTTTTCCGAATTAAAATAAATAAATAAAAATAAAATAAAATACGAAGCCAGATTTACTGACATCCCGCCGTACTAAAACTAAAGAAAAGGACGCAATGGCGTACTGATCGATTCACGAGTCTACCTATGCTACGTTAACCGAGACAGGTGAACAAGAAAATCAGGCAAGTTAGACGATTAAAATTGATGTGTTAAGTAGCATAAGTTGCGACAGCAATATATACAATACATATTCAACCGCCTCTGTGGCCTGGTGGTTCGTCCACTTGTGTCTCATCCAGAGGTCCCGGGTTCGATACCCAGGGGAGTACAATTTTGTGCTTGGTTCGGTTGGTGGTACAACTTTGTTTAAGCTTCCACCGTCTTACCTAATACTATCACCATAACAACAATTCTAAAATATTGTGTTCCTGCATTTAGAGGTAAGATAGCAAGTTCCTCAGACTGTTATGGATTCCGGATGAAGCGCTTCCACCAGGCCTTATCATAACTTGAAAACCAGGTGAGATGAAGGCCACGCGCATCCCGGGGCATTAAAAGTGGCAAACGTCGTATTCGAGTGTAAGCGATACCTTGAGCTCGTGGAACTCAGTCAGCTGGCGGTGCACCTGCGTGTGCCTGTGCGTCATCTCCGCGAACAGCGCCTGCATGGCAAGCTCCATGGTCAACGCGCAGTTCAACTTGTTGATCTCCCGCGCCTTCGAGAGCGTCGCCTTTATGATGTCGCCGTAGTCGTTGTAACACTGCAACAACGCGTCGCAACATGCATTCAACTACCTTTCACAAACCGCCTGCGCTACGCAAAGCGGAGACAATTTTCTTTAATATTTTTACAGACAGCATCGGAAATATTCACAGGACCGGCTAAGGAGTGGAATACGTCGCCTGCCTCTGTTTTTCCTGTAGCAACATTATGGACCGCTTCAAGGCATGAAAGTGAATAGATGTCTACATTATAGACATCATCGCATCCAAACGAGACTGTGGTCAAACGTAGGTCTTGATTCATTTAAAAAAAATATCGTATATATATAGACAGTGACAGGATTTTTCTTCTACATTTTATTTCAAATACAAATCAAAATACAAACTCAGATTTTGATTTGGGGCGTTTTATAAATATTTGTGTTTTTTGTAAATTGTCATTTCATCATCGTTTCAAAGGCCTTAAAAGAAACCAACCCGTAGCAAATCCAAACCAATTTGAGCTCTGTACAAAGAGTTACTACGCGCGAGGGGTCTTAGCTGGATGGTTCATTCATACATTCAATTTCAAGTATATGATATTGAAATTGAATATATACTTGTACTCTTCACCAATGAGCCTGTTGACTCTGCGCTTAACAGAGTCAAGCGCGACAAGTTGATATTTGGCTGAACCATCATAAACTCTATACATATACATAAATTAATATTCAATGTAGAAAAACCTCCAGTTGTTTCTGTAAAATGTTTGAAATCACATGTGATAGATCAGGTGGATAGAGACGGCTCATGCTAATATACGAAGTATCAGGCCTGAATTTCGAGGCTTTCCTAAAAATGAGGACTACAATGGAAATGATTTGTTCTGCGATGGGCTTACAAGGACTAAAAAGGTTGTGACGAACTCAGAACCTTGGCGCAAGTATAACTGCGCGGGGTCAGCTAGTTTGATAACATGTGTGTTCAGGTGTAGTAATGGCTGAATGCAAGAGAGCCTCCTAGTGGTTGAATGAACACCATTTCTTTTCTTTGACATTCTGCCATCGGCGTAAAGATATGATATCGATTATAAGTATAGATTAATCCTTACTCTGGCCTTGAGCTAGACAAGCCTAGATGTCAAAAGGTAACCCATCTATATATAAAAATCAATAAAAAAGAGTGAGTGAGACGGGGGACTCGCTAGAAAGAGACAAGAATATAAATTTAAGCGCCAAGGAGTAAGTCTCACCTTGATGTAATGTTTGAAGACGTCGGCCGCGCGGCGGATTGGTGCCACGTTGTACACGATGAGTTTACAGTACGCCGCCAGGAAGTTACGCCGCTTGTGTAACTCCTCAATACGTCTCTCGTCTTGACCGTCTGCAACCCCGCACCAATATACACTTTATATCGATCCACTGACATTCAAAATCACTACAAAGCCAAAAATCTCTTGTGATGAGCTTTGACGATATATTTTAGAAACCGTTAACATTGCACGATTAGGTTTGACAACCCAAAACAGCATCCGGATGGAAATTTCTTGTTATTAAAGTTAATCCAACATAACGTGTGATCAGTCAAATTTTACAAAAGAATTGATTGTCGTGATCGTGATCTTTCATTGTGATCTTTGATTGCAATTGAAACCACAAGAGATTTTGCCACTCGAATAGTCACCGATAAGCGATATATTTACTGACATATTAATATGATACGATTAATAAGACTTTTCATGTTATTACTGATTGTTATGGTATAAAGCATGTTACGGCATAGTGGTATTCAAATAGACACATAGAATGCATATTGAGTTGTAAACAATCGCACATGGTGATAATTCGAGGAGTTCTGTCATGCATCGCGCTACATATCCAACAAGCTGAATAAATGTCCGGTCGTCGGGCGATTAGTTGCGAGTTTGTACGCCAGAAGTTTAGTACAAGCCCGATCCCATGTTATCGGCGATACTTCTCATGCCAGTATAGACTAGCTCAGAATCCTCAACCATCCTTGTCTCTCTTTAACGCAATGATACAGACAGGAATAGCGTCCGTGAGCTGCTAGCTAAACCTAAGCATGAGAGAAGATATAAATTCGATGGAAAAAAGAACGAAACGCAACGAAAAAGAAAACATCGCACAAGACATGCTCAAAATCATAAGTCCAGTGTTTAGTTGTGTCGATAGACGATTCGATATCAGAAAACGACTGGGATACTGCGAATTTTAATAAAATGTATGGATGACGAATAACAAATATATTGTTTATAATTAAAACATTGTTATATCACTTATATAGAACCAGAGATTTCTATCGATATCGAATCGTAATTTGGTCGATAAATTTTCCCTTAGTAATATAACGTAAAACATTCGACGAAGAAATGTAATCAATGCTGACTTTTCATGTCGTATGCACTCATTGACCGTCAACCAAAGAGAACATGATGCAACGAGTATGTACAGTCCGATCATATAAACCTGGGTAATGGTGTTCATGATGATCACGGTGGCGCTGCAGACTCGCATCGATCAAACGGACACATGAGCGAATACGTCATAATTGGTCAGCAAGGTACAGACTAAGATATGCATCACGTGCGCGACGCCCCCCGCCCGACGACACGGCGTCAGTCGTAAAACAAACCACGGACAAGTGGAACGTTTGCTTTACGACTACCCGCACCGACTGACGCGAGCGTCTCGCCGAGAGGGAGACGGCGAGCTGAGACAACGTGGGAGAGCGAGCGGTGCGATCGCGGAGCGGTCAGTCGGCGCGGGCGGGGCGGACCGGCCGGGGCGCGGCGCGCATTACTAAGGTCAAATTGCCGGCGGAGTCGTCTAGCGCTTACCGTCCCACGCAGCACCGCCGCCGCGCGCCGACATGCAAACAAACATACCGCGCCGTTATCGCATCACCGACTACCCGACATACAAACATACCCGTACCTATACCTACGCGATAATACACCCACGGTACTTCTATGTGTATTACTACTTGTAGTTTAAATAAGACCTTAAAAACTTTTTTGCTCTTCTTGTCCTTAACCTTAAACTATGCCAAATGTCAATGTCACACTAAGTGCGCGCAAGAGGTGTTGGAAACCTACACCTTTACACATACTGATAATAATATAAACATAGTCTTGTTCCAGCATGTTATAATACAAACTACAATATAACTTTTGCTGTCCAAACACATACAAATGTGATTTTTGTTTATAAACAAACCCAAGTGTGATGTCCAATAGTCCACATTAGAAGATACCACTACAGTATACATCATCATAGTCATTATTCTACATCTATATACTTTTTTCAAATCTAAATCATGTTTTTTCTATATTTATGATTAATAGTTAATAGTTCAGTAAACATATGTACAATAATGCATGTTTTTCCTCACTATGTGTATCTCCTTCGTCTTAGAATGCACCATTCCCAAATTTTATACAGACCATCCCAAATCCAATTTCACACCAGATGCACCATACCGTTATAAAATACAATCAAATTTAGAAAACAAACCGAGACGGTCTGTTATTGGTACCTACATTTGGGGAAATATTTTTCAACAAATTTATAGTCGTAATATTTTCAGTGCACAATTTATTAAATTTCTTACTTCACACTAATATACAAGCGAAAGTTTGTTTGTATGTTTGTTCTCCTTCACGCCAAAACTACTGAACGGATTGAGCTGAAACTTTGCACATATTTTGTTCTAGACCTGTGTAGCGATTCTCAAGCACAGATTCGACTTAGAATCCGATAGATCTCAAAGCGATTCTCAAATCATTTGTGAAAATCTTCTGTGGAAGTCTCGAAAACTAGTGTCAAAAATTACAAACGGAAACTTAGTACATGGTAAAAACATAATCTAGGCTACTTTTTATCATTATCGTACCACGCGGGTGAAGCCGTGGGCAGAAGCTTGTTTCGCTTTAGAGATTAAGGTTAAAAATAAATATGAGATCTACCAAAAACAATGGCACACTAAACTAGTACGACTTTAATATTTTCAAGAGCATTTCGTTTTATAATTCAACTAGCTTGGGCGAGAGTTCAAATAAAATCGATCGTTTTGTATATTACACTACAGGTAGGAACCAATACTACTGTTTGTATAGCCATATTATGTCTGCCTACTGTATGTCTATGTTTGAATATACTTAGTTGTCTGACTACTGAATGTCTTTGTATATTATGACTGACTACTGTTTGTCGATGTATATTTTTTTTTTTTCAAGAACAGATTTTGTCTCTCTCCACACCTCGCTGATGTCGATGTCTCGAAAAAATTACTTACCATAACGAAGTCATTTAGAAGAGGTATTTTGTGTATCCTTATGGTTTATAGTGTAGCAATGTTATGTGGGATGTACAGACAGATAGACAGACAGACCCGAGTGCACTTATAGGTTTATTATAAAATATCAAATTGCAAAGTATTAGATTTCAGATGAACACGCAAACTGCCGGTTGTCGCGTAGTTTATTTACAAGTGTCGTGATGGTAATGCAAGTCAAGTCATTATACCACTATACATGTCCTTTAATAGGCAGATTCTAGGAGCTCGCTCCATAGAACTCATCATCGGTCAAGAAGAAGAGCTTACCCATTTCATATATAAACAATAAAATAATATATAAACAGAAATCCAAATCTACATCGCGCCGACCTAAAAAACCAAGGCGGTTTGTTGTGTACTTGAATCGCGATATGCGAACTGGCACATTTATTCTCGGCGATTAATGCAGTCTGTGCAGAATAGGAACTAAAACGATTGCCGTAGGATTTGAAGGCATGTATGACAAGAATTCAGGAGCGCCTCTAATCCTACGACGGTTTTTACTCTGAATTGACTCTTACATAATAGACCTTCGGCCTTATCATAACTTGAAAATCAGGTGAGACGAAGGTCAAGCTCATCCCCGTCGTACTATAAAAAATTGATTTTGATATTTAACAAGCCTCATAGCTCAGTTGGTAGTAACTCTGCCTTCTGCGCTGTAGGCTGTGGGTTCGATTCCCACCCAGGACCAACATTTGTGTGATGAATATAGATGTATGTTCTGTGTTTGGGTGTTGTATCATATAGTAAGTATGTATTTAAAAAAAGTATTTAAGTATTCTATCCGTAATCTAGTTCCCATATTACAAGCTATGCTTAGTTTGGGGCTAGATGGCGCTGTGTAAAAATAATGTCCTATAATAATATTTATTTATAAAATAATGTCCTATAATAATATTTATTTATAATATAATTGAATAAAGAAAATTTAAGTAAGAGTAAAAAAATGTTCGTGTCTAACTAAACGTGTACAAATCGCGAAAATGAAAAAAATAAATGCAGCAAGTGAAGTAGCATACCGTAGTTGTGGTGCACGAAGACGAACTTCTGTATGAAGGCGTTGAGCATGTCGGCGAGGGCGGGGTCGGGCTCCAGCACCAGCGAGCGGAGGAGCGGCGACGACGCGGGCGTCTGGCCGAGCTGCTCCGCGAACACTATCAACAGGTCGCACAGCGACGTGTACGCCTGCGGGACACCGCACTCCGGTCAGGGGAGGATGCATTTTTTTTTATACAACTAGAATACGGAACAAGCAAGTAGTCCACCTGATGTTAAGTGCGTCGTTTGCCTATAACAATGCCTTACTACGTAGGTCACATCCACAAGAACATAGCCTACACGGCACCGCATTGCGCCCGTCAACTTGAGGCATGAATTTCACCGGCAACCATACCTTTAAAACCGGAACACAGCAAATCTGCTTGGCGGCTGAAATAGGTATGGTGGTAGTACTTCCCGGTCGAGCCCTTTCACAAGGGGCTCTACTACTCTGACAGTTATAGCGGTAATGTGTCAGTGCTATGGTACGTACCTCCGCTTTGAGTTCGGCGATGACCCCCTCTTCGACGATCTGTCTGCAGACCGCGACGTACGCGTGCAGCCGCCCCCGCAGCGCCTCCGCCTCCGCCTCGACCCCCGGCCCCACCCCCCCGGTGTTCGCGATACGCTCCTCCAACGCGTGCAGCGACCACACCACCGAGTAGAAGCACGCGCGCACCACGTACACCAATGCCTACAACGGGAACATGCGATAAGCGAACCACATATCAACATTTTGATGAGGCTTTCTGCGCAACTAGTTTGAGATTCAAAACCATCCGAATACAAAGATCAAATCATGATTTTTGACAGTCATTCACATAACCAGCAGAATAACCTTTGCACTAAGATGGTATTGATTGGTGGTTTTATGAATTATGTTCAGTGAATTTTCGACGAATATTTTTGTATTGATGTAATGTAATTCAAGTAGTGGAAAATAATCTATGTCAGCAAAGGATTAGAGTTGAACAAAAATTAGAAATAGATCCATTGATGGATTTGTTACATGGAATAGAGTGGACTGGAGCAATCATTCGAGCTATTTCTAGGTTCTATAATTTAAAATTCACTTAAAAAAGGCTTAGGAAGTTTCGTTCACAAGACATTAAGGAAGAGTCCATTTAATACCTGTTTTGAAGAATATTTTGAATGTTTGATACCTGTGTGGACATCTGCTTGTCGTTGTTGCCGAGACACTTGGGCAGGTCTTCGAACAGCGAGTCCCATATGTTTGTGTCGTTCAGATTGTGGCACATGTACATGATGGACACCTTCCGAAGCGAATTCACTACGTTGAACACCTCGTCTGCGTCGGGGGTCTCGCCCTAAATAACAAAACGAAACTTATTTAGAACTTTGTTAAATGACTACTGTCACAAAACCTAAAGTGCTGTAAAGCAAACGTGAGTTGACGACTCGCTAAGTCAGACAAGCTGACCCTATAAATATGCTTTGTCACTTTTTGTTCAGTCACCAATGGTGACTAACAACCAATGACAAACACCATCCGACCGTTTGGCCGGTGACTGAACAACCAATGACAACGTATATTTATGTGTATTGCGCCTACACACCCTGCGTTTACTTTTAGAGTGGTTTATCTATACACTTTTGCGAGCTTGCGGGTCACAAAGCTTGTAAATCGACTCCTACTCGATACAGTAGGACAGTGGAAGGATACTACGACACAAGCCACGACGAATCAGATGTTAGTTTTTCGATACCTAAATTACAGTATTTTTTTTCTTGTTTGTCTGTTTCATGAATACACATAACGCTGAAACTACTGGAATTGAACGAAACTTTTATAATTGTTACTGATAAATAATAAATAAATAAATAAATATTACAGGACATTCATTTTACACAGCGCTATCTAGCCCCAAACTAAGCATAGCTTGTAATATGGGAACTAGATTACGTAAATACATACGTACTATATGATACGACACCCAAACACAGAACAAACATCTATATTCATCACACAAATGTTTGTCCTGAGTGGGAATCGAACCCACAGCCTACAGCCATGATATCATTGGCAAGGATCATATAAACTTATTATCTCCCCTCACCCCCTCTGAAGGGGTTAAAAGGTTTGTATGTAACTATTTACTGGAAAGGAACACGAAACTTAGTATGTTTATGTACTGACCCCCTCAATGAGAGTGCGGTACTCGTCGATGGCCTCCTTGTATCTGTTGACGCACATGTCGGTGATGGTGCTGCGGGCCACGTTACAGCGCGTGTACACGCCGCACTGCTCCCCGCAGAGCGCCTCGAGCGTCCGCCCGCACGTCTCCACCACCTCCGCTTCCGTCTGCACGCTCACTATGTCGCGGATCTTGTTCAGGAGAAGAGTCAGATTCTGAAAACAAAATGTCTCATTTTATTATTTGATAAGAACTGTGTAGCCAAGTGGGTATAGGCCCGCCTTCCGATACAGTCTTTTTTTTTGTACGACGGGAAAGCGCTTGGCCTTCATCTCACCTGGTTACAAGTTGAGATAAGGCCGAAGGTGGAGGCGCACTTCACCCGGAATTAAAAAAACTAGACCACAGAGGCGGTTTATGTGCGCATTTGATACATGCAAATGCTCTCACGGTGAAGGTTACATTGTGATGAACCGAATGGGTTCATGCCGGTTTCATCACAATGGACCAAAAATCTGAATAGTATGCGTCACTGGCTATTCCGCTAAGCGACGATGGGCTTGAAACCTGTCACGTATTGAATTTTGCCGAATATGAGTTTAGACGTGCCTTCGAAACAAAAAAATTGGAATCTATTACTTTTTCATTATTTGATCTTGTCTAATTCACAGCGATGCCCCGTTCGCCAATGACGGGCGAGCCGCTAAGTTAGTGCATCAGAAGGAGAGTGCCGTTCGTATGTATAGTGTAGTGCACTGACCGCCTCCTGTCGCTGCGTGGTGTATAGCTCTAGGTCCATGTACTGCGGGATGCAGGCGAGGTTGATGAGCTTCTCGGGGTCTGCGCCGAACTTGTCGAGCAGCGCGGGCAGCGTCGTGATGAAGTGCGCCGTCATCTTGGCACGGTCGTCGCCCACCACCTGCGGACGTCCCCTCGCCATAGTTAATGGTCTTCACATTCATAGAACATACCTATACTATACGTAGTAGCTAAATACAGGTTAGGATCCACACATACAATACAGACTTTTTTCTATCTAAACATTTTGCTCAGTCGTTCTACTTCTAACTGCGGCGAACTACGGCGAACCGAAAACGGAGCGATGGTGTATGACAACGAAGTGCACGTACATTACCTACATTGACCGTAGCACGGCGTTCGATGAGACGAACCAACCGGTTAGGGCGTTCACAAACATTTTGTTTGATCACACATTTGAAAATTGTTGGTAAATTGATTATTCTGCATTTGTAGGATATAGGTTAGTTTTAAGTTGAAGGTTTTATGTTATATTCGAATCATATATTGAATGTCATAAATTAGAGAGGTTAAGATTGAGTGTCATTTTAATCAGTTTCCCAGAGTTGAAATAAAACACAATGGGTTGACACTGACTGCGATCCTTGCATACCTTTGGCTCACTCACTATCATAACGTTCATACAAGCTCATTGGCTGCTTGCGACCTGGTTTTTCACTAGAACATCTTCAACTTGGCCATAAAATTGTAAAAAAAAAATCCTACAAATTATAATAAAAGTGAAGTTATGATTGACAGTTTACTCTAGGGCAGTGGAACCGTACATGAAAAACTCAGACTTGAATAAAAAGTGAAGAACAGATGAACTATGAATAATGAAGAATGTATGAACACGTGAACTCCACGCAAACACTTAAGTATGAATGTATGTATGGGTGGTGGTACCTTAGCCTGTAGCTTGGCCTGTTCCTTGGTGAGCGTGTTGTGATGTTTCCTCAGTGGCCCGCGCCCGACCGGCGGCTCCCCGGTGCTGGCCTGACGCACGCAGCACACCATCAGCTCTATCAGAGACGATTCCTGCAACAACAAACAATACAATATATTTAACACATCGTAGGTTGCGGTGCTGCTTCTTATTCTGAGTGGGGGTGACCAAGGCCTGCACTGACGTCCCGCTGTGGGGTGTATTGCGCATTGTCCCCCATGGTTTTAACTAACCATACCCCAGCCAGCGCAGCTCCTTAAAATACCGGAGCCTTAGGGTTGTTGGTAACACTATTTTATGTTATGTTTATGTTATGGCCAAGTGCTTACCCGTCGAACAATATAAAAAAAAACCAAGGCCTGCACTGACGTCCCGCTATGGGGTGTATTGCGCATTGTCCCCCATGGTTTTAACAAACCCTACCCCAGCCAGCCCAGCTCCTTAAAATACCAGCCTTAGGGTTGTTGGTAACACTATTTTATGTTATGATCAAGTGCTTACCCGTCGACAATATAAAAAAAAATGTGTGCTTAGTTTGATGATAATAAGCAGTGCATCTGCAACTTTGTAATAACTATGGTAGCCAAATAAAATATTTTTGATCGATACGATACGATATTTTTGCTCCCCTACGAAGCACCTGTAAGTAAAGTCCTGTAAGGGAGAAACATACACAAACCCGTCTGTAATGAACACGCACCTGTCTGTTATCGAGCGCCTCCTCTCCCTGACCGGCCTCTTCGAGCAGTAAGTCCGTCATGCATTCCCAGTCCTTCATCATTGGGTTGGACTCGATCAGGGAATCTACCAGGTACGCGCCGTGCTCGTGTAACTAAAACAAAATGATTTCTGACATTACACTTGACAAGCCTCATAGCTCAGTTGGTAGTAACTGCCTTCTGCGCTGTAGGCTGTGGGTTCGATTCCCACCCAGGGCAAACATTTTGTGTGATGAATATAGATGTTTGTTCTGTGTTTGGGTGTTGTTTTGTATATAAGTATGTATTTACAAAAAAAAATAAAGAAGTATTTAAGTAGTGTATCCGTAATCTAGTTCCCATATTACAAGCTATGCTTAGTTTGGGGCTAGATTGCGCTGTGTAAAAAATAATGTCCTGTAATATTTATTTATATTATTTATTTATTTACATTTAAAATTGGTGTTTAGGCTTGCATGCAAAGTAAAGAGCGATAAATAATTTGTTGATGGCAGAAATAGGCAGTAGTTCTTTGATATGCTGTAGTGTCAAAATTGTTGGCTTGAGACATGACTTTAAAGTATATGCAATTTAAATAAAGCGGTTTGTCAACTTCGTGGAAGAGCGAGAAAAAAGTAAAGAGCTATAAATAATTTGTTGGTGGCAGAAATCAGGCAGTAGTTCTTGAAAGAGCGAAAGAAAAGTGAAGAGCTAGAAATAATTTGTTCATGACAGAAATAGGCGGTAGATCCTTGTTATGTTGTAGCGTCAAAATTGTTGACTTGAGACATGGCTTCAAAGTTATAGTCATTATAATTGCAGGTGCACGTTGTCTGTCGATGTCGAGGGACTGACCTCCGACTCTATGAAGAACTGCACGAGGTCCCTGATGAGCGAGGTGTTGGGCGTGCGCAGCTTGCCGCGGCGAGTGCGCAGCGCGGGCGGCGGCGCGGCGGGCGGTTGGAACAGACGCACGTTGAGGAACTCGCCGGCCGCCGCCGCCACGCCGCGCCACGACGAGTACACCAGCTCGTACACGTTCTCGCAGTCCTTGTCCGTCAGCACGTCGGGGTGCATCCTGACCACACGACCACAACACCACTTTAAAATACGTTATTTTAATACATTCCTACGGGGAACCCAGATGAGATGAAGGCGCTTGGCCTTCATCTCATCTGGTGTCAAATATTAGGCTGAAATTGGAAGCGCACATCACCGGGAATCCTTAACAGACTGCAGAACTATCTGCCGGGTTTTTTTTATATATCATAACGGGGAAGCGCTTGGCCTTCATCAACATCTGGTCCTTGCAATGACAAATAAAATAAAAAATCGAAAGCTAAAATATCAATGGGCTCCTGTAGAGTATTTTGATAAAAAATTAAGCACTACGTACACCGCGTATATCTCAGGGTGATGTTAGACAAAGGATGTGTCCTGAGGTTATAGGATGCGTGTCTCTAAGGTTTCTGATCTGATGTTAGTCATAAGATGTGCGTCTCTGAGGCTGATGATAGTTATAAGATCTGAGCTGATGTTAGTCATAAGATGTGCGTATCTGAGGCTGATGATAGTTTTAAGATCTGGACTGATGTTAGTTATAGGATGTCTCTGAGGCTGATGTTAGTTATAAGATGTGTGTTCTAAGTTACTTGAGTATCGCGATGACGAGTTTGACGGCATGCACCGCCACGTCGGGCTCCTTGTCCAGCGCCATGGAGACGATCCGGTCCTTGAACTTGGAGGTGAACAGCTCCAGCTTGCCGCGCAGGTCGTCGCACGAGTACAGCGGCGTCAGGGCCTGCAGGCAGCGCAGCCGAACCTCGCCTATCTGCACATCACATAAACTAGCTTACCACCATGTACGGGAGACAAGACATCAGTGTACATTATCACACACCTCAATGCTATAGGCAAGAGGGCTCTAAGTGGCATAAAAAAATCATTATATGAGTATAATGTTACAAGATAATTATTTGAGTGTAGTGTATCACATCACATCATTGTTCCTACATCAACATCATGTAATGCCCATTAGTGTCCACTGCTGGACAGAGCCTCCTCAAAAGCTGGACGGTTCTGCCATAATAACCACGCTCGTTGATCGCTGTAAAGGTGTAGATAATACACAGAAGAAAGCTGCAAACATAAACTGGCTTTCCAAGGCATGTCTTGGGGTAAAATAAGTAAGTACATGAAAACTGACCTTGTCATGTAGAGTCCACCCAATGTACTTGAGATAGAGATCGTCCAGGAAGTGCGCAGGGAACTTCTCCATCCAGCTGCCGATTTCTATCATTGTAATTGATCGTATCTCCGACAGCGTGTCTCTGTAAGATAAACCAATATTGTTGATGTGTGACTTCATATAATATCAGCGTAGTTTGGAGCATTGGAGCTTTGGACCTAAGCGTAATTATCATAGACGTGGGAAATAATAGATTTTTCAAAGTATCCTCAGTTACTTTTTCATTTTCTTCCTGCCCTTATCCCAGACGCAGCGCAGGCGATGTAAGGAATTTTATCAGTAATTTTCCTTCACCTTAGGTTACATAATTAGAGAGATACGCGGTCCTGTCACCCGTCAACTCAGCAGCCATCTCATATGCATATCACTCACCAATCCATCCACAAGTTCCTCTGTCTACCCCTACAACTACGCCATCCATCCATCCACCATCGCGAGAAAAAATTTACTCCAAGGTGGATAAAAACATAGGACAAAAATGTTATCCCCGCCCCCTGCTGAGGGGGCAGACAAGTATGAAAATTCAACATGGTATGGAGTCCATACCATGTTGAATGTCCATACTATGGACCACACTTACCTAATAGACCTCATTCCTTCTATCACTGGCGCTACTTTCAGACTTCATGATGTACCTATCATTCCTTATATTATCCATCCTTATCGCACCACACATCCAGCAGTGGGGTTGTACGAGTACAAGTGATTGATGATACAGACCTATACCTATGCACGAATACGGACTTGAACATGTAGGAGAGCATGTTCTTGATCTCCTCCATATTCTCCTCGAGCTCCTGGCGCTTGGCGACGAGCACCTCGAGGCGCTCCGAGGCGCGCTTGTCCCGCGCCTTCAGCCGCTCCGCCTCGTACTGCCGCAGACAGTTGTCGCAGTTGATGCTGGTCAGCAGCGCCACGTCCACCAACGCAGTCATCAGCTTCATCACTGATGGATACATTTTATTGAATTTAAACTTTTATTAGAGGGTTTTGTAATTCTGATCCGCAGCCTTTTTGTATGACCAAAAGTGGTATTTTTCGTGACTTTACGACACACCTTGTGTTTTTTTAGGGTTAAAGAAAGTCACAGTCAAATATTTTTATAAGATTTTTTTTTATCATTTTGAAATGTCTAATATACCACCTGTTCGGAATCCCGACCAGCACACAAGAAGAAAGGCAAGAACCTCGGGCTAGTTTTTTTTTTTATGATCAATTATAGCTTAAAATTACCTTATACTAATTACAGTTTATTCACTGGAGCAAATTTTTTATTTTACGTTTCTTCACCCAACTTGATCCTATTACTAAAACTTTGTTGTCCATAAGCCCATCTACGTTCGGTACACATCCCATTGAAAAATTTGCATTTTTAATGAAAAAGGTCCCATCTCCTAACTGTACCGAGTGTGGTACAACACATTTTGATGGAATGTGTCCGGAACAGAACGCTGAGAACAGCCAGATTTAAAAGGAATGATATACTTCAAATTGGTCTCATTAATAGTATTTTATCTGATCCTCTATCGCAGGAGGTGGAGATCTTGTGTAAATTGGCCATTACTAGTTTAAGCTAATTTAAGAAGATACCGTAGTTTTTTAGTACCGCACAGCTGTTTTCAGTTTATTTTCATTATTTTTGTTAGCTTAGTAATTAGATTTTATGGGACGACGTGGTCGCTAAGCGTCAAAGTCCTTTTTGTTTAGATAAAAAAAAAAAGCCCATCTTCTGTACATGTGTCAAAAATCAATTATAAGATTTTATAGGATCTTTAACTCCTGCCAGCTTGTAATCTGTTCGAAACCAGCACACATGGAGAAGGCTAGAACCTTGGGCTGTTGGATGTGATCTCATGTTCGACTATTGTGCCTGTGAACAGACTTATAGCGAAGAGCCTTGACCAACACCTCAACAGCTTCTCCGTAGGCAGCAGATGCTGCCAGAAAGCGGTACTCGTAATCGGCATGCATAGTGAGGAGGTTCCTCTAGAGCCCTAGCCAGCTCAGGATAATGTTTTTCGAGAGTAGATATACCTATAATGAAATAGTATTATAACATATTGGTAACAATGTTCTGATACTAAAGATATTTAAAGAATTACACAACTGTAGCAACTAATATTTTTTAACTTATTTTATGCTTTTCTTTATTATCTAAACAGTATTTGTGAGAGCTAACAATTTAGGAGATAAATAAGACAAAATCCGGCAATTTTTTGCGAAATCTAATCTAATAATCAAGACGTAGCTGAGGGCCTTAAAAACGCCTACACTTCTCGTCTCGACGGTAGCTCCCAAGTTCCATCCAGTTTGCCCGCGACGCGACCACGGCTGGTGCAACCCCGCCGAAACGTCGGTATAAACATATACGCGATAAATCCCGTTTTTTCGTAGTATGTAGATCAATGAGTGTTTTCAATATTTTGGCTTCCGGTTCTCAACATTCAACTTGTCTGGCCTCTGAAGTAGGGTATATGCTTTAGAGAGTTTGTATGTATGTCTATTTCACGCACGCTATGTCGCTTAACGGATTTTGAATTTTGCGATGTTGTTTGATTTTCCTGTATTATGGGAGCGGCATAGGCTATGTCTAATAAAGCTGTATTTTCAATCATCATAACTTTTTAATTTTGTTATCAGTTCAAGTTTTTTCTACTTTCAATAAGTGATCCCATCCGAGACACAACTTTACATATTATCACAATAAACTAGCCTTAGCCTATTGTAAAGAGGTGTATTAGATTGAGAAAAGTCTTTAGGCATAGTGGAAAATGCAATGAGTTGAACTGACCTGCAAGTGTAGCCGTGTGCCTGAAGGCCCTGACTTGTGAGTCGGAGAGCCCAGTCAACAAGGATATGATGTTGTCCATCAAGAACTGGTCATAGATGATGGAGTATTGGCACATCTTCACCAGGGTTTGAATGAACTCACAAAATGTGGCTCGAAACTTCTTCCATGTCTGGCCTGACATAATCAGTGGGTATTCACCACTTTCCTAGGGAATTGAATGAGATAGTAAATGGTAAATATTATTATTAATATATATATGAAAGTAAATAGGGTTTTCTGGGTAGGCTTGCTCCAGCGTAAATCTCATCCTTGCCGGTGAAAGTTTTGAGTTGATCCATTCAAAATCTATTATACAATATACAATACAGACCTCATCAAACTCCTGTGTCATCTTCTTGATGATGAGCGTGTGGTCCATCTGAGCCATGTCGGGGCTGACCTTCCCACGGCAGCCTGACGAGTTGATGAAGAACTGCATCAGCTGCACCAATGCCACATCACGATGTGTCTTGTACTCCTCTATCCATGTGTCTACTACAGTCTGGTAACAAAATACACACTTTACTCATTAACCAAGGGTAAACAGGTTGCTTGCCTGTATACTAATAAAAAAGTTTTTCTTATTCTTGTTCTGAGGGGGGGATGGCCAAGGCTTGCACTGACATACCGCTGTGAGGTGTAATGTGCATTGTCCCCCATGGTTTCATGACCAGCTCCTCAAATATCAGAGCAGGACTTTGGGTTGTAAATTAAACAGGACAAGCTAGCAGTATCATTTTTAGAAATACTCTTACGTTGATGGAACTTTTGTTGAATCGTAGGATGTTGTAGAGGCTGTTTTCATCATCTCCCGGCAGCAGCACAGGGGGTGGTGAGTATGAAGGCGGCGGAGCGGCACCGCGCCCTCGACCGCGACCACGGCCTGTGCCACGCCCACGCTTGCGCAGCGGCGGCGGCGGCGGGGATTCCGCCAGCCGTCCGGGGAATGCGCCGTCACCACGGCGGCCGCGGCTACGAGTAACGCGCTTCGTCGGCGTGGGTGACGGCGTGCGCGGCTCCTCGTCATCATGGTGCTCGAGCTCGTCCGGTTCTATCAGCGGTTCCAACGGAGCGACCGTCGAGTTGGCGACAGCGCCCACATTAAACCCCGAGTAGTTGGGCGTCGCGGGTGTCTCCGGCTCGTGCACTGACTGCCCACCATAGTCCGTCATAGGCGTCGCCGGTGTCATCGGATTCACGTACTCTTCAGGAGGAGGATCATCCATCCGAATACGTTTCCCGCCACGGCGATGCATCTTGCAACTTTGGCTGGACTTAGTGGCTAATAACGTTTCCCATGCCACGGTCCACAATATGGATTACATTGGTTAACGGCTAAGCTATTGTTGAATTAGGAGCACTGAGAAAGTAGGACGCGAAAAATCAATAGACGCGCGCACAAGATTTACCATAGCAGTGCTTTGCTTGGCTTGCCTTGCCTTATTTACCATTACCATCACATCACATCAGTCAAGTCAGTGGGTCGCGCAACTCAACAAACAAGCGATGACTGAATGAAGCTAAGCTAGGCAGAATTTTAATGACGGTTGATTTGATGGATATCGTTAAGTGTTACGTTATGTACTTTTTTACGTAACGCTTATTTTAGATTTAAAAACTTTAATCAATTGTGCAAATTGTGATTTTTAGAACAATTTAATATATGTTTTTGTTAAATTTTATGTAATATTTATGCTTCTGTTTGCTAGAGAGATCATGTAAATATAAGAAGTACAGAATATGTGAAGTGTGTGGCCTCAAATCTGAAAAGGAGGACTGGGGCACAAACGTGGAAGCGCTCTTCATCCGGAATCCTCAATAAATTGAGGAACTTGCTATCTTGCCTGTAAATGCTGGAACACAACAGTCTAAGAATTTAAGAATTGTTGTGACAGCATTAAGTAAGACGGTGGTAGCTAGCCAGGCGAACTTAAACAAAGTCCTACCACCAACCAACTCAAGCACAGTATTGTCCTCCCCCTGAGGATCGAACCCGGGACCTCTGGATCTGAGACCGGTAGGCGAACCACTAGACCACAAAGGCGGTTAAACTCTGTTTTATCTAATACTAGTATTTATTCATAATGTAGCGTCATCCATAACATGTTCCAATATGATAGTATAATTTACTGTCGTCACTTCCGCTACCATGTCGACTTATGTTCAGTTGGATAAACTTGATAGCTCAGCTATGTATGCCGTTTGACTTTTTACTAACTGAATAATCCCGGCTCTTCTTACGTAGCATTGTATTGTTTTTGATTACCAAACCACAAATTCTATATATACTCTTTGATATTACAATTTTACTCCTTGCCCTACAGGAACCAAAAAGGAACTTTTTGATTTAGAAGGAATAAAAACTAAAACAAGATTGAAAAAGGAACAAGCTATGTTTAAAAATCACACCGTTCTAGAACAACTCTTTGCCCTAGCCCTACCCTATAGCGTTTGCATAAAAGTTCCTATTATGACAGTATCGTATAACCTTTAGAACACTCGTTTTCTACCAGCAAACCTTTGAGAGATAGAGAGGTGATGCACTGAAAAGGTAGAAAAGTGTACTTTAATTAAAATATAATTTTAATATAAAATTGAAATATATCAAAAGTATACTTACCTACACAAATATGTTTAATACCTACTAAATGTATCAATTATTTTTACATATTTTATACACATATGAAATAAATAAATGGAATAATAATAAATATATACATATAAAGATGAATGAATACACAAATTATGCTAAGCTATGGATAACAAACTACAAGAACAGATAATACTCTTTTAATTGAATCTTAAAAATATTGAAAGATTTAGATGCACGGATCATATTACCTTTGTGGAATGGAATTCCACAGCCTGACAGCTTGTACAGTGAACGAGTCACTGCCACGCGTGGAAGAGTGAGAAGGAGTTGCAAGACGGAGAGAGACAATCAACCTGAATGGCACACCGCGAGGAAAAAGAAAATTAAATGGCTCACGGAGGTATGCTGGAGAAATTGGGTTGTAAAGGATAAAATAAAGAAAAGAAAGAATATGGAGGTCGCGTCGACTGTGAATGGGAAGCCATCTAAGCTGAGATTTGAACTCTAAGCATGATGATGATGATGATGAGTAAGAAGGACTTTGGGTTTAAACAGTAAAAACCGCTGAAGGCGCTTGAGAGAATGAAAGGTGAAATACACTTTTTTGCTTATTTCATTAATGTGAGAGGACCAAGACAGTCTGTTATTAAAGACGATACCCGGATTTTTGTCTTTCACTGAAAAAGGGATAGGATTATCTGCAAGAAGTACCAGTGGGAGAGAAGTATCAACAATGGTGCTTAGGCATGTAGGGTCTAACAATGATCAGAGCTTGAGACTTCAAGGGATTAACCAAGAGACCGTAGGCTTACAGCCTTCCAACTAACCTTTCATTCAATTTGAACTTTGTCTTCCTTAATGAGTTCAAGGCCAAATTTTCTGGTATGAGGCTGGATATCCTGGTCTTAGCCAGTTCACCAAATTCACACCGGCTTATAAGTTTATACAAAGCTCATGTCTGATCTTCATACGATTTAAACAAATTTTCTATAAATTCTGTTATTCTATTTCTGTTAGATTTATTAGAAACATTATATATCTGCTGTAGGTTTTTAAAAATAAATAAATGAATATTTCTACACGAGATACCAATCGCGAGTTACATACATCTAAGGTGAGCCAGAGAATAGCCCTTACCTGATACCCAAAGCTGCAAGGCAAGCTTGATTGTACAGTCCTTATTTTGAGGATTGACTGTCACTGTCAATAACAAAATCAGCTCGGCTGATGTCATCGTCAATGTCATGTATGATATGACTGCTCTGCTATGTATTGCATTTGCATGTCACTTTTCTGATTCTGAAACCTGATTATTTTTGGATAGTAATCGTAACAGTTGAGTAGTTGTTCTTCTTTCTATACTCTTTGTTCTTTGATAGTAATTTTTGCGTTTTTCAAAGAAATAATAAAATTCCAATATAATGGCAAAGAAAACCTACGATTTATTGTTCAAATTGCTGCTCATTGGAGACTCTGGAGTCGGAAAAACATGCATATTGTTCAGATTCTCAGACAACCACTTTACAACGACGTTTATATCCACAATCGGTAGGAAACACCTTGATGTTCTATGATTTCAATCTCTTTTCACCCTGTTTTTTTGCTATTCGCTTACATTTGAGAGATTGGGAATATTATATCTTCGCTGTATGACATGGCAAGTGCGGTTTTCTGCAGGTATCGACTTCAAAATAAAGACTGTGGAGCTCCGCGGAAAGAAGATAAAGTTACAGATATGGGATACTGCAGGCCAGGAGCGGTTCCACACCATCACCACGTCTTACTACCGCGGCGCGATGGGTATCATGCTTGTCTACGATATAACCAATGAAAAAACATTTGATGATATTGTCAAGTGGTTACGAAATATAGACGAGGTTAGTATTGGTGCTAATTGCTGGATATAAAGCTGTTCATTCATCTAACCATGGCCATGAATCTATTCTGATTGTTTACCCAATAACTAATGACCTCTGGTTCATTTTAACCTCTTAGCAGTCTTTATCTAAGTTTATATTGAAACTCCATACAATATACTTGTCAACCTTATTAAATTGTGATATATTTGCAAAATATTAATTGAATATCACCCGGTGTAGGCCCACTTGGATACATTCAACAAAACTTGCTTTTTCAAAACTTACTTAGCCAGCAAAAAATATTGATTCTCTCGTCGGTTTTTAGCATGCAAATGAAGATGTTGAGAAAATGATTCTTGGCAACAAATGTGACATGGAGGAGAAGAGAGTAGTCAGCAAGGAAAGAGGAGAAGCAGTAAGTCACTTTATCACTTATAATTAATCCAATCTATATTATCTAGTAATACTTTATTTCACAATCAAAACTATCCTATAAGTAAAACTGTGTCTAAAAAGTATATTAAACTTATTGAGTCTAGGGAAAAGAATAATTGGAATGTTTGAAAGAGAATCCATATTCTCTTTCACACATTTCATCCAACTTTCATACCCTGTATGAAGGAGAGGTTTAGAGTTAGCATCTGAAAGGGTCAGTAGAAGAAGAAATTATATTGTGTAGACCCACTGAGAGTGGAATATGGGTTGGAGTATGTTGATCTCCACTCCACCTTCTAAGCATTCTAAGAAAGCAAATAACTACAAATAGGTGTGCTAAATTACATGGCCCTACCCACCTACTATAATTAACCTACCCACTACCCATAGTAATGCTTACCGAGTTCATAAAATGACTAAATTATATATTCAAGCTATTATTATCGCTGACATCCTCATTTAATTGACCTTATGAAAGCATATGATAGATAGTCATACTATCACTAACTAAAACAAATTATGTTGCTTACACAAATGTGTCCATTTAACTAGCACTGTGATAGGTAACGTTTTTAAATGTTGATTATTTATCATAAAGCTATATTGCATGTTCAGCTGGCTGTTAATTTACTCTGCTGCATAGAACCTCCTTCAGATATTTATATCTCAAGCCAATTGATGATTGTGATTGCTGTGAACGTATTCATTAGCTTTGGGGAGAATGTTAATTAGCACTATACACACTATAGGCGGCAGCATCTGCTATACCTGAGATGGATTCTTTAGTTACTTTTTGCACTCTGTAAAGTTTAAAATAGGAGTCTCCAGCCCAGCTAGCGGATGTCATAAATCTTAACTAATCGGATCCCACTAGATGAAGAGCAGCATTTTCTTTCTGCATATTATCTGTCAATTTTATTATGATAACAAATCTGCCTAGAACTTAAATGTGGTTTATTGTTTTTTAGGCAAAACCTCCCAGTTTTCCTGGCCTGTACCATAGTAGACATCAGTGAGCTGCTGATTTTGCTTCTTAAATTCCATTGGCAGATAATAGAGAGGATGTCTAAAGTGGAAATACATTTTTTATTTTTATTGAATGATGGGGTTTGCTATTGGCCTTCATCTCACCTGGTGTCAAGTTATGATAAGGCCGAAGGTGGAAGTGCACTACACCCAGAATCCTTAACAGTGTGTGGAACTGGCGGTCTTACCTCTAAATGTTGAAATAATTGTTGTTATGGCAATTGACTTATTAACTAAGATGGTGGTAGTCCAGGTGGACTTGAAACAAGCTCCACCATTGCACTGACCACCATGTCAACTCATACTCTTACATATAAGAACAGACAAGACTCGCACAATGAACCACTAAGGAGTCTAAGTGCGGAAAGTTTTTTAGGGAGTTTTTTTACAAGACAGACAAGCTGATATTGTGGGTATTTTATGCGCAAAAGTCAGTATTAAGTATAATTCCTTGATTCGCCCCCCAGTTCCATTCAAGTAATAATGTTCCGGGAATCTGTATTATAGCTGAGGGGGTAATTTCACCATGGCTAAACTGGGATCTTCAACAGCGAAACCATTTTAATAGTTTTGAGTTGATAATGTGTTAATAATTGACAGATAGCGCGCGAGCACACGATCCGCTTCATGGAGACTTCTGCCAAAGCCAACATCAACATCGATCGCGCGTTCTCGGAGCTGGCCGAGGCCATCCTGGACAAGACGGCGGGCCGCGACGCGGAGGCTGACGCGGCGCGCATCGCCGTGGAGCGCCGCCCTTCGCGCGCGCCGCCCGCCCGCGCCTGCTGCACTTAGCTACTGTCTCCCTCACGTCTCACCGACTAACTAGCTGTCTGACGCTTCACTACTATAATATGTATGTACTCGTATTACCCCATAAAAAAACAATACAAAACCATGAATAGTCCAAATAAATAGGCCCCTTGTTGGCGACAGGGCAAGGGTACTGATGAAAATAATTGAGTTCAATAATTATGTTATTGCAACGCATAACGTAAAGGCAGTTTGATAAGAAACGTCGCACTGAAAATCGCTAACTTTCTATTTTAATGTTTTCTAACGGTTGTTTGAAAAAGCTGTCGTGCACATTCTTCAGTTCTTGGACTAGATAACGCAAGTGTTTCGAATTTTATGATTAAAGATTTGATTCTGTCTGTGATCAATACAATTGATTCGTCTTGCATTAAAAAATGGTCGAAAATTAATGGCCAATTGGCGCATCGCTCCTACTCTCGCGTCAAATAATGACACGCAAAGTACGAGTAGGCGGCTACAATTCCTTTATCAGATTGTTTTAAATGAAATAACTTTTTGTCTTAAATGAAATAGCCTTTTGTCTTGTGTACCATAAATCAAACTGTAATTAGAATAAGTTTAACACCCTCGCCTAAAATTGATGAAACCATTAGCGTTTCTAAGGTCCAAAGCATGTTTCAACTCATGGTATTTGCTGGTTCTAGTCTAAAAACTTGTTTAAATAACACTTGAGTTGAGTAGAGTCTGAGTTGTTGCGACCTAATCTAGATAGTTGTGACCTTACAACACAACTAGGTACACAGAATAAACATAGTGTGCAATAATGCGAATTTAATTATTGCAATCAAATATAAGACAGCATGTGGCAATAGACAAGTGTGTTTATACTCTGTGATGATTTAGCAAGTTTACCTATAGAAAAAAACCAGGCAAACATTGTTTACAGGCGTAACATAAAAACAATGTAATATGACTGTAGTAACTCCATTCCACACTTATTACACTCACTCAAAACTAAGGGCCCACTTTAGTGGCTTCAAATTGTTGTAAGTTTTTGATACATTTACCAGTCGAAGGAAAAGCAAAAATATTTTGTCTTTATCCTATAATAAATCAACCTATGTAGATATTCATAGATTTTATACATTTATGAGTGTGGGATGAGCGAAACAACGATGACATAGATTGATGAGGAAATTGTAAACATGTTTGTTTTCACAAAACGTCGCGGCGGCTCAAGATTACGATTCGTAATTTACGATGCTAAATAAAACGGAAGCTGGAAGTGTATTGTATTAACTTCCTTATTTAAATACACATAGGTAATTTCGTAAAACACAGTCTAGTTAGTTGTTTAATTGGCTTAACTGGATGTTACTATCTATTTACTAGTATAGTTAGGTATTAGGTATCTAGGTTTTAGTTGCAAAATGTATATTTATAAAAAATAACTTTATTGAATCTTATCTTAGTGTGAATTTTAACAGCTGTTTGGAGAGATTGAGATTTATCCATTTATGAATGTGGTTATTTATATTATAAATTGTTTCATTACTAAATAAGAAGGTACTTGGAACAATATTTTTTATTTACATTAATCTATTTCTGATCTTTAGTTTGCATTTTTTAACGAACGCACATTCTACAAAAATGATTTTATTTGCCTAAAACTATATTTTTTAACTACCCTATTTTGTACTTAATTATTTCAAATACTGTGTGATATACTAAGGGTAGTTTTCAATAAAAAACCCTCAGTGATAATATATATCTGAATCACTTGATTATTTAAGTTGTGTTGTGTATCTAAATGATTTAATTTGTTTGCTACATGACATATCTTGGTGATGACCTTGGCTGAGTATGTATATAGATTTGTACTATACCTCCAAAGATAAAATGAGACTCATCAAATCAGATGATTTATAAAGAAGTGCAATACAAGATTGGGTCAAGCTTCCTACATTACAATTACTGACTCAATTACATAGCATATTTTATTAGTTTATCAAACAAATGAAGAACCAAGATAAGTGTGTAGAAGCATAGATAAGTTTTGAAGTTCTGTATTTCTTTATGTTTTCATAGAATCAAGAGTTGTAATTGTAATGGTAGTCAATTAATTATTTATATTTTTATTATCCTGCAATAATGTATGAATTAACTTTATAGACATGAGGTGCTCGTATATTCCCATATTATACTGTAATCTAAATGCTTAATTTGTTTGCCTATTTTAATAATTTCACCGTGTCTCATACGCAATAAATGTGGAATTCACCATTAATAGCACCAAGTAGATATTTCATCATACCTCTTTGCGGTTTTGATAAGATGGTCTGCTTCATTATTATGTTTCTTATGCTCTTGTGACTTGGCATAAGGTTACTTAATGTGTGGTATGCTGTTTAATTTTCTAGATTTTTGTCATAGCTGTATGTTAGCTCGTCGACAAATCCAATGGCAAAGGCGCGTCGATGTTGCGCATTTATTCGTTGCTCACAAAACGGTCGCATGGTACTGTTATCATCGATGTCGATTCGTCAATGTTATAGGACATCCCTAGAATGTTTACTAGTCAATACAGTAGGCTATCGACATGGATGATATTAACATCTGTCGAGTTATACGAGGTCTATTATAGTATGCGTTCAGTGAGAGGTCGGGGGGTTGTGGTCCACTTTGCACTTTTATCGCTATCGTGGTTTATCTTAAGTGGAGCAATATAGAAAATATTAATACTTTTAAGTAATATCTCCATAGTTAATAATGTACGTTGATGATTTACCAACTTTTATTGTGCGGTGTAATGTGTCTCGTCGATTTTTACTTGCTTTTATAAATAAACAACGTCGGCATTGTATATTATGTTCATAATAAACGACTTATAGTAATCGGGTTTTTATTTGTGTTCCGCAAAACGCAGGTACCTGTTTCTAGGAAGATGACCAGTAAACAAAACAATGGCCGCGCTTAAGGGATAAGAAATAATGTTATTGTAATGTGGATTCCGTTATCTGTGAGGAGTCAGGGGGCAGCGCTATCGGCCGCTGCCGCCAGTCGCCGCCGACTTCGACCGGTGGAGTGACCAACATGTTGCTTCAAGCTGTTTTTGTGTTGTTTTGCCTTCAAGTCGCGGAATTTTCTGATCGTAAGTACCGTACCTTTTACTAAGTATAATATTACTAGCTTCTTTTTCCATTGATGTTGGTACTGTGATCTCCAACTCGTCTCAGCCGTGTTGAAACGGAAACTCTAAGAAGTTGGTGTTCAGCAGACGGTCACGGTCAGTTGATTCATGAGGGCATGATTGCGTAATTCCTTCATTACCATTTTCCAGTAAACAAATCCTTTATCGATGATCACACTGATAAAAAAATGTTCCAATAAGTACCTATAACCAGTATCTACCTATACCTACCGCTCTGACTGTCAAACAGCAGCTAGGTAGGTACCGACCTACTGCACTATTATATTAAACGCGGCAAAGTACCTACCTACTTATGTTGTACTCTGACCTAGTTATCAGATTTAACAAGCATCAGCTCAGTTGGTAGTAACTCTGCCTTCTGCGCTGTAGGTTGTGGGTTCGATTCCCAACCAGGACAACCATTTGTGTGATGAATATTGATGTTTGTTCTGTGCTTGGGTGTTGTATTGTATGATATGTAGGTATGTATTTACGAAGTATTCTATCCGTTATCTAGTTCCCATATTACAAGCTATGCTTAGTTTAGGATAGCGCTGTGTATAAATTAATGTCATGCCCTGTATTATAATCGGAGTTATCATAGGTACTTATTCATAACATTCCAGCGCCATGCACCATAGAGCTGGAATGTCCGGAGTGCGTGCCCGACAACCCTCCGGTGGTGACATCACACCGCGCGACCAACGGCTCCGTGCGCGTGCTGGCCGGCGAGGAGGTGACGCTGGCCTGTGCTGGCGGCAAGTTCCTGCTGTACCCTCTCGTCAGCTCTCTGGCCGCGAAGTGTGAGCTGGGCCGGTACCGCGTGCGGACGGACGGCGCGCTCCGGCATGTGCTGGAGTTGGGGTGCCAGGAGAACGTGTTTGAGGATGTTCTGCACGAGGTGAGGACTAGCAGTGCAGTACATACAATTGTGTATATCTGTTTTTTGAGCTGTCACGGTGTCGAGTAGGTCATTCTATTCTATTTGCTTGAAAAATAATGCCTATTTATACTATTCACTGCGAGCAAACGCGAATCGAGTGAACTTCGATTGTAACTCGCACCAAGCACGAAACTGCTACCTACTCACCTACCTAGACACCAGAATACTATATCGAAACAGGGAAGAGGTACTTACTTTCAGTTTGTCATGTTCTACTGGGTACTAAGAGTAGAACCAAGTAGAACCTACAGTCATAGCTAATAGCTAGTAACTATTGTATGTTTCTTACTTCACCCAGTTACTTTCTAAGTCGTTCTATTATACCCTAAGTACTTCTCACATTCCAGGTGGAGCATTGCGGGTCACCTTACCAGGGGCGAGCATACCAGATGCAAGAGGTGGGTCTAGGCGGCGGCGTGCGGCACCTGGCGACCGTGTGTTTCGACGCGGACCGCGCGCTGCCCGTGCGCCTGCGCGCCGCCAACGGACCGCGCGGTCTGCTGTCGCTCCCCCCCCACCGCGACACAGCCGGCCCCCTCTCCCTCCTCGGCAACTTCAACCACATGTTCGACGCCAGCACCAGACTCGACGCCGAGCGCCTCTACTCCGACGACATCCGCCTCAACAGACGACTGCGCGAGCTCTTCAGACACGACCACTACACCTTCGCGGAGCAGACCCTCACCTCCGCGAAGCTCCTCAGCGGCAAATACTTCGACGACCAGAACACGCGAGTCACCGACTTCGCGTCCAACAAAGTCGCGTCCTGGAGCAGCATCGTGAAAGGCAACCTGCTTCACATCCACCGAGACGTGGCGAAGTTCATGAAACGGAACCGCGGGAGTTTGCACTTGGACCTGTACACGGGCACCCACGGGGTGATGTCGCTCAACGCGGGCGATCCGAGGCAGGTGTTTCTAAAAGCGGGGAACAGGTTCCCGGTTCCGAAGTACATCTGGACGGTCGTCCACGCCAGGAGCGAGAACCAAGGGCTAGCGGTGATCTTGCTGAACGATCCGTACGTTACCGTGAGCGAGATCCGCGAGGCGGTGTTCTGCGAGAGCGCGTGCAGCTCCGCCACGTGGTTGGTGCACCTCGTGAGGAACCGGAACTACGAGCGGCCCGTCGCCGGCCTGACGTTCTGCTGCCGTCTGCCGGACTTCGCTGAACATGTCGCTGAGATGCCCAGGGTATTCAATGACACTGTCCGACCACTATTTTAACGAACACACATATTCGATTTATTATGAAGGCGCTCGTTTATCTGTGTATTGCACGAAGACAAACAGTATCAAATAACTAATGTGGGGTAATTCGGGGTCGAGCAGCGATACGCGTAGGTACTTCTCTGTTTGACCGACTTTGACCACACCCACATGAACTAGGGTAAGTAAAGTAGTGTACATAATATAATACAGAGTTGTAGAAAGTTGTATCTTTATTGAATAAAATTATAATAAGAGATATATGATTTAGTCCTTCTCTGAAATGGCCGTCAAGTGTCTGTCGATTTCAGTTTCATTCAGCATCCTGCAACAAACACACTACATAAGGAACTAAGCTAGCTTTCAAAGGTTTGTGTCAATCCCCTACCAGACCAAAAATAATTGATAAAACGAAGAACTGGTAAGATCAATGTGTCGCCTTCTACCACATCCAATGAGCTTAATTTGAATCTTAACCTACACAGGTTAGCGTCCTACATATAAATATCTATGTAATTTTTTATGAGCTTTTTTGGAGCAGACTCGCTCCTAATCCTTGCCTTGCAAACAAGGCAGGTCCAAGAGCCCCATCTAAAAATCAAAATTAGCGGTCTGTGGATGTTTGCAATACTCACTGGAATTTGGGGTTTGTCTTGGAGACAATCCCCACCTCGATCTCCGAGCTCTTGAAGTCGACCGACAGCACCTGCGACAGACACGATATGGCGAGCTGGACAGTCTCGTCGCCCGACAACTCCGACCGCTTCTTCAGCTGGAACCAATGTCAAAACTCATCAAATTGTACAATTTATTCACACAATGTGTACAATTGAACTAACTATTTACAAGGGAAACAGTTGGATTACCTAAGGACCGTTACAAACACATTTATTTCACACAGCGCCATCTAGCCCCTAAATAAGCATAGTTTGTAATATGGGCTAGTTCCCATTACAAACTATGCTTAGTTTGTATTATTTTTATTGTACCAATTTGTACCATAACGGACACGATGCATTTCCATTCAAGCATGGACCGGTAGGTGGTGCGAAGCGGTAAGAATCCATAAAAAATAGGCTACAAACCTTCTTTTCCAAGTAAGCGTTAGCGTCCGTGGCCTTAGCGCCGGCCGCCACCGCCTTGTACGCGCAGTAGTAGCCAGACGGGTCCGTCTTGTACACGCAAGGGCCTTTCTCATCGTCATACGCGATCAGCATCATGCCTAATAATAATTATTTATTTATTTATTTTTTAGGAATTATTATCATTAGTAACACTCACAATACAGAATTGCTTTTTTGGGCAAGGCTATGTGAGAGAAATATGGTCTGTTGCTCAGAAAAAAAAATCTCTCAAAAAAAAGTTGTTTGTTACTTTTACATTACTTTTTTGTTTTGTTTATATTTCATAGTTTTAATAGTAATTATAATTGATGCATAGCCTCTATTACTTTCTCTAGGTTTTGTATATAAGTATATGGTTGATTATAGAAAAAACTAAAATACAACCAATTTTTTTATTTATAGTTATATGAAATTCGACTGAGATCTAGAGATTTTGCATTTGCAAAATTTTTTTTCCTTTACCTTAAAATGTTTAATTTGGAACACTTATTTTAAATAGCCTATTCATGTATACATACAAAGAATGTCGGTAAAGTTTCATTACTTTAAACATTGGTAGTTCAAATGTGAACTCAAAATATCCCTGGATAAGGTTGCAAATTTAAATCCTGAATAGGGTCACTTTCACCATGGGAGACGATTGAGAATAGTCTCCCAGTTGTCCTCTCTGGCACCTATCAAAAATTTACAGATAGGAGAGATTTGTCACCCTGAAGACATCTGTGTAGCAATTCTCAAACACACAGAAAGTTTCCGATCGGCAACATCAGAACAGAATCTGATAGATTTCAATGCTATTCAAAGTCCATTTCAAAACATGTTCTGTGGGTAGTTTTAAATGCTAAAGTATTTTTTTTTATTTTGGACTTAAGAATAGCATCCCCAATGTCTATCTGAAGCTTAATTTGATACAACAAGTCTTTCCGAATGTTTGAGAATAGCTACACTGGGGCCAAAGTTAGAGGGGACAACTAAGTACTTTCTTTCACAACCTTATTCAGTAAATAGTTTGGCGTAAAACTGCTCCTCACTTATAGGATTATTAGGATGTGTAACTCACTGCAGCCTAGAGGCCTCATCTCAGCGTTCTGTGTGTAGACCTGTGAGATGTCTGCGATGCGACGACACAGTGTATCCACAGGCATCTCACTCCCATTCTTGTACTGCCAGTTGGCAGCCTCGTAGCGCGCGCGCTGCACTTGTGACTTGCTATCCGCTGTCAAGTATACATTACATTAACTACTGTTTCTTTGAATCTGGCAAAGAAACAAATTCTGCATTTAGCAACACAACAGATCAACACACATGCTGTTCTTGCAATGAGAGCCAACCATCCAAATCCACCTCACAATTCCAGGCATATCTCGCTGTACCAAGTGCAATAGCTATGGTAGTGCAGCAATCTATTTCAGCTTCAATAATCACTACACAAGTGACAATGTAAGTTCAACTAATTCTAGTGATAAGTGATGAAGCGTAGTAGAAGCCTCTTGTATAAGGGCTTGTCCAGAGAATTACTACTACCATACCTAATTTGGATGCCAAGCAGCATTGCTGTGTTCCAGTTTGAAAGGTATGGTTGCGGTGAAATTACGGGCATGCGAGGCTTAACACTTTTATGTCTCAAGTTGACGGGTGCAATGCAGTGCCATGTAGGCTATGTTTTTTGTGGATGTGACCTACGCAGTAAGGCATTGTTATAGGCAAGAGATGCACTTAACACCACCTTGCTTGTACCGTCTCCTAGTTGTATAAAAAAACAAAAAAAAAGCTCACCGATCATGCCGGTCATGACGGAGCCGACTCGGTCCGTGAGTCGGAACAGGTGCGTGACTGAAGTGGGGTCGAGCAGGCGGTCCGGCACCTTACGCTGCGCCGCCACCACCGCCGTATCCGTACCGCGCAGTGCCACTGACGTCAGCCCGCCTTGATTTATCGCTTTCAGCGCATACTCTGAAACCACAGTACAAACTTGTTCATACAAAAGCAACTAGGCAACCGCAATTATAAGGGTGGATGACTCCACAGTTTTTGAGCATAAGGTTATTGTTATTGGTGTTGTTTATTTCTCTAAATCATAATCAAGAGATAATGAAGGTAATGATTTAAAGAATATGTTACTGTGAGACGCTATATACGCGAATTCAAGACGAAATAAACGAAAAGCAAAGCTTGTTGGTTACCGCTCCGTCAACTTTGCAAATCATGATTTGTCTGCTATACTAACCGACTTGATACAATCTCCCTTCTGGGGAGAAAATAGTAATATGTCTGTCGAATCCTGCACTGCTTTCCCGTGCCATTTTAATAAGAAATTAGCTAAAATTACACTTTATTTCTTTTTCGAATAAAAATCCGGTAATACACACACAAATCACACAATGACTAAATAATAAATTTTGACTTGACATTGACAGCCGCTTCGTGTAGTGCCACAGAGACATAACGGTTTTGATTTAAAATGATAATTCTCATTGTTCTGTTTCCATGCTGCATCCACATGCTTAAGTAGCCGAGCCGATATGCGACTGTAACTTATACTGTTTATGTCCGGCTTCCCTCGGCTTGGCTTAGCTTGTCATCCGGCCAGTTTTTTTGGCACATTTTTTAGGGTACCACTTTCTGCATCTGAACCTTGAAGTAGCTGCCTAGCGGGAGCTTGACTTGAATTATTGTGCTTGTCAAGGCTTATATGGCTGTGAACTTACGTTCACTGACATGACAATCGAGGCGTTAATCGTTAAGTCCACGTCTGTTGCGCATTCTACATATTAAATTATAATATAATATACGTGTAAATAAAACGTAACAGAATGAAGTAGAGAGTTGAGACTAGAACTCTACTAAATCTCATATCTACTTACCACTGGAAGATTTCCTGTGATAAACACAGAGTCCTCGTGGATGATCTATCTGTCATAGAAGAACTACTGTGACTGGCGTAGCAACAACAACATACACTCCACCAGGAGAAGGGCAGCAGCGTCCTCCTGAGTACTACGAGTATTTAAAACACCCGCTGCGATCACCAATCCACCCGCCAAGCTTGGTGATTATGGCAATATATCGGGTTTCTTGTCCAAACATTGTAAAGTTCGAGAGCGTTTCGAGCATACTCAAAATCACCGATCGGTATTTGCTGAAGGCTATACAGGTTTACGCACCGACTTTGAAACGCCCTAATGATGAAGTGGAGATCATGTATGACGACATCTCAAAGGTCATGTATGCCTCGAAAAAACACAGTTATGATAGGAGACTAGGGGACTTCAACGCGCAGCTAGGCGTGAAAAGTGGTGACGAACTGAGAGCAGAGCCAACTTGGATCTAGACGGCGGAGCTGAAGGGGCCAGCGGCTGGCCAAATTCATGGAGGATGAGGGACTTTTTGCGATGTACTCTTTTTTCGAGAAGCAGTCGTCCAGGAAATGAACGTGACTGCACCCCGGCGGCAGTTATAATCATAATAATCTCGTGCTTATAACCGCCGGGGACTTTGTCATGACGACCCACAAGCGCATATTCGATGACGTCAGAGACGTGTGATCAATAGGGTAAAAATAGGAGCCATAGCTCCTGTTTTAGAGAGCTATGTTCGGAGTTTCACAACGTGATAAAATCTGAAATGTGGACATCCGTAGATGAACTAAAGTCACTGACATAACCCTCAGAATTAGCAAGCTGAAGTGGCAGTGGGCAGGCCACATAGCTCGCAGAACCAATAACCGCTGGGGAATCAAGGTTCTTGCATGGTGACCGCGATCAATCGCGAAACGAAGCGTGGGAAGACCCCCTACTCGATGGACCGACGACATTGTGACGGTCGGAAGTCAATGGATGAAGGAGGCCTGAGCCTCCTTCATCATTTCATCGCTTTTTGTGGCGTCGTTGATTGGGGGAGGCCCATATTCAGCAGTGGACGTGTGTGGGCTGATATGATGATGATGATGAAGAATACAGAGAGCTAATGGAGGAACTTCTCTAGGGAATGTTGGTTGGTTGGTTGGTTGGTTTCTTTGAATGGCTATAAAACGATAATTCTAATGAACTCGTTATTTAAACAAATGTCTTATTATTTTGGGAGCGTATGCACAGAGTACTAACATCCGTATGTATATAGTATAACGAGCGTGTGGAAGTGCGATCAGTTACAAAAACCGACCGAATGAATGAAACCAAGGTGACCTAACCTTACGACGCGACGCGATGACGACGACGACGACGCCGACGACGACGACGACGCGACGCGACGACACAAATGTGCGCACGTCAGTTTTTTTTTTATCTGTTCTATCAGCTATCAAACAATTAGTTTGATGATAGGCTTCTTTCTCGATCAAGAAATCTACAGTCAACGGTCAACCCGTCAGCTTTTTTCAATCAGTTTGTTGTTTGTCAGCCATCACGAATGGTCGTTTTGCTTTTTGAAAACATTTACCGACTTTATTTATGTACGAAAAAACACAATTTTGATGGAATTATAAATGAAACTGACATCTTATCACTTAGCCAAAGTCGTTAGCTGAGCTCTTATTTTTTCGGCTATTAATTTCTATTGAATTTTATCATCAAAATGCAAGAAACCGTTACAAACGCTAATGAGAGAAAATCTATATTTTCCTCGTATATGGAGGTGCTGGAGATCAAGGATAAGCAGGCCCAAGCTGACAGGCAGCTTCAGGAAGAGAAGTACGTTAGAAGAACACAGAGGATCTATGATTACCACGGTTAGTTGCCTAAACCTTTGACTCGTAAGCTGCCGCGCATTTCTGTATGAAAATACAGGAAATTATCTATAGACTAGGCAAAGGTTTTTTTTTTTCATGGTATATTTTCATGGTGGTATTACCCATGATAATATACCATGAAAAAATAAAATGTTCTCTCAAATTGCAGGGCCAATAAATAACTGTTGTAATTATTATTGTAAGTGATGCTTTAACCAGATTAAAGTAGGTACCTAAAAGCTAGCCACCTGCAAGCATTTTAAAATAGAAGAACATTTAGAAAAATCAGAATCAATAAGTAGGTTTCATTACTACAACAAAGCAATGGTCAAATTTTCAAAAATGATTTTTCCTGACGCACTCTTTCCTGTACTAAAAATAAACAGCTTTGAATGATATTGCTTGAAAATAAAAGACTTAAAATATTTAGACCTCAGAATAAAATAATATTATTGTGGGGTTCTTTGTGCCCCAAGCTCTATGTTTAATCTGATGATGATTATAATATGATGACAGTAATAAAATGCATTTTATTACTGTCATCATCAATAATTTCATCCAGTTTCTCGTCACACTGCTGAACATAGACTGAGTCAGTATAATCACTTCTCAAAGGATTGTATTCTCAATAGGTTTTCCTTTATCATACAAATATAAAGTTATAAGGCCTGGTATAGCCGGGTGATGATTTTCTGGTAGTAGTGTGCTGTATTACATACAGCACAACAGCCCAGATGACAAGACTCATACATAGTCCCAGGTCATCATCCCCAAAGTTCCATGGCAGTTATGGAAGGATATCTTTTGGACTTACATTATTCACATATTTTTTTACATGCACGCAAATGAGCAGCTTATTTTGAAATAGGTATTTAAGTAATTGTGTGTATTTTAGTAAAAAAAAAACTGAAAACAGAAAAAATATTTAGTAACAAATGCGCCGAATAATTTGGATAGGATAAGGATTTGATACTAAATTTTTTTCTGTTTTCAGATTTTATTTTGAAATATGCATATAAATATCTCTGCAAAATAATGCCTGAACCAATTAGCTGTGTATTTTTGTGTTAGGTGTCCAGATTAATAAAATTTGAATTTATAATTAACTACAAGATAAGGGATTAAATTTACTTGTATTTTAGTTAGGCTGTGCTTGGTTATTCAGTCAGTTTTAATATTAACTAGCTAACGAATTATTTTCGTGGGTGATCTTTAACAAGATACCGATCACCAGGTGTGATGAGATTGTGCGAAGTTGTCGATGTTCCGACGACTCACTCAAACGCTACCGATGAGCTGCATCAATGTCTAGGAGGACCCTAAGAGGTTTGATAAAACTACTTCCAGTGCCCTGTAAAACGCGCGTATCACTTCTCTGGGTGCTAAATGAAATAGTTGACCTATTTTAAAGTTATACAATGTTTGAACTGATTACAATGAAGTATCCAACGTGTTTTATACAGATCGGCAGCGTCGAGAGGCAGTGGAGCTCAGGCGATGCCTGGACTACGTGTCGCAGCATGCGCACGTGCTCGAGAGCGTTCTTCGGGGTGCAGGCACGGCTGGGGCGGTGGGCGAGGGGGCTGGGGGCGAGGTCCCTCTGGGTGCAGGGCTGGTGCGACAGGCGGCGGCGCTGCAGCGCTGCATGGCGCAGTGCGTCGCCAACGCCAACCGGATACGGCATCTGCTCACCGCCACGCATCAGCCCCAAATGGACACCATGCTCGCCAAAATGGTGAGTCTTTCCTTCTAGATCCCCGCTAAGCCCAGCTGTGAACCAAACATATCGCGAGCTGGGGCTGCTAAAAGGACCTCCTGTTTATTGTTGTTTCCTTCTGGAGGCTTCCTTTATCCACTGCTTGGCTACAGAATCAGCTAGAAAGAAGACGGAGCCAATATTCTCAGCGATATACTTGGTCCTGGCTTGGAGCTGCTGTACCATACCAACTCTCGTACTACATAATTGATGTCGCGGAATTAGGTGCTCAAATAGCGTCACGGGCAACCAAGTCTTGCTCTATGATTTAAAGGAGCTAGGCTGGGGTAAAGTTATTTAAAACGCAACAGGACAATGCACAATACTCTCCATAATAGTGCGAACTTCCATGGGAGTAACATATATACACTGCTGTTGGAGTAGGATGAGATTGTATATTGCATGAACTAATGCATTGCATTGGGTAATTAAATTGTCCGTTCCCGGGGCGAGGTCTAAAAACATTTTGAAGTGGACAGACCTTTGGTAAAAGTAAGATTGTTTGCCTCCTTAAAGTGATCCACAAATTGAATAACCGTTTCCTCCTATCCTATACGACCTATCGAATTGATGGACCGTCTTCTTTACCACAGAACTCGTATCTCAATCACAAACGAGAATCGTCCGATCAATGGATCACACGTACAGCATCAGAAGTGGTCTCGTACCAGTATCCATTTTTTGCCAATTAAACACGTTTAATTGTCATGAAGTTATCTTCACCCACCTGCTGCGGCGCGTTTAGTGGTAACCGTGACAACATTGAAGGGTCGTACCTTCAATTCGGTGGGTGTCATTATAATGAACGCGTAATAACAGGAAGCATAGTCACCTACTATCCTACTGACCGATAACTGGTATAGTGTGTGTTCAGGTGTCTCTTAATGGAACTACTTACACTACCAACACCAACTTTAATTGAATTATTATAAAAAATGTACATTGACTTCACCATATACCTATGTATATATATTTTTAATAGTTGATGGGTTAGCTTTTGACCTACAAGCTTGTCTAGCTCTAGGTCAAAACAATGATGAGTTCAACGAATGACAAACCATTTGGCGCCGGACTTCGTCAGGAGGGTGGTCACTAGCCAGATGCACCTTTACAGGTCCACGTATCAGTGTTGTTATCATTTAGCCGTAATCAGTCAGCTATTTCGTCTCCCGTGCCCGTGGTAGACCACTAGGATGTAGATCAAACACAACCCAGAATAATGGGCGGTTTTATAGGGACTGAAATCTTCAAGACAACCGATATGAGAGAATATTATGAGCTCGTTATAATAATGTTGCTTAGAAAACACATGTCCAGGTGGTAAATCTATTGATAAATGATGAAATCACCTTGAATTTTCCTCATAGATTAGATGCCTTAGCATGAAAATCTCCCGATACCGAAACATGTCAGAATATGACCTCATGATGATTTATACAAATACGAAATGCTCGGATATCCATCCTATCGGTATCGCAGATGGTACGATAAGGAACAGCGCAACTGAACCTAGCTATCGGAAGCCGCATGCAACAAGTGCATTGCTCTTAGCTTTCTATCAACAGACAATGTAATCCGTAGGATTTAATTCTATCCTACTATAATAGTATTATAGCTTCTGTTCGGGGCTACTCCTGTGAGGTACCCGTATAAAAAGTAGCGTAATTGTTTTCCTGGTCCAGTACAATATCTATACAAAATTTCAGCTCAATCTATGCCGTAGTTTTTGCGTGAAGGGGCAACACGGAACAACGGATTTGTCCTTACAAATCCGTTTTGTTTCCGTATTGCGATCATTGACACCTCATTTCCATATCACAGGAACAGATTTTTGGAATCAAACGTAGTCTATTTATTATTGTATGTTTGTAATACCAAATTTCATCTAAATTCGGTAAGCCGTTTGAGCGTAATTGAGTGAAAAACATGAATGAATGAAGCTACGAAATGCTGTATATTGGATTGCGACAGTATAATCGGGATTTTGCATTTGAGAGCCGAAGGGGAGCGGACGCGCGCTCTGAGATCTACCTATGCGTGGTTATTTGTTTGTTTAATCAAGTTATAATTTTTCATTATTTACTTAAAGTTTTATTTTTAACATGTTTTGAGTGCATGAGAGCGAACCAGGTGATTGGCATAAACTTACGTATTTATGATATTAATTTGATATGGTCATCATCATCATCATCATCTTCTTCTTCAGCCACTCAGTGCTCTTTTATTTGCGTAGGCCTCTTCCATCTCCTTCCATGCGCGACGATCGGTTGCTGTATCCATCCACTGGATACTGGATGCATATTTATGCATCATATAAAGCATTGTTGACTTAAACATTAGGCAAGGTGAACTTGATGCCACATCTGAGACGTAATTTTATAGAAATTAATCCCATTTAACGGGTGCATGCAAGCAAAACCGCATGCAACGTACGGCTAACAATGTATATATTTTGAAATGTGCTAAATGAGGCCTTTTATTTGAGACAACACGGTTTCATTAAAAAACTTAATTTTTAGTTAATGAATTTATGTCCTCTAGAGGGCACCATATTCAATTTAATGTGACGTCACATAGCCTCGATACCTCATTTGTCAAATTATGATAAGTAGTTTAGAAGTTATGAGGGAACAGATGAACATACATATATACCGGTCAAACACTTCCACACTCCCACAAACCCTCCTTTTTGCTTCGCCGTACTCAATCGGGTAATAAATTTGAAGTTAGTAAATTTTCGATCACACCCATCACACATCAACATGCCATTAGTGTCCACTGCTGGACAGAGCCTCCTCCAAAGCTAGAGGGTTTTGCCATATTCACCACGCTTAGCAGGCGGATTGATGACCGCCGTAAAGGTGTAGATAATATACAGTAGGAAGCTGCTTACCTTCTTCTGATAAAATCCCTTAGTCGGCTTTTACGACATCCATGGGCTGAGGGATCGATTCTTAAGCCACGATAGCCACTGCAAAAAACTAATTTCTATCAATTCACTAAATTTATAAAAAGTCTTGTTAATAAGCCAGCGATTCAGTAAATTTTTGAAGACGCTGCATTTTAGGGCATCTATGATGGACTCAGGTAGCTTATTTTATACGGCTGGGCCCATAATATGAGTAAATCTGGATGACTTCTCGAGTCCGTGGCAACGGCATGAGCTAGCGCTGGTTACGAGTGTGATATGCGAAAACATTGTGAGTCGCGTAAGAATACAGTTTTTTTTTCTCACGTATAGAGCCACTTGTGAGAAGGCTATACAGGCCAGCGTGAGAATACCTTGTTCTTTAAAGTGCGCTCTCATTGTAACGTCGCTCCGTATCCGCACAATCGCCTGTACGGCCCTTTTTTGCATTCGGAACGCACGTTACAATCGGCAGCGCGCGGCCACAGCTCTGTGCCGTGCTGCAGCAGCGAGTGCACCGTGGCCTAGTAACAAGCAAGCCACGTCGGCGGACACTATATCCCACCCGGCTTAGCACCTATATATTTTTACATATGGATATCCATATGGTATATATAAATCCATCTTACTCTACCTAATGCTGACGTGTTTCATCTTCTATCAAAAACTGGTCATTTTGGGGCGAGCCCAACTAGGCCGCGGGTTTTCTTACGATATTTCATCGTTATCGAAACGAAAAGTTAGGTGCACAACCTCAATCTCCGAATCGAAATGTGGGCTTCATAAGAAATCATAACGATATATTATTGCAAATAAAAAAATTACCATACCCTACACTTACCCAAAGAAACATATTCTATCAGCAATTTCTTCCATAGTGTACTCGGTTGATGTCAATAACTCCGCATTGTGAGAGTCGCCTAGTTTACTTATACCTGTCCATTTCGCAATGACCTGCCATCAATCACCCGCGGTGGAAATCCACATCATTCTCGGGACAATAGGTTTGTTGTAATGAAACATGTGAAATAAAGAACCTAGCTATACCTAATTGGTGTCAGTTCAGTAGGCGACTGCAGGCATTGTTTTGGAATGCATTTCTTAGCCTTGAGCGAATTCTCTAATATTATTTTGTTAGTCCTTTAGCTGCGCAAAGCCGACCTCCGCAAACAACAAGGCTCCATTCAGTAAAGTCCAGAGCCGAAGCTTGTTCCGTTCTCATTTCACCACGAGTAATAAATAAATAAATATTACAGGACATTTTTTTTTCACACAATGCCATCTAGCCCCAAACTAAGCATAGCTTGTATTCATATAGGAATTAGATTACGGAAAGTTTTTTTTTTTTTTGTAAATACATACTTATCATACAATACAACACCCAAACACAGAACAAACATCTGTATTCATCACACAAATGTTTGTCCTGGGTGGGCACAACTTACAGCGCAGAAGGCAGAGGTACTACCAACTGAGCTGGCTTATCAAATCATTACCTTTCTGCCCTTACTTCACGCTAAGTGGGTTCGACTTGGCACAACATCTTCAATTCACCACTATCACTATAAAAATCAGATTTGTCCTTGCGAATCGGGACGGACCCAGTTGCAGTGGTCGTTTAAAACAAAATGGTTACTGGCGTAGGTACCTAGGAACCCAAATGTATTTTAGGAAACTTTTTGTAACATCGTCGGGTAAGATACCTACATGTACGTACCTATTTGTACGCGGTCATCGTGAAGGCACGCAAAAAGCTGCCCCGAACTAAGCTGGTTTTACAGTCTCGTTATGACACAAAGGCCTTCGTCTACAATGAAGGATTGCTGTGATTTAATACGTTTTTTGTCGGTCGTTAACATTGCCTTGTCATTTATAGAATTACACAAATTACTTCCCACAAGCCAAGGGTCGGTAATTATTGTGATGTCCATGTAGCTACAACGAACGTACGCTAGCTGTAATTCACAACACAGGTGGCATGACGTTGCGAGAAGGCTGTCCGACTGTCTGTCTTGTCTTGCGCGTTTTCTGAAACGATGTCGGGCTCGTCTGGTGGACTTGAATATAATTTGCAAAAGTGAGGTCCTCATTGGAAGAGAATGGAAATTAGTATTTTTTTAACTTTTAAGATTAGAACAGTTCAATAAACAAAAAAAAAGTAAGTAGGTAGTTCTTTATTATAAGCTATGCTAAGTTTGGGTCTAGATGGCGCTGTGTGAAATTAATGTCCTGTAATAATATTGAATATTAATATTTTGATATATGTATATGCAGTCCGCTTGCGACCACGGCTAGTGCAACCCCGCTGAAATGTCGGGATAAATTATCGTCGGGTATTTTTTTTTTAATGTACCGGCAGGTGCTTGGCCTTCATCTCACCAGAGTTTTAAGTTATGATATGGCCGAAGGTGGAAGAGCACTTCACCCGGAATCCTCAACAAACTGCAGTTGGTTGAGGATTCCAGGTGCGATTTGGCATTTCAGAGGTAAAATAGCCAGTACCTCATCCAAAAAAAAAATCAAACAAATCTTTCCTCTAAAATGCCGAAATTGTTGTAATTTAAGAATTGTTGTTATGACAACAGAATCAACTAAGATGGTGGTGGCTAGGTAGGCGGACTTAAACAAAGTCCTACCACTAACTAAACCAAGCAAAATATTGTACTCCCTTTGCGAATCGAATCTCATGACCGAACCATGGACCTCGGGATCTAACACCGGTGGGCAAACCACTAGATCACAGAGGCGCTCGAAAACATTATATAATAACCGTTTTTTCTTGTAAAAATTGTTTTTTTCTGATGAAACGTTTTAGAGGTGTTTTTACGAGTCCATCGCGTCCGTTAGAAGTCGTCGCCGGTAATGGATCCGCGTAATTAACATAAATATATTTTATTATTTCCTCGCGTTTCGCGACTCGCCCGCAGGATGTTGCACACGTTACATCATCTTTTATTAAATTTGTATCAAAGTAGTTTCATTTAATTGAGTTGTATTCATTTCTCTTTTTTTCCTGTAATAAAATAAAAAGCATTTGAAATCAAAGTTAAAGTAAAGTTGATCTGGGTTAACGTAGTGTATACAAAGAAACAGAGCTATTTCTGCGTGGAGTGCTTATCGGGAGAAAGCGTTTCAGGGCGTTGCGTTGGGCGCACCTGTTGGGCTCTGCTGAAAACTGTATGAGATCAATATCGGGGCCCTCTCGCGAAGGTCACGCTGGCCGCTCCGGACAAGGCATCGATTACCATGGAACATGCGAAAACATTGAATTTTCTTACGGAGTCCTATGAGCGAATGTGATATCAAATAATGTGTACGTAATCAATAACGCGGCGTTTCGTTCCATCTTAGTATGCTAATGAAAGAATTTATTTACATTTATTCAAGGTTATAGTCAGGCGAGAGACTTGGTGACATTTTTGCGACAGGTTCTCGTTTAGAGAAGGCAATGACATTCATTATTGCTTAATCAGCATCGCTCAATGGCGTCTGTCATCGAGCCTACTAGACATATATTGTTTGGTTATCTATTGTGTGACGTTCTTCGTTGAACTAAGTACCGTACCTACACTAGTTAGTTCTACGAACCATCGCCTTCACGGTTGACATTATATACCTACCTGCTATCTGTCTACTGTATTTACTTAAAGTGTCTTGTCTAAATAATAATTTTAACATTAGGTACTTACGATTTTTGTAACTCTATGATAAAAAGTTCTGCCTCTTTCTCAAGAGTACATAATCAGGCGGTACAGTTACCATTGCTGTGTTTAAAGACTTACTTGTAACGTCGTAAATATCGCTAGTGTTAACATATCTAAATAGTTATTTATCTGAATGATTGAAATACAGAATCTGACGTAAAATCAGTCGTCCGTGAGGAGACATAAACCAGGGATACAAACTCATTCATAGCTCTAATATCTGTGTGTGGCCTGTGGCAGCAGGTGTTAAACAAACACATTAATCACAGAATGGTAATTCAACCTTCGTACAGAGATATTTAGCTTTGCCCTAATAGCCTCGGTTTCTCTCACTATAACTATCCATCCATTACCCATTAGCGACATATGGAGTCAGATTCATTGCCAATTACAGCAGTTCACTTGTAGTGGTCTAGTTAATTTCGGCACTGATTGTTTGCTAGATTCTTATTGGTTTAATGCCTTGAGGCATGTAAGTCTATTGATCTTAGATAACCTCGAAGCTTATACAGGTAAGTGCTTCAAAACCGATCTTATTAGGTAAATGATTTTCGAAGCCGTGGACTTTACAAGCTATGCTTAGTTTGGGGCTAGATGGCGTTGTGTGAAATTAATGTCCTGTATTATTTATTTATTATTATTTATATATATTTCTGCATGAGCGCGAATTGGTTTAACAATGCCGACCGTTACTCTCTACATACTAATCGATCACGCTAACACCTTGAAGTGCAATTATTTGCTTACCCCAAAATGTGAAGGTTCATCACGACACAACCGCTCTCGCGTTACTCACTCTCGTTACCATATTTCCTGCTTCATGTAAATTGGTTAAAATTCCTTCGGAGTGGCCGTCCATAATTCTCGGCGGCCTCAAGTGCCAAGGAGGTTTTCGGCATGGCTATCCAACTGCTGGCAAACACGGCAACGACAATATTTCTTACGGTAGTTGCATTTTGTTCCTGTGCGTTTTCGAGTATTTTATTGACTTGACCCAACGTGTTAGTGCCAAATTCAGGCCTTGTGCTCTAATCCATGTAGATTTTCGTATCAGAATCGTTAGTATCGTTTATGAGAAGTTGTAAGCCTCTCGCTTGACCTAGTCGTAGTCTCATCATCGCAAGTCGGTGACTGCTCTTGCCCCTCTATCAGGGTCAATTTCGCAGCTTCAACAACGGTCAATTCGCTCGCACTTAATTAACTGCCGCCTCTAAAAGTGGAATGAGCTGTTAGCTTGTTACTCACGGTCTTGGACAAATGGGTCAATTATTATTTATTGCTCTTTCTTCCTTTCTTGCTGTTTACAGGTCGGTCACCCGACGAAGGGGGTGGAGGATCGGGTTGAGTAGGTGGAAATTTCAGCAACTTTCTTCGTAACATCGCTATATCACCCTATGCTTGCGTGATATGGAACTTTTATACACACTATTGAGAACTTTTAGAATAGCTCTCAGAATACAAACCCACATTCTTGGTCAGTACACTGTCAATAACCTCACAGCATAATGAACTGCGTTCACTGATTTAGGAAATGGAGCGTTTGACAGTAATGCATAGATCCGCAACACCTAACCATCCCCCACTCAGCCGAGACGTGTACTTGACCGCTCGGACGTTACCTCTGGCCTTTGTCTCATTAACGGATGATTCACGATTACTGATTCGACACAGAATCGAGCGTTTTTAGCCAAATTGATTCGAAGAATTGATTGCTCACGAGATGATGATGTTTCCAGTAACTGGGATTTCTCCGTGTTGAGCTTTTCGATCGGTGCGAGCGATTGTGGTTTAGTATCATTAAGTGAAAGTTGGTGCTCGGAAAACACGGATCCGATTTCAATTTCACCCTCGGTCGATCACCCATACGTCTGAACCGTCATGTTAATGTGGTGTAGCATATTATACCTTGTGACGAAACACTGAAGGAAATAGCGTTTGAAGCGTTTTCAATGTCCTCAATATTAATCAGGATTATGAGGTTTCTTAAGACTAATTGCCGGTTAAGGCGACGCCGCAGTGTCGCATGCGGCGAGGTGAAATCACACGGCAGCGATTACGAGCATTATCCACTTGGTGAGAAATTGAGAATGCCGCGCGACCCCAATTATGATCCTAACGCGTTAATACCGGGTCACGCGTATTATTTGATTATTACTGCACTTATCGTGCTGGCTTTACTTACGGACACGAACTGTGAACCTATTTCCTAGACCGATACCCATTAAGATTACTAGACCTTTAAGAAACTCGACGTTAATATGTTTTGTTTTTTATTTCAAACATTCCTCGAGCCACTCATCATGTTGCCTGCCTGTCAAATTGTCGTGTTACTTAATAATAAGTAGGTACAAAAACTAAAAACCGACTACTGAAAAATCCCGTTCTAAAAAGTTATATAAGTAATAAATATAAAACAAATATTCTCATCCGAAATTGTTATGAACAAATCATTCAATATTCAATAATTTTATCGTCTATTATTATTTATTTATTTAAGCCTTTAATTTCAGATACTTACCTAGTAGGTACTTAATTTAATATATTACGCGACATCGACACTTTTATCTGTTTGCCCTTTTTTGGCAAAGGTCTCCTACAACTTCTTCCACTCCTCTCTCTCGCTATTCTTGTCCATATTTTCCCTACAATATCTTTTAGCTCGTCCTTCCATCTTTTGTACGGTCTCTCTCTTTTACATTTATTGTATTTCGGGAACCAATTCATCAGAGTTCTACTCCATTTCTCTTTTCCCCTTACTGCATGTCCTGTCCATCTCCATTTCTTTATTTTAAGTGTAACATCTGCTATTTTTGTTCATCTTCTTAGTGTTTCGTTTTTTGTTTTATCCAGTGTCCTTTTTCCGAGCATACTCCTTTTCATGGCGGATTGTCAGACTTCTTACTTCTTGGCATGGGCTTATGTTAGCGCCCAAGTCTGGCATCCGTATGTTAGAACTGGCAAAATACAGCTATTGTAAAGTTTTCTCTTGAAGCAAATGTTTGTATCCTTGTTTTTCATTATCTCCTTAAAAGACCAGTATCTTTTCCGCGCATTGGCTATCCTAATTTCTAGTTATTTTGACAAGTCATTTGTTGATATTATTTGGCCTAAATAGGTGTACTCGTTGACATATTCTATATTACTGTTATTTATTTTTAATGGTTCTTGTGTGTTATTTGATATCATTTTCGTTTTTTCAGTATTAATGCTTAGTCCTTCTTTCCGGCTTTCAATATCCAATTGGCTTTAACTATTTGCTGGATTTCTTCTTTGGTTGATGCAATAAATAGGTCTTCAGCAAATCTCAAGTGAGTCAACTTCTCTCCATTTATATTAATACCTAAATTTTCACAGCTGAGATGTCGGAATAATTTTATAGTCTCTTATACTATTAAATAAACAACTTACACATACTATATTTAAATGTATTTAATGCATGTTCTTAGTGATGTTTAGAATCCTCTACAAATGATTTAGACCGGTATGCCGCGGTTGTACTCGTACAAACCGCTACCGGTCAAAATCAAAATTAAAATAAAAAGAATCGAAGGGCAAATTATCCTTCCTGTTCGTAGCTGCTTAGCAACCTTATTGAGTGGGGTGTAAATCGATATAATCGAAAATCTCTTAATGCTGTTTCCAATTTTATCTGGCTGGCTCTAGCCTCAGCCAGTCTAATTCTGCGCCTGTGATTATTTTGCTTCTGGTTCATAGCCATTACGTATCAAAATAAAAAGTCTTCTAATCGTGAAAGTTTAAAAAAGACTAGCTGTCAAATGTCAGCAGTTTTTTTATGATTTCGATCATAATATGTTCGCATTATAGCGATGTCACCGCGGCGGCGGTCCCGTTTCATTCAGTTCAGCAAAACATCTGACACTGACTCGTAACCACGCCTATTGCTAAAAGTAGATAGATTTATTCCATCATTGCAATAAAATAACTGTCTTTGTCATGTCATCGGTCTCGGTCTGCTATCACTCAGATGTATGTAATACGAGCTTACATTTCACGCGCGAGTGGCTGTCGTTTTGTAACGTAATCTTACTGTGTCACAGGTATTCAGTAGCTGTTTCTCTAATGTCATATCGTTATAACTACCTACTGGTTCAGGTAGTTCAGTCCAAAGGGTATAAAAGTAATTGGATAAGCCTCGGAGAAAGCTCGATGAAGACTTGCCATAGTTGATTTCAGGAAAGCTTTATTAAGCTCATACATAAAAATGTTTGAGGATGGAGGAATGGAGAAACTGATCAAAGAGCAGATAAGCAGAGCTTCTATTCTGAAGGCAACTTTTGCAAATCTTTAACGAGCTTTCTCGGAGGCTGATCTACCCTAATACCGGCTGTATCTGGCAGAAGGTTATTGATATGCTAGGATACTAGCAGCCAGAGCCAGCACCAAAGAATGTTATTTAGGATCCTCGGGAATAATTAGTATTCCTTTGTTTCACTGCATCTGTCAAGTGTCCTTAGCGAGAGTACTTTAAAACCCCATTAAGCTCTTTTATTGCTTCATCACGAGCCAAGCACTCGGCGAGTGTTGTGCCAAATCCTGCATAGTGTCGACGACCCTTTGGCAACTCGCACTGCTGTAGACAACTTCTGCAGAGCGAGTTACTTCCGAAATGAACACTCATTCTTGCGAGCATTCATTCTCGTCTAAAACAAAACCCACCATGGAATATTTTTATATCTGTTTTTGGGTAGCTTTAAATTATTCTTGGAGTTTATAGCCAGACGCTATGTAGTAAATGCTATAAATGGCGTGCGTGTGTAAAACCGTACCTTGCATGCACCACTAACGACATAAATATTATGGAAAATCCACCCTCTCTCTCCCAACCCCTCTCGGAAAATAATAATCACTGTAATACACGGTGGTAAAATCTTGAGTACTTATTCATAAAGCAACTATTTATTTTTTAGAACGACACTGAATAGCTTCTATCCAGCAACGCGGACACGGCTGAGTAATTGTTGAAAGGTTCTAGGAGGTACAGTTCTTATTCAAACGGCTGTAAGTTAATGGTAGGCTATTTATTAATGTGTAGTGTAGTGTCGTGTCAGAAGCTCAAACAAATAGAGACTAACGAGTTGACTGCGTCTGCAACGACGTGTTCCTAATGAGGCAGTCGATCATTACTATACTACCGCAATGGCTTATGATGTATTCCATTTTTGTATTCTAGTCTAGTAGAGTACCGAACGAACAGTTATCCATATAGCTTACGGAGGCCTGCTTGAGGCAGGTATCGTCATTCATGTTCTAAGTGCATCTTTGTCTTCCTTTAAAGGACTGGTACACACACGTCAGGTGTCTTGTTCATCAGTGCGTATCTGTGTTTTCGCAAATCGATTGACATCGAGACAGTGTTGTTTGCCTAATATGCGAGGTGTCTTATCGTAAGATCAGGCGCCTGGCGGTCTTATCGTGTAAATACAACGGCAATTCACTAGCGAAGAAAGCGAGACTGATAACAATAAATTGGGTTATCAGACGTTTGTTGACCTCATTCGCCGAAGGTTTTCAGTTCTGAATAGTATCCGTGCATGCGTTAACGAAGCATTGTTCGCTATATCCGGGCGCCGGGGCAGATGATTTCTCGTAATGAATACTTTCACCGTTATTCAATATTAAAATGTCGTTCATTGTGTTCAGTGTGTAACTCTGGTTTGTTGTCGCTCGCGCGGGCGTGAACCGCGCCACACAACATAACAACGAAAAAAAAATAACAATCGTGGTCGAGACAATAGATAAGTGCTGGTTATAGAGGGATTTGCATGTAAATGGAAACGCTTTCTAATGGCGTCTGCGATCGGTAATGAGAGTGAAAGCGCAGGATGGTGTGGGCGCTGCGGTGGCTGCGGGCCTTAGTCCAGAGGTCTCAGTGCTTCCTCTTTAAGCAATCCAATGTTACAAAAACAATATTAGCCATCTTTACTCGTGCCGATAATGATAGCATCCTTGTATCGCAGTGGAAGTGTTTTAACCGCCTCTGTGGTCTAGTGGTTCAACCCACCGTTTTCGTATCCAGAGGTCCCGGGTTCTATCCCCATGGGGAGTACAATATATTATGCTTGATTTGGTTGGTGGTAGGACTTTGTTTTCCGCCTGGCCAGCTACCAGCATCTTACCTAATTCTGTCGCCTTACAACAGTTATAAAATTGTGTTCCGGCATTTAGAGGTAAGATAGTTCCTCAGTTTTTTGAGGATTCCGGGTGAAGTGCGCTACCAGCTTCGGCCTTTTCTCAACAAAAACTCAACATGGAACAATGAAAAAAAGGAAGCTGCACTGGCATGCAACACGTTTGAGTATCAATCAAATATGATCTGTGCGTAGACAATGTCACAATAATTCAGCACTGATTGATAGTGGACCTTTCAACCCGGTCGATACTATTCCAGTTGATCCCTGTTATTGTTATAATTTCAACTATTATTATGTTGTATTATTTTAGTAGAATCAGAAGTGCTCAAACGCTACTACTACTAAACCGCGCGGTAAAACCCGCGGGTGCGGCATTTTCATTTTTAAATGCAACCAGCACCCCGCGGTTTAACCGCTGGTTTAGAAATAGAGTAGAATCAATAGGTTTCTATTCATACGTTTTTGTTTAATGGATTGCTTACATTATGCGATTACGATATCGTAATATATCGTAATAAAGTTGAAAAAAAACGAAAATCGGACAAAAAAAAAAAAAAATTGCGCGTGTTAATTTTTCCTGTGGCGACATCTAGTTGTAAATTGAAATAAGTATACATTATTATAATTGTGATTTATAAGCTATAAAATATTTTGTTGAGTAAAATTTTCAGTAACAAGCATTTGTTTACATTTCTATGAAAACAGGTGTTCAATATTATAGACATCACCAGTTTACACAGACGATAATTTTAACAATAGATTCAGGGTACGAGTGACATACTTTAAACTTAATTTGTGACTATTTGGTAGCATGAAAGTGGTTTAATATATACATATTTAGAATTGGCATATTACTAGCTTTCATTTGATATCCATATTGATGTAATAGATTTTTTTTTTATCCACCCTCCCTCTTTTGAGTCACACCCCCCATATAAATATAATAATAGCCTTTGTAACTCCCGTAATACAGACAAATCAAATGACACATCACAAGCCAAATTTCGTCAAGCCGTTTAGGCTGTAGAGTGGAAGTTATAAATTACTCATAACCCTCCTTCTGAGACAGTTGGGTAAAAAAGGCCGTTTTTATTATGTAACGATGATTATTGCTGTATGATAAGTATGTATTAACAAAAAAAAAAGTATTTTTGTATTCTATCTGTAATCTAGTTCCCATATTAGCTACGCTTAGTTTGGGGCTAGATGGCGCTGAATTAAATCAATGTCTTGTAATTTATATAATACTCACAGATTTCCTTGCCACACTGGATCAACATAGTAATCTAATGCAAATCATTCACATAGTTTTAATTAGATGCATTCAATAGCTGTTGTGCAATGGCTTTAAAGCCAGGTGGATGCAAGAAGGCGACTGGTTTTGAAAGTAACCAGCCGTTGCAGCGACCGGCTTCGGCCATTTCCGAGCGGCCCTAGTCACGATCACGATCGCCACTTAAGGACGAGTTCCTTGAGAGCCTTATCTGTTCTGGGATTGTGGGTTATGTTAGACGAGTTATAAATGTGCCAGCAACGTGTACAGATACGATTTTATAGCTTTTCGAACTGCCACAGGATTGATAGACCAAAAAAAATTCGCACGATGAAGCTGTCAGAAGGTGACACCATGGATGTGTTTGCCCAGGTGAGTACCGCGCGGCGCCTGCACTATCGCGTCGCGGTAAGCCACTCAAGGCTCACAATCTGATTACGATAAAAGCTATTGATTTGCTTTACTGTCTCGTCTTATCAGCCCAATGTTGACTGAGATCATGTACGCCGATCGTCATAACTGGCCGATGCAAGCTCAATGATCGAACAAGAGACAAAGGTCAATTTCACAAACAGACCTTCATACGCGATCCAGGAAGTTTACGAGAAGTTCTGCCAGGTCGGAGGTGCCTGATTTATTGAGATGACATAACGTTTGAAAGCAGTGTGTGATACATGGAGGATGACACGATGGTAGCTGGTAGGTGTTTAATGGCCGCGGGTAGAGAATGACGCGGATTTTTATTGCCTTGAATCTACATTAATATTGCTGTGATTCAAGTTAGTGATACAATACGTTATCTAGGTCTTTATGAAGCGAAGAACTAATAAAGTCCTATCCCCGGTATGTAACATGGTATTTATAGGCTAGGTCGGTATACTTCTTGGTATTTGGCTTGTTAGAGTTAACAACCACATCCAAACGATGATCAATTTTAATTAGACTTCAACTTTCAAATAAATTTCTTTTTTTACTGTACGAGGGGTGGGGAGGTGTTTGGTCTTCATCTAACCTGATTTTTCAAGTTACGATAAGGCCGAAGGAGGAAGCGCACTTCACCCGGGCTCCTCAACAAACTGAAGAACTGGCTTATCTTATTTAATACTCAACAAACTGAGGAGCTATCTAAATGTCGGAACACAATAGTTATAAGCCACAGAATTATTTAAGATGGTGGTAGGTTAGCCAGGTGGGCTTAAACTAAGTCCTACCACCAACCAAACTAACGATATCGTAATTGTTATACAATATCATAACATTGCGAATATGTCGTGTCTGAATCGCGCTCGCAATTATTTCAAGTCCATACCATTTGGGAAAGTCAAGTGCTCGCTCATCTAATCGTCTCGATTTAATGTTCAGCTGACACGCTTACTCCCGTCTGATGCAAGCATCCATGTATCCAATAGCTGGCATTCCATAGACATTTACACAGCCCGTCGAGTGATGGATATGAATGCCACGAATGCCGTGTTCTTTGGCCGGTGGATTATTGAGATACAAGTACATTACATTACTCGCTGGTTGCGAAACATGCTAACAAAGCCCCCGACTAGAGCTCTCTTTGTACCCGAGAAGGCTCTACCATTAAATCTTTAGTAGTCATTTCAATTGAATCACACGTCGTAAAAAGGAAATCCCTTTTCACATCTCTCGTGTAATGTTAAAAGCTCATAAAGGCGAAAGAACAAAGTACTTGTACTTGTTTACAGAGGAGTTTCGACTCTTCACGATAATGTGCAGACGCGACTCGACTTCTGAGAAATCAATTGATGATCTTACTGCGTTATATTCCTTAGGTATTTGGCGGACGGATGGCTTTGTATATGAAAGCTTTGTGAAAAGTTTAATAAGTAAATAGGGACCTACTATTATTAAATAGCTACTATAAAGTGATCTTATGTTCTTGTGATGTTCAAGTTTTTTATTTTCTCCCGATTCTGATTCCGACCTTATGTGGTAAGCTTGATTAATTCATATTTATTACTACAAGAAGCTAATGAATCTACCATAAAGTGTGGCTTGAAGTTTCACTTCACTATAAATCACCTTACACAGTCATGCTCGTGTGAATTTGAGGGTGAAAGTAGTAATTTGCGTAGTTGTGAAGAGGAGCCAATTTTCCGGGTCAGCGGCAACGGCGGCGGCGGCACGACTCTCGCATCAGTGACATTTACGTACTGAAGGTCAATGCAAGCTTACCCTAAAGCACTGTTAGCTTAGCACTAGAGATGGGAAAACGTACGTTTATCCTTCAACCCATTGGAACCTATGGAAAAACCAAACTTGTGGAACCTCTCTCTGTTTTTAAAAGATACGAGCAAAAGTACAAAGCTTACATATCTCTTTTTATTTTGCTAAGATCCATGTTATTTACGAGATTGCATCTCTCCCGCCTCAAAGCCTGCTCCATTAACATCCACCGCTGACCTACTTTCTGGAACGGCGAGACCGCGACTCTCCAAATGGAAGGAACTAGTCATATCTCCTTAAAACAAGATCCACTTTTTATTGGCTCTCATGTTCTCTGTAGGTAAAACTGTTTATTTTGCGATGCTTTTATCCAAGGTAAGGAAAGTCGTAGCGTTTATTGGATGTAGTTATAGTTTTATCGAATGCTGCAAAACGGTTCAGCTCCAGTTCGTTACTTTAGCGTTTTACTATCCAGTTCCGTTTTGCCAAGGAGACTGAATAATCCAGGTCATCGGCGACGTCGAACAAATGGTTCATGAATAATTTGTGCTCCCGATACTCGCCATTGTTCCAATATTAAGAATACAAGGGCGCGTGAGACGAGCTACTGAACATAGACTTCAGAACTTCACATATATTTTTGTTTCAGGGATTTGCAGTCTTTGTTATTTCACTCTGATACTTTTGAAAAACGAATCGTCATTTCATCAGATAGTGTTTTACCAATCACATTCCAGCAAATTCGAGATTCGGTCGCTTCACAACGTGACCCACATAAAACTTCTAGCGATTGGGCTGACTAGATTTATCACCCATTAATCATACCTGCCTTGATCCACCAGGACGCATCGCCAGACAACAATCGAATTTACTATCGATCAATATTAGTCTTTGTTTTATGTAGTGAAAGTAAATATTTGTTGGATACTGATATAATAATACCATTAGAGCAAGATGCGTGACCTTTACAAAAAACCTCCGGGTCTCCTAATGTGATTAGTATCTGCGGAGGTGGTAGTGGCCTCTACCTCATTACCGAATCCTTACGCGGGAGTGATATCACTGATTAACCTGCCGGGAGCATTACACGCAGGTCAGGGCCCAGGGTCCGCGGACCCGTGGCGCTCGCGTCACCGCTTTATATGCTCATCGCTCAGCTGAGCACAACTCTTGGCTCCAGCACCACAATTACCTAATCATTCGAATAATTATGAAGTTAAAACGCACAGAGTAAACATCTGTTGCTGAATAAACAGTTTAAACTGTAAGCGTTTGATGATGTAACTTACGCTGTAAAAACTGACGTGTGTTGACGTGTAGGTTGAAGGGCCTCTAGGGGCTCTACATATACTCTAAAGTTCCGATAGTGAAAACTCCCGACATCACGTCGGTTTCTGTTTGTGGTAACTCTTCCAGTGTTCAGGCGGTAGAACTACTTGCTCACTGAAATAAGACTGGCTCCGTCAGTATATATACTTTTAAATTGAGGCTGAAAAATCACTACCTTGCTTCTATTTAAATCTGACCCTGTCCAACTACATACATTTATTGATTTAGATATTTATATGATTAGTTGATTTATTATTTTATTTTATTGTTGTATGTATAGTGTATTAGTTTGCATTTTTATAGTTTTTAACTAGTATTTGTTGTGATTTCTGTTTATATTCGCTATAGTTAAACTAGTATTTGCTGTGATTTCTGTTCATATTCGCTATCGCTTTTAGCGATAAGGCCGCCCATTGTACTTAGACTCTATTGTAACTCTAAATACACTAAATGTTAGTGTTGTTCTATAGTATTATTTCTGTGTGCAACAAAATGTTCATTCATTAATTCATTCTGTTTATCGCTAAGTGAATTGACGAGTTCGCGGCACAATGCACCGTTTGGGTGTCCTGTGTGTCGAGGAGTGTTTCCCTCCGTGACTTCCTGCCAGAGTCACGCGTGGTGCTTGGCCGTGGGTTGCGGTGCGGTGGTGGACGCCTGTAGTGTCTGAACTGACGTAGTGCAGCGACCCTGACCGCCACCATCTCTATTTATACATACACTGACGCAACCAATCGTCCATCCACCTCGCCATCACCCGTCTGTAATAGCTAGAGCACTTTCTAGCAGCAGGATATGACTTCCACCTACAATATTCTTCGTCAAATTGTACTGCTGAACTCGCGGGAGGCCTTTAATATGAAACCTCTAAACTCCTAGACTGCCACTTTTTTCGCTCTTCTAAGTTTTCCCAAGTACGGTTTTGACCAAGATAGACGCATATCATAAACTCGTAAATAATATGTGAGTTCGTCAGTCAGACAATCTCTTTTTTTTTTTAAACAATTATAAGCAAGATGTATGCTGTCATTTTTTTCTTTATCGGACATGCCAAAGGCACCTGAAAATGTTGTCATTAAATACCAGAACGAATCCGATAAATAGCTCTTTAAATAAAGTGGATCGATTCCGCGGCGGCGATTCGTTTTGGTTTGGTCGTGTCGTGTTGCTCAACTGAATTGAATCAGCTGCGAGCCTGCGAGTGTCGACAAAAAGCGGTAATGGCTGTCGAGGTGTCGTGACTCCACTTCGCGAAAAAACAGACTCTGTTATTGATTAATACTACAATACACATTGGAGTACACGAGGAACCCCTCGATGAATTTTAATTGCCATAAAAACACTTTTTTGTACGACGGGGTAGCACTTGGCCTTCATCTCATCTGGTTTCAAGTTATGATAAAGTGAAGTGAAGTGCACCGGGAATAAATTGTGCGGGAGACACTCGTTGGACCCACGCAACTTTGGCATTCGTTAGTCGATGGATGGAGGAGATTCAGTCGCTATTTGTGGCGTCGATTAGGGGAACCCTATGGTCTACTGTGGACGTGTGTTATATGAAGTTGATGTTAATTATGATATAGGTCAATATGTTTTAATTTATAAACGCCTTCATCTCATGTCAACATAAATCAACAGATACAAAATTTCTAAACTCTCTCTACCTCAATAGTGTGTCTTCGTATCGTAAACTGAGTATCAGTATCTGTGCCGCAGCGGAAGCGCTTTACCCTGTAGTTTCCGTGGCGAGATATGAAACCACATTTTGCGGAATGGATATTTTGTACAACACTATTTGGCTTACTGTGGCTATGGTGCGTACACGGTTGCGGGAATGGCTTGCACTGACGAAGAAATGATTTACTGATATGTTTACTTGTCAGATATATCTTTGACATCCCATGACGACTTGCATTTTTGCAATTCATATTATCATAATTTAAAAAGTAGTAGAAGAAGTAAGAGTAGTAGAGCCCCTTGTGAAAGAGCTCGTTCGGGGAAGTACTACCACCATACCTATTTCAGACGCCAAGCAGCATTGCTGTGTTCCGGTTTGAAGGGTATGGTTGCCGGTGAAAATACGGGCACGCGAGGCTTAACACCTTTATGCCTCAAGTTGACCGGCGCAATGCAGTGCCATGTAGGCTAGGTTCTTTGTAGATGTGACCTACGCAGTAAGGCATTGTTATAGGCAAGAGATGCCCTTAAAACCAGGTGGACTACTTGATTGTCCCGTGTCCTAGTTGTATAAAAAAAAGTCCAGATTGAATAGGTTTTTTTATGAAAACATAAAAATATTGAGGAGCAAATCCGCTAAGTAAAAACATGTGTCGATTTGATTTTTTCAAAGGAACTTAGCGAATTTGTTACTAAACGGATTTTCCAAAAAAAATCCAAATAAATGGATTTTCTTTCTTTCTTTCTTTCTTTCTAAACATTATCTATTTTCATATTGAGATGGATCGCCGAAAAATAACGCCTGAATGTATTATGTACTCGTATAATTAATGTCTTTCAGACAAGGCCACATCGCTACTTGTGTTTTTCAAGTGAGCTGGTGGTCAAACCCTTGGCTATCACTAATAACAACTAAAGTGTCCTACTATCCTACTTCTTATTCTAACTATTATTAAAAATGTGAAAGTTTGTGTGTGTGTGTGTGTGTTAATGTTTGTTACCACGTATCTACGTAACTATTAAACCGCTTTTTATGAAAATTTGAATGTTGATAGATAAGGTTCTGGAATAAAACTTAGGCATTTTAGCCGCCTCTGCGGTTTAGAATTAGATCACAATAACCCGGGACCTCTGGACACCGGTAGTGGTTCGCCTACCGGTGTCAGATCCAAAGGTCCCAGGTTCGATCCCCAGGGGAGTGCAATATTGTGCTTGGTTGGTGCTAGGACTTTGTTTAAGTCGGCCTGCTAGCTACCACCATCTTACCTAAGTCTGTCGCCGTAACAATTCTAAGTTGATGTGTTCCGGCATTTATAGGTAAAATAGCCAGTTCCTCAGACAGTTGAGGATTCCACTTTCGGCCTCAAACCAGGTGAGATGAAGGACAAGCGCTTCCCCGTCGGTGAAAAAAAAGGCTAATCTGATCTAATGACTGTTTAAATTTGCAGGAAGCCGAGTTGAGTACGTGGACGGCGTTCGTTCACCGCGCTGTCGACGCCACCTACAACACGGAGATCGTCATAGATAACCTGCACAACATGATCGGTAAGTTATACTCTCATTAACTAGGTATATACATATATACTATATATATGTATATATATATATATATATATATATATATATATATATATATATATATATATATACATAGGTACCTGTTGCTGTGGCGGTCGCGGCTTAAGAATCGACCCCTCCAACTCAGCCCATGGATGCCGACTAAGGGATATCACCAGAAAAAGGGCAGCAGCTTCCTTCGGTTTTATTATACCTTTACTGCGATCACCAATCCGCCAATGCGTGGTGATCATGGCACCCTCCAGCTTTGGAGGAGGCTCTGACCGGCAGTGGACAGTGGGCTGTTGATGTGTGATATAGGTACCTACATAAACATACTTAACTTATTAAAAGAGGTATATTGCAGAGGCATTCGGTGCAGACCTGCGACTATGTACCATTGCTATTTTTTATTTTATATCTCCAAAACATAATACACATGATATAGGTACCGTGTTTAGTGTTCCGTACCCAAAGGGTGCGAACGGGACAATGTTGTGAAGCCTCCGCTGACCTGTATCTGTCAGTCAGCGTGCTGTATACCTATAGCTCATGATCATGAAACGTATTAGGTACACATTTAAAATTTTCACAGTGCGTATATTTATTTTGCCGATAGGCCAGCAAATATTCAAAATTAAATATTCAAAGGGAAACTGAAAAACCACACATGCCTTCAAATGAATCGCACGTCGCGGGCTTAATTTTATTTTTAATCCATTCCTATGGCAACAATATTTCAAGCGCTATCTTTTAACCGTGAAGGACGCTGTTTTTTTTTTTTTTACAGAATACGAATTGTCTGACAAATTACAAAAATAGTAAAAAAATAAGATTGATCCTCAAGCAAAATCCTGTTTTATTTCAATGAGATTTAATCGCATCTCAACCCAAGGTATCATAATATAAACCCAGTAAAGCGTTTTATTCAATAATATGAATACCATAATGTTACCCAAGTCCACGACGTCAAGATCTCTTCGTCTCACCTCAATTCTTAGTCGCTTACAGTTTACAGTATGAACTGTATAAGCGTATGTAAAAATAATAAAATTTCATCAAAATCGGTCTTCAACCGTTTGGAGAGGGTTGCAACATACATTCAGTCCCGTCGACTCCCAAAACGTAACGATAGCGCGATGTAGAATGCGTACCGATTTACGAGCGACATCTAGTTGTAGCATTATACAACTTTTGCGGAACTGAGCGATCATCGCATTATCTTTATAAATCAGTATTACCTATACGATGCCTATACTGATTAATAGGTACATTAAATTGTATTGTATGTAGGTATTATGAATTGAATAATACTTGAGTCGTAAGTGATTTTTGACTCGCATCTTATCTTAGTCGCTTACAGTTACGGTATGATATGTAGAAGCGTATGTAAACATAAATAACATTTCATTAAAATCGGTTTCTAGCCGTTTGGATAGGGTCGAAATAGACATTCAGGCCGGTCGAATCCTTTATCGCAACAATAGCCGATGTAGAATGCTTACCGATTTGCTAGCGACATCTAGTGGTAACATGTAGAACTTTTGCGGGACTGAGCGATCATCGCACCGTCCCTTGTCCCTTGTAAAATGAGTATAACTATACTGATTAATACAAGTCGAGAACTTGTGTACACAGCATCATAGCTGTCCGTCTGTAACTGTAGCTGACTGAAAAGTACATTGAAGGGTCGGTTGTGGCTGTATGGCTTCTCGGCGGTTGCTAAGCGCCTTAGGGAATCTCTTCCGCACACGCGACACGGCTTACGCAGGTTTTTGACCTCACTACTGTATCGAGGGGAAGCACACAAACACATTCGACAATTTATTATTCCTTTGAAATGACAGCAGGGTTGTGAGATCAAAGAGTAATTAATGACTTTTTTGGCATATTCACATAGGTTATCAGCATAGCTATGATTTATCGTTTCAGTTTTTCGGTTTAACGACATTTATTTCTCAAAAGAACAGTTCACTTAAATGAGAATAAACTTATTGGTTCTAATAACTAAATAAACTTATTATAAGCTAGTAAGTGATGAAGTAAGTGGTTACCGGGATTCATGAAATATTCTTATAAATATACTGTTATAACTTTTAAACATACGTATTGTTTTTCACGATATCAGGTAAGTTATTGTTTCTGTCGCCATAACAAAAATTCTATAACCAGTTCCTCAGTTTGTTGAGGAACACGGGTGAAGTGCGCTTCCACCATCGGCCTTATCATAACTTGAAAATTAGGTGAGATGAAGGCCATGCACCTCCCCGTCGTACAATAAAAAATAAAAAAATGTAATATTTATTTATTTATTTACCTTTGGACAACAGCCAGCCGAGTGGGCTCATAAACTAGCGTTGTGATGTATTTTATTATTGGTTATAACTAAATAAACAAATTATAATCTAGTAAGTGAAGAAATAAGTGGGTACCGGGATTCATGAAATATTCTTATAAATAATGTTTTAACTTTTGTTTAAACATACGTATTGTGACACTGTTTTTTACGATATCAGGCAAGTTATTGCACAGCCGTCTACATTCATATACTATATTTCTCTTTCCATAAATTTCAGTTCTTTGTTTTCAGTGCAGTTCTCAGTTTATTTTTCTTGGATTGTATTTATAAGTGGGTATTGTAAATGTTATTTGCGTGTTTTTTTTTTTTGCCGTCTACATTCATTCATATACTATATTTCTCTTTCCATAAAATTCAGTTCTTTGTTTTCAGTGCAGTTCTCAGTTTATTTTTCTTGGATTGTATTTTTAGTAGGTATTGTAAATGTTATTTGCGTGTGATTTTTTTTGATCAACATTTTTTTAACAAGGATCGTATGTGCTTTGTCGTTGTCGTTGTCCTCGGCCGTATGAAATTCCGAAGGCAAGACCGCAATTGTTGACGAATTTATTCTCGTTATATGCAGGCCTTCAGATAATCCGCAGCTGCGTCCCATAGCTCATGCAGTCAATGAGTCGGTCGAGTTGTCCCAGATTACATAGTGGTTGGGTCTCACTCTCATGCGCCACTAAACATTATTCAAAGCGTAAACTCTGTATCTGCCTTTACGATTGACGGCATATCGCGAGCTATGTGCTAAGTGGTAACTGTATATCATGGATATACAGTTACCACTATGGAAATATGTATGTATGAAAAGGATCATTACTCGCCTTTAAAGCTATCAGCTTCGAAAGGGTTTTAAAGATAAACATGCATCAACAAGCCTCATAGCTCAGTTAGTAGTAACTCTGCCTTCTGCGCTGTAGGCTGTGGGTTCGATTACCACCCAGGACAAACATTTGTGTGATGAGTACTTCAACCAGAATCCTCAATATTCTAAGGAATTGGCTATCTTACCTCTAAATGCCGGAACAACAATTTTAAGAATTGTTGCTATAGGCGGACTTAATGAACGACAGAAAAGCGCTTGGCCTTCATCTAACCTGGTTACAGATCGAGATAAGGCCGAAGGTGGAGGCGCACTTCACCCGGAATCCTCAATAGTGAGGAACTGGCTGTCTTACCTCTAAATGCCGGAACACAATTATTTTTAGAATTGTTGTTATGGCGACAGAATTAGGGAAGATGGTGGTAGCTAGCCAGGTGGACTTAAACAAAGTCCTATCTCCAACCAAACCAAACACAACACAATATTGTAATCCCCCTGGGGATCGAACCCGGGACTTCTGGATCTAAAATCGGTGGGTTGAACCACTAGACCACAGAGGTTGTTAACCGATTCGATTGTGATTTGTGGTTTTTGTCAAGGGGACTTATAAATTGGTATACGAGACAGCGCGGAGACGTCAGTCTCGTTAGTATTCTGTTATCTGTGGTCTCGGTAATGCAAGCAAGGTCGGTACGAGTTACGCAAGCGTAGGTTATGTTATGTACTCGTAGTACTCGAACGTGGGCGCGTGGGAATCGTTTTATGGCGAATATAGCTGCTGAATAACATGAGCCACGTTGTCCAAGACGGTTCCATACACAGCGTAGAATGTACGGGTACGTAAAACAATTTGAATACCGGGTACAGATTACGTAGTAAGTATTACATATCTCTGGTACAGATACCTAATCTACGGAGTACAGCCTCTGTGCCCACCGGTATCAGATCCAGAGGTTCGGGGTTCGATCCCCAGGGGGTACCAATCTGTGCTCGGTTTGGTTGGTGGTACGGCTTGTTCTAAGTCCCTAAGGCTGGCTAGCTACCACCATCTTAATCGTATGACGCTATAACAACATTATCTCATTGTTGTGTTAAAGGTATCTTACCTTCAACACAGCCAGTTCCTCAGTAGTTGAGGATTCCGGATAAAGTGACCTTCGGTCAAAAAATCGCGATGAAGGCCAAGCAGTTCCTCGTTGTAAAACTTTTTCTGGCTAGGATCCCTAAACCTTGATACTTTAATGGGTTGCTTTTGGAAGATCGGTACAGTTAGGCACTGTATTAAAACACAAGCCTCACAGCTCAGTTGGTAAAACAAACAGTATGTTAGTAATATATTCCGTAATCCCAGATTACAAGCCTTGTCTAGATGGCACTGTATAATTAATGTCCTGTAATATATATATTTTTTTTTATTTCTTTATAAAGTTCTCCATTTGATGTCACGAATGAGCGATTGAAGTTGTTACGATGCCCATATTGACCTGACGATCGGCTACGAGCGCTATTAAACAAAGCTGGTTCCTAGCTGTGACTGACATGACCAAACTAAAGTGTTGTGTCATTAGCCTACTTCGAGTATTAGCTTTCTGCCTAGCTGTGTTCGCGGCCCGCTGTAATGTGAGGTGATTCGGGCTTCGTGGGTGTCGTCGATCATGTAGGGCGGGCGTCGACAGGTGCGAGGGTGTCGTGTCCTCGATCCTACTCGATAGGTCATCTCATATCGCACCTCCAGTCGTAAACTGGCTTAATCCAAAATTCATGTTTTTTGGGAAATGAAGAAAACGTGTTTCGATCCTCGACAATTTTTAGTAAATCACACAATAACTTTATTAAATAAAAAGTTATTTATAAAATTAAAATATCTATGGGTTATTTAGTCTAAGGACTACCGATTTAAATAAAACTTTCATTAAAAACATTTAAAACTATAGGAGTAAATCAATGCTGAAAAAAAACTTCCAATAAAGAGTCACTATAGTACTAAAAAAACTTATAAACTTTTGACTTTTATACAAAAAGGTCTCTTTAATTCCTAGCAACACATTTGATTAGATGACTTATTTATAAATAGTTCTCTTTAATTCTTAACTTCAAGATTTTTTCGCGGTCTAATATTCAAAGATGCAAGAAATTATGAACTAAAATAATCGTATAGTATGCGAAATTAAACATAAATTGGTATTTCGTTCTTTTATTATCTCTTGATTAAACCTCTTAAATCAACTTACGTAGTATTATTTGCTATCATGTCATAACGCACATTGTACTACGGTAATCATATTTATTTACTAAACAACATAGGCCTTCAATGCCACTTACTGTGCCTATTCTAAACAACAAAAATAAATATTAAATGAAATAGTACTTAACACAATTATTATTTTTACTTTTATTTATATTCAGGTGTACTTTTAACCGCTTCTGTGGTCTAGTGATTCGCCCACCGGCGTCAGATCCAGAGGGCCCGGTATCGATCCCCAGGGGAGTACAATATTTTGCTTGGTTTGGTTGGTTGTAGGACTTTGTTTAAGCTCGCCTGCCTAGCTACCAATCTTACCTATTTCTGTCGCCATAACTTAAATTCTAAAATTCATTTGTAATTTAGTTGTATGATAACCAGTTCCTCAGTTTGTTGAGGAACCCGGGTGAAGTGCGCTTCCACCTTCGGCCATATTATAACTCGAAAATTAGGTGAGATGAAGGCCAAGCACCTCCCCATCTTACAATAAAAAATAAAAAACTGTACACCTTTGGACAACAGCCAGCCGAGTGGGCTCATATTAAAACTAGCGTTGAGATGCATTTCATTATGCGCATTTGCTGAACTCTTTTTGCTCGTAAAAAATACGAGGTAAATTAATCTAATAATAATCTACTTATTCGGTTTTTTCTCGAACAATCAATGTTTTTTTTTCTACATACCTACCTCTTCAGGTAAACGGCAAAGACCGAAACTAAAGACCATTCTAAAGCGTCAGATCCGATGGTGCACTCAAGCTACAGCTGTAGGTACTTTCTGATCCAAAGCAGTTTTGAGTGGCAGATGTTTGCTGTTTGCTGCCTCATGAAGATGTTTGTTTCATAGGAAGGGTACCCCGTTTCACTCGGAATTCTCAACAGACTGAGGAACTGTCTATATCTGGGTAATTGTGATATTGATCGTTGGATGGTCGTTTCCAGCGGAACAGCGGCGGTGTGTCCGCGAGGTGTCGGCCAGCAGCGTGTTCGCGTCCATGTGCGTGGAGGAGAGTGAGGCGGAAGCGGGAGCGGAGGCGGGGGCGGGTGACGCAACCCCGCCGCGGTCGCCGCTCGGGCCGCGCGCACCTTCCGCCGCCGCCTGCAGCACGCCCATCGCGCGGGACTAACTGTGAGCGATACCACATCCCTTGATCCGAGGTACCGGCCGATGTCGGTGATGCCTCGTCTCAGCAGCTGCCGTCATCTGATCGTCAGATGATCTTGGTATTCCAGAGCGCTTTGCGTCGAAACAATTTTAATTAGCTATCAGATTTTTGTAAGGCTTCAAAAGTCAATATTGAACGTTTTGGTGGCCGTTTTGGGAGGCCCCGTGAAGCATTAATATAATTATGTGCTGTGTACGTCGGTTGACAATAGCGAAATCGTGTAATGTATGGCGCGTGCCGAGAACGGTCTGTTGTATGAACTGGCGTCGTCGCTGATGTGCGATGATTCCCCTGGAGCCAGTCGCGCCGCGATATAAATAGCTGAGTCGGTGTCCATGCTATGTGTACTGTATGCTCAAAGAAACCAAACACCGCGTTGCTGCCTTCGCATTATATTTTTATGGATCTCTAATCGAGAGATGCGTCGGACATCATGTTCCGTTAATATCTAGTATGACGCGCGCGATTGGACCAGATCTATACTCGGACGGATCTGGCGGTGCGTTGCTAGGTATAGGTACGTGGGCACCACTCGAGATGTGACCTACGAGTTAGTTTCAGATTTGGCCGTGAGAGTACAAAACGCCTATCAAAGGTGTTACACTGCCTTATCGCGTGTGTTCAATTCGAGTTTCGATCGATCTCTATCAGAGAGTAGTTATAATATAGTTCAACCGTTTGAGAGTTGCATGTGATGCATTGTTATCGTAACTTTAACATTAGCGTCGTGTCTATGTATCGAGTCGAGTCGAGACTAACGCAGGCCTAACTGCGATGCCTTTGTTTGCTTTTAAATAATTAATTGTGATGTGGAAATATATTAAATATGTCCTGTTATTATTACATAGTTATATATAGTTTAGCGTTAATTAGTTACTAGCTGGCTTGAAATATGGAAGAACCATCGTGTCATGCGTGCAGGGCAACGGAAATTGATACGGCAAATAAAATTGTAATAGAAATCAAAGTTTCCTTAGACGCTACTCATCTCGCTCCCATAGGTATTATAAATTGGAGTTCTATGTGTGTCCCACACATTCCAAAACTACCGCTGTAGTGGTATAAACAGTTTCCTAACGTCATGGACCATACCATGGCCCATCTATGTGCAATAATCTTGGTAGATGTATGAAAGGTCGTAAATCGGATGCACCGATGGTTCATGCTGGAGTTACCAACAAATATACGTTGAGACTTTTCAAACGACTAACGTGGGGATAGTGTTGCAAACACCTGCACGGATGGCACTAGGGTGGGAGTGTAGGGCTGCGCTTGCCTTGTTCGTAACGTCTACCTGAGGTTTTGGATCTTTTTACATATACATAGAATATACATAGATAATAGATGGATAACTATATTCCTTGCTGTACGATCTGATTGTGCATTGTGTGTGTATGTTTGCCTGATAAAGCCAATTTTGGACAATTTAAATCAAACGGCGACGAATACAATGTATTTTTTTTTAATGCAATTTTGTATAAAGAGATTTGGATTAAATAATCGTGATAATTAAAATCCCCGTTGTTTAAAGGTAAAGAAAACGATCACAGAATTGAAGGAATCGCAGAGAATATTTAATTAATGAAATGATTGCCTTAGCCAACAGAGCTTCTGGAAAAACATCGTTTCTTAGGTTCTTTTGGTTTGTACTTTTCTTCGTTTAGCTTCATAATACTGTTGGGCAAGTCTTATATATATAGGGAAACAATAAAACATTGTACTTGCATCAACATAATTCCGCGATAATTAAAATATTTGATATATTGAATAGAACTTTTTTAACTTCATATTTGAGACGATAACTCTTCTATTGTGGCGTTAAAACTTAGATATTTGTAACAGTATTATATCACAATATTTGCATTTATGAAGTGTATTAAATATGTATGTAGCTGTTAATGACTATGTAGTACGTAATGTAATGTATTGTTATATATATTTAAAGTCGTATACTCAAGTGTTGCCAAATTTTCCTTAGTCTATCGCCGCTGGGCGCGTCTACCTCTATTTATACAGATAATTATATTCTTATATTTATAAATTAAGCTTTAGCGGAGTCTGCAGCCCAGTTATATCTTAACAAAATTGTGTGATTTAACTAGATTCGTGTGAAGAATATGAGCCGCGGTACATATTGTGTATGTACCGCGTACCATTTATTAAAAAAAACAAACCATATAATTCTGCAAATTAAATTTCTAAATCGTGAAAGTTAATGTAATGTGAAGTGTTTTTGGTATTTCTAAAATGTATAATAAAAAGTATAATCTAAATATAATTCAATATTTTGATGATTCGCCTTGTGATATTCCAACGAAGCATATAACATTTAAGGTTATACACCATCGTGTACATTAATTGTTGATTGGGACCTGTGTAACCGCATCTTATTGATGTAATAAAATTAAATGCGTTAAAATTTACTACAAATAGTATAAATAGTGTTAGATACATTTTAATGAAATTAATTTAATTAGGTGTTACAAATAGATAATCTATTAAAACTTCTAACTGTTTTTCTGGTAGATAAAATCACGTTGTTTCCATATCCTCTTTACTATATAATAATAGGTATACTAAACATAGTGTTTATGTATTGCTTATAATTGTAAGAAACATCGCGTAAATAAGCTTTATGTAATTTTATTTCGAATGATAACTGCATTTTAAAATTATTTGTGGCGCTATATTTGTTTAATATATGAACATGTCATGTATAGCCTCAATCGTAGTATATTATAAGTTGTGATGTCACGGGATCTACTTGGTTATGACAGCTACCCCACTGCCAACTAGGTGGTACGGTGCCTTGTCACTTTGCCACTACCATGTTCCCATCTCTGCTCTCTCTTATGTAATATTGTTTAAAATTAATTTCATAATCATTTATAATTTTTCATTTTATCTCCGGTTTTCGTTTTACATTCCATTTAATGAACAAACATGCCATTTCAAATAAACGGGCAGTTATATAAATCTGTTGTTTTGTACTCTATATTTTTGTATTTGACAGGGGCTAGAATCACTAATTTTATCTATATATAAAATTAAATTAAAATTAGAATAAAAAAAAGAGAATAAAGTAAGTATCATATTTATGAAAAGAAAACAAAAAGTAAAGACCTAGAGAGCTTTGCCCGGAGTGTGTTTTTAGCATACATTTACTTCAGTTGTTTCTTGTTACTAACATAAGCTACATATAACTAAAATAATCTACCTGTCCGTTTCTTTGCAATTGGTTTTATGTAATGTGATTGTATTGTGTTAAATAAAATGTGAGTTTTTATGTAATCTTTTATTTATTACGAAACTTATGCTAGATATTTTATCATAATCTTTATATCCATTTAAATATATCGAATAAAACTAATATCGTAGTCAGACTCATGATGGCAAGTTGGATTGGCTAGTAATAAAACGTACCAAATTACAATTTTATTTGTGATGCAATGTGTATCGGTCCTATTGATTTGGCCGGGGTGGGTTACAACTCATTAAATTTGTGATACAATCTGTATTGGTCTTTCGAGTCGGCTATTGATAAGGTTGGGGTTGGTTACAACTATAACTCATTCAATTTGTGATACAATATATATTGGTCCTTCGAGCCGGCTATGGATTAGGCAGGAGTTGGTAACCCACCTATAATAATACTTGGTTGGCACCGCATCGAATGGTCGGTCTCCGCTAAACCTGCAGTGGTCGGGCGTTTAAAATAGGAGCGTCATAGCGGGGAAATAGGCAGGATTGTGTGTTGTGTGTTGCCGTGTTGTGTATAAGCAACGATGAATTAAATGTATGAGATTGTCACTTCCCTTAAGCTTATTTATTAAAATTTTCAAAGTAGCTTGAAGTGTGGTGTTTGCAATATATTCGTTTTATATATGTCAGATAGTTTAATAACTCGACGTTTATACTTCAAGCTAAGATGACAATCGAAGTTGGCTCTAGACAGTGTAAAACTCATCGGGGCACCATGTCAGATAGATGTTACATAATATTTATTTGTTTGCAAATTGTACAATCTCTACTCAGTTGATCTCTTATAACAGTTAAACTCGCTACCTATCTACGTACCTATAGATAACCTTACATTGTAGTGGTCGTATAATTAAATTTATAAAGTGCCATAAATATTACGCTACTATTTACACGAATAAAATAATAAGGCACCATCGACAGAGAAATCTCTGCTACTTAAATTACTGTACCTAAATACACATTATTTTCTACTCCACTTTAGCATATTTTTTGTTCTATTTTAAAATAACGCCATCTTCCAATCATAAACATATTTGACAATATTTGAGATGGTATTAAAAGAAATGCTCTCTCGTGAGTTGGCGACACTTTGTTGGTGTGCTACGCTTTTTTACAGTAATATCTACAAATATTTACGTAATCAGGTTGGTAATCTCATGATTTTTCATAAACACTGAAACTCTTCGTTTTGAGAAGATAGCTTTGATATATTTACTCTCTAGTTTTATTACGCTTTAGGATAACGAGTGTTTTGTCAATATTACTATAGCTTATGGCTTTTTATTATTTTGTGTGACACTAACGTTGCAGTCCTTCATTAAACTTTGTACGGTGAATGTGTGAATGTTGCGAGAGTTAGTTCAGGCGGCGGCGTGCAGGGGCGCGGCGGGTGCAGGTGGAGGGGGCTGCGCGCGGGGGGCCCGGGGCGGGGCCAACACGTTGTGCGGCACGCACACAGTGCGGGTACCGATCTGCAATTAATAGAACGGATTGTAAACCTGCTCTAATGACCAATATAAACGTAGGTACGTATAGTTACGCGTTATGTTAAAGTTGTTGATTATTCAGAGACATATTCAAATTAGTTGAGTCGTGACACTAGTAGCTTGTTAATAAAAATATGCAAAGGTGTACAGTCCAAAATATTAATATTGCACCTTTTTGCACATGAATAGTATTACTTCTTTTTTATTTGTGATTGTGTTTACCTGCACGGCGACGTGCCCCCGGCGGGCTGCGCCGACCACGGTGACGGAGTCGCCGGGGCGAAGCCGCGCGCGTTCCCCCTCGCCTCCCCCGCCAGCCTCGCGCCACGCCGCGCACACCAGTCGCTGCTGCGGGTAGCCGAGCTTCACGCCGCCCGCCACCGTGTAGGCGCGCGGTGGCGGCAGTGGCGGCGGACGCTCCAGGTCCAGCCCGAACAGGGAGCACGTGCGCTTCACCGCACCGGGAGAGCACTTGGCGTCGGCAGGTGGCTCCGGAGGCGGCGTGCCAGCGATGGGGGCGGGACGAGGGCGTGGAACGGGCGCAGGCGCGGGGGGCGGAGCTGGCGCGCGGCCCCCGGCGCGATGGCGGCGCCACGCACTCTGAATGGCGAGTGCGGCGGCGTGGCGGCGCGCGCGTCGCATGCGCTCCAACACCTGGCGCATGCCCTCGCTGAGGAACACGTGTCGCTTGCCGAGCGCCCAGGCCACTACGGCGGGTGAGGCGGGAGCGGGGGGCGCCGCAGCAGCAGCCACCGCGCGCAGCACACCGCCGCATGCCGCGCCTGTCTCCTCCCCGCCGCCCGCACCTCGCGCTCGCGCCCTCGGCCACAGCGCGCGGTATCGAGTGCTGAACGCGCGGAACCGCATGCGGTGTGGGTAGCCGCTCGCCATCAACTGAGTCGTCTCTAGGATCTGAAGGGCTCGAACCTGAAATTTTATCACAACGAAATGTTTAAGAAAGAGCCCTAATAAATTGACGCTTGATATAAATATACGTGAGCAACAATAACGATAATCGAGGCACAGGCCCAGGCACAAAGAACTCGCCTGCTTAGCCAGTGTGGCGCGCTCGACCAGCATGGGCGTCTCGGAGTGGTTGGCGCGCAGGCAGCGCACGAAATGAGGCCGCGCGTGCACCAACGTTCGCAGCAAGTTGTCGAGCCGCGTGTGGAAGTCCTGCGTAAACGTGGAGTCGGGCGCCGCCGTCGGGGACGCGCGGAAGTACCCTCCACCTGAAACATTTTCTATTACTGTTATGAATGTGGATTAAAGAAGGACCTAGCTACTTATTCAGAAAGAAGGCGCGTGGAGATTGTTGTGGTAGTCGAAGGTTTAGTAATGTTTTGTGTTGTGATATTCTGATCTATCGGCACGAATGTTTGCGTACCTTCGTGCTGCGAGGCGGCGGCGCGTGCCTTCAGTTCGGCGCCGAACAGATGCGTAGCAAAGCCGAACTCGCAAGTCCGTGAGTCAAAGGCGGCCAGCAGCGCAGCAGGCGCGGCGTCGCGGTTGGCTTCCAGGAACTCCGCCGCGTCGTAGGACACATCGCCCGCGTAATGGCGCACTAGGAACCTCCGCGCGTGTGGGGGCCGCGCTTCGCCCAGTCGCGGGTGGCCTCTGAGGGAAAACCACACGCATCACATAAACCAGTAAAGACACTTTGAAATAGATCTGGTTTAGCACACATACTTACATACAGCCTGCGGCGCTCGCGAACCACCGGTGGGCAGTGAGACATCAACTGCTGGACTTAAATCTTTTGCAACTAGGTAGGTACTACAACAACACGCAATCAGCTTCAAGCTTGTATTTCCGCTGTGTAAGACCCTTACATATTTCAGAGAGTTAATAGGCACCTCCTGGGTAGGCTCGCTACATAGTAACCTCATTTTTCTTATTGTACGACGGGGAAGCACTTGACAAATAGTTAATGCAATACAAGATACAATTTCCTTGTGTTCGAGCTGTTTGACTTGTACCTACAGTATTTGTCTGTATGTAGGTAGCTGATGTGTTTAGTGATGATGATGGTGTTGAAACACTGTGGTCGATCAGTAATAAGATTTATTGTATCGTTATTTCCGATAGTTGGTCAAGGTCAATTCGCTACCGAGTTGTAGTTTGGCACTGCTTATTTTATTGATGTGAGGCATTGTGAGGTAAAAGTGTTGACGGTGATTTCTTTGACCTTGTAATGTATAACGATAAAGTAGTAGCACTGTTGCACTGGATGCAGTGATCGTGGGTGGGCAACTAGTTACCAACCGCTGGACTTAAACCTATAGCCAGTAGACTACTGATGACTTTCACGTCAGTAGTCTACTCAGGCACGTTATCCACGTGGTAGCTAGTTGTGTGATCGATGTAAATACCTGTGCGCGTGTTTGATCCTGGCGACGTAGGAGTCGGGATCCCCCTGCGCGGCGCACTCGTGGTCCAGCGCGTTGAGCAGCCCCCCGCGCAGCGACGACACCAGGTCGATGCATGGCACGTTGTCCACGTAGTCCAGCTCCGGCGCGCCGCCCACACCCTACAACGAGTGGTATACTACTGATGGGGACTGTTTCCACTTACACGGGGCCCACCCAAAAACCTCTAAAAAGTATTCTTTGGAGGTTTCTTCCCGGTTTGATTAGAATGGTTCTCGAGAAAGGTCAAGTTAGTAGGTTACCTACTCAAATCCGACGAGCACGTATGAAGAACGTGATTGACTGAGGTAAAGGAGGTACCTATGTATGAGCGTAAGTAGTAAGTGGAAAATCCGTTATCTCTGCCTACCCTTCTGAGAAACAGGCATGTGTGTATTGTATGTTAGATGTTGGTTAAGACATTGCAGACAGCCTGTCTGTAATCATGCAAAATGGCTCGATATGTTAAATGATTTCGTGCTTTCAAGGCTGTATCCGGGAGTAGTTGTTAAAGAGCCACGTCGCGTCGAGACGAATGGCTTGTTGTGTTTGAGACCGGGTTTTACACAGCCAATACGGAGGAGATGTATCGCACGTGTGTTATGTTGTTTAATACGAGGAAATGTACCTCCTCGCGACAGGACTCGGCGGAGGACTTGAAGACGTGCGTGTTGTAGAAGTGCTGCATGGTCTCGGCGCAAAGGTTGGCGCAGAGCTGCTCGAGGCGCGAGGGAGCGGCGTCTTCAAACCCGAACATGTCCAGGATGCCCACGAACCCGTCGGTGGCGTGCCGCACCGCGTCGTTCAGCGCAGCCATGCCCCGCGCGCCGGCTCGCCCCCTCCCTCCGCCCGAGTGCGCCGATGCTAGCCGGGACGACGCCGCATCCTGCAACCCCGCCGCGTGGTTAGTCGAGTGCCAAGAACACGAGATGCCTTCTTGGAATACCAATAAATGTTACCTGATTATGCACCGACTCGTTCGAGTCCGAGGAGAGCGTGCCGAGCGTAGAGCCGAGCCGTTTGAGCGAGTTGGCGCGCCGTACGATGGTGGCTACCGTGCGGCAGTAGAGTGCTTTGGCGAGTGCGTCGCGTGCGGCGGCCGCGGCGGGTGGCGTAGCGGGAGCGCGCAGGGAGCGGGCCGCCACGCCGCGCGCCGCCGGTGGCCCGCGACACGCCAGTCCGCGCAGCAGTACCGGCGCCGGCACGCCCAGCAGCGCAGCCGCCGCCGCCAGCTCGGCCTCGCCCGCCGGCTCGGCCGCGCCGTCTCCTCCCTCCGCGAACTGCACGTTGCCCAGTAGCAGCACGGCCGCCAGCACGCGCACCACGTCCAGGAAAGGAATGCCGAGGATCACGAGACACGTCTTCCACGCATGGAAGCGCGCCGCGTCGTCCGCCTCTGGACGTCGGGGCTGGGGGGACGCCAGGTATCTGCAACGAGAGGCACCGTTACTTATGACGAGTTTTATAAGAGCGAGACGAGCATATTCAGCCATTGTAAGTTCAGCCGTACCTGAGATCCTGCGCCGAGTACCGTTCGAGGTGCAGCGTGGCGCGCTCTTCGGCGGAGAGCCCGGCCAGCATCTGGTAGAAGATGTGGTAGTTACGCTCGGCCGCCGGCGGTCGCACCACGCGCGTCTGTTCCAGGAAGTAGCAGTGTATCTTGGTGCGGTACAACGCGCCGTCTGTCACCTGCACTTCGATGAAGTGACCCTGGAAAATAAATTTTCATAACTATGAAACGAAGAAACGATATTTTGAGGTAAATACAATAAAAATATATGTTCGGATCGCAAGAGAGACTTACAATCCTGCTGGAGCTGGAGTTGGCGGGCGTGGCGGCGGTGCCCAGCGCGCGCAGCACGGTGAAAGCTGCCGCGAGGTGCTTGAACGCGTCCGTCTCCGGCCCGCCGCCGGCCACGTCGAACAGCCGCCGCAGCAGCACCATAGACGCGTACGTCTTGCCGGAGCCGGACACTCCTGGAAACGAAAACCGCCTTTAAATCCGGTTTCCTCTTGTGTTTTGCGAAGTATTTACGCCTGAGAGTGTGATGGCCAATGCTGACGAGCCGCGCCAGCTCGGCCCGCCTACAGCGTTGTTAATACGTGTCTGAATAGTTACCGGAGAGTATGATGGCCTGCGGGTAGCCGGTGTCGGCCTGGTGGCGCACCGCATCGCTGACGAGCCGCGCCAGCTCCGGCCGCTGCGCGCGCGCCGCTGTCAGCGTCAGTGCGTTGCACGTGTCGGTGTATGGGTTTACGGCCACCACAATAGGACCGATCATCGTCTGAAACACAAGACATTTTTTTTTAGTTTTGGTACTGTCCACCACATACAAAGTCACATCTGATGAACAGTTTTTAGTCACATAGTTCCCGACATCGCTTTTACTGAGGAAATCTGTTAAGCAGTTCTCAAAAACAGCGGACGTCCATAATGTCAGTTAATGCATTTATGTACTACCCGTGAACGACTCCACCGATCGTGAAGTAGATGTTTTGACCCGACACGACTCCCATAAAACCTTAAGAGACAAGATCTCAGAATCATAGTGGGGATACTAACGGGCCACTGCCCACTAAATAAACACTTGTGCACCACTGGAGCAACGGACAGCCCCCTATGTAGAGGGTGTCTAACCGAAGAGGAATCAGCTGCCCATGTAGTCCTGGAATGTGTGGGAGTAACAGCACAACGCAAGGAAATCCTCAACAACCCGAGGTCACTCTGTGAAGCCTGCGAGGACCCCAGGAGTATTCTGCGCTTCTGGTCGGAGTTAGGCTGGCTACACTAGCCGGACATTCCTCACGCACAATGGACCACTTAGGAGTCTAAGTGCGGAAACGGGAGTCTTTTTACATTTACATTTACATTTACGACTCCCATAAAGTTTATGGTTCACCCTAAAGAGTAACATTATATTTTGATACGAAAAAAAAACGTATTTTTTAGTGACTTCAAAAAAAGGAGCATTTCTCAATTCGGTTGTATTATTTTTTTACCTCAGAACTACGCCATAGAAATTTTATCAAAATTGGTCCAGTAGTTAGGCTTTTAAACCTACAAATAGGATAATGGAAATGACATAGTGCACCATGTCACTGCACTGTAGTAGGAACCGATCCTGAACATTTGATTAGGTCATCTGTTTTTATTTTCGTTCCCATGTTGCACTTTACTCTTGCAAAATTCAAACTAATAAAACAATGAGGAAAAATACGCGATAAATATCCATTTTTTCGTACAAAAATTATGTGTTCTAATCGCGAAAGTTTAAAAAAATACTTATTTTATATCATTTCAAAATAATTCTTTTGAAATCCAGGGGACTGGATGAATGAATGGGCTTGTCCTTTGTAAGTGCAGGTACCTGCGCAATGTGCACGCGCACACTACCTGTCGCCGGCGTTTTCTGTGAAGGATGAGATGACATCCGTAATTTAATTCGAGGAGAGGTGCGCTGCTGTTCGCAGATATAGCAGAATCCTTCTTTAATTAATCCAGAAGGCCCTTGAATAAATATCAAAAATAAAATAAAATCACTCATGTAGTCTCGGTATAGCGGCCTAGTCTTTCAACAGAAGGTGATAATGGTGGTTATGTAGGGGTTCGGAACTTCCGACGGTTGAGTTTTACGCGCATCGGCCGAATTATTTACTGTAAAATATTGCAGTTTGTTGACATCGAAAAATCCATTTAGGTTTGCTATACCATTTGGCAGCTAAATGGATTAATTTAGCTGCCAACTGGTAAAGCTACGCCGGACTAAGCGTTCTAATCGTCGATATAGTCACTTGTTTTGTAGATAGGTCTATGTCATCAGCGGGTTACTCACATAAAACTTGTTATGGTAAAAGCGGGCTTGCAACGCGCGCACGACGGCATCCTCTGTGAGCGGGCCGCGCAGGTGGATGAGATCGTCCACGTCGGCGGCCAGCCCGCCCGTCAGCGTGCCCGTCAGGGTGCTTGGCAGCGTGCCTGTCAGCGGGGTCGCGCTGGCCGCAGCTGGCGCGCAGCTTGTGGCTGGGGCTGGCGGTGCCGCAGCCGCAGGTGCGACCGGCGTCGTAGGGACGTTGCGCCATCGTGGTTCTGCGAAACACGCAATACGGACTAACATATAATACATTGTCAGTTTTTGTGACATCCGTTAGTTTCTGATAGCATGGAACCAAATCGGTGAAGTGAACAGCTCATGCTGTTATTTAGTCATACCTCGGCATACGATTACTGTGAGAAAAGGTGAAGCAAGCGATGTTGCTGCTGACTGGGGTGGATTCCCAGGTAGGTATAGGCAACTTTTGTGTCGTTATTTCTAAAATAATGAAACTGATCTCAGACCTACATGCTAGGGGCTGGACTCTAAAATGCTATAGGTTTTCTTTATGAGTTACCTGGTGGTGAAGGCAAGGTATGGTGCGTCGGCTGGTGCGGCGGCGGTAGCAGGTGCGGCGCGCGGGGGGGTACGGCCGGCTGTGGAGCGGGTGCGGGGGTAGGTGTAGGCGCGGGGTGCGCAGGCGGAGCGCCCCCCACGTGCAGATGGTTGCGGAGCGTCACCAGCTCCGAGCTCAGCGACAGCAGCCGCCGCTGCAAGTGCACGGCCTCGTTCGATGACGACGCGTCTGAAAACAGATGGTTATCTAATATATATTAATTAATGTCCTGTAATATTTATTTATTTATTATTTATTTATTTATATGTCTATTCGTAAACCATTACTGTACTGTAACGGAAAAACAAATAACTATTCGTATTATACCCGGGCTATCTTTATTTTTTGCTATAAAAAGAAGCACTTCTGCACGAAAATACAGTGGGAATGATCACCTGATTATATTATTATAGGTTGTAGTGGTTGAGTGGTGGAGGGTGAAGGGGAGTGCGGCTAAACCGGTCGTCCCGGCTCCCGCCGCGCCGCCCTTTCACTGCTGTGCGGGGCGCGGTGCGATGAACAACGTCAAAAACCTCTCTATGGCTCCACCATCGAAGGACACTCTCCCCCCCCCTCACGGCGAAGCACGCCCGCGCATTCCGTGAAAGCCCGAATGCTTTTCGCTCGCAGCCGCAAGTGACTAAGAGTATTATTGTTCTCTAGAATCGTGTACGACTTCCTAGTAAACCAGTACACCACCGTTCTTTGATGTTAACGATGTTATAAAACACGAGGATACCTATCCTAGTGTTTAGTATGCGAACAGTGAATATACTTACTACCGGCTGACTATTTGCCTCGCATATAATTTAAGATGGAGCATACATGCTGTAGGTACCTACTAAGTCAGCTAGCCGCAAAATAATTGCCCAACTCATGGGACCGCAGCCTTACGTCGGAGTATCTAAGCCTGCGGGATAGTGAAGGGCTGCCACAGCCAGCGTGATAGTCGAACGTATTGTGTTGTTCGGTTCGGGACCGGTTGCTGGCGGCGGCGGCGGCGGCGCGGTCGCTGGAGGAAATTCCGACCGACTCTAGTGCGGGCCACATTCTGCCGAAAGCTAACTAACGGTGTATGTAGCCGTTTCTAATATGCGCTCCGAGGTTGTTTACCAAAATATAAGGCCAGCTTAAAGCTCAGCGTGGATCCGAGATGAGTTGCCGAGCTTGCCGTGGCTAGACGGTTTGATGTAATTTGACTAATAAAATACCCGTAGTTCGCCCCGAACTGCGATCTCGCGGTATTTTTTACAGTCGAATTTTGACCAATGCATGGCTTCTGTACCTAATATTATTGTAAATTGATAAATTAGCAAACATTGATTTTTGAAGTGATTCTGCTAAGTTGGTAGGTACCTATACTAACAGTTTGTGTAGTCACATCGTAATAAGACTTGGCACATTTTTACTTTTTGACGCTCTTGTGTCTCAATAAAAATCCAAGTTCGGGTTGGACATGTAAACCAAGGGTTCCGCATATCAAGAAAAAATACGAGATTGCATTAAGTTCACGCTTGGCCAGTTTTTTGTTTTTATCGTTATATTTTGGTATTTTTTTAATTTTGACATATAATGACTCCACTATGCTATGCTATGTTTACCGTTTGGTATCACGATAGAACAAAATAAAAAACGGATGTGAAAAAAACTTTAAACTTCAAATTTTCTAATTCCAGTACAACATAGGTAATGTTTTACTTTTTTATTTATTTAACTTATATATTTTAGATGATTGTTCAAAGTTAGCTATTTAAGTACGACACAGATCAAATACGATGTTAAAAGCGAAAAATATTAAAATTCTACACTGTTTATAAGCAGAACGTGGCTGATGTTCCACGTTCTAGTGAGCCTCGTCAAGGTTTCAGTATACCAGCGCCTATCTACTCCCCAGTAGTAAGGCATTCATGCTGAGTTGAGGTCTTTTTTGCTGTTGTGGCACACAATTCTATTTAACTACTAACATAAGTAATTTCCTGTTTTTTTTCTATTTCTTCTATTTGTAACTGTTTCTTTTTATTGTTTTTATGTCTAATGGTTATTTAAGTTTTTCTTATTTGTATATTTCGTATGTTTTGTAAATATTGTGTGCCATAGTAATGAATAAATTTATTTCTGATTCTGATTCTGATGACGAGTTGAAACGAGTATACACTATTCAGTGCGTCACCGAACCGAACTCGCTTGATGCCGAGTGGAGCCGAGTAAACCCGATTCAGCGTCACCAGCCCGAGCGTGGCGGTCGACTCACTTAAGTTTTATTTGTTCTCCCAATATTTTTTAACTAGGTATTTATATTTTTTAGGAAATCCGCTGCAATAACACAAGTTTGCAGAAAATTCAACTACGGTTAAAAAAATACAGCCTTTTCAAATGTATTAAAATAAAAATCCAAACAAACACTAAAATACAAAAACACCTTTAAATGGCATGACATCACACAAATCATAGATTTATCGGTCCACGTTAAGGGTTTTAACCAATGAATCTTAAAAGTTTTATCATCAAAAACTTATATTAATACAAACCGTAAACATTAAAAAAAAAAATTAATGTAAGCCCAAGACTTAAGACTCCAAATTGTGTATAGATCGAAAACGCTATTAAAATTTAATGGATGAAATTTTATCAGATTTTTATGAAATTGAAAATGTAAGGAGATAAAATAAGTATAAATAAATTGTGGCATAGTGGGATAGTTTTTGAGATATTGGATTAAAAAGAAATACAATTTTTCGCCCATAGGTATTTTTTGAATGGTTGATCCGATCAATTCAAAATTTTGAAAATGCAGAGAATAAATTTTTAACCGCCTCTGTGGTCTAGTGGTTCAACCCAAGAATTTCAGATCCAGAGGTCCCGGGTTCGATCTCCATGGGGAGTACAATATATTGTGCTTGGTTTGGTTGGTGGTAGGGCTTTGTTTGGGTCCGCCTGGCTTTCTAACACCATCTTACCTAATTCTGTCGCCATAACAACAATTCTAAAACTGTTGTGTTCCGTCATTAAGAGGTAAGATAGCCAGTTCCTCAGTTTGTTGAGGATTCCGAGTGAAATGCGCTACTTTCGGCCTTATTTCAACTTGTAATCAGGTCAAGGGCCAAGGCTAAGGGCTAAGGGCCAAGGCTAAGAGCTTCCCCATTTTACAAAAAAAAAGTTTTTTTTTTGTTTCTCAAGTGATTGCACTTGAAATACAACAAACACAACATTTACAAATGTTTTAATGACACAAAAGTTCACAAACCGCGACGGGACTCGCTCTAACAAACAGCCACGAGAGTCCTGTTGCAGATTCCGAATTTTTGCGTCATATTGAGTTGCTAACTCTCATTCTAGACTAGAATGAGAGTTAGCAATGAGAGAAAGAGCCTCGAACACTCAGGTGAATAAAGAGAGTTTAAGAAAAAGTTAGTGATTAATGCACACTTTTATTGTTTAATTGCTGTCTCTTTGTGAAATAATCTCTGTGATACCTAACATAACCAAACATCACCCCTAACATACATAATAACAACCGAACATCACGCGATCGCAGTTCGGGGCGAACTACTAGTAAATAATTCATAAAAAAATATCAAATGAAGTATAGCCGCCACCGCGGACGCGGACGCAAGGCGAACGTATCGCGGTATTTCCGTTTGCGCGGCTCGGGCACCTAATGTGATGACATGGCAGTATACCTTTCTTGCCTACCAACTAATGGAGCACGCTATCCCGCTTACCCACTACCTGCTTCGTTCTTAATACCATTACTGCACAACTCCGATATAAAAGTATAGGTAGCTAGGTACATCTTAGCACTTTGACCTTAGCTCTTATCAATAAATATTACAGGACATTAATTTCATACAGCGCCATCTAGCCCCAAACTTAGCGTAGCTTGTAATATGAGAGCTATATTCCAGATAGAATACCATTTTTTTTTAAATACATTCGTACTATATGATACAACACCCAAACACAGAACAAACATCTATATTCATCACACAAATGTTTGTCCTGGGTGGGACTCGAACCCACAACCTACAGCGCAGAAGGCAGAGCTATTACCAACTGAGTTATAGGTTTGTTTATAAGAAGCAGCTATCCAATTTTTTTAAGTGAAAACTTCTTTAGGCGCGATAGGCATTTTTTGCGACTTCGGACTTTAGCAGGATCCAGGCGGACCTTTACAGGTCCTACCGCCAGCGATAGGATCATTCAGACGTGACCGTTGGTTAAAGGTCAACGATTCCGTTGTCAACTTGACAGCGGAACCACCGCACCGCTACGAGGCCACTAAGGCCTCGAATTTGACGGTAGGTACGTGTCCTGCACGAGAACGACACGAGTCTCGGACTACGTCAGAAGCCAGCTCTTGTAGTCTTGGTCATTGGGCGGTAATTGTTCATACTCGGTGAAGCTTTTTTTCCCCAAAATCAGCTTAATTATGCAATATTTAATCGACAAGTAGAGAAGAAAGTGACCGACGACAGATAATCAACAATCGAATCGCATAAAAAGTTATTGTTACGATGCGACGACATTACCGCGAGAAGGCGAAATCGTCTTCCGACTCGGCTTGCACTATTATCTCGCTCGTCATGAATGGCATCGCGCTAGTGTAGAGCAGAGTGCTGCAAAAAAGCTGTGCAGCGGCAAGCGATGACACGCCGCCGCCGCCGCCGCCGCGTGCGTGGAATGCCTAGAACTTTTACTTTCGAAGTCAGCCTCATGCGCCGCTCATGAATGTTAATCTCCGAGGGTCTATTACAACAATTATGGAGGGCAGAAGTGTAACATAGCATTCCGGCGGGAGGTGCCGCGGCGTTGGGTGACGTCACGTGCGCACGCGTCCTCCGTGGATGACACACGCGGTTCCGAGTCAATTCACGAGCACCACGCGATCGACTTTCGTCAATGCAGAGCCGGATGTAGTTCGCTCTGTGCATGCACTTTCCCTTTCGGCAAGCATTGCACTCTGCTCGCTTAGAAACCAACTAATAAGATTGTTCCTTAATCACTCATGAGAAACCTGTGACGTATTAACGACTAGGTAATAGTCATTACATTAGGTATGTTGGTTACTACAACTTTATCATAGATATCAGAAAAGGCCGGGCCTACTAACGACTTTGTTCATGTTGTTCGTCGATCAACGCGCCGCCTTATGATATAGACGAATTGATGTCCGTTATAATTTGTTGCAGATATTAATACGTTATCATGTAGGTAGTTAATTTGTCTATCGGTTACTGGCTAGATATAATCAGTATCGACAGACGCGTGTTACGGACGCGATCTTCAATCGCGGGCAATTGATTATGTTAAATGTTGGGTGGAATGACTAATCTGTAACGAAACATCCGTATAATACCTAGCCACACACTCAGCTGTTATGCAATAACAGCACCAAGATGTCAAAATTTTGGAACAATACGTTTCACGAGATAAGGTACCAAATAAATGTATGGTATAGTAGATTTAATTTAGAAAATCGTGGGAACTAGTTGAATAGGCAGTGAGTTGGCGCGCTGAGTCACTGTGCAAAAACTGCAGCAGTTAGCTTGGGCTACATAAGTGTGGAGACGTATACATACTTAAAGGATAGTTGTATACTTTGAGCGTTTGGTTGGTGCCAACTTGCGAAACAACCCAGTCTGTAGCTCACTAGGAAGGTACATTCATTCAGTGAGTTCATGCATCGCCATAAATGTCGTATGAAATAGTAATATCGCATCTGCAAGGAGATGAGCGACACATAGGTAGGTTACCTACTAGTCTTTGCCCGCAACTACGCACTTGATAAACTTATTACCTGGATAGAATATATAATAATACAGTAGCTATATCCATGTCCATCCAATTTTAACGACTAAACCGCAAAAATTGCGATTAAGTCGTGTAATGGTAACAAACAAACATACACTTTCGAAATATGAACTACACATACTGGCTTCGGTCACTTTATGGTGTCACTTAAAACTGACATGGTAACAATTGTCGAGTACACGATTCACGATTTCTCCTGATCGTGCGGATTTCAAAACGTGGAAAACCCGTGCATTTACCGTCTAGTAGAAAAATAGTATTACTCAAAGAGAAAACAATTAGGATTTCAGTTTAGTCTTACAGCTCTCTATACTTGTATCACGTCATTGAAACCAGATACCCATGCGATAGCGTACAAAATAAAGCCAGAAACGCTATCATTTGAGAGTTCTCGGAATGGAAGATCGTTGCGGGCGTCGCGAGCCATTTCTTCTCGATACTGACATCTGCATAGCGTGTATGCGCGCGCGCAAACTTACCAATCTAACCCTTAAACTTCAGTGTTAAGAGCTATTTTGCATTGTGAATTTCAGTAAATAAGTAAATTTAATCGGCGTAGCGGCAAGAAGCGAGTTTGTCAGATAGCATTGGGATTATACCCGTGTCTGTTACACTCAGTTACACAGATTTATTGCGTCTACGTCCAGACTTTCAACCACACAATGATTTAAATCTGCTTACGTGCCTATAAAAAAAATATATATCGGTACGAAATTTTAAACGTTCACTTTGTAATTTCAAAGTCGTTTAGCTTCGGACGGAAGTGCATGGCTGCAGTAACGGAAAACGAAGGAGCGCGTTGAAATCTTTTGCACCGGAAGCGCAAGTACCTATGTTGCTATTCGGTACGCTACATGCCGAATGCAACTACGGTCATGTGAAACTTGACTCGGGAACACATATCAGAATAATGAACTCAAGTCATCTTTTGATTATGTTAGACAAAGTCGTAGCTTTGAATTGATTGCTGGTTCGCGTTACCGTCGCCGGGCGCTTCTCGGGCACAAACCTTCGAACTATCTCGAAACTCGGGCTCGGGGATGCATACCGAGCCGTTTTATACCTAAGTTTTAGTTTATTAGTCACAATTCATTTGAACACAGCTGTTAGTCAAAAAATGTAATACGAACACCGACGGCCGACGTAGCATGGCTAGGCACTGTCGATACGGTAGGCGCAGACGAAACCCAAGTATTTTACATCCGTTAAGGTGTGATTGAGAAACAACGAGGCTAAAAAGCGGGATTGTTATAAAACCGGCTTCAGCTCGCAGTCACAATGGTTGTACCTACCTACATTTGGACACACGTCCTATGTGATATGTGACCCTAACTGCCGCCTAACGGTATAGCATACACAATACCTACATATCTAATGAAACTTATTAGATCTACGCGTTTCCTAACCAATGTACATGCGGTCTTTGAGGTAAGGTTTTTATAATATATACTTATGTAAGCATTTTTGTAACCTTTGACATTATTGCTTTAGATCTAGAGACCTAAATGCAACCTAGCCTTAAGGTGTGTCTTGCTGAGTCACCCGCGTAAGCGGAGTGAAGGGTTCTCTCTCCTCACTCCGCTCTTAGGCCTGCACTTTGTCAGTAAATAAATCCCGCGCTACAGACGAGTGCGAGAAGCGTCTCATCCCAAACCAACAGGAAAACCAGCAGAAAAACGGCCACGCACACATATACAGTGCCCGTACACACAACACAGCACACACACAGCGGCAATGTAAACAACGCGGTGTAATGTCACGGAACATGGAACTTTGTTTATGTTTGTGTATAATGTTACCTAATTGGAAAGATTACGCAATTCCCAGGATAGTTAGTATTGTCGTAGCACTTTCGTAGGCTATGTGCGATCGTTTCTAGAGGGAACGAGTTATCCGGTACCTATACGTTGGACGGCGGAGGAGTCGTTGCCCCCGCGGCGGCGGTGCGGGCACCTCCCAATCGCGACTATTACTTGCCGTTATGCGACCACCATCACACCGACCTCTCATCTGTTCTCGGCACAATACAACTTACTCTACACTGCAAGCGCATTCAAACTTATTTAGTCTGTGAAATACATTGATTACTTGGTTACTTAGTTATCAAGTATGCCTTCAATTATTTCCGTGATTTTAACGAATGATAGATATCAAAAGCATTGAAACCTTGTCATGGAATTTATTGTATTGCATCTCGGTGATGGAAGAGGCAAGGGTCACACGGAATGTCAAATGGACGCAGTAAACTCTTGTAACTTTACTTTGTGTTGTAGGTCACATTCACTCTGCTGATAGCCTACCGATACCTATCGCAGCATTGCACCCAAGGCACAAAGCTAGGCCAAGTTTTCCTGTATTTTTCCAGCAAGGCAACCATGCCAACAAAATTCAATAATTTCATTGAACTTTATACAATAAAACAAGCGCTTTCATGATTAATTTTCAAGATGGCCCTCTTTATTTGGAGTCACCTGCCAGGAATGTCGGCGAGTGCTCTACCTGCGCGCGCCGCCGCCGCCGCGCCGCCGGGATGCGGACCCAGAAAAAACTGATTACGCGGGAACCGAACTGACGACAACCGCGACCGATACTGCAGCTTTCTTTTTGTTTTTAATTTTACGTGAACTATCGCGCTTTTAAACTTTCTTTTTTCAACTCTTTAGTGAGAGTAGTTCTTATAAAAATATAATAATGTAGTATTGTTCCAGAGGAATGAATCTCTCTGTAACTTCATTTATATAGCTTCAATTGAACTTAGGTAGGTATTCTTGACTGAGACTAGCAACTCTACACAGTCAGAGGTTCAGATTTAAACCCATATGATTATGTATGTAGGGCACACATTAAGTAGGTATCTATCTGTAAATGCGAAGGTTAGTCTCTCCGCCAGTGGTAATGACTCGAATCCGTGGCAGGTAATGAGGGACGCCGGCCGCATCCAGCTTCCTCGTCTCCATTAACATTCTAACGTGAGGGTAAAAAGTTAATGCGATCTCGACAGTGCATAGAGACATTAGCGGCGCGTGCGCACCGAGCTTCAACGGGCAGAGCTATTAGATGAGCTCGATGTTGTCAGGGTCTTACTTTAAGTCGAGTTGAAACGATTGAGTCTCTGAAGGCCTAGTGCTTCAAAACACGGTTTCAAACTCGGCTCATCAACGGGTCAAAAGTAATGACAGTACTCCTATCCTGACCAGATGACATCAATAGCATCAATACACCATGTATACACGTTTCATCCACCAATGCTCAGGCTCAATCAAATGAAAATGAGACTATTCATCTACTTAGGTAGGTACATAAAGTTGTAAAATTATTGAATGTAATGCTGATAAAAGATAATAACTACCTACTACCTTTTTATGCGTTGGAGCTTATGTTTAATTTTACATAGCCGTATTTAGCAACAGTCAACAACAATCCGACCCGGCTCGCTTCCGAGTCCCGAGATAGCGAAGCGGCGGTCAAACCAGCCGACAAAACAATCAACACACAAATCAGCCGCGGCTCCTCTCGCCAGATCCTCGCGAGCCACGAGCCCACCCCCACACGCGCTCCTCGACACACATTCACACAGCGAGCGTCGCGACACGATTGCCGGGCGGCGGAGCGCCTCACCTTGCAGCTTCTTCTCTGTCTCCCAGAACTTCTGCAGCTCGGTAAAGTACTTGTCGAGGATGAACACCTTGGAGAGGCCGAGCGTGGCCATGGCGGGTGGCGCGCTCGCATCACACTCGGCGGCCGCGCCGCTCTCTGCGCGGGCGGCGGGCGGTCGCGCGCGCACACATCTCGGTACTGACGGAGAGGGCGGGCGGGCGTCACGGCAACGGCAGGCTGTGGCGGCTCTCCTCACCCCCGCACCCGCAAGCCGCACCCCGCCAACACGTGAACGTGACCCGGCCGGCACGAGCGACACCTACTTTTGGCCTAGGAATTTCGTTTTGAATATTATGATATGACTACTATACAATGCTATATTATGTATAAGTTTACTAAACTTAAATAGCTTTCCTTCCAGACCATTCATTCCGGTCACAGATCTCAAAATGTGTGTCATTCTTTTCCTTGAAAGTTGTAGTAGAGTACGTAGGTACCTATATTTTACCCGTTTAGTGGGTTTTTGATGGTGTTAATTACAGCAAGTTGTAACTCGGAGTTCAGGACTAGCAGAATTGGGTCCGACAGTAAGTGTATCCTTGCATTAAACGGACGTAATAAGAGGTCGCAGGTGACGCGGAGGCTGCGCGGCACGAGGGATGGGGGGAGGGGAGTAGAACTGGTTTGTTTATTTGTTAGTGTTCGAGTTTGATCGAATTCGAATAATCAACCCATCCCATAGTTTCTTGGTGTGGTACGAGCACCGTGGCATAAGGGCATGACATCAGACAAAAGGAGAAGTAAATGGCCCCAAGAGCCTTCACATATAATGTTGCTGGCCGCCGAAGTAATCCTGTTGCTTTATGAACTGTCCATTCGTCCGCGGACACCGAACCGTTGACACGGACCCAACTTTTTCATCAAAACTCATATAAACCACAGAGTTTTTTTTTTATAAACGATATAGACGTTTTGGGGCATTTTTGAAGAAACTTCTTTATTGATTCGGAGCAATAAAGAACTTTTCTAGAATAATTTGCGGTGGCTTCTCTCTGCTTCAAAGTTTACTCTTTAGATTTTTTTATAATTCAAGGAGGAAGCGCTTGGCCTTCTTCTCACCTGGTTTTCATTTTTTCACGGGGGACATACTTAGGTAAGATGCTGGTGAATAGCCAGGCGGACTTAAACAACGTCCTACCATCAACATGACCAAGCTCAACAATAATCGTACTCCCCTGGGAATCGAGTCCGGAACCTCTGGATTTGACACCGGTGGGCGAGCCACTAGACCACAGAGGCGGTCCAACTAACTCACGCTTGACCGGTTTTTAGTATAAGTTGTCGTTCCTCAGGATACTTAAAAGGACTTTAAAAGTTCGAACTTTGTTAACGTTTTAACGATAGAGCTAAAATAACAAAATACGATTTTAAGTACCTATTTACCTACGTTCGCAGTATACGTCGTAAAACTTACAAAGAAATGTCACACCACAGTGGTACACGCCAGAAAGCTATTCACATTCTCGCTCAACGGTCTAAGAGAAGTAAATAGCCAGCAAATATTCCCGGAGCCTACAAATGTCTCACGCACTTGGCAACGGATGCGCTGCCTCTGCGCAAGGTGTCGTGCGCACGCCATCGACTCATTATTGTAATCGTGGGTCGGATTCCACAGGAATGTCCTTGGAGCCGGAACTAGCTGCCATGGTATGCACTCCTCTTCATAGGCTTCAGTTCAAACAGATCGACAACGTGCGATGGACGACAGTCATTACTGGTGTCCTATAAGGCTCTTATCGTAAACACTTTGTTTTTTGCACGACGGGAAACTTTTGGCCTTCATGTCACCTGGTATCAAGTTATGATAAGGCTGGAGGTGGAAGAGCACTCCACGCGGATCGTCAACTGTCTGAGGAACTGGCTATCTTACCTCTAAATACCAGAACACCATCATTTAGACGCGACAGACATAGATAAGATGCTGATATCTAGCCAGGCGGACTTTAACAAAGTACTACTACCAACCAAACCAAGCACAATATTGTACTCCCCTGGGGATTGAACCTAGGATCCTCTGGATCTTTTACCGGTGGGTTACATGAATTTTTTTTGTAAGCTGGTGGTTAAACGCCAATAAAAAAAACAACCCTTTTTAGGCTTCTAATGCACGAAGGTCGTAAAGCGCACCATCGTGTATGTGAAGGTAGCTAGCATTTCTAGAGTACCTAGAACGCGTACAATTCTATGTCTAAATTGAGCTGCTGCACCTAGAAAAGTAGAATACCACTCTCACTCTCGATTCAGCCGATATTAAATCGTTGGAGTGAGTCTAGAACTAGGAACATCATTAGATGTGTCGCCTATTGGCCGTGGTCCGAATGGGATCTATTGTAATATAATATAACAACAACAAGGTTCACAGAAACCTTTTTATGTTCCTTTTGAAACGATCATGGTTAAGTTGAACAGTACAACTAATGTTAGTGGGATGTTTCATCAGAATTTGTTGGTGAATGAGTTTTCCGATATTTTAACGATGGCGCATGCAACTAGCATGCGCCATCATTTACTATCAAATCTCTAAATCACCAACAAATGATGGTAAATGTCCCGTTAATATTAGTAACAATCTTTATGTTTAGCCACCCCTATATATTTGATGCACACAGCGCCCTCTAGTAAAACATCGCCGAGTCGAATGCTTTGCTACGCTCGTACGTTTGATTGCGAGGCTCTTATCTACTGCAGCGAAAACCTTTGATCGGAAGTCTTGTACCATCGTCGTTTCGACAGATGGCGTTACTGGATCAATCATTTGTGTAATGTTTGTGTAGTATAGGGTGAGATACCTATTATAGAAAATAGCTTAAACATATATGTAACTAACTTCTATTAGTACGATTTGGCATGCGAGTGTTCTTCTTTAATAAATATCGTTTCTTGATTTACTACTTGAGATTAGATTCGTGAATCTGGTCTGTTCAATTCCTTCCAGGCAGACGTCAGATTTATCTAAAGTAAAGGCTGTATGTTGCAAAGTTTATCAGTGATGTAGCTTGTTATTGTATTTTTAAAAACATGTAATTAAAAGTGGGAAATTTTATTTTACACAGCATTTAGCCCCAGGCTACATAGCTTCTAATATGGACTTTTTTTATAAATACATGCATATGATACAATATAACACCCAAAAACAGAACAACTTTACTTTCAATACACAAATGCTTGTCTCGGGTGGGAATCGAACCTATAGCGTAGAAGGCAGAGCTACTACTAACTGAGCTGTGAGGCCTGTTAATTATTTGTTTATTTTGAATGCGTGTTGTGCGACAGGCGCATAAAGTAAACAGGTACCTTCATTCTGTACCATATTCAATTCCCTACTACACGTACTGATCGCACAATATAGCGTAGTTGAATGAATTCAGACAGGTACATACAAGATTTATTTGACTGTTAAAGACGTGCAGTAAATCTTTTGAGCCTAGTCTCTTGTTTTGAGTTTACTCAAGTTACACTAGGCACCTACCTAGTGTAACTGACGTGCCGTGACCCGCCGGCTGCCGCGCCGCCACCGCAGAGACGTGCCGCGGTAATGAAGTGGGACGGCATGACGGGGGAAATCGATCTATCCTACCCTTAGATAAAAAAAACAAAGGATATCGCACTCCTTTCTATGCACCGCGAAAATAGTGACATATACATGCGATGCTGGTGTAGTAAAAGAAAGATAGCAACCTATAAATGATCGAGTGAGCGCCGACCTCCATGTTGGGAAATTTCTTTTAATTTTTTACTTTTATATAATTCAATTTGTGTTAAGTATCTAATATCATGCGTGTGTAGTTAGATAAGTCATCGAAAAATTGTCTTTCATTATTCAGAAAATCATCCACTGAATAAAAACACCCTTTCAAGAAAAGTTTTTTTAACCTGAAATAATTTGACAGTCTCATACTGCTATCTTTCTTTGCATTTGAATGCAATGAAAGCTACTGTTCGTTTTGACGTTAAGACGAGCTCTTTATCTACAGATTGTGCTTTTGACTCAATGGTGGTGCCAAGGTTGAGGTTGGCTGTCAATTCCGTGCCAAGAAGTTTGAGGCGGTCAGTAACTTTGAATGCAGTGACACAAAAAAATGTACAGCAGTTACCAGACATCTAATCAATACATAAATTAATACAGCCACAGCAAAAAGATAAACGTGCTATTGATAATTATGTTTTAGGTGAAAAGAGACTCAAAGGATGTAAACTTTTAAAGTGGCATTTTGTGCACATCAGACTTCTAAATACTATTAACTGTATTAACACTTATATTAAAATTAATCGAATATTCGAATGTGGCGATTGTGTTATTTGAATATTCGATTGCACTGTGGCTTCCAATCGAATATTTGAATTACACAATTGTTCACCTAAAAGAACCTCTGCGTAAGTGAATTGCCACTCATTTATCTATGATTTTTTTTTGTTGGTTCAACTAAGTCGTTGATCCATCATAGTTCTTAATATATTTTTCTGAAGGTATAGCTCCAAATTGTTAGTATAACTAGTCGCAACATAGTGTACGTGTTAGTAATGTACCTACAACACACTACGTACGCTAACCTCTATTTATTGTAGTGCTTTGTCCCAGAGTGGGTAGGTACCTACTTTTTATATTGTGCGATGTTTAGCGCCGCGGTGTCTCATTACTTATTTATTACAGTTTTACATATGCAACCGCTACAACCGTCGCAGCACTTTGAGTAAAAACCATATCGCAAAAAGTCGCGTCACGCTGTCACACGCCGCCGCCGTGTCGCTCCGCAGGAAGTCGTCGTCACGCCGCCGCCCGCCGTGCCATGTCGTCTTCAACAAAACCGCGTGAGTTTATAGATATATTCGTTTCATTTTATTGTATCGTAAATTTTTATCATATCTCTATATGTACCAGCCTATAAATGAACGCCCCTCCATAGTGGTTACGCTCACATTCAAATAAGATGTATAGACGCAATAAACATACCTACATATGCTTTGCCATTGGATGTTGGTGAACAATGGTGAACAACACCAATGATTGAGACCATCTGTCGGTGACAGAACATCCAATGACGATGTATTTTTATATGTATTGCATCAATCACTTTGCATGTGAGCGTAACCGATGTGGAGGGCGTTCATTTTTAGGCTGTATTTTTTTTTATATCTACCTACAACTTGGAGACGGAACAAGCAAGCAGCTCACCTGATGTTAAGTGAATATCTTGCCTATAATAAGCCTTACTGCGTAGGTCACATCCACAAAGAAAAAGACCTACGTACCTTCGCAATGCATTACACCTTTGTCTCAAGTTGACACTTGACAGAAGACAAAGGTGTTATGCCTCACGTGCCCGAATTTTTACCGGCAACCATACTCTTCAAACCGGAACACATCTATGCTGCTTGACGGCCGAAATAGGTATGGTAGTTCTTCCCCGGACGAGCCGTTTCACAAGGGGCTCTACTACTCTTGTTGATTCATATGCGCAATGTAATCTATCTATCTGAAGTTCATATCAGAAATGGATGTAGGGCAGATTGTGATTGTCGGTATTCGCTGGGCTAAGTCGCGTAGCGTTTCATTTGAATTAAAAAACAATTGTCTATGATGAGTTCACAAGTACTTGTTTTTTATTATGTTGGCGATATAAAATCGTCGTGGAGCTAACTAATTGAGACCAAACAGAGGTTCTATTTGACATATTTATGGTAGCTTATTCTTCTGGGGTGCACTGAGAAAGCGTTATGGGAAATTCTCCCGGGATGACGGGAACTATGCTAGTAATAACATTGTGGGCAGGCAGACTAACCTGGTGTGTGGCTCATTTGAGGTCAGGATCACGTCTGCGCCCGCGCATGGGCAAGGCGGCTATAATGCAAGCGGCGCGCGGCGCTAGAGCGCGTTTAAATCTTTTCTACTAGTGATACATTTCTCAACTCACGATTGTTTTTGATTGATTGTTGATATTTTTTACGATTATATTTTTAATATCTATTTGTATCAAATGGCAAAGACGCGAACGCGTTCAGACGAGGCGCGGTACTGACATGCGATGATACGATTTGATTTGGCGGATCGTAACGTTATACGATATGAACGCCTGAACTGCGGCTGCGCACGCGATGCCGAACTATGTCGCACGCGCATATTGATATCGATGAACTCCATGTCAGCTTGGAAGCTTTTCTATTTTCATGACGGGTTTTTGTAAAAATATATTTCTTTAATCATTGTCAGCGGGCCGTAATCAACGAGTCATCCAAACAATTATATGCGAGCGTAATGAGGGCAGCTCGCGTTTTGTTATAGCTCATTGAGCACCGCTTAATGAGCGACTCAAGAGAGAATTGGAAACGACACCATAAAAAGGCTTGGAGTGGTACTAGAAGTCGGGGGGTGAGGCGGGAGGGGCTCGCCATTTACTACTCATCCTGTAAGTGATGAACGTGGGGCTGTCGGAGCAGGCTCACTTGGAGCAATTAAACGTAATGACGCGGAGATCGATTGCTGGCGTTATAACGCGGACGGCGCACTGACCACACTCGGCCCCTTATCGGCCGCGGCCGAGCCTCGCTTTAAGTGCCCTGCCAAAGATAACACCCGCCAACTTTAGTTTGTTTTTCAATCAAGGTATCGTTTCGCATATAAGAAATGCACTTAGCAAGAGTTCTGCAAGCTTTAAAAGCAAATAAACTGCTAATTCAACCGCAATATACTTGAATGATTCCCAAATTTGGAATCCGCGATACGAAACATCTTTAATAGGATTGAGCGTATCCTGATAAACTTTAATAAATATCTGTATCTCCGTTTGAAAATCCCTGACGACTCTAATAATTATCGAGCACTACTATAGTTACTTTGGTCTCAGATTACAACGAATTGAACTCCTAGAGGTAAGAAACGTAGACGAGGATGACGCCTCAAAAGGTGGAACGATGACATCGTAGCCGGAAATCTCTGGATAAGGGGCGCCAAAGACAGAGAAATTTGGAAAAGTTTGCAAGAAGCTTTCACTGCCACAGGCATAATATAGGTGTAAATATTTACATGAATTTAAGCGTTTTTTTTTCTAAAGAGTACATACGTAATTTAGTTTATTTTTATTTACTATAAATATATTTTTATTTTATTTATTTACTGTACCTTGTTAATTTCATCTCCTCCCGCTCAGCGAGCGAGGTGAAATAGGTGCTGTATATCGTTTTTGATAATAGCCACATTAATAAATAACTTCCACCTTCGGCCTTATCATAACTAGAAAAATCTTTCACTTTCCCGTTGTATAAAAAAAATGTCCTGACCAACTTAACGCTCTCCAAAAATTACTTAGGTTCAATTACATCATACCACATATTACATAATGCACTCCTGTAGAAGGAGCAAACTATAAGTATACAATATAGATAGCGAAACAAAAAAGAAACTTCTGCTTCCGTGTCGAATCACCGACGATGGTTCCTGCGTGGCAAAGTTGATCATGGATCATTTTTGTGAGCGAAGTATACAGGTGAGTTTTTTTCCAGGGCCACTGAGGCCAAGTCTGAAACCGTGAGAGTTATCGAAAAGTCATGTTAGGAGTTACGTACTCGATAAAAAAAAAATAAGTTCTGCATTGAAGAAAATCATTTTTTTTTTATGTATGACTCTTGTCCCTTGGGAAATGGGTAGGCCTTTGGTGTGGGACGCTACCTGCGTCGACACCCTAGCGCCATCTCATCTGCCTGGGACATCAGTTAGGGCTGGTGCGGCGGCTGATTCGGCCGAGGATCACAAAAGGCGCAAATATAGTGGTCTCGACAGAGCTTACCTATTTGAGCCTTTTGGGGTGGAGACCTTGGGTCCGTGGGGAGCCGGTGCCCTCCGGGTTTTCAAAAATATTGCGGGGCTTTTGATTGAGGCGACACGTGACCCAAGAGATGGCTCTTATTTAGGCCAGCGAATTAGCATAGCTATTCATCGTGGCAATGCAGCCAGTGTCTTGGGCACGCTTCCGTCTGGTACTGGTCTGGAACAGTTGAGTTACCTATAGGCCGTTTGTAACGGTCCTTAGGTAATCTGACTGATTCCTTTGTACATAGTTAGTTTAATTGTACTTTTTATCGAATAAATGTCTATTTGTAAATTTTTTTTATAGTTTTTCTGGAAAAGTGAGTTTTTGAATTTTATTTTTTGCATTTATGAGTTCTTTGTTTGATAATAAAAATAAATGTATGATAGCCCAAAGTTGTTGGAACACTTTCAAAATTGAAAATATATAAATTCATCTTTATGCATCTAGTAAAGGTTGTACGTATAGTCTGAAATGCGTTAAAATCGGAACGTCTTCAAAAAGCTTGGTATCGCCGAATGCGAAGATACAACTTTAGCATTTGAAAACAGAATTACTCATACATTTCAAAATTAGAATAATTTTGGTTTTATGCCATGGATCAAATTTCTGGATTCTCCAGTTTTGCACAATGGCGACTCCATTGTGCAAAATAGCACTCTTATTCTTTGGATATTTCTATAGACTATGTAAATTCAATCGTTATCTATCAGGGCCCGGATTCTACAAAACGAATCGCTTCACTATGACAATGGAATCTTCGCAGAATTCTCACTAGGTATAGGTACGTGCTTTTTGGTAATATGTGGCCATTCTGCGCTGGTAATAACAGTTGACCCAGCAGTTTTACCAGGCGTAAATTAAAGGTAATGGCTTTAATTTGAATATAATGAAGTGAAATGAAATCAGTGCAGGTGACTGTGCCTAGTTAAAGTTGTCATCACATCAACGCCTCTCGCGACGACTCGCATGGAGCGCCAAGTAAGAGCGTGCGCGCGCGCAGATAGCGCCAATTAGATGGGGGTGCCGATAACGCGGCCAGCGCCGGCGATGCACTGCCTCGCGCGCTCTCATTGTCCACACGACGCTATAAATTCGATGCTTTTACTTAACACGCACACTGCTGACCAACTTTAAGTTGAAACCATTATCAGAGCTCTTAAGAATATACGTATATCAATCAAGTTTATACGATTTTGCTTTCAAATTAATCACTAAAAGACTAAGTATACTTACCTACTAATTTAAATGATACTTGTCACCCATCCCACAATGTGTATAAAGACTAGTCTTTAACCAGTGCGTCCGCTACCTGTCGTGACATACGGAGCCGAAAGGTGCATGGACGTTAGTGTCCAGGTAGGATGATCCACAAGTTAAAGAAAAACGAGTTAAAAGAGTCGCTTAGCGAGCTATGGAGGGCCGTTCTCGCCAAAATTGGTTTGTACAACAAAAATTTGGTTCTCAAAATTTTTTAGATTAGCAGGCTAAAGTGGCAGTGGACCAGCCATATTTGACGAAGAACCGGCAATCGCTGGAGTTAGTGAGTTCTGGAGTAGAGATCGCTCGTCTCGGCAATTGTAGTATTGGACGACAACCGGCAAAATGGAGCGATGACTTGCGCAAGTTGGCTGGCACTTGGAAGAGACCTATATCCAACAGCGGACGCTATAGGTTGATGATGATATTTGAAATGATTATCCAAACATAACTTTAAACCATTTGCCCCCAAATACGAAATGAAAGGGTCACCGGCTAACATATGCTGTGGTCTTAGTCGAAGTAAGTAAATATTGATTCGATTCTATTGAGTCGTCAATGTCCGAAGGTGTTACTTGATTGCAGTCAACATCGCGCGGGCGCGGCGCGAAGGCTCGCCATCAACATGCGGCGGTAGCGGCGCGGGCGCAGCGCGACGGACGAGTCTATCTATTGTCGGCTCGCTATTGACGAACGATGAAAGCTTCGTTTGCGTCAAGTTGTTGTGGATGAATGGCATTCGTTATTTTCATATTGATGTTATATAAGTAGGTATAGTTACGACTAGGCTAGCTAACCGTTGTTAATATAATTTGTGAAAGGTGACTCACCGTCACAGTCTGTAGCAGTAGCATCGTCGGAATCGACGCGAGTACTGGACTCCGCCTGTGAGCCCGCTATACGCGCTGCGCCCTCCTGCGGCTGCGGGCCGCTGTTGACAATTCATTTATTTCATCAATAAAGTCAGTTAATTTTATTGTACGTATGGAACAGTTTAGTGCTCATTTAGCGCAACTCACCCGGGGGACACGGGTGAGCTGGTGATTCTTGAGGGCGTGATCTAGTAACAGTTGACAGATGAACTCACGTGCGAGGCTCCCTTGGTCGTCGAGCACGGTTAGAGCAGAAGAAGTCAGGTCGCACGCGGTGCGCGCGCAGCAGTGCGTGCAGCGGGTGCGGGTGTGGGTGCGGGTGCGGGCGGGCGCGGAGGCGGGAGCGGGCTCGCGGGCGGGCTGCGGGCGCGGCCGCGCTCTCGTATGTCTGGTCGGGCAGCAGCATGGCGCGCGCATCGCGGCGGACAGCGCGCCGTGCTGCGCCTCCGCCTCTGTACACAGCACACACATGGCCATAATCGAAGACGTGCCCAATTAGTTCTGTTCAAATAGATCATTAACGGGCGTGACTCGTCGAACCGAGCGGCTCGAAACTCACGGCCTGAACTCGAGTGGAATAAGGCAAGAGATACTGGGGACGTAACGTGACGTGACCCCGCTCTGCGCCGCATCGTGACGGATCGCTCGAGGTGACACGCATCTGAAGCACACCGTTCGAACAATGCGGGGGCAGGCGGGGCGCGGGGCTACTCGCGGAATGTCGTCGTGCTTTTTGCACGTTTGGGCCGCAACAGGGCGCGCGCTCTACGCGACGTTACGTGACTTCTCCCAAATACTCGGTCCTGTCGGATTAGTACCCGCTCGCCGTACGATGCTATTTACTGACATGACATGTGTTGCTTAATAGTCTAGACGTGACGTGCGACAGGGCGGCGGCATTCGATTCTAAGCATTTAGTTTACTATCACAAGCTTCGAAAATATAATAACAAACAGGTATTTACAATCACCTGCAATACGATTAGAGACTTGGATCAACTCGGTTTATTAGAATAATCGCAGTGGTTCTTTTGATGAAGGAACTTAGACTTTTTATTCGCACCACATCACTATTAGGTACGGTCCACTTCATATCCACTCGTGTGTGCATGCCGTAAAAAAAAGGGATTGCACCAGAAGCCGGTACTGTACCTACATGCAAGTTCACTGTAATAACATTTCTCAGCCGTTACACACCTCATGATTCTTTAGTATTCCATAATTCGGGTAGGTATAAGTACTTGTACAAGTGTACGGCGCGCGATCAGCGTTAACTCACGATTGCCGCGGTTGCTCTACCAAAAGTTTCCAGATAACATTGTACTGTAGTTCACTCAGTGTAAGTACCTGTACAGCTGAGTGCACATGGAATGCTTGTGAGCCTTCGTGAGTGGAAGGCAGGTGACGGATGATTCCCAAAACAAACGACAGTTTGAGAAAAACAAGGATTCCTCCACGTCCGCGGCGCGGGGTGAAGGGCGGGGGGTTCACATCACCACACAATGGAGCGTGCAGCATGCAGCGAGGACCGACGTACAGCGCGACTCAAACAAATCACGAGAAAAAGTCAATCAAAACACGATCGCAACGCAAAGAGCGCATTGAATAAGTGATTACGCGATTACTGCGAACGGCGCGGCGCTAGGCCGATCGAGATCACCTCACCATGTCAGCTGAAGCTGATTGACAGTTACCCATTACCGAGTAATAACTGCATGAAGAAAGTTCTCACTGACTAGACCGTACACGTTAAGACAACTCGCGTCGACATGATAGGTAGGTACTCATTGCGATCGAAAATAGCGAAATATCCTATACCTACTAAAGATACCCTTTTTTTACATACACACCTCTAAATGGCACATGCCTAATTCCAACCTTGACTTATCGTCATGTTTTGTGGCTTCCTACCAACGTCATCATTTTTTTCACAATTGCTTGACTTATCTTCATGTTTTGTGGTTACTTACGTCATAAATACATCAAGAGAAAAAAAACTACCCTTGAGATTAGAAACACCTGTATAAAAAAAAAAATCATACTAATTGTTATCTATCCAATCTTTCTCTATAAGGTCGTCTAGTTAACACTAGTAATTTTGTATCTAGGTCCCAGTATTGAATTTTGTCTTGATCCAACATTTAAAGGCACTTATAAAAAAAAGAGAATAGCTGTCAGTAAACTGATGAGCTGCGGCTGGCGGCGGCGGAGCGGGTCGCGTCGCATCTAACTGTCCCGCTGCATCATTCACTGCTCCATATTTTTTGTCGCGAGCAAAGACTTGCATGACATGCGACATACTTTCCGATCTTGGTCCTACTTGTTTGCTAATCGCCAGCTTTAACTAATGAAGCTCCTACAAGCAAAGCTCAGTATTTTCCGTAAAAGTAATACTCCGGTTATTACATATTTATTTTAATTCCTCGTGCATTTGTTCCCGAGATGTGTATGTTCCTTGCAATAAATTGAATGTGGCATAGACAAGACCACGGAGACAAGACCCGGCTCTATGATAAAACCCTGAAGCACAATCTCAATGTAATCTGATCGCTCGTCGACTGCGCAGCGCGCTGCCTCACGCGAGCCACCGGCTCTAGTGAACATAGGTACTTATTTAATTTGAATATATCTAGGTAGGTAAAGAGATATTCAATATAGCGAAAGATTGAAACAATAATATATAGCAGGCAACTCTATCGAAAAGTCGCGGGATTTATTGTTAAAATACGCGTTGATTACCCGACTATTGTTTTAAAATAACAAAACCTGATAAAATATGAGTTAGGATAAAGTAATACCTAAAATGGAGTATTCCCAGTGGACGGGGAGTAGAGGCGGGCTGCGCCGGGGCTGCTAAATATAGCGACGGTCAGAGGTCGGGGCGGCGTAGGGCACGCGCGCTCAGGGGCGGACGCAGGCAGCCCCCAAGTGGTTACTGCAGCTTTGTTCGGTACTAATGCCGGTTGCATCACCGAGGTAGAGCAGTATAGCTTCTACTTATATTCAGTTGCTAGTTAAACTTGAATCAGATATATCTTGAAATAACTAATGTTATAGAATTGTGGGTAACATAAAACTATATAGATATATTTATAAATGGAAGACTGATATCTATTGTGTTTGTATGTGTTTTTCGTTTTGCTTTTTACGGTGTCTTACTCTATGTGGAACATTAGGTTTAAAATATTTTAAATAAATTATATAGTTTTAGCTCTCTTTGGTCACAGAAACCGAAAAGACAGACCGACAGACAACAGAAACCGTTTCAAGGGTACAACGAAGGTCCTTCAAAAGTATACTGTATACTATACCGAAAAATTTACCGTTTTAATTGGCTGATCATCTAGACTAGTGTATAACCTGAGTTAAACGGTAATGTTCGCATTGCCCTTACTGATATGTGATATTACAATATCATAATTTGAATGAACTAGTTTCCTTCCCCGAATTCCCTCCTGACTGCGCTCGCGACTTGCTTGCCCCACGCACTATACTCGTACCTATTATAGGTAATTACGTAATTACAGTCATTTGGTGATTTATTCGCGATCGCGCACATCCCACTTTCCCACGAGAGTATGTAAGTATACCTGTATCTGCTATTATTGGCGAGGAGAAACTGCTGAAGTTTTAGATCTGTGTTGTACCGCTCAGGTAGGTGGACCGGTATTTATTTTCTACCTTCATGTGCATTGCTCATAGTAAAAATATTTCCTGAGGATAATTATGAATGTTTCTCGCCACCAATTACGGAGGAACTGCACTCTCTTTCACAGGGTCATAAAAGCGTTTGTAATTAATTTAGCTCATTTAAGTCACCTGCCGGCGCAGGCGCAGCGCAGGTAGTTACCCTATCTATGTTCTAGCTCGGCTTGCGGTCGGCCATTCGGCTCGTCTTACTGTTCTCACGCGCAAGCGCACTGTGGATTGAACAAATAAATTCAATACTGAGGGCCATAGAAGAATTAATACTTTTAGCGTCTCTTTCGTGAAGCTTAGTCTTTTTTGGGATCTCCGATGCTAAGTATTAGGCATCACATCCATGAGAGAGTAGGTATATAGTCGGTGGATCTCGCTGTGGTATCAAATTCAACACGCATTGGTGATAGGTACCATCGCGACGATAGTTGGATCGAAACATTGTGTTATACAGGCTTGTGAAGGTGACGCCTTAACAACGTGAGTCTACCCCTCAAATCAAGTGTTTTTAAAATGCAGACGCTTTACGAACATGAAACAACTTTGTGCAATGCTTATAATGTTGAAATAATCACATGAAAGTTCAGTTCAGTTCAGTCGATCGCATTCGTCGGTAGGTAATAGTAGAGTGCAACAAAAGCGAATTATTCAATCGGTTAGACATCGTGAGCTCGCTGCTGAATCGGGCCTTAATTCTACGAAACCAATCGCTTCACTATGACAAATGGTATCATCGCAGGATGGCCACTAGAATATCAAAAGCCACATATAGTGACAACTCTCTGACGATATCATTGCCTTAGTTAGTGAAGCGTTTGGTTGGGCCCTACGAGTAGGTACGAGCCTATAGCACATTAATATACTAACGCAAAGTATGACTATATAAGAGGGTAAAGCGGGCGCGTTAAGACACGATTGTCATAAAGAATAAGGGTGCTGACTAACTGGCAGGCAAGACTCAGCCTGAGCCGGTGGATTCAGAAGCATGACATTAGGCACAAGAGTTTCTTTTATAGAAAAAGTGAGCACAAGGACTTTTGAAAATTAATCCCGTAACATGGAGAAAATATAGGTGCTTTGCACACAACGTTTTGTATACATGGAGTGCCGGAATTTAATGTTTTTAAAGGCTTCTCTAAAAAAATCTTAACATTGAGTTATTTAGGGGAAATTCAACCCTTACATTGCATACATTCACCTATTCATAATGTAGTGGATGGTATAGTTTTGATAGTTACAAATGCTGTCGGAATTTGGGAAGACGAGTTGTTCCTGAATTTTCCGTTCACATCGGGTACATGGGCTCGTAGAAAGATGAATTGTTCCTGAGATAATTATAGTTGTTACTAATCTAAGAATCATTTATGTTATTCTTGAAAGAGGATAAACCTCGGAACATCGATACATTGTGTAGGGCTTACAATTATTCGAAAACTTTGATATTTTTCTAGGGTAGGTGCTATTCGATTAAATACGAATGGAGTTTGCCAAGTTTTTCTTTGAAAGTTTGCCAAGGAAATCGATGTGATTTGGGTGGTAAGAGCCCTTACAAACTTAGACTTTGAATGTTAATTTTAAAGTGGAATCATTTGAACATCAGATTATGGGGTTATTCAAATTAATCGAATTCGTTTTTGGTAGTTTTCGTTCGAATATTCGATAGCATTTAATATTCGAATATTTGATTGCAATCCCTAGTACCGAATTACCTGTACCTGCGGTAGGGTTGGGTGGGGGATCAGATAGTGCAGCGGCTGCACGAATTGCCTGCGTCAAATCTGATGCCACAAATGTATTGTTTTTACTTACCTACAAAATTTCTAAGTAGTTGAACGAAAAATGCAACCAAATATTATTTTAATTAATGTTTATTTGTAATAAAATTAACATGATTTTCTTATTTAGCTTTTTTTAAGTTACTTGATAAGGAAATATATATATTCTATTTTCTAGCAGAGCTCGGGGTTAATAAGCAAACGGCAGTACAAAAGACTTCAACGCGCTCCGATCCGACGAACAGCGACATACCATACGATGCCGGATGATGATATATTATGTTGAATTTTATTTATTGGGTATATTATGCTTATTATTCCTATATTGGTCGTTTGGAGGATCAATCAGTAAAAGTCCAAACATATACATATTGGTCCAATATCGACTATCTAAGTAGGTAATTCAAATGAATGGGTTAGTACATTTTTGTCTTAGAGGTTTCTACATACATTTAGGTAACTTACCTACCCATTATTTTATTGATTAGGTATTTATGTATGCAGGTAGGTATTCAATTGGTGGGACACGCTAGCACCTACCTATTCAGCGGCACCAATTCGGCCGGTGTCCTGCCACCAGGACTATGGTCCAATTAGCTTTAGAACCTCTTAAAATTACACTGAAGTAATTAATTCACCAATCAATCAAACCGATTGCACCGGTTTAACTGCTGCTTTTTCAGCGCACTGCGAGCGGATTGCCCATTTAGTTGTATCACTCACAATAAGACCGTACAGTTATTTCTATGTAATCGAGTTCAGGACTGAATTGTAAATATCGGATCGCGATGTCAACGTTTAGCGGGCGAGGCGAGCGGGCGCAGGCACGTGTGTGTCGCCCGCACGCTAAACACATACTGAACTGAACTGACCGATCTCTACTCTACCTTCTGTACATGAGTACTTAAGAGTACCTACTCTGTGTCTCCCTCCATGCTACTAAGTTCCTGACCTGGTCTGTGTCATGGTAGAAGTAGAACTAAAGTTTATGTAATGACACTAGAGAGACCAATACTTATAAAACTTACTTTTGGTTTGCAAGTTTGCCTGGCTAGCTACTTACCATCACACTTAGGTCTGTCGCCATTTTATCGCCTCTGTGGTATAGTGGTTCAACCCACCGATTTGCGATCCAGAGGGTTCGATCCCCAGGAGTATAATATTGTGCTGGGTTTGTTGGTGGTAGGACTTTGTTTAAGTTAAAACCATCTTACCTAATTCTGCGTTCCTGAAAAGAGTGAAAACCTTTTCAGTCTTGTGTCCAAAGTTAGGGAAGTTATAGGCTAGTCGGTGTCCAAAAGTGATATCAGTTATGTAACTAGAGCGCGCTCATCTGCGAAGATCAAGCCAATAATTGTATCATTCCTAAATAGATATACAAAAGAAAACTTCGTTGCCGCTGCTAGAGCTTTCAAGAATCAGATACAGAAGAGCTTGGTTACCAAGGCGATACGACCAAAATTTTTGTGAATGACCATCTAACCCCGGAGAATAAGCGCCTACTGTCTCAGACCATGCAGCTGACCCGTGAAAAAGGACATCGATTCATATGGGTTCAGAATTGCAAAATACTAACCCGGAAGGGCGATAATTCTCCAATTAAGTATTCCAAATGTTTACGAGACTGATCTGGCTAAGATAAAGTGACTATGTGTTTTTTTAATGTTCTTGTGGTATGACCCAATTTATGGTGTTTCCGAATATTTAATATCATAAGTATAAGTTGAGGCTTCCGGGTGAAGTGCGCTTCCACCTTCGGGCTTATCATGGCTGAATTGTGATAACTAGGTGAGATGAAGGCTTAAGGAGGAAGCGTCCTCGTCGTAGGTACGATAAAAACTCCAGGGGTCCAAATACTATACATATATAACATGACTCGTGCCATCTTAACGTGTTAAACCGCCGAAGCCGTGGCAATGCGGCCACGACTCACGTAAACAGAGATATCCACCATTTTACATAGCCTGCTCCAAAACTGGAGGATTTTGCTATGATAAGATAGATACTAGTGGGACCCACAAATCGGCTTTTGCGACATCCACTGTGATATGATAAGATACTATCTAGTAATAGTGAATAACTGAAACACGACGTGAGTGACGGTTACCAAAAACTGTCTCATTCATACTTACCCTGGGGACCTCAAATAGTAAGATACTCAGCCTCATAATTTTTAACCCCCGACGAAAGAGGGGTGTTATTAGTTTTAATGGGTATCTGTGTTTCTGTATGGCATCATAGCTCCTGAACAGATGAACCTATTTTAAATATATTGTTACCGTTACAAAGGTTTCTTAATCGAGAGTGTTCTTAGCTGGGTTTCAAGAATCTGCTCAGCCGTTTTAAGTGCATCCTCTTAATTCTAGTTGATAATGAGATAGATATAAACAACTTCCACTGGTCTGATCAATTTGAAATCCTGTCACTTGTCTGTTTTTTTTTATTGTACAACGGCTAAGCACTTGGCCTTCATCTCTCTTCATCTGTTAGGATATCTTCTTAACCGCCTCTGTGGTCTAGTGGTTCAACCCACTGATTTGAGATCCAGAGGTCCTGGGTTCGATCCCCATGGGGAGTACAATACATTGTGCTTGGTTTGGTATAGGACTTTGTTTAAGTTACCACCATCTTACTACTTTAATTCTGTCGACATAAAAACAATTTCAAAGATAGCCAGTTCTTCAGTTTGTTGAGGATTCCGGGTGATGTGCGCCTCCACCTTCGGCCTTATCTCAACTTGCTACTAGGTGAGATGAAAGCCAAGCGCTTCCCCGTCGTACGAAAAATATAACATTTTTAGTTTTCCGTACCTCTGATACCAAATCGGAGCTCATTCTGTTTTATTGGACACGCGTTTGACCATCAGCTTACTTGTAGAACATGTAAAGATGTGGCCTAAGATGGAGTACGCTTGCCTAAAATAAACCTTTTTACTTAATCACTTGCGTGTGTCTGTCTGTCATACACCATTTTCTCCGAAACTACCACACGAAAGAGTTGAAATATGGTACATAATGTATCTTTGTCGGCTAAAAAGTTGCTTCTGAATCAAAGTGAAACGTGTTCAAAATGCTAAAGAAAAGAAAAAGTCGCAACAAAATTTCAGGTCGAATCTCAAAACCACTATTAGTAATATCTTTCTTATTTTTACAAAAAATCGTCGAGGATCTATATTTATTTTAAAAAAAAAATTAGGAGTTGTTTTGTGAAGGAATCGGTTAACGGGAGGGACGAAAGTGAAACCACTTGAGGTAAAAATTAATGCACTTTAATCACACGGCACATCACTGGCACCAACGTCAGTACTAAATAAATAACCACAGCAACCATTCACAGGAACTACCAACCAACTCGCCAGAGACTCGCACGCCAGCGCAGTGCGAGTCTCAGTGCGAGTGCGAGCGCCACTCGCACCGCCGCCACTAAAATACCACAAATATTATTTTAATTAATGTTTATTTGTAATAAAATTAACATGATTTTCTTATTTAGCTTTTTTTAAGTTACTTGATAAGGAAATATATATATTCTATTTTCTAGCAGAGCTCGGGGTTAATAAGCAAACGGCAGTACAAAAGACTTCAACGCGCTCCGATCCGACGAACAGCGACATACCATACGATGCCGGATGATGATATATTATGTTGAATTTTATTTATTGGGTATATTATGCTTATTATTCCTATATTGGTCGTTTGGAGGATCAATCAGTAAAAGTCCAAACATATACATATTGATCCAATATCGACTATCTAAGTAGGTAATTCAAATGAATGGGTTAGTACATTTTTGTCTTAGAGGTTTCTACATACATTTAGGTAACTTACCTACCCATTATTTTATTGATTAGGTATTTATGTATGCAGGTAGGTATTCAATTGGTGGGACACGCTAGCACCTACCTATTCAGCGGCACCAATTCGGCCGGTGTCCTGCCACCAGGACTATGGTCCAATTAGCTTTAGAACCTCTTAAAATTACACTGAAGTAATTAATTCACCAATCAATCAAACCGATTGCACCGGTTTAACTGCTGCTTTTTCAGCGCACTGCGAGCGGATTGCCCATTTAGTTGTATCACTCACAATAAGACCGTACAGTTATTTCTATGTAATCGAGTTCAGGACTGAATTGTAAATATCGGATCGCGATGTCAACGTTTAGCGGGCGAGGCGAGCGGGCGCAGGCACGTGTGTGTCGCCCGCACGCTAAACACATACTGAACTGAACTGACCGATCTCTACTCTACCTTCTGTACATGAGTACTTAAGAGTACCTACTCCGTGTCTCCCTCCATGCTACTAAGTTCCTGACCTGGTCTGTGTCATGGTAGAAGTAGAACTAAAGTTTATGTAATGACACTAGAGAGACCAATACTTATAAAACTTACTTTTGGTTTGCAAGTTTGCCTGGCTAGCTACTTACCATCACACTTAGGTCTGTCGCCATTTTATCGCCTCTGTGGTATAGTGGTTCAACCCACCGATTTGCGATCCAGAGGGTTCGATCCCCAGGAGTATAATATTGTGCTGGGTTTGTTGGTGGTAGGACTTTGTTTAAGTTAAAACCATCTTACCTAATTCTGCGTTCCTGAAAAGAGTGAAAACCTTTTCAGTCTTGTGTCCAAAGTTAGGGAAGTTATAGGCTAGTCGGTGTCCAAAAGTGATATCAGTTATGTAACTAGAGCGCGCTCATCTGCGAAGATCAAGCCAATAATTGTATCATTCCTAAATAGATATACAAAAGAAAACTTCGTTGCCGCTGCTAGAGCTTTCAAGAATCAGATACAGAAGAGCTTGGTTACCAAGGCGATACGACCAAAATTTTTGTGAATGACCATCTAACCCCGGAGAATAAGCGCCTACTGTCTCAGACCATGCAGCTGACCCGTGAAAAAGGACATCGATTCATATGGGTTCAGAATTGCAAAATACTTACCCGGAAGGGCGATAATTATCCAATTAAGTATTCCAATCGTGTACGAGACTGATCTGGCTAAGATAAAGTGACTATGTGTTTTTTTAATGTTCTTGTGGTATGACCCAATTTATGGTGTTTCCGAATATTTAATATCATAAGTATAAGTTGAGGCTTCCGGGTGAAGTGCGCTTCCACCTTCGGGCTTATCATGGCTGAATTGTGATAACTAGGTGAGATGAAGGCTTAACGCTTCCTCGTCGTAGGTACGATAAAAACTCCAGGGGTCCAAATACTATACATATATAACATGACTCGTGCCATCTTAACGTGTTAAACCGCCGAAGCCGTGGCAATGCGGCCACGACTCACGTAAACAGAGATATCCACCATTTTACATAGCCTGCTCCAAAACTGGAGGATTTTGCTATGATAAGATAGATACTAGTGGGACCCACAAATCGGCTTTTGCGACATCCACTGTGATATGATAAGATACTATCTAGTAATAGTGAATAACTGAAACACGACGTGAGTGACGGTTACCAAAAACTGTCTCATTCATACTTACCCTGGGGACCTCAAATAGTAAGATACTCAGCCTCATAATTTTTAACCCCCGACGAAAGAGGGGTGTTATTAGTTTTAATGGGTATCTGTGTTTCTGTATGGCATCATAGCTCCTGAACAGATGAACCTATTTTAAATATATTGTTACCGTTACAAAGGTTTCTTAATCGAGAGTGTTCTTAGCTGGGTTTCAAGAATCTGCTCAGCCGTTTTAAGTGCATCCTCTTAATTCTAGTTGATAATGAGATAGATATAAACAACTTCCACTGGTCTGATCAATTTGAAATCCTGTCACTTGTCTGTTTTTTTTTATTGTACAACGGCTAAGCACTTGGCCTTCATCTCTCTTCATCTGTTAGGATATCTTCTTAACCGCCTCTGTGGTCTAGTGGTTCAACCCACTGATTTGAGATCCAGAGGTCCTGGGTTCGATCCCCATGGGGAGTACAATACATTGTGCTTGGTTTGGTATAGGACTTTGTTTAAGTTACCACCATCTTACTACTTTAATTCTGTCGACATAAAAACAATTTCAAAGATAGCCAGTTCTTCAGTTTGTTGAGGATTCCGGGTGATGTGCGCCTCCACCTTCGGCCTTATCTCAACTTGCTACTAGGTGAGATGAAAGCCAAGCGCTTCCCCGTCGTACGAAAAATATAACATTTTTAGTTTTCCGTACCTCTGATACCAAATCGGAGCTCATTCTGTTTTATTGGACACGCGTTTGACCATCAGCTTACTTGTAGAACATGTAAAGATGTGGCCTAAGATGGAGTACGCTTGCCTAAAATAAACCTTTTTACTTAATCACTTGCGTGTGTCTGTCTGTCATACACCATTTTCTCCGAAACTACCACACGAAAGAGTTGAAATATGGTACATAATGTATCTTTGTCGGCTAAAAAGTTGCTTCTGAATCAAAGTGAAACGTGTTCAAAATGCTAAAGAAAAGAAAAAGTCGCAACAAAATTTCAGGTCGAATCTCAAAACCACTATTAGTAATATCTTTCTTATTTTTACAAAAAATCGTCGAGGATCTATATTTATTTTAAAAAAAAAATTAGGAGTTGTTTTGTGAAGGAATCGGTTAACGGGAGGGACGAAAGTGAAACCACTTGAGGTAAAAATTAATGCACTTTAATCACACGGCACATCACTGGCACCAACGTCAGTACTAAATAAATAACCACAGCAACCATTCACAGGAACTACCAACCAACTCGCCAGAGACTCGCACGCCAGCGCAGTGCGAGTCTCAGTGCGAGTGCGAGCGCCACTCGCACCGCCGCCACTAAAATACCACAAATATTATTTTAATTAATGTTTATTTGTAATAAAATTAACATGATTTTCTTATTTAGCTTTTTTTAAGTTACTTGATAAGGAAATATATATATTCTATTTTCTAGCAGAGCTCGGGGTTAATAAGCAAACGGCAGTACAAAAGACTTCAACGCGCTCCGATCCGACGAACAGCGACATACCATACGATGCCGGATGATGATATATTATGTTGAATTTTATTTATTGGGTATATTATGCTTATTATTCCTATATTGGTCGTTTGGAGGATCAATCAGTAAAAGTCCAAACATATACATATTGATCCAATATCGACTATCTAAGTAGGTAATTCAAATGAATGGGTTAGTACATTTTTGTCTTAGAGGTTTCTACATACATTTAGGTAACTTACCTACCCATTATTTTATTGATTAGGTATTTATGTATGCAGGTAGGTATTCAATTGGTGGGACACGCTAGCACCTACCTATTCAGCGGCACCAATTCGGCCGGTGTCCTGCCACCAGGACTATGGTCCAATTAGCTTTAGAACCTCTTAAAATTACACTGAAGTAATTAATTCACCAATCAATCAAACCGATTGCACCGGTTTAACTGCTGCTTTTTCAGCGCACTGCGAGCGGATTGCCCATTTAGTTGTATCACTCACAATAAGACCGTACAGTTATTTCTATGTAATCGAGTTCAGGACTGAATTGTAAATATCGGATCGCGATGTCAACGTTTAGCGGGCGAGGCGAGCGGGCGCAGGCACGTGTGTGTCGCCCGCACGCTAAACACATACTGAACTGAACTGACCGATCTCTACTCTACCTTCTGTACATGAGTACTTAAGAGTACCTACTCTGTGTCTCCCTCCATGCTACTAAGTTCCTGACCTGGTCTGTGTCATGGTAGAAGTAGAACTAAAGTTTATGTAATGACACTAGAGAGACCAATACTTATAAAACTTACTTTTGGTTTGCAAGTTTGCCTGGCTAGCTACTTACCATCACACTTAGGTCTGTCGCCATTTTATCGCCTCTGTGGTATAGTGGTTCAACCCACCGATTTGCGATCCAGAGGGTTCGATCCCCAGGAGTATAATATTGTGCTGGGTTTGTTGGTGGTAGGACTTTGTTTAAGTTAAAACCATCTTACCTAATTCTGCGTTCCTGAAAAGAGTGAAAACCTTTTCAGTCTTGTGTCCAAAGTTAGGGAAGTTATAGGCTAGTCGGTGTCCAAAAGTGATATCAGTTATGTAACTAGAGCGCGCTAATCTGCGAAGATCAAGCCAATAATTGTATCATTCCTAAATAGATATACAAAAGAAAACTTCGTTGCCGCTGCTAGAGCTTTCAAGAATCAGATACAGAAGAGCTTGGTTACCAAGGCGATACGACCAAAATTTTTGTGAATGACCATCTAACCCCGGAGAATAAGCGCCTACTGTCTCAGACCATGCAGCTGACCCGTGAAAAAGGACATCGATTCATATGGGTTCAGAATTGCAAAATACTTACCCGGAAGGGCGATAATTATCCAATTAAGTATTCCAATCGTGTACGAGACTGATCTGGCTAAGATAAAGTGACTATGTGTTTTTTTAATGTTCTTGTGGTATGACCCAATTTATGGTGTTTCCGAATATTTAATATCATAAGTATAAGTTGAGGCTTCCGGGTGAAGTGCGCTTCCACCTTCGGGCTTATTATGGCTGAATTGTGATAACTAGGTGAGATGAAGGCTTAAGGAGGAAGCGTCCTCGTCGTAGGTACGATAAAAACTCCAGGGGTCCAAATACTATACATATATAACATGACTCGTGCCATCTTAACGTGTTAAGCCGCCGAAGCCGTGGCAATGCGGCCACGACTCACGTAAAAAGAGATATCCACCATTTTACAGCCTTCTCCAAAACTGGAGGATTTTGCTATGATAAGATAGATACTTGGGACCCACAAATCGGCTTTTGCGACATCCACTGTGATATGATAAGATACTATTTAGTAATAGTAAATAACTGAAACACGACTTGAGTGACTTGAAGCTACGGTTACCAAAAACTGTCTCATTCATACTTACCCTGGGAACCTCAAACAGTAAGATACTCAGTCTCATAATTTTTAACCCCCGACGAAAGAGGGGTGTTATTAGTTTTTAATGGGTATCTATGTTTCTGTATATCTGTCCGAGGCATCATAGCTCCTGAACAGATGAACCTATTTTAAATATATTGTTACCGTTACAAAGGTTTCTTAATCGAGAGTGTTCTTAGCTGGGTTTCAAGAATCTGCTCAGCCGTTTTAAGTGCATCCTCTTAATTCTAGTTGATAATGAGATAGATATAAACAACTTCCACTGGTCTGATCAATTTGAAATCCTGTCACTTGTCTGTTTTTTTTTATTGTACAACGGCTAAGCACTTGGCCTTCATCTCTCTTCATCTGTTAGGATATCTTCTTAACCGCCTCTGTGGTCTAGTGGTTCAACCCACTGATTTGAGATCCAGAGGTCCTGGGTTCGATCCCCATGGGGAGTACAATACATTGTGCTTGGTTTGGTATAGGACTTTGTTTAAGTTACCACCATCTTACTACTTTAATTCTGTCGACATAAAAACAATTTCAAAGATAGCCAGTTCCTCAGTTTGTTGAGGATTCCGGGTGAAGTGCGCCTCCACCTTCGGCCTTATCTCAACTTGCTACTAGGTGAGATGAAAGCCAAGCGCTTCCCCGTCGTACGAAAAAAATAACATTTTTAGTTTTCCGTACCTCTGATACCAAATCGGAGCTCATTCTGTTTTATTGGACACGCGTTTGACCATCAGCTTACTTGTAGAACATGTAAAGATGTGGCCTAAGATGGAGTACGCTTGCCTAAAATAAACCTTTTTACTTAATCACTTGCGTGTGTCTGTCTGTCATACACCATTTTCTCCGAAACTACCACATATTTAAAAAAAAAATTTTAGGAGTTGTTTTGTGAAGGAATCGGTTAACGGGAGGGACGAAAGTGAAACCACTTGAGGTAAAAATTAATGCACTTTAATCACACGGCACATCACTGGCACCAACGTCAGTACTAAATAAATAACCACAGCAACCATTCACAGGAACTACCAACCAACTCGCCAGAGACTCGCACGCCAGCGCAGTGCGAGTCTCAGTGCGAGTGCGAGCGCCACTCGCACCGCCGCCACCAACGTTATATTTACGTACAAATATTTTTACATAATATCACATTTAATAACCTTACTAAATTATAATATAATCGAGAGTTAAACAGATCACTTATACCTCCCTCGTCTCCCGGAATCGGAATGCATAAAGTATACAATCAGCCATGTATGTTCCCAAACTATGTTACGGCGCTATCATAATGTCATTCGTAATTTCAATATAATTCACTAATTGTAGCTAAGCTATACATATTTATCAAATACGTCAATAACTTACTTACAAACTACCTTTTAGGTAAGAATCAATTACCTACGAAATATTATAGGTACCCCGTGGGTATAGGTACCTTCAGGGTCCCGCGTCACAGCCGCCGTGACCGTGACGGGCACGGAGCGACGTCACGTGACCTGCGATATGATATACAAATGTACACATTTTCGTTTGCAGCCTCAGGTTAGAACCTACTTGTACGGAGAAGTTCGTACATTGCATAACTATTTTACTGATTCATAGTACTTGCCACAAAGTATGGTCACAGAGAATACTAAGTTCATGTTTAAAAGGTCGTGGAAGTATTACAAGTTCATAGATGACTCGTATTGAGAGCAAATACGACCAGTTGCGTACTTTTTTGTACAGTTCCCTCGGTCTCGGTAGACGGGCGCCACGCGCCAGGCGAGGCGGCCCGCGCGCTTAGCCGAGGCCTCACGATCGGACATCGATTCAAAGATTGACTTAATATATATGTACCATTAAGTATTTTCAGATGAAAATCATAGAAACGTGAGGCTGTATCGTTGTAACTAGTCGGCGAGGAGTTGCGAGATATGGTCCGCGATGGCCTTGGCGGGCGCGCCGGTGAGGATGGAGCGGTGCGTGGCGGGCAGCTGCGTGACTCGCAGCGGGCCGGAGCACACGGCGCGCAGCCCGTAGTCCTCCGCGAGGGTCACGTAGTTGTCGCGGGCAGTGAACAGCGCCACGGGCGAGCGCAGCGTGCCGCCGGGCCGGTACGAGTCGGCCGCTACCAGCTTGCGGTAGAAGGCCAGCGCGGCGGCGGCCAGCTCCCCCGGCGGGTGTCCGCTGCGCCCCCCCACCAGCTCCACGCAGCGCGACACGCGCGCCTCCCACGAGCCCAGTCGCTCCAGTTGCGCCGACACCTGCGGTAACGATACGAGTCAGACATGGCTCGGTGCGCGGGGTGACCGCGAGCATGCGCCCCGACCGGACTCACCTTGATGGGATCGAGGTCTGCGATGAACTGCTGCGCGAAGAACGCGAGCGCGTCCGCCTCGTCGGTGTTCGCGTCTCGCTTCGCCTGGCGCTTGGCCTTCCCGCGCGTGGTGTGCGTGCTGAGGTAGGCGGGCGAGCCGTCGACCAGCACGAGCCGCGCGTCGCAGCCCGCCGCCTCCAGCTGCAGCGCCATCTCGAAGGCCACGCCGGCGCCGAACGAGTACCCGAGCAGCGTGTACGGCGGCGTGGGCTGCAACGCGCGCACCGCCGCCACGTAGTGCGAGGCCAGCGCCGTCATGCCGCCGGCGAGTGGCGCCGCCGCCGTGCACTGCAGACCGCGCACCGCGCCGCGCACGCCTCGCGCCACGCCTGCCAGCACGTCCACCACGCCCTCTATCGGGTGCACCATGAACACGGCGCGCCCCGACCCGCCGCTGCCCGCGCTCTCCAGCGACACCACCATCTGTAATCATCGTAATCACGTCAAATCTACTGCCTGTTCGGAATCACAGGGCACGACCAGAACCTAAGAAGAACTGCAAGGGTTGTTAGTTACCTAGTTAATTAATTTTCCGATCCATGTAATTTATATTGGAAAACCAACAACTTACATGTAGGTAACAGTATAATAAAATATAATAATTTAAAAGAAAACCGACTTCAATGAAGAATATGATACAATTTCGATAACCTGAATGACGTATTTCCAATTATTTTGATGACAGATGAACAGACAGATAGACAGACGCGTGATCTATCAGGAGTCTGTTTTTTCCTTACTTTTGAGGTCATACACCCTTACAATACCCAAATCGCTTCAAGTGTGCCTATAATATTTGAAGAGTTCCCTCGTCTTTTCCAGGATTCCATCATCTGATCCTGACTTGAAGACAATGGGACCACCTGTTGTATTATACCTGTTTAGAAGGATTTTATTCAATTAGTTCATAAGTTGAAACTAGATGTCGCCCTAAAAAACGACCATCGCTAGATCGCGCTGACGAAAATTACAGCAGCGCTATAAGGTGTTTTGTTGAGTAATAAATTTTTGCGTTCGCTTTGAATGGGAATTTTTTGTTTTACCTTCGTGGTAAATTAATCCAAGGCTAGAACCTAAACATGGTCCTTGTAAGCCGGATTACAGCAACCGTTTTCCCACGGGTTTTTGGCATCAGCAACGCCCAGCGTTAATTGGCTTGACGCGAGTGCTCACCGGGCAGTCTCGGCCTATCGCGGCTTTGAGATTTGTACGGGGTGGTTGGAGGTATTTAGTGAGTGCTGGGCGGTGTTCACCAGCATTCAACCCAACCAAGGAAGGAAGAAGGAAGAAAAACGGCAGTGCCATTCCGTGGCGCCACCACGGCCAGCATTCACAGAGTCGACCAGCAAGCGGCGAAGGCGACAAGGTGTCGACTGCGCGCTACCGGTGCCACGGCAGTGACGTCGGAGGATCAGTCGTTCTCTGGAGGTGAAGTTCGACCTCAAGTGGTAATCAAGTAAAATCGTGAGTACTATAACATTGTGTGATCAGTTCAGTGCAGTTCATTTGGAACAATTTAAAGTTAAGAATAGTTTGGACTGTAATTTTGCATACAACTAAAAATTAGGACTTAGAATAATTTCGTAATAAGTAGAACTACGGGGAACCTATGCCCGATTTCTAGTCGAAGTTCCAAACACTTAGAAAAGTTTTAAAAAATAGTTTTATGACTTAGAATAATTTTGTAAAAAATAAAAAATTGTTCTTTTGTTAGGTTTCAAGATAGATTTTAGTTAAAGTTTTAAAATGTCTTCGACCACACTGTTAAGAGCTCAGTTAGGTTATAAGAGTATAATCGAGAAAACCCATGAGAACCTGAAAAAGTCTCCCAAAGACAGACTTCTCAAAGAGTCTTATTTGCTTACAAAAATAGAAGTACTAGATGAAAATTGGAAAGCTTTTTCAAGGACGCATAGGGAACTTCTCGAATGTGATACTGAGCAGTTAGCAGAAACTTCGTACATGAAGAATGACGTGTACGAGGTAGTTGAAGAGGCATATATTTTATGTAAGGCAGATTTAAGAGAATGTTTGTCCAAGATAAAATCTAGAAGCCAGCCGATTACCACAAATTCTCAGTCACATTCTAAGGCTGAAAGTTGCAATGTTAAACTGCCAAAGATATCAATACCTACCTTTACGGGTTCGTATGCTGAATGGACAACTTTCAAAGACTTATACGTTTCACTGGTTCACGATAACCCAACAATAGACGCAGTTCAAAAAATGCACTATTTGAAGGGTTATTTATCGGGAGAGGCAGAGCAGCTATTGAGACACGTTGCGATCACAGCTGCTAATTATGAGGAATCGTGGTCAACGCTCAATAATAGATACAATAATAAAAAATATCTAGCAAACTGCCTATTGAAGCGTTTCGTGAACCAGCCCAACATAGGATACGAGTCGAGCAGCTCTCTACGAAATTTGTTGGACATTACTAATGATACATTAAATGGTTTAAAAAATATTGGTATCGATGTTAGTTCATGGGACACTATAGTTATCTACTTGGCTGTTACAAAGTTGGACACTGAAACGCGTAAAATTTGGGAATCGCAAATTGGATCATCAGATGAGTTACCAACTTTGAAACAACTCAAGGTGTTCTTGGAAACTCGGTTCCGGGCTCTTGAATTCGTAGATACAAAAAAGACTCCAAGTTCAAAGGCGAATATTCTTACGCAAAGAAAAAATGTATTGCACGTTGCAAATGGTTCAAATACCATAAGTAGTTGCCAGTATTGTAAGGGAGAGCACAAACTAGCTAACTGCAAACAGTTCGCTGCCATAGAGTTCAATAAGCGTCACGATTATATCCAAACCAGTAGGCTTTGTTTCAACTGTTTTGGCAACCATTCCGCAAACTTCTGTCGCTCAGTGGTTAGATGTCGTATTTGTAAGAGAAAGCACCACTCGTTACTCCATCCGACTTCATCGGATTCCAGTCTGTCAGCAAAGGCTGATTTAGAAGTGGAGGTCAAGGATACGGTGTCGGGAATAAAAGCATCTTTGGAAGCTCCGGCATCAACATCAAAAGTTGCAGCACACTTTTCGAAGAAAGCCACAGCAAAACAGATTCTGTTAGCGACAGCTCTGATCAACGCCGAAGCAAAAGACGGTGATACTTACACCCTCCGAGCTCTTCTTGATCAAGGTTCTGAAGCGTCGTTTATCACGGAATCAGCTGCACAATTACTTGGATTGAAGAAGGTTCCTAGTCGAAGTAGTATCTCGGGATTAGGCGGAGGTAAAAGCAATCTAGCTTCGAAGCACATCGTCATGATTAACATTCAATCTCGTTGTGATCCCACCTTCCGCATCCAAATAAGTGCGCATGTCCTCAGTGCTATAACTACCTTGTTACCATCGGAAAAGGCCAACCATGTGGAATGGCCAGAGTTGGCTGAACTCGTGCTCGCCGACCCTCAGTTCCACACGCCGAGCAAAATCGACATTTTGCTTGGGGCAGATATCTACGGCCAGCTTATAAGGGAAGGGTTGATCAAGGGTCCCAAGGGCGGGCCCACCGCACAATACACAGCCTTGGGATGGGTCCTATCTGGCCCAACACTTCAAGGAAATGATGATCACGGTTCGTCGCTAAAGTGTCAACATGGTGTCATTGTGAGTATGCATTCGCAGATTGATGACGACGAACTCCTGAAACGATTTTGGGAAATTGAGTCCATTGTCCCTAAGAAAATATTGACTTCTGAAGAGCAGCGTTGTGAAGAAATTTACTCGCAAACCACAGTCAGAGATGAAAGTGGTCGATACGTTGTCAATCTTCCATTCCGAACTACTAATCTTGAACAACAATGCCAACAAGGAAAATCCAGAGATCTCGCAATACGGCGATTCCATCATCTCGAAAAGAAGTTTGAACGGAATCCTGAGTTCAAAAAGCAATACTCTGAAGTATTTTATGACTACTTAAACCTGGGACACATGGAGCGCGTACCAGCGGAGTTGCTTAACAAACCTGAAGCAGTGTACTTGCCGCATCACGCTGTAATACGCAACGATAAATCTACTTCCAAGGTTAGAATAGTTTTCGACGCCTCCATGAAAGGTGCTAATGGAGTATCGCTGAATGATGATCTCTTGGTAGGTCCGACATTGCAACCACCATTGCGTCACACAATTATGCGATGGAGAAGGCATCCTATCAGTCTATGCGCCGATGTCGTTAAGATGTACAGGCAGGTGAAGATTGCTCCGGAGCACGTCGATTTCCAGAGAGTAGTGTGGCGTGATAAATCCGATTCTGAAATTGAAGAGTATAGGTTAATGAGAGTCACTTTTGGAACAGCGTCAGCGCCATATCTTGCAGTAAAGTCTTTACAGCAGATTGCAGATGATGAAGGCACGCAGCATCCCGAAGTATCTGAAAAAATAAGAAAAGATTTTTATGTAGATGATTTAATGACAGGTTGTCAATCAGTCGAAGAAGGATTAGCGCTTCATTATCACATAGAAAAGATACTTACCAAGGGAGGTTTTCCATTACAGAAATGGGTAAGCAGTTGCAAGGAGTTGAATCAGAAAATTTCTGAAAGTGGAAGAAACCTAGGAAATAAGAGCGGTCAGGAAGAGGGGAGTAAGGATATTAAGGTGGATGAAATTGTGAAAATGTTGGGGATCAGCTGGAATCGTGAAAGCGATGAGTTTAAGTATTCAGTAATACTTCCTCCACAGCAGACTCCGATTACGAAGAGACGAGTGATATCTGATATTTCACGTCTCTTTGATCCGTTGGGTTGGGCAGCTCCATGCGTCATTACTTCGAAGATATTCATCCAGAAGCTTTGGCTATCTGGATTGGACTGGGACGACGAGTTGACACCTGCATTATTAATGGAATGGCAGACATATAGGGAGAATCTATTAGAGACGAGTAAGTTCATCTTACCACGATGGGTCAACACACGAGCTGACGATCTAGTGATTGAGCTTCACGGATTTTGTGACGCTTCAATAGCGGCCTACGCAGCCGTTGTGTACCTCAGGGTAGTGAACTCACAGGAACAGATAGCGATTAGTCTAATCACGTCTCGCACAAAGGTAGCTCCAGTGAAACAGCAGTCAGTCCCCAGACTAGAGTTGATGGGAGCAGTACTGTTGTCAGATCTGATTTCAGAGGTGGCTGAAGTCATGGAGGTTTCAAAACCTCATATACATGCTTGGACTGACTCAACAGTTGTTTTGGCTTGGCTCAGTAGCCATCCAAGTCGCTGGTCAACCTTTGTTGGAAATAGAGTTTCTACCATACTCACTCAAATTGACAATTCTCAATGGGCGCACGTTCAATCTGCTCATAATCCCGCTGACATAGCATCCAGAGGGCTTACACCACAAGAACTATCATGCAGTGATTTGTGGGCACAGGGACCGACATGGTTAAAACACCACACTATTGAGTATTCGAGACCTAAGTCAATCGCCACAAGCGAAGAACAGAAAACGGTCATGATACACGTTGGGACCGAAAGAGAAGAAAACGATATGTGGTCGAGGTTTTCTTCATTCAAGAGGTTGGTGCGAGTTATTGCCTATTGCAGAAGAGTTTTAAAGTGGCGTACTAGAGCAGATAGTGAGAAAAGGTATGACGTGTGCCTGACAAAGGAAGAAATAGAAAATGCAACGATAGTTTGCATAAAGCAGGTCCAAAGGCAAGAGTTCAGTGATGAAATAGAGCAGATAAAAAAGACAGGATACGTGAAATCAAAGAGCAAGCTGAATCCACTCTGCCCAATAATTGATGATGATGGGATTTTACGTGTCAGAGGTCGCATCCAAAATGCTAGTTTGGACGAAAATATCAAACATCCCATCATTTGGCCGCACAGACATCATGTTACTGATCTTCTGGTCGCAGATGCTCATGACGCAACATTGCATGGAGGTCCCACGTTGATGCTGAACTACTTGCGAACCAAGTTTTGGATTCCTTCAGCAAAAACTTTGGTGAGGATGTATGCTCGCAAGTGTGTCAAATGCAAAAGATATACAGCAGCCACTTCAACCCAAATGATGGGACAACTACCTGCCATTAGAGTGACTCCAGCAAGGGCGTTTCGACACTCCGGTGTTGATTTCGCAGGGCCGATTAGCATCCGCACTTCTAAGGGCCGTGGACACCAATCATATAAAGGATATATATGCGTGTTTGTCTGCATGGTGTCAAAGGCAATCCACTTAGAAGTCATCAGTGATCTATCGTCGCAAGGCTTCATAGCCGGTTTCAAGAGATTCGTCGCTCGAAGAGGGTCTGTTACTGACGTATGGAGTGACAACGGCACAAATTTTGTTGGTGTTGCAAAAGAACTCCGTCAGTTGGTTGAAACAGAGAGATCATCGGTAGCTACTGAAATCAAGCAATGGTTAGGGAACAATGGTACGTCCTGGCATTTCATTCCACCCCACGCTCCAAATTTCGGTGGATTGTGGGAGGCTGGGGTGAAATCTACGAAGTTCCATCTTAGGCGAGTCATCGGTACCTCAACTCTTACCTATGAAGAGTTAGCCACGGTACTGGCGCAGATAGAAGCTTGTCTCAATTCTCGACCCCTATCAATGATGTCAAACGATCTCAACGATCCAGTTCCTCTCACACCAGGTCACTTCTTAATAGGTGAGCCTTTGTTGACAGTGCCGGACAGAAATTTTGAATGCCATAACATAACGACTTTAAAACGATGGCAGTTGGCGCAGCGCATGCTGCAAGAGTTTTGGCGGAGATGGTCCAAAGAGTATTTGGTCCACTTGTTGCACCGATATAAGTGGTCTAAACAGCTCCCAGAGCCACTAATCGGTGACATTGTATTAGTAAAGGAGGACAACTTGCCTCCAGCCCGTTGGCTTTTGGGAAAGGTCGTCGAAAAGCATCCTGGTTTGGATACTATAAGTCGAGTCGTAACGCTTAAATGCAATGGTTCTCTCATTAAGCGTCCGATCTCCAAATTATGTGTCTTACCGGTGACCCAGTAAGATATTGGTTTAGTAAACTGTTATAAGTACCTAGTGTTATTCTTTAAGGTTGAACAACAACTTGTGTTCCTACACACAAATAGTTCATAATTTAATTTGCCAAGAATGTTGGTCAATTGTTTATAAAAACTGTTTATTCTATGGAAGCACACATAAATTTTCTATTTTATTAGTTTTGTTTGCTCCCATTGCTGTACATCTTGATCTTGTTTCTGGAAATGATTTGTTTAATTTGTAAGTTTAGTTAACTTTATTAATTGTTATCAGTTGTTTATTTGTCATACAGTCCACTCCACATTGTGAGAAGTTAATTAAATTTGCGCTTAATCCCCCACATCTCATGGTGGGCGGACTAGTTTGTTAAGGACACGGATGTCCTTGGTGGGCGGTATGTTTAGAAGGATTTTATTCAATTAGTTCATAAGTTGAAACTAGATGTCGCCCTAAAAAACGACCATCGCTAGATCGCGCTGACGAAAATTACAGCAGCGCTATAAGGTGTTTTGTTGAGTAAAAATTTTTGCGTTCGCTTTGAATGGGAATTTTTTGTTTTACCTTCGTGGTAAATTAATCCAAGGCTAGAACCTAAACAATACCATTTCAAACAAAAAAATAATCTTCACAATGCTGTTAGTCTTTTTAAGATAGATATATACAGTTCCAACTCATATTCTGACACAAATGCCCATTCCACCCATTCATACATCGTCCACAAAATGCTGTTGAATAGAAATCAAAATCTCACTTTTTTCGGTATCAGTTCTCCTAGCTGCCCCATTTGCACAAGATCGTTGGGGTCCCCGGCAACGGCGGGCGGCGGCGGGGAGGCGGCGCGCGGGGGGGAAGTTGCCCCCTCCGTTCCCTCCGCCCCCGACATCGCCTTCAGCTTGCCGAAGGTGAGGGCGCGGATCTCCTGCACGGCCAGTACCACGTCGTACCCCCGCTCCAGCGTCTGCTTGATCTCGGCGCCCATCAGCGAGTCCATGCCCAGCTCCGCCAGGTTCGCGTTCTCAGACACCTTTTTCGGGTCCTTGATGCCTACACACACACATATACACATTCAGTGATATTAACAGTCACGTGTAAGTGTGCGATACGTGAAGTCCAATGAGAGGATGTCACGCGGCGACCGGACACTTTTTACTTATTGATGGTTTGCCAATAAGTATCGTTTTTATGATCAACTTCAAAATGTTACTCCTAAATGACACAGCAAACGATCGGTCAATAAAAACGTAAGTTAAATTATATTAGTTTGATGGCGAGTTGTGCTACACGAAAGTGTTCTGTAAAATGAGATTCGAAAGGTCAAACCTTTCGAATCTCATTTTATTCGTTGCTCTCTCTCTCTATCTCGTTGCTAACTCTCATTCTATGCAAAGCCAGAATGAGAGCAAAGCACCAAAGCAACGACCGTACGTCATATTACCACTTATTAACATGAAGAGGTTGATGTTAAAATGTTTAAAAGTGCTCTTTAAATCGTTGCCTTGTCGAACGCCACGCGAACGACGAAGTCGTGGTGTATTATCTAATAGAAATAAATCGTTAGCCAATTGCAGGAATTCACTAATAGTAAGTTAACTTGCAACTATTAAGGATACTAACACTCATCTTACCTAAATGTACAATCCCAATAGTACCAATACACATGGTAGAGGGCAGTAGGTTAGTTACCTACAACGTCGTTCGGGGAAGGTATATTTAACAACGGGAGCAGTGAAGTCCGAACACAGTCGGAGTCGCGACTCACCGAGGATGTTGGCGACGGCGTGCACGAGGTCCTGCGAGGGTGCGGCGGCGGTGCGCCGCTTGTCGGCCAGCACCATGCTGGCCTGCACAGGGTGCGGCAGCGCCAGCATGCTGCCCAGCGCCTCCATACACGACGCGATGCGCTGCGGGATCGTACCGCCCACCACCGCTGAGTCACCGCCTGGCACACACTCAGACTTATTATCACACCGCCGAAGAACATGTATGATTCATCACCAATCATACCAGCGAAATGTGTGTAAATCTAAAAACCTTAAATTAAATCAATAGAATCTTATTTAGAAGGTTATTTCGAAAACTAGTTTGACAGCTCATATCGTTTTGGCACTCAAGAAAAATGGGCAAGAATCTCAGCCTAGTCTCTACGAACCCTTACACAAACGAATAACCTGAGTACCTTAGTGCTAAAAATTCAAATAGGCTTTTTAAGTCATCATGGGAAAGTTTGCTCCATCGTAGACCTCATACTTGCCCACGCAAGTTTCGGGGTCAAGAACTCCATAGACTTTTTTAAATTCGGAGTGTCTGTTTCTTTATTTGTTTGGTTTCTGCGACTAAACGGATCTTACTTTTTGGCATGGACATAGTGTACACCATGGAAAAGAATATAAGTACTACCACGCAGGCGATGCCGGCGGCATGATCTAGTTTCACATAAAAAAGGTAGTTAGATACATAAAAATTCGTACCCATGGTGTCGACGATCAGCCCCACCTCCCCGATGGCGCCCCACTGCACGGCCAGCCCGGGCAGCCCGTCGGCCTGGCGCCGCTCGCAGATCCTCTCCATGGCGGAGTTGGCAAGCCCGTAGTTGGACTGGCCCGGGTTCCCGCGTCCGCACGACACCGACGAGAACGCCACGAAGTACTCCAGCTCAGGGCAGAGCGCGCGCGTCGCCGCATCCAGCGCCTTGGTAGCTGTAACCACACGACGGCTGACGTTACTGACACCGCACAATTAATTCCTCGTGTGGGCTATCTACCTACCCTGGTGTGTGACTTTGCGAGCGGCCGCCACACGCTTCTGAAGCGGCTTGTTGTCGAATTATACTTTATGCAATACCCTGAAATGACGGCTTAACTTACCCTACGATGTACGATACCCTACTTAACGGACAATCAGGTGATTTAAGAATGCAACATCTTTTTTTTTTATTGTACGACGGGGAAGCACTTTGCCTTCTCACCTAGTGTTAAGATAAGATACGTAGCCGGAATAGAATTGAGAAAAAGTAAGAATAGTTGGCGACAGAATTACGTAAGATGGTGGCTGCCAGGTGGACTTAAACGAAGTACTACCACCAACCAAAAACTAACGCGACGATTATAAATACCAACTCAAGTTTCCCTCCACTACTTTGCGAAACAAGGCTGGTTTGAGTAAGGTTAGTTCAAAAATATGAAGGATTATAGTTGAAGTTTCATTACTTGATAAATATTCGAAAATCTGGTATAAGTGGACGCTTAGATTAATTAATAGATCATAGGTTGTATGACCCGGGGGTGATATAGTGGTACAAACTACAGGTTTTGTCTAGGGCCTTGCAACAGTACTCACCGTCGATTTTAGGTTTGGCGACGAGCTGGAAGTCCTGCGGCGTCTGCTTGTCGAGGAAGGCGTCCCTCAGCACGGCGGCGAGGTTGAACACGCCACCCACTGGCCCAAGGGCCTGCGCCGCCGCCAGCAGCGCCGCCGCGCCGCCCGCCGCGCTCGCGTCCGCTCGGCTCACCGACACCTGTACGCCCATCGCGCGCCATCTGCACACACACATACATTGTAATGTAGCATACGATACTATCCGCTGGGGGCGCTGTTCTATGTGATGCTAAGGGATTTGAAACGTTGAGTATAGTGATGGTAATACCTGCGGATGCACCACGCCTGGTAGCCGGTGCGCACGCCGGAGCGCGAGTTGAGCACGAGCCGTGTGGCGCCGCGCACCACCAACCACTGCGCCAGCTCCAGTCCGAAACCGCCCAGACCACCTGCACACACATACACACAAACATTATAACAACACATACTAAGACCGATTATGATCTGTTAGGCGCTACACATATAACCGGCATAGCTATTTTCAAACATTCGGAAAGCCTTATCGGATCGAATTCGGAAGCTACCGATGGAGATTTCGATGGAGATTCCGAAAACGTTATTCTTAACTCCGAAATAAAAAAAATGCCCTAGAATTCGATGCTTCTTATAAAAGATTTTCAGAAGTGGTGTGAGAATAGCGTTGAAATCCGTTGATCCGACAAAAGTGATGTTTCCTATCCGAAAACTTTCCGTGTGTTTGAAAATCGCTATGCGGGTCGGCACATTAGGTTCGGCAGTATTTGTTGAACGGCAAAGCCGGCCCAAAGCAATTACTACACATATCTTTATTCGGCTAGTGCTGATCGGGTAATCTATTCGGACTTTTTAAGCGGGCTGGTACATTTGGTCTCACAGTATTTGTTGTTGTCAACAAATACTGGCCGGCCCCCCGACTAGTGCCGATCGGGTTCATTCGGCATTAGTATATTAAAGAAATCTTCATTGTCACGATTTTGAAGACCACGTCGCACCCAAAATCTTCGAGGTCTTCGTAAAGAACCGGCGATATCCTCATAAGCTGCGGAAATTAACAACACGTCGACATTGTCCCACATTCTAGTACCTACTACTGAACTGTTATTGACTGCCAAAACCCGACTGGCATAATCCGGGCGACATTTTTCCCGAATATTCATACATACATACATAAGTACGTATATTCGGTTTTGCAGCCCGGCAGTGCCGGTTAATGCCTTAAATGTAAAATGTGAAAAAACAAGTTTTTCCACGTGCGTCGTTCTCTAGTTGTAGAAATGTAGAGCATGCGGAGCGTCGTTCTCTAGTTGTAGAGCAAGTGGCTCTTGATCGAGATTTCTGTTTCGAATTCCGGGTCACTCCTTGCTGGGTTTTTTTCAGTTAGATATTGCTAGAATCTCCTAACTGTCCAGAGAGAAGACCACCACGAACTTGTCATATAAATGTGTACGTACCGACGAGCACGTAGCTCTTGGCAGGGTGCATGTATGTCCGGGGCAGTGCGGACACCAACTTTGGGGGCGCGGGGCGCGCACCCTTCGCCTCCTCATCGCGCACGCGCAGCACCACCTTGCCGATGTGCTTGCCGGTCGCCATGTATCTGTGACCACAAACATAATACATCATCACCACCGGGGACCACAGCACTGTGCGTGTATGTTTCTGTGTGTGTCTGAGACAGGGAGATGGTGTAGGGGAGTGTGTGTGTGTGTGTGTACCTGAAGGCTTGCTCCAGCTGCTGGTCGGAGTAGACGGTAGCGGGCAGCGGCCGCACAGCACCGCTGGCGATGCCCTCGATGACGCAGCGCACCACGGCCGCCTTCTCGGGGTCGGTGCCGTCAGCGTCGAACAGCGCATCCAGCAGGATGCCGTGGAACGTTGTGTTCTTCAAAAAGATCGCCATGCCCTGCAACCGGACCGAGTTGAGCGACAATCCTACAGCTGAGATGTAAAGTAAATACGTAGGTATAGTAGGGGGACACTCACGAGCGCGGAGTTGTTGGAGAGGTCAAGCTTGCCGATCTCGAGGAAACGGCCGCCGATGGCGAGGCAGCGAACGGAGGCGTGCAGCTTATCGGCGGCCAGCGAGTTGAGGACGCAGTCCACGCCGCGGCCCGCAGTGCGGCGCAGCACCAGCTGCTCGAAGGAGGCGTCGCGCGAGTTGCCGATGTTCTCCGCGGGCAGCGCGGGGAACCGCTCGCGCAGGAAGGCGCGCTTGTCGGGCGTGCCCACGGTGGTGAACACGGTGCAGCGCGCGTGCAGTGCGATGGCGATGGCGGCTTGTCCCACACCGCCAGTGCCCGCGTGCACCAGCACGCTGTCGCCGGCACGCATGCGGCCGCGCACGCACAGCGCGTAGTACGCCGTCGCGTACGCAACGGGCACGGTGGCCGCCTCCTCCAGACTCCAGGCCGCAGGCACCTCCCACAGGAAGCCCTTGTCTGCCAGCACGGTGGTGGCCAGTCCCTTGGCGGCCACCATTCCCATCACGCGCTTGCCGTCCGACGACCGACCGGAGAACTCCAAGCCCAGGATGCACTCCTGTCGACCGTTACAACATTACTCATTGAGCTCACACGCCCTTAGAACGAGTGTCTAGGTATTTGGATACATGACTTAGGAATGAATTAAATAAGGTGAATTTTACAAGTTTTTTGTTCAGGTTCGATTCCTGGCTATCTAATTATACACTTTTGGTTTGTATCAAATCGTCTAAGTGATCTGTATTTTTTATATTTCCAATAGTCAAGAATTTTGCCATCCACGAACACCACGTCTTTACCTACTTTATGTGAATCAGTATTTATGAGTCGTTCCTAGTACAATGTCAAACCGAATACTCGCTTAGACCAACTACTGACTTTAAACTCGTAATAAAATACTGATTAGGTAACAAGCTAATGTTTTATAAATAAGTACTAGCCCAAGATCCCTTATATTAAATAACTATTTCTTTATTTCTATGAAAACGAAACCCTGTGTATGAAATTGTCTGGGACGGCGAGGACTCGATAGTTACCTGCCCGGCGAGGTTCCCCGGTAGCGCGTCGGGCGGCAGCTTGCCGGTGGCGAGCATGATGTCGCGGAAGTTGAGCGGCGTGCAGTACACGCGGCACAGCTCGTCGCGCGGCGAGCGTACCCGTGCGCCCGCGAACCGCAGGTCCGACTCGATCCATCGCAGCGAGGACAGGTCGCCGCGCGTCAGCGTGTTCACGTACGCGTGCTCCACCTGAGGAAGGGGGACACAATGCATGGTAGATACTCGACATACATAGAAGGGAGCTCAGCTCGAGCTGCGAACTGTCCCTGCGGCGCACGTACCTGCAGCAGCGCGTCGTGGTCGGGCAGCTCGAGATGTCGGTAGCAGCCCCACACGCCGGCACGCAGCACGTTGACGGCGAGGTCGCGGCGACACTGCGCGGCGTACGGCGCGGCGTCCGGTGCGAACGGCACCTTGGCATCCGGCAAGTAGTAGACCCTCAGATGCGCGCCGCCCGGCTCCGCGCGCAGACACGTCGCCAGGCCGAGCGCGCCGCTGGCGGCCGCCCGCGACACGACGTACACCCGCACATCCTCGCTCTCCGCCCGGGCTAGGGCCGCCCGCAGCGTCTCCACCCAGCCGAAGGCGGTGTCGTCGCTGACGTCCACCACCACGCTCTCCGCTGGCAGCACCACCTTGCGACGCAACATCACATACTCTGAGTTGGCGGCCACCTGCCGCGACACCACCTCCAGATCCGCGCGCGCGATGGCGTCCCTGGAAACGCAACGATCGGTCAGTAAGGTTATTCCCGGTCGTCTCCACGTTTATTTATAGGGGGCACATCGTAAAGTAAATACAAAAATTACCAATGTTTGTATCGACAGTAGGGTAAGGTACGATGGGCCGCCTTGAGTTGCGAACATGTTACACACCCGCTACCTCTTTACTCCATTGCTGTCCTGAGCCCGAATTTAACACATAGTCAATCAAATATTGTTGAACGAAATGGCTCGGCGGTGGTACGATAATCCATACTAAGGACGAACGCTACAAAACATCCCGCTGGCCCCTTCGTGGAAACGTGGGGACGAGCGGGAACAAACCGATCGACATAGGTCAAGAAAAGTCAGGTCAAAACTCGAATCTAGAATGAAAGTGTACGTAAAGCATGCATATGTAGGTAGGGTGGTAGGTATTATTTGGGAAAATTATTTAATTTTATTTCATTAAATTTTTGTGTTACATGGAAAACAAACAGCTTATAGCTAACATCTTATAAACCTAAACATTATTAACAAATAAAGCCTCATACAGTTTTCTTTATAGAATACAGAATAGGTACAGATGTGGAGAAAAAAAAGAATTCTTAAGTACTACAATAATAGCATTCTGCAGCATATTGATAGAAAAAAAAAGAAAAGTAAAGAACAGTTAGTAAAAATACATGATTAGGTAGGTACTGTTGCAACGCTTGCAAAGTGACAAATGACAAGTAGTTTTTACCTACTGACATACCTACTAAACGAACCAAATGTAACATAAATATATAGATGTAAATAAGTAGTGTAGTATGAATGTTTAATACATATATATTATATTATAGTGTATGTAACTCATCGAAAAAAAATGCTGATACTAATATTAAAAAAATGTTTTGCGGCGTATTAAAAATATCAACGTTTGATGAGTAGCTGTTATTGAATGTATGCATATGTAACAAAATCTGTTTCATTCCTCATTCAAATTGCTAGTAAAATAATGATGCTCATGAATAATTCTGAGATGGACGTGGGCATAGTGCCAATCCGATTATGTCCTTGACCTATGTACCTTTTTGGATGCGCAAAACGAACACGTCGATAGCAATGTAAATACACATTTGTAGGTAGTGTCTGTACAGTGGATTCTATTCATTACAATAACGTCATGTACAGGATGTTGATAAAGCAGCTTGAAATAAATAAACACCAATGACTATGACGTAACGGCAAGGCAGCCACCTTACTACGTACCTACATACCAAATCATAATAATTAGCACCTACAATCGACAGAAATGTAAATGACGAGTAATCCAGTACGGTAGGTACCTAGTCCATTCCAACCAGAGGCTGCCTGGTAGGGATCGCTTTTCAAGCGATAAGGCATTGTACCTAGCAATATTTTAATTGTAAACTTTGCGTACTGTAATTGGCTAACTGTTTATATTATGTTTATTAGAGACATTGAATATCAACTGTAGGTTATCCGACAATTTATAAATAAATAAATTGTTCTTCATATTGTTTTTGTGTTATATTGGTGAATAAATAATTTTCTATACATTTTTCGTGGCACCTATATTATTTTGAAAAGGACTGTTTTCGCGCAAATGAATTGGAGTGGTTGCATCCAAGAAGCAGAAAAAGATCATCGTAATCGTAAATCGTAAAATCTTATCTTTCTTACTTATCCTATCGTACTTAGGTATAGAATAAAGTGTATGCTAAAATGTTTGTTAATCAATCACGCAAATCGTTACCTACAGATACAGAGTTTCTAACTATGTTTTACAGCTAAACCGCAGAGCCGTTTGTGTTGAAATTAGATATGGACTTAGTTTGAATTCTGGGGAAGGACATAGTCTACTTTTTATCAAGATACCACGCGGGTGAAGCTGCAGGCGTAAGCTAAGAATAAATATAGAGATAAAGCATTTATTTGCAGAGATTATACACAAAGCTAGTAGTAGTGGTAGATTAGGCGTAACAGTCTTCGTTTGTCGTTTATTGAACACAATTGACGTGCTGTCTAAGAGCAAGATTGATGTGCTATATACTCACGCACTATAAGTATACTATATACGCACTAATAAACTTGGTTTGAATGTTTCTAAATGTATTATGTATTACTTTAACTCGATCTTAGTCTGCTATTAAATTCGATTACTGTTAAAATAAACCAGCAACCATTACCTTTGCGTAATTTTGGATTCTAAACGGCTTTTTGATGCACATATTGATAGCATTGTGTCAAAAGCAACAAAAACACTTGGATTCATTTTTAGTAGGTACTACTGAAGATTTTAATAACTGTACAATCTCTTAAGATATTGTATTGTACATTGGTTCGTAGCCAACTAGAATACGCATCTCAAGCATGGAATCCTCAATTCCTCATGGAATCTATGAAGACAGACTCGAAAAATACAAAGGAAATCCCTACCAAACCCTTGAAGAATCGGCGATAGATAGCTGAACTCACTTTTCTTCACAATCTGTCATTGACCTTCTTACCAAGGTTAAGCTGCAGGTAGGTACCTTATCGCATTGTTTCTAGGCAAAATCACATTAACCGTAGACAAATGTTCAACCTACTATAAAAAAAGTGCATTTTTCAATCGAACATGTAAAACATTTATTATTTCATACTCTATTGAAGAAGATCTTTTCCACGATTAACAAAATAAATTATATTTAAAACAAAGGCAAATGATTTTTTTTCCTAAATTGAGTAACGTTACACATCAGGCTGCTACCTATATGTACGAGTATGTACTTTGTTTGTTTGATATGGCTTGTTGTTTATGTAATTAACGTTATAAACTTTTACTTTTCCTATGTATTCCGTTTCACATATTTCGTTTGGCATAGTTTCACTTAGTATTATGTTACCTACCATCTTTATTTTATCATGTAATTAATGTTGCATACATTTTGAATACTAGTTATTTTTGTCTCTGAATAGTTTTAGTTTTAAGTGTGGAGACAACTTAAAGCTCTTTTGATTCTATTTTGATTCCTATTATGTAAGTATGTACAAAACTGTTTGTTTTCCTGCGAAAAAAAATAACCGCCTCTGTGGTTTAGTGGTTCAACCCACCGATTTCAGATCCAGAGGTCCCGGGTTCGATCCCGGGGGGAGTACAATATTGTGCATGGTTTGGTTGGTGGTAGGACTTTGTTAAAGTCCGCCTGGCTTGCTACCACCATCTTACCTAATTCAGTCGCCATAACAACAAGGCAAAAAAAAATAGCCGGCATTTAGAAGTAAGATAGCTCAGTTTGTTGAGGATTCCGTGTGAAGTGCTTCCACCTTCGTCCTTATCTTAACTTGTAACCAGGTGAGATGAAGGACAAGTGATTGCCCGTCGTACAAGAAAAAAAAATATAGGGGGCTAGTAAATGATGCATGGTATCTTTAAAATCCAAGATTGCGAATGTACTCAATTATTTAAGGTTACAGTTTTATTCAACTTATTATTATATGTAGATACCTGTTAGGGGGCTCGTCGAGCGCTCGCAGCGGCTCCTCGAGCAGTAGACAGCCCGTGGGAGTGAGCGCGGCCGTCAGCTGCGCCAGCACGCCGGGCCCGTGCCGTGCCAGCACGTCGCACGCCAGCACGCAGTGGCACTCCGCGTCGGGCGCGGCTGTCCGCGCATCTTTGTTCGTTATCTGCGCACACAAATCACGTTACCACCAACTATCGCACATCAACGTAAACGTATAACGTAGGCACACGATGTGACGTGGCAGCGGACGGACCTTGATTCCGAGCTCGGTGGTGAGATGCTGGTAGTTTTGGCCGTTAGCGGCGGCGGCCAGCGTGGCGTCGACGCGCACCTGCGGCTCGGCATCGAGCGCCGCCAGCGCCGCCGGCAGCAGCAGCGCCTCCGCCGGTCGGTCCAGTGCCGCCTCGCACAGCTGCAACGTGCGACTCACGGTTAGTGGGACACGACACGACACCGTCGGTCGATAGGAAGGTAACTACAGACGGCCACCACGCGCTCACCTTGAGCCTGAGCGAGCCTGCGTTCTCGAGCAGCAGCTGCAGCGAGATGACGAGCGCGTCTTTCTTGGAGCGCGCCGCGTCGTCGGTCGCGACGCTGGCGCCATCGTACGGCACGAACGTGTACCGCTCGCGCTTCGGCGGCGACTGCGGCGAGGCGCGGCGCGGTGCCAGCGACGTCTTCACGCCGCGCAGCTCAACGCCACCCGCCGTGATCACGTCCAGCGACCGGTGCATCACCACTACAAATACACAAACAACCATATGAAACATTTTGTCCCCCGCCTTTTTATTTTCAGCGAGCGAACCGAATAGGCTCGGTTCCACCGCATGTGTAGTTACACTTACCGGGGATATGTGACTCGGTGGAAGGCGCAGGCATGGCGGTGGGGTCGATGAGCGCGCGCTGCAACCGCGTGGGCAGGTACAGCTCGCGCGTGTCCACGCCGATGATGCCGAACTGCAGCATGGTGTCCATGAAAGGCACCCAGCGGCCGTCCCAGGCCAGCTCTCCGCGCCGCCCGCGCGCGTCAGACGACGCGATGCCGCGGAACGCGCCGCTGTAGTTGTACCCGCGAAGGCGCAGCTCCTGCAACCCGCGCGACTCATCAATCAGTATCCCGCAACCCGCACTCCGAACTCCGCACACCGTCGCTGACGCTGCGCACTCACCTTATAGATATCATCGTTGTCGAGCGGCGGCAGGTCCTCCTCCCCCTGCCCCTCCGCGCACTCGCCGAGCCCCTGCAACCGCTCGGCGGCGGGATCGGTGACGACTCGGGCCGAGCCGCTGACGGCCACGGCGCCGCCCTCGCTAACCACGAACTCGCCGCTGCCGTCCAGCACGTTGACGAGGAAGCGCACGGGCGCGTCGCGCGGCACGATGGTCGCGCGCCGGAACTGCACGTTCTCCAGCACCACGGCCGTCTCCTCCGGCTTGCTGTTGTTCAGCTTGGCCAGCGTGCGCCACACCAGCGTCTGAAAGATATTTGACGTTAACCGATTTATGGGAGCATTTTTTGAAATGAGCTTGTGAATTTCACGGATACGGATAATCAGCAGAGCGACCGGTACTGACCAGGTAGCCGGTGGCGGGGAAAAGCACGCGGCCGTCGATGTTGTGTCCCTCGATGTAGGCGTCCTCCGCGCGCGAGAGGTCCACCTCGATGACATTCTCCCCGGTGCGTGGCGCGCTGCCGTAGTGCGCCACGCTCCACTCCACGGAGTGGTCCCAGCGCACGGCCGACGCCAGCCCCGGCGTGCCGCGCGGCACCGGCCACGGCACGCGCGGGTACAGCCGCGAGATCTGACAGAAGACACATCATCAATATAAATACTATTAAAAATGTATGCAACATTAATAATATTTTAAGTTAGTCTTCCTTAGATAAAATAAAGTAAAAATATAAATAAAAATATAGATCACAGTTGTAAAACTTTGATCTATATTTTTACTTTATTTTATCTGGACGTGAGGTAAGTAGATATGTACCTGCGGCTGCGCGCCGACGGCGTAAAGCTTGCCGAGCGCCTGCAACAGGTGCAACAAGGCGTCGGGCGCGTCCTTGCGCACGAGCGGCACGTGCGCGGCCTGAGGGCGCGCTCGCTTCAGCACGGCCTGCAGCAGAGCGTGCGGCGCCACCTCCACCAGCACGGCGCGCTCCGGCACCGCGGCCAGCGCCTCCGCGAACCGCACCGGCGACAGCAGGTTGTTCACGTGGTACGCCGCGTCCGACAGCTTGGCTGCAACGACACACGACGCTACTGTAGCGACACCTCACCCACACCTACACCCCTACCCAACGACCGCCTCGCGAAAACTCACCGATGTCGGAGTCCCACTGGTCCTTGGGCAGCGAGGAGGAGACCCAGCGCGGAGAGCGCGGCTTGGGCGCGGGGATGACGCGCTCGAGCGACTTGCGCAGCAGCGGTGCGGCCGCCGCGATGTACTTGCTGTGGAACGCTACACCCGAGGAGTTGACGCGGCGCGCGAACACGCCTTCCGCGGACAGCGCGTTCACCAGAGCCTCCACGGAGGGCACCGGGCCCGAGACGGTGACGCTGTCGGCCGCGTTGTGGCACGCGGGCACCACGTCTGGCGGGCAGCGCGCCTCGCACTGCTCCCACGAGAGCCCCACGGCGGCCATGCCACCCGGCGATAGCTTCGCGTCCACGATGCTGCGTCCGCGCCAGTACGCGGCCAGCACCGCCTGCTCGCCGCTGAGCGTTTCGTCCGCGTACGCGCAGCCCACCTCGCCGACCGAGTGGCCCACGATGCCGTCGGGCCGCACGCCCAGCTCGCGCAGCACGTCCACGAGCGCCACCTGCACGGCCGCGATAGACACGAACGACGCGATGACGTCGTTGAAGGCGCGCTCGTCGGCCGCCGTCAGCACGTGCACCAGGTCCACGCCGTGCGGTTTCAGTGCGGCGGCCGAGCGCGCCACGCTGGCCGCGAACGAGGGCAGCCGCATCAGCGCGGCCCCCATGCCGGCCCACTGTGAGCCCATGCCCGAGAACACGAACCACACGGGCCGCTCCTCGCTGCTCTCCGCCTCCTGCAATGTCCCCACCATGCAACGTGTACACTTACTGCACAGACCTTTGTGCCACGAGTACGATACCCTTTGTATATATTAGCTGTGTTTCGCTGCTTCGCCCGCGTGGAAATTTATGTGTCACGAGTGAAGAAGTAAAGTAGTAGCTTCATGTGAAAGGTCTCATCCGGGTAAATGCTACCACCATACCTATTTCTGCCACTAAGCAGCATTGCTGCGTTCCGGTTTGGTTACAAGTGAAATAACAGATACACTCGAGTAATAGTGCCATGCGGTAGTTCCTAAGAAAATAAAGGGGCAAAACAGGTAAGAGGGCATCGGAGTAATTTGTATATAGTGTTTTGTTGTATACATACACGTGTAACGCAGCAACTATTGAGGAATGATAACCTTCTTAATTAAGTACCTACTTATACTTACCTATATTTTTTTGTGTTGTAGTTAGGTACAGAACAATGCCAAACTCTCACACCATTGAATTAAATCAATTTAATGATAACATATTTTACGAAACATCACATTAATTACAATTATGGCACTTTAGGATAATAACCATAAATTAAAGAAAAAAATAATACATTGCTTATAGACTTCTATAAAAAAATATTATTTATGTGTGTATTACAACCCAAGTACAAGATTTATATTCGTTGAAGTTCCGGGGCGCATTTTTGACAAGCAAACGATCGGGACTTCATTTCTTGACTTCATTCCCGTAATGTGGTTATTTCCCAAAATCCTTGCCCATACCTACATTTTTTAAAAGCTTTCTTTCACAAAGCTTTTTTTTGTACTAAAAATATATAGGTGATTATGGTGAAAGCCTCAAATATTGTAAGTCTCTGTCCAGCAGCGGAAATTAATGGGTTGAAGTTTTTTTTTCCTTTTTTATACAACTTGGAGAACAAGTACCTAGTCAATCTGATGTACCTACCTAACAAGCAAATCTTGCCTACACATCCACAGAGAATATATTGCGCCCGTCATCTTGATGCATAGTAGTATTAAGCCTCACGAATTCTTCCAGTCTTCAAACCGGAACACGGCAACGCTGCTTGGCAGCCGAAACAGGTATGGTGGTAGTACTTCCCTGGACGATCTCGTTCACAAGGAGCTCTACTATATTTTTTATCGTACCTACGACGGGGAATCACTTGACATTCATCTCACTTGCTTCAAGTATGATAAGGCCGAAGGTGGAAGCGCACTTCACCCGTAATCCTCAACTAGTCTGAGGATCTGGCTATCTAAAATTAAGATGCCGGAACAACATTTTTTTTAGGTATTTTTAGGCGGACTTGAACGTTTTTAATGATTTTGAATGAAATCAAGTTTATAATTTTTGCCTATTTAAAATAATTATCCTAATGAATATCATATTCAGTCAGATACAGACGCTCGGTTTCAATTAATTGGTATTGGTCATCCAAGGGGGCGTGTGTGAATATGTGTGTGAGGGTGCAGGTTTGTGTGTAAGTATGGGGGGTTGTACTCACAATGATTTCCTCTTGGTATGTGTCAGTGAGCAGCGCGTACCCCCGATGCGAGTGTCCGGGGATGTTGTGCGCGTGCACGGCGTCGAGCAGCGCGTGCAGCGGCGCGTCGTGCGCGTGGGCGCGCGCCGTGCCCAGCAGCGTGCTCACGGCCTCCTCCGTGCGCCCAGACGCCGTCACCAGCCGCGGAAGGGCGCCGGCACTCGCGGCATCTGCACCACTCACCACGTTACTGTCACGTCCTTACTCTACCTACTCTATCATCCACTGCGAGGAGACGAGTCGAAGGTACGTTACCTCGTGTCGCTGGCCGGGGGAGCGGCCCGCGCTCGCTCTCCAGGATCACGTGCGCGTTGGCACCGCCGAAGCCGAACGAGTTGACTGCCACGAGCCCGCCTTGCCACGACGTGTTCCTATCCACCACCTGCAACACGCTCACGCATCAGTATGTACCCGACTGACGAGCACGAGCCGCGTCGTAAGGGGGCGGGTGTACCTGTATGCGTCCGTCGGAGAGCGCCGGGATGTCCGTGTTGGGCGACTTGTAGTGCAGGTTGCCGGGGATCACGCCTTTCTCCATTGCGACCACCACCTGTACACAACGACGGTCGCGTTAAACGATGCTCACACACTGTGCACTCAACTTATCACTTGTGGTTGCACTATCAACTTGTTGATTGGACGGTGAGCACCTTGGCGATAGAGCAGAGGCCCGAGGCGGGCTCGGAGTGGCCCATGTTGGACTTGACGGAGCCGAGCAGCAGTGGCTCCTGGCGGCCCTCGCAGAACAACTCCGCGATGGCGTTCACCTCCTGCGGGTCGCCCACCTGCGCAGAAAGGGGGGTCAGAGCGTTGCGGGGGGTGTGTGGTGCGGTGCGAGGAATGCGGGGAATACGGGGTGAGGCTTACCTTGGTGCCGGTGCCGTGCGCCTCGACGTAGGCGACGTCGCGCGGTCGCAGGCGCGCCTCGCGGAACGTCTCCTCGGCGAGGCGACGCTGCATGCTGCCGTTGGGGAAGGTGATACCCTGCACCTTTTGCCCGTCGGTATTGGTGCGCGCGGCCCGCACCGCGCAGTAGACGCGCCGCGCCGCGCCGCGCTTCTGCAGCAGCACCGCGACGGCCGCCTCGGATCGCACGTATCCGCGGCCGGCGGCGTCGAATGCGGCACAGCGCCCCTCTGGGGACAGCATGCTCAGCCGGTGGAAGTTGAGCGAGTTGGCCGGCTTGAGGCACAGGTTGCATCCGGCGACCACGGCCGCGTCGCAGTGGCCGGCGCGGATGGCGGTGTACGCCTGCGCCAGCGCGAACATCGAGCTGGAGCAGGCGGTGTCCACCGCGTAGCTCGGCCCCTGCAGGTCGAACGTGTACGAAATGCGGTTGGGGAACATGGCGCGGCAGCAGCCGGTGAGCGCGTACCCGTTGATCTTATCGGGATCGGCGGTCCAGAGCTCCTCGGTCTCCGAGTTGGAGACGCCCACGTAGACGCCGGTACGCGAGCCGCGCAGCTCGGCCGGTGACAGCCCAGCGTCCACGATGCACTCGTGGGTCAGCTCCAGCAGCAGACGCAGCTGGGGGTCCATGAGGTGCGCCTGCTTGGCGTGCACACCGAAAAACGTCGCGTCGAAGTGCGCCAAATCCTTCAACTTGCCATTGCGCTCCGGCAGCCCGTGCAGACCTGCAAGTAGTTTGTCGTTGAGTACATCACGCTTTACTGCATGCAATATCGCCTTTGCCGTACTTTTTAATTTTAAATTAACTTGTATCATTATTTCTATGTGTGTGTGCAATGAAGTATAAAGATTACCTAGCCGTAGTAGGTACGTGAGTAATATGTGTTTTACTCACGTATTTAAGTGTTTAAGAATAGTAAATGTAATAAGGTTAACTATTGATCGAGTGGGCAAAGCTAACAAGATCTACTCCAATTTAAGTTGGGGAAATCCGGTGCTGTATGTAGGTATGTGTGTATGTATGTATGTGCCAATGTTTGTGACGGCATAACTCTCGAACGGGTCTTCCGATTCAAATGAAACTTTAAATGAATAGAGATGATATAAACATAAATCAATTGACGCGGGGGACTTTCGATAAGTTTTGAGAAATTGATGTGAAAAGAAATATAATATTTCGCCTAAGAATGGTTAATCCGATCGATAAAAAAATGAATATACCTAAACAGAGATTAATTAATATTTTATACGCATCAAATTGGTATAAAGGACGCTAAGGTAGTTTTTGAGAAAAGAAGATGTCTTGTGGGTTGTCATATGAAAGAGCATCGACTGCAGATTTTGAATTAAGTTATTTTTTAAATGGGAGTGATTTTTGTAACATGGGAGCACGATATAAGGATCAAACGCTTTCTATGTCTTGTAGATTATTTTATAAATTTATTCATTCACAATAAATATCACTATTGTTACAGGGGCACCTAATGCAATAGTGAACCTTTCTAGTCACATTCATATAATTATACTAGAAAAAAATGACCTGCATAAACATTGTCAATTCATTATAATCATATCTACTATACTATTAAACACTTATGTTATGCATAAGTGTTTAAGAAGGTTGACTTCACAATTAACTAAGTAAGTATATGTTTATATCATTTACAGGGGGTAAAAACATTGATGTCCTGTGAAATGTCAAATGAGTATGACATAATGTATTATATTCTTGCCCTTAATTATTCAAGGCGTATACGGACTAGGCGTTCCAATGTACGCATAATCAAGGTAATGGTGTATACGCGTACAGGTGGATACGCGTACAAGGCACCGTATGCATTGCATTGGGTGATTATAAACGCGTGGTGACAAATCGCGTGTCGGCCGGCCAGTATCATAGATCAATAACTATGTATATGAATTAGAGCTGTTACTCTGTAGCCGACTGGCGACGACGAATCGCGCGAGTCGATACACGTGCTCAGAAATGTATACGCGTGCTCAAAACGTATACGCGTTACTGCAGGTACGGACTAGGCGTTCCTGTGTACGCGTAACCGACTACGCGTACCTACATTGGAACGCCTAGTCCGGGCGAACTCACCGCGGGCTGTGATATAATCGGCGGACACGTGGTGTTATTGGATAGAGGCAGCTCATGAACATGTACGTAGGGTCAGCCCTGGATCTCGAAACTTGCCTGGGCAAGAATGAGGTCTACAATGGAGCGAGCCTCCCGAGAAAATGCTTTGTTAGGCAGTGGGCTTATAATATGGCCCAAAATGATAGTGTTGAACTTAGAACCTTAGCACAAGTGTTACTGCACATTTTCTATTACCTAATTAAATTATTTTAATGATATTATCATTGTAGTTACAGCCACCTATCAAAAGTCCCAGGAAGTTGAGTATGAATGTGAAGGCTATTGGAATAGAGGAAGGCCGAAAAGAGATGTATGGATTGCATAAGAGGACATGCGTGTGAAAGGAGTGGACGATGTGCTGCTGGCTGAAAGAAGTGAATGAAAGTGAAAAACATGCTGTGCCCTGCCTAGAGTGGGATAAGGATAGGAACATTATGATCGAAAGTCTTGGAAAGTCCCGGTTCTGTGTCAGTATCGGTCCGAAATTCCCGGGGCTCGATACTGCATGTCCAAGTTCCTACTTGATAACGGCGCGTTCTCACGTAATAGGTATTTTCCTATCGCATATATATATTTATTCCACACGCAATAAAACATGATGGAAGTTCAAAAGGTAGTAGTCAATTGTTTGTGAATTGTGACGACTTTGAGTGTATGTGTTACTTCCAAGAACTGAGGCTAATTGAGGGTAGGTATGTACTAAGTACCTTTTGCTGTAATAGGTTAAGAGTCTGAAATATGTGAAATAGGTCTTAAAAACGACAATTATACTCGGTTGTTGTAAAATCTACAAATCGAATACTTTGAAAAAATAAACTTTGATGTTTTGACTCCAATTTGGGTTTTCAAAAAGACGATTTGGTAAAACAAAATATTGTACGTACGAAAGGGAAGCGCTTGGCGTTAGTTTCAAGAAAAATCTTTAAATAAAAAATCTCACACTTTTACAGTCGAAATGAGAGGATCGCGGTATATAACTTGTATTCCCGATGTGCCCATTAACCGTGTCCCCGTTAATGGCTTAGTCGGTAAAAGTAAACTAAAACCGTTTGCCATTATTTTTATGGTTTGGTTGGTAGTAGGGTTAAGTCCGCCTTAAGCTTCCGTTATCATTCCTAAGTCTGTCGCCATAACAACAATTCTGCACAAAAAATAATGTGTTCCGGCATTTTGAGGAAAGAGGCCACTTCTTAGAGAATAGATGAAGTCCAAGCGTAGTAGGCACAATAAAATTTAAAAAGACAATCTGGTATCGGAAAGGGGATGGAGGGATTCGGTCAAAGATATCGTGCGCACCGCCGCCGTCCGGTTCTGCGAATTGGCCTCAACAAGCGAATAATCACCTATAAGCATAGCAGCACGACGTTCAGTCGAGTCCAGGGCTTCGAACTGATACTTGGCTGAGCCATCCCAGAGATGACAGCAGTACTCCATACAAGATCGGACCTGAGCTTTGTACAAGCTGTTTTTTTAAGCTGCGGTACTTCAGTACCGCCGAAACTTAGCAAGAATAACCATCGTTATAGCAGCAAATTTGGCCATGGAATCGATATGGGAGTCAAAGTTCAAGTTCGATGAAAGTTCAACGCCAAAAAAGTGTCAAACTGTCATTGAACTGGAGACCAATCCACCATATCCATATACTAACTAACCTATTTAAATTAAAAATGGTTTATTTAATTGAAATAAAACTTTCCGGGAAACGTCAAAAAGTACCGAAATCCCGTTTCAGGGAAAGTGAATACGGTTCTAGAAACCCATCTATTTAGGTGGGCTGGGTAGACTAGACGCGAGGCGAACATCACGCCATAAATGACGTCACCGGGCGAGACCGCGCGGCGCGCGATAACTGCCCGTCCCGAGCGCTATTCATTCGGATTCAGATCGAATCATCACTCACTGAGGTTCAATGCCGTGCGTAGGAAACTAGGTAGGTATGTAATAGTAACAACTATGCGGCGCCAAGTTTAGCGAAAGCAATACTAACCTACCAATTTTCGGTAGAGTTGCCTACAGTGCTCGTCTAGGTACCAACCTACTAATCTTCAGTTCTCCTGATCCTGAGCAACATTTTCATAGAGGGCACCTACCTAACCTAGTACATATAGACGGACCTGTCTCTCATTTCATTAATATTTGACGTGTTTACCGTCGGCGGCGTCACTGGCACATGCGCCGAGCATCACTCCTCTTCATTCAACGACCGGCCCGGCCGACTCTACCACATTGTGAAAATATGCTCTACCGTAACTCCGCAATTAAGGTAGACCATAGTTTAGATCCGATCATCTCATCTAAGGTCTTATCCAAAGAGCGCATCACTTGGCCGCCACCGCGGCGCACGCGAATCTCTCGTTTATGTAGGTACCTACCTACTTTACAAACAAAGGCGTACGTAATGACAGTTCATGCGATGACGTGCATTCAGGAAGTGCCGCCATCGCGCGACATTGATCATATCGACATGTTCACTACTTGACCAAACATTTATGTCTCTTGTTTTAGAACGCGTGATAGGTATTTAGGACTACTTATAAGGCAACGTGATGTTACCTACACAAGAGGGAGACAGCAGACAGCCATCATTATACTCACTGAGCTTAATAGGTAGACTTTACCTAGCCTGGACTGGACTAAAGCTGCACTTAAACTTGAATAAGACTTTTCTGATATGTAGGAATTTTGAGCACTTAAATGATTAAATTATGTTCTGTTATTGAAGTGAAAACTTCTATGAGCGCGTTGAGCACTTTTTGGTTGAACAAAAATCATGGAACTCTCGTCAAATAAAATCTACATTTTTTTTTGGAAATTGACGACTCCACTTTTCAATTTTGAAATAGTGTTCCAACAATTTTTGGCACATAGTCATCATACATTATTTTGTTCATTATCAAACAAAGAACTCAAAAATGCAAAAAAAAAGTTTTTTCATAAACTCACTTTTCCAGAAAAACTATTAAATTAAAGATTTTCTTTAATGCAGAACTTTTGATTTAAATCGAGCACGTTACTCATAACATGACTTTTCGATAACTCTTACGGTTTCAAAGGCCCTGAAAAAAAAAACCCATCCATTAAAGATTTTATATGAAACAGAAGCCGCGTTTATCGAAAATTCCCCTAATTATATTATTATTTTAAGAGATTCTAAGCTCTTCCCCGACGTTTCATTACCCCGGTATTTTTTTATAATTTCCCACCATCCTTCGTCAAATCTTTAAAAAAAGGTAGGGGTGAAATTGATCGTTCATAGAATCGTGTAAACAAAATATTTACGATTATAGAACTTTGATAGCTATCAATCAAACCCCATGCTGTTCATCAAAGTAGCACCGTATGATAAAACAGTCTCCGTAAATAAACATGGTTGACTACTCATGAAAACAAAAACAGTTTTAAAATCAAAACTAAACCCTACTACAACTACTACAACTACTACTTGCTCTTTTGCACTGACACTGATTGACAAAATGGCCAAAAAGTCAATACTTACTACGAACAGAAGAGAAAAAAAATCTCAGTGTTCCCTATTACGTGAGTTATAGACCATAATGCAAAAAAAATTGGGTAATCATCGACTTAGCCCCGTCGCGCGTCGTTTGAAAGTCACCCCAGTTTAAGTTACTTATACCTACTTATTGTCATTTTTAGCGTCAGGCTTTGATGATAAACAAGAGAGTAGTGACCACCTACTGAGCGGTGAGGAAAATGTATTATGTGTACCTACATAATACATTTTCCTCTGTGACATAATAGGTATTACCTACAGAGTCGCGTCGCGGTCGAGGCGACGACGACGGGGCGGCACGGCGCGGCGCGCGGCGGGGCGGCCCGTGCCAGTGGTGTGGCGTGGAACAGGAATGTGGCAGATTGAAAATGTGTCAAAATCAAAATGTGATTGTGTCAATATGTATGTATATGTATGATTGTGAACGTGTGATGGGTCGGCGCGTCGCGACCCGACCCGACGACGAGACGACAACGTAGCGAGCTCACGACAAGGCCATTACATGATAGGTACCGCTGTGCAGCCTGGCGGCGGCGGCGGCGGTGGTGGCGGCGCGGACGGCGGTCAAGGTTACCATTTTGCGAGTTTATCGCACGAAAATAAACATCTCGCTCGCAATTAGGTACCTACCTCTCTACTTACTGCCTGAAGATAACGATACGATAGCATTCTGCTAGCGTTTTAAGAAGATACTACGTATCAGAGATACCTAAAAGCAATCGTAATAATATGCACTTTAGTAGGCACGCCGTAGGATTGTTGTCAGGTGATTAAGCAATTGACCACCAGTTCACTTGAATGAAAGTTAAGCAAGTGAGGGAGGATGTGGCTAATATGGAGGAGTGCAGAGAGGTTGAAAGTACCTTTGTTATGTTGCGAAAATACAGATGAGTGCAACGAGTTTTTGCCAGTGTAATGATAAAGTTTTTTTTATGTTTTATTGTAGGTACGACGGGGAAGCGCTTGGCCTTCATCTCACCTGGTAACAAGTTGAGATAAGGCCGAAGGTGGAGGCGCACTTCACCCCGAAATCCTCAACAAACTAAGGAACTGGCTATCTTACCTCTGAATGCCGGAACACAACATTTTTTTAAGAATTAAAAAACAATTAGTTATTATGGCGACAGAATTAGGTAAGATGGTAAGGTAAGAGGTAAGATTTCTGAACTGACTGCTACTGCCTGGCTAGCTACCAGGCAGTAGCAGTCAGTTCAGCAAATTGGAACTTGTACAAGTAACGGGTAGCCTGCAGTGTGCAGGCTCCGACTGCTAGTCTAGTACTGGAAAGGGGATTTGATCACGGAAGGTGACGCACATTCACCGAAGTGAAATTTGTAGAAAACTGACAGAGTTACAACCCGCCGCGCTCCATCTGGGCTAGTGCTGTTTTTGACCCGACAGCGCGGAGCATTTAGTAAATGCTATAGTTGAAAGTTTATACCTACAGCATAACCGACTAAAATTATATTTTTTCAATAAACATAGAACATAATACACAATATTTTAAGTATTATTATGTGGACACACAATATTCACAAGATAGTACTTACTCATGATCGGTCAGATCCGACTAATGTAAGATTTTGCCTCTAAGGCTTAAGCCGGCAGAATGTGGAACTACAGGACTCATTTGAAGTGCTGCGAAAATCCTTCTAATGTTCAGAATTACTATCATATGTCTCAAAAAATGCACGAGCAACACGTCATCTAGACTGGACGACCACGACAACGATGTCGGGGCATTTAGATGATTTCAATGCGCAACGTGCTTTGTCCTGATTGATTACTTTATGTATATTATTATAATTATATACCTGCTTTTTAAGTAAGAACAGATTTTTATTAATATTCTAAACGACAGCACGGCATCATCATCATTTTCATCATCTGTTTTTTGATCAGGTATTAGGTAGGTTTGTCTTGTAACTTTCTAATAATTGAGACAGAAGACGACGTTAGGTCGGCTGTGGGCGGCTATTTTTCAGACTTCGAGGAAGACCACTACGGGAATGGCATAAAATAATCGATGGCGTAAGTATGTAAAGCTGCAGAATATATAGAAAGAATATATGAATAGATAGGATATATGGAAATTCAAAGTAAGTATTTTGTGTCGCTACGAATTTGTTTACAAGCAAGTAAGAACTTCTCAAGTGCGCGTCGGACGGTATATTAGTAGAAGTTATGGTCTATAACATTAATATGTGAAAAGCTGGAGGATAAATTTAAGACAAAGGTCTCTTTATCGTTTCTTATTATAAAAAAAAAGGTTTACGGATTTTTTCTTCATGTATGCTAGAAAATTCAAGATCGACTGGAAGTATCCTTTAGGTTTTGATTCCCCTGCGAGTAGTTGCGAGTTTCAAAATATGCTGCTTAAATTACTGTTTATTTTATTGCGTTAACATAGAAGTTTGTTTTTGTTACAGCTTAAAGGTATTATTAGACCTGAGTATTTGATATGAATTTCAATATAATACCGCTACTGTTATGTAGATGATAGTACTGCGGAGAAATTCTACATGGGCCGTGCCAATACTCCTCGTTCAATTGTTGATAAGAGCCGAAGAAAACTTGTGTCTGAGATCTAAAAAGTGTTAACCAGAATTTCTGACAGGGGAGAATTGAACCAGGTTAAGTTCAAACCAACGAAGACACACGTCTGCGCGCTTACAGCCAAGAAAAAGTTTCACTTTCTTTACAGTAGTTCCACAATTTCAGTACACGCCTCTTACCCTCTCTAGTAGCATTGGGATCCTGGGAATCGACATCTCCAGCGATGCTCAGTTCCGTAGTCACCTAGAGGATAAGGCAAAGCAGGCATCCAAAAAGCTCGGTGTGCTCAATAGGGCAAAGTGGTACTTCAGTACGGGGCAGAGACTGCTTCTTTATAAGTCGCAAGTCCGACCCCACATGGAGTACTGTTGTCACCTTTGGGCAAGAGCACCTGAATACCAGCTTAAGCCGTTTGACTCGGTTGATAGACGAGCTGTGAGAATTGTTGACGATCCCATACTAACAAGCGGTATTAAACCTTTAAGTCTCAGGAGGGAATTTTCCTCCCTGTGTGTGTTCTACCGCTTGTATAATGGGTTGTGTTCTGAGGAATTGTTCAATATGGTGCCTGCAGCCTCTTTTTATCATCGCACCGCTTGCCATTGACAGAGATTTCATCCACACACTATGAACACAATGCCGTCGCGCACCGTTAGGTTCAAGAAGAACTATTAAATTGTGGCATGATTTCTCTGCTGAGGTTTTCCCTACTAGCTACAGTAAGGCGTTTTTCAGAATGGGCGTTTTGACATTTTTAAAGGGTCGACAATGCGCGAGTAATTATTCTGGTGTTGCGAGCGTCCATAGGCGACGGTAACCGCTTTCCATCCGCCATTTCTATCGTGGGTCGTATGCCTGTTTGCCACCTTAGTGATATACAAAAAAAAACTACGCGTTCAAGAGGAAAGTTTAAAATTATTTAAAATATTTTTATTATATAATGTAACTAAAAATGTATGCTTTTCGCAATTTTTCCTTTGTCTTAGCTATAAGATGTTGCTTCGTACCAAATTTCAAGATTCTGAGTTCACGAGAAGTACCCTGTACTGTAGGATTCCCTTGCGAGTGCCGAAAATTTGCGCCTATAAACGGCTTTATCTTTTAATTGCGTTGGCTTAGAAGTTTGACTTTTTCACAGCTCTAAGGGACAGTAGACTTGAGTATTTGATATGAATTTCAGCTTGATACCTCCACGCATTCCTGATAAATAAACGTTTGTCTATTCTATTCTACTCTAAAAAGGGTCTTGACAGACAGACGGGCAACATAGTGATCATATAAGGGTTCCGTCTTTTCCTTTTGAGGTACAGAACCCTAAAAAAAAAATATTACAAAACATTACTAAACACTATAAATATTAAATATAATTATTAGTTTTCACTTAAAGGAAGTAATACAGATTAGATATACTTGAAAGTGTGTAGGTACAAGTCAGTATTCAAAGAAAGAAGAATAGATAATAGTAACAGAATAAGAATAATACAAGAAGAATAGATAAAAGCATTCACGTGCTACAACATAATTATAAAGCTTAAAATCATTTTTAAGATTATAATAACTTGTAAGTAAAAATAGATACCTATACTTACCTACAAAATAACTTAGTTGGAGGAAAAGAGTTACCGTTACTAAGCCTTTTTATTTTATTTTTAAATAAATTATAGCAATTTACTTTTTATCAATGATATCCTTTCTTCATGTTAATAATGCCAGCAGTCTAACATACAGGCATTCAGCCTAGTTTTGCCATCTGAGGCTTTTACTTAATTTGTTAGATAAGGATTTCAGAATTATGTTTATGAGCACCAGATTTAATTATGTATCTTTGTGTTGTACCAGTATGATTTTTTGACAAATAAATTATAATCACATGAGTGGGACAACTTACCAGGGGTCCACCGGCGGTCATCAGCTGTGACGAGATCAACGCCGTCGAACAGCTGCTGTGCGAACTCATCAATGGAGCCAGACTCGGGCAGGCGACCCGACAGCCCCGTCAGCACCACGTCGTCATCCGCGGTGCCGCCGCCGGCTGCTACCACTGCGCTGGGCATGCTGCCGTCTCAGGATCTGCAAACGACATCAGCTGTCACAGAGCATACGCTGTGCATGCGGCGAGCACCCGCGGGTCGGGTTTGGTACCCACCTGAAGTAAACGTAACGTAACGTCGGCGTCGTATCAGCTGGCGTATAGCGTGCGCGTGTCGAACGCGGTGAGTGCGCGAGCGGAGTGATACGGCGGCGGTCAAGCGCCCGGTTAAAAGGGTGCGATAGCGGGGTCGCGGCCCGGCTCTACGATTCCATGAGACAGAGATCTTATCGCACCGCAAGGACGCTACAAGGTCACGGCTCTTCCTCTTCTGTAAGCGGCCAGTACCAGCGCTCCGTCTGGCGATGCTGCCGGCGTCGTCACCATCGCCACCGCCAGTGACGGACCCCATGCGCCACGCGTCATGACGTCCCAGACCCGTGCTATAAGAGGAGATGCAATCTCCGCGTCCGCTTCGACCTCGCCGTTATCTTTGCCACCGAACCAACGATAACGTGACCCGATGATTAAAATACGCATAATATTTATCATCGGCTGCAAATCACGCTTTGCCTGTAATGGATGGAGTTAGGTACGCGGTCGAGTGTGCGAATGCCCATCTCGCGCCTTGATTGAGTTTGTTCACGATCGGGTCGCCTGGAGCAAATGTTTGTCTGTAATTTTGCAATTGAGTGACAATTCGAGGATGAATGGAAACCTTAGATGGGGACTCTTTTGTGAAGGATCGTTCGCCTCCGTCTTCGTATTGTGCCCTAATTGCCCAATTCTGTTGTCACCGCGCTGCGTCGTCTGCGGCGCCATCATAACATCGCATGTCCGTGTATCGTCCCTTCATATAGTATATTATATTATATAGTTATATAGTGAATTTAAGGTCCATCCACTACCACTCACCAAAAGTTGCGTGTACCTACGTACCAACGTACGTGTAGACTAAAGCTGGCCGGCTGTTTGATCAGCAGTGTTACCTATACCTACTACACACACAATGAGCAAGCTAAAGATGAGTGGTAGGTAATATAGTAATTTGATAGGTAAGAATCTTCACCATATGTATAAAAGGGAAAGTCCTGAGTGACTGACTGACTAATTCAACTAGATACAACACCCAGCATGGTCTAAAATAGGTACTTTAAAATTTTAGGTTGTGTTTGTCTCGGTGTGTAGACGCTCGCTAAGAAAGGAATTTTGAAAGTTCGCACCCCAAGGGATTCAAAATGGGGTTCAAAGTTCGGAGTGAAATGTTGTAAGTATATCTCCGAAACGTTGAAAATAGAAGTATTTAGATTGCCCATATGAAATAAGCAACGGCATATTTCAGGGTTTCTAAGAATATTCTATAGGTTTGGGGTTCCAACATTTAAGAAAACAACCTTTAAAGAGCTAAGCTCTTTGGAACTGTAACAGATAGCAGGTTGAAATTTTCAGACCTGAAAAATAATAAACAAAAAAAACCTACCTACTATATCAAACATGGTGTTCCTACTATAGTGCTTCTTTAAGGTAAATCACATCACATTAACAGCCCATTTGTGTCCACTGCTGGACAGAGCCTCTTAAAAGCAGGAGGGTTTTCGCCATAATCACCACGCTCGGCAGTCGGGTTGGTGATCGCAGTAAAGTTGTACTAGCTGTATAATTCACAGAAGGAAGCTGCCGCCCTTTTTCTGGTGGGATCCCGTAGTCGGCTTTGACGACATCCATGGGCTGAGATTCGAGGGGCTTAAACCGCGACCGCCACGGCAAATAAATAATCAAAACTGAGGTAATTAAATAATAAAAACTGGCCAAGCGTGAGTCGAACCCGCAATAAGACTTAAAAAACCAGCATTTTTTTCCTGGAAATGTGGGTCAGAGCCCTCGGTGTGCTTGTCTGACTCGTACTTGGCAGGTCTAAAAATTAAGGTAAAGCCTCTGTAGAGGCCTAAAGAGGCTGCTTCCTTTTGTAGCATAGGGGTGCACTAAGGAAGATTTTGTTACGTAAGTTAAAACGGTTAACAATAAGAGTGTGTGACACTTATACCTACTTACGGTAGTTTTCAAACAAAAATACATTATGACCAGACCATTAATAGGGCTCTATTCTTTACGTTCTCTAAGTTTTAACATGTTTTAAAATGTCGCCAATGCAAATAAACTGTTTGTAACTGCTGTGAGTCAATACTGAGCTTAGACAAAAATACTTAATTAATTTCCTGAAAAAAACAATAAAAAATATTTGAAAAAAAAAAATTTGGGATCGTTCTAAGCCCCAGAAAACCCCGTTAGTAAGTATTTTATTATTAATCATAATAAATTAGTTTATTAAATTTAGTGCCTCAGTCTATTTCTCCTTGCGCCTATTTAAAAAACCATTTCGCGGACGAAGTCGCGGTTAAAAGCTAGTATTCTTTAAAATAATACCGATCAAGTTTAATTTAGTTTTGTTCGAGCTTGATAAATTATGAGCACAGAGGTAGTATTATAGGCATGGTATGGTATGTAATCGTAGGTATACATGAGCGAGTTCTATTGAAGCTATTTTAGCTTACCTACCCGCGATTTATTTTGTATTAGTAGGTTTTTTGTTTGAAAGCTTAACTCTACCTACTTCACTCGTCATTCGTACCTACATCACTCAATTATACCTTCATCGAAATGTATAAAATCACCGTATAACTGACCGACTCAATGCATACATAGTTACTTAGGTAGGTACCCCAAACCAGAGGGTCTAGACTAGAGACTATATATAACCCTGACATTGTAAAATATGCTGCAAATTAGGTATTATTATTGATGAATTGTTTTAGATTACAATTTTATTTTTGAATTATTGCATGCTTGTGAAAATAGTGACACAATATTATAATTATTTTAAGACCTACATAATAGGTTACCTGCTACACATTTATCGCAATAAAATGTATAATCTTTATTCAATAAAATGTACAATTAAACTAACTAACTATGTACAAAGGAATCATTCAGATTACATAAGGACCGTTACAATAAATAATTTGAATTGGAATTTGAGACTTGAAATTTTCAGGATAGCTTCTTTTTATACTGTAGGATGCAATTAAAAGATCCATGACGAGTAGTTTCTGAGATGTGACCGTTTACCGAAAGATTGACCAAATGAAAAGTCTAGTTATGATGGATGGATGATAAATGAGAGTCCATGAGATCCATCATATATCATCATCATTGATCATCTATCCACCCATCAATCAACCATCCTTCCATTCGACCGACCGACCGATCCAATTTTACCTACAACTCTAAAAGTCCTATCGGTAGTCAGTAAGTCGAAGTCCATGTTTGTATGTCATTTCGCGTAATTGTAATTGTGTCATTTTGCGTATGAGCATATGTAACTATTCGTGTATGTCATTATGCGTAGAGACCATGTGTCATTGTGCGTTTGACCACCTAAATGTGTTATTCACATTATGCGTGTAATCCGTTGTACCTAGGTATTTTCTCTTTATGCGTATTCGCTCTCTAACTAATCCCGCAGAATTTAAGGCTCAAATTTTAAGAAGTTCCCTCAGGCTTTTCTGTAGAATATACGTGACGACCAGTATTCCACATTTATTCAAAAGTTTAGGCTCCGTACCTTCGGCGAAAAAGTAGGGGAGTACCTATGGGGTAATTCGGGAGGGGGTTCAGTCATGGTTCAGCACCCAAAAAGTAGGTTGTTCATAAATTATTTTTGAAAACCAAATGGAACCGACTTCATCACAAAAAAATAACTTAAACTCTAACTAAATAAGGGTAATTTCATATAAATATTACAGGACAGGACATTAATTACAAACAGCGCCATCTAGCCCTAAACTATGGATAGTTTGTAATACATATAGGAACTATATTACGGATAGAATACTTTTTTTTTTGTAAATACATACTTCTCATACAATGCAACACCCAAACACAGAACAAACATCTTTTTTTTTGTTTTATAGCTACGACGGGGAAGCGATTCGCCTTCATCTCACCTAGTAACAAGTTGAGATAAGGCCGAAGGTGGAGGCGCACTTCACCCGGAATCCTCAATAAACTGAGGAACTGGCTATCTTACCTCTGAATACCGGAACACAATATTTTTTTTTAAGAATTGTTATTATGGCGACAGAATTAGGTAAGATGGTGGTAGCTAGCCAGGCGGACTAAAATCCTACCACCAACCAAACCAAGCACAATATATTGTACTCCCCATGGAGATCGAACCCGGGACTTTCGGATCTGAAATCGGTGGGTTGAACCACTAGACCACAGAGGCGGTTAAATAGGTGAATAAACATCTATATCTATATTCATCACAAAAATATTTGTCCTGGGCGGTAATCGAACCCACAACCCACAGCGCAGAAGGCAGGTTTACTACCGGCTGAGCTATGAGGCTTGTTAATTATAATTTGAAATGCCTAATTGCCAAGCAAAACAACATGTTTATTGTAAGGCACCGCCTTCAAATTAAGTATATAAACTTACCCAAAGTATTTTTTTTGTTGTGAAGTCGGTTCCATTTTTTTTTTCAAATAAAACTTATTTTTAGCTCTTATCGTTGTAAAACCTACGACACCACGATGTCTACGACACCCTATTTAAGAGTCGTGTAAAGGTGCAATAATAGGTAAGGAAAGTACCTACCTACGCAATGATGGGAACGAAGATAAATACAGATGACCTAGACAAATGTTAAGAATCGGTTCCTACTATGGTGTAGTGTAGGGGTGCACTATGTCAGGATTACGGGAACGGAATAATTTTGATAAAATTCTATGGGAACTATCTGGAATTTCATATCCTTTCAAACATTTTTTTTTCAAATCGGTTGAGAAATTACCTAGTTCTGAGGTAACAAACATAAAAAAAATACAACCGAAATAAGAAGTTCCTCCTTAGGAAATCGACTAAAAATTGCAATTTCACGAAGGACAGATGACGGACAGAGAAATTAATGTTCTCAGTTTTTTACTTCTTTTGGCAGACGATAATAAGCCCAATGCTGTCAGTGTTCAGTCCCAATATACCTACAATATCCTTATTATATGTATTCAAAATCATGGTCCAATGGCCCTTTCAGTTTTCGGGAATATTCCCCCTGTATATGTATGATAGGTACCTACTAGGTATACCTAGGGTGTCAGGGATAACAGATATCGAGGAGGTATACGGTATAGGTACCTACCTCGAATCATAGCTAGATATAGGTAGGTACCCACGTATCGTACACCTAGCGTCCAACACGCATTGCGCACGCAAGTGTGGTATGACAATTGTTTGCATTGGTTATTATCAATCGTCATTTGAATTTTCCTTATGTAACGTTTATTTAATTATACCTGGTATTAACTTATAATATATACATATAATATAACGTATTAATACCACGATAATAATAAGCGGTCGGCTTCCGTTGTTCTCATCGATTACATTTTAGTACTTCGAACTTTTCCATGTCTAATAGCTAAAACTAAGTGGGATGATTCACGATAAGACCAACTGTTAAATTGCTTAGCATTGTCACGCGTAGGTATAATCCATTATAACTTAAAGTTTAGTAGGTAAGGTACATTTCAATTATTTTTCACCGCGCAGGCCTTGAAGGTCGCGGCTTCAGAATCGACCCCTCCAGCTCAACCCATGGATGTCGTAAAAGCCGACTGAGAGCTCTAACCAGAAGGGCTCCCTTCTGTTTATTATCTACACCTTTACTACGATCACCAATCCGACTGCCAAGCGTGGTGATTATCGCAAAAACCCTCCTGCTTAGAAGGCAGTCCAGCAGTGGACACTAATGGGCTGTTGATGTGGTAAAGATTTGCAGCCAGTAGAGCGCGGCCTCCATTACGTTTGGGAGCAGAACCATTCCTATCGTAATTATTTGCGTTAGAGTTCTGAAACATGATTCAACATCTTCACGATTCTACAACCCTGCTATCATGTAGTCGGACTGACGACGCATACATCCTGCTCTGGCCTAGGGCAAGACAAGCCAAGAGGTCAAGGTCAAGAGCTAGTTAACACATCATTAAAAAAAAAACTACTTAAGACGTTTGGGAATAAAGTATGAAACATTCTTGGCAGATCTACTCAAAGCGTGTAACGTTTAAACAAATCGAGCTTATGAATGAACCTACCCAGCCAACGACAGCATTCAACCCGCGCGCCTACTAGGTAGTTAAGTAGGTACCTACAGATAGGTATTTTGCGAATGAGGTAAGAGCACAAGTAAGCTAGGTTTGCGTCCACGCCAATAAATAAACCCATAAATAAACAATATGTTTTTGTTTCGTGTTGTTTTGAGTTAAAATTAATACGAGTAAGTTGTGCTTTTAACAAAATATGAGTCGAATCCGAGAACAAATCTCCCAGCAAGACTTTTTAATTTCGTAGAGTTTATGGGAAATTAAAATAATAGTTTTTAATATAATAGTAACAATTTAATGATGCCATTAGATGAAGAAATATATTTTCTAGCACCTCAAAAGAAAGAAGGGAGTATCACAAAAAATCCTTTTATTTCATAAGATATGAGCAAAAATTAGAAGTCCCAAGACAATTGTCCCTTTCTCTAAGGACGACCGACAAATCCCTAAAAGCAAGCGTGCGGAACCTAATTTACTGAGCTCGACTTGCACTTGACCATTCTTTGTTATTAGTAACCCACCTATTCTAAATAAATATTGATCGGTACGTTAATATAGTAGTAAGTAGGAAAACTTACGGAATATTAGTAAATGTGCGAGTTGCGATTGCGATTAGCCGCGTCGTCGGTCGTTTCTCGTCCGTGATGGTCCGATGTAGATGTAGGCACTGCGGGCTCCGGACTGTGCCTGTGTGTTGTGGTGTCAGTGTCGGTTGACCTAAGTAGTTATAAGATTATTCACTAACAAAATAAGAAATCTGGCGTCGTCGTCCTTGCACTACGTAGCTTATAGATAATGCGTACGGATTCGCGAGATATCGACCGGCAAATAGGAGCGTGTATCGGCGGTAACGACGACGTCGTCTCGCGGATAGGGCGGCGAGCGACTGGCTCGTCGTCGGCGGCGGCGGTGGCTCGCGTCGCGACGACTCGCATTGAGAGAACTTCAGATCAGAGGCACCGCGATCCGCGGCAGCCGTTGCCATGGTGCGACTCGATCAGGCCACGTGCGCGCGGCCAATCGCGTCGCGGGGCATACGAGCACGATAATAATTGAGTGGGTAGGTAAGTACCTATATTGCTCTGTTGCATGGCCACCGCACCGCATCGCCCGCTGCCGCCCGACCCGCGCAAAGCACCAAAGAGTATAAAATAGAATCACTGCGCCAGGCCCTACCATAGGGCGCTACAGTATTGTATTCTTTTTGAGGCGCTAAACGACGATGACATATTTTCACCATTTCGAAATTCTAGATTTGGGTGTTTTTTTTAAAAACGGTACAATAAGAAGCTGTGATGATGATAAGTGCATCTCCTCTAACAAAGCCTGCGTAAGCGTAGGTCGCACCCGTCAACTTGATGAAATTTCACCGGCAACCGTACCCTTCAAACCGATACACAATTAAATAAATACTGATGGAGGCCTACTCTCCCCCCTGGGGATCGAACCTGGAACCTGGGTCCCGGGTTCCCCGGATCTGGGTCTGAAATCGGTGGGTTGCGCCACTGGACCACAGAGGCGGTTATGCCATCGCAGTTTAAATCCTTGCTAATTATATCTGTAATAATTCATCAAGTAACCTACTACCTATGAATTTGATGTCTCGCGACGTGACTGTTGCAAACCATTTGACTTACCGCAGGCGTTCAACGCCTGTATATTTTGTCAATGGGGGCTGTACTCTGATTGAGCGTCGTGATGCTATGCTAGGCTCATAGGCGATGATTCACCATACAACCAAATAGGTGAAGGTACCTTTCTACTCAGTTTAAATTTTCAGAAAATATAACATGTTTTTCGCCCTGAACTGAGATTTCGCGATGTCTGGTTTGTTTTTGGGGTTTAACAAAAGATAGTCAATAGCAAACGATATAATTACGATAAAAAACTAAAAAGAAAAACGATTTCAATTGGTACCTACCTATTTAGGAAGGAAGGAAATGAGGTATTAAATACACCATAAAAATACCCAAATTGCTTCAAGTGTGTCTATAATATTTTAAGAGTTCCTTCGATTTCTCCAGGATCAGATCCTGACCTGATGACGATGCTGGGAAGATACCCTTTAACCCTGAACCTATATATATATAACCTTGTTTTTTTGTTTGACAGGCAAACGAAAAAAGAATTTTCCAAATCGGTTCAGGCGACTTTGAGTAATCGGGGAACATACCTACCTAAAAAAAGCCCTCAGAGATAGTTGTTCCCGCTCGTCCCCACATTCATTTACATGGGGGTCAACGGGAGGTAGTTTTATATCCGTTCGTCCCCATGTAAACAAATATGGGGACGGACGGGAAGTAAACTTATCACACATTTACAAGCCTCATAGCACAGTTGGTAGTAGCTCTGCCTCCTGCGCTGTAGGCTGTGGGTTCGATTCCCACCCAGGACAAACATTTGTGTGATGAATATAGATGTTTGTTCTGTGTTTGGGTGTTATTTCGTCTGTGATTCTTTGATTTAAAACATTCGGGTTGGGTGGCAATGGCAAATGGGTTGCAGGTAAACATCACTTTACTAAATATAATCTGGACTTCTTGGTGTCAAGTTGATGTCTCTTCGGTGACTAATTAGACCTACTCTTCCAGAGAATACTTCGTGAAGAGCAGCAGTTAGGAAGTAATTTGTAACATGGGAAGTGGATCTATCTAAGTAAGTTTAGTTGCGTTTTTAGCCAATCTGATTTAGCATTTCTGTAGCCAGAAACTTCCTGAACATATTACAAAACCGATGGGAATTAAGGGAATGAGCTCGACCACGGCTAGCTTCAAAAAAGAAAGGGCCGATGATTCCTTGTCTTGATGTGGCAGCCCAATCCAAAAAAGAAAGGGCCGATGATTCCTTGTCTTGATGTGGCAGCCCAATCCAAAAAAGAAAGGGCCGATGATTCCTTGTCTTGATGTGGCAGCCCAATCCAAACGATAACATTCGGCAAGTGTAATGGTTTTTGATGCATTTCTAGCGGATTCTCGGAAGCCCAGTAGGTAGGTATCTGCAATTTGTTTTCTTCACACGTAGATGATATGATTTTTTTAATAACATGATTTAGGTATTTATATGAAAAATCGATTCATCGGAGAACCATTTACAACCATGATATTTAATTTAATTTATTTGGGAAACAAACAGTAATTAATTTAAAAATTAATTTACATTAATATAAAATAAAATTAAAATAGCTTAAAATAAAATAGTTATAATTATGCCAAACAGTTTTCGCTTATGGGTTTACAGGTTATAGGTACCTAATGTTTTTGAAATCGTCCTAAAGAATTCGACTTTTTAGCAGGATCATCGGGCTTCATCTCTTGATCAATTACAATTTTGTAGGGATGAAAATGCAAATCTTTGCGAATAATGTGGTGAACCGTGGATTTAATCAAATTCAGAGAAGCTGTGCGGAATAATACTGATAGTGGCTGGCGTGGATCGCTCAAATCATAACAGTTGCGAACGCGGCCGACGAACGCGTTCTTTTGCGCCCAGTATAGATTTATCTCGCATTGTGTTCCCAGTTTCGTCACTCTAGCGCACCCAATGCTTTATATTTTTTTATTGTAAGAAGGGAAGCGCTTGGCCTTCATCTCATCTGGTTACAAGATAAGATAAGGCCGAAGGTGGAGGCGCACTTCACCCGGAATCCTCAACAGACAAAGGAACTGGCTATCTTACCTTTCAATACCGGAACACAACAATTTTTAAAATTGTTGTTATGGCGACAGAATTATGTAAGATGGTGGAAGCTATCCCAAACCAAGCACAATATTTTACTCCCTCTGGGGATCGAACCCGGGACCTCTGGATCTGAAATCGGTGGGTGCTTGATTAAATTCGCAATTGACAAATTCCTCAGAGCCGTTAAATTAAAATGTGACTTGTAGAGACGTCGGACGTGTAACACACCCATCTCCTCTTTACTCCGTTGCTGTTACCTACCTGAGCCCGATTTTAACACATCGTCAAACACACATTGTTGAACAATATTGCCGTAGTTATACCCGGAACAAACATTTGTGTGATGAATATAAATGTTTGTTCTGTGTTTCGGTATTGTATTGTATCCTAAGTAAGTAGGTATGTATTTACAAAAAAAATGTATACAAGTATTTTATCCGTAATCTAGTCCCCATATTACAAGCTTCGCTAGTTTGGGGCTAGATGGCGATGTGTGATATTCATGTACTGAAATATTTATTAAATAAGATGAGCACGTGTTTTATGTTTCTCTAGTACCAATCTGTTTCTATCGTACCTACCTCCCTACTATAAATTATTTTAGTGGGGACGATCGCTGCAAAAACTGCACTGAAAATACCTACCGAGGAAGCGATCGAGGTAGCGACCAACGACGGAGTCGTATAACGCGATAACCTCAGCTTTACACTAGGTAGGTAGGTACCGTTTGTCAATGATACGGACACGACACGACACGAAACTACCCGTGCCGTGCCGGGCGAGTGTGATATCGATAGCGGGAGCCATGTTCATGATATTCAAGATCACGAGGGCGCGGTGTGGGAGAAGATCCACTTAGGTACTCTCCTGCGCCCTACTGCCTCGTCCTGTAACGTTGCTATCTACCTCTCTACCAGAGTGCTGACTGCATAACAGTGTTAAGCAGATGTACCTACCTATCTATTTATTACCCTACTGCTAAGGAGGATTATGTTTTTCGAGTGTATGTATGTTACAGGAATTTAATTTCACACAGCGCTATCTAGTCCCAAACTAAGCATAGCTTATAATATGGGACCTAGATTACGGATAGAATATATACTTACTTTTTTTTTTAAATACCTACATACTGATCATACAATACAACACCCAAACACAGAACAAACATCTATATATATATATAGGTTCGTTTCCCATCCAAATGTTTGTCCTGGGTGGGAAACGAACACACAACCTACAGCGCTGAAGGTAGAGTTACTACCAACTGTGCTATGAGGCTTGTTCTATGTAGGTATATATTATAGTATGCATATATTATGTATGGGATTTCTAACTTCCACTCTGCAGCCTTAACGGCTTTATAAAATTTGGCTTGTGGAATGTCATTTGATTCGTCTGAATAGTGGGAGTGTTTTGTTTTTATGGGGGTTGTGAATCAAAAGTCCAGAGGGAGGGTGGACACCAAAATATATTCAAGTCCATTAATATGGATAAGCTAGTGATATGCCAATTCTAAATACATATATATAACCACTTTTATGCTACCACACTATACCTACATAGTTACCTAATAATTCAGTTTCAAGTACCTATGTAATTCATTTGTACCTACCTACCATGAACCTATTTTTAAAAATATCGTCGGTTTAAGCTGGTGATGTCATAATATTGAACAACTGTTTTCATAGAAATGCCATATAACACATGCCTATCTACTAAAAATTTTACTATGCAAAGTATTCAAAAGCATATAAGTAGGGGAGGGTGAGGTAATATGATCCCTGGAGGTGAAATGATCCCTCGCCGTAAACCAGAGACCACTAGTGCCATCTATCTAAATTCGTATGAAACATGTTTCCTGCGCCCCCGCCAGTAGCCTCTCCAAGTGTCATGGCGGTGTGAGTGATTGGCGTGATTTTATTAAGAAATAATCAAAAAGTGTGGTTCTGATCTAACGTAGGTCTGTTTTTGGGCTTTAATTACTTTTTATATGTTCGTGTTTATTGAAATTTTGTTTTATTTGCAGGTTTTAACAGTATTCAACTAATATTTAAGCAATGTTTGATCGCCGCACAAGGTATTTAAAGGTTATGTTTTGAGCGATATTTTGGAATTTGGTGTTTGGGGCAAAATGATCCCCTTCTATGTGTTTAAAATGATCCCTGGAATCATTTTACACAAACTCCAACCCTTGGATGTTGGAGTCATGTATCCGCTAAGCGTTTATCATAACCAAGCGTTGGAGAAGTGGATGAATAACAATCCTGGGAGAGTGGTAACCGTGTTCCAAATAGCGAAAATTTTTACAGAGGCCTATCTCAAAGCAGCAGTTCCACTGAATAGTATGAATGGATTCAGCAAAACAGGAATATATCCGTTCAACCCTGAAGTTTTCACTAATGTGGACTTCATTGCAGCTGAAACTACGGAAATGGATGTTGACAATGACACGATTGAACCTCCCATTCCGATCCCTGGGCCGTCAAGTCCTCAATTACCAGAAACCGTGCAAATACCTTCTCCTCAAGCTAGTAATCCAGAAACTGAAACACTACAGCCTTTACAAGTAATTGTCCAAGAATCCCCTCATTTAACACCTCAGCTGTCTCCACTTCAAACTTTGACTCCAATGATGACTCAAAAATCTCCACAAGCACCACAGTCGTCGCAGCAAGCACCCTCCTTCCCAGAAAATCCCTCAACATCCGAAACTTCTGGAAGATTACCTCCAGCTTTGGCTGTTGGTTTTCCATCCACATCTTTTGGTGTTGTTACACCCGGGGCAGTATGACCAACACCAAAGATAGTTGGAAAAAGAGCAAGTGCAAGACAAATAAGAGTAGATACATCAGTACTGACCAGCACACCCTACAAAAATTATCTTGAAGAGGAAGCTAAAAAGAAAACAGATATAGAACAAAGGAAAGCCCTTAAAGAAGCAAATAAAATGAAAAAAACGGTAACCAACAAACATAACGTTAAGGGAAAAGGTGATGGGAAAGGAAAAAGAGTCAGGAAAGGAAAAGTAAGAGGAAAGGGAAACAGCAAAAAAAAGGGAAACAGATCAGATTCTTCTGAAGAAGAGAATGATACCGAATGCCTCTTCTGTACTGAAACTTACTCCAAAGACAATAGAGGCGAAGGGTGGATTAGTTTGTGTTTGTGTTTTAAATGGCCCCCATTTGAGGCTTGCGCGGGAGTAGATAGTGACGATGAAGGTGGCTTCATTTGCGATATTTGCCTTTCTGATGATCAATTAGATGGTGTGAAAAAGAATTTATGGCTATAGGTCAATTTCTAAGTTCCTGATAAGAAAATTATTATTTTTTAAACTAAGAGTTGATTTTTATGTTGCATTTTGGGGGGGTGGGGGGATAGGGATGAGTATTATTTGTGTTTTTTTTTATTTAGAAGAAGAGTTTATTTGTTTACTTATTGCTTAACTAGGTAACTAAGTTATTGATTTTGTTGAACATTTAAAAAATGTTTCATGTTTAGTTTTGTTGTTTGAGTAGTAGGCAGATAAGTAATTACAAAAAAGGATCTCAAACGAAACTAAAAGACTGCAAAAGGTTTGTGCTACTTGTTTGCATTATTAAATTGTTATGAACAAATACATACGATTAAAATAATCAGCTCATTGTTTTATTTCACTGATATTTATAAACTTATGGTATAAAATGATCCCTGGGATTATTTTACCCCTACCCCAGGGATCATTTTATACATAGGTGTGTATAAAATGATCCTTTACTAAACTTTACCAAAAATCTCCAATACTAAAAAACTACATACATATAATAAAAAACAAGTATGCAGTTACAAAGATAAGTAAATTCCCTACTTCCAACAATAGAAGTCAAGCGGTTTTGCCTTCAATTTTAGTCACAGTTAAGTTTTTTCCTCATTATACCTCACCTTCCCCTAATCACAATTATAATTATGTACACTTATTTCAATGAAATTGAAACTAGATGTCGCCACGAGAGTAGTAAAAGCCACTTGTGAAAGGGCTCGTCCAGAGAATTACTACCACCATACTTATTTCGGCCGCCAAGCAGCATTACTTACTGTGTTTCGGTTTGAAGGGTATGGTAGCCGGTGAAATTACGGGTACGCGAAGCTTAACAGCTTTATGCCTCAAGTTGACGGGCGCAATGCAGTGACGTGTAGGCTATGTTCTTTGTGGATGTGACCTATGCAGTAAGGCATTGTTATAGGCAAGGGTACCTACACTTACCACCAGGTACAAAAATCTATAAATTGTTTTAAAAGGTAAATTTAAATAGGTAAGTACCCCAATCGCTTCTTTCCCACTGCTCAACTAAAATGCTCCACGGCATCAAGTTGAATACCTATACCAATATATGTATACCTAATACCAATACCAACAGCTCAAACCACTTCTAACCTATGGCTCAACTAGATTACTCAACTAGTTGAGTTGGTAGTTGAGGGGTAGGACATCATATTTTGTAATATCGAACATTATATGCTATATTATTATATTGCTCAACAATTTTTGCAGCGTCGTCGATGGCAAATAGTCCGATGGGAAAATCAATTACCACACTGATTAATGAATGGATATATGAAATTTTCAGAGAAAATTGTGTTATTACAGCGGATTACCTGTCAAATAATAAAATAACGTGTATTTTTAAAGACTTTTATTTAAGTGTAGTATCTGTAGGTATGTAAGTTTTACTAGTCCTTACTTTGATGCATCAACATACCGATGTTAACTGGCCAGACGTGAGTCGGCCCAGCGCTTGTGCTTTAAGATGAAATGAATATTTATTTATTTATTATTATTATTAGGAAAACCAACAGCTTGTTAAATAAATAGTTATTAAGGTGCAGCTAAAATTGCCGCAGAAACAATTATGTGAGTTGACACATAATTGTTTCTGCAGAGTGTGAGTTGTGGCCGCATGCGTATCGTTAATGAAACCTTGTGATAATTCTTATTCTGAGATCGCGTTGCTGGTATGTAGGTAGGTAATGTGACCATATGATGATAACATTACTGGCACAGAACAAATAACTTATTTACATTCGTCCTAATATTTATTCTGAGTCTAGGTGTTGTCTGACCGCTGCGACGACGGCAAGCACTCGTCCGACGTCGACAGTGGTACTGATTAGGTACTATCGAGATTTTTTTCCGCTATTATGTTTTCAGCTTACCTATTAATTAGACTCGTGACTTGTTCAGAAGTATTATAATTTTCCATTTGAAAAAGAGGAAACGTCTACTGACAGTGCCATAACAATCCCTTATGTACGTGTACTTCTCACGTGTAGGTTCTGAATTAGGTAATATTCGCTATTGGGTTGTGACTCTCTCATTACAGCGTATTTGGTTCTCAATTTATTTATCTTTCTATTATTTTATTTTGGCATTGCGTTTATTGTGGATCGAAACCTTCGGTGTGCGTATCCGATTCGGAGACATTGTCACAGAGCCGAATAGGTAGGTATGTACTTACTATCTATGTATATATTTTGTTATTATGTATTAGGTCTAAGTAGTAGCTCGCAGAGGTGGGGATGGATCAGCACAGGTCGGAATCGTTGAAGTCGAGGACAAGTTTTCCGCGCGCCGAGCCAGCCGCCGCGCGCGCGTAGGCCTCGCGCGCCTCTCGCCATGAGTACACGCGCTCCACGCTCACGCCGAACTGAAACACGTACACGGACTCGTCACGTCACGGCACTGCGAGCGAACCGCCCCCGCATCCACCTCACCTGTCCGCGCTCTGCCAACCGCCGCAGCGCCTCGAGGTCTGCAGCGCGCGCCGAGAAGAACGCCCAGCGCACGCGCGGGACGCAGGCCGCGGGCGCGGGGGCGGGGGTGGGAAGTGCAGCGGCGCGCGCGCACTGAGCCGCCAGCCGCGCCGCCGCCACCGCCGCGCCGCCCACCAGCCCGCGCGCGTCTGTCTCGCGCAGCACTGGTGACGTCACCGTTGCGTACCGTGCGAACGACCAGCGCTCCATCTCCACTGCGTCACCGCCCAGCCCCGCGCAGTCCAGCACCGCAGCGTACTCCCCCCGCGACGCGCCCGCACCCTTGTCGAGAAACTCGCGAGCGCCCAGTGCCCGCGCAGGCCCCTCCTGGTCGGGTGACGCGCTCACGGTAACGTGTACGCCACGCGCCGCCAGCAACTGCAGCGCCGCCTGCCCGACGCCGCCCAGCCCGAGCAGCAGAACGCGGGGCGCGCTCGGCGGCGGAGGCAACGCGGCCGCGCGCACCAGTGCCATCGCCGTCAGCGCGGCGTACGGCGCACCGGCGCACTCCGCGTCCGATAGCGCCTCCGGGGCCGGCGCCACCTGCGGCGTGGGCGAGGAGCGGTCAAAGCCTGGTCGGCGATTTGGGGTGCGTCCCGTCGGAGGAGGCCCAGAGACACGAACACTTACCCAGTCCTGCTTGACGCGCACGAACTGCGCGTGCGAGCCGGCGACAGCGTGCGGCGGCAGCGCACCCCAAACGCGCGCGCCGCGCTGCAGCCGAGCGTCGACGGCGGCGCCTCGCGCCTCCACAACGCCGCAGAAATCCCGGCCGACCGTCAGCGGGAACTCTACGTGGCCAGCGGCCGCGCCCAGCAGCCGCCGTTGCGCATTCAGCGCGACGTTACCGTACCCGCCTATGGACAACATTGCAGTCGATCATGAGACGGAGAGCGCAGATGTGACGAGGCGCGCGGGTGGTGCCCCTCACCGATCATGGCGATGTCGATGGGGTTGACGCTGGCGGCGCGCACACGCACGAGCAGGTCGTCAGGTGCGCGCAGCGGCGGCACGCGGGCCTCCTCGAGCCGCGGCGCGCCCGCCGCCTCTTGCGGCTCCACATATGCGTGCACGCGCCACGCCAGCATGCGCCCCGCGCCGCGTACAGTCCCGCTCGTCTCCAGTGCCGCCGCCGCCGCCGCCGCCGCTCCGGACAACGACCCGATCATAACTGTAACATTTCAATTTTTTGTATTGAAACAACATACAATGTAAGTATATGTGTGTAACTGTGTACCTCATGTTCTTATGGGGGTGTGTACATACACTTCTGGTGGTAAAGCTACCAGAAGTTTCAAAAAAACAATTTGTTTTTTTACAAATATGTTGATTTTTACTATAATAATATAATATAACTTTCATCAAAAATCTCAAAACGCTATGTTTCTCTCCAAAGTAAAACAATAACTTTTTTAGAGTAAAACTATCATAATACACACACAAAGAAAAAGTAGCTGCCCAAAGGCTAAGAATTTGGTTCAACCTCCTGTATATTCGAATGTAGATAGAGAGTTACATAAACTTGAGGATGTGAGGTAGTATCAAACTTTTATTTTTCCTTCAATTTACCTATTTATTTGTAACTGTTTACCCTAAAAGTAGGAAATTCTCAATTTGCCTGTATATTTTGTATACAGGTGCTTTAAGACAGAATTAGCATTGGTCCCAAAAAGCATAGATATATGGAATGGTTCCTATAGTCTATTAGTAATAAATTGCCATCAGTCAGATATTGTGTGCACTGAGGATTTATTTTCTTTATAAGCAAATTATTTGATGTTAATTTCACTATTCAATTACCTTAATGAAAGAGAAAACTAGGTACCTACCTAACTAAGCAAAAGAACTAGCTTCATCTCTATGCCCACCTGTTTCCCAGCTATAATATTATTGAGTGCAGCAACTTGAATTTTTATTTTTATTTTACAGATTTTACTTGACATGTTCATTTTATGAATAAATATGAATTTCGCTAATAATTCCGCAGAAAATTCTGCTAATATTGTTTTCATAAAATAGTTGGTACTTAAAAGGGTATATAGGTTTATAGTTCAATGTCAATCTTATATTATATAACATATAAAACTCTGTAATCCTGTGTATTTCATTAAACTATATCTGATTCTGAATACCAAAAAGTGAAGAAATAAAAACTGGAATATTCCAACCCCACAGACTAGGAACATGCAACGAAAGAGGTCAGAAATTAATAGAATTTGCAATGGAACACAAACTCTGCATAACAAACACTTTTTTTAAAAGAACAAGTAAACAATGATGGACATGGATTTCTCCAGATAAAGCCACAAAAAACGAGATAGATTAAATTCAAACACCTTGTCATAAAATTTGTAACAAATTTGAAGTCTTAAATACAATATATCCTTCCAACCACCGAATTATCAGAGGAAAATTCATAATTGAATCTCCTAAAAAATCCCGAACAATGTACAGAACACCAATACCCAAGCTCTTAAAAACAGAGGAAGATAAAACAAATTACATAAAAACAAGAAAAACACCCAGACTTTCCATAACAAAATAGAGCAAATGATCCTAGTAAGTTTTCCAAAAAAAGAACAATAAAAAAAAAAGCATACTATTGGAAAAATGAAAAGACACATGTTACTGAACAAAAAACCTTTATCAAGGAAAGACAAATCAGAACTAAGCACACTATAAAAGGTAAAATATATATAATAAGAAAGGTCCTACTTTTTATCTGTTTTGTTTAAATAAATGTGCATGGATATTAATTTGCTGGTTGGGTTTTTCTATTAACTTTATTAACTCTGTTTCTATTTGTGGAGACCATTAAATGGTTCTTTGTTTCCTATATTAAGTGCCGACAATGTGTTTATTTGCCAATGGTCTTCCTAAAATAAATAAATAATGTTTCTTTTGTATATTGTAAATAGTAGTAGGCTTGCTTAACTTGCATTTTATGACTTGATATCTTATCTGATGTTATTTAATAAGGAATGATGCAGCCAACGATGGGATCGAACACACTTGCCCAGAAATCTGCTTTTGGTAGTGTACAAAATATTATTTGTTTAAGTTTGTTGTTTAACCATTTGTTGTTCTCTCATGTCACTGTATGTGTTTGTTCTGCTGCTTGCAGACTGGGCTGTAGGCGACCAATTTACAACTACAGTAAATCAACTGTAAATGCAAATTAATAATTTGGTACTGTAAGGTAAATAAGTAACTACCTACAAATGAATAAGGGTCATTGATATCTCCTTTCTTAATCCCTGTAGGCAAAGTGGATATGCAGGTAGTGATCTATAAGTAACGTTTATGTGCCATGATTAGAGTAGGTGTTAGGTTAGGTACCTACTTACCAATCAATATCTAAGTATAAATGTTAGGGAGATCGGGTACTCGGAATCTCAGATGGATTGGAACACGGATATATAGAATTATTTCACACGTAATCTCTAGTAAACTTATCTTCTTTCTTTTGTTTTGGCAAGATAAACAATAATAAGTAATATAATTAATATTACGTATGCTATAATCATAGAGTATAGTATAAAAAACATTGAAGTTGTAGTATCCATATCCATAGTTATTGATCTGTGGTATAGTACCTGGCCTTATAGTTTAATGCTCAGAGGCTTATAGTGACTTTATGTAACCCAAATTTTTATTCACAGATCAATACGTAATTAATTGTGAATAGGGGCTACCAGGTTACAAAATAGCTTATTGTTGGAAGAATCAATGGTAGTTTTTCTAAATGGCCCAAAACAAATTCCCCGGATTTTTATTGGTTATGACAGTAAAGAAAATATTATAATAAAAAATGTGAAGTATTTATTTTTGCGTTATTTATTTGTACAACAAATGTATGTACTGGGTACCATACTGGTATCACTGTAGTGGTTCAAAACATTTTTTCTTCTTCATTTAATTCGTTTCGTTCGATTCTCATTGTTCTTGAATTCGTATGTGTTTTTCGTTACGTGATTGCTGTGCATTATTATTATTTATACCTATTGTTGAGTTTGTAAGTTGTTTGATATCTTATTATTGTTTTTCTTTGGATAGACAGAGATTTTTGTTCAAACAGCTTAGCAACATTAGTAATATTAAAACCGCAGCTATGAAATTGTAAATCAAAGTCAGCTTTGTTGATATACCAGCTCAGTAGATATGGGCGGTGTGACGTTTCCGGTCGCAGATAGGTAGGTATCGTGGGTATTAAAAGAGGGTTTAGCTGCCTCACTTTTAATGTCCTTATAAAAATTACACAGCCTCACAGATTGCGCACTCAACAGTTATTTCCACCAAATCACTGGCCTGAGCACGCGAGTCCCCAGTAGGCTACTTCCGGTCGTAGGTAGACGCTCCAGCTCTCAGGGTTGAGGGAAGATCTGTAGTAAGTCCAGCAGTCGTGTCGGTAGCGACTACGAGATTGGCAGGTAGGTAGGTAGGTAAGTAGGGCAACTAAAAAGTTGGACCCCTCCAACTCCCGTACTGGATCCTGGAACAAGGAGAGACTTAAGGCCTGCTCTTTAAGACGTTCTGCTTGCGAGTCACCGGAAGGACAGCTGATCCCTAGAGGGATCCTGAGCAAATTTGGTAGGTCGTAGGTAGGTTCTTTAAATAATGAGGTATATACCTGCACACGCAAGGCGGTAGTGAGCGATCTCTCAGTGCATTGACAATAAAATGGTGGTGTCACGTGGTACACCGAGGCCGGTTTGAGATGGCGTTCCGCACCGCTTCTATGGTCGCGCAGAAGATCCTTTCTTTTTTAAATATTATTTTTGTGGTTCCGTATGCATAATTTAATTTTGGGTAACCATTTGTTTTTTTTTAGCTCTAGCAATAACAATAACAATTACAGAACAGGTTATGGAATGGCATGTCTTTCTGAAGAATTTTTTTCGTTGATAAATCAATAAGTTCTGCAGAAAATAATATTTTTGTTCAGTTTGCTGGAAAAATCACACCACTTCGTCACTTTTTTAATCGAACTTTTGTATCAATAAGACAATGGTTTTTGGTATTGTTTTTTAGTAACCACATTCAACATAATCTAATCTTCTAAAAACATACATTCTTACTATAATTTGTAAATCCTGGGTATTTTTCCCGGATGCTCTGTTTCGTCACAATTTTGATGAAATTACTGCACAAATTACTCTTTTAAAACAAAACTAGAATAAATTTACATAATTTCTGTATACGACATAATAATGTTTTATGAACTTAACAAAGTTCAATTAAAATATATGTATTTATTAACCCTTAACCACCTAACGGCGGTCACAGTGACTCCAAAGGTTTTTGCTTTTGAATTTATCCGTGATTATGCGAGCTATGCATCTGTGAGTTCATCTACTTTACCCTCCCCGCTCCTCAGAACGCATTGTGCACTCGATCGTTTCATACGTGCGAGCGTTCATAAGTTACAGGTAATTATATTTTGTTTGCGGTCACGGTGACCGCCGTTAAGTGGTTACGTAATTTTTATAAAAAAAAAATTTTTGTTATTGTAGCTTATAATGTCTAAAGAACGACTTAGACGCAACATCTTGGGATGGTAAAAAAGATAGAAAAAGAGATCGAAGATATTCCGAGGAGTAGCTGTGAGTGGCTGGACAGTCAGAAGACGACTTAAGGCAGCTAACCTTAAGCCAAAAAGGCCAGTATGTAATGGCTTATGGAGGAGGTTCCTGGATGGTGTGGGCGGGCATTTCAATGGAGGCAAAAACAGAGTTGGTTTTTATTGAAACTGGCGGTCGAGTTGGAGGATTGACGGCGAACAGATACATCGAAGAGATTTTAGGGGATCACGTCGTTCTATACGGCGGTTTCATCGGCGAAAACTTCATCTTAATGCACGACAATGCCCGTCCACATACTGCAGGTGCCGTCCGGCAGTATTTACAGGAGGTCGAAATTGCCGCTATGGAGTCGCCAGCGCGTAGCCCGGATTAAAATCCTATCGAGCATTTGTGGGATGAACTTAAAAGGAATGTTCGGGATAGAAATCCTGCACCAGCCATAAAATCGGACCTCCAAGCAGCTCTCGTTGAAGATTGGGATAGCATCGAACAAGATCGAGTAAAGAAATTATATTATTTTAATTTCAACAATGCGTAGTTAGCGCATATTTTTTCAAGGTGACTTTTATAGCACAGGATTGAATCCAAAATACAACCTAAAAATGTTACATTCCTGATTTCAAGGTTCTCTTTATTGTTTTTAGGCGCATATTTGAATATAGTAGTTTTATCCGTATTTAGGATAATGCCATAACCTTCAAACCAATGTTTTAATTTAGTAACCACCATATTGGTTTGTTCTACTTGTTCAATTTTCCTATTTTTTACACCTGCATGGGTCTCGTCCGCGAATAGAGTGACTAGGGCCCAGTCCAGTAAACAGTTTGTCGAATCATTTACATATATTAGGAATAAAAGTGGTCCTAATATAACCCTGTGGTACACCGATTTTACTATGTTCTATGTCTGAATGTGTCTTGTCTATATTAACGACTTGAGTTCTATTATTTAAGGTAAGATTCTAAAATTTTGAGTTCCTGATCTTTAAAACCGTAAAAACTAAGCTTGTGCGTTAGGATATGATGAAAATTATATAAAATTAAATCCTCAATAGCTTTTGTGTCATAAATGTCTTTAGCTGATTTACTTTTAGTAAAGAAAATATTTTTTTCGAAATTCGGAATATGAAATTCTTGAAAAAGTATTTTCCACATTTTTCTACCTTGACGTCTATTTTGCTTGTTAACTTTAAAGCAATATTATTGAAAAAATATTAAAACAGTTTGCTATATTTTTAGAGTCATTAATCAGTTGTCCATCTAAATTACGAATTATTCCAATTTTTTTCTTTTGGCTAGTCGATTTTTTATTTTGTTGCTCTTTAACAATTTTCCAAGTCGTTTTTACTATATTTGTTGATAATTGGATTATTTTTGACGTGTTAAGTTTTTGTGCAGTTGCAAGAACTTTTTAATGGTTTTTTATACATTTTTGCTGGCCGCGGTGGGATATAGATTTTGTAGTAACTCCATTGTATCTAAGTTATTTCTAGATGTTTCGAGACCCTTAGTAGCTAGTCTGAGTTTCTGCTCCTTTCTTATTTTGACTTCCTTTAGGGGAAAAGCTGCGTAGTAATAAAATTTAAAGTACTCTGTTGTTGCATTCTCCAAACTCTCTCTCCTCTGCTTTCATTAAAGTTTTACATCTAAATTCACTTATTATCTTTAGAAATTTGGCAACCTTTCTCTTATTTTGCTTATTGTTTTCTATTGCATTCAAATTAAAATCTCCCGCTATCACTATTTTCTTTCCTTCTCTATTTGCCTTTTCAAGAATTTTTGTCAGTACATCTTCAAAAATTTAGTAATCATACTTACAAATACATACAAATGATTATTAGTTCATAAATATTTTACTTCTATTGCCACTACTTTACAATTCATCTCAAAACTAAATTTAAATAAGTCACGTCTAATTTTGTATTCTATTCCATTTTTTTAAGAAAATTGCGGTGCCTCCATGATCAAATATAGCTCTATTAAAGTAAGATGTAAGGGTGTAAGTAACCTTTAATACTCATTGAATCTATCTTAAGTTCATTCGCCCATGTCTCTGTGAGACAGAGTACGTCACAATTTGTATTTCCAGTTAAAAGTTCTATTTCTAGAAATGTATTACCTATACTTTGTGTATTTGCATACACTATGGTTAACCAATTATTAGATTCTTCGAATTTTGTAAAAAATGAAGTTGCATCAGGAGAAGTTTTGATGAACTGGAGGCATGAAGAGCTAGTGAAGCTAGTGCACGCTCATTTTATTTCATTAGATATGACTGCTTTCTGTTCATATGATTATTTTATGTTTTTAATGCTAAACGGCAAAGGCCGTCGTTGATTTTATAAATTTCTAAATCATTCTGGCTGGTAGACCAAGCTTCCTCATAAAATATTAAATTTTCTTGATTTTTTTTTCACAAAATGCTTCTAATTATGTCAATGTAAGATCAGTTCGAATTTGACTCTGAATCATCTCCGATCATTATCACGGCCAAGTAATTTTCATGAAGATTTTTGTGTGTTTATAAAAGTTGCTTGTAATTTGGCTGTATTTTGCTTCTGGCTTGCTATAGTTTATGACTTCAGCCAAATTCGTAGTTTCCAAAGAAGAAGAATTTTGACACAGCTTTTTAGTAGTTTTTTTTAAGTTTGTTCGCTAAAATTGTATGTTCAATCTTATCATTATCTTTCTTGAACCCTTTGATTTTCTTCTGTAGGGTATTTACCTTCTTCTTCAGTACTCTTGTCTTCTTAAATAGGTTTCTGTTTATATATTTATTTTTGGTTTTAAGGTCAGTTTTACTTTTTTATTTTCTCTTTTAACTGACTTTCCTGACTTTGAGGGTTGGTCTTTAGTTTGTACTGCTGTGTTGTATACTTGTTTTTGATTGGGTTGTAGTTCTTTTATATTCTTAGTATCGGTGTAGGTACATAAATCTTGGCAAAATTATCTTCTTCTCGTCCAGTATAGGACTTTGTAAGCATTTAAGTGATTTTATAATTATACTAGCTTTTGCTCGCGTCTTCGCTCGCGTTCAGAAGGTAAAAGTATTATTATTAATTAGGTATAGTTTTTGCCATGCTACCTGCATGCCAAAGATCGGGTGAATATATATAACTCAAACTTTATATAATATATAAAAAAAATCCGCTAGATATATTATCTCTGCACTATGCACAAAAATGGTTAATTCAAAGTTCTCTCCAAAATAACTCAATGTTGATGGCGCTAGCACACAGAAATTCGTATATTTGAAACTGAAAAGTTACTAATCTTATATAGCCTGCATCTCAAAATCCTTTCTTAGGGGATGCCTATGTCATAGTAGCTTTATGCATGCAAAGTCTCAGCCCGATTGGTTTAAAATTGACAAAGTTTCATACAAACTTACATCCCCTATTTTATCCCCTTGGGGGTAGAATTAATCAAAATCCTTTCTTAGCGGATGCCTACGTCATAACATCTACCTGTGATACGTATGCTATTGCAGGAAGCATCTGGCAGGCTGCGCATAGACTCGTCATACATAAATGTAGAATTATTTGCTATTGCACAATTTAGATGGGTGATGTAATTTTCTGCGTTAACCCGTCGTACACGATGTCGTAGTGTAACGTGGCTATCCATGTCCATGTTACCAAAACAAAAACAAAAAACAAGAAAAAAGTATTCTGTTGCTCAGGCTTGAACTTGAGCCGTTGTCTTGTAAGGCGTCACCTATAACGATTCTGCTACTAGTGCGATGGCAAAGTTTTCGAAATTATGAATCGCCTCACAGTTTTAGTAGGTGCGGTTCAACGTTTTATTTCGGATGACAAGAGGGTAATGGTTCGTTCACACCCGTTGATAAAGTTCCAATGGTTAGTGGTTTAGATCAGTTTTATACAAAAAGTTCGTAAAACAAACTGTTATAAGAATTTTCACTGGCTTTCACTTGCACTTTCCCAAAACCTGGAAATACAGGTTTTGGATATTTGATAGTTTTCATATAATATAAATAAATATAAATATTATAGGACATTAATTTTTACACAGCGCCATCTAGGCCCAAACTAAGCATGGCTTGTAATATGGGACCTAGATTACGGATAGAATACTTAAATACTTTTTTTAAATACATACTTACTATATGATACAACACCCAAACACAGAACAAACATCTATATTCATCACACAAATGTTTGTCCTGGGTGGGAATCGAACCCACAGCCTACAGCGCAGAAGGCAGAGTTATAATATAAATTCAGTGTCTTATTTTAACTGCCATCGATCACTATTGTTGGTGTTGTTTATCGTTTGTAAAACATACTATGCACAGGTAATCAATGTCTCGTAAAGTTTACACGGTCACGAATACTTCATAACACTTTTTAACGCAAAACAGTGAAACTAGGAATTTAAATAATTAAAATCAGTATCGCAACTATACAACTCAACTGTTATCCCGCCAGCGCCATCCAGCGAATCGAATTCCAACAAAACAATATTAAGTATGTGAAATAGCACGATATAGACTTTTTATTTGCATTCCAAACAATGACAACCATCAAAATATGTCAAAACAATGACAAACATTTCTGAGCGAACCAACAATGACAACCATCAGAAAAGTGGATCCGAGTCTACCGTACGGTACCGAATCACGAAGGGACGAACGTCAAATGCTTGACAGGAAAGTACTTAGAACAGTTTATATGGGAAAATGAAACTGTTGTTTTTACTGGAACGTTTAACCTTCCCTGAACTACGACAAACATTTCAAAACCAAAATCAGCTAGATTGGCTAAATAAAATAAAAAACCGTTCTGGAGTTTTGGCGAGACAAACAACACCAATTGATTTTCATTATATAGAATATTGAATTTTGAAACTTACCAATGTGGAGTGGGAAACGTAAATTTAGCGTTTTTTCGGAGACATTTAATTATTTATTCATGTGTCAAAGAGCTATCCGTGCAAGACCAATTTCAGCCTTCTGACGTATTCTTACCCAAGGCGTATTAGTAAAAACTACGGCTGTGTCATCGGCATAAGAAAATATTCGGGCATTTTTTAAATCGAGGTTACACAAATTTTCTACACAATAGTTATAGTACAAATGCACACTGTGTTTTATATTCTGTATTCATAGATGATTTCAAATTCGAGATTCGAATGAGTCAACACCCGTTGTAACCATGTAAGGATGCGCTAGATTGATAAGTTTAGATTTAAAAGTAAGCAGGTATTCGATCTCGCTGTTATTTTACCTAATTATGTATCGTTAAGCATCCATTGAAACATGTTATTGTCCTTGGAAAATCAGAAAGGTCATAATGCTCCTTAAGCCTGGCAAAGACCGACGTCTGCCTGCCAGCTACGGCCTATTACGCTGCTTCCCGCGACAGTCAAGTTCTTTAAGCGCCTGCTGCTGCGAAGACTCGTTGTACACATCGAGCCCCGTCCCGAACAATTCGGGTTTCGCGTACCTAATCCACTACGCTCCAACTTGTGCGAGTTTTTCATCATCTAACCCACAAACTAAACAACGGCCGTTCCACGGTTGGAATATTCCTAGACAATCCTAGAAAGGCCTTTGACCGTGATTGGCACGCGGGCTTAATCCTAAAACTGATTGTATCCAGCGAGACACCAATGTTCATACAAATTATAGCGTCGCTCCTACGTGGTCGCCAATTCTTTGTATCGGTGGTGCATAACAACTCACTACCTCGCCAAATCACCGCCGGCATATCGCAAGGGGGTTGCTTGTCACCCGCATTGTATGCACTCTATTTATTTAAAATAAGACGTCCAACAGACAAAACAATATACAAACATAGGGTTAGATAAATAGCAGTCTTAAAACAGTTTGTTTTTCCATTTACAGGATGCCACAGCGTGTACAAATATCAACTTAACTAGAAGTAAAATTTTAAATCTAAAAATGTAACACAAATGTAATACAAATGTAACACAAGTATTCAAACGTTTTATGATATGTTAAAATATGGAACAATACTATGCTAGGGTTAATTAAACGAATGCTTTCAACGAGTCCCAGTGAGGGACTCAGCGGACCTCCGGGTCGTGGGATGGCCGGCCTTCAAGGCTGGCGGCGTGGCAGGGAGGGCCAACTCGGCCACCCTGTCGGGCATTGATGGTTTAGATGGGGGCCTGGAGGCCGGGAACGTAGGGGCGTTAAACCGGCCTCCATTGCACAGGCCCTCATCCCCGTCGAACGGCGGGAACGGCCTGGCGAACCAGCTGTTCCCGCCATCCCCCCCAGTCACACTGGGGAGGCCTGTGGGGCCCCTGTAAAGGGGCAATCGCTGGTGGTGTTGTGGCGGTAAAGGCTTTAGCCGGATTCCCACGACACCACCACTCGGCGAAAGTGGGTCACTGCGGAGTTTAGTGGGTATTGCCTGTCGCTAGGACGGGTTGAGTCCCACACACGGCCTCGTCCCCAACGAGGTTATGGTGCCTAAACGCATTCTCCGCATTAAAAAAAAAAAAAGGGCAAGTAGAAATAATGTATTAAATATAAAAAATAAATACAAATGGAGCAAAATATTAAAAATAATACCTTTTCAATGTGTGACGGTAAAAACGAAAACGGTCTAGGTGAGGTGTAGTATAGGTAGATATAAGTATACACATAAGCTAGCATATAAGCGACCAATCTATTGTTTAATAGAGTGTAATAAAAGGTCTTCCACCGAGTTAAGACGTTTCAATAACATCCCTTCATAGGGAAGTGCACCTGATTTGTGAATGCCAAGTGATTTCTGAAGTTGTACTTTGAATTTTGGCGATGAGTCTGTAAAATCGATGTCATCAGATTTTGAAAGTGAGTGATAGTTTCTGAAGAGCCTTGGCAGAGTAGAGTATTTACCTAGGTTAGATCTGCTGTGTTGAGTAGTGAAAAGGTTAAAAGCCTGTTTTCTAGGAAGCCTTGAAGGAGCGTTTATGGGTATGAGACTTATGAGTTCGTTGCAGTCGATTTTGCCATTAAAAAATTGTTTAAAAATAAGAGGTCTAGCATGTTTCTGCGTTTCTATAATAGGTTAAGGTTGTAGTGTATTAACCTTTTATTATAACTCGACATCTTGGCCAAATTATCACCGTATGAGACGCGATAGAGGAATCGACTTTGGGCGCTTTCGATTCGCTTAGAGTAGATCTCATAGTGGGGATTCCAAATTGAGCGTTTAATTTTAGTGGATGGACGCTTCAATTCTTTACTATTTCGTTTGACAAATCCAATAGGGTTTTAAAACTTTTTGACCTAATATTCAATATATGTTTGTCGAATTTGAGATTTCTATCGAATAATACACCCAAATAGCGTACTTGATTTACAGCTGCTAATTCCAGTTCATGCAGATACGATTACTATAGTAACAAGGATACATAAAGTACCTAACCAAACAAAAAAACTAATATGGTGTAGGTTTTAAAACAAACGTATAATTTATTGGACCATTTTATTGAACAAGCCATAATCACTATGTTAATCATCTTAACAGATATGAGTAGGTAGACAGATAGAGACGTTTGTTCAAACATCTTAGCAACAGTAGTAAAATAAAAACCGTTGCTATTAAATTAAAAATCAGATTCAGTTTTATGTTTATACCTAGGACCTACCTATGTATTTGGCATGAATACCGGCTTGTTCAATATTATAGTTAAGTCGTCAAAGTATTTTTCTTCTCAAACACATGTAATACGTTCATTAATTAAAAGTTACCAATTTTAAAAAGTTTGTTTAAATGAATGTACGTGTAATTGAGAAAAGTACTGTACAAGCCTTGGCCGCAATTAGGCATTGATGAATGTATGTTTGCCCTGGTCAACTCTATATTTTGTATGTTTTTTAAAAACGTTCATCACAAGGTATACGTTTTTAATAATAATCGAATTAAACGATTGAGATGAAATGAAGAATAAAATTTTTTCAACCTCTACAGTGATACCAGTATGGAGATAATTTTTCTACTATAAAAATATTGATATAGTAATAAATTTGTTGTACAAAGAAATAAGGCAAAAATAAATACTACACATTGTTTTTTATTTTGTATGGTCATAGCTAAAAGAAAAATCCGGCGAATTTTTTTGGGCCATTTATAAAAACTACCATTGATTTTATAAACAAGAAGCTTTCTTTAACCGCCTTTGAGCTGTGGTTTATTGATTAAATCCATCGATTTCAGATCCAGAGGTCCCGGGTTCGATCACCATGGGGAGTACAATATATTGTGCTTGGTTCGGTTGGTGGTAGGACTTTCTTTAAGTCCGCCTGGCTAGCTACCATCATCTTACCAAATTATGTTGCCATAACAACAATTCTAAAATTGTTGTGTTTCGGCATTTAGAGGTAAGACAGCCAGTTCCTCAGTCAGTTTGTTGGGATTCCGGTTCCGGGGTGAAGTGCGCCTCCACCTTCGGCCTTATCTCAACGTGTAACCAGCGGGCCTAGCATGGGGTTGGTGAGATGAAGGCCAAACGCTTCCCCGTCGAACAATAAAAAAAAAAAACAAACTAACCCCTATGTTTACAATTTTAGGTCTTTGATTGATTGAATAAAAATCAGTCGAACTAAATTAAATTCGGCGTTATACTCATACGAATTAAATCCTAAATTAGGATATATGTAGGTATATGGCATAAAATAAAACTTATGTCATACAAATGGGAACTTTATGAGTAATAGGCAGGGTATTGGTAGTAGTATTCTGTGCAAACGGGCCTGCTAATCTTCATATTTATTACTACATAGACCAAAACCTGTAACCGGTATGATTACAAGCAAAAGCATACTTCTATGCTTACGGAGGCTGCACCGCAGCTGCGTCGGCTGCGTTCCGCGTACACTCTGTGATCAGGTGCGTAGACTTCCTTCCCCACAGCTTGTATTGGCTAAGTGCTGACAATGGATGTAGAAATGAGTTTTATTTCCAGGCGGTCAGAGATGGCGAGACGGCATGGAGGCGGCGTGTGGTGTCGGGCCTTCAGCCGACTGGCACGCTGCACGTAGGCAACTACTTCGGGGCCTTGCGGCGCTGCGTGCGGCTACAGGACGCTGGCGAGGACCTGACGCTCTTTATTGCCGACCTGCATGCGCTCACCACGGACCAGGTTTGACATCATGTTTGTATTTATCTACCCTTACCTGCCTCTGTGGTCTAGTGGTTCAAGCCACCAATTTCAGACCCAAGGTCCCGGGTTCAATCCCCAGGGGATTACAATATTGTGCTTGGTTTGGTTGGTGGTAGGACTTTATTTAAGTCTGCCTGGCTAGTCTTACCTAATTCTGTCAACATAACAACAATTAAACAATAATTGTTGTGTTCCGACATTTAGGGGTAAGATAGCCAGTTCCTCAGTTATTTAAGGATTCCGGTTGAAGTGGGCCTCCACCTTATTCCAACTTGTTACCAGGTGAGATGAAGGCAAAGCGCATCCCTGTCGTACAATAAAAACACAATCTATTAAATCCATAGCATGGCACCGCAAACATTTGCCCCTTTTTAAAAAATAAACATGTTTTGATCTATTTGGTACTAAGACTAATAAGTAAATTACTTAACTATGGTAATGGATAACATATAACTATGATGGATGCTCACTAGGAGCTAGGATATCTACATTTTTCTGGCTAACTAAGGATGCTAGCTGGCTAAGTGCTTTACACTTGCGTGAATCTAAGTGCTAGCCACTTAGATTCATGCAAGTGTGTGACTTAGCATCTTTAATTTATGAAGGTGTAATAAGCACCTACAGAATTTCCTTAGGTTTTCCTGTTAAATATGAGTTAACAACCAGAGACAAAAAGGTCTAATAGGACATACATTTAATAGAAAAGATAAACAACCCTACAGAATAGCGCTAAGCAACCTTCATCAACACCAAGCTGTATAATAAAAGAAGCACTGGAAGAAACAGGAAATACTTTGGTCAGGGAAATAATAAATGCCAAATATGGCCCCTAAAAGAAACCAACATCAACATTCTTTACCAACCTTCAACCTGACCCCGAAAATAAGGACTTAAAAAGCATTAAGTTCATTCACCACCAGTCTATCACGATAGAAGACCCAAATTCAAATTCAAATTTCTTTATTTGTATAAGGTCTCATGATTAAAACAAAAAAACAATCAACCATTTACAACATGTCTCTTAAAAAACTAAGTCATGGGGAGAAGTCATGGATACAATAATAATAAACCGAAACCCGAGAAAACAAACTTGAATGAATGAAAAGATGGTGGTCCAATGATGTCAGCAATATGGGCACTCTAAGAACTACTGTATGAGGCTCTTCCGATGCGTAAAGTGGGCACAATCACATAAAACAGTAGAAGGCCTGAAGAAAGATTGTAACACTCCAGACAAATGTGCCCTGCAAAAACAACGCCCACCCCCTACAGCAAAACCATCCCTTTCAAATATATGGACCAGATATACCTCCAAACCTGAACCCACCGAACAAAAGTCAAAGTCCAATAGCAACCAAACATGATTTGTTGAAGCATTGGTGCCAAAAAAATCATCAAAGATAAGAATATTCCTACAACAACCAATAGTATACACATTGAAGTGATGATCTTAAAACAAACAGAAAAGTTTGATCTTATCATACAACAAATAAGTATGTTAATAAATCTCAAAACAACCCTAGTTACAAAGAAGTCAAAATGACTTTCTTCAAAATAGTAATGTGGAACCTAGCGGGGCTATCTCCAAATAAAAAGAGGTAGAAGTTCAACAGAACTTCTACCTCTTTTTATTTGGAGATAGCCCACCCACAACATAGACTGTGTGAAGATACAGATTTACAATTTTTATTCCACTGATCACCCAGATGGCACCGCACACCCTGGAGCGGCCATTAGTAGTGAGGTCTAGCATTAAACATTACAAACAACCACAGTTCGAAACAGAGCACATACAAGCAACCATCTCCATTGAAGATTGAAATGGAACGTTTATGTGTCTGCCATTTACTGCCCTCCGAAACCTATGCTGAACTCTCGACATCGTCGGACATCGATGTTTCTGCCAAAAAGCTGACTGTCATGATACAAGAAAGTTGCTGGAAGTCGACACCAGAAGCCAACCTCCACTTCAAATTAAAGTGTACTCGGTAAACATTCTTTTTAATTTTTTATTGTTGATAGTCAAGCCTTTGACCACCAGCTTACATGTAAAACAAGTAAAGATGTGGCCTAAGATGGAGCACGCTTGCCGAAAAGGAACCTATTTACTCAGGACTTGAAGACTTCAAGATTATACTCGTTCGGAAAAACCGACGAAGGCAAGGAATTCTATTCTTTACCAGTATTAATGATAAAGGTAGAGGCGAAACGATGTGTTCGGCACAATGGAACATTTACAAGGTACGGGTTGTAGCCAGCCGTACGTCTGCTAGTCCGGTGGTGGAAAGGGGATGGAGGGATTAGGTCAAAGTATCCCTCATACTTTTTTCTATGATTTTATTGATATTCAATGTTTTGTCACTTCATGAGGACGATTGACTGGGCTGGGTCACAACAGAATATCAGCGCTGACCCGTGTTACAGTGAGGCATAATGCTGAGTTGTGTCCCATTTGCTGCTGTAGCTCACAGCACAAACTGTATTCACTTATTACCTACTCGTGTTATTCTGTTTGACAATTTCATTCTGTTATATTCGTGTATGTGTGTTATAAATAAATGTCTATGTTTGTGTCAAAGATATCGTGCGCACACTCGCCGAAGTGGAATTTATAGAACACAGACAGCCTGGCAACCCGCCGTCTATGTTCAAGGCTCTGCAAATTAGCCTTAACAAGCGAATCATCACCTATGATTAGCTCTGCTTTGCTTAATAAGTAGCTAAATATGGTTAAAAGTTCTCACGAAAGCTCATCTTCTCTTCAAGCAAGTTCATATGAAGTAACAAAACTACTAATTCTTACTACCTACCTAAATTGTTCGGTGTATAATTTCACTAACAAATTATTTTTTGTGTGCCACTGTACCACAATGCATTTGTGTAAACTTCGTTGCTATAGTATAAGCCGTTTTCGAGTACAGTCATGTGTACGCTAGCTTGATCGTTATGCTGGCGCACCCACTAAGAATGGTCATTATTTCTTAACTTAAACCAATGAGGCACTATTTATTTTATTTTTGCACTAATTTTGCTCTATTTACGCAGAGTTTTTTAGACATAAACGAACGTGAATTCGATTATGTGTACGCTACCATAACGGACACATCTAAACGAAACTGATGAATGGCTGGCCAGTTGGAGAATTGTCGCCAGCGTATCAAAGTCTGTGCAAGTCACGTTTACTCTCTGCAGAAATGACTGTTACCCAGTAACCTTAAACGGCACACAAATACCACACCATGAGTTTGTGAGGTACCTTGGGATGCATATGAACCTCAGGCTCACATGTAAGAAACATGTTCAAACCAAAAGAGATGAAATAAACCTTAAATACAGAGGGATGTTCTGGCTCCTAGGGAGAATTCGAAACTTGCAATAGACAATAAGCTTCGCATATATAAAACAGAACCTACTAAAACGATCTTAACATTATGGCAACCAGCTTTGGGGATCAGCCAGCGCCTCCCAACATAATGATTGTGCAAAGGGCACGAAATCACATCATAAAATCATTATCAAACGCGCCATGGTTTATTAAGACAGAAGAGGTCCATGAAATTCTTAATATCCCCATAAATACTTAAGCACCCGCATCGACTTGCAGGGCATCTCACCATGCCGGAAAACATACGCCGACTTAAAAAACGACGGGATGTTTTCGACCAAAAAACGTACGAAGATGAAGACTAACTTTTGAACAGAAAAGGCTGACTCCAATTGGAGTAGCGCCCTACACGCATCTGCTTGTAGTCAGAACGACGGATCGGATAAAAATAAAAATGTATCTGTATTGCGTTATTGATAGCCAAAAAATAAACCATGTCACCTGGACAGCTCCATCAAGTGCCATTCTGCGCAACTAATTGACTGAAACGAATGGAACTCGATAAACCCACTTATCCAATCGGTTCGTTAAAACTAAGTATCTGATCAACCAGTCGCATTGATTGGAACAAAATGCTTCATTGAGGTTCATTCCGTACAACTAATTGTTCCATTCAGTTAATCGGAGTGGAATAACTGGCAGTTGATGTGGGATGTGCGCAGTCAAACCCGTCACAAGACTTCCTTAACTGTGAATCTAAACTAACAAGATCCCTTCAACAAATATGTTCATTTAGGAGTTTAGTGACAAACACACTTATTTATGAATTATAAACATAAGTAGATATCAATTGAATTAGGTACTATTGTTTTTCAGCAAACATTCTTACAATTAATTCCTGTTTTGTGATATACCAAAAACTTAGGTACTCTTTATGTCCAATAATATAAAAGACTGATGAAATGATGTATGTGAGATGCGAATGTTAAGTTGGATTAGTGCTGTGACAAGAATGGATAGAAAAAACCAGAGGAAGTCTAAAAGTAACCTGTATAATAGTAGCGTAGATGGATTGTGTGAGTGACGATATGCATATGAGAGAAGTGGATGCCGAGTTGACGGGGGAGAGTGGAAGAGAACATGCTGTTCCGACCCCCCCTAAGTCTGGGATAAGGGCAGGAAGAAGTAAAACGGTAATACCTACACCGTTCAACATGGTGTGATAATAGTCCTTTCTTTACTTAACATTATAAAATCGGCTAAGCTTGAATCCGACTCACACGAATGATCCAGGACGAAATGCAAAAGTTGCATGCATGTTTTGCCTTGAAATGTGGGCCGGATAGAACCAAGCATTGAAAAACACGTCAATAATAATGTACGCTCTGCGCAAATTTGGGCAAGGTTTGGTTACAAGTTACTTTTAGTTCTATAATAGAAAACACAAAATATGTTTCTTAATTCTTTAATTACAAAAGTTACATAAATACGCATATTTTATGCGAAACAACTTCACTAAAAACCTTCAAAATCATTCAATGGGTAAGTTTATATATTTATGATATAGGTGCCAACTTGCCATCAACAGAATCAATGTAAGGTAATCTCATCACATACAGATAGGCAGTATGGCCTACATATGGGCCTACAATAAAAAAAAGCAAAGCACCTTCCAAAATATGAGGACCCTATATTTTTTTCAAGAACTAACTGACCCTGCGCCCTTGCACTTGCATTTATCACTATCATATGCCCAGCCCAGTGAAAATGTGTCAAATAATTGAATGCAGATAATATAGTGCCATGTTACAAAGCCGAGCTATAACAGTTAAGATCATTTTTTCTATAGTCTGAAGTCCTGACGCAAACTCTAGGATATTTTATATTTTATTGTACGACGGGGAAGCGCTCGACCATCATTTCACCTGGTTACAAATTGAGATTAGGCCGAAGATGGAGGCGCACTTCGCCCGGAATCCTGAACCAACTGAGGAGCTGGCTATTTTACCTGTAAATGCCCGAACACAACATTTTTTTAAGAAATTTTGTTATTATGGCGACAGTTTTAGGTAAGACCAAGAAGCACAATATTGCTCCCCCTGGGGATCTAGCCTGGGACCTATGGATCTGAAATCGGTGGGTTGAACCACTACACCACAGAGGTGGTTAATATAGTTGTATGATATTCATAGAATGTTTTTGTTGTAGTAAGTTTTTATATTATACTTAATTCGCAAGAGATTTAATTGAAACACGATTATATCACTTGGTGTCTGGCCAGAGTCAAAGAGTCAAACCTACATCCACAAAATGTATTTTACGTGGTTTCGATTGAAACCTCTATTTATCCATAGGTACCTACTCCAGTCAAATAAAAAGAGTTGTGGAAACCAGACCTCAATTGGTGTAGATGTCTATGATTTGCTATTGTCTGTTTAGAAGTTTTGATCCCCAGGTCTGAAGATTTTCAATAATATAACCCGAGTTCTTGAGTGATTAGTTTAAAGTTAATAATTAGTGGATACATAGAAAAAAACCATCCAAATTGAGAACCTCCTTTCCAAAATACTGTACTGCACAATATTACACTTAAACTAGTGTGATTGTCCTTCACTCTTATCTATGATACAGGGCGGAGACCTGCAAGACCGCGTGCTGGAGACGTGCGCGCTGGCGCTGGCGAGCGGCGTGGACCCCGAGCGCAGCGTACTGTTCGCGCAGAGCGCTGTGCCGCGCCACGCCGAGCTGTGCTGGGTGCTGGCGTGCCTCGCCACCGAGGCGCGGCTCGCGGCGCTGCCCCAGTACCGCGAGCGCAGCGCGGAGCGCGCCTCTCGCCCCGATGCCGCCGCGCCGCTCGGCTTGCTGCTGTATCCGGTGCTACAGGCAGCCGACGTGCTGCTGTACCGCGGCACGCACGTGCCCGTCGGCCGCGACCAACTGCAGCACCTGCAGCTGGCGGCGCACCTCGCCCGCACCTTCGCCGCGCGTCACGGCCCCGCCTTTCCCACACCGCGCGCGCTGCTCGCCGACGACGGCAGCGACCGTGTACTCAGCCTACGCGACCCGATGCGCAAGATGTCCAAGTCGGACGCGGACCCTAAGTCACGTGTCATGCTCACCGACGACGAGGACACGATCGCCACCAAGATCCGCAAGGCGGTGACCGACTGCACACCGCACGTATCTTACGAGCCGGAGACGCGGCCCGGCGTTTCCAACCTGGTGCTGCTGCACTGCCTCGCAGGGGACGTCGTGCCCGAGGAGGCGGTGGAAGAAGCGGCGGCGCTTACCACGGCGCAGTACAAGCGCGTGGTGAGCGCCTCGCTCGCCGGCCACCTGCGCGGCGTGCGCGAGCGTGCGCTGGCGCTGCGGGCGCGGCCCGACCATCTGCGCGCGGTGCTGGCACACGGCGCGGCGCGCGCGCGCCTCCGCGCCGACGAGACGTGGGCGCGCGTGGCCGAGCTGGCCGGCTTGCGCCAACTCACAGCCGATGGTGGTGGTGGTACTCGCCGGGAGGGATCGCTACCATCGGCCCCCGCTCGCGCAACATGCTCACCAGCTCGCGCAGCAAGTCCACAGCCTGATAAAACGCAACACGTTATATTGTGACAGTGAGATTCCCTGAAACGAGATCAAGAGATTCTTTAGAATAAGTCATAAGTAGTGTTAATAGATCTATTATATATATAGTGTTAATAGATATATTGTTTTACGGGTATTTATCGTGTTATTTCCGACATTTCAACTGGGTTGCACAAACCGTGATCGCGGACTGATTGGAAGGCAGAAGCTAGTATTTATCGTGTTATTTCCGACGTTTCAACTGGGTTGCACAAACTGCGGACTGACTGAAAGCCAGATCCTATTATCTAGAAGCAAAGACCGTTATAGACCTACCTTCAACTTGGTCAACAATATCAGATAAATACGTTTTTAAAAGTAAAAAGAAAACGGACTTCATTGAAGAATATGGTACAGTTTCGTTTACCTCGACGACGTATTTTTCCAATTATTTTAATGACAGATGGACCGGACAGACAGACAAATGCGTGATCCTATAAGAGGTTCGTTTTTTTTCCCTAGTTTTGAGGTAATACAAACTAAAAATACCCAAATCGCTCTATATATATATCTTATATATATCGCCTATAATATTTGAAGGGTTGTGATAAAACACTTGCATTGATGGGTTATTTATCAACTGCATCAGTCAGATATTGAGAAACATGAGAAGTAGAGTTATCTGTGATAATAATTTTCCAAATTGGTCCAGGTGTCTTCGAGGATCGGGGAACATACATAAAAGAAAGATTCCAATGAATTAATAACCTTCTCCTTTTATTGAAGTCTGTTAAAAATAGATTTGATACAATAATACAAAATTAAATCATCATGCTTTTATGCCTAGGGACGGAATTTCATGATTTTGTTTTACCAAATAATTTGTTAGTGACACCATGTAAATGTGTATGGTACTTTTAAATTTGTGCGCGTCCAGCCGTTTTTGAGATATTTGAAAAAAACAGTTGCCGCTGGGAGAACGCGTGAAAACGTTCTCCCGGCGGCATCTTTTATTCAAAATGGACTTACAAGAAAAAAAAACGATGTCATCAGTAAGAGTACGATGCGAGGTAAATGTGTATGCTAAAATAAAATTTGTGCAGACTATGGTTACGGAGATATTCAAGTTTTCCCTGGGAGATCGTTTGGCCTGTCGCTGGATATCCTAAACGGTAAGGCGTATAGTTACGATTTTTTTACACACGTTGCTACCAATTTGAATATTTTGTTTGTGAAAACAAAATTAAAAAAAATTACCGTTCGTAAGAAAAAAATGACACGTAAAATAAGGTTTTCATGTTCTAGCATATCGAAGAATTACTTTGGAGACCAACTTTAAACCTTAATATGTGCCTTATTACTATATATTACGTACAACGTCACCCCAAGTCTCATTAATATTCTGTAAGTAAACTATTTGAAAAATACCGTGACGAAGATTTTGTCATCATGTCATTTTTGTCATTAGATTGGGACTAGTTTTTTATGGTTTGGTAAACTGAAAAGTATTCCAGCAATTTGTGCGTCTCTTCAAGTATGTCTGTCTCTGTGAAATTTCAGCTCAATACACTCTGAAATTAACGAGATATCTTAAAAATATGTAAAATGGTCCTTGCAATGGATAAACCGACAGAAAAGACTTCTTAATTTGATAGTATTCTAGATCTATTTTTGTAGGTACAGGGGCGCTTATTTAAAGAAAAATTAAATAATCATGTGTAATTTGGTTTCGCCTTGAAAGGGTTCTATCAATTATGCAGCTCAGCGTTCGACTGACGATTTAGGGTAAACTTTTTTTGGAAAAAATGGAACCGACTTCACCATTAAAAACTTAAAAATAACTCTAAAGGTAAGATCATATAAATTGAAGTTGGTGCCGAATTGCCAAGCACAACAACATGTTTATTGATGGCACCGTCTTCAAATTATATGAACTTACCTTTAAACTCTAAAGGTAAGTTCATATAATTTGAAGACTTATTTTTAAGTTTTTAGTGGTGAAGTCGGTTTCATTTTTTTTAAGTTTATTTTAAGCTTTATCTCGTTTCAAAATCTACGATACCGCTATGTCTCCGACACCCTATTTAAAAGTCGCGTGAGGGTGGAATAATACGGGATTCTAGGAAATATATTCGCAATGATGGGAACGAAGACAAATACAGATTACCTAAACAAATATTAAACTCGGTTCCTACTATAGTGCAGTGTAGGGGTGCACTAAGAGGATAATGGGTACGATCTTTCACATTATCCTGTTTTCCTGTATTTTGATTAAAAAGCCGTGGACTTTTATGGGCTGTAATGATGATGATGATACAAGTATACAGCATTTATAGCCAGAATGCATCGTAAGACAATTCCACTAAGCCCAAACAATGCTAGGTTAAATTGTTTTTTTACGGAGTTTCCGTGAACATCGTCATCTGATGATGAAGCCAAAAGCCTACCGGAAGGCAGGCATTTCAGTGGGACTACTATGTATCACCATTACTGCGATCAACAACACGCCTACCAAGAGTGGTGATTATGGTGATAGTGGAAGGTAAGCAGTTCAATAGGTCTACTCTAGTGACCGTAAGCACCACATGAAAGCAGAATACGCAAGTTCTTTTACTTGGATGACATATTTTTTCCGACTATTTTATGATATAAAAACCAAACTACTGTACCGATTTTGATAAAATTTCTAAGGGACCACTTCGAAAGATTCGATGAATGAAGGGTTGATATGGCCAAAAAAGGAGTGAGTGATGAGATGATGTCTAATAGAGGAAAGAGGAGGAAGAAGACATGTTGTGCTGACCTCACCTAGTGTGGGATTAATGGCCAGGAATATCACAATGTTCTAAGCGGTTGAATATAACATTACAGGAATGGGAACTGCACTAATTGCCAAATTACTAAACATGAATGAGAAACATCAAGCACAAAACGGAATCGGAGATCTAGTATATAGAGGTTGAAGTTACGGACTACAGACATAGGTACTAAGGCCTCAATCTCTGAACCCTCAAGTCTGGGGTCAATAAAATACCTGAACGACAGCCTCGGCTTGCTTCTCGGCGGCGAGCGCGCTGCGCATGGCGGCCTCGGCCAGCAGCTCCTCGGTGGCCAGCTGCGGGGAGGGCGTGCTGCCCTCGGAAGTCGTAGCCCCCGCCGCCGACCCCGCGCTCGTGCCTCCTGCAGTCTCCGGACACATGTCGTCCACGGCGGGCTTGGGCTCCTCGTCCGAATGACTTGCACGCCGCGCCCGCGCTGCTGCCGCAGCCTCCGCTAAAGAACATACGCAGGTTGTGCAAGTTACCGTTTCCTCTATAAGGATTTCAACGCCAATGGGATTCTGTCGAATCATTGCCCCATTGGCTCATATAATTATGCTAACTATACAGGGTACCTAGTTAACTGCTCAATTACCTATTCAGCATTTGAAAACTACAGAATAATGAATAAAATATAAATGCTAAGCAGTATGAAACATTTGTCAAAAATAAGGATTTACCGACACCAACTGAGGATTCAACCTTACCTACTAGAATTTTCAAGCAATGGTTCCAGCTTCGTCTACTTTCGAGCTGCTCTAATGCAGAGGAAATTATATGCAGGGTTCTTGTTTTCTAGGGATTATGGGTTTTACTAATGATTTTTATTCTGGAATAGAAATGGGTTGCGTTGATTACCTATAAGTGTCACATCCGCTAGAAAAGAACAAGCACACAAACATGGCTAATCGGATTTAGTTAGATCTATACTTATAATAAAACCGTAATGGTTCAGTCTGTATATTAATATATTTCGAGGAAACACTAACCGCCTCTGTGGTCTAGTGGTTCAACCCACCAATTTCAGTTCCAGAGGTCCAGGGTTCAATCCCAGGGGAGTAATATTGTGCTTGGTTTGGTTGGTGCTATGATTTTTTTATGAGTTCGCCTGGCTAGCTACCAACATACCTAATTCTGTCGCCATAATAACAATTCTTAAAAAAAATGTTTTGTTCCGGCATTTAGAGGTAAGATAACCGGTTTCTCAGTTAGTTGAGGATTCCGGGCGAAGTGCACCTCCATCTTCGGCTTTATCAAAACTTGTAACCAGGTGAGATGAAGGCCAAAAGATGAAGGGCTTCCCCTTCATACAATATACATACTACATACCGTCATACAAAAAACTATTATTGATACTGAAGACAAATAACAGTCTTTTTTCTATTTGTCTGACTGAAACTACTTAATGGATTACAATGAAACTTAGTATAAATTTGTATTTATTACTGATATTAGTCGCAAAGATGGCTGAGGAGAGGTTGTGGGTTCAAATCCAGTCATGTGCCAATGGACAGTTTTTATTGAAGTTTATGTGCGCATTTGACACATGCACATGCTCTTGACAATGAAGGTCACATCACAGATCATCATGGTTTTGCCATAATCACCACGTTTGGTAGCGGATTGGTGACCGAAGAAAAGGTGTAGGAACATAATATACAGCGGGAAGCTGCTATTCCTCTGGTGAGATACTCTCGAAAAACATAACCCTCCTTCTGAGGCAGTGGTAAAAAGTACACACATTCATATTCTGTTTCTGAGTGGGGGGTGACCAAGGCCTGCACTGACATCCCGCTGTGGGGTGTATTGTGTATTATCCCCCATGGTTTTAACTAACCCTATCCCAGCAATCCCAGCTCTTTAAAATACCAGAGCAGGACTCTGGGTTGTTCAGTGACACTTATTGATTGCCTGAGTACACACATGATAACTGTTCAATATCAAACAGAGGTGGGTTAAATTAAATTTTATAAGCCTCTTACATTCTCTGTGAGTGTTGTTGATAATGTTCTGCAAACGCTCCTCCACAGTTGACAGGTCGCCCAAAGCTCCTCCCGCAGCTGTCTTCTTCCGAGTTTTGTATTTGATGTCAGCCCAGAACTAAAATAATACAAAGCTATATCACTTCTGATGCTGCCATTGGCAAATTATGCCAATGAATGCCAAAAAATATTAACGAGATTGATGAGATTTGATGCTCAATACCTTGAGTTCTGGGGGCCGTTGTAAATATAATATCACGAAAAAAGGTCAGAATAGGTTGGTACTTCAACTTCAACCATTATACGCCTCTATTGGTAGTCAGTAGGTAGGTAGAAGCAAGTAGTGAACACACATACCCTGTTCCACTTGTCGGGAGACTTGAGCGCACCACCCGAGGGGTGCCCTGCCGCGTTCAGCCGCTCGGCCAGCAGTCGCCACAATTTGCTGGCGCTGAACCGCGAGTAAATCGAGAGCTTTCCGGCCGCAAACTCGGGGTGCTCTTCCATAAACGTCACAAGCAGATCCAACTGTTCCGAACTCACTCTACTCCGAGATAAAACGCCACTCATCTCGCCTGAACATTATCCTGTATCACTTTTCGCTCGATTCAATCATTTATTACTTCTATATGCTCAGTGGTAATGGATAATGGTAGAGAAGTGAATAGTGAAGTGGGAACGGGTAACGGGTATAATATTGGTAGAGGTGTGACTAATATATTCATGACGACTCGCTTGCTGGCGCGCACTGTAATCCCACTTTTTGCAAGCTAGTTATTGCCACCGTGGAATCAATTCCATATATCGGCTGTGGCACATCTCTAGGTAAAAAAATACCGATACGGTACCTTGAGTGTACAGCTGACCTTGTCAGTTATATTCTTTAGTAAGAATAATAGTCTATGGTTCTAATGTGATAACTGTCACTGCCACTGTCGGAAGAATATATTGAAATTAAAAATGATTTGATCGAAGTTTTTTTTTTTTTTTTTTTATATTTAAAATTATTACATTTATTCAATAAATTAAACTAACTAAGTACAAAGGAATCAGTCAGATTACCTAAGGACCGTTACAAACGGCCTAAATCGAAGTTGGAAATGGAGTAAGTTAATTATTTATATTGGTAAATTCATGTATTTTAGGATGTGTTATACACTTAAATAATCGTGAGAGTGTAAGGAATAAGTGAACATAAGTATAAGGGTGAACGAGGTAAATGAAGATAATTTTCCTTTCAAAGTTTTCACGGCACATGTAGTGGTTGCAGTGTGTGATTTTCAAATATTTTTTCAATATCCTGGGCATTTACCTATTACACAACGTAGAACTATTCACGGAGATTCCATTTTTTAATTATCATATACGGTAACATACTTGATTTAATTATATTTTAGCCATAAAATATCACATATCGCGTCATAGTGCCATGCTCCGTTTTGTCGTGTAAATGTAAATGTAAAAAGACTCCCGTTTCCGCACTTAGACTCCTAAGTGGTCCATTGTGCGTGAGGTCCGTTTTGTCGTGTAATTAAGGTACAGTCTCGACGACGTGTTTACGGGTGAATATTTTTCACGATGTTCACGTGTTTATTTTGTCTTTCAATATTTTGTTTGACATTGAATTTAGTTTTCTGGATGTGTTTTGTTTTGTGTACCTATTTATTTTTTGAATGTTCATGTGTATATATATATATATATATTTATTAGTGATTGACTGATATGTGCTAGGATAGGCCATTCAAATATTATCACAGCTAAGCATGTATTCTGTGATTTTATTGATATTCGTAAATAATAGTTTCTGTGATTGATATTTATCAGTCAATGAGTGAATTTGTGTGAATAATAGTGTGTACGTGGTGCGTACTTAATAGTGCAGCAGTGAAATTAAGGACCAGTGAAGTTTGGTCGCATTTCACTGTTGAATCGGAAATGAACAAAATTTAAATGAAACAAAAAGAACGAAAATAAATTAAAAAACAAAAAATATATTAAAAATACCAACATGTGGTTAAAATTAATAATGGAAATCATATACCTATTTATCAATCAATATTCATTGTGCATAGGTGATTAACTTTTTAAATACGCCAACGTCTAGGTATTTATTTTCTTTGACATTCATAATCCTGATAAAGTATGACGGAATATTTAATCACCGTTAGGTACATTTACATACGCACCCGTAAAGCCAGTTTCACCCTATTATGGATACCCAAAGAGAATATCTGATACAGTATCTACTAAGCCCCGTAGGTAGTGTTGAATACAGAATCAGAATCGGTCGGTACGCTATTATTTGAATATTATATTATAATAGGTATAATAACATAATCCCAGTAAAGCGTTATATTCAATAATATGAATACGAAATGTTTACCGTAATACACCATCTCTAATTTAGTGGCTATTACTTTTGGCTAGCATAAGTCAATGCCAAATGGCACATTTTTTTTTGTTTTTAACCCAATAAAGGAAGGCTAAAGTTTCACAACCATACTGATTATCCACTGACGCGTTTAGGCGACCATAGTAGCCTAATAATTTTTCCCGTTGAACGTTAAGGCTACTATGGCAGCCCAGTCGACCCACAGTCTTTTATTTGTTTTCCTCTGTTTCAACATGGAGATAGCTTTTACTACTCGTCACTAGATGACTCTTTAATAAATTATCCGTGTAATATACTCTTTGGAAAAACAATCTGGCAACAAAATCTATTAAGAAAAAAATTTTAAACTTTTATTTTGTTTACGGCGTCGTGAAGAGCAGTGAAGTGGTTCTATTGAGAGTGTTTCGATCTAAATATTATATTTTTAATAGCTCTGGGTATTAGTGTCGTATATCAACGTATTCCTCAATATTATAGCTTTACGAACATTTACAAATATCTCATGTTCAAAGCAAAAATATGCGATAAATTGTCATGAAAAGAAACTGTGACCGTCGCGTATCGTGTTCTATCCTATTTATTTCTATTGATCGATTATATTTTCAGTAAATAGTCCTTGTATTGAGAAAACAATGTTATAAATACTATTTAACACATTCACCCGATTAGATTATAGTGAAACATGCATATATTTATTACGATTTTTGTTGTGTACGTAGATTCACGAACGGAGGCGACATCAAAATTTATGATAAATGGGTGGTTTGTTTTGGTTTATTGTGGTAAACGCGGTATTCTAAATAAAAATATATTGATAACAAAAAAAAGCCTGTATCCCCTAGTATAATTATAAAAATATTTAACTGATATACATGGTAACATGCTCTGTAAAAACTTGTAAAAATGTAAAGTTGATGTAAATTCAGATTAAATTAGCGGGTTTAAACTTTTATTTCAGTACTATAAGTAGATAGTTGTAGTTTGTGTTGCACATATATTGATTTCCTATAGTTTTAGCTATATTTCAGTATTTTTTATTTGATTCTAGCTCTAATAATTAGATACATATCACGCTTTAAGTTGCAAAAGGAATAGGTGCTTGGCGCCGCGAAATTCCGATCACGCGGATGGACGCTCCAGAGGGAGACAGCTGCCGTACTTGGACGCGCTAGTGGTTATCTCACGTTGTATATTTTAATAAGTAGATAATTTTATTTTTTTGGCTTCAGTATCATATATTTGTATTTTTGTTATATTTTGTGCATTTAGTCTCTATCAGAGTATTTTGTCGTTAGTCCATTATGGTCACAGTAGAACAAAATATCTATTGTCTGTCAACTTGACATTATCCAAACCTATCCAAATATTGTGTCCAAACACGTCCAAACGGGTTCACACAGGCCCCAACGGAAGACTAGCGCAGGCCGCACAACCTGCATTAATGCTGAGTTGGGACCTTTTTGGGATTACCCACCTTTCATTGTGTCTATTTGTGTTTTTTTTAATAATTCCCAAATAAATAAATTTGAATATCCAATTTTAATTCATTTATTTTTTTCCATTTGTAAATAACGGTCTAGACCCAGTCTAAATTACACTACATTTAATTACAAAATAACTATCAAATTAAATATCATGTGTAGTGCGTATTAGCTATAAATTTGTATATACAATTAAAATTTGACTGACATATACCTTATTGATGATATAACATAATAAATAGTATTCCGAACGATAAAAATTATAAAAATACTAATTATGTAACTTATTTGGTTCTATTACGAATTACAAGTTTACTTAGGTGACAGATCTACATTTTTGTAGTTTATATTTGCGAGCTCATCAGGACTGTTTGATATACTAGCAATTGATTTCGTTCAAAATGAATGACAGAACCGACACGGTGGGTCCAGAGATAGAAGCTCACATAGAAGGTTCTGAGACGAGAAAACTTGTGAAACAAAGTGCAGCGAAGGGGGGAGGTGGCGAGCGAAGCGAGCCGCTGGCCTCCGTAGCATAGCGTAGGTTGAGTGGGTGAAGTGATTCTCAGGGGCGACGAGCGAGCTTTCTGGCTCGTCCCAGAAAACATTGCATGCTGCTTGCATTTATTGCATTTTAGAATAAGTTATTTTTATACAACATGACTGTTATGATAACCAAACTATGGATAAAGTATTTATCACTTTTGAATATTCGGAATTATGTCAATTATGATAAAACAATTTCGGAATTTTGATTATTATAGAATTTGCAATACGTACAAGTGATGTTAGGTAAAATGATATTCGACAAAATAGATTTCGGAATTTTGATTATTATGGCAAAGGTTGTTATGGATTGCTAAATTCAGATCATCAATTTTATGAGAGATAAGAGAACCGTAGGGCAAACCATCAAGGCCGAAAGCCGTATCTCTTCTAGATTGTATTGCAGGAACAAGCTCTGGGATTAAAAAAGGTTCAATAATAAAATGATTCCTATTGTTACAACTATTAGAGTTCTGTGATCTTGGTTTGGGTAATACAGAGTTAGGTGTATACTTTCTGAGATTTTTTTAAATTTTTAGATTTTTAAAAACCTAGTAAGCTGCCTTGAAATTTGAGACGAACTCTGAGCATATTTGAGTCCACCAAGGAATAGAAGGATTCTTAGAAGGACTTGAATAGCATGATTGATCACCAGAGTATGTTGGAGCTTTTGATCCAGGAGTTGATAGTTCGATTGAATTACGAATAGCCTCTACAAAAAGTAAACACTCATTTATTGAAGAGGGATCATTTAAGTCAATATCAACCAAATTTTAATCTAGAATACTAGAAAACATCTTCCAATCCACCCTTTTAAAATTTGGACGAATCAGAAGATGCTTTTTAAGAGAACAACCAGTATTCACGATGCAATCTTTGTTTTTATTATAGCCAAGAAAGAACTTCACTATTACAGGACGATGATAACTACTGCCAAGAGGACTGTTGTGAACAGACCATTCACATCGTATAGCTAATAATGGAGACAGACACCAAAGTTAAATCTAGTGCATTAGGGCGCCACGACAATGAACCAATTGTTGTTGCTTGGTCATCATTTAGAAGAACCAAATTATTGTCGTCAATAGCTTCAAAGACTTCTCTACCACGAGGAGAGTCGGATGTAAAGCACGATGAGTGATGGGCATTCAAATCACCAGCAAATATGAAAGGAGTAGGAATTGAATTAATTAAAGAATTTAATTTACTCTTAGTAAAAGCGGAAGTACAATTAGCTGGACTATAAAAACTTACCATGCTAAATTATTTATTAGTGACATTACCGGTTATGCAAATATTTTGTAAAGAGTCATCGAAATAGGTACTGTGATTTTTATACTGTCGTGAATAAGAATCGCAACCGTTGTGATCATTTCCACAGTCATTTAGTTCGATTTGATCATGTTTAATTTTAATTTTTTTATGGCTTTTCAACCATGTTTCTGTAATAATAGCTAGATGAATATTGCGTGAATAAAGAAAGCTAGTAAGTAAATACTTATTACTATTAATACTTTGTGAATTCCACTGGACTATATTAATTATATTGTGTACATCCATCATGATGCAGTGGGCAATTTGTTGCTGAGAGTTTTTTTGAGAGTCTCTCTAATAGACCCGGAGTTGATGGGTACATCTTTGTTGGCTAAGATTTTGGTTATGGTTTCAATTAAAATGTTGATAAAAACTTCTGATTTAATTAAATTATTAACTTGGACATCTAAGGTTTTTGCAGTAAGCTGCGTGAATGCTTTCGCGTCGAAAAGATCCGAGTAGTTAACGCTCCTGGATTTTACTTTGTTTTCCTCAACTTTTTGTTTATTTATAGGACAGGAGGATGATATTGCAATATGATTACCTTTGCAGTTAAAGTATTTGGCGTTCTGAGGATCAATGCTGCATTGGCGGAATTTGTGACTTTCTGTACAAACCAAACATACCTCGGCATGTCTACAAAACTTGGCAATGTGTCCATACCTCATGCACTTTAAACATTGTTTTATGGGAGGTATGTACACTTTCACCTCATGTCTCCAAGAGTCTAGGTATAAATGCTCCAGAAGAACCACGGAAGCAAAGGTAACAGCGACTGCCTGAGTATGTTGAAATTGGGGAGCTGCGCCACTGGCACGAATAAGAGTTGTAGAGTGAGACTCTACGCATAAATCGTCTTACTTGTACCATCTTGTATGAACTGCTGATAAATTAAATATATCTTTATTTGTCATTTCTATGGATACTGAGTGAAGAACCCCAGTCACCTCTGTGTCAATTGCAGGAATGCTTGCTTTCAAGCCTAACTGATCCAGTAGTTTTTTATTTTGCACGAACATGTTTGCATTATTTGGTAGATCAAATGTTATGCCTACTTTATATATGTTTATTGATCTCAGGTGCAAAACACCTGATACACCGTGGTCTCTTATTCCTTTCGACAGAGCCATGCGATCTCTATCGGCAAAAACACAGTTATCAGCAATATGGTTCAGGAAGACGATAGACTCCTTTTTAGTTGAGTTTTCTGGGTATCTGCGTGAATATCCCGGAGATCTAAACGTTTCGAATTTATGAATGGAAAGATCTGACCTTGTTTTGGTGGGTTTTGTTACCCGAGTTGTTTCAATTTCCATAGCTGAGTTCATGGAGTCAGTTTCAGATTCTGACGATTCGGAAACTGTTGGTCGACCTTCGTCAGGTGATTTTGGAGGATCGTCGTCGGGAAGAAATGGAAGTCTTCTTCCTTTTCCCCATTTTGGAAGCCGAAACAATTCCTACAAAACTACAAGAGAAAAAAATATAATTAAATTTTCTTTTATGAATGCGCGTTACGGTAACGAGGTTCCCGCCAAGAGAAGACCCAAATTGCCCAATGAAAATGCAGGCAGTAGTGCTGCCAACTAAATTTTAATAATGAAGTTACTTGTCCGTTAAACTTATATATTTATTATTTATAAAATCCGTTAGATTTCTTAAACTGTATATATTTTCACAGTTCTCATTACAGCTACCCGCCACTTGTCCAACCATTCTGGAAGAGCGACAAGTAAACGTTGCATCGTTGCTAAAATTGGGCTAATTAAGGACGAGAAGAAGGCACTGCCATCCGCAAAGAGTGCCAGGGTGACATCTTCCTCTACAGGACCAAGATCAGTCACGAGAGTGGGGATGTCATCAACTGATACAATGACTTCTTAGTACTGACGTTGATAAATACCTGTCAGATCAACCGTCTGTCTTTAGATACATAACATATTTACGGTCAACATCCTATTAGTCTGTGGTCAAGACTCACATATGCGGCGTGCGGCGCGTGGCGGCGCGGCGCCAGCATGGTATGTGCTGTGCTCGGCTACAAACCGCAACAAAATAGAATCCCGGCAAAGTATCGCCTTGCGAGTGTGCACAGGAGCGGGGCGATATGTAATAAGGAAAAAACCATTGCCCGTGATTGGCAAACGCCCAGAGCTGAAGAGTTCGTGGTGACTTAGGCACGACGCTTGTACGATCGCGCGGTCAATTGTCACCACGTGTATCTCAACACTATTGCCTCGCTTCATGCTAGACCTCCGGACGACAACCGCTCCTGGTGACCTATTATACCTCGTGAACTTCTGTTTTAGTATTCCTTTTCTTGTCTTTTGATCGTGAGCACCCACCCTTATACTTATTTTTCTTTGTGTCATTTTAAATGTTGAATGTGGTTGGAAATGGTGGTTTCTTACAAATTATGTGGTGATGTTATAAATACCGTTTAAGCAACATTATAAATATAGAATAGTCTACAAGCCTTCGCAAACCAACTTCAACTTTTTGGTTTTATGGCAATTAGTGATGGGGGTCACTTTTCTGCCAGTGTCTGTGTCATGATAGCTTCATATAAAAATTAAGGGCAGTATTTCTAATAATATGGCCGGTATTATATAATGGGATCACCAAATTGATTTTCTAAAACATGAACAACACAAATAATATATATGTCAGTTAGTAAGTACCTATATTATATATATTGTATCAAGGGTCAGTATGAAATGTATATACATTTATACACATAAGTACATATTTTACAGTTTAATTTAATTAACCGTAATAAATTTACAAAGTAGGGAAATTATGGAAGGGGAATAGGATAGGGAAAGTAGACATTTCAATTAAATGACTCTGCAGTCGTTACTGCTGAAGTTGACGCTAGAAATATGAGTAAAAGCTTGCTTCTTACCCGCACTTGTCAGAAACGGTAGAGGTGCTGAAGACCGATGATTATGCTGTCTATAGAAAGAGGCAACGTCGAAGTCGAATGGGAGGACTGTTCCCCGACTACCCGTACCTCTCAGATCATAAAGGTATCGTAACAATGTGTTTCAATTCAAATGAGTCAAAAGTGGTGTCGGTAAGATGTCGCAAATTGAATGGTATCTTGCCATCTCAAAAATGCCCAATGCGCTTAGAGAAGTTTTCACATTACACATAAAATATCGATTCGTATCAGGCAACGCTAGTTACCATCAGGCCCGGTCAAGTCTGAACTAAATTAAGCATTACGAGTTTTTAACGGGGCATTTAACGCAGACGCCGTTTAAATGGCATAAAAACGATTTGGTCTTAAACATTTTATGATAGAACCTGTTTTCAAGAAACTTTATTGTTTGTCAACGTGCCAAACGTCAAAATGATTGAAATATTTTTTTTTATGTTATCGCATTAATTTTAATGTAAGTAAAAAGTTCATCAAGAAAGAAAATTAGCAGATGTGGTCGTTTACCAACGTTTACTGACATTATCAGTATAACTGTGCAGCAACTTCTGACCACCCGAGTCGCTACTGCTTCTGGATCACAAGCTCTCTCTAAAATTACTGAACCTATCGCATCGTGATTGTTGACCCGGAGGAAAGCTTCTGATTAAATGAAAGACGAACTACCTACTGAACTACCTACACTACCTGAATACATTGTATGAAATATATGTGTTAGTTTGCTATTTATACTACATAAGTAGTAATATGTCGGTAAGTACAAAATGTTATATACCTACGTTAAGTAATAAATATTTGATGTACAAACATGAATCTTTGTAACTGAGCACCTACCTTTAAATCTAAATGAATTCATGTTTTTATGCGTAGAAAAAACGAGACAAAAGTAAACACTGGCGGGATAAGTAATTAGGCAGGTACTTTCAGGTCTAGATTGTAGGCATCATGTATGTAACCAATTATAACCGAATGTTATTTTAGGGTTCTCAATACAGAATACAGTTTATTCAAAAATAATAAAAGCTATGCATGCTAGCTAGTATAATAAAGATGGCGATGATGATGATGATGATAATGGTATATATTTTAGCGCTGTCTATCATTGACCCAAGCAGGCTCATAGCCGACAGGTTTCATTGTTCCGAGTTTCCGTTCTTTGGCTTTAGACAGTAAATTTTTTCTATGGTTACCATGGTTACCAGAAAGTTATCATTACAAAAACATCGGCTTTTATACGAAACTACAAATAAATAAACATTTTGGGCCACGCTACTAGTATAATAACTTCTGGTTTCTGATGGAAATTTCTGCAACCAATGAATGATCAATGATCAATAAGCTCTCGAAATTTATTGGCATCTTATCTTATGTACCTACTGATGTTGGCTTCTTATGTAAGCAAGCAGTTGAATCGAGTAGGTTGGACGTTGAAGACCTTGGAGTTTAGAAGCAGGCAAGTAACTTTAATTAAATGTATTCTACGTACTACTTCGTAGTTAGTCAATCGAGGAAGTGCCAAAATATCTCGGCTCAGTATACCAACATTACCAACGTATGTAATAGGTACCTAGTTCAATCATTCATAATTTGTTTATTTACAATTTATATATTGTTTTATATTGTACTTCAAAGCACCTGTCAACCAGCAAATAGGTAGGTAGGTAATAATATAAAGCTTTCTAAAGGTAGGTACCCTGCTAGCGTAGAATAATGAAAAAAAATTTTTTCTAGGTAATATCGCGCCGCAAACCACAGTTACATTTATGGGATTTAGTACCTACAAGGAACTTACGTCCCTACTACCTAACACGAGTATCTCTAAGTAAGGTAGGTACCTAGATACCTACCGAGACCTAGGTACAAAAATACTTTACCGGACTGATAGGTAGATAGAGGTACCAACAATATGTATATACATACAAAGTAGGTATCCATCTACTTTAAATTATGCATTTGCCTACTACCTACCCATATTCAAATACTCATAACCTTTTCATTCACCACTATAGAAACGAAAATTAATTTAAGTTTTATTAGTTACTTATATCAATATTTAGGTATCACAAGAAAATAATGATGTGAGCACGGATTGCCCAAAAAGATTTCATACAATAGTACCTACTACTAGGTAGGTGCCTATACCTACCTTACTCAGACGTCGCGTCGTCGTAGCATTAGGCGTCACTCACACGTGGTGGTTGGTGGAAATGAAGAATTGGTTTAGTGGGGCGGGATAGGGGTATCCAGCCAGTGTCAGTGTTAAGTCTGCGTCGCCATCGCCATGAACCGGTACGTGGTGCTGCAGCAGCTGGGTGACGGCACGTACGGCTCCGTGGCTCTGGCGCAGCGCCGTGACTCGGGCGAGAAGGTGGCAGTGAAGCGCATGAAGCGAAAGTACTACTCGTGGGACGAGGCCATGAGTCTCCGCGAGGTCAAGTCGCTCAAGAAGCTGAATCACCCCAACATCGTGAAGCTACGCGAAGTGATCCGCGAGAACGACACGCTTTACTTCGTGTTCGAGTACATGCGCGGCAACCTGTACCAGCTGATGCGCGACGCGGAGCGACCCTTCCCGGAGCCCGTGCTGCGCAACATGCTGTATCAGGTGCTGCAGGGATTGGCGCACATGCACCGCCACGGTTTCTTTCACCGCGACCTCAAGCCGGAGAACCTGCTGTGCAGCGGCGCGGAGCTCGTCAAGATCGCGGACCTGGGGCTCGCGCGCGAAGTGCGCTCGCGGCCACCCTACACCGACTACGTGTCGACGCGTTGGTACCGCGCGCCCGAGGTGCTGCTGCACGACACGCAGTACGGCGCGCCTATCGACTTGTGGGCGCTGGGATGCATCGCGGCCGAGCTGTACACGCGCCGGCCGCTGTTCCCGGGCAACTCGGAGATAGACCAGCTGCACAAAATCTGCGCGCTGCTGGGCGCGCCGCCGCGGGACGAGTGGCCCGAGGGCTACGCGCTAGCTGACGCGCTGCGCTTTCGCTTCCCGGCGGTGGCGGGCGTACCGCTGGCGCGTGCCGTGCCGCCCGCCTCGCCGCCTGCGCTGGCGCTGCTCGCCGCCACGCTGCGGTACGCACCGCGCCTCCGCCCCACCGCACCGCAGGCACTCCGGTAACTAAACTTATATAACTAGAGTTCACCCCGAACTGAGATCTCGTGATGTCTGGTTTATGTTAGGTACTTATTTGACCACGTAACTCTTTATCAAACATAACGTAATTAACAAACGATAAAAGTATGCTTTCATTACCTACACCTTACTTACCTACCTCACCTAAGCACTCTCAATCAAAAATAAGTTTCTCAATCTCCCTTTATTCACCTGATTGTTCGATGCCCACTCTTGTTGCTAACTATCATTCTATGCAAAGTCAGAATGAGAGCAAAGCACCAAACCACCAACACATGTGAGCATGTGTCGGTACAGTCATGTACTTGTCGGCAAAGCGTGGTGATTTTGGCCAAACCTTACAGATTTGGAGGAAGATCTCTCCACATAGTGGTTAACAATAGTGTGCTGTTGTGAGATATGCGCAGTCAGACCCCTTTCATGACATCCCAAATGTAATTCTTGGATTTGATCGACACCCATTGCATGGCATGACAACCCTATTGAGTGAATAACAAAAAATACATAGAGCAGTTTTCATGAAATTCCGAATACCCTCTCTTGTCTTGCAAGTCCTGATGATCATCCTTTGCCCCTTCACCTTAAAACCTAAGGGCAGTTTTAAGATCAATGGAGGGCAAAATAAATAAATTACTTGTGAAATCTGCAGTCTAAACTCCCATTTCGTAGCTCTGCCTTCTGCGCTGTTGGTTGTGGGTTCGATTCCTACCCAGGACAAACATTTATGTGATGAATATAGAAGTTTGTTCTGTGTTTGGGTGTTGTATTGTATGTATTAATAACAAAAAAAGTATTATAAGTATCATATTCGTAATCTAGTTCCTTTATTACAAGCGTTGCCTAGTTTGGGACTAGATGGCACTGTGTGAAATTAATATCCTGTAATATTTATATGACATTTCACGTTTTACCACATTTTTAAGACTTCAATCATATTCACCCTTTTGCAACCCTTATGTCATACAGGGAATGGTATACAGGAGTGGATTTGTCAAATAAAAAGAAGTTAATTGTGAAGTCAACCCTCTTTATCAGCATATCCTACAAGATCCATCCTATGTAAGCAAAGCTATTAAATCCTCTTTTGCTGTACGTGTAGAACTTTTTAAAATCGGAACGTCTTCGAAATTATACATATTTTTAATTTTGAAAGTGTTCCAGCAACTTTGGGCACATAGTCATCATACATTAGTTTTTTTATTATCAAACAAAGAACTCATTAATGCATTTTTTTTTTCCAAAACTCACTTTTCCAGGAAATCTATAAAAAAATACAGATTTTCTCGAATGCAGAACTTATTTTTTTTTAAATCGAGCACGTAACTCCTAACATGACTTTTCGATAACTCTCACGGTTTCAGACTTGGCCTCAGTGGCCCTGGAAAAAACTCACCCTGTATATATTATACTTATATTTATACTTAACCTAAACCAGTGCTGTAAGTAACAGAATAACTTATTTTCATATTTTATAATTTAAATCTATGTAACAGAAGTTTCAATCAAAAGTTATATTTATGTCTTTCGGCAGGCTATGGTCAAAAATATCAACATTATTATTTGTAGAAATATTATTAATTAATCTTATGGTGAAAACTTGAGAAGGTTATTTTGTAATACAAAACCCTTGTCAATATTGTACTGGTATCCATTGCCCTAGAACTGGTCACAATATCTGAATTTAGACTCTACTAAAGCATAGTATACCTACCGATTTGAGCTGGTCAAGACTTATCTCTTCTTTTTAGCTCCTCAATGCGTGTTAACCTGAACTAATTGTGTTTTCAAGTTCTTTCAATTCAGGTTTCTAATTTAAATATGCATCAATGTTAACTTCCAAAAATTTAACTATTTTTTCAAATTTTACTTTTGTAGGTACCGCTATTACATACATCGATTGTTTCATGATTTCGTGCCGTACTATTGAAAAGAATTGCTTGAGTTTTTCTTATATTAAATTTTAGGTTGTTGGCACAGAACCATTTATTGAAAGCCTCAAGTGCAACGTCGATCTTATATTTAAGTTCTTGTGTGGAAGTGGCAGGTATGATTGCATTCGTGTCATCTGTATATAAAATCAGCCTTATACCTACATGGAACGGCGTCATTTATAAAGTTGATAAGGTCGTTCATTAAGATGACAAAGTATTAGTACCAATATTGGTCCTAGTATAAAGCCTTGCGGGACTCCCCGCCCTATGGTACAAACCTTCGATTTGGTAACAGTTTCCTCCCTGTTGTCAACGTTCCTGATTTCAATGAACTGTATCCTTTGATTTAAATATGAAGATCCAATGACCTACCCATTACTCCATAATGTTCTAACTTTGTAATGAGAATATTACAACTATTATTTTATTGTATCAAAAGCAGAGAACAGATCTAAAAATAAAACTGCAACCCTCATCTTGCTGTTAATATAGCTTCAACTCAAAATACAAGAACTTCACTTAGAAGTAAATCATCCGCATCAACAGTCCCCACACCTATTTTATATCCAAATTGACGATAATTTAAAATGTGGTTTAAGTTTAATTGATATAAAATCCTATCTATAATTATTTTTTCAAAAATTTTGGAAACAATTGGTAGCGATATTAGCCTAAAATTTTTTGGATTCGTTTTTTTTCCGTCCTAATTCTTTCAAATTCATAACTAGCAAAACCTTAGCAATTTAAGCCATATTGAGTCCTCCTACTCGGCACATCCGATCCGTCTTTATCGCGCTTAAACTGACTAGGTACTGTTACGTGTTTGGTTGACTAGGTATTTTACAATTTGGGACTATTCAAATAATTTGAAATGTGTTGCGATGTAATTACAAACTGTTGCTTTTGTTTAGGTTTCCGTACTTCGCTGTTGGCGCCTCGCTCGGATTGCCACCGCCTGCGTCCCGAGCCAGAAGGTATGTACCTTTTTTTTTACATGTTCTTAGATACATCATAATACTCTTTCCCTTTGATACACTTTAGAATAGTTGTACAACAGCAATGAGGTAGTTAATCTATCTCTTATTATATTATAACTGCACACCCGTTACAGTTATAATATAATTAGTGATAGTAGGTAGAAGAAATAATTGGAGTGATAGCATTAAAAAAAAGAAAATAGGAGAGGAGAAAGAACACTACCTTGAGGCACGCCCGCATTTATGACGCTCCAATCAGAGTTAACGTATTTGGTTTCCATGCCACTTTTGTCAACACTAGCTCGCCTGGGGCACTCCCACGTAGCCATCCAATAAAATACTTTAGCTTAAGTTGTATCGCAGTTCTATGTGTACAGAAGTGGTACTGAGAACGCGCCTCCAGCGCCGCTGCAGCAGCCGCCGCCGCAGCCCTCAGCGGTGGAGCCGTCGCCCGCGCTGGCCCTATCCTTCGTTAGCTCTCAGCCACTTTTTCGAGACCGTTTTGCAGACATCTTAGGGTAAGTGCTCATTGTTTTCACACGTAGAAACTCTAGATGGTAGACCGCAATAGTCAGTTTGTCTGCGTTTCAGAGGAGAGGTGGTGCACGAGACGGGCACGGAGCCGGCGGCGCCTCTTCGGCGCGTGTCTGGTGCAAGGGGCGCGGGTGAGGCGGCGGCCGCATACCTCGGCGCGGCACGCTACGTTGCTGGCGCACGAATCGATACATCACTGTTCCGGACTATGCCGCTTGCCGCGCACAGAGGTCACTATATAAATTTTACTTTCTTACATCAACAACAAATTGCACTGGCCAGACTCACTGGAGTGAAAGAGAGAGAGAGGGGTGTGGTCTAACCCGGGTCGATCACTCACTATCACTAGATCGATATTACCTTTAATGCGAGCAGTCGACCTTAACAAGATACATACTATGAGTATTTTTTTATGTTTATCCACAGCTTATTAACATTAAACCACTGATTGAATTATGTGCTTTACTCATTTTAATTTCAAGTTCATGAAAGTTTGAGGCTGGTATAATTTCATTGAGGTCGTCAGCATACCCAACAAATTTTATATCCGGATCCGGAATAGAATGGCAAACGAAATTGATAAGATATCTATCACAAAAAATGTAACCCCCAAAATAGAACCTTGTGAAACCCAAAGCCTGTTTTTAGTAACACTAGACATCGTCACCACTTCTTGTCCATCTACCACGTTTTTTATTTGAACATGTTGCATTATATTAGCACAATATGATGCAGCGCCTCGTAATCGTAACACTATAAGGCTCAAGCTTGTCTAGGAGAATTTAATGGTTCACCATGTCAAAAGCAGAAGAGAGATTTATTTATTTATTTATTATTGATGGGAAAACCAACAGCTTTTTACGTCACAATAACAAATGCTTAAAGATAGAAAGCCAATTAAAGGTTCTCACGTGTAGGTACTAAATTAGGTATACAGCAGTGAAAAAGAAAAATTAAACAGGTTATGTAAAAAATAGAAGAAACAACACAAAAAAGGTACATGAATAATCCAATCATTGATAAAAAGATGTTCATTAATAATCTTACCATATTACGCTGAGAAGAAATCTCTGCTCAGCAGTGCTCGTGCTGAGGCTGCGCTAGTACAGAACAGGTCCAAATCATAGTGCCTACTAAGTTTATTGAAATTGTCACTTACTCTCCAAAGATACGAGTTCTGTCTATAATTAGTGGAAGCTAATGGTATGTGTAACGGTGTATAAAATCTTGTTAACTTAAGCGGAGTGTTTAAATTAATTTTGTTTAATAATTCAGGGCTATCAATGTTGTTGTTTGCAATTTTTAGAAGAAACAGCAGAAGAGTCAGCAGTTTCTCGTCTATTGCTAAGAGGAAGAATGTGAAATTTCTTGCATAGGTTTATGTAGTTCGCCGATGAATACGGAATTCGCAGACGATAGCAAAGATACTTAAGAAACTTTTTTTGTATTCTTTCTATTCTTGAAATGTAAGAGTCATAACAGGGGTTCCAGATCATCGACGCGTATTCAAGGTTGCTGCGGACATACGAACAGTACAAAATTTTAAAAGTTTTTGCCCGTTTAAAGTCAGTTGAGGATCGCATTATGAATCCTAGTGCTTTCGATGCCTTCTTTGTGATATGGTCAACGTGTTTATCAAAGATAAGTTTGTGGTCATGAATCACACCGAGATCCTTGACTTCGTTGACTCTGAGAATGCACTGGCCCTTTAGCATATATGATGACGGTACAGGTCGTTTTTTGCGAGTAAAAGTTACTAAAGTGCACTTAAGGGGATTGAGATCCAGTTTGTTTTGCGCGCAGTATAGGTCTAATCGCGATAGGTCAGCCTGGAGTTTGGCAACATCTTCATCTGACTGAATTACTTTAAATATTTTAATGTCGTCGGCAAAACATAATACTTGGCTAGTGTGAAAACAACTGGATATATCATTCACAAATATCAAAAATAGCAGTGGTCCTAAAAGAGAACCCTGCGGAACCCCACTAGGTATATAGACCCATGCAGATATATAGTTATGTACAACAACTGCTTGTGACCTATTGTTAATATAGGAGGAGAACCACCTGAGCAGGTCACCTCTTATACCAATAAGTTCAAGTTTGCTGATTAGAAGCCTATGATCAATCCTATCAAAGCATTTACTGTAGTCTGTGTACACAGTATCGACCTGAACCCCCGAGTCCATAGCAGCTGTTAGGTATTCGTTAAACAGAATCAGGTTAGAAACTGTTGAGCGACCCCTCAAGAACCCGTGTTGAGCAGGGCTAAAAGATGTATGTAAAGCAGAGTATAATTGGTTGTAAATAAGTCTTTCAAAAACTTTAGCTAGTATGCATAGCTTCGAGATCGGTCTGTAATTGCATACATCAGACTTAGAACCTTTGTGGACTGGTGTTATAAAGGCGGATTTCCAGATGCTAGGAACCGTGCATTCAGCCAAAGTCTTTTTGAACAGCAAGCTCACTGGGATAGCTAAACAATCGCAGCAATTAATTAACAATATAGGACTAATGTGGTCAGGGCCTGCAGATTTAGATGGATCAAGTTTGGATAATAGTCTAGCTACATGGTTCTGTTCAATACGGATACTACTTATGTCGGAAGCATACATTGATATGGTTTTAGGCGCGGCATTTTGCACACTGTTCTCAGGGGCTAGAAAAGTAGAATAAAAATAATTTGAGAATGCTTTACAGATTGATTCGCCAGAGGTTGCTATTGAATCCTGATATTTCATGATACTGGGGATGCCATTCGACTTCGAACGTGATTTAATAAATGACCAAAATTGCCTTGGACTTTTTTCAATAGAGTTTTCTATAAGTGCTAGGTATGTACTATAGCATTTCTTTTCTAAGGATTTCACCCTGTCTCTTAAAATCTTGAAAGTTTCCAGGTCAGTCCTATTTTTATATGTTTTATATTTAGAATGGTATTTTTGTTTTTCTCTGATGAGTTTTTTAAGTGCTGGTGAGTACCATTTAGGATGCGAGTCATTGTTTACATATTTAGAAGGTACGTACTTATTTTTTAAAATATCTAGTTTATTGTAAAAAAATAAAACAGCATCTTCGACAGATCTTGTGAGTATCTCAGTGTCCCAATCAATTTCTAATATTTTTAAGTTTATAGATTCATAGTCACCTTTATTGAACAAGAACCTCAAATAAGACCGCGGTTTCAGTTCAGGCAATCTACTGAAATCGACATCAACAGGAAGCGCTTTATGATGGGGATCAATTTTTACTAATGGCTCACAGTCTGACACTGAAATATCGTCGTTGGATAGGGCAAGGTCCAATATCCTACCATGCTTATTCAATATATGGTTATACTGACGCAAGTTATGAGTATACAAATCATCAACAAGTAGGTGTTCGTTGTGGGTAGATATATTAAATGGAGTTAGAAATAGGTCATCATTTGACGCATATTTCCAAATTATATTGCTCATGTTAAAGTCACCAATTACAATCAACTTGTCGGACGGATTACTTTGAATAATGATATCTAGTTGAGTTAAAAAAAAAATCTAGTTGATTTGAAAAAGAGAAGCCTAGATTTTGTTCACATAAATATAGGATACATATATGAATACTTACAGAAGGCTCATTCCCTCTTCTAAATGTAATAGTTACCCATAGATCTTCTGCAGAGGACTGAAAGGTAGGCTGGATTGTCGCGTAAATATCCTTACGTACTGCTATGAGTACCCCACCACCCCTCGATTGATTCGTCAAAGCATAATCACGATCCCGACGCCACACTATGTACTGGTCGTCAAAAAGTTCCGAATTCGCTATACTATCAATTAACCACGTCTCTGAGAGGACAATAATATCATGCGAACTTAGACATATGTTACGATAAAAAGTGTTTGTTTTCGTGCGAAGTCCGCGAGTGTTCTGATAGTAGATTTTTAGTTTATTATTTATATCATACATTTTTATTGAGGAGACATAGCATTGCTGTAGTATTTAAATAAATAGAAATAAATAATAGTATTATTAAATAATATTCATAATATGTAGCACAAGTGTAAATGAAATTATGAATCATAATAATGTGATCAAGTTCCGAGTACATTGCCAGTTGTGTTATTAGAAAACCAAAAAAGTTGAGGTAGAAAAATCCAGAATCCAGGAGATCCAGGAACGAGCCTACTACTTTTAAATTATCGGAACGTTTTTTTTACAGAAGCAGCGGCGGCGCTAGTGGGAAGCGGAGCGGCACGTATCGACTGGGCTGCTAAATATCTGCGTTAAAGTCTTTCCGTTATAATGACAGCCTTTGCCTACTTATACCCACTTTTAAATCTAGGTACCTACTTCCAACTACCATAGTACAGGTAGTAGTTGTACCTACTAAGCATAACAAGCCTATAGGTACTAGGTACCTATGTATATAAGCACTCATAGTAGATATTGGTTGGTAGGTAGGTATATCTATTAGGTACTTTACATACCTATAGCAATTGGGTAGGTATGTTAAGTATAGGTTTTTAAACACTAACCACTCCAAGTTTGAAGCTGGTAAGTACCAATATCCTACGTACCGTTTTACGATACAGATAATTATAAGAACCCCGGACATTCATAATTTTTTAATAAATTCTTAGATACTTTATACAAAACTGGCTTTTATTACCACTACAACGTACGTTTGTCCATCGTAAGCGTTCGATTAACGTATATATATGCGCAGAGCAGACGAGGGTCGCGGCGTCTGCTCTGCGCATACGCTACTTAATCGAATGCGGTGTCAATACAGAGGTTTCTGTAAATAAATCGCCAAGTAGTGAATTATGAAGACCCCTGCCCCATTTATCATTATATTCTACAAGAGATACCAAGCGTTTTTTCTCCTAACGCACCCGCAACTTGCCAAAGTCTGATGCCAAGCGGACCTTATCTTCGCCCAATGCCAGCGTGCCACTTGGTCAAGAGTACCTATCTATTTAAATTGGTCAGCATGGGGATATTCTAAGGTAGGTACACAATTCAATATCACATAGGTCCCCTATACAGGATGGTAGGTCATAGACATCCTCACGCTACTTTGTGTAATACCTATACCATGTAGCTATTTATATGAAAACACATTCATTCGAGTTTACTTGACATAGAGAAACGCACAATTATAATACCCGTAATGTGAGTAAACTAGAATCTGTAACCCACTCTCTAACTAAATCCAGTAAACTGACCCACATCATGGGTCCTACTATTTTTAACAAGCTTCCAAACTCAATAAAATCTGCCGAAAGTCTATCAGCTTTTAAATATAAATTGAAACAATGGCTTATCGGGCAGGTATTCTATTCGTATGATGAATTTATAGTTTGTAGTAAAAAATGAATTGAAATTATTATTATTATTAGGGTACATAACCTACCATGTCTACTATTATCATTATTATTTACTGACCTGTATAAATGTATACCAATAAATGACTTATGACATAGAAACAGAAAAGGCCCCTATGTAGGTGCAATATCTTCGTTGTAAATAAATCAACCATGCCACGAAGAGAGGGGCAACTAACAGCCAATGAACGTTATAACAACGGGAAACAATGAGGAAGTGGATCAAATACATATTCATAGATTTAGAATATACTTAAGTACGTTATATTGGCAATAGAGTGATTAGGACAAGACAAAAACGTAAAGTGATGATGTTTATGCCGGAAATAAAACAATAAAATAAATTTATTGCCTTGGAAAGTTCACAGAAGATTGACAGTATCAACGAATAAATAAATAAATAAATTTTACAGGGCATTACTTTCAGACAGCGCCAACTAGCCCCAAACTAAGCATAGCTTGAATGGGCTAAGACTTAGAAGTAAAAATTTCAAGCCATCATCTTTGGAACTCGCTATTCTTTGAACTCTATTGCCAAAATTTCATTACGTCCTGTAGTTTTTTCCAAACATTATTCGCTTAATTTATCATAAAGGAAAAATATATGCATATGCATATATTTAATATAACATATAAAATGTTATAATAATAATAATAACGTTTATTGTTCAAAAAAAAAGTTGTACCTACAGCCTTATTACTTATTAGGTAAACCTAATAGGTAGGTAATGTATTTAGCATTAGAAATAAAATATTGAAGATATATGACCTCTTAACTAAGTTGAAAACTTGTATTTTAGAGGCCGAACCAAAATAATATTATTTTGTGCACAATCAGGTGTGCACAAAATAATGGTAGTAGGTGTGGTAGGTGGATGGTCCTTTGACACCTGAACTAAGTGAATCACTTGTATTTCAGGAGTCAAGCTCTTAACATAAGTATTGTGTTGTACTGGTTGAACGTGACATGATTTCTGAACTAATTCAAATTTCATTTAATATGTACCATACATGTGTAATATGTACGTTACTCTACTTACTTTCTACAACATATTTGATAAAAGGGAAAAAGAAAATAAAATTAATTAATGCATATAAATATGAAATGACCTTAGGACTATTGGTTAGTATGACGTGACCTTAAGAATAACGAAGCTTAAAACTAAAACTTATTTGGACTATATGTTAGTATGAGATGACCCTAGGAATAACAAAACAAAACTAAAAACTAGAACTTATTTAGACTATAGGTATCATTGGGTTAGTAGTGGTTGAAGGTGTTGTGAAAGTTGGAGTTTACGTATAAAAGTGAACACAAGTTTTTTATTCATATATTTTTAAAAAATCGATCGTCAGATCGCCTTTGTGTCAGAAGTACCATTGATTTGTACCATTGATTGTACAAGTGACACAGCTTTGTATCCTTAGTACCATTAATGGTACTAGTGACAATTATTTTGGATCAGTAGTAGCATCATAAAAATTGATGTATTGCTAGTACCATGAATGGTACAACTAAACATTGAAGTACCGTGGAGTGGGCCCAGGAAGTGAATTGTCGCAATTAATAAATACTATACTTACGATACGCCAAGTACTGGCCACTTATAATTTGAAGTACATTTCGGTTTACGTCAGTCTGACACTATTATGCATTCATTATTTTTCATGTGTCGAACTGATTGTTACCCGATCCTTGAATTTGGATTTTCATAATTATAAATAAAAAATTATGTGCGAAGCGGCATCGTCGGATCATGCTTCGGAAATGAAGATAGTGCGACGTGGCCGAGGAAATGTTTTATTATTTGAAGGTTTCCAGTATTATTTTCATACCAAATATGAAAATGGTAACTGTATTTGGCGATGTAAAATTAAAAAAAAAAACTGAAAAATGCACCGGAACTGTTACGGTAATGCAGGTATGTTTGTTTAATTTTATGTGGAATAGGTTTGCGTTTGATCACGATCTCACCTGATGGTAAGTGACGATGCGGTCTAGGATGGAGTGCGCTTTCATCTAGAAGATATTTATCGAGACATGAAGACACTGAGATTGTAACTTTCGGGGAACACTGACTCCGGCAAACAGTTCCACTCCTTGACAGTAGGTACGCATATGAATGTGGAAGCAAACGGTGACGTCTAGCCGTGAGAAATAATCGCTCTCTTAAGTTTATAATAATATTCACTCGAGTCACTTCCAAACTGTGAACTTTAGATAACTTCAACACAGCCTGATTTGGGCATATCAGCATCATGCTGCTTGCCTCAATTAATAAAATTTACTCAATAAATATAAGTCAGAGTATGGAGAAAATATCGATCCCAAGTTCGTACTGAACTCTAGACCTGAGGAAGGTTTAAACATATATATATATATATATATATAAGTATATATAGCATAGCAAGGTTTCATGTATTGCCCGTGGCCCGTCTGCATGGGTGAACATCTAATTTTGTATTTAAGGCCGTCAGATTTGTTATCTACCAAATACTATTTCAACTTTTTTATATTTTAGGGTCCCGTTAACATGATGAAGGTGAAATCAACCATACATTTGAAAACATGCCTGCCAAATGAAAATGAAAACACTGTCTGTTCAATTATAAGTTCAAGCATAGAAACAGCTGCTTCTTCTGTAGAGGAAACAATTCCGGCTATGTACTTATAAAAAAACATTAGCATCTATGAGAAATAAGGGTCTCGATCTAATCCATAAATTGCCAAACTATAACCAATACCGATGTGTAGCGTATAGAAGAAAGAGGAAATTAGCACAAGTGGAAAAAATGGCTTACACTGATTTGAAAGAAGTTGAGGTACCACGAGACTACGACAATTTTTTACTCGCTGACAACAAGATAATTATCGTTATATTAGTTTTCGCTTTAGAAGAAGCGCGAGTACCTAGTGCTTAAAAATGGAAAAGTTTTTTTCGGCGATGGTACGTTTAAACGTTGTCCTAAACCATTTACTCAACTATGTGTGTTGTTTTGTGATTTAGGCAGCAGCGAAGACAAAAACAATGTAGTACCTGTGATTTACGCACTTATGCCAAATAAACTTCAAAAGTCGTACGTTATTTTGCTACAACTTATAAAGTCAGCAGTCCCAGAATAGGAGCCAACTAAATTTATTACTGATTTTAAACAGGCTATAAAATCTATCAGAGCTATAAAATTTGTCTTTCCCAACGTTGAACACCACGGATGTTATTTTCATTTCAAGGATACATTGATCAGAAAAGCAAAGAAGCTAAACATACAAACAAAAAACAAAAAAAACAACGACACAAATTTGAACAAAATAATTGGGTTATGCATTGTGCTTCCACTTCTGCCTGAACGAGATATTGAGGAAGGCTGGAATTATGTGCTTGCAGAAAATCAAGTCATTGGTACGCATCGAAACCTCGGACCATTCTTGTCTTATATTCAAAACTATTGGATGCCGAAGAAAGCAATGTGGTGTTGTTTTGGCGAAAGACATAGGACAAATAACGTATGCGAAGGGTGGAATGGCCAATTTAACAAAAGTTTTAAGAAAAGACGCACAACAATAAGCCATCTTTTGAAAACGATCTTCTTAAAGAAGATGCAACATTCACCGCTGTAAGAGCGATAACAACGATGCCGTTTAAAAAACGGTCAAAATCCGTCATCGAGCGAAGTGCATATATACAGCAAGTTCAAATGCAGCTCATTAATAGTGAAATTAATGTGCCACTATTTCTAGAAAAAATACGCCGGTAGTTGTGTAACTTTATTTTATTTGCGTTAAGAAGTTTCAGATTTATTTTTAATAATAAATGCATGTCAAAAATGAAATTACGTGGAATATCTTTACTTTTCTTTAACGGTACTTGAGATACAAAGTTGTATCACTAGTTCCATAGTTATCGGTTAACATTACGGGGGAATATTCTCATTTTTCTTACTACTAAGTACTAAAAGGTACTAAGGATACAAAGTTGTGTCATTTGTACAATCAATGGTACAAATCAATGATGGTACTCCTGACACAAAGGCCACTGCCCTGATCCATACACAACACATCATCGAAAACCACATCCAAATCGGATAAGCCTTTTCGGAAATACGCTTGCACAGACAGACAAAAATTCTAAAAACTGTATTTTTATGCTCTGTTGCATGTTTTAAGTAGGTGGAATCATTTTTTTTTTAAATATTAAATGTACAGACGGCTTTTCTACGATTTTATTATAGGTATTTCGGTCACGATTGACGCCATGAGCCATTCTGGTACACTTTCACTCTAACCTAAGCTTAAACAACTATTCCTCTTTTGCATTGCCAATCTACAAAATACTAAATCTAATGGAGATAATAATATCCACCATCAAAGTTCTGCCTAGGTTCAAGTATCGTATCTTTTGTTTGACACATTGACAAGCTGCTATGAATTTGAATGAAGCATGTAAAAAAAAAAAACAAAGCGCGCGCATTTTGTTCCAAGTGTCAGAGTCAATGTCTCTGTTTTCCATATGACACTGTCACTTACGTTGTAAAAACAAAAGTCACAAATTACAATCACAGACGGACGTCACGCGTTACATATTTGCGTTCGTGTGATCGTATTGTACAGAATAAAACGAAACGATTTTACAAGGTGTACTTTACACCTTATTACCTGAAAGAATCCAACCTAGCTAGGTCTACGATCATCCACTACGACGGAATACACCAGAATGTCATAATCACCATGAAAAGTCGAAAATCAGAGAGGTTTCGGTGAGAGGAGAATCGGCGCGATGTCTATAGAGTATGTGCCGGTGAGCGAGGGCGAACAGGATGAGCCCATCGAGCTGCCCACCGAGGAGGACGGCGCGCTACTACTGTCTACGGTGGCGGCTCAGTTTGCAGGTGCCAGCGGACTCAAATATCGCGCGGGCGGCGCTGGCGGGCGACTGCGTGGGCTCCGTCTAGACGACGGCCGCCTGCCGCCGCCGCCCGAGGGTTGGGCAGCGCACCGCCGCTACTGGTGCGCTTTTCCGCGCTCCGCCCCCGACGATGATGACAGCGGGCAAGGTGAGGCGCGCGCGCGTTGCTCCGACCTGATTGTGCTCGGCCTACCGTGGAAGACAGGCGAAGAGGCAGTGCGAGACTACTTCGCTGCTTTCGGCGACCTCCTCATGGTGCAGGTGAAGCGTGACGTCAAGACGGGTCTCTCCAAGGGGTTTGGTTTCGTCAAGTTTGCGACCTACGAGGCTCAGGCGCGCGCGCTCGGCCGGCGGCACATGATAGACGGGCGCTGGTGCGACGTGCGCATTCCCAACGGCAAGGATGGTGCAGGGCAGGCGCACCGCAAGGTGTTTGTGGGCCGCTGCACTGAAGCGCTCTCGGCGGAAGACCTGCGCGACTACTTTGCGCACTTCGGCCAGGTGACAGACGTATTTGTGCCGCGTCCGTTCCGTGCGTTCAGCTTCGTCACGTTCCTGGAACCGGAGGTGGCGGCTTCATTGTGTGGCCAGGACCACATCATCAAAGGTGTGTCTGTAAACATTTCGACGGCATCGCCTAAGCGCGATTCCGGCGGTGCGGCGGTTGCGGCGCCGATGGCGGGCGGTCCGCGTGGCTCTCTGCTGGGCTGGGGCCTGCTAGAAGGGGGTCGCGTGTTCAACTGGGCGGGCGACGCGTGGCCGCAGCCCCCGCCGCTCCACGCCGATGCCAAACCCTACCTCAAATACGAGTGATGCCCCTCTTGTGTACATACTCTGCGGTATCCGCGTGCTATACTTGTTGAATGATGTCAAATTTTATCATTGTAAATAATTATTATAAATGTACTCTCGGCGTACTATGATTTACTTTCTATGTATAAAATGTTGTCTATTGAACAATAATATTGGCATACTGTTACATAAAATAACTAAATTATCAGCATTTAATGTTTGAATGCTCTAGTGAATAACATAATTGTCACATGTGCTAGAATTTTTGGAATAACCCTCCCACAATTTGCCATGTTCAATAGCTACTGATTATATTTGAAAGAAGAAATAGTTTTGTCTGACTGCTACTATATTTATTTAATACATGTGTTTTTTTTACCTGTGCAGACCTACCTATAGTCTACCAACAGTCTCACAAAAATACTTTGATTATTTTCAGTTGTTCTATTGCAAAAAGTAACACACCTCGGTTCAGAACTACTTGCTCTTTTACTCTCGCACCCACATTTGTTGTGAGCACAAGCACTTTAGGTGTTGGTTGGTCTAACACACAGACAGGCTACATGGTCCAAAACTATACAAACATTCAGGAACAAATAATGTCCCATGTTCAAATTTAGGTTAGATGGTCATATCACTGGGGATCAATCTCTTCCAGACAACCATTGTAATTTAGGTTAGATGGTCTTATCACTGGGAATCAACCTCTTCCAGACAACCATTGCAATATACACTTTCAATAACGGCAATGTTATTTTAATTTTAAATTGAAATGAGATAAAGGCCAAGTGCTTTCTCGTTGAACAATAAAAAAAAAAAATTGGGACCTATAAACTTGATAATAATTCTTTGTGTAAAGTGGTGTGGACCCAGCTAATTGTAACTCACTCAAAGCATTCTGGTCCCGATTCCGAAGAGGCTAGGCGGTGGATTTGACGTTTTCAAATTGATGATACAGTTCTTACCTGCCTAGGTAGATATAGGTAAAATGGTGAATATATATTTTTTACTTTGTCTTTGACTTCACCCATATAGGAGGATGAGAGTAGGTGGTTACCTACCTACCAGTGTTTTTTTTATACCTAGGTGCATAAAAAGAAACCTATTTCCGAGTCGAGGGGTTAAATAAAAAAAAAAAAATCATGAAAAAGATATGCTGATCACCCCTCCTGCCGAAATCCGGCGCCAAGCAGTTCGCTGCGTTCCGTCGGTTCACGGGAGTGCCAGTGCCTATTGTAGGCAGCTTCTGGAAAAGCTTGCTCCATCGCAGACCTTATGCCCAGTTATGCCCAGATGAGCTTCGAGGCCAAGAACTTACTCATTTCAAATAAAAATAGGTGCCGCACTGATATGGACCGTAATCTAGAAATATATAACATGGTACTATGTACTGTGTACATTGCTCTGGCAGGAAAGTATGTTTTAGAAGGAATTGAGATGCACACAAAGAAAATATGAGTAGTAAATGTGGCAAAAATTTAAATAGGTAGGTATGGTTTGCCGTTTTTTAAAAAAAACTTTCTGGGGTAACATTCTTCTACCAAGAAGAATCTATACAACTGACGGCATGTATATTAAATCAGCTGCTATAGAGATTCGTAACGCGCTAGGTAAAATATACTTGCCTGCCTAGGTACTTGGAGCACATTCTTTGGGAATGATGGTCTACACTACACATTACAATATTATATAATCTAAAATATGTTCTAGAAGGAAATGAGTCTTACAAATAATAAAAGGGAACATGGTGTAAATGTCAAAATATGAAACGAGACCGATTTGTCGTTTTTGAAAAAAAAAACGGAAAAAAAAATTGAATCCTGCGATTCTTAATCAGTCGTTGAACATTATCGTTTCTCAGAAACCGTAGCATGTGCGACCATAAGTTATAGGTACCTACCTAAATAGGTAGATACATAACAGCTCTTAATTTGTGACAATTAATCACGTTATAAGATTTTAGAAAATATTTACCGTTGTTAAAGTAGGTAATCGTTCTTTTTCGAAAAACCCAAAATAAATAGCTTAAACAATAGTACTTCTTAGGTACTTATTGGGCATAACAAGGAAGCACATACCTACTCTCGTTTTTGAATAAAAAAGAAATAACAATATCTATGTCGTTAAAATTCAAGAAACCGAACCAACCCATGATAGTACATCAAAAAACCGAGCGGTTATTGAAATATTTATCCTTATAATGTCTTAACTCGAAAACTTGTATTTAGGATATATCGAAAACAAAAAAACGCGAAAAAACGCGTTTTCGGCAAAACTGGGCATAAAATTTCGGTCTTTAAATATTTATGTTAAGACCGAAATTTTATGCCCAGTAGATGGTACGGGTGAATTAGACTTCGGAACCCTCGGCATTTGATCGAAAGGTTTTGTTCGGGTCCCCTCACGGGTTGTACATTGGGGTGTATATAACTCTATTATCAACAAGGACACAATTGTCACTTATGTCATAACACATAATCATTAGGCATTAATCCTTTCTAATGAATTTATTAATGCTGTTTAGTATGAATGTTGTTTATGTCTAAAATGAATGGTCTAACTCTGGCAACACGACTTGTGGTGTACAAATAAACATCTATTAAAAATTTTATCATTTAATTCATCAAAAGTTAAATATTTCGTTAAAACTTAACAAATTGATCTAAGCAATGAAACCCAACGTACTAGCATCTAGTAAACAATGAATTCGATAGACACAGAACATAAATACCTATTTAGGCTGAAACAAAATTATTTCTAAGATAATGATATCATAAAATTGGCAAAGGATAACTTTAGAATTGCCAGTTAAAGGAATACGCATGTACTTTTCATCATGTATAAGTTGTAGTTATGGAAATAAATGTACACAAATCAGTTTTTGATAACTTGGGAATGGGGTCTAAAAGATCATTTCCTGTAAGATGTCACAATTTCTTAAATAACTAAGTAAAACCACCATAATAAATGTTTGCTATTATAATTATCAATATTAATACCTACATATACGTATACGTACATACCTACTAGTAGCCATGCAGTGGTCAAAATTCAAGCGTAAAAGATATTTTAGCTTTATGAACTCTGCCATAAACTTTAACCATGGAAAATCACATATTCCTCCGTAACGTTACGTCTTCTGCGCAATATTCTTGTTTTTTTTTTTTTAATGGTATTAATATACCGGGTACCTATTAAGACTAAATAAGTCAATTATGACATAGAAAAATTAATATGGGGAAAAAAATATTTAAACCAAAATGAAAGCATAAACATATTCCCTATTGAGCATGTCCTCTTTCAATAGTTATGTCGTTTTATATTACAAAGATGAAATGCGTATTTATCTTAATACATAAAATAGTCGTGCAGCTGACTGACTGACTCACTGACAATCAGAGGCACAGCCCAAACCAGTAGCTAACATAATGCACTAATAGAAAAATTCCCACGGGATGACGTGTTCAAAGTTTGTGGGCATTTCGCTAGTATTGTGTAGTAGTATTTCATTGTATTGGTTGTATTTGCTATTTCATGGGATTATCGAGACCTTGTAATGCATTCACTTGATTCGCAGCTTCCTCTTGAAGAACGGGTTGATGGGCGAAGGGATGGAAGGCTTCAGGTTTGTCTTGTTCGGTTTCCGGCCGCCGTCGAACGGAATGTCAGGGCTCTGGCGGACGCTCAAGTAGTAGTCCACGGGCTTTTGCATCGAGTTGTTTTTGAGCACGAATTTGACTTTCTTCGGCGAGTCGAACACATTTTTCATGTCTTTCTCGAACTTCTTTGTGTCTGGGCTTTTTTTGTCTTTCTGTAGTTGCTTCGAGTAGTTTTTTAGTTTGTTTATAAGCAGTTTGGGCGGTACAGTGTTGTCTTTTGGCTTTTTCTGTGCGTCTGTTTTGTTAAGTTTATCCGGTTTTGAGGATTCTTTGCATGTTTTATTTGTTATATCTGTGTGTGATCTGTTGGTGTCTTTCTCTTTGATTTTCTTTTGTCTTGTATCAGTGATAGTATTTTTCGAGTCACGTTTAATATTTTCTTTTGTTTTGACTTTCTTAAGACTATTATCTTGAACGCTATCCTTCTTGGCTAGCTTAATCTTATCTTTGCCGTCATTTTTTTGTTTTTTGTAAACGTCGCCATTTTGTGGTATGTCACCGTCGCCATTTTGAGTTTCCAGTTTCCGTTTTAGTGTTTTTTCTTTAGGTTTCTTAGCATTCTTCTTGTTCAGGTTTTCTTTGTTGGAGGAATCCTTGTCTGAGCTCACTGTCGTTGATTCTATAAGCCATTCGCCATTCTGTATAAATAACAAGAGAGGCATGTTACTGATTTAATTAATTTTGATGCAGCCTCTATTCACTTTTCGATTTAAATTTAATTTAGTTAGCTTGCTTTTTAATTTTGCACAATAAAATACATAAATCCCAGAAAGTAGTTAGAATGTAGTAAGTTCTATTCTAGTCGGTCTGAATGGACTAGGGACTCAGGGGACTCTGTATTCTTGTACATAATTGTATAGAAAAGCTTATTATAATATGAAAGCCTGGCATTCAAAAATAATATGCTCCAGTGAATTAATTGTATTTAGTTTAGGTAATAAAAAAAAATAACTAGCCCGAGGTTCTTGCCTTTCTCCTTGTGTGCTGGTCGCAATTCTGAACAGGCGGAAGATTCGACAGTTTAAAGTGATCTTAAAAAAATCTTACTGAATAAACAATCATGGATTTTTATTTTAAATTTTGTCAAAAACCGCGGAAAAGTCCGTGGTCTAGTGGTCACTTGTTGGGGTGTCGATTCTAAGGTGCTAGGTTCCATTCTTAGGTGCATATACTTCAGTCAAATGTGTTAGTAAAGTGTGTTTAGTAAAATTAGTTAAGTGAGACTGAACAAGTCAGGTGGATGGCGGCTCGTAAAGGTATTATGTGTCACACTCCGTACAAAAGCACATGTATTTAGAAAATGTACTTTCATACATAGATGTTTTCAACCGCAGTTTCAGTCCAACAGGTGAACTATCATTAGGGTGAGCTACCGTAGCGTGAGTAAAACCCGCGTGTCAGAATGCCCCGGAGTACAGCCGAGTTTCGCTATACAAACATTGTTTGTCATTCATATCGAAATTGCATGTCATGTCAAGTGTTTGTACTGGAAAATTATTTTGCATATAATAAGTAAAAATTAAGTATTTAGATTTTAATTGTGTTAAAACCTTTCTTTTTCACAGTTTGTGACATTACTACTGTAAAAGTTATCGACTGGCCTTGTGTGAACACAGAATGCACACTTTCCAAATATATATTTTTTATACAATAAGTACATTCATGTTAGATAATATGGAAGTGCTTGGCCTTCATATCACCTGATTTTTCAAGTTATGATAAAGCTGAAGGTGCACTTCACCCGGATCCTCAATAATCTGAGGAACTGGCTATCTTACCTCTAAATGCCGCAACACAACAATTTTAGAATTGTTGATTTGGCGATGGAATTAGGTAGATGGCAGCTAGCCAGGCAGACTAAAGCAAAGTCCTACCACCAACTAAATAAGCACAATATTGTACTCCTACTGGGGATCGAACCCGGGACCTCTGGATCTGACACCGGTGGGCGAACAACTAGACCACAGAGGCCGTTAAAATTTGAACTGAGAAATGAACGACAAACTACGTATATAACGGTACTACTAGGCCTTCTTTAAATGTATGGTAAACTTATGCAGTGAAGAATGTTCAGTTCTACCTTGCGTTTCGGCTTGCGAGTGATCCGTCCTTTCGGGACATCTTCCACGATGCTCTGTCCGAGTCGCGATTTTCTCAGCAGACGTTTCCTATGCTTCCTGCTGAGACCTGCAAATGATTAACCTCCATCACATTTTCGATTTAAACCTCGAGCAGGTATTTTCCAAAGTAGTTTAGAAAAAAATCGTTCCTCACAAACTAGCATGATGTATTTTAATAGATGATCCCGTTTAATTCAAATTATAAATTTCGAAGTTCTACTGGCTAGTAAAGCTCTATGGTGGGGGTCAATAGCCTTGGACTCCCCGAGTTAAGAAATCAAGATATTTCCGGCAAACACTACTGCACTCAAATGGAATGCTGCAGATTGCATTTTAATTAATGATCCTAAGGTTTTCTATATATGAGTAATGACTAAATAGTGACACGTGTTGACCGGACTAATGTTCACAGTAGACTTATAAATATGTTTACTGTATACCTGCTGTACTGTTAGTCTTGGATGGTTTGTGATTAACTTGGGATTATGACATCTCCTTGTCTCACACTGCAACGCAACTGGATATGCATAGACTGCTGGACTTGGACAATATGCGAATAACTTGAGAGATATGACATCAACATGTCTAGGATAGGTACTGCTTTACAATTATAATGCTGGTGTTGGACGGTCATCCCTGCAAGGACTCCAGAACAGCCTAAGTTACTATGTCGAAGGCTTTATCATAGTCCAAAAACGCTAGGTCTATGCCTAGGCTGATTTTCCTCTTAGGACTTGTGTATATTTCTCCTCACAACACGGCCTGCTCTGGGTGCGTCTAATATTCCACGACTCGTTGACTTCGATCGACTAGGTACTCACCCCGTAGCTTGAGTTCGTCCGTGTCCTCCTTGAGGCGAGCCTCCAAGGCCCGCAGAGACCGCTGCGGTTGGGTAGCCACGGGAAGATTGGCTGTCCCACTTTGTACCACGAGAGGGTACTCGCCGGCCGCTAGCGATTCGAAACTGTAATCATAGTGGACCTGTTTATCCTACCTGATACAAGTCAGAGCTCAAGCCAAAGTAAAGTCAAATCTACGATGAAACTATCAAGAACTGCTATACATCAGCAGCCAAGTCCGAGTTGGTTGCAGCCCACATTTCAACACAGAATACAGAATAATCTAAATAAGTTTGCGCTGCATGCTGTAGGTTGTGGGTTCGATTCCCACCCAGGACCAACATTTATGTGATGAATATAGATGTTTGTGTTTGGGTGTTGTATTGTATGATAAGTATGTATTTACAAAAAAAAAATATTTATGTATTCTAACCGTAATCTAGTTCCCATATTACAAGTTAAGCTTAGTTTGGGACTAGATGGCGCTGTGTGAAATTAGTGTCCTGTAATTTATTTATTTTTTATCCTGAGGTTTATCTTAAGCATTCTTGTTACTCCACACTTCCATCTCAACATTGTCGCTTCTGCCGCGTGCGCTTTCCTTTCATCAGTTACCATTATAGCCCAGCACTCAGACCCGTGCATTCCGAGGTCTATAGGTAGGTAGCATAGGTATTATTTTCTTTGCATTTCTTTGATATAACTTTCCAGCAGGAACCTTCAACATAGAAGTAACAAACTGCACAATTACCGCTGCAGACATATGTTAATCCTCTTATGCGCCTTTGACGAGCATCGGCCCCTTAGGTCGCGCAGCATGCCGGCGAGAGAAGCCGCGGGCACCGGCAGCAGCGGTAAGAGCACGTCGACGCGACCCGCGCGAGGGTCTAGAGGCCGCGATCTGCAACGGACGCGCTACGTCAAACCCTAAATTCTAATTGGGGGGGGAAATTTTCTGGCATGTCGTCCCGCCCTGGGGTGTATTGTGCATTGCCCCCCTGCTATCTGAACCCAGCTAGCCCAACTCCTTGGAGTAACGGATAAGGGCCCTGGGATGCAAATATTTGAGTGGCAGCACCGAACAGCTGTTGTGAGGAATTGGAGGTAAAAATAAAAAGTAAATTAGAATAGCCATTCGTTTGACAGCTCACTCAAAAAACAACACAGCATGACCAAATAGCATGCCTGTCATGGACGACTAAATACGAAATAAATAGAAAGAAGCGTTCAACCCTTCCTGCTTGGATAAAATTCTTGTCTGTAACCGGCTTAATGCAGCAACAAGCTGCATATATATTGTGCTAATACGACTATTAGTCGTATTCGCACAATCCGACAAGTTGACCTTCAACTGGACATTACTCGATCGCAATGCATTTGTCCGTTTGTGGTTGCGTTGTTGTTTTAATAAATCTATAGACGAAACACTTTTTTACGTGTCTATACAAATCGTAAGTGGTCTTTTCAAACACATTATTTTGATTCGAAAAACGGGTATTTATCACGTATTTTACTTTTATATCTATCCCGACGTTTCGGCGGGGTTGCACCAGCCGTGGTCGCGGGCAGACTACTGAAACGTCGGGATAAATATAGGTAAAATACGCGATAAATAAGTACCACTTTTTAGAATGAAAATAAATCGTTAATGTAGCAATAGGCTTACTTGCACGGTTCAAAATATTAAATGGGTCAACTGATCCCCGCGGGATAAGTTCGAGCGGCCTCAGTTTACTAAAGAACCGTCTAATTAGAGATGAGACCGCAGACAGCTGTCACAGAAAACAGAGTCAGTGGTTGTTACAATTACAAGTACTGACCCGTCATCATCATCATCAACGTGCTCGTCCTCATCGGCATGCTCTGAACCCTCAGGATGCTCTTCATCGTCAGACGCGAGCTCCAACGCGTCCGGCCCGCTACCCGGACAACCCAACTGAAATAGATTGCAAATTCAAAACTTCATCTTATCATAAAAACAAAATAAACATAATTCAATATATCAATGATTGATTTCTATTATGGACAAGACATCCTTATAAGTTAACGTTACATACGACAGCCTCGGCTATCAGCAGACACGTGCTTGCACGCATTATAAGCTTGCAGGTGGAAGATGCTTAGATAACTCCTTGACTGGATGTGAGTGACTATACCGCCCCCACACATGTAAGTCGTGAACTACTGACCTTTTGCCAAGCACGAGTCCGCTCCTGGTAGCGCAGCCCCGGCTCGCTCTGCCGCAGCAGCGCCGTCAGCAGCCTGCGACTGGCCACGCACAGCGCAGGCACCGCCCCCAAACAGGTGTACGTGGTGAAAGGTGCCAGCAGCGCCGCCACGCTCTCCTCGGGAATCGCGCCCTCTGATACCTGATACACCAAGACAACTACTAACTTCCGACCTCTTCCTCATGTTGCGCCACAAACAAACGACCACACCACGGCCTTTTCAAGTCTTCACGATACGCAGGCTAACTACTAACATGCGTCTAAATAGATCTGTATCTATCCCATTCTCTCGCAGGCATAAATGTATAATGTTTCTCTTTTTAGTGTCGCTTTTTCGTTTCATTTAGTTCAAATCACAACTACGCTAAAGAAGTATGAAAGTAGTCACCTTGGCCAGCTCCTCGAGAAAGCAGTCCATAACGTGCATCAGCATCGAGGTCGCGTTGCGAGCGTACCGCGGCGTGCTCGCAGCCAGCACTCCTGCAACAACGTATCACGCAACATCAGAGCTACACTCGTCCGGTTGCACTCGGTTGAAAGCATAGTTGTGGCCCATTTGCACACGACACTTACTATGAGTACCTTTATTATAATATTTTATTTGGTTTTTACTCGCAAAACGTGTTCCGAGAGGCTACCCTCTAGTAGTAGTGATAGGAGGTGAATCATCGAAGGGGAAAAAGTCGTGATTCTATTTATTTATTTGGTATTTGGTTTTAATGTTGATAATTGTTTTTCGTTTTGTTATGATTATTGTATTTGTGTGTGTGTGTGAAATTTATAATAAAATATTAAATTATGCACTGCCATTCAGTTCACCAGATTACGATAAAACTTTTGTCAACTTATTACTTGCACTTGCGCCAAAATCATAGGCATAGTACAATTAGCTTTTAGTAGGTGATGCTTGGTTGCCAAGAAGAAAAAAGTTGTAGGCGGTCAATACTGCTGTACCACGAAAAGTGGGTACTGACTAGTCACCAGGTCGCCAAAGGAACAAATAAAACGCGCTATCGATGTGTTTTGGGTGTTAATGTGATTAATGAATCGAGAGAGCTCAAATAGACGACACAACAAGTAAACATGTATAAACATCGCTTGCGAATATAAAGTGGTGTTGTTTGTTAAATATTCGAATATGCCAATTTTGTTCTTTGAATATTCAAAAGCATTTCTTAATATTTGAATATTCTTGCAAGCAATCCCTATAGTATATGTATAGCACGCTATCGCGATGATTATGAAAGATATTTATTGATGGGAACGCTTATGTACCCATTATTGAAATAAATAGATGTGAATCAGTTTATCGAGCGAGTGAGTGTTACCATCGTTGGTGGTCATCATGTCGGCGTACTGCTGGCAGCTGGCGAGTGACCACTGGCAGCGAGCGAGGCACCGCAGGCTGCCGCGCAGGTAGCGACGGACCAGCTGTAGAATAGATGACATTGTTCTCTCACAACCACAAACAACACTTGCTGGCATATGTACCTATAATTGGCTAACTTTTTCTATTTAAGTTTGTTTTCCGAATTAAAATAAATAAATAACTATCATACCGTCATCATGTGTTTCAACATTCAATTTTGATTTTGTATTTGGATGATATTTCATCACTTTAAATTAAATATTACAGGACATTAATTTCACACAGCGCCATCTAGTCCCAAACTAAGCATAGCTTGTAATATGGGAACTAGATTACGGATAGAATACATAAATACTTTTTTTTTAAATACATACTTGTCATACAATACAACACCCAAACACAGAACAAACATATACATTCATCACATAAATGTTTGTCCTGGGTGGGAATCGAACCCACAACCTACAGCGCAGAAGGCAGAGCTACTACCAACTGAGCTGTGAGGCTTGTTAACTACTAAACCTCTTTTACAATATGCATGCACTACTTATGAATGCAAGTGATATAAAATATGAATTACCATCAGAAACTTGTCCATGCGATGGTGGTCGATCCCAAACCACTCGGTAGCCAGCACTTTAAAGCCCGCCTTCGCCATCAGCAGGGCGTGTTTCAGGTGCTCTGCCGGGAACAGGTCCAGGATGCCAGCAATGCTTTCGCACAGTTCCTCCTATAACATTAGTTATGGCAGAACCAGCTATGGAGAAGACAGGTTTGGAGCAGGCATTCTCACCCATACTATCAGGAGTATGACAACACTATATGAATTATCTTCAATTAAATGCAAGGACATACAAAGTATAACTACTCCCAAAAACTGAATGAGTGCAATTGCATCATGATTTTGAAAATTTGCGAAAAAAAAAAACCTACCTAGATATCATTTTTTCTGTGAACTAACAAAACGGAAGATCTATGCCGGAATAAATGAATTCTCAATTTAAATTTCAAAGCATATGGTATGTTAGCCCTTAACCGCTTCTAGGAAATCTTGTTCATAGTACCATCCTCAACAGCTTACCCATTTCAAATAAAAGTATATGCAGTGTTTTATACCTGAATGAGTGGTTTGTCCGACATCCAGACAGCGTAGAACAATCCTTTCCATACTCGCATGAAGTCATCTTCTTTGAATTCTGGAAAAACAACCCAATTACATATTATAGTATTTTGGTATCTATGGTATCAAGTAGAACCTACTCCTACATGATATAAAAGTACATGATTTATAAATTTATGTACAAGGACTTGCACAATTAAATTATAATTGCCCCAAATCAATGATCTGCATTGCATATTTATCAAATTAGACTGAGACCAATTTAAGAACTAGGTACCTACCTAGGCTAATTGGTCAAAAAAAATCTTACCAACCATGACAGTTCTTTTTTGATGAAAAAGACGGAATCCCGAGGTTTTATGTGCGTATTTCGTGTGTCCCGATAACACACATTTCATTCAATAATGTACAAAGAAAATACAACCAAATTGAGAACCTCCTCTTTTTATGGAAGTCGGATAAAAAAACACGGAATTGTTGACAGATTGAGGTTATAAATGTCGATCGATGTTTATTTTCGTCAAAATCTGTGTATTTTACCTAGGAAATTTACTGGTACTTACCGTAGCCCTTCTCAAAACAATTCGTAAGCCACTTTTTTAGCGCCTTCAGTACACGATCGCGCGTTTTCTTTTCATTACCCGACAATAATCTTGCGTACTTTATTTCTTGCGCGACCACTAAGACTTGCTCTTTGCTGATTATGTGAGGCTTGTGTTTGGAAATGGAGACGTTTTTATTAACTTTAATTTTATTCTTACCCTTTTTAGGGACTTTCATTTTGACTAGGGTATAAAATTTTTCACGCGATACGGCGAAACGAAATCGGTGACATCGGTGTGCGAGTGCGTGTGGTGTGCGTGCGGCTAGGGCAAGGCAAAGAGAATCCAATCTACCACACCAAACCAAATAGTCAAATACTACGTAAGAAGAGCCGGGACTGCTAAGAAAAAAAAAAGTTAATGATAAGCTGAACTTCAACTTCTTTGATTCTGCCAGTGTCGAGTATTGTGAGTGTCGTAAACAGAAAAAGTGGGAGAACAATATTGAAGATTCGGCACTTTGATTAATTCCCTTTTTTTTTTTAAGGAGGGTTAATCTGCAATCTATAAAATAAAAACACACATATATAATCAAAAGCTGAGCTAACAAGTTCATCTAACTTGACATAAGTTGACATGACAGCGGAAAGAAGTGACGACAGTAAATTATACCATCCAATCCACCACACCAAACCAAAGAGTCAAATACTACGTAAGAAGAGCCGGGACTCCTGAGTAAAAAAACTGACATGACGACAGTAAATTATACCATGTGATAATGGAATATAATAGGGATGTGCACCCATATTCAATAAAATCTACTACAGTAGGCATGAATAAAATGGAGGCATCGCCATCACCGGGTTCCTCGAAGGCTTTCGCAACAACCTATTTTCTGTCACCAACCAAAAAGCGGTCTAGGAAATCCATGAGTTACTCAGAAAAATATAAGGTGATGAAATGATGATGAGATGGTTTAAAAACACACAAGATAGTGTGGGCTGAGGCGCTAGCCGAGGTACACATACTTTTTTCCAGCAATGTCTAATTGTGGCCAAGGCTTGTAGGTACTTTTTAAAAACCAAACTTACTCTTAGATAATCACGTGTTTGAGAAAAATATTTTGACGACTAACTAATGTTATGTATCTGAACATATATGAGACTTTCTCATATCTGTTAGATACATAAAAACATTTGTTAAAACTGCTTAGCAAGAGTAGTCAAATAAAAACCGCTGCGATTTAATTCAAAATCAGATTCAGTTATATATTAATATACCTAGTACCTACCTTTGTATCTGGTATGAATACCTGCTCGTAAATAAATTATGTGTTCGTTTTGTTTATACCGTATAAGTTGTGTTAGGTGAGTTACTTTATGAAACCCTGCTACAACGCTAATCGTATAAACCAGGCGTAACCTTGTATCAGTTAGGATACACTGTGTTTTGTCTTCTGCATTCTGCAGTAGGTGATCTTTCAAATTCGATAGAATTAGATAAAACGCCTGCAAAACGGATACGCTAGATTAATTTGTTATGATTTAAAAATTAGATATCGCAGAAGTCTAAACTCGGGTGGGTGCTAGTATAATAAAGTGATTTGATCCATTGAAAACATGTATTTCTCCCTTGGGTGCTCCCTTGCATGAAAAATGAAAGACTTACAATTACAAGCCTTGGCAAACCAAATGACTGAGCAGTCGCTACTGCTGAAGTTGACGCTAGAAATAAGAGTTAAAGCTCGCTTCTTACCCGCATTTCCCAGAAACTGCAGAAGTGTTGTAGTCCGATGATGATGATGACAGATCAATAGGTAACTGATAAATATAAATAAATACGGTAAATTGGTAAATAGAGGTTGGGGGTTTTGTAGTGTTTTGATTGTGATATTTTGTGATTGTTGTCTTGATAATTGCGCAGTTTTCTATTTTTAACTACATAACTGTATGAATATGGCTGCTATTAAAGTCATCATGGTTCTGTTGATTTACAAAGCAGTGCTCAGCGTGAATATCGATAAACTGCCGCAAAAAAAGTTTATCTATAACTCGTAAGTATACCTATTTATTTGGTTTAGTACCTAGATACTTACTACAAAATAGTAGTTGTGGTTGAAGAGGGGTCTTCTGTCCACAATAACTTTTGTCTAAGCTAAATGATCCCATCAAACCAATATTAATGTGCACAGTATTCAATGCCGACATCTATACCTAATAGGCACCTACTGACCGGAGTTGAGAGTACGTAAACTCTCTCCTGAGTTAGTTAATTTGGAAACATAATACTGACCAATTAGTTAATTTAAATTGGAGGTCCATGAGTTTAGAAAGATATTCAAACTAATTTATTTATGGAGTTAACTACCTACTATCACCATCCAACCCACTAGCTGTGTATTCTTAATTGAAATTGAAACTTTGTTTACAAACAAATACAAATTGTTTGTGTGTATAGCAAACAAGAATCTCTTCAAGAACTTTTTTTGATGTGACTTATAAATGAACAGTACCTACACGGTCATGGAAGTAACCATTTGACCGAATGGTTACCTACCATTTGACTGAATGGTTACCTACCATTTGACTAAATGGTTACCTACCATTTGACCAAATGGTTACCTACCATTTAAATAAGAATCTTCACAGCGAACTGAACACTTGTATTTTTGTCTATGTACTACTTTCCTTACTGCTTTCAGTTACCCATATGACACAGACATTATTGTGTATATTAACAATGAAACCGAGCAAATAATGGATTTTTACGAGGTAACAGTCATCTTTCAATTACAGATTGCTTTATTTAGGCTCTCCAGTGTGCTATTCTCAAACACTCGGAAAGCCTTATTGAGTCAAATTCAGAAACTTTTGATGGTGATTCTGAGAATGCTATTTCGAAAATTCAGAATTTTATAGGTTTGATATTAGCATTTGAAATGTTCATAAAATATTTTCAGGAAAGGTTTGTGAATAGGTATGTTTAAACCAATCGGATTCTAAGTCAAATCCGACAAATAGTTATCCAATTCGAAATTTTCTGTGTGTTTGAGAATTGCTACACAGTACAAACATATTAGGTATGTAATTTATTTCCAAATGGCATGTGATTAAAATCAAATTTTGCTGGTATAGGTAATTGGATTTGGATAATCTATGTCTGGTTTATAGATTTTTTTAAAAGCACAAAAAAAAGTCTAAATTTTCCATAATAAAAATTATAGAACAATTAACTCACCATAGTCACAGTATATACCTATACATGTATAATTTTAATATTAGCTTTATGTTCCCACTGCAGGGCAAAGGACTCCCCCTTTTGTCAATCTTCACAATCCTGAGCTTGTTCAACCTAGAGTTGTCTAAAATGCCAAGCTCATCTTGCCATCTTTTAAATTGTACTTAATAACACCTGTAAATTTTCATTTGTATGATACTTGTCACTGGTCTTTCTTAATAGAGCACAGTCTGCCAATCCTAAATAAATCAAAATATATGCATTCAAGTGTCTGTATGGTTAAATAATTTTGCATAAATTTTCATTGAAATTATGTAACTAGAAAACGTAAAGTGCCGGAACACTCATGGCTTTATTTTGAAATTTGGTGACAGCTGAAAGAACCGAATGGCGGGCTTCCGACCCGCGTTGAAGTGTCAACCAATGATTCGGTCTACATGGACTATCCTGTTTTCATCACCGCCACTCAGCAAAAGGGTAAGCTCGTATTGTACATACATACATTATATTATAATGATAGACGTCGGTTTGCCAGAGCTGTAGACAAGAGTATGTTTTTTCACTTATTACTGTCCACAGTATTATTTAGTGGTGTTTAAAATGGGGTTACTTATTTAAAAGTGGTCATTTGCCATGCATTTGCAGGTATTAATACTAAATACAAAGGTAGGACATTTATTATTCAAAGAACAAAGTTGGTCTCGCTTTTTCCAAAGTAACTTACCTAATCATAATACAATCAATCATCAAGTTTCAGAAAAAAATAAAATTAAAAAGTTTTAATGCTTTCTTATATTACTTTAAACTCTAAAAAAAAAAAATTGCAGCCGTTTTTTAAGTTTATTTGACCATCCACTAGTAGTGAACCGATTACCACATGGGACTAGATACAGGTTTTCGCATAGCGCCCATGATGTAAAATGGAGTGTAGGAAGATCCCCTACTCGATATACCGACGAGATTGTGGCAGTCACGGAGAAGCTATGAATGAAGGCGGCTCAGGATTTTATATGAGGCGTCGGTTGGGGGAGGCCTAATTCAGCAGTGCAAGTATGTGGGCTGAAATGATGAATGAAGTCGACGCTTGACTCGAAATACAATCGTTAATGTTATAGGAGTGTCGGCGTGGGAGCTCCCCCTGGCGGTGCAATCAAACAACTACGCGCTCCTATTTAACAAGATGGCGCGGACACTGTGTCCGCATGACGCGGGGCCTGGTGAGTGATAATAAATCTACTCGACCGTGCGAGACGAGGGATGGAGGCGTCTTGGGTCTTATTTAGTCTTATTTAGTTGAAAGAGCAGATCATAATCAAATTTGCGTTACTTCTATTTTTTTTTCTATTGCACAACGGAAAAGCGCATGGCCTTCATCTCATCTGGTTTCTAGTTATGATAAGGCAGAAGTTGGAAGTAAACTTCCCCCGGAATCCTCAACAGTAGCAGATTGTAGCACATATTTGTATAAAAGAAGCCTTTGTGCTCCATATTATACCTACCTACTAATATAAAAACTGTTGGTGGATTATTGAATAGACTGATTTTGTTTCAGATATAAAATCGGAAAATCGTCCTACGGTTCACATATCTACAGAGAACCCCAGAAACACGTCGGTGGATATTAAACTGTCGCGGGTCAGGGACTTTTACTTAGAAATTAATAAGGTAACTTAAAAACAACATAATATGTGATATGTAATGCTCCAAATACAGGGGGTAAATATATTACTAGAAGATCACCCTGAATTGAGATTCCGTGATAATAAATTTCGTCCGATTAGTGTTAGGTATTTAATCACGGAGATTATCTCATAAAAAAAGTTATTTACACCAGGATAAAAGTGACATTACACTTTACTCTAAGCACACTTTTCTAAATTTATCTTTAATCACTTGTGTGTAGAGGCTTTCACGTTGTTGACTCTCATTCAATGCAAAGCCAGAATGAGAATAAAGCACTATAACACCGACCGTACGCCACAGTGGGTGGGCAGAATATAATCACTCCTGACTAATCTCTCTAAATCAAATTTTTTAAAAGTGCTCACAAAACTGAGGACTTAGTAGTAGTGGTTAAAAAATCTACCTCTCCAGCCCACGGATGTCGTACAAGTCAACCAAGGGGTTCCACAAAAAAATGCAGTAGCTTCCTTCTTTAACAAAACATTAACTGTGAACACCAATCGGTCTGCCAAGTGTGGTGAGTATGGCCAAACCTTACAGTTTTAGAGGAAGTTCTTACTACATTGTGTTGGACAATAATGAGCTGTTGATGTGGGATGTGCGCAGTCAAAGCCCTTGCATGATATCCCGAAAAAAATCTAGATCTTATCGAGAACCTCTGCTTAGTAGCAACCCTATTAAATGATTTTTTTTTAAATAAAAACATGAGTTCTCTTTTAAATAATAAGCCAAATCACGTCACGTCACGGCTTGTAAAATCTGATGATCATCCTTTGCCACCCTTTATCTTGAAACCAACATTATTATTGGCAATAATAGACTAATTTAAAATCAGAAAAATATTGTAGTTCTTTCGAACCCCAACATTCAAAAACTACCCCAGCTATAAGAAATCCCCCGCGACAATCAATTTCTATTCATGTGATCTCATAAGTTTAAATTTGATTAAAGTCGGATAACCTGTTCGAGAGTTATGCCGTCACAAACATTGCCACATACATACATACATTTTCGTGTCATTTCAATAAATGCAAAAGTTTGTTTGAAATTGCTTGCTCCTTCACGTCAACTCTACTGAGCTGAAACTGACTATTGATATAAAAATATATTCAAAGGAGTCGGTTGTCCAGCTCTCCCATGCAAACGTAGTTTAGTTGGTGTTACGTACTCATGCGTAAATTAGTTGCTTCGCGTCAACTCCATCGAATTGAATTTGTGAAATCAAAATATGTAGGTACATTTTGTATGACACAAAGTTCAAAAATTACAAAGTTTGTATGGCAATAATGACACGCCCAATGAAATGCCAAATGAAACAATGCCGGTTTAATTGAATTGGAATAATGATAGTTATTGATCTGTGAATATGTGTCTGTGGTGCTCTACCTTTTCTAAAACAATAATAATCAAAATATAAGGAAAACTACTACGCCTGTATGGAAAATCGGTTCGCCGGTGCTTTCTTAAGTAGATATTATAATTCCAGGAAATATCATTCAACGTGACTCCGAGCACCCCCAAGTATTATTATTTCTCGTTCGAGCAAAACTCGTGGAACATCAGCGATCCCTCTGGACAGAAGCTGCAGGGACTGCCCAGGTGATACATTTGATATTAACTGGTGAACTTCCGGGGTACTTGGTACTTGGTGCGCGGACGATTTCCCGCAACTGGGCCTCCTATGGGCCCTTTTTGCGTGACGGGTGGGCTTTTGCTACTCCAGCCACCCGATGTGCCAGCAGCTCCTGCCGTCTCTAACCTAACCGTCTCTGTGGTCTAGTGGTTCAACCCACCGATTTCAGATCCAGAGGTCCCGGGTTCGGTTCCCATGGGGAGTACAATATATTGTGCTTGGTTTGGTTGGTGGTAGGACTTTGTTTAAGTCCGCCTGGCTAGCTACCACCAAGGGTTAGCACTTGGCCTACATCTCACCGGTTACAAGTTGAGATAAGGCCGAAGGTGGAGGCGCACTTCACCCGGAATCCTCAACAAACTGAGGAACTGGCTATCTTACCTCTGAATGCCGGAACACAACATTTTTTTTTTAGAATTGTTATTATGGCGACTGAATTAGGTAAGATGGTGGTAGCTAGCCAGGAATTAAACAAAGTAGATGGTGGTAGCTAGCCAGGAATTAAACAAAGTAGATGGTGGTAGCTAGCCAGGAATTAAACAAAGTAGATGGTGGTAGCTAGCCAAGAATTAAACAAAGTAGATGGTGGTAGCTAGCCAGGAATTAAACAAAGTAGATGGTGGTAGCTAGCCAGGAATTAAACAAAGTAGATGGTGGTAGCTAGCCAGGAATTAAACAAAGTAGATGGTGGTAGCTAGCCAGGAATTAAACAAAGTAGATGGTGGTAGCTAGCCAGGAATTAAACAAAGTAGATGGTGGTAGCTAGCCAGGAATTAAACAAAGTAGATGGTGGTAGCTAGCCAGGAATTAAACAAAGTAGATGGTGGTAGCTAGCCAGGAATTAAACAAAGTAGATGGTGGTAGCTAGCCAGGAATTAAACAAAGTCCTACCACCAACCAAACCAAGCACAATATATTGTATTCCCCAAGGTGATCGAACCCGGGACCTCTGGATCTGAAATCGGTGGGTTGAACCACTAGACCACAGAGGCGGTTAAAACACGACTTTTTTTACTTCAAGGATTCACTACTCAGAACGGAGATCCATCTTATGAGGATCACCTACTAGACTGTGACTGTGTGTCTGTGTTTCTGTATTGCCATACACATATTTGTTGAATTGTTGCAATATGTCGTTTATTTCAGATTTAACTACACAGTGCCACGGAGCGTGATTCTAATAATTGACTCTCCGGACGAGACATGTGCTACCGTGTCGATACAGAACAACTCGGTGAGTATATAAATAACATCGAATATATAATAATTTATATGTGTATGTCATTATTTGTATTCCTTATGAGCGGGCTGTCTAAAACGCAAAACACCTTAGTCGTAAAATGTCTAAGTGCCTAAATAGTAAAATGGACTCCAAAACGACTGATTTTGACGTTTATTTATTATAAAGTCAAAGTCTGTGTTTTTATCCATTAAGATTTTTTAGGAAAATTTTGAAACGTCAAATCTACCGCTTGTTCGGAGTCGCTATTACCAGCACACAAGGAGAAAGGCAAGAAACTCGGGCTAGTTAATGTTTTGATGATCCATTTAACATGTAGGTATACATAAAGTTATAAATAACATTAGAAGTAGGTACATCATAATCCTAAATACTTAATACTATCTTAAAGCGTGTATTATTGGCACTGGCAGATAGCTGATGTTATTAAGTAGTAACTTAGGCTTGGATGAAAAATGGATCTCCACAAATGAACGCCCGAAACAATTAGCTAGTAAAGCTTGTTTTAATTTTAAATGTATATTATGTTTCAGTGTCCGGTGTTTGACAATGAGAAGGAGATATTGTACCAAGGGTACCATCTCACCATGACCAGCAAGGGGGGGATCACTCTAACGGTCAGTATACAGTATATATACACATACTCGTACAATAAAATATATATATATACACATTAGCCACCTAGGTACTAACCTAGTATTAAGAAATAAGTAAATAAGAAACATTATATTACTTACATATTATATATATTGTTTTATTCACCTTTTTATTGTTCCCGTCCGTAATTCCGTCTGAGTAGATCCGCGACCTGGGCCCTGATTCTAATAAATCAATCGCTTCCCTGTGCCTTTTCGTATTCTAGTAGCCATTCTGCGATGATATCATTGTCATTGTGAAGCGATTGGTTTCGTAGAATCGTGCCTTGGGTTGGTGCTACCCAGTCGAATCGCCGGGAATTATAAAAAGGTGAAAAATATTATTTTTGAGGGTTAATTTTGATTTCAGCAATCCATGTTCCCCCGCGGGTTCTACGTGGTGTTTGTAGTGAAAGAGAGCGATGCTGATTGCACGGGCGAGAGCGAGACAACATTAGCGCCTCCGTCTGACCGACTCAAGGTTTTCAGGTAAGGAGTTCACCTTGACTAGCGCAGTGCTTAGCTTTGAAATTAGCAATGAAACGCATTACGTTGGGTGAGCCAGCAATGTATGTATGTATTTATGTGGCAATGTTTGTGATGGCATAGCTCTCGAGCGGGTTATCCGATTTTAATGAAATTTTAAATATAAATGTTAATTAAGTGTCGTGGGAATTTTTGAAAAGTGGGGTAGATTTTGAGACTGTGTGGAACTACAAATATTCGCCTATAACTTTTGAATGGCTAATCCGATCAATACAAATTTCGAGTTTGAAAGACTTACACGGTCTCGAAGTAGAGAAATACTTTTTAACCGTGGATATAGGGATTTTTCATAACAGGATAGTATTTAATAAATTGGGATGTGAAGTAAAAATTCTATCAGTGAGATGTCTTCATCATCTTCATCTCAGTCAAAAGAGTTTTCACTGAGTTTTTTTTCTCTAAATATTAAACATAAAGGGTTCCGTACCGTACTAACGGTAGAAGATGTTATTTCTAATTTTGTTTCTTTTGTTATTTTTAAATTTGAATCATTATAGCGCGAACCTTGAAATATTATAACAATTAATAAAAAAACTGGTCAAGCGTAAGTCAGACATGCACTAAGGCTCCAGAAATTAATGCAAAACCTTCGTCCGTCTCGCACTGTACCTGTTTATTGAGATCGTCAAGAAGTTGCAAAGTGTCATATCTTATGACGTGATATAGTCATAAGATATGACACTTTGAAAAAGTTTTGACTTCGCCAATTCTCAAATTGTTAGTATAATTAGTAAAATCACGCTTACAATCAATGTTCGCGATCAATTCGTTGAATAAAGAAAGATTGCGAAAGGTGTGCACAAACCACACATTGCGAGATATTGGTTCGGGGCGAAATACTGGTAATATTAGTGTGATGAATTTGTATATTATATAGCACTAGCTGACCCAGTTCCGCTTGCTCCAAGGCTCTACTGCTGAACATAGCATTTTCTCGGAAGGCTCGATCCATTGTAGACCTCATTATTGCACAGACACGCCTCGAGATCCAGGGCTGACTATAACATGAGCCGCATTTATCCATCAACTCCACGTGATCTCTGGTCACCACACAGCCCCCGGTGAGGTCGCCAAGTCGTTTGCGAAGTGTGTTCTTGGCGAATGTTATACCCAGTTTAATAGATCACCCATTTCAAATGAAAAAATGTTATACCTCGTCACTGAATCTTAGATTCGGGTTTTACTCACGTATACACTCAGTCGGCACCAACGATTTCAATGCAAAAGGTGAATCATCATAAGGGTGAGTGTGACTCGCCGTTACGTGTTGTGAGACGTGAAATCGAACAAGAGGAATGCGCACTCCGCGATTGCAACCTACCCGGCGAGTTACACTCACCGTGATGATTCACCTGTTGAATTGAAACCGTTGGTGCCTATATCAACAAGTGTATATGTGAATAAAACTCACGTTTTCAAATGTGTAGTACAACTCGCACAAGTTTTGGGAGATATATCGTGAGTCTGTTGCATTATCTTGGTATAGTGCGAACGAATGTCGCAGGTTCGAGATAATCCCGACGGTGTCGTACCAGGAGTACATAATCGGAGCGGTGGTGTTGCTCGCAGTGGTGGCGCTAGTTGCGGCGTTCGTGGTGACGGCGGCGCTTCCCTTCCGGTACCGGGCTTACGGTGAGTGAGCCGACCGCCGCACGTCGTAGGACCACACATGTATATCTGCAATAGTATATACTTATACACTTCGCACGCTAAGTAATATACTTACCTATTATCACTTAGGCTAGATATTAGATTACAAGACATTTATTTCACACAGCGCCATCTAGCCCTAAACTGAGCATAGCTTGTAATATGGGAACTAGATTACGGATAGAAATATTATAGATAGAATAGATAGTTGAATACTATATAATAGTTGTGGATCATAGATGGCGCTTAGGAGATATGCTCTTATAAGCGCGAAAAAAAATTACCCTCAACTGATTCTTCTCTGAGTCCTGTCTCTTTAGCTGTAATGTAATATTGCTAGGACAGTTGACAATACATTGACGTTACTAACTTTACGTCAGTCGTGTTTACGAGCAAATACGGAGGTAAGTTTTAACAGAAAAATTAAATTAGCTTCATAATAGTGCGTAATCATGTGTGATATATATAGGTTTGAATAGAAAAGTAATAGAAATTTTGACCAGACTTGAAATACCCCATTTTCCACGAGGAGGCTCTGTCCATCAGTAGTCAGATTTATGGGCAACTGATGTGATATGGTTTAAATTCATTTATGCTCAAAAAGACATACAAGTCACTTACACGAGAACAATTTTATCTTAAAAAATTAAATGTAGGTCGTTCTAACAGGTAGGTAGCACATAAATATAGGCATTGTAAGACAAGTAGACGTGAAAGTAAGTATAATAGGTTTATTAGATAACATTATATAGATACTTAGTTAAGCTCACCTTTTCCAGCAATTGTACATGGCCCCTGTTGGTTTCGCCTATTTTTCTTTTACTTTTATTTATTTTACCTTTATAAAAGCGCTTAAATTAAGCTCTTCTCTTCTTACTGGTCTACTCAGTTTTATCTAATTTAAGTTGTGTGCTCCTAATTTTGCATGCTGTGTTTGCCTTTAATTGGTTGTGCAATTAGCTATAAATATTAATTTAGTTTAAAGTAAGCATGTAATGTTGTAGCAACCGTTGGTAAACCTAATAAATAAAATAAAATAAAAATAGGTACATAGGAATTAGAATTAAGTTTGTATATTAATATTTATATTAACAAGCCTCACAGCTCAGTTGGTAGTAGCTCTGCCTTCTGCGCTGTAGGTTGTGGGTTCGATTCCCACACAGGACAAACATTTATGTGATGAATATAGATGTTTGTTCTGTGTTTGGGTGTTGTATTGTATGATAAGTATGTATTTACAAAAAAAAAAGTATTTATGTATTCTATCCGTAATCTAGTTCCCATATTACAAGTTATGCTTAGTTTGGGACTAGATGGCGCTGTGTGAAATTAGTGTCCTGTAATATTTTTTTTTTTTTTTTATATAATTATATATCATATCAATGATGGAAACAGATGAGCTACTGCAAATAGAGGAGGAGGCCATCCCCTCCACCTCGCAGGCCGGGCTCGCAGCAAGCGCCGTGCCCTCTCACGCCGACCCTCCTGAAGACACACCCTCGGAAGACATCCTTCCGGAGGAGGAGCTGGCTCCCATCATCCCGCCCACCTGGACGCAGACCCTCACGGTCGGGCGACTGACGCGCGCTCCCCAGGACACGCTGCAGAGGAGGTCTGATAGGTGTGTGTTTTTTTATTTAGAATTGTTTCAGCTCTATGTTTTAGACAAAGTAAAGCGAACCTAGATTATCCCGAGCCGATTGTTACTGCTTTTTTGTTTAACTGTATAGTATATTTAATGATATTGTTGTGGTTACGTCAAACCTCGTTTTTAAGGAAGAGCGAAGACCAGTCCATGTTTTAACAGTACCAGGGCCTTAATACATAATTTTGTGCAGTTTCATGCAACTAATAACTTAATTTGACTCATATAAATGCTAGGTTAAATACACATGCGCGCGGCCGCCATACACTATAGCCAATGTCGTTACATTGAGTTTTAGTAAAAACCACAAAAAAAAAATTTTCATCAAAACGATGGAGCTATGTTTTTCTAGTTCTTCGATATTATATAAACTATTGTATAAACAGCCAAACGGATCCAAATGAAATTTAGCATAGAAAAGATTATGTAGTGGGAAGAAAGCCTATGTTCTACTTTTATTTGGGCAGGTACCACGCTTCATATATATTCAAGAATTTATTCACAAATAATTTATTTATGGTCTATAGGTTACTCAATTGATTGAGACCAGTGAATAGGTTCCTTTTAGACAAGGGTGCTCCATCTTAGTAAATCTGTGGCTTTAATTGTTTTTCAAATGATATGGTGGTCGTCTGACCACCATATCACCTGAAGAACAAAAGCTAAATAAAAAATAAAAAAACGTACCAGCTCATGACACTGACTGCATTGTCACGGATTATGTAATATGGTGTCATAAGGTTTAGAGGTACTAATACCATAAAAACCTCTTATTCGCATGAATAGCTCGTTGAAAGTTATACGATAAAATCATAAAAAAGGTACCAGTACCATAAAACCACCTTTTTTTGCATGAATTGCTTGTTTAAAGTTATACGACAAAAGTGTATGTCTAGTCTAGAGGTATATTACACTCCACATCGTATATTATAACGACTAGTCTGGCATGGTCAAGGTTTCAGAATACCAACGCCTATCTACTCCCCAGTAGTAAGGCATTCATGCTGAGTCTTTTAGCTACTTACACAAGTATTTTCCTGTTTTTACTATTTCTTTGTTTCTTTTTGTAATTTTACGATTTATGTTTATTGGTTATTTAAGTTTTTATTTTGTGTATATTTCGTATGTTTTTTAAATATTGTGTGCCTTAATAGTAAATAAATTAAATTCTGATTCTGATTCTGATATTCTGTTATCGTCTCAGGTACTTCTGGGGCGCTCTGACGCTGGCCGTGGTGTACGCACTGCCTGTGGTGCAGCTGCTGTTCACGTACCAACAGGTACTGTATGTTGGGGGTTTGTCTCCCTTTCACCGCATACTTTTAACCTATATTTAGATCTATAATACATATTATATTTGATGTCTTGTATGATGGGGCACAAGATGTAAGGGTTATAGCACCTACACTAAGTTGTAAAGACTTTAAATAAATATATTACAGGACATTAATTTCACACAGCGCCATCTAGCCCCAAATTAAGCATAGCATAACAACCCGGGTAACGAATAATATGGCTAGTTGGGAACTAGAATTACGAATAGAATACTTAAATACTTTTTTTTTGTATATACATACTTATCATATAATACAACACCCAAACACAGAACAAGGCTATGAACACTATATTAACCAGATATATTATCTATATTCATACTCTAGTCTTTTAAAGGACTTTGTTAAAATCACATTTACTTATTAAGGTAGCTATACTATACATAGCAAGGAGATCCTAATGATCTGATGCTATACTTTAACTGTGTCATAACGCAAATAATAATTAGTAACTATATTGATTTAAAGTTTGAATGTTAACGTTGTTATTTTGTCAAAAGGTTTTGTCGTTTGTTGCTCGCACTTCCTGTACCAAAAACTTGAATAATGGCAGATTTCACATTCCTCAGTGCGCGCACTGTGCTAAAAAGGGTTTCGAAGTTATTATCTTAGCGTTTCTTTTGTGTATTTCCCCTTTATATTGGCTATTGGATCTATGAAAATTCTATATCGATATGACATCTTATCCCCCCCGCCCCCATAAAAACATTCAATACGCCTTTTTTGTCTGATAACAAATGACATCCTCGACTTATTAACAAATTAATTTCCCCAAAGGCCAAAAGTAAGTTAAAATCAACAAAGGGACCCAAGCCCACATCTGTTTCGATGAAAAATTATCAAGATAGTGCTGGTAATTTCTCATATGGATGCAGCAACCAACTCCACGTGCGATGCCTTAAACGCCTCTTACGACGGACACAGGGCAGGTTGACATAACCCAGACGTGTTTCTTTAATAACCAGATGGTATTCGCGACCGGAAATCAAGATCTCTGCTACTACAACTTCCTGTGCGCACATCCTCTGTGGTTCCTATCTGACTTCAACCACGTGTACTCGAACGTCGGCTACGTGGTGCTAGGGGGAGTGTTCATGGCGCAGGTGCGAGCGAGACAGCGTACACGGCACGACACTCAGGTTAGAGCGAAACATAATAAATGATCGTCGATTTTTTTTGCTTTATTTCCCACAGTAGGTGCAAAGCGCTCTGTCCAAAAATCGAACGTTTATATTGAAGCAAAGCATTTTAACGCATTTTCTTCCATGTCAAAGCGATGACGACGGAAATGAGAAGTTGTTAGCATGTAACAGAAGTCGCTTTTAACGGTTCTGTAAGGTTTTTAGGGTTTAAATAACCGTAAGACCTGCCTCCGTGGTCTAGTGGCTCGCCCACCGACTTCAGATCCAGAGGTCCCGAGTTCGATCCCCAGGGGGAGTACAATATTGTGCTTGGTTTGGTTGGTGGTAGGACTTTATTTAAGTCCGCCTGGCTAGCTACCATCATCTCACCTAATTCTGTCACCATAACAACAATTCTAAAATTGATGTGTTCCGGCATTTAGGTTCCGGGTGAAGTGTGCCTCCACCTTCGGCCTTATCTTAACTTGTAACCAGGTGAGATGAAGGCCAAGCGCTTCCCCGTCGTATTATAAAGGTGTTCCTTGGTTCAATTGCTACTTACAATCGCTACTAAGTACCCTAGCTTAACTTATGTCATAGGAGTTATAATTAATAACAAAAACGGGTCTTCATCATTTTGTTATTAATTATGTATAATAATCGCGATAATTTAAAAAAACGCTGTCATATGAGTCAATCGGAACCATGAAACCTCACGAGTTGATTTCACTATAGGACATGGGCATACCCCAACACTTCGGGCTGCTGTACTCCATGGGACTGGGGCTCTGCATGGAAGGGTTCCTGTCTGCCTGTTACCATCTCTGTCCCAACAAAATGAACTTCCAGTTCGGTGAGTAGCTGACTCTGTCTTTGGCACGATCATTCAATTGTACAGAGAACCGTCGTAGAAATGTGTTCGCTCCTGTGCTCTTGCGATACAAGTGTCCTAAAATCCCATGGGAATCATCTTAGTTCCCTTTCTTATTCTTAATCTGGCTAGCTACCACCATCTTACCTAATTCTGTCGCCATAATAACAATTCTAAAATTGTTGTGTTCCGGCATTCAGAGGTAAGATAGCCAGTTCCTCAGTTTGTTGAGGATTCCGGGTGAACTGCGCCTCCACCTTCGGCCTTATCTTAACTTGTTACCAAGTGAGATGAAGGCTTCCCCGACGTACAATAAAAATAAATCTAAGTGGGGGTGACCTAAGGCCTACACTGACGATTGTTCCACATTGTTTCCAACTAATCCTACCCCAGCCAGTTCAGGTCATTACAATACCGGAGCAGGAATTTGGGTTGTTGGTGTAATCACTTAGTTCCCTTTCTGAACAGACTGATTTTAAAGGTTACGATGTACCTAAACGCGTTTAAACAGATATGGTGAAACCAGTTTCTTGCCTGTTCATTTTGGGTCTTGGTCAAAATTCCTGCGGTAAGTAATTATGTGATTTCAGATTCGTCGTTCATGTACGTGATCGCGGTACTGGTGATGATCAAACTGTACCAGAATCGTCACTCCGACCTCATCCCCAGCGCGCACTCCACGTTCATGCTGATCGCTCTCATCATGACCATTGGTATGTTGTACTTCGTCGTTCATGTGATGATCAAACTGTACCAGAAACCGAAAATATATTATAAACCGCCCAAGCGTAAGTCGGACTCGCGCTTGGGTTTTAAGACTAAGTAGGTGGTATACTAGTTCTCAATTTAAAACTAGATGTCGCCACAGGTGAAGTTTCAAAAGTTCATCCAAAAGATACTTTCCGAACCTCCGATGAGCGTGTCCGGTTTGCACATTGCTGGTTATTATAATTTTATTAAATTTGAATACTTGCAATTTTTTATACCACTTGGAGACGGAACAAGCAAGCAACCCACCTGATGTTAAATACTCTTACCTTTAACAAAGCCTTACTGCGTAGGTCACAATGAACATGACCTCATTTTGGTAAGTGTGCGCACGATATCTTTGACCTAATCCCTCCATCCCCTTTCCACCACCGGACTAGCAGACGTACGGCTGGCTACAACCCGTACCTTGTAAATGTTCCATTGTGCCGAACTCATCGTTTCGCCTCTACCTTTATCTTGAATACTGGTAAGGAATGGAACTCCTTGCCCACGTTTGTTTTTCCGCACGAGTACAATCTTGGGGTATTTAAGTCCAGAGTGGTTCCTTTTAGTCAAGCGTGCTCCATCTTAGGCCACAACTGTTATTGTTTTTCAAGTAAGCTGGCGGTCAAACGCGTGGCTATCACCAATAAAATCAAATTACATACACGGCACTGTCCGCGCACTTCAATTTGAGGCATGAAGGAAGCCTCGCGTGCACGTAATTTCATCGGCAACCCTTCAAACCGGAACACAGCAATGCTGATTGGCGGCCGAAAATGGTATGGTGGTAGGACGAGCCCTTTGACATAGAGTACACAGTATTTACGTTTGAATGTAAATACTGTCAATGGATGAAGACCGTTACATACACACAGGTCTGTGCGGCATCCTGTCCCCCAGCGTGTACTTCTCGGTGGTGTTCACGGTTCTGCATCTGATGACGTGTCTCGTGCTCACGCTCAAGATATACTACGCGGGCAGTTTCCGGATCGGTGACTACTATTCATGTATTTATACGATAAGACAATACCTTATGCTAGACATGTTCAACAAGCCTCATAGCTCAGTTGGTAGTAACTGCCTTCTGCGCTGTAGGTTGTGTGATGAATATAGATGTTTGTTCTGTGTTTGGGTGTTGTATCATATAGCACGTATGTATTTACAAACAAAATGTATTTAAGTATACTATCCATAATCTAGTTCCCATATTACAAGCTATGCTTAGGTTGGGGCTAGATGGCGCTGTGTGAAATTAATGTCCTGATGTCCTGTTATATTTATGTGCTCTTCAACTCTAAAATTGCGTAGGCAATAGATGCGTTGTTTGCCGGGGCCGAACGGCCGGATGCTCTTTGTCATTGGTTGTTAGTCACCATTGGGGACTTAACAACCAATGTCAAAGTATATTTATGTGTATTGCATCTTTACACCTTATTTATATGTGAGAGTAACCGCTTTGGAGTACATCTATACCTATAATTATGTTTAATTAAAAGAGAAAAATATAATTATATAATTGTAAACTCAGCCTAAATTTACCAAGACCGCCTCTTTCTTTTATCTTTATCAAACGTATTATAAAATGTGTAATATGTGTTGTATCAGAGATGGGAGTGGTACACCGCGCCTGGTCGGAGTGTAGAGGCCACGGGGTGAAGGCATTGGTGCCGGGGCATAGGCCGCGCGCTGTGCTACTGGCCGTGGCGAACGTCGCTAACTGGACGCTGGCTGTCTACACGTAAGTGGATTATTGCGACCGTGGATGGAGGCGAATCAACGATATTCTCAATCTTTAATTTACACCGACTCTTTAGTTAGTCGGTGTTCTTGCAAGAATTTACGATGTTTTATATAACACAAAACAAATAAAGCTTCTTAATAAACAAGATGGCGGCGCCATCTTGTCCCTCGCCCACTGATCCCCATTCGACAAATCAGACAGTTTACTTAGTAGAATGTGAGGTAGTGTACGACTATGTAGGTCGTCCTAGCGGCCGAAGGCTCGTATTGCTTGGTCGTCCAAGGTACTGCTGGAGTGATGAGGTAGATTAGGACTTGCGGGAACTATACGTTGTCGGCGACTGGACTGAAGTGGCCATGGACCGTGAAACTTGGCGATCTCTGGTGTCGGAGGTCAATATCCACTTTGGGTCGCTGCGCCAAAGCAGTAAGTAAGTGTACGACTATAAACTTAGTTTTGTCCACCTGTCACATAATATTGATGATAATTCAAGTGATTGTTTGATGTATGTCCCCAGCGCAGTGAAACACGATAAAGACTTCGCGCGACAGCTGCTCGCCATTCTGATGGGCAACGCCATACTCTACACTATGTTCTACATCTGTATGAAGATCATACACAGGGAACGGATACTGCCCCACACCTGGGTAAGTGGATCTATTGGCACCGTAGCCACTCTTATGGGCAACGCCATACTCTACATCTTAAACAACATATGAAAATCAACCACAGGGAACGGATACTGCCCCACACCTGGGTAAGTGGATCTATTGGCACCGTAGCCACTCTTATGGGCAACGCCATACTCTACATCTTAAACAACATATGAAAATCAACCACAGGGAACGGATACTGCCCCACACCTGGGTAAGTGGATCTATTGGCACCGTAGCCACTCTTATGGGCAACGCCATACTCTACATCTTAAACAACATATGAAAATCAACCACAGGGAACGGATACTGCCCCACACCTGGGTAAGTGGAGCTATTGGCACCGTAGCCACTCTTATGGGCAACGCCATACTCTACATCTTAAACAACATATGAAAATCAACCACAGGGAACGGATACTGACCCACACCTGGGTAAGTGGAGCTATTGGCACCGTAGCCACTCTTATGGGCAACGCCATACTCTACATCTTAAACAACATATGAAAATCAACCACAGGGAACGGATACTGACCCACACCTGGGTAAGTGGAGCTATTGGCACCGTAGCCACTCTTATGGGCAACGCCATACTCTACATCTTAAACAACATATGAAAATCAACCACAGGGAACGGATACTGACCCACACCTGGGTAAGTGGAGCTATTGGCACCGTAGCCACTCTTATGGGCAACGCCATACTCTACATCTTAAACAACATATGAAAATCAACCACAGGGAACGGATACTGACCCACACCTGGGTAAGTGGAGCTATTGGCACCGTAGCCACTCTTATGGGCAACGCCATACTCTACATCTTAAACAACATATGAAAATCACCCACAGGGAACGGATACTGCCCCACACCTGGGTAAGTGGAGCTATTGGCACCGTAGCCACTCTTATGGGCAACGCCATACTCTACATCTTAAACAACATATGAAAATCAACCACAGGGAACGGATACTGACCCACACCTGGGTAAGTGGAGCTATTGGCACCGTAGCCACTCTTATGGGCAACGCCATACTCTACATCTTAAACAACATATGAAAATCAACCACAGGGAACGGATACTGCCCCACACCTGGGTAAGTGGATCTATTGGCACCGTAGCCACTCTTATGGGCAACGCCATACTCTACATCTTAAACAACATATGAAAATCAACCACAGGGAACGGATACTGGCCCACACCTGGGTAAGTGGATCTATTGGCACCGTAGCCACTCTTATGGGCAACGCCATACTCTACATCTTAAACAACATATGAAAATCAACCACAGGGAACGGATACTGCCCCACACCTGGGTAAGTGGAGCTATTGGCACCGTAGCCACTCTTATGGGCAACGCCATACTCTACATCTTAAACAACATATGAAAATCAACCACAGGGAACGGATACTGACCCACACCTGGGTAAGTGGAGCTATTGGCACCGTAGCCACTCTTATGGGCAACGCCATACTCTACATCTTAAACAACATTTGAAAATCAACCACAGGGAACGGATACTGCCCCACACCTGGGTAAGTGGAGCTATTGGCACCGTAGCCACTCTTATGGGCAACGCCATACTCTACATCTTAAACAACATTTGAAAATCAACCACAGGGAACGGATACTGCCCCACACCTGGGTAAGTGGAGCTATTGGCACCGTAGCCACTCTTATGGGCAACGCCATACTCTACATCTTAAACAACATATGAAAATCAACCACAGGGAACAGATACTGCCCCACACCTGGGTAAGTGGAGCTATTGGCACCGTAGCCACTCTTATGGGCAACGCCATACTCTACATCTTAAACAACATATGAAAATCAACCACAGGGAACGGATACTGACCCACACCTGGGTAAGTGGATCTATTGGCACCGTAGCCACTCTTATGGCCAACGCCATACTCTACATCTTAAACAACATATGAAAATCAACCACAGGGAACGGATACTGCCCCACACCTGGGTAAGTGGAGCTATTGGCACCGTAGCCACTCTTATGGGCAACGCCATACTCTACATCTTAAACAACATATGAAAATCAACCACAGGGAACGGATACTGACCCACACCTGGGTAAGTGGAGCTATTGGCACCGTAGCCACTCTTATGGGCAACGCCATACTCTACATCTTAAACAACATTTGAAAATCAACCACAGGGAACGGATACTGCCCCACACCTGGGTAAGTGGAGCTATTGGCACCGTAGCCACTCTTATGGGCAACGCCATACTCTACATCTTAAACAACATATGAAAATCAACCACAGGGAACGGATACTGACCCACACCTGGGTAAGTGGAGCTATTGGCACCGTAGCCACTCTTATGGGCAACGCCATACTCTACATCTTAAACAACATATGAAAATCAACCACAGGGAACGGATACTGCCCCACACCTGGGTAAGTGGATCTATTGGCACCGTAGCCACTCTTATGGGCAACGCCATACTCTACATCTTAAACAACATATGAAAATCAACCACAGGGAACGGATACTGCCCCACACCTGGGTAAGTGGATCTATTGGCACCGTAGCCACTCTTATGGGCAACGCCATACTCTACATCTTAAACAACATATGAAAATCAACCACAGGGAACGGATACTGCCCCACACCTGGGTAAGTGGATCTATTGGCACCGTAGCCACTCTTATGGGCAACGCCATACTCTACATCTTAAACAACATATGAAAATCAACCACAGGGAACGGATACTGGCCCACACCTGGGTAAGTGGATCTATTGGCACCGTAGCCACTCTTATGGGCAACGCCATACTCTACATCTTAAACAACATATGAAAATCAACCACAGGGAACGGATACTGCCCCACACCTGGGTAAGTGGAGCTATTGGCACCGTAGCCACTCTTATGGGCAACGCCATACTCTACATCTTAAACAACCACAGGGAACGGATACTGGGATCTACATGAACCTCCTCCGAATGGGGGATTACCAAACGCTTACACGGAGGTATAGATGTACCAGCCTAAAACTGAATGCCCCTCCACAGCCGTCACGCTCAAATGCAAAGAAGGTGTATAGATGCAATTTACAAAATAGGGAATGCTTATCTTTATTCGAAGGGGATACGCTTGGCCTTCATTTCACAAGGTGAAAGCGTACTTCACCTGGAATTCTCAACAGACTGGCTATCTTACCCCTAAATATCGAAACAAAGTCCTACCACCAATTAAACCAAGCACAATTTTTTACCCTCTGGGGTAAGAAACCGGAAGATTGGATCTGATACCAGTGAGTGAAACACTAAATATTTAGTGACAAATCCGTCAAATCGCTATGAAAACCAAATCGACACGTGTTAATAAATATGGTTTATGGTCTATGCCTGACTGGCTTCACAGCGGTATTGGTAGGGGCTCTACCTTTTGAACTTGTGGGTTCGATTCTTACCCGGGACAAACATTTGTGTCATGAATTAAGCATTATGTTTGTTCTGTGTTTGGCAACAATTGTATCATAAGAATTAATTTAAGATAGAAAAGTATTTAAGTCCGTTGTCTAGTTTCCATATTGCTATTTTTATTTTATTATTGCTATCTTTAGTATGGTGCTACATACTAAAGATTGCGGAAGCCGAACTCAATGTTGATCAATATTTTCAGTCCGGTGTACTCGTATGATGTATCAGTGGCCCTGTGTTACAGATATACTTCGTTTGCGCGCACGTGGCGTGGTTCGCTGCGCTCCACCAGTTCTTGAACGGAAACACGCGCTGGTCTGTGAGTATATTGATGCCCTACGACCAATAAGCCTCATAGCTCAGTTGGCAGTAACTCTGCCTTCTGCGCTGTGGACTGTGGGTTCGTTTCCCACCCAGGACTAACTTTTGTGAGATGAATATAGATGTTGTAGCATGTAGTATTTACAAAAAGTATTTGAATATTCTATCCGTAATCTAGTTCCCATATTACAAGCTATGCTTAGTTTGGGGCTAAATAGCGCTGTGTCAAATTAATGTCCTGTAATATTTATTTATTTAATATTCATTGTATATATTATTACCCTTAGTTCTTTCTTAATTTGAGAGTGTTGATACGTATTGTGTTTTGTAATATAAATATATATTTGTAAGTGTAAGTTGGCATAGTGTAATCAATCATCGATAATGTAACCTATCTTGTGCCTACCCTACCTTATCAAAAAACTTCAATTTAATATAAGAGTCTTGCTCTAATCTATTATCTGTATAGTGGTGCAGGATTATTTATGAGGATGTACATTTTCTTGTAGCCGATGTACCAAAACTATGAAATATCATCACATGGCTATCTATTATTTAAAAAGATTTTTGCAGATGAAAACTACACGGTGTTAGAATAAATACGTGGTGTGTTCACCTGTTTATCATGTAGCCGTTACACGTTACTTTAATAAGAATTTAGCTTGTAATTGTAATTAGTGTAACTGTTTGTGAACCCAATAAATAAAATATTAACGATGGTCTTAACCAGGTGTGCTCCTTGTAAATTGTGGGAGTACTTAGGAAGAATTTCTGTAAGTTCCCACATTAGTTATTCAAAAATACTGCTCTTAACTGATGCCCTCTTTTGATTTACGAACACCCCTGATACGTAGCTCTGACACTCGAGTCTTCTTTCTCTAGGCTTGGCTTTAGGCCAGAGCAGGGATTAGGTCTTTATATAGTCTTTATACTATAACAGAAGGCATTGGCTGTCCACGCACCGACGGCACACGGCAAACCGAATATAGTCTTTATACTATAACAGAAGGCATTAGCTGTTCCACGAACCGACTTCGAGAGGAAGTAGTCATTAGCCAGGTGAACCTTTACAAGACCTAGGTATTAAGGTAGATCACACCTAAACCATATTATAGATCATGTATCTTGCCCCCCGTCCACTAGAGGTAGATCACACGTATCCCATATTATAGTCCTTGTATCTTGTCCCGTAGGAAACCCCGGCGCTGAGCCGCCGCCACAACGCCGTGTGCTCCATGATGCAGATGTTGGACCGACACGACGCGTGGCACGCGGCGAGCGCCGCCGCCATGTTCCTGTCATTCAACATGCTCATGACAATGGACGATGCGCTCGCGCACACTCCACGGAGCGAGATCACTACCTTTTGAACGGTTCGTTTTACTACGTTATATTATATTATATTATATTATATTTAACTGCTTCTGTGGTCTAGTGTTCACTGTTCACCCCACCGATTTCAGATCCCGAGGTACCGGGTTCAATCCCCACGGGGAGTATTGTGCTTGGTTTGGTTGGTGGTAGGACTTTGTTTAAATCCCCGGCTAGCTACCACCATCTTGCCTAATTCTGTCGCCATAATAACAATTGTAAAGTTGTTGTGTTCCGGCATTCAGAGGTAGGATAGCCAGGTCCTCAGTTTGTTGAGGATTCCGGCTGAAGTGCGCCTTACCACCTTAGCACCTTACCACGTGCGCCATCTTACTTGTAAGGTGAGATGAAGACCAAGCGCTTCCCCGTATCGTACAATAAAAAAAAACATGTTTTATTGTACGACGGGAAGCGCTTGGTTGGCTGTTTTCATGCGAGAATTTATCTCCGACACAAAACATCGTCCGAACACTCTTATTGGATCACATACACGTAAAGTCAGAGGCACGTCCAAACTAACGTTTGGCACAATGGCACATGATCGTGGCTTGCAAGTGGCTAGCATTGAACACGTGACACATGCTCGAAGCATTGTGGTCTTAGGGACCTACCTTAAGTGTTGAATGTGACTGTGTACATACCCACATACATAAATATCTAGCTTGGAACAAAATCACACAGCCGTTTATATAAAAAAAAAATTTCGAAAGACCATAGGCACAAGATAGGAAGACAAGGAAAAAAACCATAGGTATCTACTCTTTTAAATATCTTCTTGACACTCGTTGGTTTACGAACCGCCGCGCCGTCACAAGGGTATCCACTCTAAAGTTTTTTAAAATGTTTTATTGGAGTAGCCAGCTCTTTGCTATTTCCTCGAATAGGTAAAAAGAAAATATGATGAACCTAGAAACCATTTTTTTTTCAGATTCGCAACAAGAAGGAGGCGTTGAACTATTCGATTTTTTTCGTTAGTACAGCTAGTTACCATGGTTTTAGTGAAACGGCTTTTTGATATATCTAAGCTGAATTGTTTATGACCAACAAACATATTTTGTTGCAATTATAAAGTAAGTTACTATTATGATCTAAGTATTATTTTTGTTTTCACTAGCGTTTCTACGAGTTGCTGTGATAGTAAATTAAGCCTTTAAGCGTATGGAATCTTGATAGACTGACTAGAACTTCAATATTTTCAGTTATTTGAGCGTATTAATGTAATGCTATATATGCTTTTAGAATTGATTTATTGAATTTAGTTCAAAATAAATCTAGAAAAATCGAATGTAATATGTAACTAAAATTATGAACATACTTGATGCTCAATGAAGTTATCCTGCAAAGTAACAGAATGCATATAAAAAATAATTTGTTTGAAACGTTTTCATATAACGATGGTTAGAATATTTAGCATTATATGATGAGCCGTCTGTTCACACAACTGTAGCTTCATTTCGTAACTTACAATAAATACATACATACAATAAATATTATGCTGTATATCAATATTGGATCTTTTGTCTTCATATTATTATAATTATCACATAACGATAGAATACCAACTTACGTTTACTGTCTTAGGTTTAAGCTGGTCTGTTTCCCTGTGACTTACATTTATATGTAACGAAAAAATGATTTTTTATGAATTGATAATCCATAAAGAACATGGGTTTATTAAACGGTACATACTACTCAGATCTTATATCGTATTTACTGTACAAAACTAGGCTATTTTGTAAAATAAAATATTCTCAAAGAATTATTGTTTTAATTGTGTAAATCTAAAAAAGTGTGTAAAATCGTCATAAAGCTGGGAAACTGACTGACACTCAACGCACAGCTCAGACCAGAGGATCATACATTCTCAGGATGGTTTCTTAATAATTTTCAAGTTTGGAACCCGTTCTACGGTATTTACAGCTCACGCTTGGAGAGTATTAAAAAGAGATTCTTGCGTTATCTACAATATCGTGTCAAAATCTATCTTCCCGACTACATAACGAGATGTCGTAAGTTTCATTTTCTGCCCCTCTACGAAAGAAGGAATACATCCGACCTAGCATATCTTTTCAACATAGCGAATGGCAAAGTGGACTGTCCCGAGTTACTGGAGTTAGTGGGATTACGTACCGCGTGTTAGTACAAACTATAGACAGAACCCTTTAGTCCACGTTCGTAGCTGATCTTTGATAACCAGCTACGAACATGGATTTTTTTTCTTGCTTGATATCCAGTTACGATAACGGAATGTTCTTGCCGTTTTCGTAGCCATGTTTCGTAGCCAGCTACGAATGTGGTTTTTTTTATCTCTGTTCATAACTGGTTATTAATTAATAATATTTTATCCACTTTCGTAGCCGAGTTTCATAACCTGGAAATATAAACTTTTCAAAACTTTTCATAACTACATAAAAAGTTATGGTGTATGGTCAATATGAGAAAAAATCACGTGTTTGTCTTGACAAACGATTTATGTAGTGAAATACTTGCCCTCATATTACAATGTTGGGAATTGTCGTTTACAAGAGTAAACGAGGAAATATCCTGCCTCCTTTGACCACAAACACATTCGTAAGCTCAGAAAATATATTTATTTTTAATAAAATAACAAGGACAACACAATGCCTACCCAAAAACAAAATTCTTAGAGATTCAAACTTGTACATACTAAATTTTAAACGGAAAAAATATTTCTAGGCAGTGCCTAACACTAATAATATTTTTTTCTAGGTCCTCAATTGCGGAATTTATTTCTGTATCAATTTCTTTATAATTGCGGGATTTGATAGACTTACTGCGTAATCGGATCTTTGTTTCCTTGACTAAAAATTGTAACACTTGAGCTAAGGATGTGTTTTTCCGCCCCATATACTTGTTAAGTCTTGCATGCCACCCTTCAAGGTGGTTGGTGGTTCTTATGTCTTCTTTATAACATGGCTACGAAAACGGCAAGAACATTCCGTTCTCGTAACTGGATATCAAGCAAGAAAAAAATTCCATGTTCGTAGCTGGTTATCAAAGATCAGCTACGAACGTGGACTAAAGGGACAGAACGCATTTATTATCAGAGCAAGTAAATCATTTAATTTACTGACAAAAGATAATGATGATATTGATATTTTTTACACATCAGTATCCACTCTAAAACGTATTGTTAGCGATAAATTCTTCCTGAAACATTCCTAACGTAAACGTTCCTAAACAACTTATTTATGTTAATTTTTTTAGTTTTAATTAGCAGATTTTCTTCATAAATGTCCACTTATGTAATTAGCATATTACTTAAAAAATCTCTTTTTAATTCTATAGGTAAACTAAATCCTTAAATCTAGTACCTACTTATTTTATTATTTCTTTTTCTGTCGCCTACTTACTTACTTTCACATCCGATTTTCTACAAAATAGCTATAAGTGGAAACTTTTAATTGGCCTTCAGCAGCATATCATGTATACTTTATGCATGATATCTAAAACATACACCTAATTGTATAAGCCTAGCTGTAAGTTTTCTTAAAATTGTAAAATAAATAAATAATGTGTAGGGGTGTGATTTAAATGTATTTCAAGTAATTCCCACGGGATGACGGAAACCAATTCACAGGAGTAGTACCCATAACAATTGTAGATACAAAGAAGAATGGGGCAAACATGTAAGAACAATCCTTTCCAGTTATTTCTATAAATCCTAAAATGTCTTACCTACCTGCTACTTACGACCTGGAATTAGACCAGTAATGATGATGGTAGGCTAACGATTGATCAATCAATAAATTAAGTAGGCCGCCGGCAACCTGTAGATAATATTTTAATTTGACCCTGTGAGTGATTGTTGTACTATAGGTTGGTGTTACGATATATTATATATGGCTACCTCAATAGCTACAATGCAACACAATAGGGTTGGGGGCTTGGAATTTTTCGTTTCGTTGTGAAGGAATCTGGCAGAGTAGGTTCTTACAATTGATCGGATGATCCTAAAACTGTTGCTAGTTCTGTTCATTGATATTTTGTAGTGCCGTCTATTTAGTACGCGCCGTTGAGTTTCCATTAACCTATGCGTGGCCATTCATGTGACCAATGAACGGGCTGCATACCGCGACCTAGTAGTGTGACCTAGGCGTTGCTCAGTCGATGGCCTAGTGGCCTAGATACATGGGGTCGCGATACGCGGGCAGTTGCCGATGATACGCATGTGCCGTGGACTGGGTGGCTTAACAGGGGGTTATTTTATCTTGCTGGATTTCAAGGAGATCGAGTTCTTTTCAGCGCAATGTTAGCAGGCTGTGTTTTGCTCTTGCATTTTAACCAGGCGTATAATCTGGAATAAACTTAAGATTCTATTTTATTTTAGGACATTAAGAAAACGTATAGCTTGGTAGGTATATTGATAAACCACCAATACGCAAAGCAACTGTTTTTTTAGTTACTGACACCCAGTGTGTTGGGCACAAACAATAATGATAAGGCTCTCGCTAGGAATTTGGGTCAAGGGCCAGACGCAGTACTCTTGGACTCGGCAGCTCTAGCCATCGCACGGTTGGATCTTGTCCTAAAGATTTTTTAGGATAATTTTGAAAAGTCAAATTTACCGTCTGTTCGGAATCCGCGGAAGTGGCCTTCATCTCAGCTGGTTTCAAGTTTTGATAAGGCTGGTGGAAGCCAACTTCACCCGGTCTGCTCAACCTGATGAACTAGCTTATTACCTCTCAACACCGGAACACAACAATTTACAATCGTTGTTATGGTTCATATTTCGGTAAGATAGTGGTAGCTAATAAATGGACTTCAACAAAGTCCTACGTATGTATTCGACCACGGTGGGCAAACCACCAGATAGACCAAAGAGGCGTTTAAATGTGGTATCTGTGATTTATTGCTGAAGTTAGGTAAGTACTACTCAACTACTTTTTGCTTGTATATTTTGCCATTGATGTTAGCCGTTTTAAACAAATAAGTAAATAAATATTTCTAAATGTTCTGTAATGTATTTTTAAATTATCCGAATGATCTAATTCTAGTACGTATTTATATGAATTAATAATTTTTAATGCATTGTGAATTTGAAGACTACTGTAATTAGGTCTAACAAAGGTAGGGTAGTTAGTTCTCGGTGATGGCAATACTCCCCGTTTTTGTTGTGTTGTGTTGTCCCAGACAGAAACATGGCGGACATATGAACTGTCAAAACTTGCTGGGCGACGGAATACGTTGAAAACGTGTAATATTTCGCGGAAATCTACTAGTTCAGTGATTATAATGGACTTTTGGCGTGTTATTGTACTTTGTGATTAGTTTAATGATAATTTCGTGACCTGACATCCTATGAGTGTGGGTGAAATAAGACCGAATTCGACACTGATAAATAAATGAAAGGTACGTATTTTGGATTGCTGTTTACAGCTAAATCAGTAGTCGTAGACCTGAGATAGCCCTTATTTATTCTTTCTATAACATTTGCGACACAACAAACGTTATTACTGAGTACCTACGTCCTCGGAACTTAGTTTAATTACCTACTATTTGTCCTGTCGTCCGATGGTTTAAATTAATGAAATATTGCATTATTACTTGTGTGTATCGTAATTTTAACCTTGCTCAAGCCTCCGCCGAGGTCGTCAGATATATATACGCTTAACTTCACTTAAATCTTATAATGCATGCAGTATCAAATTATTTTTTGCGCTAAATATCGCTTGTCTGATGCCGTATGTGTCAGACCCCAAAATAGAACTGTTTTCTTTTATCGTGTGGTTATCTTGGTCTTCGTGATTCGCTAATTGCCACCCCAATGGATCTCTGAAACCTTGTGTCGGGATTTGTTGATAGTTTTGTCATATCATGCTATACTTTCGAAAACCAACATAAAGTACAACATAGACTATATGCAATTTTATTACTGAGTCTTGAATCAACTATGATAGTATGCCTACCTAATAATTTACATAATTAGCTTCAAACCTTAGAGAATCCAAGTACAAATTGTGCAGAAGTCTAGGATTTTAATAATGTTCAGAAAGATATGAGAAGCTAGGTGACGGGTTTGATTCTGATCATCTATCTATGTTTTTGTGTTGATGTCTACAATACAAATATTCTATAGTGTACACCTATAAAGCTTAGCAAAAATACAGGGAACAAGAAATTAACTATAATTTGCATACAATTAACTAAAGGTACAATCAATTAACTAAAAGGTACAAGAAATCAATAAACTATAAGGTACAATCGGTGGATTTATCTTTAAGAGTGATCTATTCCAGACAAATGGATGGATTTACACAATGGGTGCAATGACAAAGGAGAACTTAGTATGTAAAATGTTATACTTACCTACCTCTATTAATACATTAAATAATTTTATAACATAAAAATGTTAAAATCCATAGCAGTATTATAACTTTCTAGGTAATTCTGTTTGTTACCTTCTCACAACTGAATGGCTGTAGGTATGTATCTTAATCAAATTTGGCAGAGATTAGGAGAACAACATTGGCTAGTTAATATCCAGGTACCACGTGGGCGAGAGCTATTTTTATGTTTGAATCATATATAAGGTGATGCTATAACTATATTAAAATTTGATTTAGGTATATCTTAATCTGATATTACTAGGAAAAGGCAGATACCATTGATATAATGATTTTATCTGCAATGATGTCATATTACTATCTATTCACTTTTGAGTCAGCAGTAACATAGTCCAAAGGTACACAGCTGACTTTGCAGTTTCAATTTAAGAACACAACTTTGCTGTTTCAATGTTTCTTTTAACAACAACAATATATATCACAGGCACAACTATATAATGAAACCTACCTATGATATTTATATTTATTTACATTATATTTATTATTATACTTTTCCAATATTTCAAACCGGTTGTATGCACAATGATCACAGTGACACTGATTATCCATTAAGTTGTCGTTGATATTGTTTTCTTATCCATGATAGTTTTCAAATTAATATAGACATTAAAGTAAAAAGAAGGGGGAAGGTTAAAAATGGTACTCCTCACTACTCCATATATTTAGCAAGCCTAAATCAGCAACAGCAAGCCTATGGTTAGAAAGGGATATTTCTATCCATACTCTAACATACTAAAGTGTACCCTGTTTCTGATCTTTATTCATATTCTACTAATAGAATTCAGGACTTTGTTACTATCATCTCGAAGGAATTTCCTAAAATCCTTTCTTAGTGCACCACTCCACCCTTACATTTATTTAGGAACTTACCATCCTAATTTCAAGTTGCCAGGACTAATGGTGCAGACTGTGACGCAATTCAAACTATTTGCGCACAAGAGAAGTTTTTTTTTACCAAAATGTACTTGAATAATAAACACTACTAAAACAAGCTTATTTATAGAAATAGCTATTGTAGCTTACTCTCATAGCAGTAAAGTGTTTGCCAAATAAAACATCTTACTTTAACAGTGCAACAATTGCGCAGTCTAGTAGGGTATTTTGTTCTCTTTGTGAGGTTTGTAGTATGATGATTTTGGCTTTGAAGGGCATATGTCACCTGTCACTTCATGCTGTGAAGCAAGTGTGGACTAGGTAACTGCTTTTTTACCAACATAATAATACTACAAATTATTGTGTAATATGCCAGCTTGTTGCGAATAACAGCGTTTTCATTTATATTAAATTGTACAGCATGAATTGCAAAAACAGGAAGTTGATCATAAGGAAGGAAATATTAGGTTGATTTCACAGATCCCCAATAGACCTACCTATATTTAAGTATGCCATAGCCATTTATTTCCACCTACCTTCTTGTAATAACTTCAAAGATTTGAAACCTACCAAAATATATCAGTCTTCACTGGCTGGAGCAGGATCAGCCAATAAAGTTTAAAATGTTTATGATCATTGAGATCAGTAAAGTGTAACTATCAGCCCTGGTCATCCCATTGCTAGGCAAATTTCTCCCTCCCCCAGTTTACCACCCCACAGGTTTATCCTAGTACTTAAATGCTTGTTGTTACGAAAATAAATGATCTCTATTTCTTCCAGTCACTTTAAAACTAAGCCATTATTGGTACACAGCTGCACTACATCTAAAGGATGTGTCCAGTGTGGGTATATTTCATTGGCATGCTCTGCAGCCTAAATGGCTTGATGAAGGTATAGTTTGGGGAGTCCAAATTATGGGAGTGACATTATAGGCTACATCTTTTTGATAGACATCACATTAAAGGTATAGTCTGAAAAACTGATTGAAGGATGAAAAACATACATAATAAAAAAATTATGTGGTGTGCTTATCAAAATATTTTTTTTTTGCAAGTTTTTTTTATACTTTTTGATTAAATAAATGTCATCAAAATGGGTATCAAATATTTGGTAAAAGTAGATTTAACTGACCCCGCGCTATTATCCTTGCGCCAAGGTTCTTATTATATCATATCATTAGGTACTATAATTACATTCCATAAAAGCCCTCTGCTGAACAAAAAAAAAATCTGGGACAGTTTGCTCCATTGTAGAACTCATTCTTGCCCAGACAAGCCTCGAGTTTTCGTTTTATTAACTCGTAATTCTTTGTTTTGCTTGAAACTGTATAATTTGAATGTCAAGGAAAGGCAGCGTCAATGTTTTCTCCTGGATTGCAATAAGGGTCAACATCCTCTGACACGTAAACATCTATTTCCACGCACCTTCGTCAACAATACCTTCAAATCTAATAAAATGTCGTTCGAAAATAGATGTTATGAGCAGTAGGCGCGGCTAAAAAAAGGTGGCTGTCTACTGTCTGTGCCAAAATATTGTCATTCAAATTAGTGAGCTAAAGTAGTTTAAACAGTACCGAGTAGTAGTTAGTGACAGCGCCTCCGTCGTGTTATACATTATCTATAAATATATTAAACAATTAGAATCACGTAGATCACTTTACAAAACTTGTTTTGCTTGGCCAGTTCGCAAATCGCCCCCAGGCTGATGATGCTGACATAAGCCTCCTGATCGTGGTAAAGGATATTCCTTTCGCCCGCGTAGCGTTGTATTTTCGTAGCCCACACGACAAAATAACGTGATTTTTCGGGGCTGACTGACCTGGGGGAGTACCCAGACCTCTTTAAGCTTTCTTGTTTTGATATATACTTTACTTTTGTCACAATCTATCCAGTGTAGAAAAAACGAGAAAAAAGTGATGTTTAATATCAAAACGAGAAAACTTGAAGACGTTGTAATTAGGCCCCTGTTTTTTAAACTATGACTATGAAAATAATGCAATGGCGATCTGCCATGCATTGGATGGAGGTGCTGCCTACAGCACCTCCATCCAATGCTGGCTTCCTCTACCTATAGAGGAAGCCAGCCAGGCGGACTTCGATACGGATTCGTTTTCTGCATCGTTAGATACATCTGACCACTGTCTGGTGAAATCTGTATCTATATATATATATATATATATATATATATATATATCTTTAATCTGTATCTATGTATCTACTCTACCACATATGTACTACTCGAGGGTATGGCGATGGCAATACAAGTTGGCAGATTGTGATGAGATGCGAACTTTCTTCGTATACTATCCTTGGCAGCAGGTCTGCTTCACTTCTGATGTTGTGCTTGTGCGGATGCCATGACGCTTCCGTCATTGTTGTTGGCTCAAGGAATGGAATATTTTATTCCATTCTCTGATGTCATGCCAGGCACGGCACAGCTCAACCGTGGTCTGGGGCTAACTGTGAACAAGCTGGCAAAGTCAAATATTTTTATTCATTAAGATTTTTAGGATCATTTTGAAACGTAAAATCCACCGCCTGTTCGGAATCACGACCAAGCACACAAGGAGAAAGGCATGAACCTCGGGCTGGTTAATTTTTTGATCCAGTTAACATTTAGGTATACAGTGTTATAATAATTTAATGTCAATACAAGTATTACCTACATCATAAACCTAAATACTTAATATTATCCTAAAACTATGATTATTACATAAATACCTAATGGGCAGTTTCTTAACATTGAGAAATCACCATTTAACTGTCAACTGTGGTATAGCAACATCGGGCCACGCGTTCTTATCCTCGATATAGTCACTTATTTTGTAGTAGGCACTAATTAAATTATTCTTTATATACAATTTGAATTTACAAGCAGAGACTTTGGTGGCGCTTTGAGGAAGCTTATTATAGAATCGTACACAGTTTCCTAAGAATGAATGGTTTACTTTTCCTAAGCGATACCTAGGTATGTCAAATTTATTTTTATTTCTAGTATTAACACTGTGATCTGTTCAATGAAGCGCGTAAGCAGGCCTAGGCATAGGCCGATTACGAATCAAGCTTGCTGAATCATTTGCGATTAGATCGCCAAGGCAAGGCTTCAAAGCCTCGATCATATTCGCGATATGATCTAAAATATAATCTAAATCTAATAGGCATGCATGTTTATCAAATTTCGATCGAATATACCAACTTCTGTACAGCGGAACTTTACAATTATTATTTGATTCCGCCATTCCCATTCTTTTCGTGGAAAACCAGACGCTCGTTTTATTGGATATACCTTCCCCGCACAGCATACACACAGACACACGCACAGCACACACCTTAAACTCACCATCACCCAACTTCACCTCAAACACTGTAACGTTACTGTTTTTATAGGAGAGAAACAGTAAGGAACAATAATAAGAGATACTAAAGGACCTATCCTACTAGACGTGCTAAAGCGATAGGTAAAAGATAAGAATTATGACAGAAAAAGAAAATAAAAGTATATTAGAGAAAAGAAAGTCCACAAGTTCAACGCAATCGGAGTCTTCAACGTCCAGCCAGTAAGAGGGTCTTCAATGTCCAACCAGTATGAGGGTCTTCAATGTCCAACCAGTATGAGGGTCTTCAATGTCCAGCCAGTATGAGGGTCTTCAGTACCCAGCCAGTATGAGGGTCTTCAGTATCCCGTACAGCAGCTTTTTAAAGACAGCCAGACAAATGTATTGAAGACCAGCAACAATGGTCTTGTATTTAATTTGGAGTTCTCCGATTGGGAGCTAATAGGTGTACTTATCTCTGCTCCGTTTGGATGCTAGATATGAATTCACTTTCCTCAGCCACCAGCTTTCGCAAGAAGACTTTGGTGGAACGCTAGGATTCTAAATTTGATTAATTCTAATATTATACATGGTCAAAGATAATCGCTAAGGTTCTAATACAAGTTCAGATAAAAATGTTTGTGTTAGACAGAGATAGCATTTAAAATATAAAGGGAACTTACGTTTATGAGCTTTTTTTGACATAAAAAAGCTAAATGACATTTGCCATAATTGACAATCTAAAATAATATCAACAATCTTTGAAAGTCTAAGGTCTATTGATTTCAGCTAAATATAATATATTATATTAAGAAAATATTGCGGGGCTTTTGATTGAGGCGACACGTGACCCAAGGGCTGGCTCTTATTTAGGCCAGCGAATTAGCATAGCTATTCAGCGTGGCAATGCAGCCAGTGTCTTGGGCACGCTTCCGTCTGGTACTGGTCTGGAACAGTTGAGTTACCTATAGGCCGTTTGTAACGTTCCTTAGGTAATCTGACTGATTCCTTTGTACATAGTTAGTTTAATTGTACTTTTTATTGAAGAAAAAATAATAAGCTTATCGTAATAAGATAAATCCAGAGAATCTATAGATGTACATTTGAAAGCAAAACAAGGGATAAAAATGAAAATATTAATGTACGAATTGTGAAGCAATAACACAAAAAGGTACTGTTTTAGAACTAAATTAGAACTACACGATAAAGAAGTACATGTTTTAATGTAGAAAGTATAAAAATATGCAGATAAAAGTACAAAATCATGCAGGGAAACACAGTTTTCCTACAACACACATTCACAACTCTAACCTCCGCATGCACTTGTAATAATTAAGTATAAAACAATGAGACATTTTCGATTACTTACCTTAACAATTAGAAATTAGAGTCACGAAGGAAGGGCAGACCTACGACACAAGACCTCCGTCTTAGTGTAGGTTCTGCGCGCACATTTATTTATTATGTTAATCTATTCTGTAAAAAGAAATGAATTGAATTAGGCGGTTTTCATCCTCATTTATAATGCGCACCGCCAAGGAATCTGTGTTTCCCGAACACTACAACATGGGAATGTGCAAGTCAAGGGAGAATAATGTTCCTTCTAGGCAAGCATGCGCCATCGTAGGCTGCATCATTGCTAAACATCATCCGACATACACAGACAGACAGTCAAACTCAAGAATAAAATGTGTTCAAGTGAGCTGGTTTGCCCGCCAGCTCACTTGGCTATCACCAATAAATAAATAAAAAGTCTGTGTAATGATTTTGATCAGCCTGACACGGGGCTGTTACAGCCCACAAAGAATGAGGCTAGTATCGGTAGTTCGAAGATCGAACTGATGAGACTTATTCGTTCACCTCGCCGTTAATCTCGGGTAGGTATATTATGTGTGTGCATTGAGGCAGGTCTTTGTCCGTTGGTTGTGTGGGTGTGTGACGTCACGCGACACGAGTGAGACACACCCTTGTTGAACAAACGAAGTTGTGCTATTTATATATGTGTAACTAGCTTTTGTCCGCGGCTTTGCCCGCGTGGTACCTGTCTGAAATGCCGACGTTATTCCTAATGTACCTACACAATGTCCATGCCATGCAGCCGTAAGTCGTGAAAAGGTAACAATATATAATATTGGTATAATGTTTTATCATTCGAATGGCTAAGGAGTGGAATACATTGCCTGCGTCTGTTTTCCCTGCAAATAACAAAATGGATAATCGCCTTGAAGAGCCTTCAAGGCGGCAGTAAATAGGTGTCTTCTAGACTCCTGCTACATCGTAGGCTACATCAGGAGAGTCAAACGTAGACTTCTTAATAAAATGTATCACTAATAGTATACACTCCTTCCATTCCCGAGCCGTATCGGGAGGAGACCTTAAAAAAAGAGAGTTAATAGGCATTTTTTCGGAAGGCTCGCTCCGTTGTAGACCTCATCCTTGCCGTTCGTTCCACAAGTGGGACGCTAAGACGCAACCATAGAGAAAAGGAATCAAGAGTTTTAACCCATTGTCAAAAAAATATTCCAGCTCATTTCTGTTTTCTCGGAAATCTGGTACTGACATGACACACTGATCCGACCCATGCAATTGTAAACCTTATTACCTACAATACATCGGTACTGAAATACGGATGACGGGTGTAGTGTGTAAGGGTTGAGTCAGTGCAGCGTAGACCTTCCACGCATCTGTGAGTGATGATTCGTTGTGCTGATGACAAGATATACAAGTCATAAAGATGAAATTATCCTGCGATTTGTAGATATTCTTTTATTTTCCGTGCATGTGCCACGAACGGGTGTGAATTCTCGATGAAATGAATTAGCTGAATCATCAATCGGCGCGACCCATCAAATGTGCACTTATTTCCAATTACTACATATTGCTGCTCTTGGATTTGAGACTGGGAGACTGGCTTACAAAAATATTCTGATTGCCGCGAATCTACACGTTACGATAAGCTGCTCGCTGCCAGCAGAGTGGTTCCGAGTGCTGGTGCGAGTTCTGAGGCCCTTCTACGAAAGACGAGCGTCGGACCCTAATGAACTTGTCTTATTTTTATAACGTGCAATCCGTCATTACATACAACGTCACATTAAAATTTTTCGTAGCAGGTCCTGATCCTCATTCATTATGGAGTTATATTTTTATAACGTGCAATCCGTCATTAAATACAACGTCACATTAAAATTTTCGTAGCAGGTCCTGATCCTCATTCATTATGGAGTTATAGTATCTAACCCAATTAGCGTTTTTTTTGAGAATTTCCCGTATACAAATTAACGATTCAATTGACGAAATATTTGATATTGTGAGTCATTGCATCAACCTTTTAAATTTCAAAGCTGTTCAAGAGAATCGATTTGATAGAAATTTATGAATTTAGCAATGCAAAAAGAATCATCGATTCATTATTATAAAGATAAAAACTGGAGCTTTGGATTCAAAGACAGGCATTAACAATCTTGTCCAACACGTGCTGAGAAACTCACCCTATATGTGGGACGTTCCTATTCGAGGCACGACACTGAACCAGTTAGACTGCTATTGTTGGATTTGGTTATTTTTCAAAATCTGATGACCCCTGTTCAACTCGGATCATGATTAGGTGTTTGTGGTGTTTCAGATGTGAGTAGTGCGGCATGTGGGAGGCGGCGGGGTGGTGGGGCGGTGCGCTGGCGGCCGCCGCGCTTCTGCTCGCGCTCGGCGTCCGCGCGCGCGCCAGAAGGAGGAACAAGGCGCATGCACTAGTATGTATACAATACACCATCCACTAATACTCGTCCATCGTTATATTGTTGCATTGTAAACTTTATCTATGGGATATTTTCCACGATTTGAAGGTAATCGAGCTCGCTGATATTTCGAAGCAGTTGCATGCGCTGCCGTGATCACAGATACTGTTTCGTCACAGATTATCCATTTATTACTAGATGTAATATAGATTATACTAACGGAGTGTTTCTCTCGTATTCCAGGTGCACGTGGTCCGTCCGTCCGTCCCCGCCCCCCTGTCGTCCCGCGCCCCTCGCGCCTCGCGTCCCCCCCGCGCGCCTCTCCCCCTGCGCTCGTTCCTTACCCCGCGCCGCGTACTCGCCGCCCTTGCCGGCAAACCTGCGGACGAGCCCCCTCCCCCGCCGCAGATCGTCATCGTGCGAAACACAACCCTAAACCCACCTGTGAACCGCTTACAATCCCCTGGCACCAGCCACACCGTCCCCAAAATACCCCTCCCCGAACAGTGGCTGCACAAAAGACCCGCTGACTACAAGTACACGACGATACGACCGATCGCTCAACTCAGAACCGATCTAGGAGCCAACCTGACCCCCGAACCCAGGTCTTTGAAATTTTCCGCGACGCGATCACCCAGCCTCGAGAAAGACGATAAATCCCCGTTCGTTACTTCCAAATCGGATAAAGAGAAAGAGGTGTTCGGTTTTGACCAGGAAATAGTCAAGCGACTTTGCGAAAAGGATCCAATCATGATGTCGCCCAAAGAAACGGAACAAGACGAGCCTCCCGGTAATCTTCGTCGGTTCCGATCGGTCAGCACGAAGCTGCACGTCATTTGTGTCAACGACAACCAGACGGAGAGACTCGAAATGCAAAACTCGCCGAGGGTTTTGGAGTGCAGTTCGGCTAAAGAAAAATCGTCCGCACCTAAATTCGATTTTTCCCCAAAGTTTATCGACACATTGGCTTCGCCGCGATTCTTCACTCCCCCCGAAACCGTATCGCCCATGTTCTTCAACGAGCCGTCACCTAAATCTGTATACTTCGACACTGTTCGATCTCCTAAATTCTTCGCTGAAACTCCTCGCGACAACGATCTACCACAAAGCCCCAGAACGTTAGGCGATCATGTCAATAGAAATGGTCTCGAGAAACCGAGTTCCCCTAGAATCGTAAGCGCTAGACCTAGCCCGAAACTCCTTAGTTGCAATAAAGAAAACTACTTTACCTTCGATCAAACCGCGGAAGAGGGCAATAGAGTATCACCGAGGCCTAGGAAATATGGAGGTAGGAACTCTATTGAAAGAGAACGATACACTCCTCCTGTCGATAAAGACGTCCGAAAGTACAGGAGGCATAATAGCTGCGATACGTACAAGACTGTCGAACTCAACATAACAAATGCCAATAACAAAACTCTAGAAGACAACGATGTAGTGGACTGCTGCGCAAAAATAGACTCTATGGAGTTTGAAGATAAGGAGAAGCTAAACGAATTAAATACGAATTCCGCACAAGCCAGGCGACAGAGGCTAAAATCGATATCACTTGACTCGGATAACGCTAAAATCATCGAACAAAATCTAGGGCTGCCGATCGCCAAGCAATTAAAGGACCAAATGAACGAAGCTTATAAAAACGAAAGCACTTCTTGCGAGAGTATAGAACGATGCCAAAAAACGCCGACTAACGAAAGACCTTGCTTCAAATTCGAAGATGAAAAGCCGATCGAGATTGAACAGGAGTCCCCTAGCCTTCAGAGGAAGTGTCTGCGGCAGAGTTCAGACACGCAAGCCTTTATTGACATGCCGCGGTTCTCGCCGAAAGAGTTTGAGATCACTGTCACCTCCGAAGAAGGGGCTACTGTGCCCGTGGAAACGCAAAAACCAAAGAGTAAAAACTTAAGGAATCTGACCATAGATCTAACCAAACGCGACAGCGTTTTAGAAAAGGAATTACTTGAATTCGAAGAGTTGTACACCAACGCTGAAGAGAAAAAGGTCAAAACGCCCACTCTCAAGGTTAAAGCCACCTCTCTAGACTCATCGGACTCGGCAAATCTATCGCTACCTCAGACGAAGACACTAGACGTACCGCAAAACTCTGTATCCGTACCGAACACACCAAAGAGACAACTTAAGAGAATCCTTGCTCAGAAGAACGTCAAACACGATTTTGGGAAATCAGGGCTCGGCAACGCGGAGCAAAGACGGCTATTCATGAAAGGGCAAGACTCCGGCATATATCTGAGAGAACACCACGCAAATTTGATGCTATACCAACCTGGGACGTCCAGGATGGGATCGCGAACTATGGGCTCCTTCGACGAAAACACGACCGACTACGACAGCCCCCCAGAGATCAACATCAGTGGTGCTGACGAGAGAACCACTTATGATTGCTCTTTAGGCTCGAACTTGCTGAACTACAAACAAAACTTGAGCGTGTCCAGTACGAATCTAAAAACCTTACCAGAAGGTGTCCCTTCAGACGATTTTGAACCTTCCGTTGATGACGAAAAGATCGTAAAGAAGCTGCACAGAAGAAACTCAAACCAGAGCTTAATGCTCAGCACTCATAGCTTACAGAGCTCCAATTGTTCTCTCAGCAGTAGCACGTCGGGACATAACGTTGTTCGGACGAGTATATCCAACTTCAGCCTCAACGATCGTAAAAGGATGTCGTTCGAACGTCGAGACTCCACTACGTCTCTGAAAGGCGAACACCTGACTCCGACCACTCGAGCGATGTGCTCATCCAACACTAGTATACCCGACTCCAAAAACCAAAGAGGCTCAATCAACAGCGTCGGCTTAAACGTAACCGGGAATCTCAGCAGACACAGTAGCAACACCTCTTTGAACAAGGAAGCTAAACTCAAAAAAGGTTTACTAGAACGAAGAAGCTCCAACACATCTCTCACTCTAAACATCAACAATTCCAACCCACAACTGTCTGTGAATGTTGGACTCAGTGTGTCTAATTATAACCTGAACGGCTCCACGTGTAACTTGAGCAGGTACAACAGCAACCATAGCATCGACAGTCATCCGGAGCCAAGAAAACACGGAATTCTAGAACGACGAAGCTCCAACACGTCACTGTCTCTCAATTTACAAGAGCCGAGAGAAATCCAAATCGACGAGAGTTTACTGGAAGGTCCAAAGGACAAGCATCGAAAGTCGCTCAGCACGGAGAACTTGATCCCCAAATCGTACAAGTACAGGGTAAAGACTGCGGATAAGGTGTTCGGGTCCCACGATAACCTCTGGTCAGATTCGTTTACAGAGGGCAGCTACCCTCAGCACTTGGCGTTTGTTGGAGGAGATCAGGAAAACGAGATAATTTACGCGTTCGGTCATCAAGAACCGGCCTTGCAAGGGTTTACGAGGAATATAACAACGAAGCCTCTAAGCCCGCAAAGTACTTCTGAAGATTTTCGGCTATACCTAGCCAATATGCAGCAGCTGCAAAATGCCTCAAGCGTGCTAACAAGGCAACAGCTGCAGAAACTAAAAAATATCTTTGAAAACGGATACTCCAATGTCAAATGCGATGTTAATACAGAAATTGGGAATGACCATGTCTGCTCAGGATCAGTTAATGTCCATTCAGAGTCAAAGAACCTGATGTCAATGTCGGTCAATGCGGAGTCCGAGTCGAAAGGCCACTGCTCGGGGTCAGTGGTAGCAAACGAGTCAAAAGTAACTATGCAACCTTGTTGCGAATATCAAAAAACCATGTTAAGGAAGCTACATAAGGAGTTTTGGGACATGCCCACGAACTTCCAAGAGAAACCCATTGTGTTGGGATCGCATACCAAGAATCGGTACAAGACAATCTTACCAAATGAACACTCTAGGTTTATATTGAGGGCCGACGTGGGGACTACGGAGGGATACATCAACGCCAATTATATTAAGGTAACACTATTATAGTAAACGAGCTTTTGCCCGCGGCTTCGCCCGCGTTGTACCTGCATAAAACCTGCTGAGCTGTTTTTCCAGATCTAACATTCAATCACATTTTTGCATTTATTTGGTGCATGATAATATTAATTAGTGGAAGGACTAGTTAAACGGCCGAGACTTTCTTTCCGTCATTCCGTGGGAATTTTCTAAATGTGGTTTGGTGGTTCGCGTATCAGATTCAGAGGTACTCGGCTCGAATCCAAGGAGGGTATATTAAGCTTGGTTTGGTTTGTGGTCGGCTTTTTTTTAGTCCGCATGCTACCGCCACCTTACCGGCTGTCGCCATAACAACAATTCGAAATTGTTGTGTTCCGTTTTTAAAAGGTAAGGCCTTCGTCTGTTTATCCGCAAGATTGTACCTACTAATCTTGAAGTATTAAGTCCAGAGAGAATAGGTTCCTTTTAGACAAACATGCTCCACCACATTTTTACATTTTTTAAGTAAGCTGTTGGTCAAACGCTTGGCTATCACATCACCTATCAAAAATTTAAATAAAACTATTATGTTTAATACTAGCTGACTTGGCGCAGTTATACTTGCGCCAAGGTTCTAAGCTTGTAATTAAAATTTCAGCCCATTATAAGCCCCTGCTGAACAAACCATTTTCTAGGAAGGCTCGCTCCATTGTAGCCTCTTTCTTGCTCAGGAAAGCCTAGGGCCTGCCCTGCTTATATAAAAAATAAACAGGCCTCGCCAGGCATGAGCCGCCTCTATCCGTCAACTCCATGTTACCGTCGGTTACAACATAGCTTCCGTTCTCTGTCACGCCCATGTTTATTTATTTTGGATGAATTTTATTATCTATGTTAATTTGGAGAACAAACAGTACTTAATTAAAATAAAACTTAATAACTACTGACCATTTCAATTTTCCCGCATGTGAAAATCTATGTAGGCTTGCCTGAGAAGGATATAAATATATATATATCTACAAATTAATCTAATTGTTAAAGTACATTGTATATGATAAAAAGAACAAGGTGAAGAAGTATTTTTCTTTTATGTTATACACAATTCAAGAGCTCACCCATTTCAAATGAATAAAATGTAATTAGTACTAATTTGTAATTATATGTATGAAATTGAGTGTAATATCGAGTATAATTTACTTTGCTTAGTAGTTATAGCAATTTTCAATGTACTATTATTTATGACTACTATTAAAAAAAAACTTTACAACCCTGTGATACTGGCACAGGGTAGATTAAAAAAAATATGTGATGTGGTACTAATGTACCACATCATATTTTTTTTATTTTCTTTATCGCCAACGATAATTTGTTGGCCACAAAGAATATTTATAGTAAGTTTCGTGTTCCAAAACCTTAACAGTCGAAAGTTACATACAAACCTACATCTTTTCGCTCTTTCAGAGGGTGGAGGGGATACAAAACGTTTACATGATCCTAGCCAATGATATAAGTAATAATTATGCAATGTTTCATTCAAATCCATCCAGTAGTTTCGTCGTATGTGTGTTCAAGATACAGACAGAATCACAGAGCTGCAAGATGTTTCATGAATTCTCTTTTCCAGGGTCACGAGTACACCAGAAACAGCTATATAGCCACCCAGGGTCCTCTTCAGAACACCATGTACGACTTCTGGCTCATGGTTCACCAAAACACGACCGACCGTCGCGACGGGCCAGCGACCGACCTCCCACACTCACAAACACACGCTGAAGTCCAAAAAGTCGTAATGCTCACTAACATTATTGAAAATAACCGACAGAAGTGCGAGAAATATTTTCCTCAAGAGGTCGGCGAAGAGTTGCGCGTCACCAGCGAAAGTGACAAGGAATACATCGTTATCAAAAACCTGGGACTTGTCAAAAAGCCTGGATATACCATCAGGAAGCTAGATGTTAGGATAAGTGAATCGGACAGTGGCAAGAATCAAGTTGATTCTGAGACAAAGGATTTAGACTTTAATTGCAAAAGTGAACAGTACAAAAGTGATTCCGCATTCCCAGAGTTAGGGATAAAGTGTGATATATTAACACGCAAAAGTGAACCGGAGTCAGGAAGTGATCTAGAATCTGGTATAAGTGAATTATATAATCGCACAAGTGAATCAGGATCTGATGCTGACGTTATTATCGAAAGTGCGAATAGAGAATCAGTTAGTAGCAAAAGTGAATTAGGTAGCGGGAAAAGTGAATCGCCTAGCGGGAAAAGTGAACAGTCTTGTGGACAAAGTGTGACAGTCTATCACTATTGGTTTCACAATTGGGCGGACCACAAATGTCCTGTGGATGTGAGTGCCCTTTTAAACTTCAGTTTAGATATCTTAAAGAACACGGACCATCATTTTAGTGATGCAATCGTAGAATGTGAACTGTTGAAGAGTGTTAGTCCAAAGCCAGAGTTGAAATTCCTCTTTCCACCGTTGGAATGCCCTGTACCTTGTAAAGTTAATGTAAGTGTGTCAACTCCATTAGATTTGACTGTAGATAGTTTGTCTCCACCGACTATTGTCCATTGCTCGGCCGGTATCGGCCGAACGGGTTGCTTGATAGCAATTCTGAACGGTATCAAACAGCTAGCGAATGAGAGCAAGGTGGATGTTTTAGGCTTAGTCTGTAATATGAGGTTGAATCGCGGTGGAATGGTTCAAACGTCTGAGCAGTATGAGTTGATACACAAAGTTTTGTGTTTGTATGAATATGCTTGCTTGCCAAAGTCGTCATAGCTGTTATCATCAGGTCAACAGCTTTTTGAAACTATAAGACATCAGTCAATTTAGTTTACAATCATCAAAAGTACAGTAACAGATGTATGATTTTTTCTCCATATCAGAGGATTCTTAGATCACTACTGAGAGGTCTACTAGGGCGTAAAAGGCATGTAGTAGTTAATAATCATTAGTCGTAATTTATTGGCCATAAAAGTTATACACTCAATTTTGGCATGTAAAACAGATACAATACTTAACAAACTCCACAGTATGACACGGCCCTTCCTTAAAGCAGATTATATTTATACACCAAGCTTGACAGGCGGTTTGACAATAGCACTTGAAATTTCTTGGCACCATCGAACCCTATAGCTTACTGCCTGGAAAACAAAGGTTAGGAGAGTAGGTCTTTTACTTTAGGTAGAGTAAGGACACTCACTATTAAGGTTTCCACAACTAGGTATTTAAGTTACGGAAGCGGAATTTAATAATAAACCGGCGAAGTGTGACTTGTTCTTCCTACTATTTTGTTGTTCTTACTTATTCACACTGTTCACACTAAGTACAGGTTTGACGCTTTTAGGTAAGGGGTTTACTGTTTTGACTAAAAAAAACAAAACCGAAAAACGAGTTTTTTTTTTGACCGGGAAGCGCTTTCCCTTTATCTAACCTGTGTCAAGTTATGATAAGGCCGAAGGTAGAACCGCACTTCACCCAGAATTCTTATCAGTGTGTTGAATTGGCTATCTTACCTCTAAATGCCAAAACATTTAGATTTTTTTTTTTATGACGACAGATTGGTAAGATGGTAGTAGCTAGCCAGGCGGACTTAAACAAGTCCTACGACCATCCTAACCAAGCGATAATGTGTGCGCCCCTGGCGCCGAACCCGGGACCTCTGGGTCTGATACCGGTGGTCAAACCACTAGACCACTGAGGCGGTCAACATCTCCATCTTAATGATTTCCACCTCTGCTTCGAGTAGGTATATAATATTCGAATTCCCACTTATGTGTTCCGTAGAGCAAACAGTGTCACCGTCCGCATAAATTAAGCCTTTTCTATTACCAAGTATAGAATAGGCCGTGTCATGTTTCGTTGTTTTGTAGCGACAAATATCTATGAATGGTTATATTCGTCATCAAAACAATCAGTACCTATACTGTAATTTGATTAGCGCTTATTAACATAGACAAGCTACAAACGTCTACAAAATATCAACAAACTAATTGTATGTACCTACATTATAGAAAAAAGAACATCTTTGCGGGCTGCTGAACATAATAATGCAATAAGTCTTTATGATGAATGAACATGAAACAATACAAAGCGATATCTTTTGCCGCATCCATCCACCGATTCCTAGCGATATTTTTTAAAACAAATCCGAAAAACGTTTGGGACATTTTATTTTTTTATTGTACAACGGGAAAGCGCTTATCAAATCACCTGGTTTCAAGTTGTAGTAAGGCCGAAGGTGGACGCGCACTTTACACGGAATCCTCAACAGCCCGTCTGTTGAGGATTCCGTGTAAAGTGCGCGTCCTTAACTATAGTACTTTAAGTACGTACTTGACTTAAATATACCTATATATCTACAACGGTAGGTACTAGGGATTTAAGGTCTTGGTTGGTTTAATTATTAAATGTAAAAAACAATATCCATTACATATATGTACTATTTATGTGAGTACTTTTACATTTCATTAATATAACGTCTGGTAATATTTGCCTGTATTCTCACTTAGATTATGATAAAGTATGTTGACGTCAAGATTTACGGTAGCATTGTCTTTAGGACAAACATACATGGCTGGGTCGTCGGACCCGGCTCTCAAAAATATCTCTCACTAGCTCCTGCCCGCGATTTCGTCCGCGTCGATATTAGAATTTGGTCCAGAGAGAAATGCAATATGCAAGAGTAGCAAAAAATGAATGGAGGCAGTTCCGCTAATGCTGCTGATGTATGCAGGAGGGGAAAGGAAAGGTAGCTACCCGCCTGATCGAATGTTGTAATTGTAACCAGGTGACAGAGGTCCGACAGTAATTGCTCGGAGGTGGTATGTGACACCGCGATTTAGACCCGCGCTTCTAAAAAAACGAACAAGCACGAGGTTCTTGCGTTTTGCTTTGTATACGATTCCGAACAGACGGCGGCGGTAGATTTGACGTTTCAAAATAATCATCTTACTGGATAAAAACACTTTGACGTACTTTCTGATTGGCTGTTGCGTTGCTTGTATGTTGTCTGTTTCTTGTAGCTCAGTGTCGCACGCACGTTAATTGATTTTTAAATGATCGCACGTTGTTTTTATAGGTAAACCTACTTTTATAGACTGTATTTATGAACAATTATGTACTAAACCATAAAACACGTAAAAATGGCTAAACTTATCTCGCAAATACGTAGTTCATTACCTAGATTCGGATAAAATATACTTTTTATCGCAATAATGTTCCATGAAACACATCGTACCAAAAGTTAATCGTACGTTAAATGTAAAGGTACGTCCTTTAGGTACTTCGTTATTTAATAATTCCACAGAAACCTGTAATTTTTCCGGGATAAAAAGTATCTTATATGTTATCCAGGTAATAAACTGTATGCCAAATTTCACCCAAAGCCGTTTTTGCGTGATAGAGTAACAAACATACAAACTTTCACATTTATAGTTTTAGTAGGATAGGATTTAGTAAATGTATCTTCATGTCAGTCAAGTCTATTTACCAGTACTTTAGCAGTTTAACGAGGACACAGGCGCCCTATAGCGTTCATAATGATCGCTATGATGCCATACGAGCAAAGCCATGGTCAGATCTTGAGGTGTTTCCACTTCACTGTTCATAACCTCTATTCAGAACAAAATTCACAATCATCATGATTGGAAAGGTTAAATTAAAAACAACAAAATGTGTATTATTTAGACGGTGTCATCGACACCAAAATTATATGTGAAAAAGTAAAGATATGCAAAAACTGCTATCTTTGACTCGGTCATCGAAGTTGGCCAGAAGCGCGGGCCTCATACTCATACACTGTTTATAAACAAGACTCGTCATAAACAAGCGAGGTTCTCTTGTCCGCCAGCTTGCAAAACAGTAATTTATTGACAAAATATTCAATAAGTTCAGGATGGTTTTACATTGTACTTAGGTACGGCTAATTATATAGTGGGGAGATGGTGCTAACATAACACAACGTGTCAGTTTCTTCTCAATCATTGATGACATACTAGATGGCGCTGTGTGCAATGTCTCTAAATTATTTGTTTGTCAGCTGATTCGTGGAACCCATACTTCAAATCTTCTAATGAATAATAGCCGCAGGCGGTGAGATAAACTTTTTTGTGTTGTATAATCAAACCGCCTACCGTCGTCGAATGGTTCGCCCACCGGTATCAGACCATGAGATCCCGGTTACGATTCCTAGGGGGTTAAAAAAATGTGTTTGGTTGGTGTTGATGGTGGGATTTAGTTCACGTCCGAGTACCTAATTCTGTCGCCATAACAGCAATTTTTAATTGTTGTGTTGATGCATTTTGAGGTTAGTTGGCCATTTCCTTTGTACCTACGATGAGGATTCCGGGTGTAGTGCGCTTTTACCATCGGCCTTATCATGAGTGTATCATTCGGCAGGCCTTTTAAAGGACTATGGTAATAATACGCAAATCTCTTACGCCATACAGTGTCCTACTATGGGGACCGAACCGACCGAGCGTTTGTATGTAATATGTATATGTCAGTTCGTATCTATAGGGTATTTACTCAGTAATTATATTCTAGTAAGAATAATGTTTAACCAATTTATTTCGTTGAAAAATAAATTAGTCAAAATTATATACCCTAACTTCGATGGGTGCTGTTGAACTAAAAAAAAAACTCTATTTGATTCACGGTGTGTTTTAAATAGAGACAGCACTCAACGAGGTAGTAACTATAACTGCTATAAATATAAACCCAGTTAACTTACGGCTATACGTTCGTGAAATACATTTTCCCAGGCAAGTTCTGGAGACTGTTTCCACAATCTCCAGGTTCTGAAATAGAATATTTAGTGTTTTACGATAAATACTTTTAGAAAGCCATTAAAAATACATGTTTATATTTCAAGGCCAACTGTCTGTCAGTAAGGAAAAAATATTTAATATTTTTAGCTTGTTTTGCATCACGCCTGACCTGAGCTTTGGATCGTTTTAAGAGAGAGAAACCATAGCCAATTTTTATAGTTATATATATGTATGAATAGTTAAGATTTTTTATATATTGTTAAATGTATTTGACATTGTTTTTTTTTCTGAGGCGTATAGCAATATCCAAACCACAAACTGCCGTACTCAAGCCTGTTAATGATGTATGTATCTTATCCGACTTACGACATGAAAATCTCTCAGTAAATCTGAAATTGTTAAATGAAATTGTAATAGCACTGAAGTGGTTATTACACCATTCGTAATATCGGATCGGATGCTAACTAGGAGCTAGGACGGTAGCCACATTTTTCTTACTAACTATGATGCTAGCTGCCTAAGTGTCTACACTTAACATTAATTCAGATGGCTAAATGACCTGCATGATGTAAGATGTGTTTACTCACGTCAGATCGCGTTGTAACACCGTCGTATTCGCACGTAACAAAGGCGACGCAAAGGTTTAATAGTCGGAACGTTGTTTGTACTGACGAAATTAGTAGCACTAACTATTTCATTTGTCAATTAATTCGATTGTTTTAACGCCTTATAGTGATAGTACATTTATTGTGTAAGGTGTGTTATGTTATAATAATGATATCAAAGTTGAATGCCGCACAATTTTATTTCTGATAGGTGTAGTTAATATTCTGATTAGGTGTACATTTTAGCGATTTTATATAGTTAAGTAAATTATTTGTGTGTTTGTTATGCTAAGGACTACCTAGTTAGTAATTATATTAATTTATTCGTTTTTTGTTGTGATTGTATTGTAAATCGTGGGTTTATCCTAGGTCAAGCATTTATATGAATTTGTATTATAATTAATGTGTGTATAACATTTTAATATATTTTATGATATGGAATATTATAAATTATAGTACAACATGTAATTTAGTTTTGTTTTTATTTAAGATCACAGAAAAAAAATAATTGCGAACATTACACTGAAAAGAAAAAATACTATAACCCGTAGCAAGATTTTCAACCACATGATTTTACGAAAACAAGGTCTTAAAAAGTATAACCGACAGTCTATATCTTAAGAATCAGCAATCAGCATGGTATTAACATTTCGTTTGATGATTGCTTGTTTGATTTCGTCAATTACAATAAGTGCGTAGGTACTAACGCGAAATTCCGATAAATCATCTATCCATCTCTGTAGCGATTCTCAAATACAGTTTTCGATTGGAAACATCACTTTTTGTGGGATAAGATTAAAAATTTTGAATAGCGTTCGGATTCTCTGGATTTCAACGCTATTCTCAAACCATTTCTGAAATCTTCTGTGTTTCGAATACGTAGGTAGGTATAGGTAGGTAAACTACCTAGTAGTTTTTCAGCGCTACAGCTTACAGAAGTAATTTCAACGCTATTATCAAACCATTATTGAAATCTGTGTTTCGAATAGGTAGGTAGTTAAACTACCTAGTAGTTTTTCAGCGCTACAGCTTACAGTAGTAATTTCAACGCTATTCTCAAACCATTTCTGAAATCTTCTGTGTTTTGAATAGGTAGGTAGGTAAACAACCTAGTAGTTTTTCAGCGCTACAGCTTACAGTAGTAATTTCAACGCTATTCTCAAACCATTTCTGAAATCTTCTGTGTTTCGAATAGGTAGGTAGGTATAGGTAGTTAAACTACCTAGTAGTTTTTCAGCGCTACAGCTTACAGTAGTAATTTCAACGCTATTCTCAAACAATTTCTTAAATCTTGTGTTTCGAATAGATAGGTAATGGTAATTGGCCACAGTAGTATTGCGGGGGCATGGGCGGAGCTAGCATAGATTTTTTTTAGACAGACTTTGACTGAAAAAAAGTTGAGAACGCATTAAATATAGTTTCACCACTAGTAAAGGTAGTATTATTTAACGAAATTGAGCTGGGCATAGAATGACATTGACATTGATCTATTTTTTACAAAAGTCCAGAATTTTTTGGGATTATTCATAATTGATTCTTCAGTTGACTGAATATATCTTAGGTAACAACTAGATTCCAAGCGATTGACCCGGTCGCGCAATAGCTTATAAGTACCTAAACTCATCTAATTTATTACCATATTTTTTTAATTTAACTAGGAACTTAAACTTGATGATTAAAAATATTACAGCTATTTTAGTAGGACGTTAAATTAGAAGACTTACCTAGCTAACTACTACTAAACAAAGTGTACCGCCTAGCCTCCTAGCTAGTGTTTCGCACACCAAGATCACATCCAGAGGTCCTGGATTAGATCCCCAGGGGGGTACAATATTGTGCTTGGTTTGGTTGGTGATAGGACTCTGTCTAAGTCCGCCTGGCTAGCTAACACCATCTTACCTAAGTCTGTCGCCATAACAAATATTCTAAATTGATGTGTTCTGGCATTCAGAGGTAAGATACTCAGTCTGTTGAGGATTCTGAGTGAAGTGCGCTTCCACAGTCGGTCTTATCATAACACGCAAATCAAAACTTCCCTGACGTATCTACAATCAAAAAATATGAAGTGTGCACTAGGTTCTATGTGTATTGCCAATTATATTGCTAGGTACCTACTTTAGTTGGTTCTCGCGTACAAGTGCGATGTCCGGTAAGTGACCGATGGCGGTTTGTTTGTTTTGGTCAACTCAACATCGGTTTTTATAAGTAACTCATATTTCCTAAAATTTTCCTATTTGTTAAAATATAAATAATTCTTCTGCCGTGCCCGTTCGGATTCCATCTCAGCCCATGGATGTCGTAAAACCCGACTGAGGGATCTCACCAGAGGCAGCAGCTTCCTTTTGTGTATTACGATATTAACTATTTTACTGCGATCACCAATCTGCCTGTCAATCGTGGTGATTATGGCAAAACCATTCAGCTTTGAAGGAGGCTCTGGTCCAGAATTTAACACTTATGGGCTTTTGATGATTGATGACTTCCTTTTAAGGTCCTATTCTTCGTGCGTAAGAGTGTGTTCTGTATGACACCAATTATCAATTATTTCTGTATACATTAGACCTTTACTTATACCTACCTACCATGATTCAACAGACCAATAAATCATTTATTCGTTATTCTGCAATGATGTGTCGTGCTGGACTAAACCTTACCTTTTCCCCGGTGGTGGAACCCTCCGAGGGAGAGCCATGTGATGTCAGACGCCTATTGCGGTGGCTCATAAAATTCGACAACAACAACGACGACGGTTTTGGCGATAACAACGCTTGACAGGTGAATTGTGTGGTGAAAGTGATCGCAGTGATTTTCTAAAGGCACAGAATCACAACAGAAATTGGCTTGATGCTGTCTTTCTGTTCACTAAGTCGACTTTTACGACATCCGCGAGTGCCTATAGATGCCGTAATTACCTATACTTATATTTAGACCTGTTTTAGAACAATTGATAGCACAACGAAGTATCGATGTGCTATCAATTGGTACCTACCTACGTCTTGAATTGTGAATAATGAAACCAATTTGTTGTGTGGAAAAACATTTGGAATTGATTGGTCATTTCACCGAACTGTTGAGTGTCAATTTGACTTTTTCTAATTTCACATATTTATAATCTATTATATTCAAGAAATGAATTTAAATTGTACACAACTTAAAAAGAACTCAAACTCTTTCTTAAGTTTTTACATCTAGGTACTTACCTACTTATTACTACTATTATTGCTCTCATATTCAAATTCTTCGGAATAAAATGTAAGTAAGGATTATATTCTTCTGTATACCTTGTGTTAGATTACAATAACTATGTATTCTATGTTAGTCTATAAAAACCTGATTATTTAATAAGCTTTAGGCCTGATAGCTCTGAACTAACCGTTATTAACCAAAACTTCTCAAATAACTCACTGTACAAATTTTCATAAATTTTCTGATTTAATCGACTGTGAAACTGAAATGGTAAGTAAGATAATTTTATCAATATAATTCCGACCGATGCATCTATTAGAAACAGGTCAATAACTAAGTATCTACTTATGCATTCTAGTTCTAAACGATATTTGCACAGTTAGGTATGTCTAACGCCATCAGGCAGGTTACATTAGAACAATTTATATTGTCAAAAGCGAAAAAGTTTTATATTTTTTCAAATTTTCCGCACGTCTTTCATTTTTTTTTCATTCATAAGAACTTCCTGATAATCACAAACAAAAAGAAACAAATTGCGAAAATAGCCTCGGAACGCTTTATAACCGCCCCTGTCGTCTAGTGGTACAACCCACCGATTTCAGATCCAGAGGTCCCGGGTTCGATCCCCATGGGGAGTACAATATATTGTGCTTGGTTTGGTTGGCGGTAGGACTTTGTTTGAGTAAGCCTGGCTAGCTACCACCATCTTACCTAATTCTGTTAAGTCACCATAACAACAATAATAAAAATGTTGTGTGCCGGCATTTTGAGGTAAGATAGCCAGTTCCTCAGTTTGTTGAGGATTCCGGGTGAAGTGCGCTACCACCTTCGGCCTTATCTCAACTTGTTACCAGGTGAGATGAAGGCCAAGCGCTTCCCCGTCGTACAATAAAATAAAAAAAAAGAACGGGATAAACCCTCTCCAATCAAACACAACCAAACAACCTTCAGACTCCTAATCAGGAGTGTAATGTAATGTGATACAGAACAGTCCTCAATTAGCGGCACGTGCGCAGAATCATTACGACGAGGGCTAGCCTATTTAGGTGACCTATACAGGGTACCCCGCTATATATGTGGATCTAACATCATAGGTCGTCGCAAACTAAATGATTCGAAGCATTCATCACCAACTGTAGCTTCTATTGATAACATCGCCGGCTGAGGCTCCTATCTATAGCCTAGGCAAATGGGATGAAAGCTAGTCTAAACAGTTCTTCTGCTCACGGTTTCGCCCGCATAGTTACATGTAGACGACATTTTCTTGAAAAATGTTAAATAACTATCAAATTAAACTACTTTTTCCGTAGAAGTATCTCTATAATAATGAAGATGTAGAGGAAGCTTGGCGATTTTATTGTATCGAGTCAAGTTTAGTCAATCTTGTTGTGTTTCGACTTTCGACTCCCATAAATGACAGACTAGAATCCTAAACTCATGACTGCCATCAAAAAAATATTTAAAACCAAATGTTATTTCGCCTATAAATAAATTTTCCAGAGAGGTCGCACCCCTTTTTCTCCGGACACCCTGTACCGAGTGAACTTACGCGTATCCTCGGGGGAGTGTGTTCAGACTTTGAGAGACGGTAGCGATGAGGCTTAAGGTCAATCCGACGGTCGTATCTTATGTTTACATTAATTAAGTAGGTACATACCTACACATTTATTTAATCATGACACAAAAAAATCACGACTCTCGAGTTACGACGGGATTTGAACCCACATCTTGCCTTATACTCGTAGTAGCGCTTACCGATAGTAATGTGAATGTTTGTTTCTCCTTGACAAAACTACTAAACTGATATATACTAGTTAAAATTTTGCACAGATATTGTTCTAAATCGGTAAGCACATTACTGATGGCCTTTTTTGTCAGTGCCGCGAGCAGAAACTAGTAGCTCATAAAACATAACATGTTAATTGTGGTGCCCCTATCCCTATGTAGTATGGCGCTGATATTATGTGGTATGTGGCTTTACTCTTTACCAAATGATGTCGTCACAACTTGCATTTTCCTAAATACCTACATATAGTCGTCGCACCTTGAAACACTAATGCTAATTCTGATTAAGCATTGTATTATCCTCAAAATTTTGCAACCCTGGTGTTAGACTTTACGAGCCGCCTCTGGGCAGCTCTTTACCCCCATACAAGCGTAGCTAGTTCATTTCGAAATAGCTGGCGTGTCACTTGGTCAGTGGCCACTTGTGGGTCTGGACCCTAGGTAGTACCACCTAGTGTACCAGGTCCTAGGTACTGATTGTACGCTGTTGTCCTCTTTTATTGTACGACGGGGCAGCGCTTGGCCTTCACCTCACCTGGTAACAAGTTGAGATAAGGCTGAAGGGATTTTAACAAAACCTACCATCAAACAAGCGCAATATTGTACTCGCCCTGCAGTTCGAACCCGGGACCTCTGGATCTGGAAGTCGGTCGGTTGAACCACTAGACCACAGCGGCGCGGCGGTTGTTATTTTAGCACTGACTATATTGGTATACTATAGGTACCTCTCTAGGTAAGGTATACCGCCTACCTACGTTTTATATGTTTTTATCATGGTACTCCTAGAACATTTATTATAATTATCATCCTACTAAGTAAATATATTTATATTTGTGTATTATATTTGTATAGTATAGTATGTTAGTACATATTGTATAGTATGTAGGTGTTTATATTTATATTATATATGTAGTGTGTATATTTGTAGCATAGCTTTACTTATAATGTATGATTTACGTATAGTTAATTTAGCTAGACCCTAATTAATATGTGCACCACCAACCACCTCTTTAGCCATGAAATCCTCTCCATCCAAAGGTTGTCTGGAAGAAATCGTTTCTTAGCGATAAGACCGCCCATTGTACATTTATTTTTAAGTTATCCAGTTTTTATTTTTAAGGTGTGCAATAAAGTATTTTTCATTCATTCATTCATTAACCTACCTACGTAATGCTCTATATATTTTTGAAGACCTACCTACGAGCTCTATGGCAAAGATTTGCTCTCTACATGCAAAATCGACGCTTCTGGTTTCCCCGTACTCCGAAAGCTTTCCGAAGCACGGAATAATCTGATATTTCATGTCTAGTGATATTTATTAGTTTATCGAACTAAGGGTTGCTATGATCTACTATATCTAAAGTATGTACCTATATCCCTCCGTCCATCTATTATATCTAATCTTATATTCAGTCATTCTCGAGAGAATAGGGAGAAGCTTTTATGGCGGAGAAAGACACTTTCGCGAAGAGACATTTGAGCGAAAGACACTTGCGCGAATAATTCATAAAATTCCTAATATCTCTGGAAATAGAAGTCGTAGAGAGATGCGGATTTCACCATTGTGTAGATGAGTTCTCCTTTCTTTTAGTATGTTTCTATAACGAAGCTCTTTTGTAAAACAACCTCAACAGAATTAATTTTACTCAAGAGAATGAAATATTCTGTATGCTACGTGGGTCCAACGTAGACCCGTAGCACAGCGTACTACGAAGCTTAATGACAAAATAAATTTATTGAAATGGAGAAAAAAATGCATGAATTGGGAGTAAGAAAGTTATAAGAAATAAAAGAAAAAAGCTCAGCTACACAATGGTGATATTAGCATCTCTCTACGATCTTTATTTCCAGAGACATTAATTATTTAATTTGTTGTAGAAAAGTGGGTGCGCGTTGAAGTTTTTTGTATGCTCCGCGGATCCAGAGTAGCACCGCACCTACTCTGGATCCACGCTCTACGAAGCTCTACGACAAAATATATTTATTTAAATGGGGTTGGGGGGGAAGGAGGAGGGTGGGGATAAGTGAGACATACTAAAAGAAAGGAGGAGAATTCATCTCTCTACGATCTCTATTTTCAGAGATATTAGGAATTTTATGATTTTTTCGCGTAAGTGTCTTTCGCTCAAATGTCTCATCGCGCAAGTGTCCTTAGCGCAAGTGTCTATCGCTCAAGTGTCTTTCGTGCAAGTTTACCAGACCCGGCTATCTTACCTCCTAAATTCCGGAACACAACAATTTTAGAATTGTTATTATGGCGACAGAATTAGGTAAGACGGTGGTAGCTAGCCAAGCGGACTTAAACAAAGTCCTACTCCAACCAAATAACCAAAATATTTTATATATCTAATGGATCTTGATCAAGGCATGTGGCATTGAGATAGATATGTCGAAGAAGGACTCTTTATCCTATTTATCCGTGTGTAAGTAGTAGGTACCATCCGGGCGAAGCCTCGTGCATAAACAAGCCTCATAGCTCAGTTGGTAGTAACTCTGCCTTCTGCGCTGTAGGTTGTGGGTTCGATTCCCACCCAGGACAAACATTTGTGTGATGAATATAGATGTTTGTTCTGTGTTTGGGTGTTTTATTATATGATAAGTATGTATTTAACAAATAAAAAGTATATAATGTATATTCTATCCGTAATCTAGTTCCCATATTACAAGCTATGCTTATTTTAGGGCTAGATGGCGCTGTGTGAAATTAATGTCTTGTAAAATTTATAAGCTAGTTAGTACCTACTTCTTATGAGGTTGTATTGTCAAATGGTAGGGCGAGGCCCTTACGATAAATGCTTGTTAATTCTCCACTCAAAGACTCGGTATCTAAATAATTCGTATTTTGTAAGACCTTAAAAAAACACGAGGTGACAAAACTCTCAAATTAACAAACCAAATATTTGCCGCTTAGGTACTACGTAGGTATTGTCTTCCGACGACCAAAGACCAAACCCAATGTTTCTTAGAATTCAGCCTTCAACGACAAAACAATGTCAAGATGTTTCTTGGACTCTGGTTTCTTCATAGTTACAGTCCACAGGCTATCACCAGTTACCACGCTTTCCAGGGGGCTGAGTAAATAGATCTTCAAACACTGATAATTCATGGTATTTGTAAAGTTAGGTATACAGATCGCATGTTCTGGTTCCTAAGTACATGAACATTTTACCTTTTACCTGCTATCTGTTTTTCTTCTTACACGTCTGGTGAAAATTTATTTAGGATTTAAAAAAAAAATCTAAGTATGATTGTTTAGCTAGCACCTCACATCACTGCTGCATATCTCATGCCTGTTATGCCTGTGAAGGCGACTAAGAGGACCAGAGATCCCCACGGATGGATAAAGTGGGACCCATCCAATACTTATGTGGGATGGGCTCTCTTAGTGGCCGCAAAGTTATTATCGCAGAATAATAAATAAATATTACAGGGACGCTACCGCCGACGGCGAAGTCGATCTCCATTGATGGCTTTAAATTAGCTCCATGAGAACTAGAAACGATTTTTACCGATTTAGGTATGTGTCATATCCGAAATGGCGTTTCCCATCTCAAAAGTGTACACATGTTATGAAACCTATCCGTTCAGTACATTTGACGGTAAAAATCGTTTCTAGTTCTCATGAAGCTAATTTAAAGCCATCAATGGAGATCGGCTTCGCCGTCGGCGGTAGCGTCCCTGGAAATGTATTACATAGGGAGATATCAATAACGTATTGTGATGAAATGCGAGTCGGTGTGTGTCCAACTTACACTTGACCGGCTTATTAAATAAGCAGAATTCGTTTCAACCTTGACATTTGTGCGATACATTTAACACTGAGGTTTTTTGAATTCGCTGACAGCGGTAGCGCCTTACTCGGAAGTTGACCTACTGATTATGTAAAATCTACCTACGTTATGATTATGACTAATGTTTTCTAATCGTGGGTCCCGTTCAGGGTTGCCTCTTGACGTCCTCAGTTTTTTTTATTGTACGACGTGGAAGCGCTTGCCCTTCATCTCACCTGGTTACAAGATAAGATAAAGCCAAAGGTGAAGGCGCACTTCTCCCGGAATCCTCAACAAACTGAGGAACCGGCTATCTTACCTCTAAATGCCGGAACTCAAGCCTCTGGCTACTTCTAGTAGGTGATCTTCAAACGATGCACGCTCTGAGTAGTGATCAGTTAGTTGAAGGTGAGTCCTCAAAGGAGAAAATGTCAAGAGTCTATTAAAATCTGATGATCAAACTGAGAGGCTGATTTCAGCCCACATACGTCCACAGCTGAACATAGGCCTCCCCCAATCGACAATCGCCACAAAGTCACAATGTCAAAAGTCACACCGCCACAACGCCGTCGGTCCATAGAGAGGGGGGCTTCCCAAACACAGTTTTGCGTTTAATCGTCGTCGCCATGCGAGAACATTTACTCCCCAGAGAAGTAGTTTATGCTATTTTTATCATAGAACTGATAAAATTAGCATACGTTACTCCTGTGACCAGAGGTTAGCCACCTCTGGTCTCTGGTCACAGTCTGGTGAGAATTATAAACATAAATAAATATTACAGAACAGTAATTACACACAGCGCCATCTAGCCCCAAACTAAGCATAGCTTGTAATATGGGAACTAGATTACGGATATAATACTTAAATACTTTTTTTTTTATGCATACGTACTACTTGATACAACACCCAAACATAGAACAAACATGTGTATTCATCACACAAATGTTTGTCCTGGGTGGGAATCGAACCCACAACCTACATCGTAGAAGGCAGGGATACTACCAACTGAGCTATGAGGCTTGTCAATTCCGGTTAAAGTACGCTTCTACCTTATGCCTTATTATAACTTGACACCACTTTTTTTTTTACTGTACGACGGGTAAGCACTCGGCCTTCATCTCACCTGGTTACAAGTTGAGATAAGGCCGAAGATGGAGGCGCACTTCACCCGGAATCCTCAACAAACTGGAGGAACTGGCTATCTTGCCTCTAAATGAAACACAACAATTTTAAAGAATTGTTATTATGGCGGCAGAATTAGGTAAGATGGTGGAAGCTAGCCAGGCGGACTTAAATAAAGTCCTACCACCAACCAAACCATGCACAGTATATTGTACTCCCCATGGGAATCGAACACGGGACCTCTGGATCTGAAATCAGAAAACGTCCTAACTTATTACTTACTAAAAGTTCGGCAATCGGCACATACAAACAATTATAAAATATAAAATACCCAGCTTCACTTAAGTACCTACCTATTACCGCGCTACTTACGCAAGTAGGTAGTACGCATCAGCGTAGGTATATTTTGAAAGGTGTGATGTCGATCGATCACTGACATCACACTATCTCTCGTAGGTACCTACTTTACATAGGTTGGTACAGTCGCCTCATCGCATGCGATACATGTATATATTAGGTCCTTACATATGAAATTGGCGTTTTGTCGTACTGGCCACTTTGATCTTAAATATCTCCCCTTTGGTTAGGAATTCCAAATTCAAATTTAAACAGCTATTTACTCATGCATTTGTGTTTCGAAAACCGTAATTCATTTGTTTTTTTCTCTTTTGTTTTTTTTTCTGCGTCACTCATTTCACAAAATGGAAAACTTAAAATATCGTATTATTTACGAGTACGAGTTCCACCGTGGCACCAGTGCTGCAGAAACGGCTCGAAAGATTAATGATGTGTATGGTGGTGGTGTCGCAAAAGAAAACACGGTGCGTTTTTGGTTTCAACGCTTTCGTTCTGGAAATTTCGACCTGCAGAACAAGCCCCGTGGACGGCCGGAGACCAAGGTCGATAATGATGAATTGAAGGCTATTGTGGAAGCAGATCCATCGCAAACCACATCACAGTTAGCTGCAGGCTGCGGTGTTAGTGACAAAACCGTTTTAATCCACTTGAAGCAAATTGGGAAGGTGAAAAAGCTTGAAAGGTGGGTACCTCATGAATTGAGTGAAGCAAACCGACAAACGCGCGTCGACTGCTGCGTTACATTACTCAACCGGCACAATAATGAAGGAATTTTAAATCGGATCATTACATGTGATGAAAAGTGGATCCTGTACGATAATCGTAAACGCTCATCGCAATGGCTGAACCCTGGTGAACCAGCAAAATCTTGCCCCAAGCGAAAATTGACTCAAAAAAAGTTACTTGTAAGCGTTTGGTGGACTAGTGCCGGTGTCGTACACTATAGCTTTCTTAAATCTGGTCAGACGATAACTGCTGATGTCTATTGTCAGCAACTGCAAACCATGATGGAAAAGCTCGCTGTTAAACAACCGAGACTTTTCAATCGCTCTACGCCACTGCTGCTTCAAGACAACGCTAGACCACACACGGCCCAACAGACGACTACCAAATCAGAGGAGCTTCAATTGGAATGTCTAAGACATCCACCGTACTCTCCGGACCTTGCTCCAACAGATTACCATTTTTTTCGAAATTTGGATAACTTCTTGCAAGGAAAAAAAATCAATTCCGATGAGGCAGTCCAAACCGCTTTCAAAGATTTCATTGATTCCCGTCCGAATGGTTCTTTTAGTAAAGGGATCAATGAACTACCTATAAGATGGCAAAAGTGTATAGATAGCAATGGTAGATACTTTGATTAATAAAATATATTTTAATATGAAAAAATTGCCTTTATGTTCCTCCCATACAAAACGCCAATTTCATATGTAAGGACCTAATACTTACCAACACTTCATTATTTTTTTTACTGGTTTTGTATCCACATCTGCCCCCTCAGCACGGGGCGGAGATAAAAAGTCTGCCCTCTGCTATGAGGGCAGATTTTTGGCTGTAGATGAATATACATTTGGTATTTAAGTGTAAATGAATATCTAAATAAATAAATATAACTGGATATTAATTTCACACAGCGCCATCTAGGCCCAAACTAAGCAAAGCTTACTTGAAGTACCGACGAGATGGAGAAGACTGCAGCCGCCGACTGGCCTGAAGCGGCCATGGGTTGGAAACTTGGCGATCTCTGGTGTCGGAGGCCAAGATCCACTTTCTGACTGATCGCTGCACTGTTTCAGTTAGTACATATTATTGCAGACGACTATATCGACCGTACGTATGTTGGGTAGGTTACCCAACATACGACGGTAGATTAGTAGTATAGGTAAGTAGGGACATGTACCTCTGACAAGATCACGTATCTCTGAAGGTAACCAGCTCACCTCACCTCACAGTTCAGTAGTCATCGTCAGTGACTGCCCGTCAGTCGACACGTGCCATTTTATTGTTATATTATTTTATTTTGGTATAGGTATTATTGCTATTTATTATTTTGATCAGTTCCTTCTGGGAGTGTTTTTGTGGATTTCGGATTATAGGTAGGTGAGTGATTTTTATTAGTTATTATTATAATACTGTATATTGTAGTAGTTTTTATTAACATGCGAAAACTTATACTTATTTAATAAAAAATAAAAATGTGTTCACACATAGGTAGGTAGGAACCTCTACGTCAATTTAAGCGCAAATTAGTTGACAGTTGTGTACATAGCGGGTTTCTGGATGGCCCGTATTCCAAAAGTCTGAATAACTCAAGCCGTATTCCAGATGGCTTGAGTTATTCAGTGATGGTTTGCCAGAGCGGTTAAATTCGCTGCTTGCTCGACTCACACCACACCACACTATTAACAAATTTTACCCTGAAATGTGAGTCGGTTGGTTGGTCACCCTCGGTGTATTTGTCCGACTTGCGCTTGGTTTGGCTTATTTTATCAACCTGTTTCCTCTGAGCTTTGATCAAATAAATATTAACAGGGATGTTTCTTCAGTTTTCAACTCTCGAACGGCTTATTCGATTTCGATGAAATTGAAAATTTTAATAAGTAGATAACATAAATAGAAATGCATTGTCACGGGGGATTTTTGATATAAAGGGTAGTCTTTGAGATATTAGGACGATTTTTTTTTTGCCCATATCTTTTGAATGACTGATCCGATAAATTCAAAAATTTGAATCAATTGAGAATAATTAATACTCATCAATCGGTATGAGGATTTTTTCGACACTAGGGTAGTTTTTGAGAAATAGAGAAGGTTATTGGCTTGGGTGTCTGAGCAGGTCTGAGAAACTGGTTATCTTACCTCTAAATGCCGAAACAAAACAATTTTAGAATTGTTGTTATGGTGACAGAATTGGGTAAGATCGTGGTAGCTAGCCAGGCGGAGTCCTACCACCAACCAAACCAAGCACAATATTGTGCTTGGCCCCCCTGGGGAGTGAACCTGGGACCTATTGATCTGATACAGGGAGGTGTACCACTAGACCACAGAGGCGGCTAAAGACCGAACCTGCGAACCTTGTGCTTCCGAAAACAGTCGACCTTTATGACAGTCAGTAACCTTTCCGAATCGATCGCACTCAAGGAAATCTTCTGTACATTAAATTATTTTATAGCTGACCTACCACAGTCACAAAGTTCCATAGATTGATGTTTAGGCCCAAGACGGGCCTAAACATCAATCTATGGTCTAATGAAAATAAAAATGGTAATCTACTATATATCATAATCTAACTTCTACAGATTATTTTTTCTTTACTGGAAATAACTGAAATCCACACACACCACAAATAAACAGAGCCTGCTCAAAACTCGATATTATAATTATGTTTTTTCTTATTTACAATGAGTCAGCTCCATGGAACAATCTTTATACCATGCTAGGGTGCATAAACAAGTGTTTTGGGATCAGAGTATAAGTAGTATTTAATTATCTGTGGTAAAGTTTTAACAAAAAAATTGATCGATATCGACATCTGTGAACTTAATGCAGTAATTGTAAAGAAATTATTTATATTTTTGTTTGTCTTGGATAGACTCAAAAACTACTGATTTGATTAAAATAAATATTGTACCAATAAAATGCCATACTGTCACTGAGTAACATAGGCTATTTTTTTTCAGTTTTAATTAGGGATCCTTACGATAACTCTAATAATGTAACCCAAGGTGAAGGAAAATGACAAATAAAAGTCCTTACATCGCGTGCGCTGTAAAATCTATTGAATTTAGAACAAAGTAATGTTCAACAGTTTTAGAGGATTTCAAATTTCAAGACTTTTGTTCTTCAAGAGAGATGATAAATAAAATATGTAGTATTTACATATATTCACATATTTACACAAAAAAATTAAGTACTTATAAATATTTTAGATGTACAGAGTTTTGCCCCATTTCCCTCGATATACTTTCTGTTTTTTTTTTCCAAATAGGCATTAAAATTATAATAAAAACACATCCTAAATTTCAACTGGATTGGAATAAATGAAAAGATATCTGCGCCCAAAGAGATTTGCCCCATGTCACTCTATCAGAGGAAGAATCTCAAAGATTTTTTGCAACAAGCATTTCAGATTTACTACATATCTACTACTACAATTTCAACTCAATCGAATGAAACTAAAGATTTTCATTCGGTTCAGGAAAAAGTCTTGAAATGTTCATTTCAATGTTTTAGAGGAATAATTAAAAATACATGAAAAGTATCTCAATAGTCTTTGAAATACAAATATGTAGTATATAAAACATTTGAACTAAATCGTATGATGAAGATTTTAGATGCATGGTTTGCCCCATTTCACCCTTCAATAGTAAGATTTTCTAAAACATGTTTTATAAAAAAGCATCTACTTAAAATAGAAACATAAATAAACAAATTTCAACTCGATCTCCGATCGAAGAAAAATATTTGATAATATGAAAAGTATCACCCCCGTTTCACCCTTTAGGGTTAGAAGTAAGTTTTTTTAGCATTTCATAATTATTAGAAATACACGATTGAATTTTCAACTCAATCGGATTATTGATAGAGATTTTTCCTACAAACTGTTTTGCTCCATTTTAGTCTTTAGTAGAAGGGACGATTTTTCTGTTTTTTTTTAAGATAAAAATAAAAAACACACTAACAAAATTTTAACTCGATCGGATCAAATATAAAAACATCTCAGTACAAAAACTAAACCAAGCACAATATATTGTACTCCCAATGGGGATCGAACCCGGCACCTCTGGATCTGAAGTCGGTGGGTTGAACCACTAGACCACAAAGGCGGTTGAGCCCACTTTAAATGAACCAGGTTTATATAATAATAAATGTATGGAAAAAGCATAAAGGTAATGTTATTCTATTAAATAGCTAATTTAATCAATAACATTATCGATAGTAGGTACCTATTCAGTAAGACTAACATAACAGTTTAACCAAATCAAATATGATTTCTAGAGGTTACTTCCTAAATGTCAGGTAAATAACACATAAGTATACTTACATATACGTGTGCATGTTCTGTATATTGTACCTATAATTTGACGATTTACAACCAACTAACGGAAACAATCGTGAAAATGAAAATGTACCTACTGCACATATCGACTTGACTCCGAGGGCTCGGAAAGAATTCTACAGATTTTGGTAAATTGTAAGTAGGTAGGTACTTACCTACACAACTGGGTAACTGGGTACTATCATTATTCTGTAGCAACAGGCATTGAAGGGTCAATTCTAGATGACAAATAAATAAATAAGCACCCAAACATAGAACAAACATCTACCTACATCATAGCACAAATGATTGCTCGGGTCCCCGGAGGGAATCGAATCTGCGCTGTAGGTTCGCCAATAGCAAACTACTACCAACTAGTAAATCGCCTATAAGTTCGAAATGTGAAATTAATGTTCCGTCACATTTTCTTGATTTGTTTGTTTAAATAAATTCATTAAAATTTAAGTGTGTTTTTAATTAATGAATTAATGAAAATTCTTTATTGTACACCAAAAACATATAGAACAATTGTCAATTTAAAACGAAAGTAAACAGTACAATGGGCGGTCTTATCGCTTAAAAGCGATCTCTTCCAGACAACCTTAGGATGGGAAGGATAGTAAAAATACGGTTGATGATAGGAGGGTGTACCTACATATTAAAAGATAATAAGTAAATATTGATATTTACAATACAAAACATATCTCAATAAATACGTTATAATAATTTGACTATGTATGAATATGTACCTAATTACTAACTAGCATAATATACATAAGTATATAAATATACGTACCTAATTATTTATACTATTACATAAATAATTATGAATAAACTAATAAATATCTATAATACTACAACTACAAAGGAGATAAATACGGTTATACAAATAATGAATAATTATGAAAAATCAGACAAATAAATCGATTTCACTCGACTCTTGAAAGTAGCTATAAATGGAGCTTGCCTTACGGTGACCGGCAGAGCATGGTCTTGCAGCCTGAGCTGTAATAGAAACTAGTTCTATAAAAGGCAGATCTAGAGGTTCGACCAGGAGAGTACAAATATTGTGCTTGGTTTGGTTGGTGGTAGGACTTTATTAAGTCCGCCTGGCTAGCCACCACCATCTTACCTAATTCTGTCGCCATAACAACAATTATAAAATGGTTGTGTTTCGGCATTTAGAGGTAAGATAGCCAGTTCCCTGTTTGTTGAGGATTCCGGGTGAAGTGCGCCTCCACCTTCGGCCTTATATTAACTTGTTACCAGGTGAGATGAAGGCCAAGAGCTTCCCCGTGGTACAATAAAAAAAAACTCAAAATTTAATTTAATGGTAAAATGTTTCCCTGTAATACAAAAGTTTCACTTATAGGTGTTTACGACACACCCTGTTTGTTTAACTCGCAGCCCAGCCCACACACAGCCTGCCCCGTACACAATGGTCGTTACAAACTTACAGACAATCGACCGAGTGGAGAATAACGTCCTGCCCACCCTTGAACTCACGACTATAACATTAGCCACGACAATATTGTCCGAAGCGTTGACCAACTGTTTATTTAGTAGTTGATGAGTCAAAGTGGTTAGTGCGCCATTGTTGGTTTTACTACAGTCCACTGCCATACCGGGCTTCCGTCTCCGTCAAACGATAAAATTAGTATCGACAATATAAGTAGTAAATATATTATCCCAGCTTTGGAAGAGGGCCTCCTATTATTGTGGAAAATATATTATCCCATCTTTGGAAGAGGGGCTTCCGTCAACCGATAAAATTATTATTATTGTCGTAAATATATTATCCCAGCTTTGGAACAGGGGCTTCCGTCAACCGATAAAAATATTATTATTGTCGTAAATATATTATCCCAGCTTTGGAAGAGGCTCTGTCCGGCCGTGGACTTATGGGCCGTTGATGTGTTGATGTGATGTGAAACATTATACGCTGCCCGGAATTCAATTTGTGATTGTAGAGTATCTACTATACTTATCAGTAAATTTCAATTAAGTACAAAATGATATCACTCCTCGAAAAGGTTTTATTCAAACTTATATCTTTTTTTTCCTTTAAATATTTTTGAGTTCTACAACTTTTATATTTAAAGAATCTTTCACCGTTGGCAGCGTTAAAAAAAAACGATCCCGAGATAATAATATAGGTTACCTACTTATATCCACTTCACCCTGAAAGTCCAAGTCAGAAAAAAATTGATTGGACGAGTTACAAGATTTATCGCCAAAAATACCTGTAGATTAGATATGCGTCTATCCCTAAGGAGAAGTTAGTCTCAGTCTCAGAGTCAGACTCAGTTATTATATAATATAAAATAGCACCAATTTTAGAACAAATAGCGTTAGCACCTAATTTGTTTTTTATTTTTATTGTTCGACGGGAAGCGCTTGGCCTTCATCTCACCTGGTTACAAGTTGAGGCCGAAGGTGGAAGCGCACTTCACCCGGAATCCTCAACTAACTGAGGAACTGGCTATCTTACCTCTAAATGCCGGAACGCAACAATTTTTAGAATTGTTGTTTTGGCGACAGAATTAGGTAGGATGGTGGTAGCTAGCCAGACGGACTTAACCAAAGTCCTATTACCAAGTAAACTTATTCCTAATAGGAGCACTTTAAACTACACTTACACAAATATGTCGATAGGTGCTCTGAGTATAAATAGATTAGATGCTATTAGTTTGGTGATCTTCCAATTTGTTGCTGTTTTTGGGAATACCCTTATAGACTCTTAGAGAACCGACGCGCCGCCGCCGAATAAGGCGTCTGAAAAGATGTTGGAACTTATATACCATAAAAGACTGACTAATCCTGGGAACTAGGCGATCAGAGGTGAATCCTCGAAGGGGAAAAAGTCGTGTCCGTTTATTAATGTAAGTACCTACCTAAGCTACCCGTCCACTACCATCACTATACCTATTCTGCATAACGAAGGCAACAAGGTGTAAGTATTGTTTGTATAAGTACTTACTTTATATACTACATAACAATACAGGTAAATAAAGCTGAGCGTGCAAACAGACGAACGTGAGACTATGTAGGCATGTTGTATTACCACAATACACCCATAATTACCTACTGAACTGACTGACTGACTGCATAAATAAATAATTTTCAAAGAACTACCTGGGTACTATGACATAATTATTTAATGAATTACTGAATTGACAAAACTATATTGGTACAAAAAAAGGCAGTCCTATTGTATAAATAAATAAAATAGCTTTATTTGAGGCATGGTATAAAAAAATACGGCAAAATACGTATCTTTGACGAGCATGTGATAACTTCAATGAGCTATGTAGGCGAATAGATTTTGACCTATTCTGTACGAGCGTCAGTTCAGCAAGGCAGCGGCTGAATACAGAATTTCTCGGTGTTAAGTTAACTTATGTACATCTTCATAATTACATTGTATCAACTTCATGAAACCTAAAACTTACAGATAGGTACTATTGTTTTCATACTGTTAACTAGACGTGAAAACCTGTTATTAGCTTTCTGATTAAGTATATTGCTTTTGTTATTTTAACTTTAAGAACTGTTGGTTTTCCATAAATAAAATAGAACATTGGGTATAAAATTACAAAATGTAAAGCACAAAAAATTAAAATCGAAATAAAATAATAGGTAGGTACTCAGGTATTTAGGTTGATCAGATACCCACATAATGTAGGTCCACAGTCACTTTTTGTTCCAGGTCAAGTGTGCCGAAGTGTAATAGGTACCTGCTCAAATATTGGATTAGCCAGATTGTCCGAGACAGCCCTCAAAATGGCTTTGTTGGAGCGGCTTATCCTATTCCAAAAGCCCGCTATCCCACTTCTCTGTATAAGCACAGAATAATTAATAGTACCTATAGTTGTAGTTGTAGTGTACCTGTAGTTGATGTCTTCCAGACGGCCTTTAGTTTGAGAGGATTTTATAATGTAGGTTGATAGGTACCCACATAAATATTTTGTATAACCTTTTGCAGACTAGATACTTACTTCTAGTACCATCTAAGTAGATATATCTACATAGAAATTACTTTAAGTAGGTACCTACTTCTTGGGTAAAAACTCTTTTGATTAACTTGGTGGAACCAAGTATAGGAAGTTTTCTTATTAAAGCTTAGAACTTTTCAAGGTCAGTGACAATTTTGAAATCAAATAAGTCTGTTTGTTCAACTATCGATAAGTTATTATTAAACTGACCAAGTGTTAGTCGGACATACACACTGCGGGTTCCACACTTTTCAACGTGGGGTTTTTTTAACTCACACTTGGCCCCACGCTGTTGAGAGCTATGTGTCCAAGTGAGTAAAGCCTTCCTTCCGATCTGGAGGTTGTGTATTCAAATGCAGCCGTGCAACAATGGACTTCTCAGTTTTTCGGAAGATTATGTGCGCAACGGTCCCAATTTGGGCAATTTCTTCGGGCTATTTTGTTTGATAATGGTAAATGACGCTCGTTATGTACGAAAACTAACTCAGCGAAATTTTCTTACACGCGCTAGATGACAGCTGCTCACGGGGAAAAACGTTGTCTTGTGTGATTTGCAAAAGTATTATTTTTTTATTTACTTTGAAATAAATAGCTTGAGCACAAAACTCAGCCAAAGTACCTATCATATTTTCAACTGTATTTTTAACGGTAATAATATTGCGCAGTGCAATATAATTGCCGACAATATGAAATACAATTGCGATAGGCATATTTTTTATATTCATTTATTCAATGAAAAGTACAATTAAACTAACTATGTACAAAGGAATCAGTCAGATTACCTAAGGACCGTTACAAACGGCCTATAGGTAACTCAACTGTTCCAGACCAGTACCAGACGGAAGCGTGCCCAAGACAGTGGCTGCATTGCCACGCTGAAAAGCTATGCTAATTCGCTGGCCTAAATAAGAGCCAGCCCTTGGGTCACGTGTCGCCTCAATCAAAAGCCCCGCAAGATTTCTGAAAACTCGGAGGAGGAGGAGGACTCTGGCTCCCCACGGATCCAAGGTCTCCACCCCAAAAGGCTCAAATAGGTAAGCTCTGTCGAGACCACGTTGAGACCACTATATTTGCGCCTTTTGTGATCCTCGGCTCAATCAGCCGCCGCACCAGCCCTAACTGATGTCACAGGCAGATGAGATGGCGCTAGGGGACACCCTAGCGCCAGCTAGGTCTACCGCTGCGTCGACAGACGCAGGTAGCGTCCCACACCAAAGGCCTACCCATTTCCCAAGGGACAAGAATCATACCGTCGGGCCGCTTACCCTCATCACGTAACAGACCATTCGGTTCAAGAACGGCTGGAACATTGACACTGGTAAAAGCAAATTTTACATATTTTTTTAATTCTACCAATTATTATAATATAATATAGAGTTTGAGATACTCCCGAGCACAAGCGAGGGAGGATAAAGAAACTGAATACTAATGGGTGTTTCTTGCCCGAGTTAAGCACTCTAATTTTCACTTCAAGTGTAGTTTCGGAGAAAATGGAGTGTGAGTCACCGTGTGGCGTACAGGCACGCGAGTGATCTTATAATGGTTTCATTTTGTCGGAGGAACGGAACCCTGAAAAATAGATACGGTACCACGAAATCGTGACTACAAACATTTTCGACGTACATTCGCACACAACACCACCGCTCCGGCAAGTGTCAAGTCTCGTGATGTCACTGAATCGTGTGATGAGATGTTGACTCTGACCACATCAGATTCGCGTGGTTAATTATTTATTTGTAAGTACTTATTGTATCATTTCATATGCTTAACACCTTTATGCCTCAAGTTGACGGGCGCAATGCAGTACCGTGTAGGCTATGTTCTTTGTGGATGTGACCTACGCAGTAAGGCATTGTTTTAGGCAAGAGTGAACTTAACATCAGGAAGGCTACTTGCTTTCCGTCTCCTAGTAGTATAAAAAAAGCGCAAATACAATGAAATGAAATGCTGTGAAGGAAGCTCCGGAAATCGATATTTATGTAAAAGATAAGGTTTATCGGATCGCATATGATATAGGTAATACCTGTGAGATATGATAAGTAAGTAGATAAGATTTTTATCTAAGTATTCGAACGCAACGGTGAAACAGTGGTGCATGCATGCACGTCGTATTAAAAACTAGTTAAATAAATTATTGATGTAAGCTGAAATAAATTACCTTGAATTGAATTATTACATATAAATACGCTTATATTTTTCACAATTTATTATGACATTATAATAACATAGTTCGAGGTTCCGATTCGCAATGAGCAAATTGTTGGTTGCACGTAATACCTTGAAAGAAAGAAAGAAGAAAGAAAATCATTTAATTAACACAGGCACAAAACAAAGTATAGACACAGACAACAGAAAAAAAAAAGAAAATACTAAACACTACAACTAAGTAGCAAATATAACTAAATATAACAAATACAAAATAAAATAACTAACCTATAACCATATCGAATAACACATGTGTCATTTATAGTCTGTGCTAGGTGAAGCACTTATGTCAAATGGCATGGCACCATCTCAGCTATGTACCTACTGAACCAGTCTCTTCTAAAGTTTGATTTGAATAGTAATATGGTGTAAAATATAATTTTATCATAAAAAAAATAGGGTTTAAAATTTCTAATGGATTTGGCAACGCGCCGCGCGTGATCCTTTAGTGTTTGACAAACGGCTACGGGTTTGCTTGCTTGCTTGATTGCTCTAAAAATAGAGTTCACCTTCGGGCTTTCATAACTTGAATCCAGATGAGATGAATGCCAAGCGCTTCCCAGTCGTATAAAAATATAACTATGTTTTGCAGGTAGGTAGGTATTCCGAATGCCAATACTGCACCGTAGAATATGGCTAATGATCTACCGAGGTCCATATATATTATTATTATTACCATATTTATCTGAAGGCACATTGTTTAACCAAACAATACGCTTTCAATCAATGAGTGCTATTTTAGTAGGTACCTACCTAACCTAAGTGTACTCAATAATTACTATGCAACTCAGCTTGAGATCTAAGTCAACAGATACACAGACGAGCTGAATACATCAGTGTTATTTTGTTTGTACAGGAATTTTCAAGGTACCTACTTACCTATACTTACTATTATCGATGTTATGTTTACCTAACCTATACGTATTCTGATCTTATTCTGAGGCAATACCTAAGAATATCTAATGAATTTCTTATTGTAGGTACCTAGCGAGTTAGATTAGGTAGGTCTGCTCTTTATTTATAATAAGTAATATATTTTTTACACCTGCTCGACAATGCCAAATTACATGTCATGCCAACCTTACGTAATTTAGCCGCGGTGTAATGTTGGACTGAATCTCATTATAGCTGGGTTTTAATATTTTTACTTTTCATAGTTCTTATTGCAATGGCCCTAAAGTCTTATTTCGTAATAATAGATCAACAGACTAATACTCGAAGGCCGGGACCGGCTACTTATTTGAAAATCGAACTTTTTCAAAAATCGAGCTGGCCACGGCAAGCTGAATGAAACAAATTTGAAATTAAACAAAAGCCGCGAGTATTGTAAGACGCTGCAATAATATACGTAATAACTGCAAAGAGTTTATAAAAATATATCAAAATAGAAGAAAAAAATATAAGTTTGTCTTTCCACAACTGGACTAATGTCTCAAACATCATTTTCGCTTTTAATTTTAATTTACTATAATAAAACGCTGTTTTTAGTAACCTTGCTTTTTTATTGTCTCGCAAAAGGTGAGAAAAGTAGAGTACACTCCTCGGGGATAAAACTGTTTTTGTCTTGGGTGCGCTTGAATCCCTCACTGCACTCGGGAGTTAAATCTGGAGTCCTTCGTTACGTTCAGAATTAAATATCGCGACCGTGACATAAAACAGTGCTTTATCCCCTCGATGTATAATCTACTATAGCTACAGCCATTAAAATTTCGGAAGCACAACTATGTTAGTTTAGCTAAAATTGCGTCCAACCCTACCTAATGCTTCTAATGGTTTGATACCCTCGATCTTATTAGGAGGCTTGTGAATATTTTGTGGTGCGTGATCTATTTAGGTACCTGTATGCTTACGCAGAAAATGCAAGGTAGGTAAGATATATAAGCTCAATCGTAAAAAAAATAACTAGTAGGTAGGTACTATACTGACAGAAATTTATCTTTCTAATGAAACGCTTTGAAGGTTTTGAGTGTCAGTCAGTCAGGCAGCCTTATTAATATTCAGAAAAGATGTAAGGTGCCTTCCACGTTCAGGTAACGCCTGAAGGCAAGACCTTTTGACCTCAAGTCTTCCTAGGTAAGCCTCGAGGTCAAAAGGTCTTGCCCACATATAATTAATGGAGCCGTTACATTGTCCGTAGATCACAAAATGGTACCGAGACCGGTCTGTCCATCTCCCGATGCTCCTCTCATTCCTCAGTTTTATGCTGGAAGGAGCGTCTTCATCACAGGGTCCACTGGCTTCATGGGGAAGGTAGGTAACATTAATATAATTATTTCTCTGCAAATTACGTGGCCAGACGCGAAAACAACACTTCCTTGAGATAACCCTCACTCCCAGTACGCTTTTTTTCCTTGATCTGAGGCGCTAGTAGGTACTCAGAAAAATGCCTACGATCCCTAGTCCATACATTCGACTGGAATTATTTTAGGTGCTGATCGAGAGACTGCTATGGACTTGCCCCGATGTCAGCCGATTGTTCTTGCTGATGAGAGAGAAGAAAGATGTCCAGCCGGAAAAGAGGCTCGCGAAGCTCATAGAATCACAGGTATTCAAATATGCTAGCTTTGCTTTAATATAGGTAGGTAGCCATTGATTAACTATTAATTCACAAAAAAAATTATAACAATTCTAAAATTATTGTGTTCCGCCACTTATAGAGGTAAGATAGCCAGTTCCTCGGTTTGTTGAGGATTCCGGGTGAAGTGCGCTTCCACCTTCGGCCTTACCAGATGAAATGAAGGCCAAGCGCTTCCCTGTCATATAATAAAAAAAAGTAGTTTGCACGAATAGTGTTTTCTTATTCATCATCATTATTAACTATTGAACGTGATCTACGTCCAAGACTAGCCGAGGAGGATTTCTCATAAGTGCGTAAAGAAATGGCGATACCAGACTTATCTGAATCATTCGTCCTGCAGGTTTTCGACGTGATTCGCCAGCACTGCCCCCACCAACTCGACAAGCTGCAGATCATCGCCGGTGACACCTCGCAGCCGAACCTCGGGATGACGGCGCTTTCCATCAGTCAGCTACGAGAGGTAAGGAAGAAGATAGTACCTACACCTTTACTAACTATTCAATCAACAGCCCATTTATGGCCACTGTTGGACAGATCCTCCTCCAAGATTTTGACAAGATAAGGAACAAAAGATAAGGCAGGATAAGGACACAAGGGCACAAGGACGCAAGGGAAAGACTAAGCTAGAGCCCTTAGTAACCCGACTGCGCCCAAGTAAACTATTAGTTGAATTGTAGATATCTATATCTATCTATCTAATAGAGATAGAAATCTTCTATACTAGTATAATGGAACTGTAACGGGTCAAAATCTGTACTCATATTAAATCAATTTGAAAAGTTTCAATTTGAGGAAGCACTATTATATATATTAAAGCCAAAACAACAGTTTTTTTCCATTTTGTCTGTCCGTCTATATGTACCTATGTATGCATCTCGAACGGGCATCTCGCTGAAACTACCAGATAGATTTGATTGAAACTTTGCATAATTGTAAATATCTTTGACAAGGATATAAACTTACCCTTCTGAAAAGGGATAAAAACGTTTGTATGTAACTTTTTACTGGAAAGGATTGGGATCACGAAACTTAGAGTAAATATTTTTTTTGGTCAACGAAAACATTTTCTACTCTCACAGTACTACAGTACTGCAACGGGTTAAATAAAAAAAAACAGGCTTCAAAGGATTTTTTTATACCAGTATATCGAATATTTGATTTGTTAGATTGGTGCCTCAAACGCATTTCTCATCGGTAGGCCGTTTTTCCTAATCGTGTTTTGCCACGAAACCAATTCGGAAGTATGGTCTACCAAACATAACAAGAATCATCAAAATCTATTTCGAATTGGCGGAGTAATCGAGTAACAAACAAAAAATTTAATAAAAACATACCTTCAGCCGAATTGAGAACCTCCTCCTTTTTTTGAAGTCGGTTAAAAACACATCACACATAGCAGACAAATTGTCACCATTACTGACGCGTAGGCACAACATTCAATAAAACACGGAAAACAGTGATTGGCCGCGACCTCACCGGGGGATGTGTTGTAACTGGCGTTGGTTAGAGGCGGCTCATCAATGGCGAGGCCTGTTATATGGTCAGCCCTGGAACTCGAGGTTTGCAATAAGGTATTCAGTGGAGCGAGCCTTCCCTGGAAATGCTTTTTGTTCAGCAGTGGGCTTAGGACTTACTCGTATATGGCCTGAAATTATAGTGATGAACTAAGAACCTTGGCGCAAGCGAAACTGTGTGGGGCTATCTAGTTATAACTATTCAGCGTGGCAATGCAGCAAGTGTCTTGGGCACCCTTTCGTCTGGTACTGGTCTGGAACAGTTGAGTTACCTATAGGCCGTTTGTAACGGTTAGTTAGTTTTATAAGTAACTATTGTTTTTTGTAGGTTCATGAACCTTGCAACTTTCCAGGTGTCAATTGTGTTCCACTCGGCGGCGACGTTGAAGTTCGACGAAGCGCTAGACGTCGCCATCGACCAGAACGTGCGATCAGTCATCAGCCTCATGGACATCTGCGACAGGCTGCCTAACATCGACGTAAGTCTCCCAGAACTGCTTTCATGGCTACTGCTCAACGTTTTATTAAGTTTTTGGCCATTTCTTACAAATTTTTTTTGAGATTTATCTACTTATTTGCATTATTTGCACTTATTTGCATTATCCGCAGTGAATGTCGGATCAAGAAAGCTACTATGTCGTTTCAAGAAAGCTACTATGTCGGATCAAGAAAGCTACTAGGAAACGCTTTAAATGCACTACGTATTTATTTCCCCCTTGACTATCCAACATTATTGTGTTGTATTTGTATGACATGGATAAAAAATTTACCTATCTAAGTATTCTATCCAATCTTTACTTTAATCAAACCAAATTTATATATTTAGATTATAACGTTTTTAATATGATATACCCTGTGCTGTATACCTATGTATGTTTTTGCCCACGTTAAGTGACGTCAGCTAGTAAGGTTCAGACTGAAAAACAGCGTCGCTACTGTTCTCCTGACCGGTAGCGGCATTAAGCTGAGGCTGAACCTGCTTGGCCACGCATGCAGGGAAAGACTAATTTGCTTTCTTATAGGTTACTTAAGCTAGAATAAGGGCTTGCTCTACTACGTTTTTAAATGAACTCGAGACTCTGTTTGGACTCGGCTTTATTTTATAGAATTTATTTGTATCCTAGCTACTCTTTTATTTTCATGTGTGTTTTTGTATTTTTATTATTTATTAAGTCTGAATTTTCTTGTGATGCGTGTGCTAAGTAAATAAATTCTTATTCTTATTCTTATTCTTATTTTAACAAACCGGCCAAATACCAGTAGACATACGAGGAGCATTAGGTATATTTCAAATGTGTTTGTTCTGTGTTTGTATGTTGTATCATATAGTACGTAAGTATGTATTTACAAAGTATTTAAGTATTCTATCCGTTTGGGGCTACATGGCGCTGTATGAAATAAATGTCCTGTAATATATTTAATGAATTTATACTTTTGGAACTACTGAAATTCCCGGGACTTCGTTCCTGTCATGCCGTAGGCGTAGATTATTATTCTTATTCTGAGTGGGGGTGACCAAGGCCTGCACAGACGTCCCGCTGTGGGGTGTATTGTGCATTAACCCTTTATTTTATTTTTTTATGCGCAGAATGCGTTTATGCACCCTCGTTGGGGACGAGGCCGTGTGTGGGACTCAACCCGTCCTAGCGACAGGTAATACCCACTAAACTCCGCAGTGACCCGCTTTCGCCGTGTGGTGGTGTCGTGGGAAACCGGCCTTAGCCTTAACTACCACAACACCACCGGCGATTGCCCCTTTACAGGGGCCCCACAGGCCCCCCCAGTGTGACTGGGGGGATGGCGGGAACAGCTTGGTCGCCAGGCTGTTACCGCCGTTCGACGGGGATGAGGGCCTGTGCAATGGAGGCCGGTTGAACGCCCCTACGTTCCCGGCCTCCAGGCCCCCATCTAAACCATCAATGCCCGACAGGGTGGCCGAGTTGACCCTCCCTGCCGCGCCGCCAGCCTTGAAGGCCGGCCATCCCACGACCCGGAGGTCCGCTGAGTCCCTCACTGGGACTCCCCGCCCCGCGGACGACCGCCTGTCCATCCACTGTGCCCTATGCTAACTTCATAGGGACACGCGGAGGACACCCTCGCGTCGGATTATTTGCTGCCGTCGATAAGTCCCCACAAGTGGGAAGTGATCGACGGCACCCAGGGTACACCACGGGGAGGTTATCCGACCCAGTACCCCATTGTGCATTAACCCTACCCCAGCCAGCCCAGCTCTTTAAAATACTGGAGCAGGACTTTTGGTTGTTGATGACACTTAATGAGCGCCTGAGTTCGCGACAGCGACAATGAAAATGACACTAGTGTTGTGGGCGATGATGCTTGCTCCAAGCCGGGGCCAAGCATTATAGGCGTAGATTAATCCCGCAATCCTTTTAATACCACTGAGCATAGTGCATACCTACACAACAACATGTAGGGTACGCATCGCTTGGTACCGGTAGAGCCGGGTGTGTAAAAATGGCGGGTTAATAGAAAAAATATACGGATTTTTCAGAGTTTTTTTTATCTATGCCATCTGTTGGTAGATTTTGGTAAAATGTTATATTTTGAACAAGAATTGCCCACTTGTTCTTTGAGTAAGCAGTAACACTGAACATAATGTCAAATGGTTTCACAATGACCTAGCTCTCAGAAGTCAGATAGTAGACAAGCGGCAAAATATAGTACCTATCGTAATATAGTTAGTCTCCCTAACTTATTACAATGTATGTGTATAAAAATATATATATACCAACGGGATTTATAGAAATATCGTATATTTTTAGCAAAATGTGATGACAATTTTAACTAAACGCAGACAACATTTTGTCCTTGGGGTCCGAAGGGACCATTTTATATCAAACCACCCAATATAAAAAAAAAATGCTTCTATTCACCCCAAGCTATGAAAGCTAAGTATTTAGATATAATGGTCACCCCCAGGCTTTCATCCACGTGTCCACCGGATACTGCAACGCGGAGCTGTCACTGGTGGAGGAAAAGGTGTACCCCCCTCCGCCGCAGGCTCCCCTGGAGCGTGCGCTGGCGCTCGCGGCCGCTGCGCCCAAGGACATGATGGCGGACTTAACTCCGGGGTAAGAATAAATAACCACCGGGCACTGCAACGCGGAGCTGTCACTGATGGAGAGAACGTATGTACCCCCTCTGTCGTAGTCGCCTCTGGTGAGTGCGCTGGCGCTCGCGGCCGCTGCGCCCAAGGACAAGATGGCGGAATTCACTTCATTATGGTTTTAAATTAATGAAATGAAATGTAATTGTTTATTATCAAAGTAAGGGTTGCACTGCATTCAACAAAAAATGAGGGCCACGGTTACAATGACTAGTCATAAATATAAGTCAAAATATAAAAATCATAATAGGTAAGTTCGGTTGTAAAGGGATCACTTCATTCGTATAATATAAAAGATATATTTGTTTGTGGTACGGCTTGTCTTGATTCTGCCCGGCTAGCTACTATCACTTTACCTGAGTATGCCACCATAACGACAATTCTGATTGTTATGGTCGGTATTCAGAGGTATATGGAGTATACCGGGTGAAGAAAGTACGCTTCTTTATCATAACTTGATAACAGGTGAGATGAAGGTCAAATTATTTCCTGGGTGAAGTGCGCTTCTTTATCATAACTTGATAACAGGTAAGATGAAGGCCAAATTATTTCCTCGTATCGCAGATTTTTTATCTATCACTTTTTTATACGATACGTCAGCTCTTGACCTTGTGGTTTGCCTGGGCAAGGATAAGGTCTACGATGGAGCGAGACTTCCCAGAAAATACCTGATGGGCAGCGATAATGTGGCCTACGATGTAACACGCCGTTCTAGAAGACACCTATTCACCCTTGACTTGAATCAGCTTACTATGCCATTTCATCTCAATGGTTGTCAAGTGAACTGGTGGTCAAACGCTATCATCAATTAAAAGTAATACCTGTGAATACAAACACAAGTGCAATGGTGATGTACCTATCTACTTTGCAGCGAAAGCTACCTAATACTTAGACTTTTTGAATGGATTGCGCAACTAATCACTTTTGAAGCGTGATCATAGAGCAACAAATATACCTACAGCAGATTTACGTACATTATTCCCTCATTCATTGCTTCCAAGTAGGTATGTAGACTATTTCGATCTTCGCCTACCTTTGCGTCATTCCTTGCCTTCCTACAAATTAGGAAATTCATTCGAATGTATTTTTTAAATATATCTATCGTACTCACATAGGTAGTACTTATACTTATATTGTAAGCTGTCACATGTGTAGTACAGTTATTATGAATTGTAATAAAACAGTAATGCCGTTTGTTCCAGCTACATCTCCCCGAAACCCAACACGTACACCTTCACAAAGGCGCTGGCCGAGAACGCGGTGGAACAGCACAAGAACAGAACATATCCCGTCGCCATATTCAGGCCTACCATAGGTAGGTACCTAACCTACTCGTACCTTTCGTTAATCATCCTGAGTTAAACAGAAGAACAGAAGAAATTCAACCGCCTTCTAGTGGTTCGCCTGTCGGTGTCAGAGACAGAGGTCCCTGGCTCGATCTCCAGGGGAGTACAATATTGTGCTTGGTTTGGTTGGTGGTAGGAGTTTGCTTAAGTCCGCCTGGATAGCTACCTACACCATCTTACCTAATTCTGTCGCCGAAAGTGTAACAAAGTCACCAACCAAACCAAGCACAAATTGTACCGCCCCAGTCTGGTCCCGGCCTAATACCTGTGGGCGAACCACGATAGTGATGAGCTTAGAACCTTGGCGCAAGTGTTACTGCACGGGAGTAGACGGTACAGATAGTATAATCTCTGTGTAGAATAGAGCGTAGTCTCAAGATTTTATGATCGTGTTTATTTAATTGGCATAAAAATAAAACAAAATCGATACATGATAATTTTGGGTTTACAACAATATTGTGTAAGTTCATAATCTTTTACCGCCAAAAACTAGGTAAAAATACTACATATCCGCCAGCTGACTTGAACCTATATCTCCAGTGGTATCCGCCCTCCGCCACCCGTTCCCGGGGTGGATCGAGAACCTGAACGGCCCATCTGGCGTGGTGGTAGGTGCGGGTAAGGGCCTGCTGCACGTGTTTTCGTGTCGCGAGGCGGCGCGGGCCGACCTACTGCCCGTGGACATCGCTATCGACACGCTGCTGGCCGTCGGCTGGGACACCGCTACTGTCAAGTAAGAAATAAGGGAACTGTAGTTGTAAGTAGTAGTAGTAGTTGTAGGTGCGTAACTTTACATTTATACCAGCAAAGCAAAGCAATATAAATTAAGACTTGTCATGTAAACACATAATTGTGCTACAAATATCTTGTATCTATGGGCCTGCTGTACGTGTTCTCGTGTTGCTATCGACACGCTGTTGGCCGTTAGCTGAATAACGCTTCTAGCAAACGGCTTAAAAGTGATGCAAGAAACGATCTATATACCTATATTAACTACCACAGATAAAAATACTAACTGAAAATATTACCTGCATATTTTTTATGATTTGCCATATCTCACTTGCGGCAACCAGACTGCTTCTCTACCCAGTTACAAATGTTATAATAACACAAAAATTCACAACCGGAAACGCTCTAACCAATTAAACAACGAAGGTTTTGACGCAGTTTCAGATTTTTTTGTGCCATATTCAACCGCTTTCCGGCTTTATAAAAAGAAGCGTGTGTCAGGTATATAGATCATGATAACTAAGTATACAAATAGGTAAAGTTGGGACCAAGTACAATAACTTTAAATACAAAAATAATATAAAAACTAACATAATTCGTATTCGTATTTCGTATATATTCGTATGTATTCGTATTAATTCGTACTTACATACTGTTTGTGTATTACAAAGATAATATACTCCCCGCAGTGCGCCAGAGGTGAAGGTGTACAACTGTAGTACATTCGAGAACCCGACGACGTGGAACCACTTCCAGATCGCGATGCGGAACGCGCTGAGGGTGCACCCCCTCGACAACACGTTCTGGTACCCTTCTGGCTCCTCAGTCGAGAACAAGTACGGTCATTTATTTAGTCCTTCCATTTGGTTTTGTATATACGCCCGTTTAGATATAATAGCACTTTATAACCTTTATGTAATGTCATGGTGCTGCCAACGCGAATCGACCGCTCCAACACAGTCCGTAGATGTCGTAAAATCAGACTAAGAGATCTTACCAAAAGCAGGGCAGTAGCTTTCTTCTGTGTACTAGCTAACATATATTTTCTAACATTACTGCTATCACCAATCCGCCTACTAGGCTATTCTACCCTACCCTATCCCATTAATTATTTATTTATCATCATCATTAATGACGCGCATTGTAGCGCACGTAACTGTAAGTACCTACGGTACGGTCACGGTAAAAGAGTGTACTTTATAATCAATTTATTTTGAATTTGTTCTTATTAACTTTACATATCCCCATTATACACCACACAAGACGTAACAAAGTGCACAAAGATAGGAAGAGAAAAATAACTACCTTATAAATGCTTATTTCAGGTTGGTGCAGAAGTCTCTTGAATTCCTGAGCCAGACGCTGCCGCTTTATTTAGCGGAATACACTGCTAGATTATTAGGCATAAAAACTAGGTAAGGCAACTTCTCTAGTGTTTACATAGCATTTTTTTTTCGAATGTTTTCTAGTACATACATAGAACGAAGCGTAAGTTAAATTGTAATGCCAGCTCTGCCGAAACTCTTCCCAATGCGAATGCAAGCGGTGCGGCGCGGCGGCAGATTAAATGCTAAAAACAATATGAATAAGGGCTGGGACAGAGAATGAACCCGCCTCGCCTTATTCTGTATAAAATACACAACGATATTTCGGAACGGTTTTAGAAACAAAATAAAATTAAAACAGTAATAATATATCGATTTTAGATCGAGAAGTCCATATACATGGTGTTAGTAAAGTGGCTATGTTAATTTTTGATAGAATACCTAATAGCATGTTTAGCTGGTTTAGGTAAATCATTGCTTAGTTGGTACATTACCTTTCTACCTATGCCTTATTTTTTACAGGTTAAGTTTAATAACGGTAAGTCAACGATTAGCGGCGATGAACGAGGTGCTCAGCTTCTTCTCTCTTCGAGAGTGGTGGTTCAAAACAGACAATGTCCAGAAACTGCGCGCGAAGCTTTCTCCACAAGATGCCGCTATTTACAATCTGGATCCGCATAGTATTAAGTATGCATTCACCTTGTAACTAGTACCATTTATATTTTTCTAAGTGTAAAATGATAGCCGTTGTTTTTTATTTATATTATTTGCGTGTTTGCAAACCAATTATTTACTAATAGGAATACGCCATTATGAAACATATTTCTTTTTACAGTTGGGACGAACTTTACGTTGATTTTGTCAAAGGAATAAGAAAGTATCTGCTGAAAGAAAAGGATCAAGATATTGACAAAGCGAAACGGCATCTACGCAAGTCAGTATATTTTATAATTTTGAACATGTTTGATGGAGGCGGCTTGGGTCGCTATTTGTGGCGCTGGAGTCTTGTAGTACCAACCTAATCATACCAACTTACGAAATGTTATAGAGAACGAACGAACGAAAGAACTGAAAGAACGAACAAGCTAGAAGTCATTTAACACACATTTAATATCATTTATAACTTGCTAAATGCGTGATGCTCATTAGAAGGTAGGTAAGCCAACAATTTTTTTTATTTCAGAATGAAGTTTGTGCACAACACGGTGTTATTCTTTGTGTTAGCACTCCTCTGTCGCATCGCACTACACAACCCCATGGTACGAACCGTCGTGATCGGGACCCTTCGGCTGCTGCTGGGACTCTTTTCTGCAGTTACATCAATTACCTCAAAAATTACTTCATAGCTATTAATTTATTAGGTAGGCACTTAATTATAAGGTAATAGGTTAATTGGAATCAAATGTTTGAGTATGTGTTGGAAATCTGAGGTTATGTAATGTGTGTAAGCGAAAATTCATATAGGTAGGAACCTATTTATTGAGCTGTTAAAGTTTTACACTGTATTTGTATTTTTATAAGTTTTTGCTCAATTATGGTTGTAGTAATTAACGATAGGTAATGAATATGAGAATATTTATTGAATTATTGATGTAAGTTTTGCCCATCTAAATTGAAACGTTCGATTACGGACAAATTGCCCGGTATCATTATCTGGGTATTGTGAATCTCCAACAAATTAATATTAAACGTTATCACTTTTATGTGTTGGTGTACAAGGGAAAAAATGTATACATAAGTATAAAATATTGTTTCAGAAATATGCCCAGGCTGTACCTAGGCATATTTCGTTTAGTTTTTTTTAAAGTATCGCAATTATTATACATAATTAATAACAAAAACGGGTCTTCATCCCATCGGGAATGGTTCGTGAGGCATTTGAGATTAGAAAGTACCCAAATTTCGAAGACTATATACTCTCAGCCTCTTGGAACCCGATCATTTATAGGTGTTTTCGCCGTGACGATACATCGCAGGGCGAGGATGTAGTGAGTGTTGTGTGCCGCAGTGAACACTGACTCATCTGTTTCCAATAAACGAGTGAGGGTAGTTGGAGAATCTACCTCACAACGACGACGACAGTAGCAATCAGTACTTCAGTCTACCCGTGACCACGGCCGTTGTAACACGGTCTAAACTGTCGGGAAAATAAAAAGGTACGCGATGAAGACCCGTTTTTGTTATTAATTATACCTAGGTATATATAGTAACGATGGTGCTATGTTCAAAAGTAGGACTCTATTAATTTATGTGGGTGACGTGCTTTACTTAAATGCCATAATACATGTATGAGCTATTAAAAATTATAATATTAATGTTTATATTATTGATCATAGAGTAGAAACCTATTCATTAATATTTAACACAGCTTTAATGATTTTGTCAAGTCAATACAATAATAAACTGAAGTGGTGATGGTTGATTTTCACAAACTTACCTTTTTATCGGTAAACCAGTTAAGCTATTGATCCATGTGACACTCTATTTAGTAATAAACTACGAGGTACTAAGAGGTGACGAATTATTTAAATAAATTATGTGGTATACCTAAAATTTTCATCATTTTATTACGATAAACACAGATAAGTAAGTAGGTTTTTGAATTGGTAGGTCCCTACCTATACCGACTTCACACATCACATGTTGATGTGATTGGCTGTAGAGCCAATTAGTGTCCACTGCTGAACAGAGCCTCCTCTAAAGCTGGATAGTTATGCCAAAATCACCACGCTTGGCTGGTGGATTGGTGATCGCAGTAAAGGTGTACATAATACACAGAATGAAGCTGCTGCCTTTCTTCTGGTGAGATCCCATAGTCGACTTTTACGAAATCGATGGGCTGAGTTGAAAGAGGTCGACTCTTAAGCCGCGACCGCCACCGGCACCTACCTTGTTTATCAGACACACCGTTTTTTTTAAATCAAAGGATGTAATGTTAGGATAACAACATTACATTAATTTATTCATTAAACATAATAATACATTGTATTGTGGGTGGCATTGTTTGAGTCGGCTTAACTCTCGAATGCGTTATACGATGTTATTGAAATTTTATCTGTAAATAGAAATTGATTGCTGCGGGGAATTTTCGATAACTTGGGTCGTTTTTGAGGTATTGGGGTGGAAAGATGTACAATATTTCGCCATTATCTAATAGGTGATCCGATCGACTCGAAATTTTTAATTAGCAGAGATATGTACATACCTATATGTACTTAATAGAGAACCTTTTTTTTAAGTTGGTATTTTTAATACAGCTAAATTTATAGTACGATTAGCGCAGATGATCTAAAAATACCTACACTACATGCTTATGTACCTATGCCTACTTAATTTTGTTGTCAAGATTCTGACATTGACAACCGACATAATGTAGGTAGAAAAATCAATGTCAAAAATTGAAAACAAAACGTCAGTGAGTGAACCAGAAAAAAACAAGAAATAGTCGGCTATGCTAGTGTTTTAGGCGCAATTTCTGTGAAAATGAACTATAGAAACTAGAAAAATGTTCAACAAAGTGCTCCAACGTGCGCTGAAGTTCCGTTTGAAGAAGAACTATCCTACGAACATTTATGATTTATCGCGAGGATCGGCGATTGCAATTCGGCGACCGTACTCCGATGAAGTACGCCGGGCGCAATCTCAAACCATAGCTAACCCCGGTCCTACTATATTCGACAAAATTATATCTAAAGAGATCAAAGCGGACATTATTTACGAGGACGAGCTGTGCCTCGCGTTCAACGACGTCGCTCCTCAGGCTCCGGTGCACTTCCTCGTGATCCCGAAGCGTAAGATCGCTAGACTGCAGGACGCGGAATCCGGTGATGGTGAGGTGGGGTGTACCATAAAGGAGCTGCAACTAGAACGAACAGTCACTGCACAGGCATAATTTTCACAACACCTAACCTAACAAACTTCATAACTAATCATAATCATTTTATATCATCGCTTCTACCCAGGACAAACATTTGATATGAATATAGATGTTTGTTCTGTGTTTGGGTGTTTGATCGAATCATAAGTGTGTATTATTACGAGGATTGCTTAATTTGGGACTAAATGGCACTGTGAAATTATGTCCTGTAATATTTACTATGATTTTAATTTATTGTAAACATAAGCAAGGCTGACTGTTGGTTAGGTATAGCTATGATCAGCATAGTTATGCAATGCATATTCGTTTTTGATGACTACTCTAGAGTTTGAATTAATGTGCCAATTGTAGTAAAGGCAACCATAATATTAACCAGGCAAAATAACTCAAACCTGCCTGCCAAGTAAACACCATTGTTGTACCTACTAAGTGCTAGACACTGCCCAATGGTACTTACACACCTGGAAATACTCGCCTATTTACTGGTCTACATGGACCTAGAACCTACCACTCAAGTGGTGTGAATGAATGTGTCCTAATTTTAGGGTACTATATTCCTTAAGGGTTAAAATAAAAACCTAGCCCATGTAATTCCTCATGCAAGTTCAATTTAAATCTGTCAGCCATTTTTGGTGAAAACATAACTTAAAAACAGTATTACTCATTTATAATAATAGTACCTAAAAATATGTAACCAGGTCAGATAAAGGCCAAGAGCTGCCCAGTCATACAAAAAAAAAGCACTTCTCCATCATATTTATAAAAAAACATTTCATAGCTAAAATTACAGAACCCTTGATAATATATTATTATTTAATTTAGCATTCAATGTTTCGTTATTTCGGGCATCTATGCTTAACCATGCTCTATTTGCTTTTTTTAATGTATATGATGGAGAAGTTTATATTATATAGTGAAAAATATGTCATTTTCCAAGAAAATCTATTCAAGTTTGATCTAGTGATGCGGATGATGATGACCCTCTTGTTATCAGCAATCAGCGTTATCAACATTCCTCAGAGATTAGTCAGTTATTAGCAGTGTGATATGATACTGTTATCTTTACAACAAATCGAGGTTTCATGAGCAATGAGGTTTTATCTTAGTTAAATCCTTTGGAAAGATTCTGTCATCATCAGCATCATCACCATTATTTGATGGCTCTGTCTGAACTTAGGCTTCTAGAAATAATAATTCTGACCTTAATAGGCAACTTGTATTGTATAGCACGGCTGGAGGAAGTGTTCTGGGCCCACCAGAACACTTTAAAAACCTTAAAAAGGGAGGAAAATAAGCGGTTTTCTGAAGCTAAGGCCTCAGAAAACGGCTTATTTTCTTTTATTTTACTCTCCAGTAATAAAATAGTTTGTTGTTTGTGAATTTCAAAATGGCATGTCTAATTCAATAGAAATTTTGCAGCTATAATTGGATTAGATTCACAGCATCACTCAACAAAATACATTATATTCAAATACTAGCTGACTAGTATTCAAATGGGTCACCACCTCACCAAGTGCTATTGTTGTGCGCGGTGGTCACTTTGATTTTATGGATAGAGGCGGCTCATGTCTATATATGTTGGGTCAGCACCTTTTAATAATATTTTGCCCATGCACATGCATGTGTCAAATAACTACAAGGTATTAATGGATTGATGTTCTCTATCTACAGCTCCTGGGCCACCTGATGCTGGTAGCGCGGTCGCTGGGCGCGGCTCGCGCTCCGGCCGGCTGGCGGCTCTTGGTGAACAACGGGCGGCACGGTGCGCAGTCCGTCTACCATCTGCACTTACATGTCATGGGCGGGAGGCAGATGGGCTGGCCCCCAGGGTAACTTTGTCAAGATATCCCATTTTACCCCGCTAAATTTTTTCAGTTGTTGGGGTAATACAATCAATTTATCGGTTGGTGAAACTCTAGCAATTGACTTTAACCCCACTGAATTATTCGTTTCTGGTGATTGGGGTAGCTTTAATTTTAACTGATTTGACTAACCTCTGGAGTAGCTGTTAATTTTGTATTCATACTTTACACAATGCTGTGTTGTATGGTGTTGGGGAAACTTTCCTCTTATTTTCTAGGCATTGGAATAATTTAACAGCACAATAACAATTTTTCCAATATCATCCCATATAAAAAAAATCTGGCCTTAACGTGTATAGCTATTCTCAAACATACGGGAAATCTTATCGGAAGTAAAAAAAAATTTATTACATATGCAAGATTATCAGAAATATATAGCGTTGAAATCTAGCGGATTTTAAGTTTAGTCCGGCAGTAAGTGATGTTTCCTAACCGAAAATATTCCGTGTGCTTAAGAAATTGCTACACTATGTGTCTAAAATAGCAGTGTACTTACGATTTGGTCCCTCGTAGGGCATTTCTGTAAAGTGGGCACAATTGGAAAATTAATTGAAGTGTTTAATTTTTGTTTTCATGCAAAAGTTATTTCAACTTATAATAATATACTTAATTATATATTTATTTATCTTACTGGACTACTTTTTTTTAGTCACAGAGCAAGAGTAAAAACTAAAATCCCACGTTGACATACAAAAATATGTTGCACAATAGTTTTCCAATTATTACAGTCACCAAATATTGTTTGAATCTGTAACAGTGTATTTGTAGCACAGTAAGGCATACGATTTCTATAAAATAACGAATAATGTGTCATAGCGAAGCCATTGGTATAAATGTTTTTAGTGCAATAATTGGCCAAATTAGTCATAAGAAATTATCTTAATTATAATTTAAGCCTGTTTCATGAAACAGACATTTCTACATGTTAAGACTATCATCATCATCACCCATATGGGTAACATCCATTAAATGAACTCTATTTTACCCTATTTTTATTATATTTATAACAATTGTTTTATCACATGAAGATTTTGTTTAATTAGTCTTCCTATTTGTGAAATAATAAAGTAAAAAATGCACCGCTAATCGAACGTATGTGCGTTAATGTCAACCTATTCAAGAAATTAAAGACATAATTGCGCAGGCTTGCAGGAAAAAATATATTCGCAGCATTCAGTTCGCTCATTGACTTCTTTAATTAGATATTGCATTCAATACATTTATATCTATAATCATATAATGTGCGTGCATAATAATATAACAATCATATGTGAAAGTTGTGAGATAGAACAACAATACGATGAAACACTTTACCACAGTTAGACGTCATTCTGACGAACAATCATCTAGAGAAGTGTAATTTGTGCTCGTTCAGTTTTTAAATTAAATTTTAACCAAATGTCCATGTTGGATCGATATTGCGTGTTTAAGCAATTTTATGTGAAACAGGAGCGATTTTGTGTGCTAATACCCAGTTTCGATAAACAAATGTTTCATAGTCTTAGGCCCCATTTCACGATGTCCTAGTACCCTAGTACCGCTACTTGACAATTAAAATCATACTCTCACTGTCTGTTTACATGTCAAAAAGAAAGAAGTATATCTTTTTTATCTGTCAGGTAACGCTACGCAGATATCGGGCTCAGCTAACACATGATGATTTCGCAAACAAAAACACATGTTGTTTCTTTTAAAATGTTATTTAAAATAGGCAAATCAAGCCGTGTCATAGTCCAAAAGCTAGGTCCATAACTATTTGTAAATGTTAAAATGTTTTATTTTTCGGCTGTTTATTATTGCATTAGTAATGATAATTTTCCAGTGTTACCTCATAACCACAACAGATATTTATTGATAAAAGTAGTGTTTGTTGTTTTAAATAACATTTTTAGTATGTAACCACTCCAAGACTGATAGTGTAATATTGTTAATAGTTCAAAATTAGATAGTTACAAAATCGCTACCCTGCTGACCGCTCTTCAAGGTTCAAAATATTCTCAGATCATGTATGTTTTTAATTTTTGCAATCGAAAATTGCATTAAACATTTTTGCGATATTTTTTTACCAAATAAAAACCAAAGTCAATGAAAATCATCAAGTCAGATATTATTATTAAAAAAAAAGAATATTAAATGCATTTTACAATTGTTATTAAAAATGATCTAACATTTACTAAAATATTGATCTGAGATTATATTTAGAATCTCGCTGTTCATCTCAAACGTTTAAATACAATTACAATAGCTAAACTACTTTAATAATGTTCTAGTCAGAATGTCGAACTGTAATGTTGACACGACAGTTCCGTGCTGCGTCAACTGTGGTATCATAATGCAGATATATTTTCCAAAAAGCTGTGTATTTTTTTTAACAAAAACTATCTTATCTGCCATTTTTATCAGTTTTAGTAAAAAAAATGAGAGCTTTATGAACTTTACTCACACAGTTTTTTAAAGAAACTAAACTTAATCCAGAATCCAACTGAGTTCAAAAATATATCAGCATTTTCACTGTCTAGCTATAATTAATTATGCATATCTTTAGCGGGTAGTTTTTTGCGTTTTATTTTAAAGGCTCTACGTCTACTGTATGATTGGTCGTATCTACACGAATATGACGTCCCAAAATTATATGGCCTAATATTTTTTTGGTACCATTTTTGTTCACAAAGACCGACCAGGACTATAATAAACATGCCAGAAAGTGCCAGCGTTTTCGCAGAACTGCAAAATAAACGTTCCTTTTTAGGCACGTTCATTATGTCGTTGTACCGCTGCATGCGACCCCTCAGACAGAATGAGCCGTTTAGTTTATCGGTTGTGGGAGCGGCGCGAGACTATTCCGATTTTGATGTCGTTTGTCAAAGTACGTTGAATGCCCGCGCGCCGAACAAGTCAGTTTCGAATTTAAATTATTTTTAAATTCTGTAACCAAAGTATTAGAATAAATGATGTTTATTATTTGACATGTCTTATTTAAATGTCCGCTTGTGTTATGCCAAAATCCCTGGTAAACTATCCATCCAAACCCAGCCGAGTGGGTATTATTGGGATAAACCGATAACACCGCTTGTGTGTTCACTGCCTATATACATATAAGCACTATGGATTCATTTCGGTCTAACCCGCAATTGCCCCAAGTGTCTTTTGCAGTGGTTACGTCTATTAGATCGCGTCAACGCGTAAACAGAACAAACTTGTATTCATTACCTATACATGTTTGTTTCGTTACTATTCTTTAGTAAAATTTTCGTTACTAATAGGTATAGACCTAATAAGACTTTTATGAAACTAATTATCAACTAAAGTATGGAAATAGTTTTTCGAACGATAGATATTATAATGTACCCATATCATGGCCCCTACTAACACTAGGTACCTACCCCACTACAAATGCAACATGTACATGTATTATATTCCTAATAGTAGCAAGTCGGTGGCGGCGCCATTGTCAATGACAATGAATAGGGCGACGAACATCCACAGGGCAAAGCGGCTTCAAGTAGCGGCCCGGCAGCTGAAAGCGCCGATGTCAATACCGTGGGCAAAGCGGCCTCTAGCAGCGGGGGTAGAGTGGCCGATATAGACTCGGTTAAACTCAGAGCGAGCGCTGGGGCAAGTGCGGGTAAGACTGGGGCTATAGCGCCGAGCGCGGGGCCCAAACCGCAAGGGCAGGCCGATGCTGGGGCAGGTAAAACTAACGATGCCGGGGCACATCCGCAAGGCAGGGCTGGTAACACTAACGGAGCTGGGGCGCAACCGTAAGCCGGGGGATGTAGGACCAATGGCGCCGCTGGAGCACAACCGTAATTCGGGGCGGGTAACACTAACGGGGCTGGAGCACATGGGCATGCTGATGGATAGGCAGCGGGCAGGCTATATGCGATTTGGGCGCTGGAACTCTGAAAATTAAAATTTTATAAATATTACCAGACATTTGCACGCTACGCCATTTACTCACAAATATCAAGCAGAACAAAATATTACCGGCTGTCATTAAAGCTGTAAGATCAATAATAGTAATATCACATTTATATATAAACATAGGCGTGTCCTGTCCGTTATGGTAACGTACACATAATCGAATTCACGTTCGTGGTTATGCCTAAAAAACTCTGCATTAATAGAGCATAATTAGTGCAAAAATAAAACAAATAGTGCCTCATTGGTTTATGAAATAATGACCATTCTTAGTGGGTACGCCAGCATAACGATCAAGCTAGCGTACACATTACCGTACTCGAAAATGGCTCATACTATAAAGCAACGAAGTTTACACACAAATATAGAGCACAAATAGTGCCCGAGCTATACAAAATTTCATAATGATTGCTCTTATAGGAACGGAGATATTGAACAAGACTTGAATGACATTCCGAGCTGGCGTTATGGCAGCGTACCCATTAAACAATAGTTCTAATAGAAAACGAGCTTTTTTTATTATAAATGCTATACGTATAAATAGTGTGTGAAATATTACTTCTGCCATACTCATACTTTATGCAATTTCGAAGTGGAACAATATAAAAAGTCTATGTGAAGTTCTAGGAACAAATGCATTGTGGTAGGTACCTACAGTCGCACACAAAATAATTTGTTAGTGTAATTATACACCGAACAATTTAGGTAGGTAGTAAGAATTAGTAGTTTTTTTACTTTATATGAACTTGCTTGAAGAGAAGATGTTAGTGTTTTCACCCATATTTAGATACGTATTAAGCAAAGCAGAGCTAAACGTGTAGGTTAATTTTATGTTCTAATTTTAATTAGAACTAGGTACTACTTGTTCAAATATTTTTCTGTGGAGTAATCATAAAGTTATTTGTTTGATTAACGGGAACTATTTAAAAATTTATTGTTATTCCAAAAACTACTGCATTAATACTCTTCAGGAAAATATTCGAGTACCTAGTTCAAAAGCTAGTAGCCACTGAATAATAAAGAAAAATATTACCTGCCAGAACAGTAGTAACGCGGAAATTATGTACACAGCCTTCATGGTGAGGATTGAACTTGAACTCTAAGGGTGAAAGTCTGAGAGCGACCTATATTCAAACCCCTTATCGTTGTTACATAAGTTAGCTAGAAAGTTTGGTACATAAAATGTAACAGCAACTGTGTTGGTTATCATTTTGTTACGAAAATCAAACCGCTGCTCTAGTGAAAGAGGTGATGAAATTTTTGTTAAACATGCTTGGCACGTGCTTATTACTTACTAACCTAACGGTAGAGATAGATATCGGTACCTACTATAATCGTTGCAGGCTCCGCCTGTTGTATATTTGAACCGCCTCCATATACCGACGACGCGACTACTACCATACCATGGAGATAAATTGAGTTTGAGGGTCATATTTTTCGAGATTATTTATGTATGTCATCATCATAACAACACAAATTGTCCATTAATGAACAATGTAGGTACTTATCTCAATATTACAACTTTAACTATGAGTAGATCCTGTATGTACGTACCTACTACGTAGGTACTATGCGCCAAAACAAGAGCTACCTACCTAGCTTCTAATCTAACTTGTGAACACTACAGGATAGTTAGTACAAATGTGATTTATTAATAATAACTAGTAGGTAAGTATATCGCCCCGATCTGAGATCTCGTAATGTCTGGTTTGTGTTAAGTATTTAACCATGGAAATTATTTCTTAAATAGGAAGTAATTAGCAAACGATAAAAGTGTGCTTACATTACGCCTTACTTACCTAAGAACTCTATTTCTCAATCTCTCTTTACTCACCGGAGTGTTCGAGGCTATCTCAAAGCACCAGTCATAGTAGGTGGGTAGAAAACAATAAGTGTATACTCTTACTAACATGAAACATAGGTTTGTGTCGTTTTGAAAAGTGCTCTCAAAACCGTTCTCTTAGTAGTCGTGACTTTAAAATCTACCTCTCCAGACCACGGATGTCCACCATCCCCACAGAAAAACGAAGTGAGATTTTACATCACTAACATTAAATATTACCTATCTAATGCAAAGTTTCTAGTTTGTGGCGGCAGCAGCGCGGTAAAGACTATATATGTAAGTTCCTAACATAGGGAATTTTAATTTCCAATTGATCCGCCCGTGGATGTCATTAGATTCGACTAAGGGATTGTATAAAATGGGCGAGCAGCAGCTTCCATCCATCTAAGAACCAACCTGACATCAATACTGTGATCACCAACTCACCTGTCAAGCGTGGTGATAATAGCCATTACTCTTGTTGGGAGATGAGCAACATACTCTTTAGTCCTGAACACAAATATACTGCCATCATCATCTCGCCTGGCAACCGTGGTTATGGCAAATCCCTCAGTCACACTCGTTGAGACGTGAGAGTTGAGATATAAGTGGCAGCATACACTCAAAAAGGTACCTAGTTATCTAAGTAGTCTCCCTTCATCGTAGACCTTATCCTCTGTGCAAATCTAGAGGTCAAGAGCATGGTACAAAAAAATAACTGCCTCTAGCGTCACCTGTCCGCGCGTTATCGTCGCTTACTGCGTCACCGGCCGACCGCGGCTTTTTCGACAAAAACGTTTATAACTTAAAAACCACTATAGTTTTAATGAAATAAAAAATACGTACTGAAAGATAAAATAATGCGAAATCTAATTAAAATAAAACGTTATATGACTTGATTAACGCATTCTATGCTTTACAGAAATCATCAAACAATGACCGCGTTACGATGTCGTACTTTTGCAAGTTTCATTCTTTACCATTCATGTTTTAGAAATGTCGTATTTGTCGTAATCATACATATTTCGTAAAGCTAACATCTTCACAATTCATTTGATATAGGTACAATAATCTTACAAATAAGTTGTTTAGACAATATATTTTACGAACATAACACGTACCAATGTTTAGACTGAATGACTGACCCTAAACTTTTTATTTATTTTTGGTACGTAATATTTGTTGCCACACGGAGAAAATAATTACTCTGAGATAAAATATGTATTATAGATCCATCTAGTAACGGGTAGTAACTGGTAATTTAACTCCCAACGGACTGTTCAGGCTAGTTTTTTCTTGTCTCCGATATCATGGAAGGATATAAAACACAAGATATCAACAAAGATTATTTATTTTAACTTATTGGTACCAAATAATAGTAATAGGAGTAGCAGGGTTTTTTATAAAACAAAAACGGCATTGTGTGCCTCTATAAGTCAAAGTCAAATATTTTTATTCAGTAAGATTTTTTGGCTACGGGACTTGGCTCCCGGTAGCTCCCCCGTTCGGGGGAGCCAAGGCCATTCGAGAATCACCTTGGCTCCCCCGAACGGGGGAGATAAAATACCACACATTTTCCGTAATTTTAAGTGTTTTTGGCTTAAAAATATTTTTGGAAATTAATTTTTAATTTAACTTAAATAAAATATTGTTAAATTGTGTAAAAAGTGTGTATGTTTGTTCGGTCACCAAATTTGAAATGTGGACATAGCATACAATATCCCGATATTCCCACGAGGATGGGATTATCCTCTAGTGAAACGATAACTTTAAGTGAATCCTACCTACATAAGCATGTTTAGTACTAAGTCTAATTGTTTTATGTTTTAAGTTTTTACTGGAAATTGAAATAAAATAAATAAATAAATCTCACATATATTACATATCATAACATGTAAAATCAAAATGTATATCCTTGAAAAACCGAAGATTAAAGTACGTAATATTTTAAATATTTAATGTTCCATTCAAAGTAAATGAAAGCTATGACCAAGATCTACATTTTCAATGACAGCTGTCAAACTTCAAACAACCATAACTCTGAAATTACTCGTCCTAGACTCCGTTCTTAATTCAAATGAAAGCTGTGACCAAGTCAAACTTCAAACGACTATATCTCTGAAACTAAACGCCCTAAACTCTACATTTGTAAAAGGTTTCCAGTTAATATGGGTCTTAGGGACCAGGCAGCAATATTCACTTATGTACTAAATAAAATACAAATAAATGGACTCACTATTTTCCGTTCGAGGATTAACCTCTGATCACTATTCAGAGCGAGGATCTTATGAGGGTCACCTACTATATATACCAACACTGCGATTACCGAATCCACGCTTGAAATTACGGCTTTTCTACTATTTTATTATAAGTATAGATAGATATATAGATAGCTATAATATTAGCTATAATAATATTAGCTATAAATCCTAGAGCCTCTTTAGAAAATTAACCGTCGCGTCGTCGTCGTCGTCGAAACCAAAAAGGGAAATGTTTAAAATGACTGAGGAACGGCCCTCGAACCTACAAAATGTTCACTTTGGGAACAAACTTTATAATATGAAAGTGTGTCTGTTACTTTGGTTGGTGCCTGAAAATGTTAATAGTTTTCAATATCTAGTCGATTTACCCCATTCCACATTTTTTAATAAATCGGCAACACTGACTGACACATCCTACGAAAAATGGTTACAATTTCGTATAACGTGTGCTATCTACCTCTTTTATAGACCAGACCAGTTTTTACCTACACTATGTTTTGTCTTCTGCACTCATAAGTGATTTCAAATTTGATTGAATGAGACGCGTTGTAGCTACTGAAAGGATACGCTTGATTAATTAGTTACGATTTAAATGTAAGTAGGTATTCGATCACGCTGTTATTTGATCTTCATCGCAGTAGGTATCACAGAAGTTTAGATGCGGGTAGGTGCTAGTCATAGATTTAGTAGGCATAGATTGGCAATGCAAAAGAAAAAGACAATAGTGTAAGCTTATGTTAGAGTGAGATAGTTAGACGAGACCATTCACGAGCACGTTACCGGCCTGTACCAAACTGGCGTCAATCGTGAACGGAACAAATCACCCTTATTTTTGAAAAATCCTCGGTTTTTGTGAATATTAGTGACGTAGATAGACGTGAGTTATTATGGTAACGTGTACGGTACCAGGATGTGATGCATCTAAAAATGATAACCCACAGAGTCATACGTTTCACATGTAAGTAGGTACCTACGATTGAAATGTTCAGCTCTCAAGTGCAATGTCTTAGAACTGCAATAAAAGTTTTGCCTAACCGCCTCTGTGGTCTAGTGGTTCAACTCATAACACATTCGTGAAGCTAGATTTCATATCCAGAGGACTCGGGCTCGATCCCCAAGGGGAGCTTGTATTATTTATATTGTGCTTGGTTAGGTTGGTGGTAGGATTTTGTTTAAGCCCACCTGGCTAGCTATCACCTTCTTACCTAATTCTGTCGCCATAATAAAAATTCAAAAAAAAATATTGTGTTCCGGCATTTATAGGTAAGAATAGCCAGTTCCTCCCTAGTCTCTCCACGAATTGAGTTGAACCACTAGACCACAGAGGCGGTTAAAAAAAAGGTCTTTGGAGGAAAATCAAAATCCAACATGTTTTGTTAAGTAGGATGCTATTGGTATCTTCTGTGATCTTTCTAAGGAATTCGACTGCGCAAATTTCGAAACATTGTTTTCCAAACTGAAATATTACGGAATTAATGGCAAAGCCTTAAATCTTTTGATGTCAAACCTTAAAGAGAGAATGTACACTGGTGAGAAAAATCAATAGGTACCTATCATTTTATTTCCTACATACCTATATATAATCACTTTAACGTACATCTGCGTCAAATCAGATATTATCGATAAACGAAGTATCAAATAGTGCATGGCGCAGCACTATTTGCCTCACACATTCACATTACACGTACTCTATTGCCAATCGAACGTTAGGAGATTCTACTGGGTGCTAATATAGTACAGTGATCCATAGAAATAAAAACATTTTTTTATCATCGATATATAATATAACATTGTTTTATTATTATTCTTCTTCTTCTTCTTCTTTTTTATGGCTTTTTTATTATTATTATATGGTTTTTATCCCCTGGGTGGTCACTTGTCACTTGGACAGTGACATAGTTTAGCATTTATCTGTTTACAAGGAACTTTGAAATACGGTCCCTGTCAAGTGGTGAACTGCCAAGCATTACTGTCACTGTCACTGAGTTGAAAAATACAAAAGCTATGCAAAACAAAGAAGTTGAAGTTGTTCCAGGTCTTGCCTGCCTTGCAGTGTACCCAAACCTAGTAGATTTCTACATTTCCAGTAGATTCCGAGGTGTTCCTCGGAATCTACTGGAAATGTAGCAGCCGTTACATGTTCGTAACGGCTGCTAGAAGGGAAAAATGTATCGGTACATTTTGGTATTATCTAACATGATTTTGCATTTTGCGGTATATTTTTAAAGATCCCTAATAACCCTCTCCTGGATTATATTCTGTTATGGGGAATTTCTATTCGTGACTTGATAAGCTAGATAATTATTTGTAATGAAATATTATTAAATGTAGGTAGGTATTTTAATTAGAATTAATTCGAGTTATATGACAGTTAGGTAGGACATTTACCTACCGGAGTATTTTTATTCCCCGAGCTAAAAGCAAAATAATATTTGAATTAGTTAGCAAAATTGGACCACACCAACATTAATGTAGTAGCTACAATCATACATGAAAATGAAGGTTTTGCAAATGCAAATGAAAAAGAAAAACAGCTTCGGTTGTGCTAATTTCATGCCTGTGTATATAATGGACGCCAAATAAATTGAGCTAGTATTTCGCCTCAAACTGAGGTTTGATGACGTCTGGTTTGTGTTAAGTACCTATTCAATAAAATGTTAAGAAAGGTGACCTCCATGTTATTTCTCAAAAATAAAGTTATTAACAAACGGCAAAGTGTGCTTTCAGTTCATCGCACTTACCTGCAAATAAACTAGAAAAAGTGTGCTCTCTCGTTATTCACCTGAGTGTTTGAGGCTCTCTCTCGTTGCTAACTCTCATTCTATGTAAGGCTTTACATATAATGAGAGTTAGAATATAAACACCGCAATAAAGCATCGACCGTACGTAGATCATAGCAGGTTGGCAGAATACAAAAAGTGAATAAGTCACCCCTTGCTAACATGAAAAGATTCTTCAATCAATTTCTAAATGAATCATCTCTACACAGTTTAAGTTTCATTAAAAACGGATAACCCTTTCGACAGTTAAAGCCATCACAAGCATTGCCACATACATACATACAGACAGTGCTGGACTTCCCAGACATTTAGAGATAGGTAAATAAAAATATTGTTGATGCAGGAAAATATAGAGATTCAGAATTAGGTAATGGGCTAAAAAATTGGTAAACTACCAATGTTAATGAATTTATGCGATTGTGACCAAAATCCTGATGTATAGTTTACCTATTAAAAACCAATTTATGTAATTAAAAAGAAGTTTTTCAGGAGAATCCAGTTATTTGTCTAACAAAATCTGGTAAGCGTTCACATAATGCAATATTGCAGTAGGTAGGTAGATTTGTCAATTCAAAACTGGTCACACTGCTGCCTTGCCTTCACTTCACTTCACATCAAGTCAAATTATTTTATGTGAATTTCAATATTTTCAATTATTTTAAAGTAGGTACCTACATAGGTTCAGTTGATTGTAAGTGTAAACTTTTCTATTGTTTTATTGGAATACCATTTCAGGTGCTACAGAATCTTTTGTAGCTTTGTAAGTGCGACGTTTGCTCATCAAATAAGTGTTTTGTTGTGGCTCCTTGAGTCGTGTGAATTTATTTTCTTGTTGTATACTTTTTATATATTATATTGCTGAGTAATTTGGTATTGGGAGCTCGATCAAATGGCTTGCGCGTTATTCTTCAAGTCTTGACATCTTGCCAAGTGTCTTGTGCCGTCAGAACATTGCATTCATTGTTAAACACTCCGTATATTTTGCTACGTAATTGTTTTTGACGGTAAGGTCCTTAAGTGAGCATACAAATGTTAGCCGTGACCTTAGTTGTTTCCCGGTTACAAACCACGTTAAAATATATAAGAACCGTGTTATTTTGCTGTAGGAATTATCCATCACCATCACAATGTGAATCAAAAAAGGTTGTACAAAGATTATAAATAATAGATGATCTGTAAACCTATGTTGCCTGCTACACTATAAACAATATGCGTGCCTTATTAATGACAAATTATGTTTGTACTGGAGAGTGAAAATCAGTGGTACTGGTACTCAGTGGTACCAGGGCTTTCATAATCTGCTGTGAATGTATCTGTTGTTTGGTCATATGTTACCCTCTTTCTTACAAGATAGCAGAAAAACAGTAGACATTGTATGTTCTGCTCTGAACATAAAATAGACGCTATTTTCTGCTGCATCACTATGTTTGAAGGTACACCTTCAATTAGAGTGTGACAACTTTTCTAAGATTTAAGCATTGTGCATTGCATTTGTTAGTGTTCTTACAATTTGATAATCAACTTAGCTCAATATACAGTTCATTGTTTTGTAACCAGGTTGGAATACACACTAGTTCCCGATGATGTCCCTAAAGCCTCGAAATGTGGACTTTCAGGAGACATGGGCCACCCTTAAGGAGACGGTTAGTACTGCTTAGATCATCATTCTATAATCTACATTTAAAATTAATCTCTATCTACATTTAACTACTTCTACAATAAGTGAGAAGTAGTTATGATTATGAAAAAACTCAACTAACCTTGCCTAAGCAAGCCAAGAGGTCCAGAGCTGACACATCACAAGTAAAAAAAAATTATGGACTTACTACCTGTAAATTAAGAGCATTATTTGTAGCTGGATGGTTCACAGTGGGAGAGGTAGCCACTTATAAAATTCAAATTGTATGTGTATGCTCAAAAGACGTGTGCTAATCTTTTTTTCTTGTGTGGGACATTATGAGCTGCAACAATTGGCATCTGAATGTGCCAATGTGCCAATGAAATCTGAATTGACCCATGGGTCTGACAGCTACTGCCTCTTGGCTTTTGATGTCTAGGACATAGACAACCAATAGTTGTACAAACATTCTTTTAATATTTTTCAATTAGAAATGGGTCAGAATCCAATAAAATATTTCCGCAGGTGGCAGGTGTAGTCGGACTTCAAGCAGTGGAACGTTCTGTGTGGAACCTTCGATTCTCAGATGTGTATGCGCTTTGTGTGGCCCATCCCGAACCACTGGCTGACAAGCTGTATGACGAGACTAAGTGAGTGCACCATTCAACTAAAGAAAAAAATAGCCTCACAACTACAATACTACAAACTTATTTGAATACCCTTTTTTTATTGTATGACAGTGAAGCACTCTGCCTTACAAATCTGGTAACAAGTTAAGATAAGGCAGAAGGTGGAGGCGCACTTCACCCGGAATTCTGACAAACTAAATAACTGGCTATCTTACCTCCGAATGCCGGAATACATCAATTTTAGAATTGTTATTATGATAACAGAATTAGGTAAGATGATGGTAGCTAGCCAGGCAGACTTAAACAAAGTCCTACCACCAACCAAACTGAGCACAACATTGTATTACCCCTGGGGATCGAACCCGGGACCTCTGGATCTGAAATCGGTGGGTGGAACCACTTGACCACAGAGGCGGTTTCAATACCCACAATTAAGATGTTTCTTTTTTGTATCTACCAATTACTGACTATTTGCAAGTAGAGTTCAATATGTGACAGGTTGTTACTAGGCTATCCTTTCGCCCGACGATTCGCAAGTAGCATTAAATATAGGACAGGTTGTTGTAAGCCTGTACCTGTTGGGCTGGTACAATTGACTACTATCAATCAAAAATATAGTGAATTTACTAACAAGCCCATTGTTTGAGATTGATTATAGACAATATATTTTCATTTTTTATTAATGTACTTGCAAACGCCCGGTACTTCGTTCCCGTCATCCTGTGGGAATTTCCCACTTAGGGAAACTACTCATATTGCACATATAATGGAATTTATGGGGTTTTTTACTGACCGGAACCCTAATACTTTTTGACAGACAGACAAAAAATGATTTTGTTATAATGTATATATAAATACCGTATATACTTTCATATGCATTTAGTAAAAACTTTTTACATTTACTGATTTTGACATTACAAACAGATGCTTCAATTTTATTTGTGTTATGTATAGGTATAGGTTTTTTGAGAGGGTAGAAAAATATTTTTTTGTATGTTTTAAAAACTTATTAATTTTTTTATTATACGACGGGGAGGCGCTTGGCCTTTATCTGACCTGGTTTCATGTTAAGGTAAGGCCGAAGGTGGATGCGCACTTCACCCGGAATCCTCAACAATCTGAGGAACTGGTCCAAAGTCCTACCACCAACCAAACCAAGCACAATAATGTACCTACTCCTCTGGGATTGTACCTGGGACCGGTAGGATGGCCAGAAAATGTTGTTCATCTTGTTACAAATATGGTTCCTCAATACTGTTTAACTATTCTCCCCCACTTCATATACAATGTAATTGAATTAAATGTTGTTTTTTATCAGAAACTTCCTAGAAGACCACGTGACAGGGCTTCTGCACGCAGTGCGTGGCGACACGTCGCTCGACAGCGACGATCCTGGAGACGGCCTGCTCGCCAGGTCAGTTTTATCACTATTTTAGAATGTAGATATATCACACTGTTGGAGTATATACATATTACATACATACATCATTCTGTTATGACTATAGATGTCGCAGCTATCCAGTTAAATTAGTCAGCTAATTGGTCGCCTAGGCTTTAGTACATTTTGTGTTTAACTTGGTTGTTTCGTATCGACAATGCTGTTGTGTTTGGTGTGAAAAGTATTATAAACTGATTTGTAGATACGTGAAAGCATGGGACGAATACAGCCAAGGAGTGGCGTACCTCAACTGTCTGTACTCGTATCTGAACCTGCAGCATGTCAAGAGGCAAAAGGTATGTTCATATAGATGTACGTACATATTATACATTGACATTTATTTATTGTTATAGCACTCATACACAAACATTTAGTGGTAAGATAGCCAGTTTCTAAGTCTGTTGAGAGGGACCTTCCACCTTCGGCCTAATCTTAGCTTGAGACCAGGTGAGATGAAAGGCAATAGCTTCCCCGTCGTAAAATAAAAAAATAGTGTTGGTGTGCTTCACTCAATTCATGCGATACCCATTTTCGAGCTTAATCACTTTCCAATGTTTAGAAGTTTCTCATCATCAACTACACAAAACAACAGCGTTTTGTTCAGCAGGCCAAAATCTCTGGAACGTACACGTTAGAGCCAAAAACGTTTCGTGTATTTTTTTATATTACCTTCCATCATTAATCCCCGAGCTTTTTCTGCTAGGGCAGAACTCGTATTTTTTAGACAACATGATGTTATATGGGCAACTCTTGCCACATGAAGAACATGACCTACGCGGCATTGCGCCCTTCAACTTGAGGCATAAGCTTTAAGCCTCGTGTGTCTGTTATTTCACCGGCAACCACCCATCTAAACGAAACACATCAATGCGGCTTGGCGGCCTAAATTGGCATGGTGGTAGTATTTACTCGGGCCTCTTTCACAAGGAGCTCTATACTCTTAAGTTCGTAAAAGTCGTAAACGTAAATAACGCGACATTTTACATTTTCCACATTGTGAACAGAACGATGTCAAAGAAAAATCAAACGACGCAAAAACAAATGAATCACTAAATTCAAAACACAACACAAGCCGAAATTGGAATCAATTGCAATTTTAAGATTTTTTTTTTTCATATACGTACCCATATATTTTTTTAACGCCAATTTTGTATCTAATAGAACCTAATATTATTATGTTGCTTGTATTTTTTTGTCGCTCAAATGAATGAGCGAATTGGCTAGTGAACGTAGTATATTTTATTATCTGTGTATTTGTGCCGGTTGCAGGTGTCGGACGCTGAAATCATATACGGATCCGCGGCGACCGTCACCGCACCCGAAAACGATTCTCGACAACTAGAGGTCAGTCTCTTTTCATAGTAGAATTGTGAAACGCCCAGAACTTCCCATTATCCCGTGGGAAGTTCTTCAAATCTTTTTTTAATATTTTTTTTAGAGTTCCGTACTCAAAAGGAAAAGACTTTGTTGTCCGTCTGTCTGTCAAGACCCTTTTTATCAGGAAGGCGTGGAGGTATCAAGCTGAAATTCATATCAAATACTCAGGTCTACTGTCCCTCGGAGCTGTGAAAAAAATCAAACTTCTAAGGCAACGCAATCAAAATATACCTACAGCCGTTTATACCGCAAATTTTCCACACTCGCAAGCGAATCAAAATCTACTTCCCGTGATCTCAGAAACTTGAAATTTAGTACGAAGCAACGTACAACAGCAAAGAATTAGTACCTACTCGAGTATTGAAGTTTATTTGAACGGTTCTGATCCGTTAAAACTGCTATTGAAATAGTCTTTCTGCGACAACATAATTCTTCAGTCTGATACATTATGCCAATGGAGCAAGAAAGGTGTTTATGAATTAAGTTGTAGCAAGTATAGATCGTTGCTACCTATACACCTATACATTATTAAAATATTTTGCAGTCTTGTCTTATTTTTTTCAACCTTAAACTTGTTAGTTTATGTCATTTGAATGCCTTTCCTGCGAAACAAAGCCGATCTATTTTTTAATTATTAACATCTGTATCAAAACAAATGAGCGTTTCATTAACGTAATGTTTTGTTTGTGTGTAGGTGGGGGAGCTCGGCCTGGAGATATGGGAACGAGTGCTATTGGGCGGCGTGGGGGCGGCGCTATCCGCTCGCGTGGTGTCCGCTGTAGCAGCGGCACGGCGCTGTCCGCTCGACCCGGCGCTAGCGGACATCGTGCGGCAAGCCGTGCTCAGCACTGTGGCTGTAAGTCATACAGATACGGACCTCCCGAGATCCCCGTATTCAACTATCCGACATTTTATCAATTAACTTCCTGACATCCCCACACTTAACAACCCGTCATTTCCTAAATCAACTTCCTGACATCCCCACATTAAAATTTCCGACATTTCCTCAATCAACTTTCCGACATCCCCACAGTTAACTCTCCGAAATTTCCTCGGAAGTCGGCTGAAGTGTTTGGTATATCTGGTCGTTGCAGGTGCGCACTTTCCGCGTGCGGTCTCCGCTGTCCCTCTACCAGTCGCTGGTGCTGGAGCCGTACCTGCAGGCGGCGGGCGCGCACCACGCCGCGCACGCCGCCGAGCTGCTGCACCAGAGCACCGTCTCCAACTACATGCAGCGGGTGCTTGAGGGTACGTGTAATGGTTTGTGTGTGTGTGTATGTGTGTGTGTGTGTTTTGCGCTCATTCACGAAATGGCTGAACGGATTACAAAGATGTTTTATACCCCGGATATAAAACAGTTCCTGTGGGATGGAAATTGGATGAAAAAGTGTAGTGTCCCCTGGATGACCAAAAACTCAAATATGTTTTTCGCTCAATTACCCTCAAACTGCTTTACGAATTTGGATGAAATACAGTTTAAACATTAACAAAGTGGTATCCCAAAAATCAGTTCCTGTGAGTTGGAGATGACAAACACCGCAATGCGGATTTGTCCTTTGTTGCTTCTTCACGCAATTACAGACCAGATGGAGTTGTTTTTTTTTTTAACTTCATTTATTTTCGAGGGTTTAATCAAAATGATTATGTGTCAGCCTCGAACTTACAACCTAGAATACAAAAAAGCCACTGATCTCCTACGCTCATTACCTATAGTAACAAATTTTACCAACATTTTGGCTTTATTTTACCAACATTTTGGCTTCCTCCGATATGTGGAAAGCCAAAACATTGTTACACGTGCCCATATTGAACAGATCAACATATTTATGAACAAAGTAATTGGCTCAGCCTTGTATCGATATTGCTATGGACCTGGTAAACGTGTATAATTATCCGGGTACCACGCGTGCGGAGTAATAGAATAGGTTTACCGCCATTGTGACATTGGTGTGATGTTCGTGTGCAGGGCTAGGCGGCGAGGAAACGCTAGTGGCTCGGTTCCTGCACCCCTCGTCCCGCGCGGACGCCCGCGCGTGCTACGAGCGCGCGGCGCTGTCGGCGCACCTCCCCCACCTGCACGGTCACGTGCCCGACCTGCTCGCGCGCGCCGCGCCGCCTCCGACCAGCGGGGGCGACGCGCAAGACGAGGCCAATGCCCGCCAGGTCAGACATAGTCCCACAACACACTCAAAGTTTTTTTTTTTTTTTCGTGAAACATACAGATACAATTTATGAAAGGTAATACATAAAAAATATTTCCTAATCCAACAAAGCTTCCACTTTTAAGTGGAAACAAAATTTGCAACCCGCATGGTTTCCTCAAAAAATGTAACGCGACCGCGGGTTGTGAATTTTTGTGTCATTATTACATTTGTAAATGTTGTGAGCAAAAGCTAGTGATTGCTTTTTTCAAAAAGAATCTAATTAAACTTATTGCTTCGGCTTCCATGATCGACAGTTTTATTTTCTTGTTATACGATGGAGATGTGCTTGGCCTTCATTTCACCTGATTTTAAAGTTATGATGTGAAGTGGAAGCGCACTTCGCCCGGAATCCCTAACAGTCGGAACGACTTCAATTCTGTAAAGATTTTATTTGTCTATCTGCAACACACATTACACATCAACAGCCGATTAGTGTCTACTGCTGGACAGAGACTCCTCCAAAGCTGGAGGGTTTTTGCCATAATCACCACGCTTGGCTGGCGGATTGGTAATAGCAATAAAGCTGTAGCTAATAAACAGAAGGATGCTGTTCTTCTTTATTAGTCGGCTTTTACAACATCCATGGGCTGAGTTTAAGGTTTATTTTTTTATTTTTATTGTTCGACGTGTAAGCACTTGGCCTTCATCTCACCTGGTTACAAGTCGATTCAGCACACTAAGTTCCACTAAGTTATATTTACACTTTATTGCACACACACACATATAAATAATGCACACACACATATATAAATAATGCACACACACACATATAAATAATGATACAGGTTAACTTGGAATAAAAAAGTGGCAAAGTTCTGCGGCTTTCTGAGAAACATCTGCTAAATATAGTATATCTAATGCTTCTATTGGGCGGCTTGAGCTACTTCAATCCATTTTGAATCTCAGAAAATGTGAAATCAATGTTCTGTATTTGTAATATCCTAAAAATAAAATCTGTAAACAGAAAAAATATTTAGTAATAAATCCGCCAAATCTCTATTAACAAACTACTATTAAATATCACTATATAACTATGTCTAAATATTTTTGCTGTTTTCATATTTTATTTTGAAATATGGATTTCCGCAAAATAACGCCTGAATCAATTAGCTATTGTAATATCCTGTTAATTTTCCAATTAGGACCTCCGTCGAATGTATATCCTGCTGAAACCGTTGGGCGCCGCGGCGCTCCGCCCCCTCATCGACGGGGCGCATGCGCAGGCCGCCAACGAGGGACACCGCACGCTCACACTCGAACACAACAAGGAAGAGGTAAACAGACGGCTACATTCATTATTACACCCCATTTTTTTTTGTTGTACGACGGAAAAGCGGCATTATTGGCATTATCCGCCGGAATACAAATAAATAAAATAAATAAATAAATATTTAAGGACATTAATTTTACACAGCGCCATCTAGCCCCAAACTAAGCATAGCTTGTAATATGGGAACTAGATTACGGATAGAATACTTAAATACTTTTTGTAAATACATACGTACTATGCGTTACAACACCCAAACACAGAACAAACATCTATATTCATCACACAAATGTTTGTCCTGGGTGGGAATCGAACCCACAGCCTACAGCGCAGAAGGCAGAGTTACTACCAACTGAGCTATGAGGCTTGTTACAACAATTGAGTTTCTTTTTACGGCACCATACTTAAGAAGGCCCAGTAGTCTAACTTTCCCATACAAACGTAGCTTCATTTTCATTTTGAAATGACAAGTCTGATTAAAAATATATTATGCATATATAATATGAATAAAATGCATAGGGATAATCTGTGTCTGTGGTGCGCTACTTTTTCTAATAAACTATTACAAACCAATATATATGGAAATGAATTTTACAGACACAGTTTATCGCTTTCCGATTATACCTGCGCAATCAAATGTGAATCGGACTTACCACTTCGAAATGAGAAAGGAACTACTCAGAAAAATTACTAACTCGGAGAGCCTCCTTGGTTTTGCACAAGGAACAAAAATTTCTTTGAACATAACCGGGTAATGTAGACAGATTATTTACATACTTGTACAAAACTGGTAATATAATTGGTAAGGTACAAAGAACGAATATTTCTTAGTACATTACCCGGTTTTGTACAAAGAATATTTTTTCCTTGTACATTGCTGGTAATGTAACTTGGTAATGCACGAGTAACAAGCCGTTTGTACCGGAGAGCGAAAATCAGCGGTACTCCGGGGACCTCCTAAATAAGATGGTAGCTCCTGGGTATTGAACCCGGGATCTCTGGATCTGATACAGGTGGGCGAAACAATAGACCACAGACGCATGGGTAACTCCATCATTTTCAAAATGGTTTGGTATCCACATCTGTTGGATGTATTATTAATTAGGTACAATGGTATGTGGTATATCCAATACAAAAGTGAAGGCATAATTGATCTGGCGCGTTCCATTTATATTAAATGAAACTTCATTTATATTAAATGATACTTCATTTTGAAAGATATCAAGGGTACAACATTATTGCAGGCAAACACTCGCTTGTCTTGACATGATCTTTATCAATCTCAAGCGATATATAAGACCGCTCGTGGTACTTAGCTTTAGTTCTTTAATTACCAGCTGTCTTGTATTATTTTGGTGTACAATAAAGAATATTAATTCATCCATAATCATCATACACCATGCTCATTTCATCTGAATAAAAACCTTTTTTCTTTTCACAAAGTATTTAGGAATTTCTGATGCCAATTCCCGGGTCGTTTGCTTTTTGTAGTGTTACAGCTGTTATAAATTACAGGCGCATATCCACTTCGTGACCTCGATGCTGTCACTGCACAGCAAGTACCAGCAGCTGTTTGTGGAGGTGTTCAACGGAGCCCAGGCATTCATGGGGGCCTTAGACAAGGTTGGTGGGGAATATAACATGACAAGCCTCACATCTCTCGTAAATACGATACATACCCGTTCTTTTGTATCAAAGTAATGTGGTCTAATCGTGAAATTAAAAAAAATAAACTGTAGTTTAGAGTTGGGGTGTAACGATATATAATATTGCCGATGAGTTATTGCAGTTAAAATTCCTTAAGTGTAAAATCAGAAAGACTATACTGTGAGTGTTGAAACAATAAATAAAAATGTCAACATTTTTTCAACCTTTAAACATAATTTTTATAAAATTTATGATCGTCGAGCAAGTTCAGCGAGTAATCATCATTAATAAGTAAATAATTATTGAATTAAATCGAGTAACGTTTATTCAAAATAGTTGCAGATAACAGATTCAAGCACTCATAAAAGTTGTAGCTTGTACAAACCGGTCTCCAAAGTGGCAACGTTGCGCTGCGCATCGTCGCTTCACGTGCATTTATACCGTTTGATATCGGTGGATAAATAATCGACGATGCCGATATGTCGCTATCGGAATCAGAATTGGTGCCTCTCTAGTATAAAGTGTTGTGTACATGTAGTATAATGTGATGTGTGGCTCTGCAGGCGTGCAGCGAGGTGGTGAACGCGAGGCCAGCCGGCTCGCTCGCAGCTCGCGCACCGGAGCTGCTGGCCCGCTACTGCGACACGCTGCTCAGGAAGAAGGTATACACATATCACCTTTATAAAAATACTCCTCTGACTCCCAGGTTTGATACCAAAATGGCGGGTAAAATAGAAACATCAGAAAAAATCTAGTGTTTTGAATTAACTACCACCATCTATAAAGATCCAAAACATTTCTGAATAATCTCAATAAAATGTAGGTCTCGAAATCAATAAAATGTCATATAGGATTCTTATTCTGTTTTCTAGTTTGTTTATACGAGTTTTCTAGTAAAGAGTCAAATAGGTTCCTTTTGCATGTTTTTCAAGTGAGCTCAAGGTCAAACGCTTGGTTATTTATATTACTGTAGAGCTCTATTGCCAACCCAAGTCCCGCTCTGCTACTTCTCGGAGCTGGACTGGTTCGGGTCAGATTAGTATCTATAGTACAAGCTTAAGCTTAGTTCGTGACCAGATGGCGCTGCGCGTCTCATGATAATGTATTGTTGAACAGAGTAGCGGCGAGTCGGACACGGAGGATCGTCTTTCGGCCGCCATCGTAGTGTTTAAGTACGTCGATGACAAGGACGTGTTCCAGAAGTACTACGCGCGAGCCCTGGCGCGACGGCTCATACATCAATTGTCCGCCTCTATGGAACAGGTCGGTTGAGCCAAAACTTACATTACAAAAGTTCTTATTAGCTTAGGGCTGTGACGCCAAGTGAGAAAAAAATATATATTACACTAACAAATACAAAATCGCATCAAACCACGCTTTGTTAGAATATTTTTATGAAAACACAATTTATTTTGAATGTTTTGCTTTTATCGCGAATTTTACCTATATTTGTAGTTAGGTCAACAAGTCAGCTACCGCGGAGCACAGATTCATCAGGTCGTAATCACTGGATAGAACTGCATAGACTGAAAGTTATTTTCGACGGTTTCAGACTCTGCCTCTTGGAATCCAGTTGCTACCACTGGTTTCCAAGGTGGCTTAGGTGTGATCCTAAGAAAAAATGTGTTGATCTCAGTGTTGTGTGTCGCCCTACTGTGAATGTGGCCTATTCTTATATAAAATATCAAGCTGTTTAAACGAGGGTAGTTGTTAAAAACGCCTTCACTTCTCGACGGTGGCAGAAGTTCCAGTCTGCCCGCGACCACGGCTGGTGCAACCCCGCCGAAAAGTCTTTACGCGATAAATACCCGTTTTTCGAATCAAAAAGACTAAACGTACGATTGTGTGTGGTGTATGTAGGTATATGTGTGTGTGTGTGTTTGTGGGTATATGTGTGTGTGTTTGTGTGTCAGGAGGAGGCGATGATCAACCGCCTGAAGGCGGCGTGCGGGTACGAGTTCACCAACAAGCTGCACCGCATGTTTACCGATGTCGCCGTCTCCGCAGACTTCAACACCAAATTCCAGCAACATCTGCGGGAGAACGATCTGCACACGGGCATCGGCTTCCAAGTACAGGTACCCGCGATTATCTCGATCACAAACACTTTTTATTTATTTCCCATTAGCAAGCGTCTGGGACTTCTTTCCCGTCATCCCGTGTTAAATTCCTAAAATTCCAAAAATAATTTCCTTCGGACTCGTTCCACCTGATACGATCCATGTAAATTATATTTTTTTTCTGGTTCTCAAAACTGTTTGTTACACTTATACAAGTTTGTTTTACAAAAAGGTATTGATGAAGGCTAGTATACTTCAACCTACTTGACGTGTGATTTTTGCAAAGCAAATATATATTGCAACAATTGCATGTATTGCATTTTATACCGTCTCTGTGGTCTAGTGGTTCAACCCACCGATTTCAGATACAGAGGTCCCGGGTTTGATCCCCAGGGGAGTACAATATTGTGCTCGGTTTGGTTGGTGGTCGGACTTTGTTTCAGTCTGCCTGGCTAGCTACCACCATCTTACCTAATTCTGTCGCCATAACAACAATTCTAAAATTGATGTGTTCCGGCATTTAGAGGTAAGATAGCCAGTTCCTCAGTTTGTTGAGGATTCCTATTGAAGTGCGCCTCCACCTTCGGCCTTATCTTAACTTGTACCAGTTGAGATGAAGGCCAAGCGCTTTCCCGACGTAAAATAAAATAAAAAGTGATGAGAGACCCAACCGCGAACTCTAGAAGCATTCTTGTTTTAGTATTATTTTAATTTCGTCTCGCTTTTTCTACACTGGACAAAAAGTGCCAAAAGTAATAAACCACTAAACCATAACAGTTATAGAGGTGGTTGTTCCCGAGGTCTCAACAATGGTTAGCTTTATGGAAGATTTGTGTGAACAAGAGTTTGTCCGCCACAGGTGTTGCAAGCGGGTGCGTGGCCCCTCGGCGGCGCCATGGCCCCCCTGGCGCCCCCCCTGCAGCTCGAGCGGCCCGCGCGGCTGTTCGAAGCGTTTTACCGCCGAGCGTTCACGGGCCGGCGCCTCGCCTGGCTGCACCACCTCTGTACCGGCGATCTGAGGACCCGGTACCTGCACAGGGTGTACCACGTCACCGCCACCACGCACCAGGTACATACACTTACACCGGCACCGGACGAAGTACGATAACACTAATTTACGACAAAAAACTTGCTACGTAATATACGCTCTCGGACAGTCGATTCTGATTTATTGCGTCGCCGCTTGGGGAGATGGAATGATCCGGTAATATCGTCCATCGGTAATATTGTCTTTTGTGGGGATTTTTGAATGCCTGTTAATTGAATTGCTTGTGTCCCAGTGCGCCCTACTACTATACTTCGAAAGCGTGGACTCTGCTCCGGCGAGGGAAGTCAGGGACTCGATACAACTCAGTGGGGAGGCCTGGCCGAGACATCTCCGGCCGCTGCTAGACGTGGGACTGGTCACGTACGAAGGCCCACAGGATACAGGTTTGTGTACAGGCTATACCTACTTCTTTAAAAAAAAATATGTTTATATTTTCAGTCTTTATTCTTTATTGCACAAAATACATCTTATATTATAAACAATCTTAAAAAATTCATGAGCATGGCAAAGGCGAGCTTAACCTAAAGAGTTCTCTTCCAGCAAACTTTATGAGAGAGTGAATGTTTTTTATAAAAGTGGGTACGTGCAAATAACTAAAATAATAGAGTAAATTATAAGTTATTAAACAAAATACAAAAGATACGCACAGATAAGTAATTACAAGCATACATAATTATAATACAATATTACATAACGAATAATAATAATAAAATATAGGTATATAATGACAAAACAAGAAACTGAATATATATTTATAATAGTTTAAATACATATATATATAACTATATAAATGAATATAAATAATATTAATAGTTACAACTATACATATATAATTTATAAAGAAAGATAATGCTATTTGACTTTACGTTTGAAAATACCAAGTGAGGTACTAGCGCGGATATCATGCGGAAGAGAATTCCATAACTTAACGGAAAAACAAGTGAAGGAGCTTCCATAGCGATTGGAGGAGTTAAGGGGAGTAGTAGTAGAAGGGAAGGTTTTCAAACTATCATTTTTTTATTTTTTTTTATTGTACGACGGGTAAGCACTTGGCCTTCATCTCACCTGGTAACAAGTTGAGATAAGGCCGAAGGTGGAGGCGCACTTCACCCGGAATCCTCAACAAACTGAGGAACTGGCTATCTTACCTCTGAATGCCGGAACACAACAATTTTAGAATTGTTAATATGGCGACAGAATTAGGTAAGATGGTGGTAGCTAGCCAGGCGGACTTAAACAAAGTCCTACCACCAACCAAACCAAGCACAATATATTGTACTCCCCATGGGAATCGAACCCGGGACCTCTGGATCTGAAATCGGTGGCTTGAACCACTAGACCACAGAGGCAGTTAAATTTCAACATTTTTATGTAATTAAAGATATCTCCAAGTCTTTTATGTTTTTCTAGCGGAAGGCCCAACGGAGGAATCAGAAGAATGGTGTGACGGCACACTTCACCTGAACCTATCGTTCACCTGCAAGCGGACCAAGGTGCGGCTCATGTGTGCTACGGCTCCCTCACAACCCGGTTAGTGATACACACAAGCACCACCAGAACCTAGTTATACTGCACGCGGACCAAGGTGCGGCTCATGTGTGCCACGGCGCCCTCACAACCCGGTTAGTGATACACACAAGCACCATCAGAACCTAGTTATACTGCACGCGGACCAAGGTGCGGCTCATGTGTGCCACGGCGCCCTCACAACCCGGTTAGTGATACACCACCAGAACCTAGTTATACTGCACGCGGACCAAGGTGCGGCTCATGTGTGCCACGGCGCCCTCACAACCCGGTTAGTGATACACCACCAGAACCTAGTTATACTGCACGCGGACCAAGGTGCGGCGATATGAGAATGCGAATAGTTGGCGCTCTGTGAAGAGCAACCTATAGTTATAATTGGACGCGGATCAAGTTAAATATGTTTTAGAATTCTTAGAGATCATTCCAAATGTAAATAAAGCATAATTTCACGCAGCGCCATCTAGCCATCTATAGATCTTTTGTAACAGCCCTTATGTAACCATACTGCTTCCCTTGTAAAGTCTAAAGTATGTTAGCTATAAGCTGCTTGTTTTTACATACATATTTAAAAAGTGAACGTAGTATGATGTCGTTATAAGGAAGATGGTTTTCGTGTCAGGCATTACTGCGGGCAGTAGTCCGGCGGAGGCGGGCGAGGCCACGACGCATTGCGACGACGATCGCAAGATGTATCTCCAGGCGGCCGTCGTGAGGATCATGAAGCAACGGAAGGTACGTGCAGTGCGGCCGAATCTTAAATGATAAGTTAAGATTCTTGTTACGATTTTTTTTTTATTGTACGACGGGTAAGCACTTGGCCTTTATCTCACCTGGTAACAAGTTGAGATAAGGCCGAAGGTGGAGGCGCACTTCACCCGGAGTCCTCAACAAACTGAGGAACTGGCTATCTTACCTCTAAATGCCGGAACACAACACTTTTAGAATTGTTATAATGGCGACAGAATTAGGTAAGATGGTGGTAGATAGCCAGGCGGACTTAAACAAAGTCCTACCACCAACCAAACAAAGCACAATATATTGTACTCCCCGTGGGGATCGAACCCGAAGTTGAATTTGATCATGATTCGCCATTTTGTTGTGTTGTCATACTAGGCTGTTAGGTGAAGTAAAAAAACTTGAAAAAACTTATCGCTTTAACGACTTAGGACGAGTAGGTAGTTTAACCGCATCTAGTTTGAACCTTGCAGGTATAACCATTTAGTATTAATGACTATTTTAACGGTTGGAGCTAAAGGAAGAAAAAATGAGCCTGGTTTGAGGCTTTGGTCAAGCGCTCGCCTTCCGACCCGTAGGTTGTAGTGTGTCTTTTCGAATGTTTATATGCGCATGCTCCGTCACCTAGGACCAATAATCCGAATGGTATGTGTCACTGGCCAGAATTCCGCTAAGCAGCGTTGGGCTTGCAACTTGTCACGTATTTAATACTAGCTACTTAACCCGTGGACCGAACGTAAGTTTGGACGTGCCTATAACTACCCCCTTGTAGGTGAACCTTGTAAGATCCAAGCTCTGTGTAGTGATCAGAAGTGAATCCTGGAAGGGTGAAACGTTGTGTGTTACTGTTTTTAATAATTTGAGAAACGTTGTTAGCAAGTAAGTTCATTTCACACTTGAAATATATAAGAAAATAACTATTATCGTTTGTCGTAGATATTGCGTCACACGGAGTTGGTGCAGGAGGTTGTGTCTCAAGCCAAGAGTGCATTCGCGCCATCGGTCGCTATGATCAAGAAATGCATCGAGTCGTTGATAGATAAACAATACTTGGAGAGGGCGCCACACGCACTCGATACCTACTCTTATCTCGCTTAGTATCATAGCTTCTCTAGGTCTAGGGTCATAGCTCCTCTGGGGGTCTTGATATAGCTATTTTGGGTCTAAAATCACAACTTTCTATTAATTGTTAGGACAAAGGCATAGGCAAAGAATATCTACATTATAATTGGTGTTTTTTTTGTGTACTTCTAATAAATCTTCTATAGCCAACTATATAGATATTCTTTGTTTTATGGAAGGTTTTTGTTTGTCTAGGTTTGAGTAATGATTCTAGAGAAGTTACGGTTTTAGACCCAGTGGAGCTATGCTGGGTTGGTTATAGAAGAGTACCTGAAATCATTAGACGTTTGAATATAGGGCTCTTCTTGAGGTTCCACTTGAACTTACGGGGATGCGCTTTTTAAATAATATTGATAAATGGGCTTGTAACGAAAAGTAATTCATGAATTTTGATATAGCTGTCAAATAAAAAAAAAATGTGTAACGAAACATTTCGTTCGATACACACTCGTAAATCGCTTAGAATCATAGTTCGTTTGGGTCTGGAATCATTCACTCTCATATGAGATCTTATCCAGAATCAACCGTTTAAGAATCAACAAACTCATCTAAAATCACATTGACTTGATTCGATAACTCTGTAATATTTTTTTAAATTCAATAATTTTAAGTTCTTTTCATTATGGGCTACCTTTTCATCCTTGTCCAGCCAAGATCCAAAACCCCTTCCCAAAATGTCTTCACTCTCTTCACCGGTCAAAAATTATGTTATAATCATGAGAGTATGAAAAGCAATATGTAAAGGCTTCTTAGAACGTATTTCTCTAGAATTTACAATTTTAATGAACTTTGAGGAGTATCTTAATGCAATATTTATTATTAGCTATCATTAAATATTGTTAAATTAGTTTTGTTTATAAAAAAACTTAAAAACAAAAAAAAAAAATAGTAAACATGTAATTTTCACACTAAGCTTACGATTTTTCGAATGTATCAAATAGAAAATATAAAAGTATATGTTAGTAATTAAATTGAATGAAATAACAGATTTTGTACATTGTTTAATTAGCTTCTATATGTAGAATCGCAAATTTATTATCAACAAATGTTTAGAAGAATGCCAAGCAAAATAAAGTCATCAACATGTTATTTCCGAAAACACTAATTTGTCATGTCTCGATAAGATTGTGTTACTGACTCTTCACTTTGGACCGGCGGCAGTTGGAACAAAAATACACATATAAAATCGCTAATTTATGTTTTAACTCATAAAGAAATTTAAAACTTAAATAAGCACGTGATCTTATCGCTTCGAAGCTATCTCTTCCAGACTCTCCGACGTGGTCGTATCTAATTTGTATAAACTTTTTCGAGTGAGTCGGTAACTTGATCGAGAATTGCTAATGGTGTATATAGTGTTATGTGTTTAATAAAATGTACTGTGGAATGCAACTTGTTTCACTACCCGGTGTAAAAGCAGGAAACTAGCTCTTGCCCCGGCAAAGCAACTTAACTTATACCTTCAAAGAGAGTATAAATACCAGCGAATGCCTGGTAAATTCCCATGGGACATCTTTCTCATTACCCCGTGGGAATTTCAGAAAATATATTATTTAAATGGGCATTTTAAAAGGAAGCTAAACATTCACAATGCAGTTCCAAGGACCTCAGGTTTGCGCTGTGCTTTGATTGTCTGTCATCTACACGACTGTTTAATAAGATATAGATAAACTAGAATAAAAGATAAGAGAATCTTCAAAAACGCTACGGCAGCAGGAAACGGTTTATCTCGAAAACCTCAAGTTACATCAGTTTTATTATTATGTCTCACATTAACACACTAGTAGATAGCTAATATTCATGTAAGTTGTTTTAATTTCCGATTATTCGTTAAGATTCTTGGATTTGATTTTTCCGACGAATCGCACTTATTTTATTTTTTGTCGCTAATTCGTCTCATTATTTGTAAAACTCAATTCCTTCTAGATCATACTTTCCTGCCAGGGCAACGCACACCCTAGGACCAATACGAATGGTAAATTTCTCTGGCTAGTATTTCGCCAAGCTGCGTTAAGTACTTTGGGCTGTTAAGTAGTACCTACAGGCGGTATGTAGACTTTTTTTTCTTCTCTCCTTTTTCTTCCCATTTCAGCCTTCATCTCACTTGGTTCCAAGTTATGATAAATAAATAAAATAAAATATTAGAGGTCATTTTTTTACACAGTGCAATCTTGCCCCTAACTAAGCATAGCTTGTTATATGGGAACTAGATTACGGATAATACTTAAATTATTTTGTAAAAACATACATACTTTATAATACAACACCCAAACCCAAAACAAACATCTACATTCATCACACAAATGTTTGTCCTGGGTGGGAATCGAACCCACAGCCTACAGCGCAGAAGGCAGAGTTACTACCAACTGAGCTATGAGGTTTAATGACGAAGGTGCAAGCACACTTCACCCTGTACCAATAAGTCTGAGGAACTGGCTATCTTGTCTTTAAATGCCGGAGCATAATAGTTTAGAATTGTTGTGGTGACAGCCTTAGGTAAGATAGCTAGTCAGGCCTACCACCAACCAAACCAAGCGCAATATTGTACCTACTCTCCTGGGGATCGAACGCGCGACCTCTGAATCTGATACCGGCGGGCAAACCGATTTTTCGTCAAAATGATCCTCTAAATCTTCTGAAAAAAAAATTTTTCACATAGGTTAAGAAATAAAATATTTGATTTGTATGCATCTATTATAATGCAAGACGTGACGATACAATAATAGAGTAGGTAGGTACAGTCCGACCACGATTAACAAACGATAGTGAAGGCGCCACAGTCTACGTCAAAATCCTTGATGTGACGTTTTTGTCTTGCTTCTACGCTAGTTCCTTATTTTGACACTTGCATTGTTATCGTGGTCATTATAGGTATCTACTCGTACTATGCAATATATTGTTAATGCAAATCATTAGAATATAAGTTGATGATGCAAATGCATAAATTATGCAATTTGCGTTGTTGATGTTTTCTACAATGTAAAAAGCTAATACGGAAGGTAGGATAGGTACCTACTTTGAATTAATATGTGCTAGGTTGGATTTTTTGAGAAACGGTGGCCGTCATGCAGCGTCCGCTACCGTGACCGCGGTGTATTTAGTTTTTCATTGAATTAATGTTAAAAACCTAAAGATAGAATCAATCGAGGAGTGGAGCGAGCAGAAATAGTAGGAAAGGAACGCGGCAATCGGAGCAGATCGAAAATTATGTACTGAAAATCGTACAAAAATCCATTCATCTGCTATGCACCTACACCTCATCCTCGTCTACGCAAGCAAGAGTAAAAATAGATCAGATTGTTTTAAAGTCGAAATACGATGATTCACTTGTTAAGGCCAATTTGCAGAGCCTAGAACAGAGACGGCGGCGAGTTGCCAGGCTGTCTGTGTTCTTTAAAATCCACTTTGGCAAGGTTGCGCACGGGACTTTGATCTAATCCCTCTATTTTCTCCTTTCCAACAACAGACTAGCAGACGTAAGGCAAGCTAAATTAAATTGTAAATGTTCTATTTTGCCGAACTCATTGTTACGCCTCAACTTTATATTTTTTCATACTAGTATGGAATTGAACTCTTTGCCCCTGTCTGTTTTTCCGCAGCAGTAGGTATAATCTTGGAGTCTTCAAGTTCAGCGTGAATAGATTCCATTTCAGACAAGCGTGTTCCATCTTAGGCCACATTTTTAGCTGTATTTCAAGTAAGCTGATGGTCAGATAAATAAACCTATCTAGAACATTCGTTTCTAATTAGATCGTGAGTTAGTTCCAGTTTATGCCACGTTAATTTATGATGGAGGATGGCGCTGTTTGTAGTGATAACTGTATATGGTGATCACCGCTAGAGTTGGAATCTTGGGCTTTGTCACACACGTTATAAAAAGAAAGCCAATTATTATGTTTTATTACCGTAAAGTTAAAGAAGGGAGTGTGATGTGTACATCGAGTGATATCTAAAGTGTTATAAATTCAGAAGTCTCATCCTTAAAATATTAATTTATTAGGTAAGTGACCTAGGCAGCTCGGTGAAGGACTAGGTTTTAAGCACCTCTTTACATATTTATATATTATCCTTCTTAAAAGAAACCTTTGGCGGGCCATTGCTGGACATAGCAAAATCTTTGATCTCACCGCAGGCAAAACCGAACCCCCTTTTAAGCATATTGCGCGAACGGAGGAGTGTGATGTTTGGAGTTCAGAAAGCTAACATCATTCTTCTAGAAGAATCTCGAACACTGCATGGCTTCTAGTAGCAACATAATATAGATTGTCATCATTTCAGCCCACACTCTCCCAATCGACGCCTCAAAAGGGGCCTCTTTCCATCGAATCCCCGCGATCGCCAGCGTCGTCGGTCCATAGAATGGCCCCCCCATTTCCCACACTTTCGCGTTTAATCGTGACGGCCATGCTTGAACCTTTGCTCCATTACCAGCTATTACCGGTTCTGCAAGCTCTGCCTACTGCCCACTGCCACTTCAGCGTACTAATTCAGGATGGCGCTGTGTAAAATGAATGTCCTGTAGTATTTATTTATTTATTATTTATTCTGAGAGCTATTACAGTGACATTGGTTCTCTTACGGATATCTATATTTCGGAATTATCACGTAGTGTAACTCCAAGTATAGCTTTGCGACTTTGAACTTACTCAGGTACCTACTTACTTTACGAGGCCTATAGTCCAGCGACCCGCATGATTAATACTTATAATATAATTATACCTATTATACTATTAAGTAAATACATATACCTAATCTATGATGCAGGTCGCTTTAGACCTACCTACTGCTTTAGAGGCACTGTCCATCATAAATAACCCTTTGCGGTTTGTGTGTCGGCATCGCAATCCTTAGCTCACCGTCCACACGTTCGGCTGGAACGTAGCTTCGTTATCGTGAGGGTCCCGAGCTCTCCCCAGGCGGCATGGAGCACGCGCTGTCGGTGGATCGTGAGGCGCACAGCGACCTCCGAGCGTTGAACCAGGCGCTGGCCCCCCGGGGGTCGGAGGTGCAGGCCTACTACTCGGGGGCGGTGGTTTTCCTCACCGGGGGGTCCGGCTACGTGGGGAAGCAGCTGCTGGAGAAACTGTTCAGGTCAGCCCCTCAGTTTGGTTCATTCTAGAATATACTTGAGACTTGGCTTGTCCTTCGAAGCACGGAATGACAGGTCAGTTGGTACTTGATAATAGCTCTGCCTTCTACGCTGTACCTTGGTACGTTGTAAGTTCGATTCCCACCCGGAACAAATATGTGATGAATGCTCGATTTTTGTTTTGTGTTTGGGATTTTGTAATATATGTACCTATGTATATATATGTACCTATTTACATAAAAAAATATGTACCTATTAAGTACCTAATATTCTCCGTAAAAAAGTACCCATAATTACGAAATTAGCTTAGTTTGGGCACAGAATAACTAACAGTACCTAATACGTTTGGGGCTTGATGGCGGTGTTTAAAATAGTAGGTAGTAACATTTATTTGTTTTTTTTTTAAATATAGCGATTGTTATACATATTTAATAACAAAAACGGGTCTTTAGGGCGTACCTTTTGTAACACGGTCGAAACTGTCGGGAATATAAAAAGGTACGCGATGAAGACTCGTTTTTAGTATTAATTATTTATTTGATGAATTATTGAAATTAGCTCTTGAACTACTGGCTACTCTGGCTACTGTCTTGTCTAGTTCTAGGCCTTTGGACTATAGGCAAAGATGAGGCTTATAATAGAGGTTTCCAAGAAAACCCTGGCTCTCTCGCGCACCGACGGAACTCGGTAAACCGTTTGCAAACCTACACTGTTACAACCAAAAGGTAACGTTATCACTGCTGTACCTACCCGTATTGCTGACGTTTTAAAATGTAAATGTCATGTGACATAACAACTGATTTCCAGGTCATGTGATATCAGAAAGACTTATCTTTTACTTCGTCCGAAGAAAGGGAAGTCGATCGAAGAGAGACTCAGTGAGATACTGGAAGACCCTGTAAGTAGTCTTACCATCATTGCTCTTACTTTCTTGAATTAATAATATTAGGGTATGGGTGTATTTTATGGATATATGGATATGGTCTGTATTAGTATTCGATTAGATGTAGATATGTTATGATAATTAGGTATTAGAGCTCTTTGTTGAAGGCTCTTGAGTGAAAACTACCACTATACCTATTTCGGCCGCCAAGCAGCATTTACTGCAGAAATTATAGGCACACGAGGCTTATCACCTTTTTGCCTCAAGTTGTCGGGCGCAATGCAGCGCCGCGTAGTTCATATTCTTTGTGGACGTGACCTACGCAGATGGCTTTGTTGATGAGATGAGATGCACTTAGCATCAGGTAACTGCTTCCTTGTTTCCAAGTTGTAAATGCATAAGAAAATGTGTAATGTTATTACGGGAACGTTCCGTATGATACTGGTTCCTTCGCCAGGGTTATAGCAGCCTCCTCGAGAGACAGCCCGACTTCAAGCAGCGCATCGTGCCCGTGGAGGGAGACGTGGAGCGACTGCGGCTCGGCGTCTCTGATGATATCTGGAAGGACATCTCCGATAATGTGAGTTTTCTCACTTAGTTTGTCGATTCGAATTAGCACGTCCGATTCGAAATAAAATTTGCAGTTTTAATAGCGTAGAGATAACCTATGCCTTGGTGCGATACTGTATCTATAAAGTTAATTAAAATCGAAATATCAGTTTTTTTTCGTGTGACGGGGATGTTCTTCATGGCCTTCATCTCACCGGTTTTTCTGGTTATGATAATTATCACAAAAATTTAAGAATTGTTATGGCGACACACTTAGGTAAGTATAAGTTTATATATAAGTAACTAGGCGGACTTAAACAAAGTCATACCACCAACCAAACCAAGCACAATATTGTACTCTTTTTTTTTTATTGATTACGGGAAAGCGCTTGACCTTCTTCTCACCTGGTAACAAGTTGAAATGAGGCCGAAGGTGGTGGCAATTCACCCGGAATCCTCAACAAATTGAGGAACTAGCTATCTTGCCTCTAAATGCCGGAACACAACATCTTTTTTAAGAATTATTATTATGGCGACGAATTAGCTAAGATGGTAGTAGCTAGCCAGGCGGACTTAAACAAAATCCTACCACCAACCAAACCAAGCACAATATTGCTCCCCTGGGGATCGAACCCGGGACCTCTGGATCTGACACCGGAGGGCGAACCACTTGACCACAGAGGCAGTCAACCTGATTATACAAAAGAGTTTGCTTATAAGAGCTGTGAACCACTTCCCTGCGTTGTACCTGTCACACAAAAGGAGCCTCGTGATGCTGAGGGTTTCAATTAGGAGGTGCGAAAGAAACGTTAAGCGTCCAACCGGAACAGGCGACTTGTTACGCGTTGCCGTGCCTGGGGCCTTGCTGTCAATGTCCCGGCTTCAGCACAACAAACAAATAAATAAATGTTACAACGCCATCTAGGTCCAAACTAAGCATAGCTTGTTATATGGGGGCTAGATTACAGATAGAATAGGATAGAATACTTTTTTTTTGTAAATACAGACGTACTATATGATACAACATCCAAACACAAAACAAACATAATTCATCACACAAATGTTTGTCCTGGGTGGGAATCGATCCTTCAACCTACAGCGCAGAAAGTAGCGTTACTACCCACTGAGCTACGAGGCTTGTTAGTTCCATGAAGGCTCAAGATTTAGTGGAGTATGTGAAGCAGATGATCAAGTTCTTACTGAGGATTGAGCGGTTGGAATCCCGCTACAATGATTTGAAATTTTGTATTGCGTGTCAGAACTGAACATCTATCGGTAATAGTAGAGCCCCTAGTGAAAGGGGCCGCCAAGCACTATTTCTGTGTTCTGGTTTAAAGGTTATGGTTGCCGGTGAAATTACGGGAACGCGAGACTTAACAACTTATGCCTTAAGTTGATGGGCGCAATGCAGTACCATGTAGGATTTGTTGTTTAGGGATGTGACCTACGTAGTAAGGCATTGTTATAGGCAAGAGATGCACTTAACATCAGGTGGGCTACTTGCTAGTTTCGTCTCCTAGTTGCACTTTAAAAAAAATGCTGAAAGAGGTTGTATATACAAAATAAGACATAACTCGCGCAAATTTCATAATGCGTCGCGCGTTGCCGACACTATATGAAATTTCAAATTCCCTTGGATCGAGATCTCGATTCAAGATACAAGACTATAGACTGGGTATTTGTTGGATTTGACGCAAGGTCGTTACCAAACTGTAAAGTTCATCTTAAGTTGAACGTAGCCATCTTCCATCCAGGTGACGACGATCTTCCACGTGGCAGCCACGGTGAAGTTCGACGAGGGCCTGCGCCGCGCCGTGCGCACCAACGTCAGAGGGACCCGCGAGGTGCTGCAACTTGCTCACTCCTGTAAACTGCTCAAGTAACTATCTCCCTTTCTCTCTTAGAGGTTAGTGAAGTTCGAAGAGGGACTGCTCCGCGCCGTGCGCACCAATGCGAGATCAGAGAAACTCGTTCACTCCTGTACACTAGTCTGGTGACTAGATATATTTCTCTCTCTCTCTCTCTCTTACTTTACTCTGTAGATTTTGCAGTCGATCGTTGTCTACGCAGGATGGTAGCATGACCTCTTTTACTGTAATACTACCTATTAGGTACGTCTTATGTAAAAGTTGCAAATAATTGATTGATTGATTGATTATTTGTTGCCCTAGATCATTGGTATACGTGTCGACGGCGTACTCCCACGTGACGTCCTCGCGGTTGCACATGGAGCTGCGTGAGGAGTTCTACTCCTCGCCCGTGGAGCCGTCGGTCCTCATCGACATGGTAGAGACCATCAGCGATGACAAGCTCAGCGAGATCACTCCAAAGTAAATCTTCTTGTTGTTTGCCATAAAATCAACATACCTACTTTTTTTTTATTGTACGACGGAGAAGCGCTTGGCCTTCATCTTACTTGGCTACAAGTTAAGATAAGGCTGTAGGTGGAGGCGCACTTCACCCGGAATCCTCAACAAACTGAGGAACTGGCTATCTTACCTATAAATGCTGGAACACAACAATTTAAGAATTCTTGTTATGGCGACAGAATTAGGTAAGATGGTGGTAGCTAGCCAGGCGGACTTCAATAAAGTCCTACCACCAACCAAACCAAGCACAATATTGTAAGTACTCTCCCTGGGGATCGAACCCGGGAAATATTGCGCTATCACCGTTTTTAAAAGGAATTTCCGGCGCCCTGGTTGATACTCACTCCATAGGACGAAGCGCTTTGCATTTTTTTATTGCGCGTCTTTCATTATGGCACTTCAAAAACTTGTCGTCTTTATGTCCACTGTGTTACACGTACGTACCTATGTCCTTGCTAATATCTTCAATAAGATAGATATACACGTTCTACCTCATCCTTGCATGTGCAAGTTTTGAAGTCAAAAGCCGACCTTAAATACAAAAAACATACACGCGCTTATTCGACTTAATAACTGCTTGTTACCATCCACTGATTGTCATGATTTCCACGTTCTATAAGTTCCAATTGCTTATACCTATACATTTTTCTTGGTACGCAAAACCTATGTAACAAGACACATACCTACACTACCAAATTCCAAGTCTCGTTCAAGAGTGTTGTCAGGGCCCCGATTCTACTAAACCAATCGCTTCACTTTACCAATATCGTTGTAGAATGGCCACTAGAATACCAAAAGGATCAATAGTTTTAGTAAAATCGGGGTCCTGGCCATGTGATGGTGTATAATTAGTAACGTTCCAGACTGACGGCCGGTTGGCCGAACACCTATTCGTACACGAAGGCAGTCGCCGAAGAGTGCGTGCGGACGGCCGGCGCAGACCTGCCCGTCTGCATCGTGCGCCCGGCTATCGGTGAGTCAGAGACAGCCCAGGGACAGCCGCATTTTCCGCCTCTGTGGTCTAGTGGTTCGATCCCCAGGGGGGAGTACAATATTGAGCTTGTTTTGGTTGGTAGTAAGACTTTGTTTAAGTCCGCCTGGCTAGCTACTACCATCTTACCTAATTCTGTTGCCATAACAACAATTTTACAATTGTTGTGTTCCGGGATTTAGAGGTAAGATAGCCCGTTCCTCAGATTGTTGAGGATTCTTGGCGAAGTGCGCTTCCATCTTCGGCCTTATCATACCTTGAAAATCAGGTGAGATGAAGGCCACGCACTTCCCCGTCATATAATAAAAAAAAGGGAACGGAGACAAAAATCCTCTTTCTTTTCCACACCACGGATGAGGAGGCTAGGACTATTTGAATATATTTTTATATTTTTTCTTTATGATTTTTATACATCACAACACTTGATATCAAAAAATATAAGCAAGATAAATAACGAAAATGCCATTTCTCGCTAGTGGTTTGAACGTATTTTCAGATGCTAAGGCAGTTTCACATAGTAAATGTCCTGTAATATGGCACAAAAAATCGGTTCCACACAATAAACTGGCACAAAATATTGCGTCACAACCCTCATTGCTAGATGATGAATGTTGAAGTTGTGAATTCTTGTGTCATGATACCATTTATAAATACTTATTTGTATCATTGTTGCTTTCAGTTTCTCGTATCGTCTAAAAACTTTCTTATTTTTCACATTTTACTATTTGCCCTATTTAAACGACTAAGCCGAGGCTTAAGCTTAAGGCTTGACAAAATAAGAAGGATGAGTAAGTATGCGTTTATTTCGTTCGGAAAAACATTTATCATAATTAAAATAATTTAAAATAAATAACTATGTAGGTAGCTCAAAGTCAAAGTCAAAGTCAAATATATTTATTCAGTAAGATTTTTTAGGATCACTTTGAAACGTCAAATATACCGCCTGTTCGGAATCGCGACCAGCACACAAGGACCTCGGGCTAGTTTTTATTTTTTCATGATCCATTACAATAGCTTAAAATGATCTAATACTAATTACAATTTATTCACTGGAGCAAATTCATTTTTTTAATGCTAGGCTTTCTTATCTTCTAGGTAATCTGAAATTTTATAATAAGCTTTCCTGGATAGCTTTTGTTTTACAAAATTTTTGAATTTATTATTTGACAAGCTTAGCACATCACTTGGCAATTTATTATAAAAGCGTACGGTTTGCCCTATGAACGATTTATTAACCTTATGGAGCCTAGTTGTGGGAACAGCGAGTTTATTCTTATTTCTAGTATTATAATTATGTTTATCACAGTTTTTGTCAAATAAGCTTATGTTTTTACGCGCGTACATAATATTTTCATAATTATATTGGCAGGGCATAGTCAATATATTTATTTCTTTAAACTTGTCTCTTAATAACTCATCTCCCCCAATTTATTTGGTCTTCAATGAGTCAATTCGTTGAGTTCTAGTTCACGCAGAAATGTGAAGGTAGGATAAATAGATAAAGTTTATTTCCAGTGATCGGTGCGTACCGGGAACCTCTGCCGGGATGGATAGATCCGCGCTGCGTGTATGGAGCTAGCGGGGTGAGTAACTTTGACAAGCCTCATAGCTCAGTTGGTAGAAACTCTGCCTTCTGCGCTGTAGGCTGTGGGTTTGATTCCCACCCAGGACACATATTTGTGTGATGAATGTAGTTGTTTGTTCTGTGTTTGGATATTGTATCATATAGTATGTATGTATTCATGTACAAACAGTATTGAAGTGTTCTATCCGTAATCTAGCTATGCTTAGTTTAGGGCTACATGGCGCTGTGTAAAATTGATGTTCTGTAATATTTAATATTTAATTTACTACAATCTTTTTTTTTATTGTACTACGAGGAAGCGCTTGGCCGATTCGAACACGGAAAGTATTCGAAAACAACACTTTTTGTCGGATCCGACATAGAATCCGATAAGATTTCAACGCTATTCTCAAACAAAATGAAAATCTTCTGTGGGAAGAATCGAATTCTAATGTCAAAATATTTAGATTTCGGAGTTAAGAATAGCGTTCTCGGAATCTCCATCGGAAGCTTCCGAATTCGATCCGATAAGGCTTTCCGAATGTTTGAAAATTCCGTATTCTTAGAGGGGACGAACTAAAAGATAAAGATGTATAATTTTAGTTTAAGATAACTTGAAGTCTTGTGTATTTCAAAAAACAAACCCCAGAGCCTTGAAGGGCTTTGGTGTTAATTATTGTAAGATGTCTCTCTCTCTGTCTCTCAACCAATTTCAATTGTATCCCAGATCGGTCTGTCCTGCATAATGGGCATCCTTCACGTGATCCTGTGTCGTAGCGACGTGACCGTCAACTTGATCCCGGTGGATTACGTCAACAACGCCATCGTGGTCGCGGGCAAGCGAACGGGAGAGAGATGGAGCGAGGGCAAGAGGGAGATAGCTATATACAACGTCACTTGTGACAGGACTTTCAAATGGGGTAAGTTTACATTTTGAATGATGATTTATTGTCTTCATTGCCTAAATAGTCCACTGTATAAGCTTGTCCCAGAGTGCGATGGGCAATGGGAAATTGGGTATTATCACTACGATTGGCAATCGGATTCGAATTATTATCGATCGGTGTTATAATTAGGTAACTGTAACTACTTACTCTGTGGATAGTGGTAGCTGATCATTTACACGATGGTTCCTGTTTTGTTGCCATTAGTGGCGATTGCAAGCGACGAGTATGGCGTGAGCCAAGGGCTGGCTATTATTTAGGCAAGTGAATTAGCATTGCTATTCAGCATGATAATGCAGTCTGGGGCCGGATAAGGATCTGGTTATGGAGACCTTAATAGGTGCCTTTTGGTATTCTAGTGTCCATTCTCCGATGTAACATTGTCATCTGTGAAGCGGTTGGTTTAGTAGAATCGGGTCCCAGGTCTAAACTAGTTGAGTTACCCATATAGCGTTCGTAACGATCCTTGGGTAACCGGAGTACCAATGATTTTCGCTCTCCTATACAAACGTAGTTCCTTTTTCATTTCGAAGTGGTCCAATTCACATGAAATTTTGCCGGTATACCTAATCGGAAAGAGAAACCAAAATGTATGGAAAAGAGTTTTCCAAACAAACACTTTTTTTAAAACGCAATAACACCGATAGATTTAAGTATTCGTCTGTACTACAGGTCACTGCGTAGACCACTTCAACAAAATACTGAGTAAGACCCCATCTCCCGAGATATACGGCGACTGCTTCGCTTTCCACACGGCCGACAGCGCGTCGTACTACGTGCTGATTACGTTGATGCATTACATACCGGCGGCCATCTTGGATGTGGTCAGTGTTTTGCTCCGGAAAAAGCCAAGGTAGGTCTCCTAACCATTATTCGCAGTGACTTCCTATATGTTCATTGGCTGATATGCCCTTGAAACCTCAAAGAAAACAGTACAATATTATTTATTGAACCATAAGTAAATAAATTATCAACTAATTAATATTACAGTAAATATTGCACGTAGTCTTATCGCTATAAGCGTATGTCCATACATAACACATCATTTGTATGATTTGTTAGATTGGTGCCTCAAATGTATTTCTCATCGGTAGGCTGGTTTTCCTCATCGCGTTTTGCCACGATCGTGTTTTGTCACATTCGTTTGTTTCACAGTTGCTTTTTGTGAGAAACTCACATTTTATGTGCTTAGTTTTGCTCGCCGCATTCAGTCATGAACACATGATGGCCAGAACCAGATGTTGTTTTTTTTTTTTATTGAACGACGAGAAAGCCTTCATCTCACCTCGTTACAAGTTAAGATAAGGTTACAAGTTAAGGTGGAGGCGCACTTCACCCGGAATCCTTTTCAAACTGTGGAACTGGCTATCTTACCTCTAAATACCGGACCTAAACTTAACAAAATGACGATAGAATTAGGTAAGATGGTGGTAGCTAGCCAGGCGGACTTAAACAAAGTCCTATCACCAATCAAACCAAGCACAATACTGTACTCCCCATGGGGATCGAACCCGGGACCTTTGGATCTGAAATCGGTGGGTTGAACCACTAGACCACAGAAGCGGTTGAGTATAGGTAGGTACTAATATGGACATACAGGCCTCATCCAAGCTCAGGAAAGCCTCGATGTAGCAAAAATATGTAAAAAAAGGACTCGATAGTGTTAATCTCGCTTTAAGCTTAGGTTGGCCGTTTGCAGACACCCTCTAGATATCACTGCATTGCAAAAATATCATTGATACACAGGTGCCTATTTCGATAAAACGGTTTTTCCTAGTATCTATAGTATACCACCTATACTACATTATAATATCATCTTGCACATCATTGTGCTATATAAATTAAAACGTAGGATAACTTTCAGGATGATAAGCATCTACAACCGCATTCACCAACTCTCCCACGTGACCAAATACTTCACAGTCAACAACTGGCTTTTCGACGATAAGAACACGCAAGCTTTGTACCGCGACCTGTCTCAGACTGACAAGTACATCTTCAATTTTGACAGGAACACCTTGGATATTCCCAAAATGATGGTCTTGTGGGGTCTCGGGCTTAGACGGTTCGTCGTCAAAGACAAGTTGAAAGGAACTGAGTCGGGGTTGAGGAAGCAGTTGATGTTTAAATTGGGGAATATAGTTTTATTGTGTATTTATTTGTATGTTTTTGTAAGGTCCGTGCGGGCACTGGGTGGGTTGTTTGAATATGAATAAATTTGTAAATAAATAATTTGTTCAGATTTCTATTTATATTATAAAGGTGACTAAATTATGCTCAAGATATATGATGGTAGGTACTTGTTACCAAAATATAAAAAAAAAAATATTTTGGTAACAAGGTATATTTAACATAGGGATATGTTTTTTTAACTGGGACAGTACAGGGGCACCCATAACCTGAGGAGATACAGGTGCAGTTTATTTTGAAGCATCAGCTCATTTTTGAAGACAATTTTGGCATTTAAAAATGTTTGGTCTAGCGTGAGTAGCGCCTTAAAATGAATAAAATTTGTAAAATGATTTTCTCCAAAAAGGTGCTGAAGTTTCAAATAAACTGCATCTGTATCTCCTCAGGTTATGGGTGCCCACGTTTTGACCCAGTTACAAAAAAACACTGTCAATTTCAGTGATCCTTCGATTTTCGCTGAGACAACTCGCGGCCGGGTAATCGCACTCCGATAGTTTTACAAAGTGCTGACGGCATCACAACAAACCTGCCGTCGACAGATGGCTGACCGCGGTAATGACCTACATAACTTATCGCGTATAGGCATTTATGTCAATATCAGACTAACATTACTTGCTGCAACAATGTCTACTAAAAAAAACCCAAGTCAAACTTGTAACAGAAACCGAACATTTTCTGTTCCAACATAAGAAACTATCTGCCATTGTTGGTATTCTGAATCGTAGTTCAGAATACCAACAATGGCAAGAAGAAAAGCAAGAAAGAATAAAACTTCAAAGCCTTGTGGCGGACTTGAAGAGTCAAATTAATATCGTGCAGCAATTAAAATGCGCAATAGAACCCAACTAATTCCATCAACATGGAATATAGAAACTCCAACGGAACGTACTGAGTTCGCTACTGATGATGAAGAAGAATTAGCCAGAGAAACAGAGTGGATCAGAACAATGTCAAGGAAAAAAAGAAAAATGAACACGTGACATTGAACACATTCTTTGAATAATTTCTTTTATAAAATTAAGTTAGCATAAAATTACTCATTAGCCTACATAAGCTAAATTGCAATATAGTTTTAGAGCACATATCAATTTAATATGCTATATTATTGGCCCTTCTATATTATTATAGTAGGGCCAATTTAATCGATCATATTTGACATCTGTCTATTCTAGCTTCATAGTGAGGTGATCTGCTTAGAAACATCGATTAAATTAAATTATCGATCGACTTTCGATCGTAAATTATGGAAATAGAATAAGACAAGTACATAGTGTAACAAAAAATGCATTTATTCAGTTGAGCTATTTGAATAATAGCTAGTGTTGAGTTTTCATACTGTGTATCTCCTATGAAAGCCTAGCACCCGCCTCCTTAGGAAAAGCTGGAGATTGCCAACAAAATCAAGATGGTAGCTTTGATAGAAAATACTCCACACAAGATCACCCGTTTTCTTTAAAATCTAATAGATTTACTGTAGGTTAAAATTGAAATACTTAAAAATCACAGAAAAATATACTGTTTATTTTACGGTAGGTGTCCACTTTATTCACGAGGGCCTAAAGCTGCGGTCTCCTTTAGGACAAACCATTCATTCTTAAGTAATTCAAATAATCAATCATGAATCTTTTGATTTTTTGGGTAACATCCCTAGTGTTTACAAACGAAATAAGTTCAACAACCTTGTAACGACGTTCAGTTTTTTAAATCAAAAATAAATTATTATGTTTAGAATGGTTTATTTGTCAAAGTAAGTCGTAAAATTGCCTTCTTTTATCATTATGACAATAAATATGTATGTTTAACTGATAAAAGTGTGTAAATTGTGCAGTTGAAACTTTGAAAATATATTGATTTATATATTGTGTGCCCTCCGTTACAAGGTTATGTTGTTGAATTCAGATGAAGTGTCAAATGTGATCTATTAAATTGGCCCTACTGTAGTAGGTATTTAACAAATAAAGAATGATTGTACGGCCCAAGAGACTTGCAATGTTCAGGGTACCTTCTTTTTGTATATTAGGGGTGCACTGGGAAATGCAACTTGGGAATTTCCTAAAATCCTATTTAAGGAAATTCCCAAGGGATGAAAATAACGAAGTTCCGGGCGTTTCACTAGTTATTCTTGGTCATTTTATTTCAAAACAAAATTGTACTAACTACATGAACAGCGCCAGACGTAATTATCCAGAATAAATAACAGTAAATAGCGAATATCACATAGTTAGCAATTCCAAACCAAAATTGCTTCCTCTTGGCCTTTTCCGTATCCTTTAGTCCATCCTTTAGGAGGTTTTTCCTAACTCCGATGCACCAGATTTTGACAAAATCCTTCCAATCAATGGGCTTCATGTCAAAATTGAAAATGGTCTTGTCAGTTTGTGACATCTTCTCCCTCAGGTTTGACAGGTTCCTGTCATCCATCTTGTGTAAGTTGTTTATGAAGTATGCGAGCGATACAGAGAGCTTGTGGATCTTCTTGTGAAGTTTCAGAAATCTGGAAAAATGTAATGGGTAGTCCATTATGACAAACATCTGTGTGATAAGGTGTTCATTACATGTTTGAGTGATATTGAAAGCCATAAAGTGAAAGCCAAGCGTTTGGTCACTAGCGCACGAGGGCCAAGAGTTCCATTCCCTACCAGTCAGTATCTATCAATGATGAAGGTAGTGGCGAATCTATAAATGTTTAAGTCAAAGATATCGTGCGCACATTTGGCTGCTGTAAAAATGTAATCACCCCAAGTGTTGCTTAGTTTGGGGCTGATTTAAATAGCACTGTGTAAAAAACTGTATTTTTATTTCCACGTTTAAAATAGATCTTCTTGCGGATTATGTGCCCAAAGAACTTCAGTATTCGTACTTGAACAGTCGACGACAGATAAAATAGTAACCTTGGTCTTTTTCCCACGACAAATAACACAGAGTCCACCAACAAAGCTGGTATGAAGTGAAGTAGCGCGCTCAGCACCAGGAATACGGGGTAGTACTTCGTATTAGTTATGGAGCACTTCCATATCGCAGAAGGTGTGGGGAATGCTACACCGACTTCTAGCAGATATTTCATTAAATCTCCTGAAAACAGCATGAAAAATTACAATGAAATGACAAACAAACGTCGATCTAGTCTTGGCTTTAGAATAGGATCCCTCCGTCAGTAAATGTCATTGAAGGTGATTGAGTAATCAGAGGAACGTAAGACATCTTACTGAATATAGAATTGCCTTTAATACGATTAGCAAACCCATCTGCCAAAAATGAAAATCAAAGTGAATAGGTACCTCCAGTGTTGTGTCTAATATGTGTTTTGGACGTAATGGAAACAACCCTGCCAGAAAAGCAAATTGCCAGCGTGCCATGCATCAAAAAAGCATGGAACTCTTATTGCCATTTGCTAACAAAACTTTGTTGGCTATTAGTTTTATTATTATTAGCTAGTAATGGCGCATAAGTAATCACGCGATTTCCTAAGAACAATCAACAAGAGTTGACAACATATGCACCACCTAGAAGTAACATTTAGATTCACGAGCATGAGCTTTTAAGGTAACCGGCTTAGTTACGCAGAGGACTTAGGTTTATAAGTTAGTCAATACAAATCATTGATTAATCTCACGCCCTTTGACCAACAACTTACTCCACACGATTTTGTTCTTTTGTGCGGTGACTACGCTGTATATGACTGTCTGGCTCTCTTCCTCTCCCGGTCTCACACCCTCGTCTCCTTTTTGCTGTCTCTTACTATCTGCCTGTTCCATTCTAGTTCTCACGGCGCGGTCATCCTGCCTCGCAGTGACCCCCTGTGTCGTGTTTTCTGGCCCAGAATCTCCCCGTCCCGCTCTCACTCCAACGTCATCAGTTTTCTGTCTCGTTCCCACGTCCCAGCCAGCAGCTATGAGTGCGTTTGTAACGTAGTCGACCGGGACGACGTTCATGTCTGTGTCGTCGACGGCTTGCACCACGTGACTTAATCCAAGGCCCGCGCTGATTATGATCTGGAACAAATAGTTAAACCAAGTTACGGTATACTTTGTTTTACAGTGTGAAAATAGTTGAGAAATAAAAACAATACATAAGTTCATTTCATAAATATTATTTTGACGCTTGCAAATATAGCCACGGATGGTTTACAATTTATTCTGTATAAAGTAAAACAACTACTAAGTATATTTACAACGCTATACCAAAGTTTTGACGAAGTTTCGGCGAAGTTGCACCACCCGTGGTCGCGTTTTAAGATAAAGTAAAAAAAAAACTTACTCCACTTGCAGAAAAAGCACAGCTCACGTCCAGCCACCCTGGCTCGGGCTCACGGTATGATGCAATTACTGAAGAAAAAAAAAACACAAACATGGTTTTATTTGATACAATTCGAAGAAATTGCACTATGGTAGATGCCGATAGGGTTTATACATGTTTCTTTCTACAGGACGACAGGAGTCAGAATTTCTAGTCTGTAGGTAAGTATAGTATCACAACATTAAATAAAATAGTACCTACCTATAGGTATAACGGGTAGTTACACTTTACTGAAACATTAATTTTGACTTTTAACTTGAGATGTAATCACCCACATCTGGTTGTCATTAGTAGGTACTAAGCACGAAGCTGGAAAATCTCATCAGTTGCCTTCGTTCGTTTTTCCATTTACCGTAATACCTAAGAAAAGAATAAATAGACTTGTCTGAGAGGGCTCGCTCCACCGTAGAACTCACCATTTCCAGGCAAGCCTCCAAGTTAAAATGTCAACTCACCAATGGCGGGCCTGACAATGCAAACAGGCAGGTCTGCGGACATGGCTCTGACCTCCTCCTCCGCCACGGCTTTTGTGAATGTGTACGTGTTCGGCCAGCCGCGGATTAGCCTGCAAATATCAAAAGTCCTATACAACATAGCAAACAGGCGTCAGGAAGAGATTTTAAGCCAATAATGCGGTCAGGAAATTTCAAACTGGTTTTAGGAGTATACTACATATATTATCGGCATGGTGATACCCTTAATGTTATAATATAACATTGTATTGTATCTTACCCATATTAAAATTATATAGCCTATTGACACTCACAATTTTACGGGCAAGAGGAGTCGGTAAACGACCTTCCTAGGGCCGCCGCCCCGGGCCAAAACTCGGTGCAATGAATAAGTATGTCCGGATAATGATTTGGAAACGGAGATTGCACAATGGAGTTGGCTTTAACACTAAAACACAGACTCGAGTTGGTTTTCAGGTTTCGGTTTTGGAGACGTAGCGGGAATTTTACTATCCCACCACGGCCACCAAATGTTATACGGCATAACGGTTTTTTTTTAAATGAAATAAGTATGTCTTGATTGGATATCGGGTAGAGACTAGCGTAATGAAATGAACTGGGAGGGCTAGGAGATGGGAACTGCTGAATAGACTGCATGAGGATGCAAGGCTAGTGATCAATGGTGCAAATATATGTACTTATATATAACAGTTCGGTTAATCACTTGTCAAAATCCAACAAGCTTACAATGGGCGTTACAATGAAATATAGAAATAGGTATAAAACCCACTCTCGAAAAACATTACCCACCCGCTAAGGCAGTTGGATAAAAAGAGTTCCAGCTCCTGCACAATTTTATTCGCAGATATTTACGGAAGTGGCAATCTGGTAATGGCAACCACGACCGCAATTGCAACAAATGAAAGACCCAGTTGATGGTTCAGGGTTAGCGGCAATACCTAAGCTTGCTATACATTGACTCACGATGAAGTGATATCGTCGAGCCTGGTATCATCGACGTTTTCGGCCATATGTATGAGGGTTTCGGGGGGGAGGGGGCTGCGGTAGAACTCCTCCCGCACCTCCCCCCCGCTCTTGTCCAGCGTCGCGTGTGAAAACGCTGTCGAAACGTGCACGAACGACCTGGAACCACATAATATTATAATAGTGCAACCTGGAACACAGAACTCAACTTAGCTATAAGCTAAGCTTTTTATAGAGGGTGTATGGTGGAATTATGTAGGATCTTGACCCCAGTTTCGTACTTCTGTAGTAGTTTTCCCCAGTCTCATATTTTCTCGCATCCAACTATAAGGGGTACATGATAGAGTTGATAGAAGATACGAGAAGAGGATCTTATCCGACAGCTGGCTATGCAGAAGATTCTGATGCTGGTACGTACCGGAGACGGAGACAGCATTTGCCGAGAAGGAGCGCCTCCCTGGCGCCGCGCACGTTGATGAGGGTAGCTTCGCGCAGTCGCTCGTTGAACCGGGTGGTCGCCGCCACGTGGAATATCACCTGAACCTGTTAAGGCGAGGAGCTCCGTCACTATTAACATATATTTTTTGGCTCGTGGTAAGACCTAGGATAATGAAAAACCTGAGTTTCGAGCTCGTTCTCTGTTCTCCTTTTCGTCGATTCATAGTGGGATTTCCGGTGTGGCGGGAACGGGAAGATGCATAAAAAATAAGGAAAATGTTTATAGTGAAAATGAAATTTTGTAATGAAGAAAACGGACTGTTATTAATCGTGGAAGAGAGATTATTATTTCATTTCAGCATTTAGAATGCTTGGGTTCAAGCGCACTAATTGACAATTAAGATGTCAGAGTTGCAGGTTGCTAGTGGCTAAATAATGTCGAACAACCAAAATGAAAATAAACATTGTGGATTACCCAAAAATGTTTTTGGAAGAGATTTCAATGCAAACACGAAAGTGAAATTTCGCCATTGTCTTGCTGATGCTATCGGAAAAACAGAGGAGTATCTACCCGTCAACTACCCCAACAAACGATAGTTGAATTAAAGTTATAGTTGAGAGTTCATCGAAAGGACATGCACCCAGGCCGTAAAATTCATAAAAAAAAATATACCTACTATCGTAGCTTTCTAAATCTAAGTCATGTTTAAAATAAACCCTTTTAGTGTACGTAGCGACGTGAGGGCTGTTATTTTATAAGTTTGAGTACCTCAGAACCACTCGAAGCGAGTCAAATGGCTCAAGTCGAGCCGCCTCTGTGGTCTAAGTGTCTCGCCCACCGATGTCAGATCCGGAGGTCCAGGGTTCGATCCCCAGGGTGAGTACATTATTGTGCATGGTTTGGTTGGTGGTAGGACTTTGCCGCCATCTTACCTAATTCTGTCGCCATAACAACAATTCTAAAAAAAAAAATGCCGGCTATAAGAGGCCAGTATATCCTTATAGCTAGTTCAACAGATTGTGAGGATTCTGGGTGCAGTGCACTTCCACCTTCGGCCATATCATAACTTGAAAATCTGTCGAGATTAAGGCCGAGCACTTCCCAGTCGTAGGTACAATAAAAAAAGAGTCATGCCCCTCTAGGGTTCGAGTTATAGTTACTATGGTTTACTTACAATATAATTACATAAAGGGGACTCTAATCGAGTAAGACTCGGTAGGTGTATAGGTACTTAAGTGTTAAGGTTGTGTGGTTAAGTAGTATGTTTGTTCAGTGGTTTCGGTTTCTTTCAGAAATCTGTATGACACGTTTGACTAATATACGATGCCACGACACACACAGACGTATCTTTTGTAAAATGAGGTAGGTACAACCGCAATTTCGTAATTTTTCTGAGTAAATACTACAAAACAAAAGCGGTGGAGGTCTAGTGTAGTGGTACCTCATTGGTGATGGTCCTCCAGTCGTCATCGCTGATGCCGAGTCTTATCTCGGAGATGTCTCCCTGGACCGGGTGGATGCACTCAACGAAGTTAGCCTTCTGCTCCTTTACCGAGTCGAAAACCTGTAACGATTTTAGTACTTAGAACACTTTACGTAGGAAGGAGACTAGACTACTCTAATAGAGTCCTTAATAATTATATTCACAGGCAAGGATTTGGTCTACGATGGAGCGAGACTACCCAGAAGGGACATTAGGGACAAGTAGGTACAGCAGAAATAGGTACAGACGCTGAAAACTTTATTATGTATAATTACATATATGTCACAAACCTATATTTAATTATAAAAAAACAATTATTATTATTAAAAAAAAAAAATACAAGTGTTATTAAGTTGAGTTACCTATAGGCCGTTTGTAACGGTCCTTAGGTAATCTGACTGATCCCTTTGTACATAGTTAGTTTAATTGTACTTTTGTCAAATAAAAGTTATTGAAATGATTTATGAAAAATAACGAATCATTCTTAACAAATACAACTTGAAAGTTCTACTCCGCGGGCTGCATGCACCAAGGTAAGGTAGGTCTAGGTACATATTGATGTATAGTATAGTACCTATACCTTCTTTACGAATTGCTACCGTCTGCCCCGCGTGGGGCAGACGGTAACACTTATGGCTATCTGCCCCCACGTATGAACCGTGGGGGCACACGGTAATACATTATTACCGTGTGCCCACTCAGTACCCACTAGTACCCACTTACTATTAAATAACTTACCGAGTCTGTAAGTATTTCTGTCACCCTCTCTTTGACCGTTTTCTTATTTGCTCGAAGCAGTAAAAATATTTTCTTAATATCGCAAGATCTGAAACAAGTTCAAAAATTTCAAATATTTGAAATGTTGGTATGATCATTATCATCCCTAACGGAAAAAAAAACTGGCTATCTCACCTGAAAATGCCGCATCACAACAATGAGTCTAGGTAATAAAATACCTACTAGGGTGCGGAGAAAAAAGATGTGACTGATATAGATATGCACTAATAGCCATACAAGGGTGTTATAATAAGACGTCGATAATTCATGTAATGCAAAACATTTTTAGGAACAAACATCATCTTCATCCTCCGGATTAATCTGAAAATATTAGCTTTAAATAAGCTATATTTAATGTGCATATATTAAATATAGCTTATTAAGATATATTTTTAAAGGAAATACATATTAAGAAAACATACTTATTTATTACAACACAAGGGGGTCGGATTACAGTTTTTAATTAATAACAAAATTATTTTTGCTGTTAAATTTTGTCATGTCTTTCCGAGATTCTATCTGTGATAAGTATATTATGTTTTTTTTTTAATCAACTTTAAATGTCACTACATTTCCTGTTGCTATAGTTTTGCAACAACATTTAATATAAATTCATTATATGATTCGAATAATAACTTATTGTTATTATTCTACTCTACGATTGTTGTACTATTATTGTACTCTAAATTATGTAAGGAAATCCGGCACTGTATGTATGAATGTGGCAATGGTGTGACTGTCGCGGGGGAGTTTTGATAAGTGGGGTAGTTTTTGAGATATCGGGGTGAAAAGAAATACATTTTTTGTTGGCATGTGGGGTATTATTTGATAAAGTATCTGCACATTAACAAAATTTGAATGACACTTTTTAATAGGGTTGGTTTTTTTAAGAAAAAGGTGCGTTATGAAGGTAAAACGTTTTATACCTAATGTATTGTATGATATACTGTTAGAGGAGGTTGACTTCACAATTAACTGGTTTTTTTATTTTCTGAAACCACCTCTGTAATAAGGGTTGCAAAAGGGGTGAATAAGAGTACCTAAATGGGGGTTGAGACTGCAGATTTCAAAATTAGTTTATTTTAGCCATTAATAGGAGTGGTTTTTAAGATGAAGGGGCAAAAGATGATCATCAGGTTTTGTTAGATAAAAGAGGGGTAATAAAAAATAAAAAATATTCCTTGAGTTTACAGGATCTATTATGGTTTAGCTGGCAGCTGGCAGGACCTCGACGCTCAGATTAGCTTCCAAAGGTGTCGTGATCTTAATTGCGAACTAAGTCGGCACGAAAACTTTCACGACATAGGTTGCTAAAATTATTAGCTTTTCGGAAGGAGCTTCTATCAAAACATATAAACGAAGGTTCTTACTATGACGTCCCTACGTACTCTCATTGCGGCTTTGCTATTTACTAACCCTCAGGTTGGTAACAAGAATGCGCCTTGAACATTCAGTCGAATAATGAGAGATTTTCAGGTGTAGGTAATAAATGTAAAACAAGTTATCTTATACTACTATCCAATAGGTAGGTACTAAACTAACACAAACCAGACATCAGGAGATTTCAGTTCGGGGCGAACTATGTACTAGTAGTATTAGAAAAAAATCGTTATGATTTTCACGATACGGTTCAAACATTTTTATAATTTCGATCGTTAAATAATCTTCTTGCCTCTTGAAGTTGCATCTTAAAAAAAAAGATTTATAATGGAATCCGGAGGCAAATAATTGTAGGTAGAAACAAATATATTTTCACATGACATTTCTACTTAATTTCACACCTCTCTATTACTATTATCGTAAAAGATAACATACCTGTAGAGTTTCTCGACGAGTTGCTTCCCGATGAATCCGGAGCCGCCGGTAACGAGCACAGTGGCGCCGCGGTAGAACCTCTGCACTGGCGAGTCACCGTGCGCAGTCGCGGACAAGATGGCCGACAAATGCGGCGCGCCCGTTTCCGTGATGAACGCTGCCAGGTCCATATCGATGCTGCTTGTTTGGGACTGAAGTGTGTCAAATTATTAAAAAATAAGTTAGTATTTCTTTTTTTTTTGTCAATTGACGACATACCTACTTAAATGAAAAAGCGTATCTTTGGATGAAAGGTGAAAGGTGGAATCCACTTATAACTTAGACTTCGTTGTCTCTTTGTGTTCGTCCGTCTGTTTAACTAAGAAAAAGCTATAGGTATTTATACCTATTACTAAAAGAACGATCACCACGGTTGCAATGAGTTAGGCTGTTAGCAGAAAGCATTTTAAACAGATTTTTGCAATTTTATTTTATTTTATTTTAGAATTTTTGGAAAACTAACACCTTGTTAATTGTTGGCCATTTGTCAGCAAACAGATCAAACTTTGTATTTGTAGCCAACAAGACATTGAGGTGACGTTGTGCCCTTTCGTGATCGACATTTTCTAAATGCATGTCGACCATCGTTCGAAAATGGTTCCACCTGATTCTACATTTTTGTCTGTAACCCGCACTCAAAAAGTTTACCAAATGTCGAAAGAATGGCAATGGGTAATCTCCTGATATGAGATGGGCACGGGAGTTACTCGCGATTGCTTTCACTTAGCCGGATAGTACGATGATTTGAGAGATACTTACTTTAAAAATATAATGACATATCGGGGGTGCAAGCTCTGTTTTAAATTATTTTACTAGATACGTATGGTGGGATGTTATCGGAGTCTATGGAACTCCTAGGTTCTATTTTTTTGGATACCTAAGTGATGCAGATTCGTAGCGAGTGAATTCAGTAATGGATACTAAATTGGACTGATGATGTGTAGACGTAATTTATTCAGGATCGAGTTCTGGTATACTGGTTAAAATAGCGCTACTAAAGTACCTACTTGGCAAAAGCTATTTCTGCTGGATGACCGGTGTGCTTGCGACCTTATGTGATACTGGGTTCAAATCCTCCGGTACAAACTTTGTTGGTATGTTCTGCAAATACGTATTTCTAAACGTTATGAGGGATTGCAGCTTAAAGGGGCCTCATACCAGCTTAGTAAATTTTAAGAGTTTTATTTCTGCTTTTGTAACACGAGTTACCTACCATTTTACCAAAAGCAGCAACACCTATAGTTTTTACACTTGATATAAATACAAATAACAAATACATAAAACAGGTCAAGCGTTAGTGGGACTCGCACGTAGGCCCTAGATCTAAATGCATACCTAAAACGGTCCATCCGACCGTTTTACGCACACCCACAGTGTGCGTTACGGACTCGCACGCCGGTTTATTTATAAATTCGGTCGAAAAGTGATAGGTCAGATGGAATGTGAACCCTTAGTGGAATTTTATGACATTCCCGTCATGACGACCGACACACGTAGATAAGTCACCATGCCATGCGTATTTAACTTAACTTACGTTATTTAACTTTTCCATCATGTTTTGCAATCATTGTTGACGGTAAAGATCTGCCAAGTAATAGTCTGGCCATGTCTTAGGAAGCTGTAGTAGTCCACAAGACACTTACCTTACAACTCCCGCTTCCGTTTCAGGATTTGGCCTGATCTCCTTGGTTCAACAATTGTGATGAGAATTTCAAATTATCGTACCTGATCCATTTTTCAACACAACAATACGATTCGAAATGCCTTCGTTATTGTGACAGTTGAGTATAACGCATATGTTTTATATATGTGGCATACCTATGTAACGCAGTAGGTACTCGACGCGTGTTTGTTTTCACAAATTTTATGCAGTACCTACCTATGTATACTACGAATAAATAATTGATTCGTAGAGTATCTTTCGGATCGGATTCTATCGGACCTATCCATTTTGCGAGCTTTTTAACTTTTTCAGTTTGAATCAATTGAATTAAAATTCGCTCAGACCGAAAGTTAGCCTGCCGCTAAATCAGACGTGGTTTACGATGGATCACGATCACTTTTAATTCCTCATCATCAACTTCGGTCCCCGCTGTCCACGGGGCTGGTTCTGTAGATCAAAATTTCCAGAACGCAAAAAGGTATCATGTGTTATTTTTTGCAGTAGCTTCCACATACACATAAACGAACGACAAAATACAATGGCGCAAAAACCAATTAATCACTGAATTCGAAACACAAATACCTACACAAGCCTAAATTTGGAATAAAATTGAATGTGAAATTTCTAGCCGAACGCCAGTTATTTCAGACCGAAGTGGCCAGTGCACGAAACGCCAATTCCTTAATGCAAGTAACATATAAAGTCGGTTAAATAAATATGTAATACCTACCTAACCTACATAAGATATAATTACTCACCAATATTAAAACACCAACACTTGTCCAAATCAATGAACGACTGTCGTTGAGTCGTCGCCGAATCTTGAATGGATCTGTGATCTGGTACGCGATGATTCAACCAGGAGCGAAACTCACTGAGTGACGAGGGTTCCGTATGATATTAATAAAATTACTTAGGTAGTTTTTTATGACGATGAGTAAAATGTATTGGATGTTTGATAAAACTTCTGCCAAGATCCCATAGCCAGGAAAGTGCATATCGCCATTGTACCATTAATAATACCTACCCATATATTAGAATGAATAAACCTGTATATTAAGAGTAGTAGAATCCCTTGTGAAAGGGCTCGTCTGGGGAAGTACTACCACCATACCTATTTCAGCCGCCAAGCAGCGTTGCTGTGTTCGGTTTGAAGGCAATGCTTGCCGGTGAAATAACGGGCACGCGAGGCTTAACACCTTTATGCTTCAAGTTGACGGACGCAATGCAGTGCCGTGTAGGCTATATTCTTTGTGGATGTGACCTACACAGTAAGGTATTGTTATAGGTAAGAGATGCACTTAACATCAGGTGGGCTACTTTATTGTTCCGTCTCCTAGATGTAGCTACCTATATAAAAAAAATGTATTTATTCATATATATTCTTCTATTTAGTCCTCAGTTTTTCCAACGTGCCGATCGTGGAGTGGAATAATTCAATAATAAAAAAATGCACGACGGGAAGCGGCCTTCATTTTACCCGGTTAGTTAAGGTGGAGGCGTACTTCACCCGGAATCCTCAACAATCTGAGGAACTGGCTATCTTACCTCTAAAGGCTTAGGTAAGATGGTGGTAGCAAGCCAGGCGGACATGAAGAAAGTCCTACCACCAAATCAAGCACAATTGTACCCCTCTGGGGATCGAACCCGGGACCCCTATAGATCTGATATTGGTGGGCGAACCCCTAGAGCACAGAGGCGGTTAAAAATGTCGTTCTCCTATCTGTTTAGGAGATCTACCGCATTATGTCAATCGCAGGTATTAATCATAATCATATTCAATAATTTATTTGCCAGAATACATAAAATATTACAGTAACAGATCTTAGTGCTAAAAGTCAGTACCTAGGTACATGTATTCGGCCTGCATGCCAGCGTGCGAATATTATTAGAATTTCAATCATCTCACCTGGTTACAAGTTGAGATAAGACCGAAGGCGGAGGCGCACTTCACTCGGAATCCTCAACAAATCCTTCACATAACATAACCTAACCCTGAATTATCTCTTATCGTCTCACACAAATTGTCTATGTTTTATTTTCGTAACAGCTAAAAGTCACGTATTGGAAAAACGTTTGATAGTGAACGAGAAGGTACCTACAGATAGTAAAATTATCAGATACCTACGCATCCTGGCAATATCCAATCAGTAAAATTATCAGGTACAGATCCTATCAATCCGAAGGCTGTCTGGAAAAAAAAATCGCGCTTGAGTGATAAGACCGCTCATTGTACTATATTAGGCTTTGGTTTATTTGTCACCTACTATTGTAGGTATACATTTTTATGTGTTTCAAATTTTAGTCGGATAATGCCTTGTGGGCAGAGCAGAGAATTATATTTACCAACTCCACCATTCGCCACTCTATAATAAGTACAAGGCGAATAATGTTTATCAAATTAAATCAAATCAAAAATACATTTATTTGCAACTCGTACGCAAAAATAATCATACAAATAATAAATATAAAAAATAAAAATGTTATCTAAAACAACTGTTAAACTCGCATAGAAATCGCAAAAAGGTCTCAAGGGGAACCTGCGCTGATCTTCCGTTGAGATTCCGTTGTTTACGAGACAATTCAAGAAAAAAATATCGATTATTTTTAATTACTTAAAATTTAAAAGCTAAAATTAAACTAAGGACTATATATAACCTATCACCGATAAAAAAAACAATAGAGTGCTTATATGACCAGACCATATCCAGTGAAGGCGCAGACGCCTTTAACTAATTTTAATTTTAACTGATCCAGATCAGTACTTACCAGAGTAAGTACTGATCTGGATCAGTTGAGTAACTGACTGTTTGTAACGGTCCTTGGGTAAACCGACTGCTTCCCTTGTAAATAGTTACCTATATTGTTTATATTGATCATTTTGTTTGTTGTGTATTATTGTTATCAATAAATATTATATCTTATAGTGCATTTCAAGCAGGCTAGCGTGAGGAATATGATATATATATATATATATACGAGTATGCTAACAAATATTTTCTTGGGTACTTTTTTTATATATAATTGTTTTTTCCTGAGGTTGACTTCAAATTCTAAATTTAATAACTACATTTTCACATTATCTCAATTGTAGGTTTTTTATTTTTATCTTTAGTCACCTATTCGTTTTTATGGCACATGTAATCTATCTATATCTATATCTATCTATACTTATAATAAAATAGTAGAAAAGCTGTGTCTATACATTTAATATTAAAAAAAAAATGGATGATACATAAAACACGCAGCTGAGCATTAAAATACAGTTTTTAGAATTCTTGTCTGTTTGTTTGTGCACGCATAGTTCCGGAACGGCTTATCCGATTTGGATGTGGATTTCAGTGATGTGTTGTGTATGTGTAGTATGTTCAGGGCTGGATCTGACGATCGATTTTTTATAAAAATATATATGTTACAACGGCCGTTGTAACGGGTAGACACGGGTCTACCCGTGACCGCGGCCGTTGTAACACGGTCGAAACTGTCGGGAATATAAAAAGGTACGCGATGAAGACCCGTTTTTAGAGTGTGGTTGTCGGGGCTCTGACGACTTACGCAGACCGCCTCGGGAGCCGTGATGCATGTCTTAGGAGGTATCTTGGGTGTTTGATGAAACTTCTGTCAGTGCCCCATAGCCAGGGAAGCGCCATAGCACTTCCCGGGGGAGACTCAACCCGCCTTCAATCTGTAAAATAACGACAAACTACGAAACGAAGTGTTCCCTCATTTAGAAGTCTCATAGCCAGTTCCTGGAGGAGGATTCCAGGTGGAGTGGGATTCCACCTTCGGCCTGATCATAAATTGACACCAGGTGAGATGAAGGCAAAGCGCTTCCCGTATAATGAAAACAGGCTCGCTCCATCGTAGACCTTATTCTTGCCTGTTCAAGTTTCGAGGTCAATGTTAACTTTTATAGTGTGTAACCACTTTGTAAAGGCAAGGCAATAATTAAAGTACTTGGTTAAAGCAAATACTAAATGGTTTTATTATAGGATAAATTACAATTGGAAAATACGAAATGTTTTTAGAATAATATTCAATACAAATCTAACTTACGTAACTATGGTAACAACCATAGATAGATCGTAAAGAGGTATAGGTATATAGTCTCTTCACACCCTTGAAACTTTTAGAATTTTTAAATTCTTTTTATACCAATCTTTCCGCTTAAATCATCCAATCTTGGACCAAAGAGCGGTTTGGTAAACATATCAGCCAGCTGCCGCATGGATGGTACTTGTTTCACTTCAAGTTCACCGTTGTTAACACATTCACGCACAAACAGGTGCTTCAACTTAATGTGTTTAGTTCTCTTATGATACTCATATTTAGGGTTGTGAGATAGCTTCACAGCTGATTCATTATCCAGATTGAGTACAGGTTTTTGTAAGTTGGTCATGTCTTTCAATAGGCTGTTCAGCCACAAAAGTTTCGCTAGCTGCGATGATCTCTGCTTCAGTCGATGAGATAGACACTACTGTCTGTCGTTGGCTTCTCCAGCTAATAGCTGCTCCTGAGAGTAGGCACACCATCCCAGATGTCGATCTGCCTGTTATTTGATCTCCTGCGTAGTCGGAGTCAGAATAGCATACCAAATTGTTTATTGACTCTATTGTGTGTCTATATACTAGGCCTTTGTCTGTAGTTCCCTTTAAATAGCGAAAGATTCTTTTCACAAGCATGACATCATTTGTAGTGGGTGTTTCTAAGTTTCTGGATGCTTTGCTCACAGCATAAGCTATGTCTGGTCTTGTTCCCACTGCTAAGTAGGTGAGTGCTCCAACAGCTTGCCTATAGGGAAAATCTGGCCTGTTTTCATTATGAGATTCTGTACATTCTTTGATAATTGGAGTCGGTGTTGATTTACTGTTCATCATACCGAACTTCTGAGACTATATACCTATACCTCTTTACGATCTATCTATGGTTGTTACCATAGTTACGTTAGATAGATTTGTATTGAATATTATTCTAAAAACATTTCGTATTTTCCAATTGTAATTTATCTTATAATAAAACCATTTAGTATTTGCTTTAACCAAGTACTTTAATTATTGCCTTGCCTTTACAAAGTGGTTACACACTATAAAAGTTATTACCCATTTCAAAAATTTTAAAAAAGTGTACACAATAGTTACTCAAGTAATTTGTAGGTATACGTACTAAGAATTGTTAATTGTAAAAAACCTATTTATGTAATTGTAGTAGGCACCACAACATGCTAATTTTCCTTGAAGTATTTGTACCATGATAATAATTCATCATAATAATAATTAACTCTTCAGCTTCGTCCTTATTAGATGTAGTTTATTTTCTGTTTAACCGTCTACAGGAATAAATAAAACAAAATTATATACATAATGACGAATACATAACAGACGAGTTTACTGACATTATCACCCGACTGCCTCAGAAGACGGTTATTCACATTTCATTATTTTCAAGAGGAATATGAAATTGTCATTTTATATTTCTTTGTTAACTTTATTTCTATTATTTTTCAAAATAAGAACATGTGAAAGTGGAATTATATTACATGATTATATAAAGCAGTTGTACGCGTGGTGGTCAAGAAAAGGTACGTCGAAGATGTTAACCACTGGTCATAGTGATTCGCTCCCACATATAAATTATACCAACTTTAAATCATCATCAACAGCAAATATTACCCACTGTTGGACAGAGCCTCCTCCAAAACTGGAGGGTTTTACCATAATCACCACGCGGATTGGTGATCGCCGTAAAGGATTAGATTATACACAGAAGGAAAGCGGCTGTCCTTCTGATGATGACAGGATCAGCTCAGGATAGTCAGTTCCAAGGCACTTTATGTTAGTGATTTTTGACACATAACTAAACAAACGTTCAACTTTCTATCTACTTTTAACATATAAAAGTAACAAAACAAAGGTTTTCTCTGATTAATATGGTAGAGATTTAGGTAAGTAGTACATTTAAATATGTACTTACCTAAATCTCTACCATAGAAGTAATTAATGATTGGTTTAGTTATGCAGATTTTTCTTAATATAAATATAACCTAACATTCCTATACCTACCTAACTACTAATCTAGAATATTCTAGATAATCTAATACACACCTACTCGTATAAACCTATATTAATTCCAGCGGTTCTGCCGGAAAACTCACCTGCTACACTGAACGTCGAAGTCTTGCAAAATGATCATGTTAGAACCAGTAAGTATAATATTAACGGCTTCGTATCCAAAGGGTACTAACGGTACCCTAGCTATTTCTAATCCGCCGCTATCCCGTAATAGGTAGGTACAGTTGCAATATTCACAGAGTACCAATATTATATTTCATTATATTGACGCTCTAGCAAAAAAACTCAAAATAAAATAATCAGGAGTCCCCGTATACAAGAAATGAGTTTTTTGCCATTCGTGGCATTGGAAATTGGAACCCTCGGTGTACTACTTGGCTGTGGTTTACACTTGGCCGATTTATGATAAACTTCATTTTGTTCTTATAAGAATATAGATTCATCTTTAGACTTCTGTTTGAATTGAATGAGAGCTTAGGTGTAGGTGGGTTGGAGTCGGTATCCTCCGGATTTCCGACGCATGAGCTGGCCTAAACAAGAGTCAGCCTGGGTCACGTGATGTGCTTGGCTTGGTCGTAATTAGGTCAGTGTTTTAGCATTGCTATTCAGCGTGGTGGAGGTGGCAATGCAGCTAATGTTTTGGGCATGCTACCGTCTGGTAGGTACTAGCCTTTTTATTTATTCTACTAAGGTAGTACTAAGGGATATATCAAAAAACATCACTCGCGCGTTGCCGACTATTTAAAAGGAGCTTCTGGTGACCTTACTCACTGCAGGAACACATCTCTATAGCAGGTTATGATATAGTGTTATTTGGCTTTATTTTCTGTAGCTGAGGCTTATTCTGTAATACTTCCCCAGACGGGATGCTCAAATAGTGAGTAGGAAATCCTACTAGTCAGTCAGTTGAGTAACATATCTATAGTTTTTTTTTGTTATTCATACGTTTGACCACTCACATGAAAAACAATTAGTGCCACAAAGGTAAAAATAAGTCTTGACTCTCTAGACTTGAAGACTCGAATATTGTACTGGTGCGGATAAAATCAGATGAGGGCAAGGAGACGGTTTGTGCCGGCTGCTTCCCGTATTTTTTCTGTATTTTTTATCATTTCAGGAGACAACAAGGAAGGTGGCCTCTCGTTGTCGTACAAGGCGGGAGACCTCGTCACCTTCATATGTACCTTCCCCACCCCAGTCCCATTGACATGGATACAAGAAAAAGGTAGGTAATGTACCTAGCAAATGATTGTCTTCTGTTATATAATATGGTGCTGTAGGTATATTATGGTATAATATGGTGCACACTTTTATGGAAGTGTAAGTACCTAATATGTTATAAGTAGTATTTTTAGACGAACTACTAGTAATTATATAAGATCTAATTATACTAGTTTGCCCCGAACTTAGAAGTAGGTATAGATTAGGTATGCGGCTGATTCATTTATTGAAACAACCTAACGCCATTATGTTTACTTAGGTGTTTCATTTTCTATACGAGGGGCTATATTTTAACCCAGTATCTACTTGAGTAGCAACGAGTTATGTTTATTCAGTTTATCAATAGGTACGCTGTGGCGTTGGTACGCCGGTGCTGATGAAGGCCGAGGGCAGTTGTACAAACACCACTTAGGTGCATCGCGGCGACATCATGAATTATTGAGAGGAATGAGCGCGCACTAATCCATTAACACCTATTAAATTGTGGAATGATCTCCCTGCTGAGGTTTTCCCTACTAGCTACAGTATGGGGTTTTTAAAAAAGGGCGTTTTGAAATTTTTAAAGGGTCGGCAATGCGCGAGTAATGCTTCTGGTGTTGCGAGCGTCCATGGGGCGGTAACCGCTTTCCATCTGGTGGAACGTATGCTTGTTTGACACCTACGTGGTTAAAAAACACAAAAGACACCTATCCCATGACCCCAAACACCCACAGTTTTTCGATGCTTCCACTATCACAGTATAAAATATTGAAAATATTGTGTCTTGCAAAATCGCAGTGTACGATGATAGTGGTATCTAATAATCTGTCAAATCAAATTTAGAAATAAATAAATATTACAGGACATTAATTTCACACAGCGCCATCTAGTACCAAACTAAGCATAGCTTGTAATATGGGAACTAGATTACGAATAGAATACATAAATACTTTTTTTTTGTAAATACATACTTATCATACAATACGATATAATAATATAAGAAAGGAACGTGTCTATTGAACAGGCAACGCTATGTAAAGTTATTTGACTCATCATCATCAACATCTACCTTTAACAAAGTCAAAAGTATTTTTTTTTATTCGGTAAGATTTTTAAGTTTCAATTTTAAACTTTCAATACCTATACCGCCTGTTCGGAATCTTGATTAGCCCATATTGATTTCTCCAAGGCAAGAACCTCGGGCTAGTTTGGATGATCTAGTAAATAGTTACCTACTTACAACGTAATGTAAATAAATAATGTATTATAAAGATTTGGCGGATTTAAAACTAAATATTTTTTTTGTTTTCAGATTTTATTTTGAAATATGGATCTCCGCAAAATAACGCCTGAATCAATTAGCTATCCCTACATTTATAAAAAAAAACATCCATATTTCAAAGTGGTATACGAAAATGACTGTTGCCTCTTTACATTAAAAAAAACAACCATAATTTAAAGCGATATGCATAAATGTGTTTAGTCAATAAAAGAAAAACCACCATAATTCAAGGCGGTATGCAAAAATTACTTTTGCCTTCTTAGCCTTCTGACTGACCTCTATATTACAGTGAAAAAAAAAAAATCGTATCCAATTGTCGTGATTGTGGATAATAGTCGGAGGTAAAAATCGTATCGGATTAAATGTCGTGTCCATAAAAAAAAAACACTCGTGCTTGGCCATTATATTTTTAAATTATTTCAAACACTGTATAGAGCTAGGTAAAAATTGGCTGATTTAGAAGTGGCATGGACATTTGTTTAAAAATATCCATACATTTCGCTCGAAATTGCCACATCTGGTACGCTATAGATCTATAGAAAATTTGAAATTATCGAACGGTGATTGTCAATTGTTTATTCGAAATTGCAAAATGTAGCATTTTTTCGGGTCATTTTTCGGTAATTTCAAGTTTATTATACTTTTACTATGAAACGTGTCAAATTTAGGATTTTTCCTTTACTCACTGATAAATTCCCTACCGATACGTATAAAGTTATCCATTCACTTATCATCTGCATCAGGTCAAATAACTATGTCAATGAGTCAGTCAGTGAGTCAATGGTAAACGAGCTTTATTTTTTTTTTTCACAATATTTTCTGTCCGTCTGTCCGTCCATCTGTCATCAAAATAATTGGATAAAATAGGTACGTCATCCAGGTAAATAGGTAACCTCTCAACCGTGTGACATAGGGAGACAACATAGGTAGGTACGCGAATCAAAATGGCACACCACGAAAATAATTGTCTGTGGCTCGATCGAGCTTAGAGTCCAAGTCCAAATTTTATTTTTTTCATGATGTTACGTGGTCAAGTGGTCACGCGCCGACACACCACTTCGACCCGGCAGTGAGGGACGATCGAGCTTCGAGTCCAAGTCCAAGTACAATTTTTTTTTTTCACAATTTTTCCAAGTTTTTCTCAAAAGTTTTTTTTTCACAACGGTGACAAGTAAACGGTGATTTCACATTTAGGTGTGTATCAACAAAAAAAAATATTTAAATTATTTGAAGGACCATTAAAAAATTAACTAGCCCGAGTTTCTTGCCTTTCTCCTTGCTTTTAGCAATTCCGAACAGGCGGACTTGACGATTCAAAATGATCCTTAAAAATCTTACTGAACAAACAAATTTAGATTTTAATGTTCATTTTCTGTCTCTTCTATTTACATTGGTTTACCACTCCAGTCCATTAGTTACTACCTCACAATTAAATATATGCTTAGTTTGGGGCTAGACAGCGCTGTGTGAAATAAATGTCCTTTAATATATGTATTTGCTGCAGACGGCCAAACAATGCTATCGACACCGCTAAGCGAAACGAGCATATTCTTGATGTCGGCGCAATTGGACACATTCGATGACGGCAGCGTCTGGACCTGCGCTATCTACAAGCACATGGAACTAGGACCTGTGGAGAGCCAAATCAACGAGCAGAAACAGAACACGTCCCTGATACTACACCTGGATCGTTCAGGTAACTGGCCACGCACAGTCACATCATGATCATGTATGAAGGTCCTTTTAGGACCTCATTCTTTTTTTTTCCTATGGACACTATGGTGCAAAAGGTATCCTATTACAAAGCCTCTTCTTCTTTCCATACGTCCGTCTGCCTGCAAGCTATATCTCATGAACCGTTAGGTAGACAGTTGAAATTTTAGTGAGTGTGTATTTTTATTGCCGTTATAAGTAGGTAGCAAATAATTAAAAAATAAAATAAAAATGATTTTAGTTTGTAACATAATTATTAGATGATTATACGTATTCATTGAGCGAGTGTAGACTTCTTACAAAGGTACCCATACCCACCGACCCCAGTTGAATTAATTAATTGAAAACTGACGAACGTGGTTTGTACATTAGGGTAGACTGGGGTCAATTGAATCAAGTCATGGTTGAAACATCGCATTTATCTCAGAAAGCGTGATACCTAGGCGCGTGACATAACACTCGCCGCTCTGTCGTCGTCGGCCAAGTTCAAATCTATGGCCACAGCTGGACCCTAGACCCTTTTTCATTTTTGAGCCATAAAAGTAAGTTTTTACCAGATATTTATTTCTTCCCTAACACTTTTTTTATGATGTTTTGATAAGTTTTTTGTTTAGATAATTATGTTGTTAAACTATTGAATTATGTTTTAAATACATTTGACTGGCGCTAATGCCAATATAAGGCCTACATTTTTTACCTTAAAGCTGATAGCGTCATATGGGGATATTAGAAACAACTTTTGAAGGAAACGATTGAAACGTTTCAACGGTGAAACCCCGGAAAGTAGGCCTTGGAACTAAGAAAACTAAGACAAAGACTGGTACTGGATCTAAAATAACAAAAAGAAAACGAAAGAGTTTCTCAAGTACGGATGAAGATACTACTAATTGCTTCGTTTGCGACAAAAAATATGCTTCCAGTAGACCAGGCAAATCTTGGGTCCATCCAATGCACGTCATGTGGAATTTGGGCTCTTTGGGCTTTACAAAATACTTTTTAACCAATTAAATATAAATCGTTAAAGTGTTTATTTTGTTAGAACGATGTCTGAAGTATATTATTTTAAAAAACCCCTAAACCATTGTACCTACCTACATCATGTTCTGTTACTTGATTTTTTTAAGTCTATGGTAAGCAGTACCATATTACATATTACCATACCTACCAGATTTATTTTGGTCATGATTGAAGTATTGTCATGATTTAAACAATAACTTTTCTACGAAAATATATACTTAATTGTGATTATTTACTCAACTAGGGGTTGTTTTAATTCAAAATAAGAAAAACTATACCTATTGATCGTGCCATAAGTTAATAATTTATTTATGTTAGAACGCTCAGCGATGCAAAGTAATAAAAATATTGAAAGATATTTATACTAATAAAACTAAAAGTAGTTACATGACGCTACCACCAACTTTTCAGGATTTCACTAATTACTTGTGTACTTACGAATATAGTTAAGACTTAATAAATAACTATAACCATTTCAAAGATACAAAGGTGTTTCAATCAACCCCATATGGTGGTTCAATTGACCATTGAACAACTTGAACATTGTTTCAACCATGCCTAGTCTACCCTATGTAGGTTTTAACCAAAATGTAGGTATGTCCAAATCAAATGTAATTTTGCAGGTGTTCTATTATACCTACATAATATTATAAGGGATATGTAGATATACATTCATACATACCTAATTATAAGTAGGATAGAGATAATCTAGGTACCTACTCAATTAAAATAGAAATAGAGGTATTATGCTAAAGAGTGCTTGTCAAAATTGTTATGCATAATTTTGATTTAAATTGTGTAGGTACCTACCTACATTCTACCTTTACCTTATAAAATTTTCTTAAAGATGAATCGGACATCGGAAAGGACCGCATTACGAAATATGGTAATCATTGTGAGAATACTGGCTTGGATGGTGAGTCATCGCGCAGTTTTTATTTTATACCTCAGACTATAAGCACATGCCCACGGCGCGGCGACTCTTAGTCTTTGCAGCGATGTGTCGCGATGAGAGAAGAGAGAGAGAGCGAGTAGCAATGCAAACGCGCGATAGAAAGTAGTTAAAAGCAGCGCCAAATACAACTTGACCAATGCTGTCTCGACGGATTCCAATTTGCGAATATAGCGCTCACAGGCATTTCTGTATCGATGCTGAATCACGACTGAAGTGCGATAGTAGCGACAGAATCGTGGTTACGTGGGCGAAGGTACACAGCCGGCGGCGACAGCATCGCTCTGCATCGATGCGAACGCACGACAGCATCGCTACATAAAGTCGCAGTGGGCGACGGGCCTTTCTATATTTTTCATTAATTTCAACATTTTTTTTTATATTGTACTACGGGGAAGCGCTTGGCCTTCATCTTACCTCACCGGTAACAAGTTAAGATAAGGCCGAAGGTTGAGGCGCACTTCACCCGGAATCCTCAACAAACTGAGGAACTGGCTATATTACCTCTGAATGCCGGAACACAACAATTTTAGAATTGTTATTATGGCGACAGAATTAGATAAGATGGTGGTAGCTAGCCAGGCGGACTTCAACAAAGTCCTACCACCAACCAAAAACCAAACATCAACATCAACCGCCCACTAGTGTCCACTGTTAAACAGAGCCTCCTCCAAAATAGGAGGGATCTTTAGTCGACTCTTACGACATCCGCGGGCTGAGTTGGAGGGGTCGCTTCTTAAGCTGCGACCGCCACGGGACAATTCATTCATTAATTTATTTCTACACAACCAATATGTAGGTACCTATCTACGTACAGTAAAACTGACTATTTAAAAGGGAAGCAGTTGGGTTCACTTAAGACCGTCACAAACGGTTTATAGGTAACTCAACTGTTCCAGACCAGTAGGTACCAGACGGAAGCGTGCCCAAAATAACTACCGACTGTAGTGTCACACTGAACAGCAATGCAAATTTGCTGGTCTAAATATGAGAGCTAAACAGATAACAAAGCAAATTATATATTAGTACTTATTTGTAATTCCAGCAAAACAAATTACACTAAAACCTTTAATAATGTGTATTAAAGTTTATTGGGAAGCTCAAAGAGAGAATAAAACCTTGACAGAGCAAAAACGAATGGTTGTTATCATTGGCTCAACTGCAAACAAAGCAACAGAGGCGACGACTACTTCTGTTGGCAATGGCAGCACAGCCACAGGGGCCAATGAGGGCACACAGCCCACAGAGGTCACAGAGGCCACTACGAGAATGACCCCGCACAGCAACACAACATATATAACTGGTAATTAGTCTAATTGTTTAACTACCCTTTAGTCTACCTAGTAATACGATACCGAGTAGACTGGATAGACAATAACGTACTTATGTAAAAGCTAATCTAACCTGACTAAGTAGTACAGAATACCGGAATAAGTTGTCTTCGTCTGTTTTCCTGAATAATACATCATGGATCGGCGTGCTACATCGTAGGCCACATTATTGCTTCCCATCCAGGAGATTTTGTGGTCACACCAGCACTTAAACCTGCTAACGAGATATTAATATTTACACAGCGCCATCTAGCTTAATTGGTAACTGCAATTAAGCTAGATGTTGCAAGCTAGGTATACTACCTAGCTTGCAACGTGAGAACTAGATTACGTATAGAATACTTTAATACTTTTTTGTTGTAAGCAATTGGTAGAATACAACAACTACAGAGCAAACATCTTTTTTCATCACACACATGCAACAACCTACAGCGCAGAAGGCGGAGCTACCAATTAAGCTGTGAGGCCTTTCAGCCTATTTATAGTTTTTCATTTATTTATTTTTTAATCGCATGACGGGGAAGTGCTTGACCTTCATCTCACATGATTTTCAAGTTATCATAAGGCCGAAGGTTCTAAAATGCCGGAACACAACAATTTAAGAATTGTTGTTATGGCGACAGAATTAGGTAAGATGTTGGTAGTTAGCCAGGCGGATTTATACAAAGTCCTATCACCAACCAAACCAAGACAAAATATTGTAGTTACGGACCTCTGGATCTGACACCGGCGGGGGAACCACTAGACCACATGAGGTCTAGTGGTTCTCCACTCCAGACGGTCTGAAGTCTGTAGTATATTATAGATGTCAGTCTAGTAACTTTTATTGGACATGATGAATCAAGGTCTTATCATTTATCAGATGAATCAAATGGAGGGATCGCCACGGGCACTGTTTTGAAGGCCGTTGGGGGCGGATTTGTATTATTGACCGTATTGACCATAGTTAGTATTACAACAGTCGCACTACGGAGGAAACAACGGAAAATCAATATGTCGTCATGTGAAGTCCTATATGTGAGTACCTATACCTATCTACATTTTTTTTTAATAACTATGGGTTAGCTCATGACTCCTAGGCCAGAGCAAGGATGAATGTCTAAGATGTAGCGAGCTTTTCAAGGAGGCACTGGCTCGACGGGACCTATACAGATCCTTCCACCAGTGTTGTGACATGCCATTATTACGCAAAATAAAATTAAATATCGATTTCAGAAACATCTTATACAAAAAATCGAATACCAACCTACATATGGGTGGTAACAAGCGAAAGTCACGAAAAGAGTAGGTAGTGTTACAAAGTGGATTGCCTACCTCTAATTTTAATTCCATTCGTCTATTTATGTTAAACCTGCACTTTGGACGTACCTAGCTTGACCACGGCGTAGCGTCGTAGCCAAAATGTAATATCAGTAATAGTCGTAGCACGCTCTACGGAGCTCTACGACAAAACATATAACTTGATAATAGAAGAAAGGGGCGGTTTGGGGGAAAGACAGGCATACAAAATGAAAGAGGAAAGCTCACCTACACAACATTGATTTCCGCATCTCTTTACGTCCTCTATTACAAGAGATATTAGGAATTTGGTGATATAAAATTAAAATTAGGTATGTAATATCGATAAAAACTTACCTAGTACATAAATTTTCTGTACAAACATGAATGAAATAATGAAATGAATAAAAATACTTAATTGCACACCTTAAAACTAAAACTGGATTACTTCAAAGAAAAATACAATAGGCGGTCTTATTGCTTAGAAGCGATTGGATTAACTAGCATTAGGGGTTGGTGACTTTGGTGTGAGCTATTTTCATAAATAAATAACTAAATAATTTTTACAGGACATTAATCTTACACAGCGCCATCTAACCCCAAACTAAGCAAAGCTTGTAATATGGGAACTAGATTACGGATATAACACTTAAATACTTTTTTTTTTTTTTGTAAATACAAACGTATCATACAATACAACACCCAAACCTTTTTATAAGCTCTTAGTGGATTACCTCGTGCACCGGGATCGCTGGTTTTTAATAGCCAGGTAGGCAAGAATCTACCTCGCTAGCGTCTCCCCAGTCCCTAACGAAGTCTGGCGTAGGTAGTAGTTATACTATTATTTATTCTTTGTTTTCTAATCAGTGGTAATAATAGGTACGGATTATTCCCACAGGCTTTGAAACCTGTGAAAGATTTATTATTATTGTTTTTTTTATTGGACGACGGTTAAGCACTTGGCCTTCATCCCACTCGTTACAAGTTGAGATAAGGTCGAAGGTGGAGGCGCACTTCACCCGGAATCCTCAACAAACTGAGGAAGCTCAGTGGAGATTACGATAATCCAGTCACAGGTAGGTGCTACTGCATCTATGCGCATATTGAGGCGGCTCGTAAAGTCTGACACAGCTCATAAGAACTATAAGTTGTCAGGTACCTGAGTATATTATTAGGTATATACTGTTTGGGATAAATAGAATGAAATACTTACCTGCCTACTTGCATAGTTGCATTGTGGGTCCGATTGTATATACATATATAACATTTTGTTTCAGACAACCGTAAATGAAACTGTGTATGCAGAGCTACAACTGAATCAAACAAGTTTGGTATTTGCGTCGCAGAGCAATACCACACCCTACACTGAAATCATTGGTGTAGTGCGACCAAAAATAAAAAAATAAACATGAACAAAAAACCTTATGGAAAGCATTTTTTTGTAAATAAAAAATCCTCTAGATAAATTAAAATTGTAAATATTATTATTACATTTAAACTATGTACAAAGGACTCAGTCAGATTACCTAAGGAAATTTACAAACGGCCTATAGGTAACTCAACTGTTGGCTGGCTGCATAGCCACGCTGAATAGCTATGCTAATTCGCTGGCCTAAATAAGAGCCAGCCCTTGGGTCACGTGTCGTCTCAATCAAAAGCCCCGCAAGATTTTTGAAAATTCGGAGGGCACCGGCTCCCCACGGACCTAAGGTCTCCACCCCAAAAGGCTCAAATAAGCTCTGTCGAGACCACTATATTTGCGCCTTTTGTGATCCTCGGCCGAATCAACCGCCGCTCCAGCTTCAGTTAGAACTGATGCCCCAGGCAGATGAGATGGCGCTAGGGTGTCGACGCAGGTAGCGTCCCACACCAAATTGTAAATATCTCGTAGAGTACAAGATAAAACACAGACCTCATTTGTAACGACATCTGTCGTATATTTTATAACCTAATTCGTTTGTGCTACTCAACACTAGATAGCGCTGGTAAGGCTATTAAGGTTGGTTGTTGAATAATCAAGCCACTTTCGGTTTGATGGTAAAACCTGTGGCGTGGAGCTCCTGTTGACAGTGACACTGACAAACGCTGTTCAGTTCGTTTTATCTCATCTGTGGAATTTCTAATCGCACGCGGAAAGAGGACGAAGCGGAAGTGAAATTATCAATTTCCATTTCCTATTTTTCGAAATTTCAAATAAACTTTGCTGCTTCTCTGAAAAATAATTTGAAAACAATGGATGTGACTGATTTTGGTGATATTATGAATGTGCCAGCTATAAAGATGGAAGCTACCGATGGAGGATTCGAGGAAATATCCGACGACGCGAATACTCTGCATTATGTGTCCGAAACTGAATTGGGTATGTTTTCCTGATTGTTGATAAATAAATAACCAGGTTTTGGTTAAAGACTACTGCTATATCAAAGAATAGCATTTTCAATATACTTTTGGTATTAGATAGATATCTATTTCTTCCCACAAGTTTTTCCTGCCTTGCAAACTTTATTAACTTAAGTTTCTACTCCATAGGTACCTAGGCATAGGTGATTTCGATTGCTTCCCAAAAGTTTTTCTTGCCTTGCAAACTTTATTTACCTAAATTCCTACTACATAGGTTCCTAGGCATAGGTTGTAAACTCACTAAACAAAGATTTATATGCAACAGAAGGTAGGAAGAAACTTTCATATCATCTATAATTCTATGTAGGTAGGTATGTAACATATTTAACCTACCAAATTACATCTTAAAGAGAATCGCTAACATAAAATGAGTCTGAGAATGGAAGGTATTTGTTTTCATTTACTACAGGCCTCATTCAGACTGGGAATGAGATGCTGCAAGCTCCGCTCACTATATTCTCTGCAGCTGATGATGATGACACCATGCAGAGCAATGACAGTCGTGAAGGTAACTTTATAAGTCAAATAAAATAATGCTTCTGTGATATGGTAGGGTGCGGTTTATTCTGGAGGTCCTGGGTTCGATTCCTGGCTGGGACAATACTTGTGAGCATTGTTCGCAGTTTCGATTTAGCAGACCTGAATCACCTTAGTCCGATAAGTGATATGATTCCATGCTTGGGTATATTACCAACAGCCCATTAATAAAGATTCAATAAATCAATGACTTTTTCTATAACAACCACACCTGGCAGGCGGGATGGTGACCTCAGTATTGGTGTTGAATATGCTGGTGGATGTTGCTGTCCATCAATTGCAATCAAAATATATACACAATTTTCGGTTTTTAAGTCATGCAAACCAAGATTATCTATAAAATTTGATGTCCAATTGCCGATAAATTGGACATGCCATTTAAAAATTTTCTGTGGTCTTCATGAGACATTGTGTGTTTACAGAGGAGGTAATAGTGCAATTGATGGACATTCGCACTCGTCTGTCCAAGCTGCGCTCCATATTGGAGAAGAGACTCTGCACCGACCTCTCAGAGTATACCTTCTGGCTGCAAGATGCTAAAAGGGTGAGAACAAGCATTGCTTAGTTTGGGATAAGTTAGTGCTGGCAAATTATTACTTTGTTGGGTGTTCATGCAGCTCTGCTACTACCAACTGAGCTGAGGCAAGTTAGAGTGTGTATAGACTATTAGAAGTTAGAGAAACCTTTTATTGTGTTAGACTGGTACTTATAACTGGTATGAAAAAACCTACTATAAGTAAGTAGTAAAATATACCTGAGCACAAATTTGCACATCCCTGGAGACAGAACACGGGACCTCTGGTATGAGTCTGATGAATTTGATTTTTACCACAGAGGCGGTAATAATAAAATTCAGTCTAACCAATTTCAACTAGGTTCTCTGTTATACAATCATATAAAAAACACATGACCATAATATGGAAAATATATCTCTTGTGCGCTATTAGGAAAATAATGAACAGACAGTTGACAAATAAATATATCAACGTAAATAATCTGAAAACAGAAAGATATTTAGTGGCATTGCAGCCAGTGTCTTGAGCACACTTCCGTCTAGTACAGAGGCCCGATCACGAATATGCTATCGTACGGTAAGCGTATCGTTCACGTTAGCATTTTATATATGATTTCGCACAGCGCTTCTACAGTACGTAAATAGAACTGAATTTGCGATCACGAACCATCGACACATGTATCGTAATGTAAAAGTAACGTTAACGTATCGTCTCTCACGTTTACTTATCGTTGTTACGTGAGTGGACACATAGTGCTTCGTTCTTCCAAGTAATGTAAAGGTCTGTAAAAACGTTACGATAACGTTAGACATTCGTGATCAAGCCCCTGGTCTGGAACAGTTGAGTTACCCATAGGTCGTTTATAACGGTCCTTAGGTAATCTGACTGATTCCTTTGTACATAGTTAGATTATTTGTACATTTTATAATAAAAAAAAAAACAATTCAGGAACAAATTCGTTTGAAAAAATTAAAATCAAATCTAGCATATTTAGCGGATTTTTACTAAATAGCTTTCTATTTTCAGATTGTTTATTTTGAACAATGGACTTGCGCAAAATAACACCTGGATCAATTATATAGCTGAATAAATGTACCTATATATAAATATTGATTTTATCAAAAATATGATGTGAATTTATTTTGTAGTTCCATCTAATAACAAGCTCTGAACTAACTGATGATATGTCAACAGTTGGATAGCCACAAGACATTGGTGGAGCAATGCATCCGGGGCAGTGGCACCGTGCAAGTGAACATACAGGTTCGAACTCGCGAACAAGCTATCAACATACTGGATGTGCTGAAGCCAGACGAGGAGGCATTGGTCAACGAAGACGATGATGATGATAATGACGAGCCGCCGGGTAAGTGCCGTCTACTTCAAAAGCCTCATAGCTCAGTTGATCAACTCTGCCTTCTGCGCTGTAGGTTGTGGCTTCGATTCCCACCCAAGCACCCACAACAAACATTTGTGTGATGAATATAGATTATTGTATGGTTAGTATGTATTTACAAAAAACAGTATTTAGTATTCTATCCGTAATCTGGTTCCCATATTACAAGCTATGCTTAGTTTGGAGCTAGATAGCGCTGTGTGCAATTAATGTCCTGTAATATTTATTTGTTATTATTTGTATTTACTTTCTGTCACTGCCTGTTTTCTCTACTACTGAATATAAGGTTAACTAATATACTGCAAACATTTTGAAGATACATTCGGAGGTTTTCCCATATTCATGGTATATATTTCATGTCAAACCTTTAGTACTTATTTGTAATTTAATTTAACTCTTTCTACAGAGAGCTCATTAGGTTGGTTTCTTTTATAGGTTGTGTTTAGAGCCTTTAAAACGATGATTATCATAAACTCGTTAAACAAATGTTTCATAATTTACATTGCTTAGTAATTGCAACTTTCAAGTCAATATATTTCATGCATTTAACTACTTGAAACAAATATCAAATATGTACTCTCTGTTTGACAAACAGGAGCTAAAACTCCAGGGACTAATGACCAGATGGAACCTGGGTACCTACTTCTTAACAGCACCTTGTTAAGAAATCGAGACCTTTGTAATCACACAACTGCCTCCGCGGTCTAGTGGTTCGACCACCGTTATCAGATCCAAAGGTCCCGGGTTCGAACCCCATGGGGAGTACAATATTGTTCTTGGTTTGGTTGGTGGTTTTCAGGCGGACTTTGTTGAAGTCCGCCTGGCTAGCTACCACCATCTTACCTAAGTCTGTCGCTATAACAACAGTTCTTAAAAATTGTTGTGTTTCGGCATTTAAAGGTAAGATAGCCTGCTCATCAGTCGTTGATAATTCCGGGTGGAGTGCGCCTTCTTCACCTTCGGCCTTACTTGTAACCAGGTGAGAGGAAGGCCAAGTGCTTCCCCGTCGTACAATAAAAAAATGTACTTAATCAGCCATTAAGTCCTCCGTAACTGGAGGGTTGCCATAATAACTACGCTAAGCTGGCGGATTGGTGATTGCACAAAAGTTTGAAACAGAAGGAAGATAGTTCCCTTTCTAGTAATCTACGGCATATTTTTTCAGCGGTAGAAGTGAGTGTGCCCCCCACGCGTCACGCGGGCGCCGTGAAGTGGGTGGTCGACCCCTCGTATGGAGAGGCGCGACCACGGACCCCCAGCGACCCCTTGCAATGGTAACACTACCGGCTACACTTACATATGTTATTTTATTTTATTTTTTTATTTTTATTTTATCATTTTTGGAAAACTTACAGCTAACACAGAGTTTATATTAAGACTATAGAAAACTAATGGCTAATTACAAGTTTCCACTTAAAGGTTACTGTAAAATTAAAATAAATTTCAGTCCAAAGATGTTAAATGTATATGACAGCTATTATTAATCTATATTAAGTATTTACAAAATAGTAGTCACTCAATAAACGTTTAAGACGCCTAATTGAGGTATTAAATAAATCTATTTCTTCAGTTGTATTATAACTATTCACTAATAAATCATTAAATTGAATACTTGCCCTAAGAATAAACGAGTTCAGCCTATAGTTCGTTCTTACTAGAGGAACGTACAGTAAATTTGGTCTGCGAAGTGAAACTATGCTCGTGCGCAACCCGATCAGTTCCAGGAGCTCAGGGCAGTCTACCGTACCGTTTGCTATATTCAATAGGTAGCATACATTATATCGACATAAAAATTCACAACCCGCGTCTTTTCCTAAAGCCGGAAACGCGCTTATGTGTCATTATAACACTTGTAAATGTTGTGAACAAGTGCGATCACTTGAAATACAACAATTTGACTACTGACTATATCCATAATTATGAATTAAAAATTAATTACTCTAATATAACTCAAGTATGTACTATTTGCACTAAGTACTATCATGCTTGCATAACTAGGAATCACTGTAGTTTTACAGGGTGGTATTACAAATTCTAGTACAATTTTTTGTACAACGGAAGCGCTTGGCATGCTTCTTATGTTTCAATTCATGATAAGTCCGAATGTGGAACCATTTCACCCGGAATCCTCAGCATATTGAGGAACTGTCTATCTTACCTCTAAATGCCGGTACACAACAGTTTAGAATTTTAGGTGAGTGCCATGTAACTACATAGATAGTACACAACATAAAAGTATTTCTTTGACACCGATATGAAAGTAAACTGGCTTCGTTCCCATTAACAGACTTGTGTTGTACGTATTTATTTTTAATGTTGCATCATTTGACTATTTTAATATAATTATGTTCGTATGTTTATAATGCTACTGAGACGTTGACCATAGCTAGTTTTATTTGAGGCGGAAATCGTCGTTTAGTAGACTGACTGACAATCAACGCTCGGCCCAAACAAGTAAGCTGATGGTCAAACGCTTGGCTTATCACCAATAGTTTTATTTTGTATAAATGAAAAAAAAACGCGCGAAATGCATTGCTAATTTATAATTTTTACTCAAATTCGGATTTATGCTTAATGATACTTTTATAAAAAAATGTGTGCCTGTGTCTACAAGTGACAATGAAGTATAATATTTACTCGGATAATATAACATTGGACGCTAAATATGTGATACTAAGTCTGTTACCCACAAAATACCTTAAACAATACGTATGAAGCATAATTATGTCAATTTCATCCTTTGCGAAAATGCAAGAAAAACCAAATCTTCAATCTTTTTTTTTTGTACTACGGAAAAGCGCTTGGCCTTCTTCTCACCTGGTAACAAGTTGAGATAAGGCCGAAGGTGGAGGCGCACTTCACCCGGAATCCTCAACAAACGGAGGAATTACCTATCTTATTACCTCTGAATGCCGGAACACAAATTTATTTTAAGAATTGTTATTATAGCGACATAATTAGGTAAGATGGTGGTAGCTAGTCAGGCGGACTTAAACAAGATCCTACCACCAACCAAACCAAGCACGATATTGCTCCCCTGGGGATCGAACCCGGCACCTCTGGATCTGAAATCGGTTGGTTGAACCACTTGACTTTGACCACAGAGGCGGTAAACTATATATATAATAACCTGATAGTCGTTAATTAGGTTTTCAAAGCATTCATAAGTACCTAATTCTGTCGCCATAATAACAATTCTTAAAAAAAAAATGTGTTCCGGCATTCAAATGTAAGATAGCCAGTTCCTCAGTTTGTTGAGGATTCCAGGTGAAGTGCGCCTCCACCTTCGGTGTTATCTCAACTTGTTGCCAGGTGAGATGAAGGCCGAGCGCTGCCCCGTCGTACAATAAAATTAAAAAGAACCGGTTCTGTGCGCAGGTGCGTACAGCACGTGAAGCTATGGATCCAGTGGGCGGTGAGGCAGTTCAACTTGACGGGCGTGCGGCTCAGTGACTGGAACATGAACGGCGCGCAGCTCTGTGCGCTCTCCAATACTGCGTTCAAGTGAGTACTGCCCGTAGTATTGCTTGATAGAGCTTGGTACTCATAAATGGGTAGCTAATTGATTCAGGCGTTATTTTGCGGAAACCCATATTTCAATATAAAATCTGAAAACAGAAAATTTTTTTCGTAATAAATCCGCCAAATCTCTCTGAAAAAATCAAATCGACACGTGTTTCGCCTCTACACGAGGCATCCTCAGGAAATAGTCTTGCTGCTAACTGACTAGCCCTCTGTGGACATGTTGTCGCTCCGAAACACGTGTCGATTTGATTTTTTCAGAGAGATTTGGCGGATTTATTACTAATATTTATTAATAAATCCGCCAAATCTCTCTGAAATTTTCTGTTTTCATTTTTATTTTTTTACACATAAATGGTTTATCATGCACTGGTAGAGTCAATACTAAAACAACATTTATTACATTTACATTTATTGTATGGCACGACCGTCTTCAAATTATATGAACTTACCCTTAGAGTTATTTTTAAGATTTTAGTTGTGAAATTGGTTCCTTTTTTTTTTAATTGAATTTTTGAAAGAAGGCTGTCAAACTGTTTAACTCATTGCCGTTTGAATTAAGGCGCTCTATGCAGCTAAAATCGCGGCAGAAACGATTATGAGAGTTGACAACGGCAAGCTGTAGGTGGCGCATGCGTATCGTAAATAAAACCTTTTGAGTGTTTTACTCAGTCGAAGATTTTTTGACGCATCATTGTGATTAAGTCTAACTATTTGACGTATAGGTATTTACTTTTTTGACTCAGCATTTGTTCCACCTGATTCCTTTTCAAGATATTTTCTGACATATTTTTTTTTTTGTTAATGTAATTTTTATGATATTTTGTTTTCAGAGACAAAGTACCATCGGACCCGGGGGACATATTTTGGACACATTTTGAGTTACTTAGGAAATGCAAATTCATAGGTAATTTTTGTTTTTTTCACTAACGTGGCAAATATGCATACGGCCCACCTGATGGTTAGCGGGTCACGTCGCCTAGCAACACCAGAAACGACACTCGCACTTTCCAACCCTTTAACTTACTTTTTAAATTTTTAGATCTTTAGCCTCTGTGTTCTAGTGGTTCAACACACCGATTTCAGATCCGGAGGTGCCGGGTTCGATCCCCAAGGGGAGTACAATATTGTGCTTGGTTCGTTTGGTGGTAGGACTTTATTTAAGTCCGCCTGGCTAGCTACCATCATCTTACCTAATTCTGTCGCCATAACAACAATTCTTAAATTGTTGTGTTCCGGCATTTAGAGATAAGATAGCCAGTTCCACAGTTTGTTGAGGATTCAGCCTTCAGCCTTATTCCAACTTGTAATCAGGTGAGATGAAGGCCAAGAGCTTTCCCGTCGAACAATTTAAAAAAATATTTTTCAAATGCCATTTTGAATAAAACTTCAGTGAGTGGGCTCAGGAGCTTCATAACCTTATTTCGCCTTCACCGTTCTTTTGTACGATTTCAGACGTACAACAAATTTTATTATTAGTTATTAGTTATTACCTGGAAGAAGACAAACAAGTAGATAGTTTATTGCTACTTTCTGGGTAGGCTCGCTCCATAGTTTCGAGGTAAAGGGCTGACCCATACTACATGTAATAAAATAAACATCAATTATCTATCTAAATTCGCACCATAAGGTTCAAAGTTCCAAGTGTAATGTTGGATAGTTGCTCATATGAAATACGCAATGGCATGTAGGGATTTTTTTTTTTTTCAAAAATAGTGTGTCCCTTATTTAAGGTGAAACCCTTTTCTTTAAAAAGCTTAGAAAGCTGCATTTAATCCATGTAAATGTGCGTCGGAACCCTCGGTGTGCGTGTCTCACTCGCACTTCTCTATAGGCTGGTGGGTCCTAGACCTCTAAATTTTCAGGTTAGCTTCCTTTTGTAGTGTAGGGGTGTAGGAGTGATATGCATGATAGCCGGTTTCGCCCGATCCACGGCTTTCTGTCAGATACATCAGATAGAAAAAAAAACAAATAGTGCTATTTTTTTTACGTTCTCTCAAATTTTAACATGGATCATAATTGCACAATGTGTTAAGAAATATATATATAATTAGTAATAATTAATTTCCTGCTCAACTCTATATTTTTGTGATTTTTCTAAATCCCAGTATATCTCTCCTTGGGCCTTAAGAACCATTAAGTGGACTAGTCCATGTAATACTAGCATTCGCGGTTAAAAGCTAGTATATAATATTAAAAAAAAATATATTTTGAGTAAATTTCATTGCATGCTTTTCTATGATAATAATTTGTGTATATGGTGTCCCAGCTATAGTACAGACAGATGAGGAGACGGGGCCCCCGCCCCTGGTCCCGTCGGCCACGGCCGCCGATGTCGAGTTGGACGCGCCACAAGCCGCCATCAAAAAGAAACCCAAACAGGTCAGTACTGTAGTACATGTGGAGTCCCAGCTGTAGTGCAGATAGATGAGAAGGCAGGCCCCCGGCGCTCGCGGTTTGTTTTGAATGAATGAATGAAAATACTTTATTGCACACCTGAAAAAAAAACCTGGATTACTAAAAAAACACAAAAAAAAAAACGGACGGTCTTATCGCTTAGAAGCGAATTCTTCCTGACAACCTTTGGATGGAGAGCTTTTAGATGTTTTTGTCATAGTTTAAAGTTATTTATTTGCCTCTTTGCTAATCCTCAACAAACTGAGAAACTGGCTATCTTACCTCTAAATGCCGGAACACAACAATTTTAGAATTGTTATTATGGCGACAGAATTAGGTAAGATGGTGGTAGCTAGCCAGGCGGACTTAAACAAAATCCTACCACAAACCAAAGCAAGCACAATATATATTGTACTCCCCTTGGGGATCGAACCCGGGACCTCTGGATCTGAAATCGGTGGGTTGAACCACTAGACCACGGAGGCGGTTAAATATATAGTAGAATGTATAGATGTATAGTAGAAGAGAACGTTGCAGGTGTTGGTTCACGCGGAAGCGGGCGGGCTGTGCGGCCGCAGCGCGGTCGGCTCCTCGGGGCAGATACAGCTGTGGCAGTTCCTGCTGGAGCTGCTCACCAGTGCCGAGTACACGCACGTGATACGGTGGCACGGTGCGTCTCTAGCCCACCAGGGTTCGAAAGGATAATTATCCGTTTCACCGATTCTGACAGTGACAGGTGGCGTGTTGAAAGTGCTCATGAGACAAAAACAGTATCGAGAGAGATTCGGTAAAAGCGAGACAGGCCACGCCATGACAAAGATAATTGGGGAATCCGGCACTGTGTGTGTGTGTATGTATGTGGCAATGTTTGTGACGCCATAACTCTCGAACGGATTATCCGATTTTCATGAAATTTAAACTGAATAGAGATAACGTAAGTAGATTTTGATTGTGGCGGGGGATTTTTGAAAAGTGGGGCAGTTTTTGAGATATTGAATAAAAAGATACAATTTTTCCATATCAAAACGATGTTTTATGTTAGAAAGGATATTACGTTAGCAACAAGAGAACCTCGAACACTCCGGTGAATAACGAGAGTTCGAGAAAAAGTGCTTGAGTAATGTGAGAAAGGTATATTGAAAGCACACTTTTATCTTTTGTTAATTACGTTCTATTTGAGAATTGATCTCCGTCACAAACCAGACATCACGAGATCTCAGTTCGGGGCGAACTACTAGAATATAATTATATTTTTTATTTATTTAGGTACATATATTCATATATATGTATTATGTATATGAATATGATATATATTCATATTCATGACAAGTAATTCGAAGAACTACTGAACTAAATTTTGGTCACTTGTGCACTACACAAAACTATCTCACTGAATTTCCGCCAAAAAGTCGGTTCGATTAATTAAATTATTTCAATATTTTTTTCCGATTATTTGGAAATTCAAGAATTTTAAACTGTCGCAGCACTACTGTTAATAACTTAAACAACATTGTATAAACGTGAAACTCATTTCATCAATTTTACTGATTGTTTTTGCTTACTTTTAGATTCAAATATAGATTAATGTACAGGAATGTTAAATAAATATAATAATTTATATGAGTTAATAATTTTTCGACATAAGAATTACTGTTTGTAATATTTTGTGTCTACGTTTGAACAAAGCTATAGCGTTATAAGAAATGCGAAACGTCAAAATGTATTTCTTAGATTTGATGGACTGTAGGTAGACAGTAAGCCTGGTAAAAAAATAGACCTTTGATGTTGTTGTACGTCATCGTGATAAGAAGTGAATCATAATAATAAGTCGAATCGCGAGTTATCTCAATCCAGATCCAGTCAGATATAACTAGTCCAATCAAGACCTAGTAGTTATCGCGATCTGGACTTACTGGCTACGAGGACATATTGATACGTAGACCAAAAGATACGAACCGCCTTCAAGACCTTTTCTGTCTTTTTTTTTATATCTTTTAAACTTGGGGGTTGTTATAACTTTTCTCTTGTAGTTCGAAAATAAAGTTATTCTTATATTTTGATGAGAAAAAATATTGCGTTTTCAGGTTTTACAAACTATACCTATAGACAGTGAAAAACTATAATAAAAGCTGGCCTCAATCGACGCAATTTATTTTAGTCTCTGCTTTGAATTGTGGGCTATCTACATTTTGTAAATGTTTCTCTCTGTGTGTGTGTATGTGTAGGCACAGACGGCGAGTTCAAGCTGCTGGAGCCCGAGTCGGTGGCGACGCTGTGGGGGCATCGCAAGCACAAGCCCGCGATGAACTACGAGAAGTTGTCGCGCGCGCTGCGGTACTACTACGACGGGGATATGATCGCCAAGGTGCCCGGCAAGCGGTGCGTGCCATGTGTCCGAGAGGTCACGGGGTCAAGTGTCCGTGAGGTCACGGGGTCAAGTGTCCGTGAGGTCACGGGGTCAAGTGTCCGTGAGGTCACGGGGTCAAGTGTCCGTGAGGTCACGGGGTCAAGTGTCCGTTTGACCGTGGGGTCACGGGGTCGTCTTACCGTAGGTTCACGGGGTCTATTGGCCTTGGAGTTTTGTGTCTGAGGGGCCACAGGGTCGTCTGTCCATAGGGTCAAAAGGTTATCTATCCGTAGGGTCACGGGGTCGTCTTTCCGTAGAGTCACGGGGTCGTGTGTCTGTGGGGTCACGGGATTATGAGTCCGCGAAGCGACCTTGACTACTGGGCTATGGGGCTATACGTTATCTTCTATGTAAATCACTACAAAAATTGTATTATATTAATATAAATATTCTTTGAAAGAGTTGAATAAATGGGTTAGCATGGTTACGATGGAGCGAGCTTATCCAGAAGATGTCTATTACCTCTCTTCCTGGAGACATTGCAATTTTGGACGTACGCTGGTAGTTTAGCCATATATCTTGGTATCTAGTACCTACCTACCTATAAATAGAGTATAAGTAATCAAGATCCCTTAATACTAGGCTCCTTAGTTTACTATATGACTGTAAACTAAGCAGCTATGTCCTGTAATAAAAATAATGCTTGAGTTATTTTGAAAGATACATAAAATCTTCAGGGGATAAAACGTTGTGCTTGATATTGTTAAATCCACCTAGCTGCTACCATCACTATCTTACTAGTTATTGCCATAACAGCAATAAATTGTTATGTTTCGCCATTTTGAGGTAACATAGCCAGTTCCTCAGACTGTTGAGGATTCCGGGTGAAGTGCGCCTCCACCTGCTTTATATTAACTTGTGACAATGTGAAATGAAGGTCAAGCGATTTCCCGTTGTACAATAATAAATAAAAAAAGTTGAATATGAATGTGGTGGCTATTAAAGGAGTAGAGGTAGTTCAAAAGAGATTTTTTAACCGCCTCTGTGGTCTAGTGGTTGGTCAGATCCAGAGGTCCCGGGTTCAATCCTCAGGGGAGCAATATAGTGCTTGATTTGTTTGGTGGTAGGTTTTTATTTATGAGGACATAAATAAAAACCTACCACTAAAAATATACCATTTTACCTATTCTGTCGCCATCATAACAATTCTAAAATTGTTGTGTTCCGGCATTTAGAGGTAAGATAGCCAGTGCCTCAGTTTGTTGAGGATTCCGGGCGAAGTGCGCCTCCACCTTCGGCCTTAAACTTGTAACCAGGCGAGATGAAGGTCAAGCGCTTACAATAAAAAAATTTTTTTTTTTTTTTTATTTTATGTCCATTAATTGTGAATTATGATTGATGATTTAGTGTTGTGTTGCAGGTTCGTGTATAAGTTCGTCTGCGATCTGCAACAGCTGGTCGGCTACGGAGCCCACGAGCTGGCCGCGTTGGTGGAAGAAGCGCGCGAAGCGCAGGCGCAGTGAATAAGGGAATTTACGAGCCGCCATCGATTGACGGGGTAATGTTACCACTACTAGCGGTTCCAGGGCGTTAGGGCAAATTCACCGTTCTATTATCATGGATCTGGATCCATGATCCATGTGTCTGTACCGGCTCGAACGCGTTTGTGTTAACGTGAAAAATAATACCTATTCACCATTCACGGTGAGCAAACGCGAATCGATTGCAACTCGCACTAGGCACTCGGGTCTCCAAGCGGGGGTTGAGATTCGACCGTAAAAAAAATTGCTATCTACCTCTATTTCTACAATATATATATGTCCGAAGTTTTCAGAGATAAATTTCAGATGTATGGCTTATAAATTGTTTGTCTGCTTTTCACGACTGAACGGCTGAACGGATCTTAATGTAATTTGGTATAGGGAACAACATACGGTACTTAGTATCCGGGTACCATGCGGGCCGAAGCTTTATTATTTAAATATATTGTATAAATGTTACACAGGACATGAATTTTTACACAGCCCCAAACTAAGCATAGCTTTTAATTATGGGAACTAGATTACGGATAGAATATTCTTGTATACTTTTTTTGTTAATACATACGTATCATACAACACCCAAACACAGGTCAAACATCCATATTCATAACCACAAATGTTTGTCCCGGGTAGGAATCGAACCCACAACCTACTGCACCGTAGGCAGAGCTACTTCCAACTGAGCTGTGAAGCTATAAGCTAGCTTAGTAATATATCATCATCGTCGAAAGCTATAATTATACGTACATATATCACAGATTATAAATTAGCTAGTCTGTTATGTAAAAGAACCGTCGCGGCCAACAAGGGATCAAATTATTCCCACAGGATTGTGGGACGCTACGCTTGTATTACAAACATAGGAGCGGCACACATCTGTACACATACATACCTACTTATCTGGTGTCCGTTATGGTAGCGTACACATAATCGAATTCACGTTCGTGGTACTACCTAAAATGTTCGGTGTATAATTTCACTAACAAATTATTTTTTGTGTGCGAGACTGTACCACAATGCATTTGTTCCTATAACTTCACATAGACTTTTTATATTGTTCCACTACGAAATTGCATAAAGTATGACTGCTTGCAGAGGCAGTATTTAACACTCCATTTATACGTATAGCATTGATGATAAGAAAAGCTCGTTTTCTATAAGAACGTTTAAATTACGTTGTTTAATAGGTACGCTGCCATAACGCCAGCTCGGAATGTCATTCAAAAGTCTTGTTAAATATCTCCGTTCTTATAAGAGCAAATCATTACGAAATTTTGTATAGCTCGGGCAGTATTTGTGCTCTATTTTTGTGTGTAAACTTCATTGCTATAGTATAAGCCGTTTTCGAGTACGGTCATGTGTACGCTAGCTTGATCGTTATGCTGGCGTACGCACTAAGAATGGTCATTATTTCTTAAACCAATGAGGCACTATTTATTTTATTTTTGCACTAATTATGCTCTATTTACGCAGAGTTTTTTAGGCATAACCACGAAAGTGAATTCGATTATGTGTACGCTACCGTAATGGACACCTTATCTGACTCCAAAATATATTATCTTAAGCTACCTACAGATTAGAGTCCATTCATAAATTACGCCTACGTAATTAATTTACTGTTAAGATTAGCTATTTTTATTATTATTATTTATAATAAATAAATGGTTTTATTATGTATGTTATGTTACATCTACGAGAACAGACTGTATGTAAATAATTCACGTTTAAGTAACAGATGTAAATATTGATAACTAAAGCTAAGTATTTTGTATAAATTAAATTATATTTACTGTTTCAATGCATTGTTTCCGTTGCACTCCACAACCTTATGAATCTTACGTTATATATACATGTATATACTTACCGATGTCTGTGCAAGTACATAGATTTGTTAATTTACATTTTGGGAAAAGTAATATAAAATATCATATATAAACATAAAATATGCGGTGCTTGTTCATCATTTTCAACAACGTTGGTCGCGAGAATATTACCCAACTACCTCCGAAGGAGGGTTACCTATTTTTTCCAGAGTTTGTGTGTATGTCTTTTTAGCCGACTTTCAAAAAAAGAAGGAGGTTCTCAATTCGTCGACATCTTTTTTTTTATGTATATTGCCCCATTACTCGAAGACGCCTAGACAGATTTGTTTTTTTTAAAGGGTCTTCACAGTTGGTCCCTTTGATTTCAAGTCAGGATTTGACTATGGGATTCTGGAGAAATCGAGGAAACTCTTCAAATATTTTAGGCACACTTGAAGCGATTTGGGTGTATTACCTAAACACGAAAAAACGGACCCGATATAGGATCATGCGTCTGTCTGTCATCAAAATAATTGTAAAAATACGTCATCCAGGAAAACTAAATTTTATCATATTCTTCATTGAAGTCGGTTTTCTTTTTAGTTTTTGATACGTTATTATTCATAGGCACGTATTTAGGTTTTAAGAGCAACCTTAACTTGATGGACTTACGTGAGACATGTCATCTGGTTTGTATGAATTGCGCCAGTGACATACTTATTATTATTCATTTATTTCAGATAAAATCCATATTTTAACACCATTAAAAATAACACAAAGACAATATTAAAATTACAACGACAACATAAAAAAGGATTAAAATTTTAAATTTCATCAAAGCGAATTAAACAAATATAATTTACAAATAAATACTTATGCTATATAATTTTAGAATTGGCGGTGTGAATCAAAATATACAAAAAAATATTTTATTACAACAATATGGGTGACATACCTATTTTTTATGTTTTAAAATGTTGCATTCGCGTTTGAGATTTTTCAATTTTCAACTAAGTGTATTTATTTTGTACATGTCAATTATATGATAGTTATTTATATGCTCGGCTTAGAAACAACTAACTACTTACTCATGATTGTGGTTTTCCTGTTTTGATGTGTTTGAAAGTCTGAGGCTGAGCTCAGACTTGACTTGAAGTCTTTTGTGCCTCTATGAGGAACAGACAATCATTTTCTACTTAATAGTTGTAATTATGTTGACGATGCTAATATATCTTGTAATATGTGGAAATCTATTGCTTTGATTATATTAGTGTGTACCTCGGCCGTTAAAGGTAAGACTTTTTTGAATCGGACCGTTATATTTTTAGATTTATTTATTTATTTTTTCTTAGGATCGATCTTGGGGCCTTTTAGGGCCGATCCCAAATGGTACCAATGGGACCCTATTACTAAAACCTTCGCTGTCTGTCTGTCTGTCAGCAGGCTGTATCTTAGAATCGTAAAAGGTAGACAGTTTTTTTCAGAGTGTGTGTACCTAATTATATTGCCGCTATAATAACAATAATGAAATTTAATTTTAAATACACTACACAAGAAATATGGATCGAGACCCTCGGTGTGCGTATCCGTGCTTGGCCGGCTTGTTTGCTTCTAGTCTGCAAATATAATAATGTAAATGATCTGCCTTCCTGTTAGATCTTGGGGAACCAATATAAACATGTAGGTACCTATCTGTAGTAAAGTATCTACAATATCACCTATGACATTTTGTATTGATTGCAGACGATACTTTATTACTTAATATTAAGAGTCGATATGGCTAAAGATAATTCTTATTGTGTAAATGTTTCTCTAGCTAGAGTTCTTGATTGTATCTCGTACATTACGGGATTTTACTAATGAAGCTACGGCTAGGTTTATTTATTTTACCTTGTTCAAGGAAATTAATATTTTTGTAAATACGTACCTACTTATAATACCGACAATATTATCCCCAAACAAGACGAACCCATATTATATCACTATAACTAAAATTAACGGGATATTCGATATTTCGACGCAGTGGCATGGATAACTAATAAACAACAAATCAATATATATCCAGGTAATTTTAGTTATAGTGTTATAACCATGATAGTTTCAAAAGCCATTATATCATCACACAAATGTTTGTCCCGGGTGGGAATCGAACCCATGACCAGCGCAGAAGGCAGAGCTACTACCAACTGTGGTGCCAGACTAAGTAATCTATATCGTAGCAAGCTCGAGCCCGAACGCCACCTGTGAATGTGCCTCAGAAGAAGTAGTGAGGCGAGCCGTCAGCTCCCTCGTAAACGCCGCAGTGTTTCACTTGCGACAACTACAAACGCAGCGCAAACCGGGAGTGGTCGGTGGGGACTCGTTGGAGGAGTCCCGGTGCGCGGTGACGCGGAGCGCGGCGACTCGGAGCTGTGCCTCCAAAGAGTTTGTGGCGAATGTAGTGGCCTCCGTGGTGAACGACGCCGTGGCTCTCTTGCAGCGGTCTTTTCGACGCGACGCTGAAGTCTTGCAGACCATGATACGGAACCAGAGTAAAGTTATTGGCTGTTACGATTCAGGTAAGTGGTTTTTTTTTCGAAAACTTCTGTAGGCGCGTTGGGTATTTTTTGAGATGGGAAAAATTCCGTTGAACTCGCTACTCCGTTACCGTTACTCCGTTACCGTTACTGACATCTGTGTATAAAGTATTTGTAGTGTTGTCTGCTGTTTCAATTTTGAATACATTGAGCGCTAAATTTAAAACTTATTTAAAAAAAACTTTCAAAACTACAGTCAGCTCCTTTAACTCTCAATAGATGGCGCTATTGCAGGTATAACACATTGCGATTCAAGTACCAACAATCTCAGCTGTTCTCTTCGGCAAAGATCGACTTATAGCTTAAAGTTTTCACTGCTATCGTCACTCTCGGAGTGCCACTGTTTTTTTTTTCATTACACGACTGGTGAGCTCTCCGCATTCATGTCACCCTAGTACAAAGTTAAGATAAGGCCGAAGGTGCACTTGAACTGTCTGTCTTACCTCTAAATGCCGGAACACAACAATTTAGAATTGTTGATAATGCAACTTAGATGGTAAGGCTGTCCACCATGTTACCGTAGCTTCCAAGCTGTCAACAAATCACAATAAAATTGTTATTTTTTCCAGTCAGAGTCGCACGGTATAGTATATTCAACTATAATGGACATATGGACTATTCTATCTAAGTGGTATGTGCGAGGCCCCCTAGCCAGTTTCTCAGTTGGTTGAGGATTACGGGTGAAGTGCCCCTCCACCTTGCCTTATAACTTGCAACTAGTTGAGATGAAGGCCAAGCGCTTCCCAGTCGTACAATAAAATAAAATAAATATTTAGATAAAGGAGTTATTCACCTTCCACTGACAGACTGTATTATAACTGTATGCATGTAATAAATGAATGTGAATTATCTCCAGGCTACATGTACTTCACGGAGCCCGAAGGCTGCTACAAGCTGCACCATGTGAACATGGACTGGCCCAACGCGAACACCTCTTGTATCGCGGAAGGCGCTCACCTCACCGTCATCGACAGTCGCGAAGAGATGAAGCACATCAAGAAGATTGTCGCGGAGCCGAGGGACCCGAAGTGGGGGCATGAACTCATGTGGGCGTTCGTTGGGGTGTACCGGGACCAGGAGGGGGAGTGGATGACTGTCACCGGTGAGAAGCCATCTGATACATCGTGCGAACCCCTGCAACATACTGTATGGAAGGCCTGACTCGCTGGATCGATAACTTTTTGGTCACTTTTCGGTCGCGGGGAGACTTGTAGCGTCGATTGCAGGAGTTTTTGATATGAAGACCAAATTAATTTCTTCAGCCACTTTTACAGTGTTGTGATGTCTTCCATTCTCTCTACAAATACGAAACACTTTGATGAACTTATTGTAAATATATGTATAGTTTTAAAATATTTTTTTATTATCTTGCCGTGATGGTCGCAGCTTAAGAGTCGACCCCTCCAACTCAGCCTATTAATGTCGTAAAAGCCGACTAAGGGAGCTCATCCAGAGAAGGACACTCTTCAGTGTTAATTACAACTTCACCGCGATTACCAATCCGTCTTGCCAAACGTGATGATTATGGTAAAACCCGCCGGCTTTGGAGGAGGCTCTGTCCAGCAGTGTACACTAATAGGCTGTTGATGTGACACAATATTTGGCTTCATTTTAGGCCATACTGTAAAGTCAATATTGTAGCGTGAGCACCAGATCATGATTATTCTTCAAAACCAGCAGACTGTTCATTCTGCTTGCACTGAACGTGCCTTAAGACAGTCTTGTACTGCAAGAAAGAAAGAAAATCATTCAATGAACACAGGCACAAAACAAAGCACAGAAACGGACGACAGAAAAAAAGAAAATACTAAACTCTACAACTTACTATCAAATATAACTTTAGCTAACAAGTAATAAACAAAAAACTAACCTATAAACATATCTACTAACATAGGTGTCGTTTATAGCCTGTGCTAGGTGAAGCACATATGTCAAATGGCACCATCTCAGCTATGTGCTGCTCCACTAAGAACGTGAAGCCGCGCTGGTTTTCAGACGAAACCATTTGGACTGTTACACATTCACCTAACCTTTGAATTATTTCCAGGGGAGTCTCTCAATGACACTCTTGAGTACAACGCATGGCGTTCTAGTTTCCCAACGGACAAAGACGAAAGAGGAATGTATGCGGCCGTGTTTGAAGGCGAGTTTGTGAACATGCCGAACGGATGGGGGAACTATTTCGTCTGCGAAAAGGAGCTCCAGTAGAGCGCGCTTGCTCAGCACACCTTATATACCTTATGGTATATAACGAATCTGCCATTTCCAGAATATGTCCTGAGCAGAATCTCCCCTAAACCAAACAAAGGCATAGCATAAGTTGCCTGTTTTTTTTATATTAAGTGCGAGCAACCTAATACAATAAAATTGAATAAAGCTGTTAAAATGTTACGTCAGTCTTTTTCTGTTTTTTATAAGGACCTACGTTTTGACCTTCTTATTTAAAAAGAATAGACTGCTATCTCGCCCGATGGGAATGAGTATTATCATATGATACATGCGATACATGAACATTACAGCCCGAAGATGTCCTGCTCAAGTCCCAAACGGTTTGCGTATTCAAAGTTATTGTTGTTATTGTTAGTTTACAACCATATTATATGCTTGGATTTTGCATATTGAATCCTGAGCGAGCTTTGACATCTGATGCCAACCAGAACCATCCTTTTTTAACCGACATCAAATAAAGGAGGAGGTTCTCTATTCGTTTATGTATGTTCTCCCACTACTCGAAGACGCCTGGATCGATTTGGAAAATGTGTTTTTTGTTTGAGAGGGTATACTTCAAAGGTGGTCCCATTTTCATCAGGTCAGGATTTGAAGATGGAATCCTGGAGAAATCGAGGGAACTCTTCAAATCTTCAAAAAACAAGCCTCATAGCTCAGTTGATAGTTACTCTGCCTTCTGCGCTGTAGGCTGTGGGTTCGATTCCCACCCAGGACAAACATTTGTGTTATGAATGTAGATGTTTGTTCTGTGTTTGGGTGTTGTATCATATAGTACGTATGGTTTTACAAAAGTATTTACTTAAGTATTATCCGTAATCTAGTTCCCATATTACAAGCTATGCTTATTTTGGGGCTAGATTGCGCTGTGTCAAAATTAAATGTCCTGTCCTGTAATATAAAATATTATATGCAAACTTTAAGTGATTTGGGTATTTTTAGAGTCGGTATACTTCCCTGGTGATACCTTGTGAGCACAGCTTGTGAGGCTTATTTTCATAAGTAGGTAGTTTTTTTTATGTACCAATTCAATTCATTTTTTTCATATAACATATAATTATATAAATATTATTCATATACATATAACACTACCTACAACTAGGAGCCGGCATAAGCAAGTGCCACCTGATGTTAAGTTCATCTCTTGTCTATAACAATGCCTTACTGAGTAGGTCCCATCCACAAAGAACATATCCGACACGGAGCTAACGATACCCTTCAAACCGAAACACAGCAATGCTGCTTGGCGGCTGAAATAGGTATGGTGGTAGTAGGTAGGTAATTCTCCAGACGAGGGGCTCTACTACTCTTGAAGATCTTTGAGACTTATTCACTCATTGTATTCTGCGCCCACCCGCTATGACATACGTTCGGTGCTTTGCTCTCATTCTGGCTTTGCATAGAATGAGGGTTAGCAACAAGAGAGACCCTCGAACACTGAAGTGGAACGTTCTTTTTGAGAAAGAGTTCCGTGGTTAAATACCTCAGAGATAGACATCACGAGATCTCAGTTCGGGGCGAAGTACTAGTCTAATACCGTTACTGCGATCGCTGATCCGCCTACCAAGCGGGTTGAACATGGCAAAATCCTCCAATGTGAAGGAGGCTCTGCCCAGCAGTGGACATTAATGGGCTGTTTAAGAAGTCTTCTGCAGACTGCACGACATAAGATATCTGAGTATCTACCTATCCTTATAAACCGCATCTGTGATCGCTGTAAAGTTGTGGGTTCTATAGCCCATCATCATGGGCATACCTACACACCCCTCACCCTTATTTCAGGGGCCAAAATAATAATTCGATATCTGAGTAAATAGAAGAAGCTTACAGTTAGTTTGGTACCAAGGTAGGTGTACCTACATATAATGAAACTGAACTCTATGAGGATTCAAATAAAACAGCTCAATCAACATGACGAGCGAGGGATACAAAAATAGGGTTATTTTGAAATGTCTAGTTCCAATACTGAGTTTTTTTTTTATATTACGAGTGGGAGGTGCTTGATCTTCATCTCACCTGGCTTACCAGGTACATGGTACATGGTGGTACCTAGCCAGGCGGACTTTAACTAAGTTCTACCACCAACCAATCCAAGCACAATATTGTACTCCCCATGGAGATCGAACCCGGAATTACTAGACTAAGTAATTAAATATTACAGGACACTAATTTCACACAGCGCCATCTAGTCCCAAACTAAGCATAACTTGTAATATGGGAACTAGATTACAGAATACATAAATACTTTTTTTTGTAAATACATACTTATCATACAATACAACACCCAAACACAGAACAAACATTTATATTCATCACATAAATGTTTGTCCTGGGTGGGAATCGAACCCACAACTTACAACGCAGAAGGCAGAGCTACTACCAACTGAGCTGTGAGGCTTGTTAAATTGATGATGAATGATTTATGTATTTTGGGTAGATTTAGAGAATGTGTTTGGATCACATCTGAAGCGTGAGAGCGTTTTAGAAATAATTCCCAATTAGGTAGGTACAAGGTGCATGCAAGCAAAAACGTGAGCAATACCTACCATTATGAAATCATTTTTATGACTTTATATAGGTAGGTATATAGGTACCTACTATTATTATTAACTTCAGTTTATTTTTATGTTCATGACTTTATCGACCCTAGCTAGAGTGCACCATATTCAATATGGGCTACGTGACGTCACATAGCATACGATAGGTAGTTTAGAAGATATGAGGGAAAACTTTTTCACTTCGCCGTAGTCGGGTAAAATATACGTCAGATACAAGATCGACCGTCTATAATCGTTAAAGCCCATAGGCTAATACAATATACATATACAGTTGTACGAATGACAGATGAGTCCATAGACTCATCTGTCATTCGTACAACTGTATTACGTTGAACGTCATGCCAATCCTACTTGCCCAAATGCCAATGCCAGTGCTTCCACAGGTATTTCCCATAATTAAATGCAAAACGCATGTAACTAAGTTCCATGTTAAAACGTCATTGATATAGGCATGCGATAAATGTTTTTTTTGTTATTTTGTGATTTCTCTCAATTCTGAATTGAGAGAAATCATTGAATTAAATTAAAAATTGGTTATGATTGTTTTTTAACATTCAATATAAATTATAATTCTTCTAGTTACATCTAAATATATATAACTCAAAGGTGACTGACTGACTGACATAGTGATCTTTCAACGCTCAGCCCAAACCACGAGACGGATCTGAAATTTGGCATGCAGGTAGATGTTATGACGTAGGCATCCGCTAAGAAAGGATTTTGATTAATTCTACCCCCAAGGGGATAAAATATGGGATGAAAGTTTGTATGAAACTTTGTCAATTTTAAACCGATCGGGCTGAGACTGTGTATGCATAAAGCTACTATGACGTAGGCATCCCCTAAGAAAGGATTTTGAGATTTTCGGTTAGACTTTTTTTAAATGGCTAAAGAAAATCTGAACGTTAATGGAGAAGTTGAAGAATGTACTGTCGTTTTTAAGTTTTGTAGGCCCTAATTTTTTACACACGCTAAACAAAAGTAAAGCCACAAAAACTTAATAATAATATACTTCTTAACGCGAGCGAAGCCGCGAGCAAAAGCTAGTTCCTATATAAGCTTGTTTCCCAGATAGGAAGACAGAGAACGGATTTCCATTGAGTAAGCTCCTTGCACTCCTCTTTTGCCTCATTCACTCGCATCACGTTCTTCATACATACATGTCGGCTTAGAGTACCTACCTACTGTGAGTACTGTGATTAAAGAAATATTCAGTGTTCTGATAATTATGCAAAACAGAATGTGAAACAGGCATAACAATGAAGACATAAGGCTTCCTGGTCTGTTCTGTAGTGATTCTTACTAAGTTGAGGATACAAGCAAAGCAAATCACATACAAAAAATATGCTTTGCCTTCAAATGCTCTGTATTTACATGTTTTTGTTTATAGATTTCTACAAAATGTTTGTGTTTAGATGTATATAGGGAACTGTGTGAAATGATTATCCTGTTATTAAAGATGAAAAGTTAAAACCGACGTATAATTAACCCATCGTAATAATGTTAATTAAAAATGTTATCTGATCATTCCAACGAATTAAGGTTTTGAGAATAAAGTTTCTAGGTATGTAGGTTAGGTATCTTACCTAGATGGACAATAACTTACATAACTTACCTACTCATTTTTATACCTACTTACTTTGTTAACTGGACTGTAAAAAAATCGTAAAATGCAAGTAAGGCTCTTAACTACCTACTAGCTTAGGTACCTACAATTTTATAACTTAAAGCTCTAAATCTACTGTGAGGTTGTGAGTTGAAATAGGTACCTACCTTCAATATTTATTTTGCCACAATCCCTAAACAAATTAACGTAAATGTACCTCGCCAGGATAAGAATTTTATAAGTATTATTGTATTTTCTCAGATCATTTGATTAGATTTTAAGGATTTTTGCTCAACAAAAAAGCTAGGGTAAAACTCACTGAGCATATATGGTAAAACTTATATCGTAAGTGGAAACACTCAAATCAAAGCAAGCAAAGCAATACACAAAAATGAAAATGGCGTCCCATACAAAAAAAATATGTGAATCTATTCAGTTTTCGTAAATTATTTTCGTTTGTGATGAAATATTCTTTGATCTATTCATATATATCATAATCGGTAGTACGTCTGTAAATAAAGTACAGATGACACTGTGCTGTGTTGTGTTCTTAATGCGTGATATCTTGTGTTGTGCTTGAGTTGTAGTCCAGGTGTTTACATGATTTCGATCAGGACTTCAGGGGTAAAATGCTTCCCACCGTGGAGGAAACAAGGGGATATGACTTTCAGGACGCGGAGAATGCTGAAAAATGGAAAGGCTTATTCGTAAATCCACTGAAAAAGGTACCGTCTCAATTGAACATTTTCGTAGTCGAACTTGTTAGAATTTTTGCTACACCTTAGCTCCTGCGATAATGCAGAATGCAGGTATCCTAGCTGATAGTTTCACTTTATATTATTATAAAAACTATGAAAAAAAAAAGTTCGTCGTTACTGATCATGTCAATCTAGAGATTCTTATTGTAGCAAAACAAATAAAGGGATAGGATATTAGGTAGTGTTTGTTCTCTAAATTGAGGTTCTAAAAGTCAGGAATACTAGATTAGTACTTCGTCAGATCGTGACATCCATGATATGATTTTGTGATACCAAATCCTGGATGAATGATGAATGATGTTTTTAGGTATTGGAGGCAGTACATCCAACGCTAACAGCAGAAGAGAGTGCCTTGGAGTATGTGGAGTCTCTCTGTCTTCGACTCTTGGCAATGCTGTGTGCTGCGCCATCACCACTTACCGTTCAGGTAACTCTTCATCAGCCTTTATAAAAGAGCACTAACATATCCTATTGCACATGCACATTTCAAAGAAGACTTGTGCACCAAATCGTGAGATCCCTTTCTCATCCATTACACTCCCGAGAAAAACATCCTCTGGAGTGTAGGAAGACAATTTTTAAATTTGAGACATTGATTGTGGTAGGATGTGGAAGAACGCGTGGCGCGCACGTTTCCGACGCCGCTGGACAAGTGGGCTTTGCAAGACGCGCGCGATTCTACCACCGCGAGAAAACGCCGGTCTGTTCTCCCTGCGGACCGGATACACGGCATGCTACAGAAGGTAGGTCTTCTGCTTTGTGTGGACTGTTTAACAACCCTGCTTTTGCGAACCGAGAGTTAAGAGTGCATGCACGGTATTGTTAATTTATTTTTACTTATCGGACGGCCTATTTATTAATATGAAATAATTACTTTGGGATACCTAATGATATTTTGTAAAACAAAAGACAAAAAATGCCCTACCTAGGAATTGAATCAGCTGGACCTTGGAATCAAGAGCTACACACCCTACCACTAGACAACGGAAGCACTAGTTAGGTTTCTACCCAAGGCAACACAGCAACCAAGGTCTCGCGACAGAGACTGAAAGATGAGACACTGTCTAATAGCGCCAAATTTTCAGGCACCATCATTGTCATCATTGGCTGATGGCCTATTATGCAGAATATAAAAAATAAGATACATTTTTCCCTGTGGATCAAACAAACAGCACCATCTATAAAATTTTTTTACGAAACATATTCGATTTATTCCTATTTCGTAACATCGCAAACAGAACAGATTAGATTACCACGAGAGAGTTACAAACGAGAAAAATATGACATGTGTTTTACTCTTTGGTTTTTTATTGTAAAGTTTTTTTTTTGTAATTTTATTTTATCTTTGATTGCAGGAAGTGCTACTGTATAAAATAGACATGTCTGTATCCGTATTCATGACCACAATCCTGGAATATGTGAGTGCGGATATACTGAAACTGGCTGGAAACTTTGTAAAGAAAATATCACAGAAATCTGGATACGAGACTGTCACATGTGGTGACATCAAGACTGCTATGTGTGCAGATAAGGTAAATTTTGTGCTAGGTGATACACAAAAGAAATGCTGATGAAAATTCTAATGGATCTTGTTCCCATACTTCTTTACCCATACTTTCATACTTCTTTTGGTTGGCTTAGTTTGGGGCCTTATGGCGCTGTGTGAAATGTCCTGTAGTATTGGTACCATACCTAAAGCCAATGCTTATGCCAATGGGACCCTATTATTAAACCTCAATTGTCTGTCCATCCATCTGCCTGTTAGCGGGCTGTATCTCATGAACCTTAATAGGAAGACATTTGCAACAAATACTACCTAATAAAAATGAAATGAGGTTAAAGGGGTGTATTGATTTATTAATTGCAGGTGCTAATGGATATGTTTTACCAAGAATGGGAGGTCCCGGTAGAAGCCACCGCCAACCCTGAGACCCGGCCTCGCGGTGGCTCACTGTCGTACGCGGAGCTAGTAAGGGACCTATTGGCTGACGAGAAACACTTCTTGAGGGACCTGAACCTGATCATTAGGGTGTTTAAAGATGAGCTGGAGACGATACTGCAGTCTGATGCTAGGGTGAGTCGGGATTAACTCTCTTTTTTAAAGTGTTAGGGCTCTATCACCTTCAAAAAGAGATAATGTCACTGTGTAACCATTAAATGAACCATATAATTTATTATTTTGCTGTTATTATTAATTGTTCAATAATAAAACAATATCTACACAAATTCTTCTACTGTTAGATAGGTCTAACAGTAGAAGAATTTGTGTAGATCTTGTTGACCTACTCCAAGGTTTCGTTATCATGATTACACTTCTTCATAATTAGAGTTTAAGTACGTGGAAGCGTGTGTAGCTTAAACGTGGGTAGTTCAGGTTAGGTAGTTCACTGATCAACTGATAGTCTGTATTTATTCACCCAATATCGGAAGTACGTTTGCACAGATGCGTGACAGGAGACAATTTCTTTAACCAATAGATGCAAATTATCGCGTCATGGCGCTCCGCTGTGATTGGTGCATTAGAATATTGGTTATATGGGAATAGTAAAATCTGCTATCTCGATCTTGAACGGCCTTTTCAACGCTTGGCAGGCTGGTGTCTGTATGTCATTTTACTTTTAATAATGGCATTTTTTTGTATGCAGGCGATATCTCTGATATTTGGCAACATAGTGGATATCTACGAGCTGACTGTCACCCTGCTTGGCAATTTGGAGGACGCGATAGAGATGTCACAGGATTCACCTACTCCCTACATCGGCAGCTGTTTCGAAGGTATTTGTATAAAATTATTGCCGAGTTGAGACCATACAATACAAGCTAATATAAAAAAAACTTTTCGTTTTCTTTGTATTCTGACCATATTCATTTATATGACAGGTGATCCACCGTAATATCACAATCATATTCTCTGTTTTATATTATACAGACTACCTTTTACTATTTAAAAGGTATTTTCAACCAGTATTTTCAATCGTAAGTTATATTTGTGGACAGCCACAGACAATCAGTCAACAAAGTCTCAGTGATATGGTCTCTGCTACCCTTCCGGTGCTGAATCCTAATTATGTATTCGGTGCCAAACGGTTTGCAGTGTTTCGTCGATGCGCGCGAAAGCCAGTGCCAGAGCCCTCTGGGAAAGCCAGTGCCAGAGCCCTCTGGGAAAGCTCACTCCATCGTAGTCATCCTTGCTCTAGCCTTGTACGAGATAAGGCTACAGGTCAAGAGCTAGCCTGTCATTCATAAATCTATGTATATAATGATGTGTACAATTGCAGAATTAGCGGAAGTGGAAGAATTCCGTGCGTATGTCCGCTACGCGAACATCGTGACTAGAAAGGAATCGAGAGATGCCTTGCAGAACATTGTGGATGACCCCGTGGTAAGTATTTACAGTCTACTAACCTATGCTCATGGCCATATCAAAAAAATCCTAGCTTTTATTCCTGTAGGTATAGCTCTCAAACATTCGGGAACCTTATCGCATCGAATTCGGAAGCTTTGATAAGAGATTCCGGAAACGCTATTCTTAACTCCTAACAATGTTAACATCAGTATTCGAGATTTCCACAAAGATTTTCATAAATGGTTTGAGAATAGCGTTGTATCTATTGTTAAAAAGTTATGTTTCCGATCCAAAAACTTTTCGCGTGTTCGATAATCGCCACACTAGTCTAGAACAAAATCTGTGCAAAATCTCAGTTCAAACCGTTCAGTAGTTTTGGCGTGAAGGAGTGACAAACATCCAAACAAACTTTCATTTTCTTTATAGTAATAGGATGATGATATCATTTAAAATCATGATCACTAAACCAACCATCATTTATAATCCGTACTGCAAATACTTTATTGACCTTATTACCTTCAAATAGAAAATTATCATTTTCTAGGTCACTTTACAGGTATCTGGGAAAGCACGATTCATTGTAGACCGTATCTCTGCCTAGGCAAGCTTCGAGGTCAAGAGCAGGCCCATCTTATAAAAACATGTATTAATTTAACTAACAGTAACCTTACTTCCAGTTATCAGAACGTCTCGACACAGCGGGCCACGGCTTCCGACTGGCAGTCAAGTACTACTTACCTCGCCTGCTACTGGCGCCAGTCGCTCACGTGTTCCTGTACCACAGCTACGTACTAGCTCTGTTGCAGATAGCGCCGGCCAACGATGACAGGGAGAGCTTTAAACAGGTGAATATGCACTTGAAACGTGTAAATAATATTAATATACACCTGAAACATGTAATTATACACTTGTAACATGTAATTATACACTTGTAACATGTAATTATACACTCGTAACATGTAATTATACACTCGTAACATGTAATTATTTACTTGTAACATGTAAATATACACTTGAAACATGTAATTATACACTTGAAACATGTAATTATACACTTGTAACATGTAATTATACACTTAAAACATGTAATTATTTAATTGAAACATGTAAATATACACTTGTAACATGTAATTATACACTTAAAACATGTAATTATTTAATTGAAACATGTAAATATACACTTGTAACATGTAATTATACACTTGTAACATGTAATTATTTAATTGAAACATGTAAATATACACTTGTAACATTTGAACATAAATACTTTAAACAGAGTATTTGAGACAGGTAAAGAGACCCCTAAAATAGGTAAGCAATAGCGTCGCACTATGTTATGGCTATGACACCAACTCACTTGAAAAAACATGTAAAGATGTGAAACTAGAACTGAACTGAAACTAATTCAAGTAGCTATATTCAATTCTATAAATAATATATGTATGATAAGACATTATTTTTGTATGCATAAAAAATATTAGTAACCAGTTTGTGTATTTATAATAACCTATTTTCGTCTAGAATACGACACAATAATTTTTTTTTAGGTCGAGTGTAACCTGCATCCTATCAAGAAACTTCTTATCAAGGCATTGGGAAACGGACCAAAAGTGTAAGTTAAATTTTCTATCAAACAAGCTTTTGGGATTTTCCCGCGTGGTACTCGGATAAAAATAAGTTTATGACCCCTCCATGGCGTACACTATATCCATTCGAAATTTCTCTAAGATCCGTATAACAAACAGACATTTTCGAAATTATAATAAAAGTATAATATATTATAATCATAGGTAAAATGTTTATATAAGTTCATATTTGTAATATATTTTGGAAATGTATTCATAGTTTTAAGAAGGCCCTGGAATCAGAATGAATCTCTCCGAATCAGAATCAGCTGTACATATCTATGCCAACGTAGTTTGTACTAGAGGGCATATAGTCGAAATAGCACTGTTTGTGGGTGAAAACTCTTTCATAAATTTTGATTTATATCATATTTCACAGACATATCCTTATAATACCTGCATAAAATAATTTAAATTGGACATGCCATATTGTATAGAATGACAAGCTATATTTGTATGGGAGGTTGTGTAGTGTAGTACTGGGCCTTTATATGATATTAGTTTATATGGGCTATAAAAATAAATAACTTATATTATTTTATAACATTATTTAGTAACTTTTCATTTGTTACCTGAAATATTTTATGAATGATTATAAAAATGCTAGCGACACCCTCCGTATGGCAATGCGAGCGAGGCGCGCACTCGCGATGGAGAAATGCTCAGAGCTGGCTCGGACTGTGGACAACTGGGACCCGAGGCTGGTGGCGTATTGCTGCAACGAGTTCATACGAGGTATGTTTTATATTTGACTAGCTGACCTGCGCAAAACTGCTGAAAAAGAAAAAGAAACTTGATCCGATCGCTACCAAACACAGGATCACCCGCTGGGCTCTCCTGAAGATTGCCTGAAAATAAATCTCTCCAGTTGGGAGTCTCTAATTTGTAATTGTAGCTTAATTTGTATACAGAAAGATAAGTGTTTCCACAAAATGTTACCTTATCATAAAGACGTACATTTAACAGCCTCTGTGGTCTTGTGGTTCGCCCACCTGTATCAGATCCAAAGGTCCCGGGTTTACTCTCGAAGGTACAATATTGAGTCTGGTTTGATTAGTGGTAGGACTTTTCCGCCTGGCTATCTACCAACATCTTACTTGAGCCTGTCGCCATAATAACAATTCTAAAATTTTAGTGTTTCGGCATTTAGAGGTATGATGACCAGTTCCTCAGACTGTCCGAATATTGCACTCACAAGAATATATAGATTCACATTGTATCTAAAGTACTTTTTTCTTAAAAAGATCCCTTTTAAGACTATATCATAATAAGATTATACCTGCAATATTTCATTTGAATCGGATGTGCCATTTCTAATGGATGAAAAACTACGTTTGTATGGGAAAGCTGTGCTACTAGGCCTTAAGTTTTTTTATTTGCAAGTTTTATTGTGTGTTTAATTTGATGTTTACAGAGGACACTCTATCTAAAATCGGTCCGGGGAAACGGATAGCAGAGCGGAGAGCGTATTTGTTTGATGGGCTGCTGCTTCTGTGCAAACCTGTCACCAGTTTGGTGAGTCACACTTAAATTACTCATATTCTTACCATCCACTTGTTGTTAAGTTGTATTATGTACTTTGCCGTTTTATTTAACTTTTAGTAACTGTGTACAAATAAATCATGTTTATTTACATCATTAGTGGCCAGTCAGTGTTTCCGTTGTGTTACAACCCAAAATCTTCAAGTTGATAGGCATATAAAGTAGTCGCTCCTTCGTAAACATTTTTATTGAGAGTGTCTAGAAAAGACCAAATTTAAATTGAAACGGTTTGACTAGCATTGCTGTGTTCTGGTTAGAATATGTGCTTGGTGAAATTACAATAATTGCTTTACATCTTTTGTCTCAGCAGTGTATAACCAGCAAACGCTCAAGACTTCATTATATATCACAGGAATATCCTAAAATCCTTTCTTAGTGCACACTATAAAATAAAGCTTACCCTGAAACTTTCAAGTCGTTAGATCGTTTTATTTGGTCGATCGGCTACACAAAGGTTATATGTATGTCGTTTGATAAAATATCATTAAATATTTGCAGGTGGGCAATGTAAACAGCGGCGGTAGCGGCAGTTTCACCAGCGGCATGCAGCAACTAAAGCTGAAGGAGAAACTGTACGTCAGGAAAATGGAGCTCGTTGACAGACCTGATACCGAAGGTGAGGGGATTGTACTAGGCATTAACCCTCTGACACTCACTGTACCAGTTTAGACATATATTGGATACCTTTTGTTTATTTTCATTGGTGGTAGCCAAGCGCCACAAATGGAACTCTCTTCGGATACAAATGAACCGCCTTTATACACCAACTGATTCCTTACAACACAAATCACCAACGCTATTACCAACAATGTTGATAGGTATGACACAATAAGTGAAATCTAGTGATGGCCGATTTTCTAATAAAATAAACTTTAAGGTTCCCCGTTTTCCACAGAATGGCGTCACGTGGTCGAGCTGTGTCCACGCGTGGGTGCGGCCGTGGCCGTGGGCTGCGGGTCGTGCGCCGACAAACGGAACTGGATGTGCGACCTCGTCATGTTAAACACTAAACCCATGCTCGACCGGAGTCTAGACAGGTAACCTAAACATTGATATACATTTTATATTATAAGCTAGTGGAACTTCCGGGACTTCACTTCCATCAACCCGTGGGAATTTGCAAAAATGTTTTCATAGCAGTGTATAGCATATATATATTATGAAAACATATAATGTGTATAATTTTTACACATTATGTACCTACCTAAAAATGAACGCCCCTCCATAGCGGCTACGTTCACATGCAAAGAAGGTGAAGACGCATAAATATGCTTTGTCATTGGATATTCAGTCACGCGCCGAGCTGCCGGGTGGTCTTTGTCATTGGTTGTTGATCACCATTAGTGACTGAACATCCAATGGCAAAACATCCTTATGTGTATTGCGTCTATGTAGCGTATTTGCTCGTGAGCAAATGCTATGTCAATGGTATAGACGCAGAATGGCCACTATAGGTGCCTTTTGGTATTCCAGTCTATTGGTTTAGTAGAATCGGAGCCCAGGAATACGCTCTCCAAATTTCAAGTCACTTGGTTAAAGGCTTAGACCGTGCATTGTATGTCAGTAAGTCACTTCACGCCAAGCTATTTTATACAGTTCTAGCATTTATCTGCACGGCCTACCCTGATCAAAAGTAGCTTATGTATTTCCCTACGACGCTTACGAATCAATAATGTTAGTATGTAAGTACGGATATTGTGTCATAAGATGAGACTGAGGAACTCTTGATGACCCTTGTATAAATCTTAAAACATGCCCTTTCCCCTAAATTAAAAACACCTTTTACATAATTCAACTAACACAATCATAACTCACTTTTACTAACATTTTACATACAACACGCACACACACATTACACACATACTACACTACCATTCACTACTCACAACATCCCACACACTCACTGTTCCGAGCCGTTTAGTTTATTAAATTCCCACCACCATCCATTCCAAAAGTATATTGTTGGACATTTGTTTTTGTGTTTTTTATTTTCTTTTCCTCATCAGTGTGTATATGTTTATGTTAAAGTAGATTAATATTAAAATTTTAAATATTGTATATAGGGACATAGACTAATTTACTTGTTCTTGGAGGTGGGCGTTGGTGACTGCGTCACAGCTTTCTATAACTATTGCTGTTACCATCGTTTGCTATATATGTTTTGTTCCGAATTTCTTTGTTCCCAATAAATAATGTTGTATTTGTATTTTGTATTTGTATTTGTTTCAGCATACTGCTGGACCTAGAGAAGCGTCACCCCTTGCAGCTGCCCCCGTCGGAGTTGTACCGGTTCGCGGTCCCCGACTCCCCGGACAACATCGTGTTGGAGGACCAGAGTCCGCACAACGTGCCTCTAATCAAGGTGAGGGGCTTTACGAGCCGCCACAATCTTCTGAAGTTAAAAATATTGGAAGCTTTTTTTTTTAATATTGTGAGTTAAAACACCTCTACTTAAGTGTCTCACATGACTCTTGGAACTAGGTTGTCCACTACAGCCGTTTCTTTTATGTTGATTAAACCCTGAAAAAAAACGTTCATAGTTCCTTTGATACGTTTATAGCTATATAGCGTTACTTAGTTTGGGGCTTTATGACGCTTTTATTTGTCTCTGATCTAGTGGTACGCCCACGGTATCAGACCCAGAGACCCAGTTCGATCCCCAGGGGTGTGCAAGTTTGTGATCTGTTTGGTTGGTGGTAGGTCTTGTTTGGACCACCATCTTAACTAAATCTGTCGCCATAACAACAATTCTAATTGTTGCGTTCCTGTATTTAGAGGTAAGATAGCCAGTTCTTCAGACTGTTGAGGATTCCAGGTGGAGTGCGCTTCCACCTTCGACCTTATCATAGCTTGACACATGAAGGACATGTGCTTCCCTGACGGTCATAGAATAAAAAAGTACGTCTTTTTTTTTTTTTCTCAGGGTGCAACTTTACTGAAGCTAGTTGAACGTCTAACGTACCACATATACGCGGACCTCAATCTTGTACGAACGTTCCTGACCACATACAGATCGTTCTGTTCGGCCACGGAGCTGTTAGACCTGCTTATAGAAAGGTTTAACATACCGGAGCCTGGAGAGGTTTATGACGCGCCTAGACATGGTGAGTGACTGATTTAAAACTGCCCCTGTCTAGCCCCTATGGGAGGTAGCGTTGTGATATTCATGTACAATGTGGAGGGGTTATTGCTAAGAATAACTTTCAGAAATCAGAAATTTTATCATAAACTATCTGACCGTTGTAGAATTCATATTGCGAAGGTATTTCGTAATATGAATTCTAATTAATGTTTTAGATATACATAGAAATATGTAGTATAGAAGAATAAAAAACATGTTGTAATATTGTGTGATGTGTTTTGCGCACGCCAGTACCGAGGATCAAGGGTCCTAAGAAGGAGCACAGTCCCAACTCTTCTTTGTTGGGACTGGATATAGGTAAGGTATCTAAATTGTTTGTCACTATCTAGCTAGGCCACACCTCAGTACCTGAAAGCCTTTTATAATGCACATACATATTACATGAGTTTCCAAACAACCTATTTTATGATGCACATAAATTGAGGTAAACCTGACACTACGTATTTTAATCCGTACAAAATCGTCTAAATGTACCTGCCTGAAAATCATACAAGCTATCGTGAAATACTCACGATTTTTTTAGGACGATATTACTATGTAAAATATTAGATGTTTTTATCTCTTTCAACCACGTTGACAACATATAATAAAGCGTTGAGTTTAGCAACGCTTTATTATTGTTGTAAAAGTAGAGGCCTTAATCGGAGTAGTGGAGCCTCAATTTCCCCTTATGATTCTACAGCGGAAAGTATAGAGAGCGTAGCGAGCAGCGATGCCGAGAAACTTAGCAAAAACACCGCGAGGGAAGACTGGAAGCGATATAGGAAAGAGTTTCAACAACCTGTCAAATTCAGGTGAGTTTACACAATCAAATCAAGCATTGTCTTAATCAGAAACTACACCTACACCAGAAATACCGTATCTGAGAATAAAGCCGAAGATTCCGATTTTGTGAAATTGATAGCCACGGAGGGTCATACTCAAGTACCTGACGACTTGTCAGGTACTTGCCTTTCTCCTTGTGTGCTGGTCGCGATTCCGAACAGGCGGTAGATTTGACGTTTCAAAATGATCCTAAAAATCTTAATGAATAAAAATATTTGACTTTGGCTTTGACTTGAGGATGAAGGTTTGAAAAAGTACTTATAACAAGCCTCATAGCTCAGTTGCTAGAAACTCTGCCTTCTGCGCTGTAGGTTGTGGGTTCGATTGCCACCCAGGACAAACATTTATGTAATTAATATACCTAAATGTTTGTTCTGTGTTTGGGTGTATGTGTATGTATGTATTTACAAAAAAGATATTTAGATATCCGTAATCTAGTTCCCAATTCCCATATTACAAGCCATGCTTAGTTTGGGGCTTATGCTTTTAAACCCGGATTACACATAATGTTTTAAAAGATTTTTTGTGATAAGTGACTATGTGGCGATTTCGCAGGGTAATAAACGTGATCCGTCACTGGGTGGACCAACATTTCTACGACTTCGAACGCGACCCGGCTTTGCTCGAGCGGCTCAGGGAGTTCCTGGGGTCGGTGGACGGGAAGCCGATGAGGAAGTGGGTTCAAAGCGTGCTCAAGACATTGCAGAGGAAGGTAAAAACTAAGTTTCATGTTTCAAATACAAATATAAATACTTTATTTGTCCGAAACACAGGTGTACAGAAAGTTCAACTTACCATCAGGTGAGGTCGCGGTCAAGAGTCTGCCTATAAATTGTAAAAAAAAAAAAAAAGTTCTTTGACCAATCATACAAATGTTAATTAATTAATCTCGAACTGAACAATCAATTAAGTAGGCAGGCACTTGCAATACTATTTGCATGCATAAATATCAGAATGTTTTAAATAAAAATGTTACTTATCACTACCACCAGTCAATTCATTTTACAAATCGTCTGTCGGATATTCCTGAATTTTATAATAAGCTTTGTTTAACAATAATCAGGTTACTTTACACTTAAATAAGTTTAAATTGTCCACTTCTTTAATAGTCATCATCACGACCGGAAAAAATCCACTTGTATACATGAGTTTTCCTGTCCGGTATCTCTCCCACACTAGGTTGTGTTTTTACGAGTTTTTGGCTGAAACTATTTGAGACTGGCTGACGTCAACCCTCCTTGTAAATACTCGGGTGTGGGATGAAGGGGGGGCTCAGGATACTAATGTCCCGGGAGAATGCTGAGTGTGAGACTAGCAGCTAGCAGATATAGTCGATGCTAGATGATGTTTGGACTGCCATAATCACCATGCTCAGCATTTTGGGGAGGCTAGTTTAAATTTTACATTTAGTACTAATTATTTTCTTTTGTCATTTTTTTTTTTGTGTTCATTTTCGACGTTCGACGTTTTGTATTTAATTTGAATTTGAATTTTATTTATTTTGATACCTTCCCAATTTTTGTGTTCGTATCTTGTGTTATGTAAATTTTGTATGTTCTATGATCCTGTGTTGATCGAAAATAAATGAATGAAGCATTCATAAGATACTATTAACGACATAAATTGAGCGACTAATTAGTGTTCAGAGGTGAATCCTCGAAGGGGGAAAATTCGTGTCTCTGTTACTTACTTTTAGAATACTATAAAATTTATTTATTTTTAAATTAAATTTGAAGAAATTTTCCTTTCCTAGCAGCAGGCTCTTCACGAGGCAACCTAAGGACAGTCCTTAGGTTAACTCGTGAAGAAGCGAAACGCGTATTAGATTATTCAAAAATACCCTTTTTGCTACTGAATCTTTATCTTACAGGTTAATATTGATCCAATTCCTTTGATTCCAGAGTTTGGAAACGGAAGTGGGTCTGGGCGCGGGAGTAGCGCACGTGTTCGACCGCGCACCCCCCCACGTGATACGTCACGTGGCCGACCCCCCCGACAAACACAACTGGCACCCCCTGGCGCTGCATCCCCTGGAACTGGCCAGACAACTAACCCTGCTGGAGTTTCAGCTCTATCGATTGGTGAGTCTTGGTTGTGTAACTCTTTTAAAAACGCTTATGGTTTATTTGACTTATGGTTATGCGACGAAATCAAGATGACGGAAGCAAGATGGCCAACTGCCATCACCTTTTTTCACCCACTCTTGCCTTTTTTCATAATATAGTTATGTATGTTGTTTCAATGTGTGTAGGTAAAACCATCGGAGTTAGTCGGAGCTGTGTGGACGAAGAAAGACAAAGAGAAGACTAGTCCTAACTTATTGAAGATCATCAAACATACCACCAATGTAAGTAGCCCTTATACAAACAAATGTACGGAGATCACCTATTATTGTTCGGTGAGCACATGATTAATAATTTGAACAAAACTGATACGGAGGCTGTAAATAAGATTGTGTCAACATTTTGATGATTAAACCTCACAGCTAAGTTGCCTTAAGTTGTATATCCGTAATCCAGTTCCTGTAACTCTTCTTAGTTTGCAGTTGGGCATTGTACTTAATGAAATTTCTTGTTATATGTTTAAAACATGAATATAAATATTTATATTCATATAACTAATAATTTATCAAATATTTAAACTGTGAAAACTGGCATGTCCAACATTATTAATATATTTGAATATAAATATATTTATTCATATCATTAATCATTTATCAAATATTACTCCTGTGTCACACATTATTATTGGCCATCTGCTTATCTTATGTAACTTACACTAATTACTTTCTACCTTATTAACTCTCGTAATATTTATTTAGGTTGAGAAATTGAAACCAAGTACTTTTTTGTTCCAGTTCACGCGATGGATGGAAAAATGGATAGTAGAGAGCGAAAACTTGGAAGAGCGAGTGGGCGTGGTGTGTCGACTGCTGGAAGTTGGTCTCTCGCTGCGAGAACTGAACAACTTCAACGGGGTTCTAGCTGTGTCGGCCGCTTGCGGGAGTGCGGCCGTGCATCGACTCAAGAACACCTTCCAGGTGAACAGATAGGGGTGCACCAAGCGATACTACACACTATACTATATACTTTTCATAATCTGGTAAAGAGGATCAGATAGGGGTGCATCAAGCGATACTACACACTATACTATACAGTTTTCATAATCCGGTAAAGAGGATATTCCAAAAACCTGTCTTCAAATTTCTATCTTCAAACTATTATAATAAATAATGATGTATCTATTTTTTTGTACGACGGTAAGTGCTTGGCCTTCATCTCACCTGGTTACAAGTTGAGATTAGGCCGAAGGTGGAGGCGCACTTCACCAACTGAGGAACTGGCTATCTTACCTCTGAATGCCGGAACACAACAATTCTTAGAACTGTTGTTATGGCGACAGAACTATATATAAGTATTCTATCCGTAATCTATTTCCCATATTACAAGCTATACTTAGGTTGGGGCCAGATGGCGCTGTGTGAAATTAACGTCCTGTAATGTTTATTATTATTGTTATGTTTTATCTCGTCTAAGAATTCTCGATTTACTATGTAGAAATCGGTGATAAAGTGTACAAGTGTACCTCAGTATTTTGAACTGCATCAGGGAGTGCGGTCTGCAGAAACTTCCGCACTATTATTATAATAAATCTTTATATAAATCAATTCATTGACCTCATAGAATGCAGTACTTATCAGTATTGTTTTCAGTTCTTTATAGGTTACCCCATAGCTTGGGTCAACTAGTCTGACTTAGCGAGTCTTCGAGTCATGGTAGTCTATTGGAGTTTTTTCCTGTTGAGTAACCTTATCCGCTCGGGTTTCAAAGTAATTGTAGTAGAGCTTGAAATTGAAATCATTTATTGAAAAAGAAATACATATTAACAGTGTCCGTTTACAAAGTTAACTGTGATCAGTTTCTCGTCTTATGGCGTAACTTAACACTAAACAAAGGTATAAGTACCTACCTACATTATATTAAATTAAATTACATACATAACAACAAACAATATAGCTAACATCACAAATTTATAGGAACAATTTTAGTACAATAATTTATTAATAATAATGAAAGATTTATTATTCAAACATTGATATATGACCAGGTGAGTCATATATCAAGCTCTGTCAGCTTAGACCAGTCATCATCATCATCCTATCGCAGTCCACTGCTGGACGTGGGTCTCTCCCAAGGTGCGCCACTGAGCCCGACCGTTGGCCTCTCTCATCCACTCTCTGCCCGCCACTGTGCGGAGGTCGTCGCTCCGTCTACCCGGAGGACGGCCTACACCACGCTTGCCTAGAGATGGTCTCCACTGAAGGACTCGTTGACCCCCCCGGTTTTATTGAACCCACCGGTAGCGCTGAGACCAGTGAGTCAATCGTAATATTTTTGCAGGTTATACCGCCGCGGCTGAACAAAGCTTTAGAAGAGTTCAGGGAGCTGAACTCTGACCACTTTAGGAGATACCAAGAACGGTTGCGGAGCATCAACCCGCCGTGTGTGCCTTTCTTCGGCATGTACCTTACGAATATACTGCATATAGAAGAGGGAAATTTAGGTGAGTTACATACCATTAAGGCTTTAGTGCGTGTGGTACTAAATAACAGTTCTAGCTAGCCTTTGTGAGTATAGGTGTGGATATGTTAAAACACTGAATAAAGTCAATACGTATATTTAGCTGAATGACTGAAAGTTACACAAGTTAAGTACTAAATACAATTAGTAGGTGTGGACCGCGGACAAAGGGTTCAGAGTGACTGCTGGTCTAAACCCAAACCAGCTTAGATCGGCAAACGTAAAATCTACAGCTACTGTTAGATTATCTGTGTCACCACATCAATCCTCCCCATTTTTCAAAATTTTGAAAAAAATTTATTACATTATCAAACATCATTCAAGGTTAAAACTCTTTATATAAAACAATTCATAAAAGTGGCACGAACGTCGCTACGTGCCGGTATGTGCTGACAAGCCGAAAATGATACCTACGCAAAACTTCGTCCGCTTTAGTATAGTAAGCTACACAATTGTTGAGTTATTTTTGTAACTCCAAACTTTTATACATTTTAAATATCCAAAATATTAAACACACAATTTCTTTAATAAATCTTTTCAGTTATTTCGTAGTTATTTTATACCTAAACACAAAAATAAAAAATAAGTAAGTAAGTACAAGAATATTCATTTTCACACGAAAACATTTATATTTTGTATATTTATACAAACCAAACACAAATAAATCGTTATACCTAATAAGTATATATAAAAGTATATTTTTCATAAACCCAAAATTCTCTTATGCTAGTCTAATAGGTAACACACATAATTATTACCGCAATTTTTTATTTTAAAAATATAGCCTTATTATAACAATCCTACGTTAAGGGTAGTTGTCACCTGCTATATTTAATTCTTATTTCGCCTGCTTATGTAACAACGCCGATTATGAAAAACAAAATGTACCTTCGCTTAGTAACATTTCCTTCTATCTTCGATTAACTGGGAAAACAACGGGTTTTCACCTTAATTACACTGTAACGATTTTATACTTAGGCTGTTTCTGAGCTGACACCGATTCGCTAGAATGAACGCTAGACGGTGTAACTGTTTGTATGCCATCAGGTTGTATCACACCTGCTATCGTCACTTGTCGTCGTACCCATCGTTTAGTATGTTTATGACATCTTGTGCAAAACATAAAAAATATTATCACCACTAATATTAGCAACATCACTGTAATCGTTATACTGAACTGCTTTAACTGGGTCTCGACACTTGCCGAATTCGAACCTGACTGTGCGATCACGATTTGATCTTTCTGTTCTTTACTTTGATTCTTGCCCATCGTTATGATCATAACAAACTCTCGATATGAAATGAAATAAAAAAATGTACACTGCTTTCACCGAGATAACTATTTCCAAAGTCAACGTTTTCGCAATAAATGTACGCCGTGTGTTCACCTCATTAAAAGTTACGACACATGTACCTAATTATTTTTCCTCAATAAGCATTTACTAAAGTGTACCAATATCAAAACAAAGCATTTCATAAATTAAAACGTACGGGCAATTTAACTACGCGACCAGCTCGAGTGGTTCGCGGTGGCGGGCTATCGGTTGGCAAAATCCGAAGGTCCCTGGTTCGATTCCCGACGGTTTCACCACTTTCGTCTAACATATACGCTGGTTTAAGACGATCTATAGAAATGTTAGCCTGCCTATCTTTAATTTGTATTTTATATACCTTGTCCATCCTTCTAAGTACGCGGTAGGGTCCGTCGTAAGGAGGCTGTAAAGATTTTCTAACCATATCGCTTCTAACAAAAACGCTTTTACAATCTTTTAAATCTTTATTAATGAAAATTTTACGCGAGTCTTTGTTTACACGTGTAACTGGTTTGTAATTGCTTATTATTTCTCGCAATCTATGTACATAACCTTCCGTGTCTGAATAAACGTTCTTACTCTTTGTATCATAAAAATCTCCAGGTAATTTAATTGTAGTCCCTAACGTTAACTCTGCCGCACTCACTCCTGTGTCAACCCGTGTTGCAGCACGTAAGCCAAACAAAACGGTTGCTAACTCATCTATCCATGAAGTATTATTGAGGCGGGCCATTAAGGCTGACTTTAAGGTACGGTGCCAACGCTCTACGACACCGTTACTTTGCGGATGATATGGACTACTCCTGATCCTGGTTATTGCTAATAAAGATATTAATTGTTTGAACAGATCACTTTCAAATTGTCTACCTTGATCAGTAGTTATCTTCTCTGGACAACCAAAACGCGAAACCCAATTTTCATAGAAAGCTTTTGCTACGGTCTCTGCGGTTATGTCCTTAGTTGGTATGGCTTCTGGCCATTTAGTGAATCTGTCAATCATGGTTACGCAATACCTATAACCGTCCGATGTTGTTGGAAGGGGGCCTACAATATCAATGTGGACATGTTGAAACCTCTCTACAGTTTGAAACTGGCCTAAATCCGATACCGTATGTTTCATTACTTTCGATCTCTGGCAACATGCGCATGACTTTGCCCATAAATTAATCTCTTTATTCATACCTACCCAAAAATACCTATCAGCTACTAATCGCCGAGTAGCACGAATGCCTGGGTGGCATAAATTATGTACTGCGTCGAATGCAATACGTCTGAACTTGTGTGTCAGGTACGGTCTCGCTCTCTCTGCTGACATTTCACAAACAATAGCGTTCTCAGAACCTGGTATTGGAACACGCTTTAACTGGAACTTATTATTGTCACCCGATCCTTCTATTAATTCAACTAACTCTTTGTCCATTTCCTGTGCTATCGCTAGCTCCGCGAAATCTATAACCGTGGGACATGAAATGGTTTCTATTCTAGAAAGACAATCTGCTACTACGTTTGATTCGCCCGAAATATGACAAATTTGCGTCGTAAATTCGCTAATAAACATTATCTGCCGGGTTCGCCGTGGCGTTTCTTTATTCGTATTGATTTTACTAAACACATGCGTTAATGGTTTATGATCTGTCAATATTACTAACTCTCTACCTTCCATCAGAGAACGAAAATGAACTATCGCTAAATAAATCGCTAAGAGTTCCCTATCGTATGTACTGTATTTCTTTTGCGCTCCCGATAACCTTTTTGAAAAAAAATCCTAAGGGCTTCCATGACTCACCTTCTTTCTGTTGTAAAGATGCTCCTACACTGGTATCGCTGGCGTCTGTCATAAGAGTTAGTTGACCATTCTGTGACGGATGTGTCAATAAGACGGCATTTTCTAAACTTACCTTAGATTTTCTGAAAGCTTCCTCCGCCGTTGGAGTCCATATTATCTTGGTCTTGTCTTTACGTTTCGAATTATGTAAATATGCATTTAACTCTGCTTGTTCGTCGGCTGCGTGGGGTATATGAGATCTATAAAAAATTAACATACCCAAATATCTTCGAAGCTCTTCGACCGTAGTGGGCCTCGGGAAATCCGCTATGGCTTTCACTTTATGGTCTAAAGGCTTGATTCCTTCCGTTGAGACTTCGAATCCTAGAAACTCGAGCTTAGCCTGACCAAAAGAACATTTAGCAATATTAATAGTTAGTCCGTACTCGTCGAAACGTCTAAATATCTCCTCCAAGTGCTGTCGATGGGATGATATGTCATCGCTTGCTACAATTACATCATCAATATATGTAAAAATATAGTCTAAACCCTGTAATACGCAATTATCCATGAATCTTTGAAAGGTTTGCGCACTATTACGCAATCCGAAAGGCATCTTCGTGAACTCTACCAAACCGAAAGGACAGATCACGGCTGTTTTCTCTATGTCTTCTTCCCGCATTGGAATACAATTATAAGCTCTATTTACATCCAACCGTGAGTAAACTTTTTTACCTGCCAGTACATAAGTAAAGTCTTGAAGTCTAGGTACCGGGTACCTATCTGGTTTAGTTATGTTGTTCAGCATCCTATAGTCACCGCATGGCCTAATATTTCCATCCTTTTTGGGAACGATATGCAGAGGACTTGCCCATGCCCCTTTACCTGGTCTACATATCCCTAATTCTTGCATTATCTGAAACTCTTTTTTTGCTTTAACATACCTATCCGGTGGTAACGGTCTGGCTTTCGCATACACGGGTGGGCCTGTGGTTTCAATGACATGAAACACGTTATGTCTTGTAGTCTCCTTAACTGAAAAAGGTTTGGTTATTTCAGGGTATTTTTGCAGTAAATCGTAGTATGGGTGAGAACTATCGACTGTTTTTAAAGTGGGCTCACTAGAGTTTGAAACACTCGCAATCACATTCATATTTGTCGTCTGATCAATTAACTTACGACCGCTTAAATCTATTAACAGTTTATATTTGACTAAAAAGTCTGCTCCAATTATGGGTTGCTTAACATCGGCTACAATAAACATCCACCTAAAACATCGTCTTAGTTTTAAGTCCAAATCCAACACTTGTACACCGTAAGTCTTTATTTCTGTTCCGTTGGCCGCAAAAAGTTTATAGTGTCCATTTTCACTGAAAGTTCTTTTATTCTTCACAAACGCACGAGGAAAAACCGAAACATTAGCTCCACTGTCTATTAAAAATTGTAAACCGGTAGTCCTATCCAAAACATTTAAGCGGTAATTAACACATGGGGTACAGTTTTCCGCCGTAGACTGCACCGTACCTAGTTTTCCGAAAAACTATTGTTGGGTTTCTGTGGTGCCGGATTATCATTTCGTTTTCTCCAGTTGCACGGTTCTACGCACGTACGTGCCTTGTGCCTATAACGGAAATGATATTTACACAACCAATCCGGATCCTCTGGCGTACGTCGACGACTGGAACTACGTCGGACACTTGATGATGATGATGATGATCGGTCTCTACCATGGTGGTTAAATCTTCTATTTCCACCGCGAGCGGATTCCATCCTACTTAGTCTGTGGCTCAGATTCCTTATCTCAGCGACTATCTCGCTCATCTCTCCTACCGCTGGCTTGCTATCTACCTGAGCAATTGTACTCACAGGTTTCGCTGTTTCCATCACCTTATCTGCGATATTCGCCAACGTATTTAAATCTTTCGCATCTGCTACTGCCAACACGCCACGCACCGTTGTAGGTAGGTGGTTGCGCCATAATATAGTTAGCGTATCATCGCTTACCTTATCCCTTGCTAATTCTCGCATCCGCCTTAGGAGTTGTGATGGCTTTTGATCCCCCAGATCCATTTCGCCAATAAGCTTTTGTATCTGACGACTCTGAGACTCTTCGTAAATCGCTAACAGTCTGGCCTTCAATGCCTCGTATTTCCCGGTCTCAGGCGGTGCTAACAAGATATCGGTGACCTGCGTAATCACCTCTTTTCCCAATTTTGCTATAATAAGGTGGTATTTGGCCTCGTCATTTGTTCGTTGCTGGCTTAAAACCGCTTCCGCTTGAATAAACCACAGCCTAGGCTGATCCCGCCAAAATTCTGGGATCCTTGCTGTCACTGCGATGGCATTCAGAGATTCCTCAGCGATGAGAATATTCTCCACTGCCTCTGGTTGTTCTGCCGGAAACGCCATTGTAATTGGATTTATATAAAACTGAACTTAACTTGATCGTGACTGCGCAGTAGAACTCCTCCGCGATCCGTAATGTTGAGTCACCCCGTTTATAAAAACTGCGCACTATAGTCAACGTCACATAACATACCACAAACGCTATACTCAGACGAACAAGTTCACGGTGGCTAGCTCAATAAATCACGTCGGGGTCACCAATTTAGTGCGTGTGGTACTAAATAACAGTTCTAGCTAGCCTTTGTGAGTATAGGTGTGGATATGTTAAAACACTGAATAAAGTCAATACGTATATTTAGCTGAATGACTGAAAGTTACACAAGTTAAGTACTAAATACAATTAGTAGGTGTGGACCGCGGACAAAGGTTTCAGAGTGACTGCTGGTCTAAACCCAAACCAGCTTAGATCGGCAAACGTAAAATCTACAGCTACTGTTAGATTATCTGTGTCACCACAAGGCTTTATTCTCAATTAATTGATTGCCACATGTAAGCTATACTAAGATCTTCATTAAGCTATTATTAAGCTCTGTACATGTAACCTATTAGGGCATTGCAACATTTTTGAATATATTATATAGGTTGGGTAGGGGTAATCTGTCTCCGGTGCGTTGGTTTCTAAATATGGAAAAGTCTTTGTATGGTAAAACTCGTTTATATATTTCAATTTGTATTCTATTTTAGAATAAGATAGATATAGAAGATAAAAATATGGTAAGCGGGTATGCTAATAATAATATTTAGAGATATTTATACCTGCATACACGGATTTTGGACAAACTGTATGAAAATACGTAATATGATTCCAAAACTTAGTTAGTAGTCACGATTTAATGTATTTAAAAACAAATTGAGCTTTCATTTCTAGAAAATTCGCAAATTGCGTACCTTTCTCCATATAATTTGCTTGAAAAAATACCAACGAATCACATCATGTTCTAGTTAATAAAAATATCGTATCTACCAGATGTGTGCATACACACTAATTGAATATGGTTGTCGACAGATTATCTACAGAATACGGAACTAATAAACCTATCGAAAAGAAGAAAAGTGGCGGAAATAACGGGGGAGATACAACAGTACCAGAACCAGCCGTACTGTCTCACTGTCGAGCCGCGGACCAGGGTATGTTGTCTGCATATACCGAGGCATACTCGTCTACACCACACCCAACGAAACGAACTGGCATACTAGCTGGTTGCTACCCGCGAAGTGCAGTAATCCCGTGGGATGGGAAACGTAACTCATAGTTTCTTACTCACACTCAAACGGCTGAACGGATTTCGATGAAATTCGTTATTAAGGTAGCTCAACCCTGGATTAACACACGTTAATTATTATCCCGAAAAAATTACATCCCACGTGAATACTGATTTTTTTCAGGATTAACTACTTTGTATACTGAAAAAAGATGCCTATGTGTTAATCCACGTCATTATCTATGTATAGTCCAAGTTTCAGTCAAATCCGTTCATCTGTGTCAGTGTGAAAAAGTTACAAACACACAAACATTGACAAGCTTTCGCATTTATAATATTAGTGTGATTGGAATATGTTTTAAAACCTTTTTTTTTTACCACAAGAAGAAAATATAAAGTCGTATGCCTCTAATCTTATGTAGTAGCTCTGCTGTTGTTGGAGTAAGATGCCGCAAAAATATACGTGGCTTGCCAAAGAGAGGCAGTTGGATAGTCAATATATCCACGAAATCGGTTCAAAGATACTTTTTACGTAGGAACTTTGATACGAAAGTCTTGTTTTTGAATATTTGGTAAAACAAAACGGATAAATTTATATTTTCAGGCGTTTTTGGAGTCCCTAGACCCGTTCCCAGGGAAAGATGACAACGAGATAACGAACTATCTGTACGCACGGAGCTTGGAGATTGAACCACGGCCGCCGGTCAAACAGATGCCTAAATTTGTATGTATACATTTGTATGAATGACATGAAGACGTGTTATAAACGGTCTATAGACGATAGCTCAACTGATACAGACAGAAACATAACAATGCTAAATTGATGGTTTAATTAAGAGCCAGTCCTTGAGTCACGCGTCGCCTCAAACAAAAGCCTTTTCTTTTCGAGTTTTGTAAAACCGGAGGGCACCGGCTCCGCACAGTCCTAAGGTCCCAACCCCATGGGTATACTTAAAGTATATATAAGAAACTAAAGCTTTATAAAAAAAATAGAGCAAAAAACTCTTCTCCTGTAAAATTCTACTAATGGTAGATAGGCACTGAGGCGACGCTTTGTCGAGACCACCTTATTTACGCCTTTTGTGATCTTCGGCCGAAGGTTAGTTGGGTACTATGTTGCCAATGTGATGACCCAGTGGTGGTTGTAAATGTAAAAGACTTCCGTTTCCGCACTGAGAAAAAAAAACTAAGCATGATATCAAACTTTAACAATGCCAAACATCACACTCCTCCATGCAAGAAATATGCTTTAAAAGGGTTCCGAAGTTTTCTTTCACGCGTTACTGTAAGTTTTATATCTATGTGGGTTTCAAGATGTCTGTATCTATTTGAAATATCTTGTTGTAGCCTCGGAAATACCCGGATCTATCATTGAAGCAAGTAAAAGCGTCGCGACGACATCACAACTCCGACTCGGGACATCATAATAACAGCGACGATACACTCAGTAAGTAAACTCTTGGACTCATGGACGATAGCTGAGAGTAGGCACAGCTGTGTTCGCACAGCAAATGGAATCAGCTTCTGCCGGCTGTATTTCCGCTGTTCGTAATCAAAAGTCAAAAACATTTTATTCAGTTAGGATATTTTTGAAACTTCAAATCTACCGCCTGTTGTAAATCGTGACCACCAACCCACTCATGGAGAAAAGCAAGAACCTCAAAGTCAGAGTCAAAACTTCTTTATTCATTAAGATTTTTTATGATCATTTTGAAACGTCAAATCTACCGCCTGTTCGGTGTGAGGTAAAGCACCTGGGTAAAGGGTTCATGAAATGGGTCAAGGGTTGACCCATTTCATGAAAATGTCTTACAATTCAATATAACAAGCCTCACAGCTCAGTTGGTAGTAGCTCTGCCTTCTGTGCTGTAGGTTGTGGGTTCGATTCCCACCCAGGTCAAACATTTTGTCTGATGATGTTTGTTCTGTGTTTGGGTGTTGTATCATAATGGTTAGTATACATTTATGTATACAATAAAAAGTTATTTGAGTATTCTATCCGCAGTATAGTACACGCTATGCTTAGTTTGGGGCTAGGCGGCTATTTATTTATTTACAAAATGTTTTTGCGTATCTGAGTCGCATCGGCCAGCTTTGCCATAATAGTATTTTTTGTACTGTACGCTATAAAAAAAAATCCATAAGTAACCATATATTATTTGTTGCATTCGACAGGCGTGTCCCAGCTGTCGCCGACTGGGAGCGGCGCGTGGGACGGGCAGTCGGTAGCCTCGCTACAGTTACATCACACGGAGCACAGAGGTAAGATAAGATAAGATAATTTATTTCGTATTTACAAACGTCTTAGAACAAACAAAAAAATCTCATAGGCTTATGACTAAGTACACAATTACGATATATGTACGAAGTACACATTTCACAGAGAAAACTTAGGTACCCAAACTAGGATAAACCTGTGCCATGGTATACCTGTACCTTCCGCCGAACTAAGCGTGATTTAACAAATGTAATGTAACATGCAAATAAATATTACGTTATTTATCTGTTGGTAGTTAAGTCATTCTTATCTAATTAATATAAATATATTACCTATTATTTTATTTAAAAATATGACAAATGGTAAACTGAACATATGAATATACATTGACATTTGTTTAAGTCCGCCTGGCTAGCTTCCACCATCTTAAATAATTCTGTCGCCATAACAACAATTCTTAAATTGTTGTGTTGCATTTAGATATAAGCCAGTTCCTCTGCGTGTTGAGGGTTTCGGATGAAGTGCGCTGGCATTGAGAGGTAAGATAGCCAGTTCCTCAGCCTATTGAGGATTCCAGTCGAAATGCGAATCCATCTTCGGGCTTATCATAACTTGAAAATCAGGTGAGATGAAGGCCAATCACCTTCCCGTAGTACAATAAAAAAAAACGTATTATACGGCTGAACACAACACTGGTGGACACATGTAAAGGTCAACCTGGCTAGCGACCACCCTCCTGCCGAAATCCGGCGCCGAACGGTTTGCCGTGCTTCGGGCGCGGGAAAGTCAGTGCCTACTGGGTAAGCTTGCTTCTCGCTAATCAAGCATAGAGGTAGCTAACCCATTTTTTTTTTTATGAAATATTGAAAAAGTGGCGTACTCAATATTATCGGTTTCGACCGTGGGTGGACCCACGGAAACGGAATACGGGTAATTCACGAATACCCCTCCACCCACTGCGTTAGTGTGAAACGAATTAAGTACCTAGCTATCGATTTATTTTTTAATTTCGATAAATTAAAATAAATTGAAACATTTATTTAACTTTCATTTTATTTAAAAAAAACTAACTAATTCTCCATAAATAAAAAACATGCGTTTGTATTGAGTCGGAACTTCGAATTTATTTCATTTAGGTATTCTTATCACTACATTTATCGAGTCCCCCTTTTTTTCTGGCTTCGCGCGATATGCGCACTGCCATATACAAGATTTAAAAATAATTGGAAACCGGTTTATAATAAGGCACGAGTCCCTTTAAGAAGAAGATAATAGTGTAAAAACATGTATTGTTGACTTGCAGGGAGCAGACAAGAAGACCGTTCAATAGTGTCGCCTCGATTGGAGAGATGTTCTTTGAGCCAGCTCAGCTTGTTCGACAAAGGACTGGCGCTGTTTGATAAAAACAAACCTATAAGCAAGTACGTACATATGTACATATATATCAGGAAATTCATTTCAAACAACGTCGTCTAGGCCCCGAATGAATTACGGATACATAACTAACTACACTTTTTTTTAATACATGTATGATAAGTATCATACAATACACAAACTTTGAACAAACATCTATTATTTATCACTTATTACAGAACTATGTTTGATAGACAAACATTTTTGTCATTGAATGTACAACCAGCAGCGCAGAAAGTAGAGCTACAACCAACTGAGCGGTGAGGCCGGTCAATGAGTTGAGTGTATTGTATTATTTGTGTGCGTGCGCTTATCTTAGTTTATTACACTTCTAAATTGTTAAATAACTACCTACAGATTATATGTGTTTACTAATACGATTATTTTTAGTAACTATTGAGAACCTAGTGTTTAGCCAAACTTAATCTAAGTTTAAAAACACTATTAGCCAAAACCTTTGTTTATACTCTGTTTTTTTGTGAATAAATAATAAATAAATTAGTGTTGAGAACGAATAATAATTCTAAACACTTTGGCGTTGGTTTTAAGGGGCCAGAGTAGACCCTGCAAGTATGGCCAGAGTCCATACTTGCAGGGTCACCTCTATTAGGTGACAGAGGCCTATTTGGGTTTATAAGGGGAAGAACATATATATATTATACATGTTCTTCCGCATATCATATACTTACTATATATATACAGTAAGTATATATATACTTTTCATTCGGGTAAAGGACACGCGGGCGAAGCAGACACAGTCTACAACGAACCAATCAGGTCATCGAAAGCAAAAACGTTTTAACAATTCGAATATACTATATCCATGCCAAATTTTATGTAGAGTCGGGTATAGACACTAGAGATGTACCATGAACCGGTCAATCGGTTAGATAATTTACTAATATGACATTATTTTTCAGAAATTGTACGAAAGACGAACCCCCCTCCCCGCGCGACCGACATTCCCCTCGACACGATCGGTAAGTGATATAATTACCCCGCCGTAACACAGTGTTAAAACTAGCACGGAGGGTATGGTTTTGTAACTCGCTAAATAGATCTACATAAATTACAAATGTACAACAATTTTCAGTAATTAGCTTAGTTACATAATTTATTGTGCCTTATATTTCTGAGAATAAATTTATCTTATCTTATCTTATCTTAATTATATTATTATACTTGAACTTATGTCTATGTTTTAAATGTATTTGTATGAACTCCACACACAAAATGTATTTTGTTTTAATGGAATAAATGAAATGAAATTAAAAATTATTAATCCAACAAACAATTACCAATCTTCTTCGCCATCTTAGCTGTAAAGATAACTGCTATTGTATTATTTCAGACAATCGTCAACGTTGGACCGCAAGCCGGCGCTGTCCCCGCGCGGCGCTATAGTCGACGCTGAACTGTTCTACTCCAGGAGCAACGACCACTTGGCTAATAACAAAACCTTACAGGTAGATACGGTTACGCTTCATGCAATGAATCTGGTCTTTGTCATTGGTTGCTAGTCACCGTTGCTGTCTGAACAACCAATGACAGCATACGTATTTATGTGTATCGCGTCTATACACCTAAATATGCCTTTATATTGGTTTATCTCTACATAGTACTTCATACACAAACACATACATATAGATAAACTGCATAATTACGTGTTAGCTTTGACTATCAGCTTGCTAAACAATGGAGCAATTTTTTTTTTAATTTAATTATTTAATTTACCTATTCACTCTGGACTTGTAGATTCTAAGATTGTACTGGTGCGGAAAAACAGATGGGCAACGAGTTCCATTCCTTACCAGTAATGATAAAGGTAGAGGCGTATCGATGTGTTCACAATGGAACATTTACAAGGTACGGGTTGTAACCTGCCGTACGTCTGCTAGACCGGTGGTAGAAGGGGGAAGGAGGGAATATTAGGTCAAAGATATCGTGTGCACACTCGCCATAATGCAATAAATAAATTTATAGAACAGGGTTGAAAGCATTGTTAAATATTGGGGTGGGTTTATACTAATGCCCTTTCGAGCCCTTTATTGGTAAAATAGCCAGTTCCTCAGTGGAGGATTCCGGGTGAAGTACGCCTCCACCTTCGACCTTATCTCAACTTGTAACCACGTGAGATGAAGGCCAAGCGCTAACCCGTCGTACAATAAAAAAAAATGCATCTCAGTAAATTTTCCCTGCACTACTAGCTTTGCTTTGTTCGGTGTAAGATGGCGCTGTCGAAAGACTCGACTGACTTTTTAACAAGCCTGATAGCCCAGTTGGTAGTAACTCTGCCTTCCGCGCTGTAGGCTGTGGGTTCGATTCCCACCCAGGACAAACATTTGAGGGATGAATGTAGATGTTTGTTCTGTGTTTGGGTGTTGCATCATATAGTACGTATGTATTTACAAAAAGTATTATATCCGTAATCTAGTTCCCATATTACAAGCTATGCTTAGTTTGGGGCTAAATGGCGCTGTGTAAAATTAATGTCCTGTAATATATATTTATTTATACATATGATAGCAGGCGCCTGTACATATGTTATTCGTATGTCCTAGGAGCGAGTACCGCCGCTACTGCCCAGGAACAGTACAGGATGCCCCACGCTGCCTAGACAATCGGAGGACAAGCCGCCCGCGTTACCTAGAAGACCTAATTCCCCACACCACCCTTGTAAGTGCCTTCTGCCCTAATCCCACGCTAGGTGAGGTCGGCAAAACATGTTATCTCCTTCACTCACTGCTATCAGCTTGACAGCTGATCTGCTCACTCCACACCTTTCATACCCGTATCCTCTTTCACACAATCTATCCATCGCTTCTTTGGTCTTCGGCTTTGCGAGCAAGGGAAGGCCTTGCAATGCATGTTTCATTGCATCATATCAACAGCCCATTAGGGTCCACTATTGGACAGAGCCTCCTTTAAAGATGGTTTTGCCATAATCGCCTCGCTTGGCATGGCGTTGGTGATGGCAGTTGTGGTGAGTAATACACGGAATGAAGTTGCGGCCCTTCGGTTTCGGTTTAGTGGTAACATAACCAGTTCCTCAGACTGTTGAGGATTCCGGGGGAAGTGCGCTTTCATCTCCGACCTTATATAACTGTGAGATGAAGGGGTGTAATGGGTATACTGGCATAGCTCAGTTGCTAGTAACTGGTTCGATTCCCACCACGACAAACATTTGTGTGATGTCTGTTCTATGTTTGGGTGTTGTATTGTATGATAAGTATGTATTTAAAAAAAAAACATAGCCATATTACAAGCTATGCTTAGTTTGGGGCTAGATGGCGCTGTGCGAAATTAATATCCTGTTAATTATAATTATTATATAGTTCTGCATTTGTTGAACGAGTGTATAATTGCAGGTTCGTCGTCGATATGTGAACCGCCTCCTGAGCCACCGGACCGGCCCCTGCCTAGCCCCAAACACGACTTATTCAGGTATAACCCACACTACAATCATCAGTTCTAAATACCTTATCTATAGTTACATTTAGTACAGTCGTTGTGTGACTGACATCGTCCCTGCGGAATTGTAACCGATGACAATACGTTGCATCAACCATCAACTAAAGAGGGGTGAGACCTTAATATGTCTGTCTGTGGCCTCGTAAGACTCTGGTTCTCTACTTTTGAAGTTTATTCCTATTTTAATGCGGGTTGCTCTTAAAAAGCCTCCTCCAAAGCCGCAGGGTTTTTGCCATAATCACCACACTTGCCAGGCGGATTGGTGATCGGGAAGTTGTAGATAATACACTGAAGGAAGCTACCCTGAGGTGGTCTTTAGTTGCCTTTTACAACGTACCATGGGCTGAGTTGGAAGGGGCTGTTCTTATTTGTATTCATTTCGTAATTTGTATTATTTCGGTTTGTAACCATTCGGAAATGGTTCCTAGCTATGTGGCTTCACTGCTTGGTAGTAGCTCTGCCACTGCGCGGAAGCGTTGTAGGTTGTGAGTTTGATTCCCATCCAGGACAAACATTTGTGTGATGAATTTAGGTGTTTGCGCTGCCTGGGTGTGGTATGATAAATATGTATTTACTAAAAAGGTATAAAAGTGTTCTGTAATCTAGTTTCCATAGATTTGCTTAGTTCGCGGGTTCTGTAATATTATGTTTCAGCCATGGTCTTATGACCAGCATAATAATTGATAGGTTAAATGAAGGAAATTATTTAAAAATAATTGGGGGTTTACTTTTTCAAAATCGTTGTTGAGGATTAAAAATGAAATTATTCTCTAGCCGATAGAGCAGTCCATTTGCAGTATAGGGGTTGACTAACAAAGATCTTCGGATAATTCCCACGGGATGTTGGGAATCCTGAGCGTCTACTAGTCGTACATACACTCGTTTCCTTGTACTTGTACCCTTGGTTGCGAGATATCAATAATTTTACAATTTATGATAGCATAATAATCGTTGAAAATGTCACCGGTGTAATCTGTGTTGTACATACATATCTCATTACAATGTACCCTTGATTGCGAAATATCAGTAAATTTCCAATTATTGATAGCAAAATAATCGTTTAGCGTGTCACCCTCGTCGGTATCTGTGTTTGGTAACACATGTCGTAATATGATAGACAGATATAACGTAACAGATAATCGATGTGTCGTCTGCCTTTCTGGTCCGTACGTGGGGAGAGCCGGTCTGTTTTTTAGGTAATATTTCTTTTTATTCATACCATATTCACCTCGAGAATCGTAAATAAATCTACATCTCCTTAAAATGTTAACTTATTCGTGGCTGGGCCTAAGCTGTTTATCGAACACGCCGTGGTGGTTTTACAGCAGCCAGTGAGTTAAGCATTTTTTTTTCAGTTGTAATTGTAACTGGTATTTGAGCTCTATTTTTCCTTTTGTCTCGTTTTTGAACAGACAGTGACACAAGTTGAACGTTTGAGAAACTGAAACTCGAATGCAAAATAGAAATGTCATGGTTGTATGAAAATACATCCTTATAAAGTTCTATAATCTATATGTATATAGAATCTACATGCTACCTTTTGTTTGATATCCATGTTGTTGTAATAAAGCTATTTTTAACCCTTAATGTCTCTAAATATGTGTAATCTATTAATGTTTGATTTGCACCCTCCATTCTTAAATTATGTCACTCCCACAGTAATACAAACAAAACGACACCTCGAAGGTAAAAATCCTTCAAACCGTTTAGGCTGTAGACATCCCTAAAACTGAAGCGGTTGGCTAAAAAGTAAAGTAATATTGTAACAATAATGCCTTGTCGCCGCCCTGATCTTATTTAACAGCAAAAAGTAGAAACTTATAGGCAAGGATGAAGATAGTTTTCGCAAAAATGCCCATTGCTTGCCCATAAAAAGATTCGAGATCAAATCCCGACGTTAGTTATAATTCTTGTTTCATACAAACTCACGCCAGTTTCCTAGTTGGATAGGCAAAGACAACTAGTTACAATAGGTAACCAGTCTTTGCCTAATAAGGTGACATTTGGAGGAGTATTGACTGCAAATTTCAACAACGTTATTTAACTTATTGAATGAATTATTTACTGAATCCAGGGTTGGTAGGTTACATTGGGTTGCAAAGGAGGTAAATAAGATTGTTTGATTTGTTAATGTTTTATTTGTGTTTGATTGCAGAATGCCTATAATATCCCCGAAACGGTCGCCGGCGCCGCAACCACCCAGCCCAGCCGTTACCTCCGAAAGGTAACTCGAACAAACAGTTCATAAGCTCACAGCTCAGTTGGTAGTAACTCTGCCTTCTGCGATGTAGGCTGTGGGTTCAGTTCCCATCCAGAACAAACATTTGTGTGATGAATATAGATGTTTGTTCTGTGTTTGGGTGTTGTATCATATAGTACGTATGTATTTACAAAAGTATTGAAGTATGCTATCCGTAATCTAGTTCCCATTTTACAAGCTATGCTTAGTTTGGGGCTTTTTTCTCTCCATGCAACGGTTGCCTGGAAGAGATCGTTTTCAGCGTTAAGGCCCACCCATTGTGTTACCAATAGTTTTGATTTAGCTTAGTTAGTAGTTACTTATCTAATTTTTTTTTTGTGGTAATCAATAGTGTTACTTACTTAATATATAATTTAGCCAGCGCTACTACCAGTGTTGTGATTGTTCAGCCGTAACTGTTATCCCAAATAACAATATTTAGTTAATGATTTTAAATTAAATATATGAAAATTATATTTAAAGATAAAGATCATGATAATTTATTTCGTATCTACAAACGTCTTAAATCAAAAATTCTCATTGCTTATGGCCAAGTAAACATTCCACAGACAAAACATAGGGTACCCAAACTAGGATTAACCTGTGCGTTGGTTATCCGCCGAACTAAGTGTAATTTAAGAAATATACATAACTTACAAATATATTTTACGTAATTTATCGGTTGGTAGTTAAGTAAATCTTATTTAAGTTGTTTTATAATTATACAAGTTTTTTTTTACGTGTTTTTTTAACATGTTTATGCTTATCTGGGTTATCACTTTTTAATTATTTGGGTGGTAGTGCTACTTGATAATTATTGAAATTATCTTTACTTTTATTTTATAAATATTTAACTACACTGTACTAGGGTTCTGTAACCATAGGTATCAATAGGACGCTATTACCTAGTAAGACTTCGTTCATCCATTTTTCTGACCAATCTAAGAATAGTTTTTTCAAGGTGGTTATTTGCACTCTATCGTAAGAAACTAGAGTTCAAACTTAATTTGCTTAGAGTTAAATACATGTTGTTCTACTTATAAGTAAGTACCTATGAGTATAACAACGTTTATTAAAAATATGTTGCATGATTCGATACCGGATTGGACTCAAGAGAAATGAAATAAATCCGCATTTTTTTCTTGAAATATGGGCCGGATCGAGACTCGGTGTGTGTCCAACTTGTACTTGGGTTTATTTATTTGTCCATATCTCCCAAAGAGCATCTACTTAAGAGAATGGTTTGTTCCAGGACCCTAGCGTTTAGTTTCCCCGCGCGGGGGGCGCCTACCCCCTCGCCGCCCGCGCCCCCCACCACCCCGCACTGTGAGTATTCATTTATTATCATACACACCCTTTACCTGTTACCCAGAAGGATTGGTAGAGACAACAAATTTCCGCAATTATTTTGTTTGGAAGTCGATAAAAAGTATATAGCATAAGAAGGCTCATCCACACACACGTTGTTTGTAGTTCATTTTGATATTGTAGGAAGAAAATGAAAATATTTTATTTAAAAGATCGACATGTTGTATCGATAAGAACGGTCTACTACGTTTGTATACAGGTGAGTTTTTTTTCAGGGCCATTGAGGACAAGCCTGAAACCGTGAGAGATATCGAAAAGTCATGTTAGGAGTTACGTGCTCGATTAAAAAAAAATAAGTTCTGCATTCGAGAATCTGTATTTTTTTTTATACGTAACTCCTAACATGACTTTTCGATAACTCTCACGGTTTCAGACTTGGCCTCAGTGGCCCTGGAAAAAAACTCACCCTGTATACCACCATGGCGTCTCCTATGTACAATATGACTCTGACAACATCTATACAATAATAATTGTAAATAGCAATAATTATGACAGGTAAAGATGTTGTTTTTTTTTAAAACCTTGGAGTCGGAACTAGCAAGCACCCGTTGTACAATGCAACTCTTGTCTATAACACAGCCTTACTGCGTAGGTCCACAAGGAACATGACCTACGCAGCGTAGCGCCCTTCAACTTGAGGCATAAAGGTGTCAATGTCTTGACATCGCGTGCCTGTAATTTCATCGGCGACCGCACAAAGCGGAACACAGCAATGCTTGGCGGCTGAAATGTGTATGGCGGTGGTACTTTCCCGGACGAGCCCTTTCACAAGGAGCTGTACTACACTAAGCGTGTGTATGTGTTGCAGCGAGCTCGGCGTGCGGCACGCCCCCCCCGCTGCCCCCGCGCCGCCGGCGGGACTCCTCCGCGCCCCACACGCCACTTCATCTCGTGAGTCATCTGTCCACTGTCTATATACACAACAAGCCTCATAGCTCAGTTGATAGTAACTCTGCCTTCTGCGCTGTAGGTTGTGGCTTCGATTCCAACCCAGGACAAACATTTGAGTGATGAATGCAGATGTTTGATCTGTGTTGTATCATATAGTGCGTTTTTTTTTTTTTTTACAAAGTATAAGTATTCTATCCGTAATCTAGTTGCTATATTACGAGCTATGCTTAGTTTGGGGCTAGATGGCGCTGTGTGAAATAAATGTCCTGTAATATTTATTTGTCAATTTTTTCACAAAATCCACAGAGCTTAGTAAATGATTTACATGTCAACAAACTGATATGGTGCCTATCTTTATAAAAAGTACCCTATATTTTTCCCCGTACATGGGAAATGACTTGGCGAACATCCAAATTTAATTAAGTAGCTGAACGGACCGTCGTGTAGTCGTGAAAAGGCAATAATGAACAGAGCTAAATTTTTTTATTAAATTGGTCTGAAGTTCCATTTTGTGACAATCGTAGAATGAATTGTGTCGATTCCAGAGCACATCGCTAGCCACCAGTAGTACCCCCTCCCCTCTGATGGGTGGGTCCCCTCCGGGCGTGGGGCGGGGGGGACCCAATACAAGTGGCGCGCCCCCCCCGCTGCCACCACGACCCGCGCCACCCCCTGCCCTGCTGCGGCCCGCGCACTCCGCCATACTGCAACGGAGACATCATACGAACACCGAAGCGTGAGTAAATTAAACTGTTTTTTTAAACTTCCTGGTTTTAAGTTGGCCTAAAAAAGTATTTCAATCTATATATGTATATTCCTAATCGTGATGTTTCCTAGGATGGTTCATATTTTTTGATCATGTGTATAGTCCATATGAGTAAATAAAACAAAGGATATCGTACACCTTACCATGCACTGCTAAAACAGTGACTTTTTTTTTTGCGATGCTATTGAAAGATAGCAACATATAATGTTACTGCTTTATAAACAAATAACAACTCAAACTTAAGGTATTAGAGCTTAAAATTCAGTAAGCTATTTTTCGTTACGACCAGGGATGTAACGGAGGTGGTTTTATCGGAACCGAAGTCGGATTCGGAGGTTTCAAATTTGGTTTGTCGGAGTCGGAGGCGGAGGCGGAGGTGGAAGAAAGACGCGCTAGTTCAATTTGAAGTTTAAAATGTTAATTTATGCTGTGTGCTGTTAGACGATACATTTGAACTTGAGTCGCTCCAAATATCTGTTGTGAATGAGATTTTTTCAAATTGTTTCAGTAAATCATTTATATTTTTTGCTTATCTGGCATACAGCTGACCACAAATAGGTTTATTCGGTAAAAAAACTGTCTTCCCTAAACTGATAATTCGGCGCAATGAACTGCACAAGTCGTCTAAGTACTTCCACGAAACTGAAGGGGAGATCTTGCAAGTAATAATTTAAGAAATCAATCTATCCATTTATGATTAGAACGACCTACACCATTTTTGTTTTTTCATCAAAGTGTCTCTCAGGGTGTTTTTTTTTTCGGCTACTTGAAACAGTGTAAAAGTCGAAGACTGTATTGTACGTATTTTTCTTTTTAGTTTCTAATTTATTTAATTCTTCCTATTCAATAGCAAGAAAAGACTATAGATGACCCTTTAAAGTAGAAGTTGTACCTCCTTTTGGTAAATATACCTTCAGACTTATCTTACATTTTGCCGTGTCCTCACCAACTTCTCAAAGTAAAAGTTTTCTCGGTTTCATTCTTTTTTAAACTAGGTACTATATAAATTTGTCTCAAATCCTCTGGAAACGTCATTATAAATACGGTTAAGTTTATTTTATTTGAAGCGGAAACTCACTAAACGTAAATAAAACAAATGACCGAGTAATCGACTGAACGAAAGGCAAGTGGAATGAAGGGAGGGAGGGGCCTATCCCGCTTCCCATTTGCCCGCGGTCAATTCGCCGCCGCCGCTATGCTTCAACCTCCGATATAACCTCCGGTTCGAGTATCGGAACCGAACTCGAAGTCGGAGGTGTCATATCAATCGGAAGTTCCGACTTTTCGGAGTCGGAACCGAAGCTCCGCAACATCCCTAGTTACGACCTTGACATAACGAGTAGCTGAATGAAAACTGCTGCTCCGGTGCGTTTTTGTGGAGTTTTAGCTAAGACGCATTCGGGCAGATATGGTGCGAAATACTTTGTTTTGATTCAAGATAATTATGAGTCCATAACTGTGTATACATAGTCATTAATTTGCTAATAGCTACAGGTCATAAAACTTAAGTTACATAGTAAAATTAAATTAAATCAAATAAGTACATAAAACTAAGTATATAGTGGTCTCGACAGAGCTTACCTATTTGAGCCTTTTGGGGTGGAGACCTTGGGTCCGTGGGGACCCGGTGCCCTCCGGGTTTTCAAAAATATTGCGGGGCTTTTGATTGAGGCGACACGTGACCCAAGGGCTGGCTCTTATTTAGGCCAGCGAATTAGCATAGCTATTCAGCGTGGCAATGCAGCCAGTGTCTTGGGCACGCTTCCGTCTGGTACTGGTCTGGAACAGTTGAGTTACCTATAGGCCGTTTGTAACTGTCCTTAGGTAATCTGACTGATTCCTTTGTACTTAGTTAGTTTAATTTATTGAATAAATGTACTAAAAAAAAAAGTATATAGTATATACATAATAAAATTAAATTAAATTAAAGGTACTTTTTACATTAAATATACTGTATTGATTACTATAAAAGGTTTTATCTATAAGCCAGTTCTTGAGCCTACACTTAAATGATTGTTGTGAGGATAGTTTGGTTACTGTCGCCGCCTAGTATCAGTATTCCGATGATCGGACTGATGAGACTTTTTATTCTCATCAGTCCGATGATGCTGATCAATACACTGATATTTACACATTTCGACTTTCCCAAAAAAGAAATGCATTGACTTCAGTTTATTTTTTCCAACATGCTGGGGAGACAATTGTATATATTCGGACCCATCACGTGAATCAGTTTTGATGTCGTTGCAGATCGACATCCGCCCCCCGCCTGCCCCCGAAGCCGCCCCCGGTGTCGGGGCGACCGTAGCGCTCGCCGCGATGCGTGATCCGCGCCACGCCCATCGACGATCACACCATCGACATATACTACACTTGTGACACTCTGTGACTGTGTGTGTGTGTTTGTGTGTGTACGTTCAAAATGGAAAATCATATAAGTGATTGAACAAAGTGAATTTTGTGTGAGGGATATTCGAAAAAGTGAATGTGAATAATCAACAAAACTAAAGAAATAATCCAACTGAAAGAGATCATTGTTGCTAAAATCTGTATGGCTTTGCTACAGACAGTAAGTTTTTATCACTTTAATAAATACTTGCATCTTGTTTCTATGTCCTGCAAAGTTAGGCACTTATTTTCTACAGGCATTTGACACATTTTCCGTAGGATATAGGATTTGCTTAGGTGCGAACATTGACACGACTAATACAGATGTATTAGTTGTGTCGATGTTCGATCCCGATCCCGGATATTGATCACCTGTTACATACCCTTTGTATCTATTATAATAGTTGGGCCCATATTTGGTACAAACAGGATTATTTTCTACAAGATTTTTAAATCAATTAAGAATAACATGAACAAAATTGCCTTCAATTAAAGTTGATAACATTGTGTGGAGTAAAATGAAATTTAATAAGTGATATATAAAGTGATTGTTATTATTATTATATGGTCTAATATATTGGCCTGCTTAGCATTGTATATGTGCTATTCAAATAAACATATTATGTAGGTAGTTTGTACTGTGAAGAAATAATTAATTGCAATCCTAGTTAGCTTCCATTTGTTCTGCATAAAAATGACTGTTATACAATTTGGAATGTGCTGCATGGCATTGCATTGTATCTATCATTTTTGTTACCTGAATTCTGCTGCACTCACATTATAAGCTTGGTCGTCATGTACATTGCTATATGCAATAAGTGAATATAATGGACAAAGTGATAATTAAAAGAATAATATAATAAATGTGATTGAAATGTATAAAGTTGATGTAAAAATAGGAAATACTCTCAGATAGTGCAAAATGTGTAACAAGGAATTTTTATAGTTTTAATTACGTAAAAATGGCAAATTGTGTTAAAATAAATACTTATACATACTTATGTAGTTAATCTAAATTATAATCGACATATTAACATTCCATTGTTGAAATTACATTGTATCTATTGTCCAAATGTCCTTTAGGGTTTAGGTATATAATATATGAGATGCGAGGTAAACTGTTTCTAAAGGGCAACTTAGACTAAAATCTAAACTGAAAGCAACATATAGGAGTATTTAAAACTAACATCATCAGCATTTATACAAAATAAAGTATCATCATCATCAACCTATCCACATCCACATCTGGAAAATAACTAAGTAATACTGTGTTTAATAATCGTTAAATTTTAATCTAATTTCAATAAATTATTTGTCCATATATGTCAGTAATTTTTATTTTAATCAGACATGCTATTTTCAAATGAACGACCAACCTTGTTTGTATTCTATATATTATAACTATGAACTGAAGGCGACGAATTAGGCCTATAGATTGTTTAGAAGAGTTAGGTCTATGAGAAATGAGACAAACAAATATGAGATTCCTGTAACTATGCATAATGTTGACTACTGTATCTATCTTCCAAATTCGGGTTTCCTTATAAATTGTTTGTAAAACAGAAGAACCTCCCAAAATCCTTAGTGCACGCCTATATATTATGTCAAAGAACACTTGGTTTGGGTTGTGCATTGATTATCAGTCAGATAAAGAGCTATACATCATTTATATATTTAAGTAGTTAGATATCAAAATGTACTGGATTTTGTCATAAACACACAAAACGCTTAATTATACAAAATAGGTGACACAATTAATTATAATAAAATGTATATAAAAAGTGCAGTGCCAATAAATGTAATATAATTACGCACATCAAATTGTAATTAAGTAGATTTAATAGAAATAAAATGCATTTAAATGTAAAAAGTGTAATTAGATGATTTGTTTAAATGTAAAAGTGTATCACTACTATTAAATGTTCTGCTGTTGTAAATACCTTGGCCTAGATATTCACACTATTTTATAATCGGCTTGTATGGATGTTTGTAACCCCTACATGACATAACTACTGAATGGATTGAGCTAAAATGTTGCACATATATTGTTATACAGCAGAAATAGACTACTTCATCAGTTCCTCAGCTTTGGGTCGGGTTATATGGTTTCCGTCTTATGCGTACTTACTTTAAAAAAAATTGTGAAAACAGCAAACATTAAGGTGCTTTTTCATAAAGTATGTTTATAAGCCGTTTATTAAATTGAGGGTTAATGTTCAAAATGTATTATTGTATAAAAAATATAGAGAATCAATAAAAAATGTTAAAACGCCTGTGTTCCAAAGGTACTGAAACTTGATGTAAAAACAATCAGATAAAGTATTCATTCACCCCATCGTTCTAGACACCATCTACATGATTATTTTTAAACTTAAATCCATTTCAAAAATAAATGCCAGACTGATCATGAAATAGATGTCGAATGTACTGTTCATAATTTGAAATATTTTAAATTGTCGGGTAAAATCTGCCATATTGTTATTGTTAATGCCTGTCATAGAAACTATAGATTTGTCTATGGTATGTCGTGTAAATGCTAAAACGTAGTTGTAAGTCAGACCACCTGTGTATATTAGTATAGATGTATATAAATCGCGAAATATAATGATATTCATATTAGAATCTGTTTTATTTCATCACGGTCCAACAAAGCCTTGGATAATTTATTAAACATTTGTTTTGTCTTGACCTTGTACACAGGCAATAGTAAACGTTGGAGTGAGCCTACCTAGAAGTTGTCTCACTAACCTTTGACCTACCTGCCCCCTTAAGCACGAGGAGGGGATAAAAAAATTGTCCCCTGTTTTTATCCACCATCGGGAGACAAAATTATCTCAGAAGGTGGACAAAAAGTCAAGGACAAAAATATTATCCCCGCCCCATGCTGAGGGGGCTGGCTTCTGGAACTCGCAGCTCAGTTGGTAATAGCTCTGCCCGCTGCGCTGTAGGTTGTGGGTTCGATTCCCACCCAGGCGCACGTTTGTGTGATGAATATGAATGATGTAAGATTTATTTATTTATGTTACTTTCACTGGGCAATCAATGTACCTACGCTGATTGTGCGCGAGCTACCGCCATCCCCCGAGCCTAACGGGTTCTCCGAAGCACAGACTCATCTTATCAGACAATTAGATGGTCAAATCACCTGGGATTCTAATAAGTTAAAGTTTTCCGTAATGCAAGTTCGCTAGTAAAACAATTGTGTATAAATCATTGCATTTATAAATTCTATGTATTATTAAAAATATATCCAAATATAACAATCTCTTAGGCGTTAACAATAAGATTAGGCCATTTGACCAAAACATGGAATGCATACTTTAAAGGCAATATATAATTCATTTTCTTATTATCTAGCATGAATGGTCGACGGGAGGTACGCGTGAATTGTTTTTACCCCACCGCCTCAGAAGGGGAGTTATGTTTTACGACGGTATCTATGTATGTCTATTTCATTGGCACGCTGCTTTTCATTCTGAATTGTGGAAGTGACTTTATAATTTCAGAAGGGTATATAAAATTCTGAATATTGTTATAATACTTTCCTAGGCCGTATTTCGGTAAAACTTTGCAGCAGGTTTAGGTTTTTTCAACTTTCAACTTTGCCTACAAGTTGCAACATTTACTTTAAAAATATACGAGAGAAATTCAGTCAAATGTCACTTTCTGTTTCTGTTTACACAATCTCACAAGTACCTATCCCGGACCACCTTTAATAGTTGAAGTAGATAATTACATCCCACTGGTTTTAGGAGGACTTTTATTTAATGTATGTTTCCCGGCGCGGTAATACAACCCGCCAACATCCTTTATTCGAGCATTGACAGGGGGTCTTCAAACACGATTTCTGTAGTCTGAGCTGCTTCCTTTGATGCTATTCTTGATGAAGCAGGTTTATTTTTATCTGTAAAAATATATTCAAATGAATTTTTAGTACTAAACATTATGACATGTCTTGTCATCATATTCATATTACAAACTGAGAATGTTTCGTCTGGAAGATATCGCTCGTAGAAAGCCATTGCGTGTTTTTTAATTGTAGTAACTTTTTAGATATCTTTGTTTTTTTTTATTGTACGACGGGGTAGCGCTTGGCCTTCATCTCACCTGGTTACAAGTTGAGATAAGGTGGAGGCGCACTTCACCCGGAATCCTCAACAAACTGAGGAACTGGCTATCTTACCTCTAAATGCCGAAACACAACACTTTTATAATTATTGCTATGGCGACAGAATAAGGTAAGATGGTGGTAGCTAGCCAGGCGGAAAACAAAGTCCTGCCACCAACCAAACCAAGCCCAATATATTGTAATCCCCATGGGGATCGAACTTGCGACCTCTGGATCTGAAATCGGTGGGTTGAACCACTAGACCACAGAGGCGGTCTCAATAATAATCGGTCGCAATATCTAAATCAAATCAAATAAAAAATTTATATCTTTAATACGATAAAAGAAATCTTCGATCCGACCCCTAAGCTTAATCCGCGCATGGAAGAGTGTAAGATTCGGCATAGTTAATGTTTATATGGAGAAGTGCTTCTATTCTACAACAACTTAAAATATAAAGGTCTGGGTCTCTCTCATGGTTGGATAAAATCTCCAAAAGCCCGTCCCCACAGATCAAAGGAAGTCCGTGTCTTTACCTACCACTTTGGGAAACAGCCATAATTATTAAAATGTGCAAATATTGTATTCTTACCTGTAACCGTTTTCGTTTTGACACCAAACAAGTCATCATCATCATCATTATCACCGAACAACGACACTTTCTTCACTTCTGCGACTGGTTCTTTCTTTTTTACTTCTTTCTTGTGCACTTTCTGTTTAACTTTATCTTTATTTCCACTGAATAAGTCATCTCCGCTATCAGATTCGAAGAGTTTCGATTCGGCTTTGACGGTTTTTTTGTTCTTTCCGAATAAGTCATCATCATCATCATCATCGCTCAAATCGAACAACGATTTCGCTTTCGACTGTGCTTTTGTTGATGATTCTTTGGTTGTTTGGATAGGTTGTGACCTTAAATTTTCTTTATAAGTACTGCCGATTGTAGTTATTCCCTTGATTTTAAGTAAATCTTTATCTGCTTCTTCGTTTTTAAATAAATCATCTTTTTCTGTCAAATTTTCATTGGGTTTCTCTAGAGAAAATATGTCTTCATCATTTAAAATGTACACGACTTTAGTCGTACTTTCTGAAGTTTTAGCTTCTTTTGATTCTTTACGTTTTTCAGTAGAACTTCCTATTGGAGATTTTGCGATATCTCTATTTATTTCGTTTTCGGTTTTATATGTGGATTTTGGAGTCACTGTATCTGTTTCGTCAAAACTTGATTTAGCTACATCTTTAGGAATTTCATTTGGTTTTTCAAATATTTCATCATACTTATCTATGACACCCGATTTGAAACCATCGTGTTCTTTTATATGAGGAACGTTGTCAAAACTTGATATTTCTGCCTTATCAATGTTTTTTTCTTTTATAACATCCTGATTTTGTATTGACTCATCTTTTAATTCTTTGTCAGGAATTATAGTTGGTCTAGGTTTAGGTCTTGATTCATCGAAAGAACTAGAATTATCAGTGTCATCGTCAACAACAAGTACTGATTTTCGCACAGCTTCATGCCTAGCTTTTCTACTCGAAGGACGTCTTTTAACTTGTATCCTAGGTCTTTGCTTAGAAAGGTTGTTGTCTAGAACTCCTGAATCCGGCTTATCTTCAAAGCTGATGGATTTCACGTATTTTGATTCAGCATTATCTACTTCTGTTACAGTTTCAATAACTTCTGTAACTTTATAACTTTCTGTTACTTCCTTATGTATTTTTTTGGGAGAAGCGCCAGGAACCAGCGCTTGTACGTTAATATTAATTTTTGTTGTATCGATTTTCCCAAATTTCTTTTCAGTATCTTTGATTTCCCCAGGTTTTTTATACTCATTCATAGTTTTATCTTTTTGACTAGTTTTAGGTACATTGGAAAATAATTCATCATCAGAATCTAGGACTTCCCTACATGATACTTTAGTTTTCAGTTTTTCGGTTTTTGTTTCCAATGTTGGTGGTTCTTGTGAACTGAATAGTTCGCTTTCTATATCAAATGTGTGTTCTCGAAGTTTGTTATGATTCGGCAATGGTGTGTTATCATCCCATTCATCGACAACTGGCTCATTTGTCATCGTAATTGATTCTTCGTTATGAACCGAACTGAATATATCTTTATCATCATCAAACTCGTCTACTATTGTTTTAATATCATCTAAAGCTGGAGGTTCATCATTGAATATAGCAAAATTAGCACTAGGCGAGAACAAATCTGGTTTTTCATCGGATATGACGTCGTTTTTCTTGAAAAACAAAGCTTCATCATCAGAATCATCTTCAAATAATGCGTTTACATTTGTACTTTTCTTGGTTTCTTTAAATTTTTCAAATGCTGGCGGTTCACTGAATATATCGTCAAATGCTGCAGGAATTGGGCTATTTTCTATTACTGTATTTTGTTTTCCTTTATCTTCTACGTCAACATCGAGTTTTTTATCTGGCATAAGCTCTTCATTATCTTTATCAAATCTATGTTGTTTAGTCGCAGTTATATTATCACATTCAGTCTTGTTTTCATCTTCAAAATACAATTGTGTTACTTTAGACTTTATCCCTACGTCTAAAGAGCTGCTTTTGTTTTGTACTTTTACAGATTCCGTATTTTGACTTGTTTCTATAATATCTTTAACATTATCAAGACAGTTTTTTACGTCAGTCTCTTTTTTCTTAGATCCTATAAATATATTATTTTTATCTGTATTTTCACAGTTTACTTTAAGAGGTTCATCTATTTTGGGAAAAATATAAGGTTTAGTATCTACAATCACAGGTTTGCTTACGTCAATAACATTTTTTTTATCTTCTATAAGAGTTTTGGATTTATTTTCTTCTTGATTAACATTATCATATTTTAGTGATTCTTCATTATTATTAAATCCCATATCATCGCCATTTTTTTCATTAAATGACTTGTTGGTACTTTCTGGAATTTTAATTTTATTAGCATTAATAAAAAGATCATCTATTTCGTCTTCTTCAAAAAGAGATGGACTTTGAAATACTTTAGCTTTTTCTGCTTTCAAGTTATCAACTATTGTCGCTTCTTTATAATCTTTTACATACTCTGTTTCTGTTTTATGATCTGTGTTAATGTTTTGATTCAATCCTTGTTTATTTTCAATTTTATTACTTTTTATTTTGATATTAGAGAATATATCGTCATCACTGTCTGAATCAAAAATACTTTTCTGTTTAACTTTTGGCGTTTCTTGGACTATTGTTTGTGGATTATCAAAATTGGTCAATCCTTCAGCATTTGCAGATTCTGGGGTTTTATATTCTTTGCTGCTTTTGTCTTGAGATAATTTCAATTTTTCAGTGACACTATCTATACTATTGTATTTACTAACATTTTCGGTGTATTTAGTAATTTTAACATCACTAAATAGTTCATCATCACTGTCGAATATACTCTTTTTATTACTTTTGCTACTAAGAGCCGTAGACCCAGTATTAGCTTTAGGTATATCGGAAAACAGATGATCATCATCATCATCATCGAAAATAGATTTAGCATTCTTAGTAGCATCTTTAGCAGGTATTTTGATATTGGTGGTAAATATATCGTCGATATCATCAAAAATATTGTCACTGAACAAATCTTTAACGATTTGTTTCGATTTTACTGGTGTTTTCTTTTCGCTTGCTTTTTCTTGTTTTGCTGTTTTTTGTTCAGCTTTTTTAGCTTTAGCGAAGAGATTATCAAAAATAGCATTTGCGTTGTTTTTGTCAGCATCTTCACTACTGTTACTTTTGTCAGCTGCATCCTTTTTGATAGTGTTTTCGTCACTTTCATTTCCGGATGAGAAGGATTTTCGCCTGTTTCTATTCAAAATTGCCGCTCCTATACTTTCCGTGCCTTTGTTCGATCCAAAGAGAGATATACCGCCGACCGGTTTCTGAAAATTATAAATATTCCATCACTATCTAATTAGATAGATAAAAAAAATTTTTACATAGCTGACAATCATTATCATCAAAAATTTTAAGGTTTGACTTATTTGTGAGGATAAAACAAAACATACTTTAACAGTGTTTTCTTCGTTGTCAGCTACCTTATTTTGACTGAATTCTTTAGTAGTTTTCTGCGGTTTGTCTGCAAACAATTCTGGTTCAGATTTATCATAGTATGAGGTCGATTTTTGCTTGGCGCTCTTCATTTGCTCCTGAAATCAACATTTAGGATAATATTATATTGCAAAGAAGGGATTGATTAGACTGATCAAAGATTTAGTGACTTGAATTTCTCTAACATACCTTGTTATATCCCTCGACAGGTTTTCCAAACAAATCATCGACATAGTCTTTATTGTTATTATAAGGTTGTTTCTTGTTTATTTCTGCGAATATATCATCGTCATCATCATCGTGGCTCTCCGAGGAGTGGATATTGTCCACGGGAGGGGGCTCGTCGGGGAATATTGTACCTGAGTACACATCGTTAGTCAGTAACCTTATTTTTATTTTTTTATTTTTACTTTATTGCACACACACACGAAAATAAAAGTACAAGATAACTTCAGATTAAAAAGCATGGCAAGGGTGAGCTTAAGCCTAATGACAGTTTTCTTCCTAGGTAAAGATAGAAACAACATTTAAATATCACGGGAAGTGTACTAGCGTGGGTAGTGTAGTGTGTTAATAAATAAAATACATACTCTTTGGAATCATAAGACCTACTAATAATACTAATAATTATAAATTTCTTCCACTGTTCGATATGGACCTCTTCTATGGATATTATATTGTAGGTATGTAGGATTTATATATAATTTATTCCATTGCATTTGCATATCAAAATACATGGAAAGTTTTTCATACGAACACTCTTTCGTGTATATTTTGTTATATATTTTGGTTTCAAAAAAGAGTAACGCACCAAAAAACACAGATCAACCCAAAACGATTTACGATTCAGTGAGGACCCTTTTGCAGCGACATTTACTTATCTTACTATTTTTTTTTTTTTATTGCTACAAGTTTGTATGATCATTGATTGTTGTTGCAAATAAACTCTATTCTATTCTATTATACCTAATTTCATATGAATCGGACTTGCCATTTAGAATGAAACTATGTTTTTAATTCCTTCTTATGATAAATTATACTTAACACACAGACATCTAGAAAAATATCTAGAACTTTATTACAACAAATGTTTTTTTACAAAATAAGCTCTCGATAGTTTTCTTTTTAAAAATATGATGTACAATAATCTTACTTGTAACCGGGTTTTGTGGTCTATACACAGGTTTGTTGGCCGGTTGTCTGTACTCTTCTGGCTGCTCAAGTATCTGTAATAATTTTGTTAATGTTATTATGACAATATTACCCTGAAAACAGGGCCCTTACCCTACAAACCGATATATCGGGACAATTATCGTGCAAAAGTTACTCTTAGTGACATCGTTTTGAGCATCGTTTGAACGGTAGATCGTCCGACATTACTATCGACAATCGATGCCGAAATGGTGATGATTTGAATTAGACAAATAACAGCCGTCAATTCGACCGAACTCGACGAACATTGCAACGACACATAGTTTACTATCGTGTACGTTATCGTTTCTATTTTTAACAGTGATTCTACCTAAAACAAGAATGTACCTATACGTATAGAACATGAAAGAAGAGAGTTAAATCGAATTATTTAAGTAGTAGGTATAATATGTACCTACAATGTCAACTTAGGTACCTGCCTAATAAACTTTGGGTTGCTTAGCACTTCCAATCTGATCAAAAAGTCCAATCAAATTATTTCTGTAGGAGGTACCTATTTACAGTGTTTATGTTAACTTCTTAGGTACCTACCTACATTGCTTTGGGTTACATACAACTTCAAAAGTTAAAAATGGTGGTGAGTTTATTGAACCCGATCACAATGTAAATGAAATTGGTTTCAGACAATATTTTCTATCATATGAAAACTACGTAGGTAGGTAGGTAGACGTTAGGTATAGGTAACATACAACCTACTTTTTACTACTGCTTGACAGTATTAACACTGACGATTAGGGAGTTAAGAAGTTGTGTCAAATCTTGCAATAACCTCCTTGCCCTAGTGCGGCCAGATGCCCTTGACAAAATGCATGGCATGGATAAAAGTCTTTTGGCACAAATCCCTTGCTTGATTCCTATGCAGGGTCAAGGAAATCTAGCAACACGTCCAACGTTGATGATCAAGTGTTGACGTGCAGCTCATGTTAACATGTCACCCTTCCCGTAGGTACTTCCGCGCAATCGATCGATCCTATACTACACCATGTCGCACACGCAAGTGAAAACTACACCAAATTTATACCATCGGTACCTACTAACCTATGGTAACTGTAGCTTAAAACGGTGACGCCCGCTTGCTGGTGATTTGATCATAGACAATATAAAATTATTATATATCATACCAGCCTAAAAAAATATCTAAGTCAACAATCCATCTTACCTAATTCTGTCTCCATAATAACAATCTTCAACCAATTGAGGAACTGGCCTCTTTAGGCCAGTTCCTCAGTTGGTTGAGGATTCCGGGTGAAGTGCGCCTCCACCTTTCACTCGTCTCAACTTGTAACCAGGTGAGATGAAATACAAGCGCCAAGCGCGTACAATAAAAAAAAAAAGATAGTGGTGGAAATTTCCGCTCACCCTTGGCGGGGCCTGTCCCAGCCTGGCCGCTAACTCGGCCGCGATATCCGCCGGGGTTTGTTTCTTAGGTACATCTGTGTCTCTAGATATAATCCTGGATGTATCTCTATCTCTGGTTATATCTCTTTCTGAAAACGAACTCGTATCTGATATCTGAAAATGATTTAATAGAGTATAATATGGAAGGAATATTTCGATATGTTACAACTTAATGTCTTCAAGGTATGAGTTAATAGGTAGCTTCTAGGTAGTCTTGCTTCATCGTAGTCCTCATCTGCTTATTTAAAGGTCAAGAGCTGACCTTTTGACTGACATTTACATTTATATAGTTCTTCTTAAAAAAATAACTATTATATGTACTACAAAATGGCGTCACAGCACAGTAGGTAGTAGCTCTGCCTGCTGCGCTGTACTGTAGGTCGTGGGTTCGATTCCCGGGACAATTAGTACCATTTGTATGATGAATATAGTTGTTTGTTCTGGGTTCGGGTGTTGTATTAATACATCGGTAATACAACAAAAGAGCTACCCTGGAAAGGTTAAGTTGAGATGTAGTATGTAGTATGTGTCTCTTCTGATATTGACTGTGCCTTGATCTTGAATCAAGGCACAGTCAATATCAGAAGAGACTCAGTCAGTTACGACATTTTTATATATTTAGATATACATACGGTGTGATCGTGCGCGGGCCTGTGTATCTGTTCGTCTTCAGACGCGGAGTATTGCTCTCCCTCTCTGACGTCAGGACACGAACTATCGCTGTCACTGTCTTCTACTACCAGACCTGAATGAAAATTTATAAAATTTACTTATTTTTGTTATACATATTTTTTTAATTCATGACGAGGAAGCGTCTCACAGCTAAAGAGTAAGCTTTCCATCTCTGTTGTCAAATTATGACAAGGCCCAAGAAAGCGGTTTTCACCCGGAATCCTCAACAGACTGAGGAACTGGCTATCTCACCTCTAAATGCCGGAACACAGCAATCAAAACTGTTGGTACCTTGCCAGGAAATACAGCCCTGCCACCAACCACACTAAGAACTTATATATACCTCCCTGGGGATCGAGCCTTGAACCTTGGACCTCTAGGTCTGGTACCGGTGGGTGAAGTAATAGACCAACGGGACGGTTTATATACAATTCCTTTGAAATCACGCGAACAGAACCGCGGTTTAGAACAAGTTTCTGATATAAATGTACCTGAATGCCATTTGTTCCTCCACGGCTGCGAGCCGATGGTGTAGGGCAGCGGGCGATGCGAGTACATGTCCCTTGGTTTTAACACCACGCTGGAACGTACAAATCAAATTAATATGTGACGAGTAAATTTTGGGGTGTATCTACCTTTTTTTTTAATTGTACGACGAGGAGGAGCTTAGCATTCACCTCATTTTAAGAGTAGAGTCCCTTGTGAAAGGCCACGCCCGGGGAAGTACTACCACCATACCTATTTCAGCCGCCAAGCAGCATTACCGTGTTCCGGTTTGAAGGGTATGGTTGCCGGTGAAATTACGATCACGCGAGGCTTAACACCTTTATGCCTCAAGTTGACGGGTGCAATGCAGTGCCGTGTAGGCTATGTTCTTTGTGGATGTGACCTACGCGGTAAGGCATTGTTAAAGGCAAGAGATGCACTTAGCATCAAGTGGCCTACTTGCTTGTTTCGTCTCCTAGCTGTATAAAAAAAGAACAGGTTCTTGCAAGTTATGATGATATTTGGATTAGGATATAATATATGGTAAGGCCTAAGGTGGAAGCGCATTTCTCCCGGAATCCTCCTCTTAATGCCGGAACACAACGATTTAAGAATTGTTGTTATGGCGACAGAATTTGGTAAGATGGTGGTAGCTAGTAGTAGACTCAAACAAAGTCCTACCACCAACCAAACCAAGCACAATATTGTACTCTCCTGGGGATCGAGCCCAGGACCTCTGGATCTGACACCGGTAGGCGGACCACTAGACCACAGAGGCGGTTAAACCTTCTAATTCTTCTAGAGCAAAAAGCAATAGTTGCTTGCAAAGTTCCGGCTGGAAAGCTTCCCACCCTCATACTGGTTGGGTGTCAAGAGTTCGATGTGTTACGTGGGTGCGTGGGAATGCCAGTGCCTTTAATTGACATTACCTGGGAAAGCTCGCTCCATCTTAGACCTCGTCTTCGGCCAGGTATGCCCAGGCAAGCCTCGAGGTCGAGAGCATACCCATTTCAAATTAACTTCGGCAGGTTGCTATTGCTAGTCAGACACCTACAGAGTAATGTCGCCTAATTAGCCGGTGGAGGTAGCTTAAAGGCGAATACACCACCGATTTTCAAGCCACATGCCAAGCGCGGTGAGACACTCATACATATATATGCTACGGTGGTAATGTTTTTTTTATTATTACAGGACATTCATTTTACACAACGCCATCTAGTCCCGAACTAAGCAAAGCTTGTTAAATGGAAACCAGATTACGGATAATACTTATATACTTTTTTGTTTCTAAATATTCATCATCATCAACAGCTTTTATGTAACCCACTGCTGGGCATAAGTCTCCTCCCCCAAACGCCACTCTAACCTATTATGAGCCCTTTGCATCCAGGTTTTACCCTGTATAGTAGCAAGCCCACCTATCTGGTGGTCTGTCATGGTCCCTACTAAATCCTCTGGGCCACCACTCTGTCAATGCCTTACTCCACCTGCCATCACCAAATCTTGCCAGTTGTCCTGCTCAGCTCCATTTGAGTTTATTAATACTATCACCTACGTCTACTACCTTCGTCCTACGCCAGATTTCCGTATCACGCACTCTGTCTATTAAATACAGGACATTTATTTCATACAGCTCTAGCCCCACACCAAGCAAATCTCATTATATGGGAACTAGATTATGGATACAATGCTTATATATATACTTTATTTACTTATCATATACAACATCCAAACGCAGAACAAACATCTACATTGATTGTCCCGAGTGGGAATTGAACCACTTATCTACATCGCAGAGCCCCAATTCTAATAAATCAATCACTTCACTATGACAATGGTATTGTCGCAGAATGGCCACTATAGGTGCCTTTTGGTATTCTAGTGTCCATTCTGCAACGAACATTGTCATAGTGTAGCAGTTGGTTTAATAGAATCGGGGCCCAGGGCGTTGAGGCTTGTTAACTGTAACCAGTGGTTGTGGTACCTGATCTCAGCATCGCTGTCGCTGTCGCTGTCGTCGACAATTTCCGCCGTCTCGTGCGCTTTGTCTAGGATGGCCAGTCCACGCTTTAGTATAGATATTTCGTCTATCATCTCTGCTACTGGAGCTTCCTGAAACATAGCCATTTTTCTATAGGTGATAGCCAAACGTTTGACCAGCATACATGAAAAGTAAGTGTTGATGTGGCCTAAGATGGAGAATGCTTGTCTAAAAATATTAAACTTCACAATTTAGATAAATTAAAAATATACACACATGCATTAATTGTAAAACCATAAACTAATACATATCACAACATTGAAGTATTATTATATATCATTAATAAGTAAAAGGCAGGGACAGAATTAAGAAGATGCGGTAGCGATATTTCAGATATAATTTTAAAGTATGAATTGATAGAGCTAATCTAATTTCAGTAGGCACTGTCCAAAGTCACCGCCCAACACTGAAATAGTTGCCATAAAAGGAATAGTTGTGGGGGGAAATTTATTAAGAGTCTATGATACGTGAAATGGCTTAGCTTCAGCGATCGTATCTTCCACAATACTGTAGCATTTACTTGGAAATAAATATATGTTATAGTTTAGGATTTATGCTTGAACGCTAGTGTAGATTCTAAAGCTAAAAATTCTAAGTTGACTCTAATTTATACCAAAAATGTTCGCCATTCAATAAATAAGCCCAATTAGGGCTTGACACTTTGTACAGTACAGCAGACGGTCTGTGTTTTAGATTTTCAAAATTAATATTTGTTTTACCGTAAAAAAAGAAAACGTAGAAATTCGCACGCAGTTCTGTCATCTGGTGGTCATAAGCGCCGTGGTTGAGCGCACAGCAATGTCACCGTTATTATAACTATATCTTAGTTTGGAACTAGAGTGAAGTTGCGTTGAATTGTTGGGATGTGAAGAATGAAAATACTCAAACCTATCTTAGATAAGCAGGCAAAAGAGGATATACAGACTAGGTCACAAAAAGCCATGATATAAATGAATGTTATTTATTTACCTCAGTTGGTTTGGCATCTGCGACTACATCGCCGTCATCGTCGTAAACTCGACTTTCAATGAACTGACTGTTACTTAGTGCCATGAACCTGAGGAAGAACCACACATTTTACACACCACCATTAAACCTCCGCGGTCTAGTGGTTCGCTTACTGGTGTTAGATTCCGAGGTCCCAGGTTCGATTCCCATGGGGAGTACAATATTACTACCATCATGTTACCTAATTCTGTCGACATAACAACAATTCTAAAACTGTTGTGTTCATTTAGAGGTAAGATAGCCAGCTCCTCAGATTGTTGAGGATTCCAGGTGAAGTGTGCAGACCACAGAGGCGGTTATAATCTTGCAAGTGTCCCAAAATAAACAACTAAGGTACTTTCTGCTCTTGATGATTAAGGGGTGGTAATAAAATAAAGAAACAAAAACGAAATGAAGCTTTTAGCTTGATATGAAACAGATTTAGATAACTTTTAATTAACAGATAAGTATACCATAGAGATTATTGACCAAGTGAGTGTAAAGTATTTCCATTTCAGCTTGGGTAAGAATGCTTTTGTATGTCTGTCCGGTGAATGTCTGGTCTCCTCTTCAGGTAGCATTTATCAACTGATTCTCTTTAAGTTTTGTGAACAGGATTTTTTTTTGATCATTCAGTTTTTGGACATTTTTCAAAATAGCAGAGGTATTTAGATCATATTCAAAGCACTATTTATAAAGTTCATGTAAACAATCAGATTAAAACAGAGCTTTGTGCCTGTATAGGTCGCTGGTGACCTACGTCAGCTAATAGATAAATAAATGACCTTACTTATTATTGACATTTTGTAGACTGATGCTAGCCACATCCAGAGCCGACACCATCTCATCCAACTTTGTGTTTACTTCTCTGCATTTTGTTACAATTTTCTGAAAAGATACATTCACATTAGGTAATATATCTTTAAGCACACAGCTACTTTGGAAGAGCCACAACATAAGCCTACTACTACAAAAAAAAACTTGTTTAGTAAACTTTTTGCCTTTGATAATTTCTTTTAGTTTGAGTTTTAATGTATTGTTTTTAGTGTGCAACCAAGCATAGGTAGGTACCACAATTTGAGGAATTACCTGATGAGTGTTTTGAAGTAGAGTGAGTAGTCGGTTATCTCCGGCCAAACTCCACTTCGGAGCTAGAGCTCTCAGGGAGTCTGTAGTTACATCCATTGTAAGGCATCACCATCTGTAGATAAAAAAAATATAATAAATATCTTCTATAAAATCACGGAATCAAGACCTACTGGTATTTATATTAAATTCGTAGTAAGAGATAAATAGATAGGTACTAGTTAAACACCTAAACTGCACTCATCAACAAGACAAAACATTATATTTAACACGTCAAATATTACGAAAACTAAAACAGCAAAGTAGGTACCTATCTACCTATTACAACGCTTGATACTAGGACAACAACTCAATTTATATTACCAATTTGTATTCACATCCGTAGTTTATTTTAAATACAGATTACTTTTAATATTGCATCACTTTATATACTTACCAACTGCGCAATGAATACTCGTGCATATTAATTAGGGAGTTAATTAGTTGTAGGCTATGTCTCACAGCGTATTTTCACCAAAAATGAAAGTTTTACTGAATTATTTTAGTAGAAATCGCGCTGTCTTGTGGATTTGTTTGTCGTCACAGTCACAACACAACCACACAATTCACAAGGAAGGAAACGAGAGGACGATTCCAAACAAGATCGTGATCGTGTCCATAGAATTGCTGATCGTAATCGTGTCGTACTCGTTCGTTTATACATCAACAAAAACATTATTTTGACATTGACAATGACATGATGTGACAGACTAAAATTATATCAATGTTTATGAAATTATAGTAAAATGTTGCCATTAAAAAGTAAATTTTATATTCAGTGAACCTTTTATCTGTGAAACGAACAGTATGCAAGTTGATCAAATCAATCACCGTGACTAACCACCCGACATATATTTAGAATATTATCTACTATAATGAAGGGCCAATTTAATAGATCACATTTGACATCTGTCTGTTTTAGCTTCATAGTGTTTGTTCTGTGTTTGGTTGTTGTATCATATAGTACGTATGTATTTACAAAAGCATTTAAGTATTCTATCCGTAATCTAGTTCCCATATTACAAGCTATGCTTAGTTTGGGGCTAGATGGCGCTGTGTAAAATTAATGTCCTGTCCTGTAATTTTTATTTTTTTAATTTTAATAGTGAGGTGACCTGCTTAGAAACATCGATTAAATTAAATTATCGATCGAATTTCGTTAGTAAATTATGGAAACAGAATAAGACAAGTACATAGTGGAAGGATTTTTTGTTAATCAGTTGAGCTATTTGAATAATAGCTAGTGTTGTCATCGTCATCACTGCTGCCCGCACTCAGAGATTTATGATTAATTAATTTTGAACCATACTGTTTATTCTCACATCTCGTTTAAAATCAAAGGGTCCAAAGCTTTATTATAAACTATTTTTAAAAAAAGAGGGATTTGTTCCGGTCATGATTAACGCCAGTCCTATACTTACAGGTCAATAGCGTGCAGGTACGTAAATGGCCTAACTTTCTAACTCTACCATAAGCTTTCTCTTTCTCTTTTGCATTGCCAATCTACGTATACTAAATTTATGGTTTAGAGAGGACTTACAATATAATTTGCTTACAAATTACCCATACGAGCTTTCTCAAGCATATCCATCCAAAATCCAAACAACCCTTAACGTTTTTATATTATAGTAGCTGACCCTGCGCAGTTACACTTGCACCAAGGTTCTATGTTCATATTGTTTCAGTCTGAAACTTTCGGGCCATATACCTAAGCCCACTGCTGAATAAAGCATTTTCTCGGAAGGCTCGATTGTAGACCTCATTCTAGCCCAAGCAAGCCTGTAAAAAACTTTCTAGTGATGGAATTTTTTTAATTGTTGCCTGAACAGGCCCAAAAACTACTGGATCAATTTACAAACTTTACTGGATTAATATACAAACAAACCTGACCTAACATGTAGATAAATAATAATAATTTTATTTCATTGCTCAACGACTTTTTCTAATTAAAGAAGATTTACCTCTGATCGGTACCAGAGTGCCTAGTCCGAGTTGCAATTGAAGCTAATTACGTTTGCTCAGCGCGAATAGTGAATATGTGAATATGTAATCTATATTTGAGTAACGGAATTCTTAGGTCAGGTAAGACTACGCAACGTAGGCATTACAGTTCATAAAGCTACTTTCAGTCGGCCCTATCAACTGACTTTTTTTCGCTTCTATTGTTATTTTAAAGAAACCGAAAACCCAAAAAAGGGGCATTACCGCCTAAGGGGAATTCGATGTTGAACTCACATAAACATATCATTATCACGTTATCTTTACGCTCAAAAGAGGTACGGGTAAGGACCATTCGAAGACTGCCTCTACCTAATAGACGACAAACTTCAAGTTTTCACATTGTCGGCACTCCAGGAGTGCCTTATTTGACCTTATATGGTCCTTATTTGGCCTGAATGCTTCCTGAGTAAAAAATTTGATCGTACTTCTTTTGTGAATAAACTATAAGAGATAATAATAATATAGGTAGGTACCAATAAGACGAGATCGTCTAATATTGATAAGTAAAAGCGCCTACAAGCAATCTATCGAACACGACAAGACACGAACGCAGATACATAGGTACTTATTCATTTTAAAAGGCAGAGCATGCAAGTACCTACGCTGCTATGACCGTCACGATTCTGTTGAAGTGATCCCACGGCGCAACAATGCTGATGGAGACTGGATTCTGCAGTTTGGGTAGCTGGTGCAAAATACAGGTGGTGAATATTGTAACATTTCCGATTTAGCCAATCTTGACTCACAAGTCAAGATTGACTGAATCGAAAATGTTACGTTATGTAACGTAATGTTACCTACCTACTTTACTTGCCTGCTAAAAAAATATTGGGAGTATGTTTTGAGGCCACCGTTTATTCTTTAGGCCTGAAGCCTAAATAATAAACGTCTTTTTCTGGTCAACAGTGGACAGTCTGTTCCGAAAGAGTACCGTCGTCGTAGCCAAAAGAGAACGAAAATGAAATCGGATTTTAGTTTTAATTTTGTAGTATTGGCGATTGACGTGGTGGCAACCAGAAATATACGTTAGTACCTAGTGTACCTACCTATTCATATTAAATATTTTTTGTTTTGTGAATTGAAATATTTATAAAATTTTGTGCAGCCTCCTGATGGTTATGAATCAAACTTTTACTATCTTTTCCGACTAATGAGGTCTGGAAGAAATCGCTCTTAAGTGATACGACCATCTATTGTACTTTAGATTTAGAATTCATTTTACAAGAGCACAGCAGCACCCCCCAAATCTACGATGATGGTTTGTCTCGACAGGCAGACGAGATGTGATGTGAACCCGAACGCCCATTGACGCTCTCAATTCAACCCGCTACCGCTCATGCGTTGGTCCATTCACTTCCTGTATCTCCGCGGTGAAAGTTTTATAACTAGTTATTGCTGATCGCGCAAATCACCTTTAAATACACTTTTGGAGAGAGGTAATTTCTAATTTTGTTCATGTCCAAGAAAGAAAGCTTGAGTATAACTTGCAAATCATTACTTCATTGGTACCTTATCACAATGCTATAGAGAGTGTAATTAATAATTGAACAGACTAATACACGAATAATGCAATTGTAATAAACTGTTATAATAACAATATAATAATCAATTTCTCTTAATAACTATACCATATACAATACATAATATTATAAATCAAAACTATTTTTTACAATTAAATTTGGTACTTACCTTACTTAATACAAGGGAAGCAATGGGGTCCTAATATCGGGACTACAATCCAGACTTGCAATGACAGGTAAGAGATACCTCTACAGCGCAGAACTCGGAGCGGCAACACAGAGGGCTAGTCAGTTAGCAGCAAGACTATATTTCCTGAGGATGCCTCGTGTAGAGGCGAAACACGTGTCCATTTGATTTTTTCAGAGAGATTTGGCGGATTTATTACTATTTTTTTTTTCTGTTTTCAGATTTTATTTTGAAGAGATAACTCTACAGTACTGACATGGTATAAAATAAAATGGGTAGGTACTGAATACTTTGTTAACTTATTTATTTATTAAAAATAAGACGTCCAACAGACAAAACAAAATACAAACATAGGGTTAGATAAGTAGCAGTCTTACAACAGTTTGTTTTTCCATTTACAGGACGTCACAGCGTAAACAAATATCAACTCAACTAAAATTCAAATTTAAATTTAGTTAGATTTGACTTCCCAAAATTGTATGACCACTTTCCAGTAAAAAATACCTCATACGTATTTAAATAAGGTACGCCACTCTATGAAGGCCCGTAGCAGGTATCTCTATCACATATAGTTAGACGTTCATATCGAAATAGCACATCCGAATCACATGATATTTTGCAAGGTATTCCCAAAATTAGCACCAATTTCCAGAGCATCAAACTAATCGCGCCGAACCTATTCCCACTGAGAGCACCTATCGACTTGATTATTATGTTTTTAGGTGCTTGTTTGGTATGTCAGGTATAATCGAATTTGCATAGTAATCTATTTTTGTGGTTCATAAAAAATATATACATCAAAATATGTAGGTATAGGTATATTTGGAAATTGGAAAAAGTTTTCACATACTTACTCACATTAACATACCTTATGACTCTTTTGAATAAGTATATTGAATTTTAGTGACGGGGGCCTTCATTTAAGACCTATAAACTCGTAATAATTTACATAAAATGTTCACCAGACAGGTCTTTCCAGAATACTTCCTTCAAAATGATAGAGGTATTTTCTGGGAAGGCTCGCTATGTCGTAAATCTCATCTTTGCCCAGGCAAGTTTCAAGGTCAAGAGCAATCCGATCCGAATAAAATATAAACCAGTCAAGTGCGAGTCGGATACACACCGAGGGTTCCGACATACATTTCAGGACAAAAAATGCGGTTTTTTTTTTGCATTTCGTTCTGGAGCATTCGTGTGAATCCGATTCACGTTTGGCCAATTTTTTGTATTCTTTTATGAAAAGTTTGAACCTTGTGAGTGCTACTGTTTTTATGATAGAGCTATAATAAAAAACGATAAAAATTCCGTATATGGAGAACAACGAATTATTTTTTATAAATTTCACCACAATAACACATATTCTCAGAAAATTTCAACCATGTACCTACCTATTTTAAATCAAAAGATAGAGACACCTTAACAGGTAGGACAGACGGACCGACAGACGGACAAGGTAAACTTAGAATTAGAGTCCCGTTGGCACGCTTTGGGTGCGGAACCCTGGTTACCAGCACAGTCAACGGTTCACTTTCCATGGCTCATCGTAACTCGAGTTAAAACAAAGTACTCATAACAATGCGGGTTCGATTCCCATGTCGATCACTTTCGCGTGTCGATGATAAGAACCGTTATTTCATCATCAGTTCCCAAACGTGGGAAAAAGACTTGGGTTGCCAACATACCGTAATATTAACTGCACTGGTGTTTAACAGTAAACATTTGAGATATTTTCATACGCTTGTGCAACTTTTTTTTCAAGAGCCTACTAATATCAAGATGGGTTAGCTTCTGACCTCTATGCTCGCCAGGGCGTTACTGGGCGAGAATCAGGTGTACGAAAGAACGAGCATTTTTCATACCACGTCGGAGAAGCGCTTGGCTTTCATCACCTGCCTCACCTGGTGTCACGATTTGATAAGGCCAAAGGTAGAAGCGCACTTAAGCCGGAGTTTTCAACAGACTGAGGAGCATGGTGCCAGACTTTGGCAGGTCGCAAGCCAGTCGGATCTTTACAGGTCCTACTACTACAGGTCGATATATTTATTGTATTAATTAATAAGTCAGAATGGGCAGCAGTATCCAATCCACCGACACCTATGTTTACAGCATCAACTGCAACGAGAGCATACATATTTAGGTACTTACCTAATAATCTGGTACCTATACATAAACCAAAAAAGCCTTCAGATAAAAACGGAAGGAACGACTAATCAAGGGATTGGCTGCATGAATAAACTTATTTTAGGCAGGCAGTTGTGTTAGGTACCTACTTACGAGTAAGTGTGGTTTTTGTCTCATCGAATCGAGGTCATCTCGAGACATTCAGAGTTCTGAGTCAGCGCGGAAGCAGAATGCAGTCTTGCACAAAATAAAATGTGCCAGACAAGATTTCGTTATAAATAAGTTGGTAGGTAGGTAGGTACCTACCTACCATGTACCCTCTTTGTCTTAGATATCTACTATGTTACTATTTTAGTACCTACTGTACCTATACTATAGGCACAGATAATAAAATACTAACGGCTAACTAGCTATAGGTACTTTTTTTAGAGAATAAAAAAGGGTGCTAAAATAATGTTATTTGTTTATATGTACAGTTTATATGTAAGGTACCTTAATCCGGCTAGCCGGACTACACAACCGTATACCACGGTTAAGAAGCGATTTTATTTAGTATACAAAGCAGATGTTTAGTTTCATGTTTTAGTGCAATTTTCGTCTTTGTTTTATGAGTTGCGTTTTTGTGGATAGGAATATTATATATGGATAATGTGTTCTTTGCTAGTAGGTAAGTTAGTAGTATTATTAGTATAAGTACCTAAATATGAAAGGAAGAGTGTCACAGTGGCGACTAAGGAAGGATGCTAGCACAAACCAATATTGTTTTCTTTAGTGTCTACTTATTGTTATTATTTGTAAACTTTTTAAATAAATTAATATAATACATACATGTTAGTGTTAGCACAAATTCATGAATAAAGTTACATTGACATGTTCTTTTGATTTGAATAAGTTATAGATAACCGCCTCTGAGGTCTAGTGGTTCAACCTACCACTAGACCTCAGAGGCGGTTGAAAATCGAGAATGCTATAAGACGTTGTGGTATGGGTTGGGGTATTTAAAACAAAAATGATCCTGGTGCCTAACAGGATCATGTTTGTTTCAAATCTGCTATAAGCCTTAGAATGCAGTATGTGGTATACCGTAATTAACGTTTGTTCTAGACCAATTTCTTAATTGATCTCTAAAATTAAAACCACTTTCAATTTTCGATTCAGAAGAATCGGAGTCACTCCATCATTTACAAATTTGCTGTGGTAACTTCTTCCTCGCAATCTGTATTCTCCGTTAACAACACTGAGGTCTGAGTCAGAGTCAAACATGATGCATCGATAACGTTTGCATCACTTGAACGACACACTTTGTTTGACGCTTTTTTATATTGTTCTACACGCCGACGAAAATCACCATATCTTTTTAATTTTTCAACTTAATCCACTTGGTTCTATTTTGTTGAAATAGTCCCGTTAAGTGCACTTTTCTTTAAACTTAATAATTTAAGTAAAAACGGAATAAAATATACTTTCGAAAATCAGTTTTTAGGACTTGGTGTTACAATTAACTTAAAACTGCGCATATCCCACATCAACGGTACATTATTGTCAACCACAATATGGAAAGAACTTCCTCTAAAACTGTAAGGTTTGACAGATATTTTGGGAGTTTAAGGGTGATAGTTTTCTACCCACCTACTATGACGTACATACAGTAGTTGCTGGTTTGGTGCTTTTCGCAAACTCTTATTTTGGCTTTGCATAGAATGAGAGTTAACAACGAGAGCGAGCCTCGATCAACTCGGATGAATAAAGAGAGATTGAGAAAAGGAGTGCTTTAGTAAGGTGTAATGAAGCACACTTTTATAACAAACGATAAAAGTGTGCTTATGTAGGTACCTACCCAGTAAATTTGAGGAACAAAACAGTCATCGAGATTTTTTGTATAAGTACCTACCTTCCCATTTCTGTATGGGCAGGTACATGTAGGTACCTACCTACCTATGTACCTATAAAGTAGGTTTCTTAGAAGCAGACAATAGGTAGGACCGTCAATACTTTGTCTAACCTGCAACTCCCACGGGCTACGCATTTCTGTTGTTATGGTAGGTACCATCAACAAAATAAACATTATTTATTATTAACATAATGCAATAAAACACGGAATTTCGAACGACAAAAAGGTCTGAGCCACAAAAAACCGTTTTTCCTTTCTTTTAACCGTTTTTATGAATCTGTGAACCGTGTCGGTACTGACTGTTGTCTATTCTCTGGTATGACGAGAGATTCCGAGTGCAAGCGAACTTGCACGAACGTGGTTTGAAAGTTGTCTAGTGGGGTTGTCATATCAGAAAATCATAAGGACGACTGTGAGGTTCTCACGAATTCAAACCTCACATGTACTTATTATCCGACTCCAAAACAGAAAAAAGGGCTATGATTACAGGTATTTAGTTCTAAAGAGATAGGTCCCTTTAGAACTAAAATACAGTATAAAAATGGTAGGCCATTTTATTTTAAAACAAATTAAAAAAAAAAAATTAAGCCAAGGTTCCAAGGCCGCCTCTATCTACCATCCACGTAAGATCCCTCGCGCGTTGTACCTCTAAGCTCTTTGTACAGAGAGCTCATATTATGTTATATTATCTTTTATAGGCTAGTTTTTTGAAGACTTTAAAACGACGATTACCATAAACTCGAAAAACAAATGTTTCATACGTTACTTTACTTAGTACTTATAGCAACTTTCAAGTTAATCAGTCAATTTATTAAATGCACTCAAAAAACATGGCAACCCTGTAGTACTGAAACGGGGAGGTATTAAAAAAAATTGATGATATCATCATGTCGTTAGATTATGTATTAACGTTTAAGATTCGCGTTCCAAACCCTTTCTAGTGAAAAGTTGCATATACTTAAACGTTTTTACCCCATTTCGCCCTTTTAGAGGGGGCGACGGAAGATAAAAACTAACATGATCCTAGCCAATATAAATAATCAGTAATCATATGCAAAGTTTAATTCGAATCCTTTATGTCAATCATTTTAATATTTTTAAATTCACCATATCTTTTGAAGAAAATGTCCGATTTTAATAAAATAAAAAATGATGAAAAAAAAAATAAGCCATATCATTATTGATATATTATTTATTTCAATAAGGATTAAGAACAAGGTACGTACAAATCAAGGTACAAAGTAGTACAGTTACCAACGGCGGCGGCGACGATAACATTAAATTTTTAAACATCAAAAAGTAGTGAGTAGTTTTTTTTATAATACAACTAGGAGACAGAACAAGTTAAGTGCATCTCTTGCCTATAATAATGTCTTACTGCGTAGGCCACATCCACAAAGAACATAACCTACGGCACTGCATTTCGCCCATCAACTTAGTAGTTTACAGAAAAAAATGTCAAGACATTATAAAAAAAAAAGTCATTGATCGTTTTGGTTGAATAAGTATCAATTATTCCAGGTATTTAAATATTCATAGGGTTATAATTTTTTATACATGAAACGGGTAAGATCTTTCTTGACCTCAATATATGCACAGGCAAGGATGAAAGAAAACTACGATGGCATATTATATCGATTCAATTATAGATATATCATCATAAGATAGTACGTAATATATCATAAGATATGATAGTCATAATATATCATAAGATAGAGACTTCTCTAGAGGTTAATTATGTCAACTTAATTGGAGTATTTTATTTATTTTCTAGGTAAGACTCCAAGAAAAAAAAATCTTTGTTTGTACAATGTACAAACAAAGTGTTAATACAATGTAGGTGCAGTAAATGTATTTTACAAAATATAATTTGTAAAATACGAGTAATGATCAGAGGTGAATCAAAGGGAGAAAATTTGTGAGTCTGTTTTTTTACTTTTACTTTGTAGAATATCATAAATATTATTATTACAAATTATCAGCGATATTTGAAAAAAAACTCACGATATGTTAAACTCACTACATCTCCAGATCGTTTTTTATACAGAAAACTGTATAAGTTTTTCTTCATACAGCTGGCAGCACTCGTTAACTTTTTTTACCATTCAGTCAGTTAGTTGTTTGGTATCGCTCGTTGTGCGGGGTCGTATCGCTGCCGGCTATATTTTCCGGTACTTTTACGAGTCCTTTTGAAACCGGTTCGGCTTGGAAAGTGCGAGGCGTGGCGTAGGCGGTATAGTGCCGCGGTCAACCGTGAAAATACTCTGGTTTGGTAGTTACTTCAAACTTAAATAAAGTGACCAACTTTGAAGTTAGTAAAAGTGCGTGACTCACTGGAATCGCGAGCAATCTTGGAATCGAGGTAAATGATACGTATGATAACAAAAACTCTATTGTTATCTTTTAGTTTTTGTAGACGACAGGTGCCGAAAAAGGCGGGCGGTTGCATACCTGCTTGTTTCTTTTTTATTATTTTTAACCGACCCACCGTCTGCCCGATGGGGTGTAAATCTGACCAAGTATTTAATATATCTGTAAACTTACTAGCTCCACGATCAGGTAATTTATTAGTTTTTATGTACCTACCTACCTAATCGGTAGGTAATTATTGTAGTAGAGCCCCTTGTGAAAGGGCTCGTCCTAGGAAGCAGGTACCTATTTCAGCCGCCAAGTAGCATTGCCGAGTTCCGGTTTGAAGGGTATGGTTGCCGGTGACAAAACGGCCACGCGAGGCTCAACACCTTATGGCAAGATGACGGGCGCAATGCTGTGCCGTGTAGGCTATGTTCTTTGTGGATGTGACCTACGTTATAAGGCATTGTTATAGGCAAGAGATGCACTTAATATCAGGTGGACTACTTGCTTGTCCCGTCTCCTAGTTGTTTCTAAAAATTAAAAAAACACGGTATGATGGGTACGAAGTCTCCGTTTCACTTGATACCTATGGATAAACTGTCCGTGGCGCCGTGTATAAAAAAAAAACATCCAGGTCTTATTCCTGTACCTTAGCTTTCTCACATTATACCTAGACCTACCTAACCTACTAAAGATACATACTAAGAATAGGTATGTACTAGGTACCTATCAAAGTTACGCTGCAGTAGGTAAAGAAAGGAACTCTTTGTCTGGGTTTCAATAAAGATGCATGACAGATGCAATAAAAGATGGTACCTAGTTAGGTATCTAATTTACCTACGTAGTAGTATGTATGTACCTACTTAGATCTCCCTCATTTTGTGGGGTGTGCGTGCTGTTGCTTTGTTTCAACTTGTGCCTGCGTATTCGTAATTTCGTATTGAATATTTCTATCCTATGAGATTTGTTTCGATGGAATTCAGAGAAATACCGTATCCTTAGTACCTAGTAACTTACCCAGTTCTAAAAGCTTATCCATTTCAAATAATAATGAAAAAATATAATTATGTTTGTTTTCATACCTCGGCCACTGAATGTTTGATTAGTAACGCAAAAAAAATTAGAAACACCATGTTTCCCCATAGTCATATTATATGAGTACCTACTAGGAAACACTACCCGGGACTTCTTTCCCGTCATCCCGTATGAATTTCCCAAATACTTTATTATTGTACACGAAAGTAATATTAAACTCACTTTGTTTTTTTTTATTGAATTCCATGAGTTTCATTTTTTTTTTACCTTTATTATTTATGCTTAGTTTGGGTCTAGATGGCGCTGTGTGAAAGAAATGTCCTGTAAGATTTATTTTTTGGTGGTCCTGTGGGAGAGGTTCTCGTGCCTCCTGAGTGATGCCTCATCTATGAGGGCTCTTCGGTTGATCAATTGCTTATGTGAGGCTGAGGATATTGATTTTAATATCACGTTGACGAACAAAAATAATGGGAAAATAATTTACATTTTCATCGTAAGATTACATAAAACTTGTGGCGTCGTCATAAAGGTCGCCATTTCTATCGTGAATATGGCTAATCTGGCAACACTAAGAAGCAGGAATTTTATGACTCAACAGAGGGCGCGCCTTTTCACATTTAAGTAACAATAACCCTTGTTTCACAGATATCAGAATACTAATTGTTTGATAACATTCTACTATAATCATCTTATCCTTAGACCACATAATCATCATCATCATTACTGCTGGGTACCTAGCACCTAACCTTCTCTCATTCACGTCTAGCATGGTACTAAGCATTGATAAGAAGTCACCTAGCCAACCGGTTAACAACAACATTGCATATTTTGCCTTGAAATCACAGTAAGTTGTGGTAGCTTAGCTAATCACAAGTAATACGACGGCAATGAATTTCACTTAGTTATTCGCATCGACACATAATTAGAATTATTAGCTCTAATTATAGTAGTAGCAATGATAAGTACCTACTACAAGAACGAGTAAGAAAACGAGTTAACTAGGTAGTAGATAACTTATGATCTCGGATATATAACTTGCTTTCGACATTTTTTTATATTGTACGGCGGTGCAGAGCTTTACCTTAATCTAAACTGTTTTCAAACTATAATAAGGCCGAATGTGGAATCCTCAACAGTGAGGAACTGGCTTTCTTACTTCTAAATGCCGGAACACAACAATTTAGAATTGTTGTTATGGCGACAGACCAGGATATCAGTATCACCAACCAAATTACTTGGTAAACGTGTACCTCGCACAGGATCACAGCAGTTTACTTACGTACGCTTACGTAACGTAGACCAGTTTACTGCGCTGACTTTGACTGTCATAATTAGCACCTATTCCATAATAATGCTAGATGCGCTGTTATACGTTTTCATACATCTTCTCTACTGTCGTCGCTAGCGACCGTCGTTGGCATAAACCTGTGGTAGCCATACCGGCCACTTCCCAACGATTTAATGGTAATTGCTAGCGACAGCTACAGCAGCCATGGCCGTGAGAGTTGATTGGTCATGGTTTCTCTCAAGAAATCAGCTAGGTATGTGTGAGTTCAATCAACTTAGCTGTCAAATGGTTTACAATAGTAGAAAAGTGTGGCGCCATTACATAAGCCTCGATCGTACCTAGTCGAAATCGAAGTGATGACGGGCTTCTATGCATAAAAGGATTCATATAAGGCCGTATTTTCGTAAAACCATAGTTTAAAATTTGTCATCAGTCTATATTTACCTATATGTCTATGTATAGGTAATTATTATATACCTACCAAATTTTCCTATCGAAAATACTAAAGGAATATTCGATATTGTATACCATATCGGATATTCCTTTAGTATTTTCGATAGTACTCTCTGTCTTACAAACTACCTTGCTAAAGCTCTTAAAATGAAAAATGACCAAGTACCTAGAACCTTAGATTCTGTATTTAAAAATGCCGATCACAAAGAGATTTGTCGAAAGAGGTTCACGTTTGCCCTTTCCCCGAGTTCAATGGTTGATGAGTCAGTGTTGTGCAACTTTCATTGACTTTCAAAAGAACCGCGAACAAACCACATCACGAAAGGTTATGGGTTTTTAATGTTTGTGGGCCCTTTTGACGGTACAGTAATTTCACCATTTGAGAAGGAAAAAGCCTACTTAGCGGTTTTATATCTGGCCCATTTTGGGGTGGGGTGGATTATATCTGTCTATCTAGCCAGTCCCAGTCCCGTATTATTGATGATCCTTAAGTTTTAATTTAATTTTGTATTTGTTTACCGTTTCATCCAAACTATTTCAAATAATCCAAATCTACTAAAAACAACGATCCGGGCTTAGACATGAAAATGTTTGGGTACTTATATCGGAAAATCGGAAGCAAACAAATTGATTACCGAATTTGATATGTATGTATATATGTACAAAACACAACTAAGTATAGTTGTAAGATCACCTCCATTGTCGTTTGGTTTACCCACAGATAATAAATTACTAACGTAGTTTAACTAAATATTGGTGTTGCTAGTTATTACAAAAAAGTCCCCTGATACTTCCAACTCCGTCCATACGTATTAAGGACTTTTTTATCTGTTATGATTTTTTAATTCCTCTTAAATGTTCGCCGTAAAATTTATATGAGCCAAACGTTGAATGCTGAGTGTGATCCTCACTCCACACCTGGGTATCGTACCTACGACTCAGCGACAGCATTCACCGAGTTGTTCATACTTAGGCTAGTTATAAAATAAAGTATAGATTTATTCCACAATCCTCGAGAGAAATTCAAAAGTGGAATAAAAGGATACAATGATGTAACTCAAAGACCGGTCTGTAGAACCAGTTCCTTTTATTTTTACTCATAGAACAGGAAGAGTCAGATGCTGTCTCGTTTTATCAGTGTTGCCATCTCGCTCGAGATACTAGCTCCACACCACGCGACATTGTTCGCGTGGGTGATGACATGATATCACTTGTCAACTGTGATGGTCGGATGGGTAATCATTTGTAGTTTATTTGTTTTTAGCATTCGACGTGAGACTTGACTGGGCAAGTTTGATTTCAATAATTATGGATCACGTTTTCCTATAAAATGTCACCGGTTTCTACTTAAACTTTTGTGTTTCAAGTGATTGCACTTGGTCACAGCATTTACAAATGTTATAAAACATTCAGAACCCCTGACGCGAGCGTGCGTCAGTACCCTCGTAGCTCAGTTGCTTAGAGCGTTTCCGGCTTTAGGACAATATGCAGGTTCGAGTCCCGTCGCGGTTGTGCATTTTTGTGTCATTATAACATTTGTAAGTTCTTACTATCTTGATACATTTATTCAATAAAAAGTACAATTAAACTAACTATGTACAAAGGAATCAGTCAGATTACCTAAGGACCGTTACAAACGGCCTATAGGTAACTCAACTGTTCCAGACCAGTACCAGACGGAAGCGTGCCCAAGTGCCCAGTTCTTACTTAGTTAGGTACCTTACAATAATTCCCTTCTAACTCTCTTTTTGATTACCTACCTACCTATTATCTTTTTAAATAGGTATAATATTTGGTTTTACCGCGAATTAGAATATAATGTTTGAAAGTGCCTCTGTAAGAAGTAGTTTTGGACTGAATAAGTAGGTACTGTGTATAATAGGTTAGTTACAATCCAGTTTCCTTACAAGATGGCGCTGTGTGAAATCAATGTCCTGTAATGATCTACTCTGACATATTTTACTTCAATTTTTTTTTCTTAAATTGCATTATAAAATCTGATAAGCAAGGAACGTTTAATTAAAGTAAAATTATGCGAACTTAGCCCAAAGGTAAAAGACATTCACGGATGAAAAGGCTAAAAAAATAAACATTCTTTCAAACTTCCTTATTCATACTCGGGCTAATGTATGGCAAATAATAAAAAGTAAGCCCACCAGCCTGGAAATAAGCTTTGTTAAATGAGTAAATGCAAAATGCCTGTCTCTAATCTCAGGATAGCTTGTTTTTCTAAATGAATGAAAATTATAGATCGTGCACCAGAAAAATACATCAATTCACAAACAGTTTAATGGGTAGGTAGCGATCTCTTCCAGACAACCGTTGAATGGAGATAATCTGTCTACTCGTTGGATGTTGCTAAGAGAGGTGTACAGTACGGCACGGTATACTAAAGAATTCGTATCTATACATCTATAGAAATAAATAAAATTCAAGTGTCCGTTTGTAATGTCAAAATAACAGTTTTTGGTTGGTCGTAGGACTTAGTTTAAGTCCGCCTGGCTAGCTACCACCATCTTACCTTATTCTGTAGCCATAACAACAATTTTAAAATTGTTGTGTTCCGGCATTTAGAGGTAAGATAGCCAGTTCCTCCGTTTGTTGAGGATTCCGGGTAAAGTGAGCTACCACCTTCGGCCTTTTTTCAACTTGTAACTAGGTGAGTTGAAGGCTATGCGCTTTCCCGTCATACAAAAAAAAAAAAACAATTTTGGCTGGATTTTCACTGGCTGACGTTGCCAAGAGTAACTTAAGTTACGTATATTTTCGGATCCGCGTAAATTAAACACAAAACTTACTTTCGCGGTAAAGGGGTGCGGTGCGTGCTATAAGAAAGGAGTTTGGGAAATTCCCTCGGGATGGCGGGAACGAGGAACCGGGCGTCTGCTAGTTAATAATAATTTATGATTAGATATAGTTACGTTTATGTCTAACATATCTGATGTAGGGTACATTTTGTAGGTACCTAAATTACAGTGCACTATTTAGAGTAGATAGGTATTGTGATTTTGATGTAGGAGTGAGCAATTATACGTTTTTACAAATTCCTACCGGATAACTGTTTTATCGGCGTCTTTAATGCTTTTAGAATGTCTCGGTGCTGCGCGTCCAGCTCTCTATGTAAAACTCACGTTGATCAGTGCTCACCAATATGACACATGAATTCGGAATCTGCGTCAGGACACCCGTGGCCCAATTGGTTAGAGCGTTTCCGGCTTCAGAGAAAGATGCGGGTTCGAGTCCCGTCGCGGGTTGTGAATTTTTGCGTCATTATACATACAAAGACTCACGTTTGTTTCCCAAAGGGGTAGGCAGAGACAAAAGTTTTCATTGTGTCATTGTAACATTTGTAAATATCATTAGCCGTTAGTTATTCTTGTGTTCGTTTTCTAAAATAGTAAAATAAATTACTTACCTATATAAATAATAAGAACATTATATAAGCTATACATATAATGTATAGGTACCTACCTATTTGTGCAATTACAACACAGAATCTCAAGCCCACTATGTAATTAATTTAACCTTATAAATAAACAAATTAATGATGAAGGTATTTACTTTTATTCAGTGACACACCTTTACAATTCAAAAATAATTTGCAAGATCACTTTCAATGTCAATGTTAATGACAATCATATATCCCAAAATAAATAAATTGTTTCCTACCTGCCTAAAAACTTCACAAATTATGAATATGATTTACTTACCGATTAAAATTTTACCATTATATTTTTTAAACTGAAATGTTTGTGGCTAGGTTTTATGTTGTGGTCGCCTATATGGCGTTATGTATCAGAAATTACCCTTTGTCTGAGTACAATTTTATGTTTACTATACATATCTATAATAGTTGCACTATGCTGTTGGTGATCCTACAATAATGTAATAAAATAAAGCACACTTATGTGAGACCTACATAACCAAAATTCACTAATTATATCAAAAATTCCATTCGTATTTCATAAAACTGTTACGCGCACAAAACAACAACCGTGAAGTTATAATTACTAAACTAAATTACATAAAACTACAATGGCGCGGAACGCCCTGTCTAATCACTTTCCATACATTACGTATGTATTTTTACCCGTGCGTGTGGGAAAATTTCATTGTTGGCAACACTTGGCGCTTCGGGAGAATTTATAGTTTTTGTCATTGACATTTTCTATTTTATTGCGTTTTGTTTTAATAACGCATTGTGCGCATGGCGTCATGAAATATACAGCCTTGCGGCAAACAAATTTGCAATAAACGTTTAGTTCGTAAAAACTGCGTAACCGTTAATGTTACGAGACAAAGGATTAAAAAACATGAGTCAGTTTAGTAGGTACTTAACTACATGAGTATTTAAAAACGAGTAAGTTTACCTACCAAACAATGTAAGGTATCAAAATGATGAACGTAACTTCTTAACTGACGCAGCAGATAGAAGTTGGTATACACCTACCAACTATAACTTTATATTTCTTAGACCGTATCTTAGTGTATTGTCTTATCACCTATATATGTGGGTGAGTTTTTTTCCAGGGCCACTGAGGCCAAGTCTGAAACTGTGAGAGTTATCGAAAAGTCATGTTAGGAGTTACGTGCTTGATTAAAAAAAAAAATAAGTTGTGCACTAAAGAACATCTATTTTTTTTTATAGTTTTTCTGGAAAAGTTTTTTTGCTTTTATGTGTTCTTTGTTTGATAGTAAAAAAAATAATGTATGATGACTATGTGCCCAGAGTTGTGGGAACGCTTTCAAAATTAAAAATTTAGAAATTCAACTTTATACATATATATATATATTTATTGTACGACGGGAAAGCGTTTGGTCTTCATCTCACCTGGTTACAAGTTGAGATTAGGCCGAAGGTGGAGGCGCACTTCACCCGGAATCATCAACAAACTGAGGAACTGGCTATCTTACCTCTAAATGCCGGAACACATTTATGTTTTAAGAATTGTTATTATGGCGACAGAATTAGGTAAGATGGTGGTAGCTAACTATGGGGATCGAACCCGGGACCTGGATCTGAAATCGGTGGGTTGAACCACTAGACCACAGAGGCGGTTAAAAAGTGAGTCTGTTACTGTTAATATTTAATTACATAGTACTTACTGAATCTAATACAAACTGGGAAAGGCTTAACCTTTTAAAACTTCGTAAGCGATATCCGAAAGAACTTTATTCGACGTCTACTTAAAGGCATCGAAGACGAACGGCAGCCTCGTTGGAGTTTAAAAGTAATTAGCGACAGGAACCAGTCCATCCGGCTCCTAGGGCTGACGCACGTTGTCTGTGGATTACTTGAGTGTAACTTATTCCAGTCTAAAGGCCTTGCATTTAAGTGTAGTCAAAAAAAAAAAAAAATAGAAATTGTAGTACTTATATATATGAGAAACGGCAGGTGACCGTAAACCTGGTAAAAATGGGAGACCTTTGCCCCTTTTTGGTGCAGTGTAGATTTAAACCAAATACGTTTTACACAACCACAACTGCAAAACTAAGCAAAGTTTGTAATAATAGGAACTTAATACGTAGGATATGAATACCTAGTACGTATACGTACATACTTTTTTTAAATACTTATAAGACTCCTATTGTACCTAAGTACACTGTGTTACCAAATGTTTGTAATATTCGATGTAATTTGGTGTACAGTAAAGCGTTTTTAAATTCAATTAAATCATAAAATCAGCTTAAAAATTAAATAAGACAAAATATTATTCGTCTTCATATTTCGTATGTTATGTCAATCATACAAGTTTAACTTTAAAATTGCAAGAGAGCGAAAAGTCTGCTCATTATACTCAAGTTTTTCAACTAGTAGTTCGCCCCGAACTGAGATCTCGTTATGTCTCGTTATTGTTTTTTCGCGTTGATTTTTTCTCATAATTAAATATATAAATAAATGATAGCGATACGTGAGTAAGTAAGGTGTACTGAAAGCACTCTTTGTGCTTTCATCACATATTACTTACCTCACTTAAGCACACTTTTTAACAATCTCTCTTTATCCACCCGAGTATTCGATACTCTCTCTCGTCGGTAACTCTCAAACAGATCCAGAATGAGAGCAAAGCACCAATGCACAGAATACAATGAGTGAATAAATCACCCCATACAAACATGAAATGGTTGATGTAACATTTTTGGGAAGTGCTCTCAAAACCACGACTACTAAGTCGTGGTTTAAAAATCCCTCCAGCGTCTGTGATATATTTTCAAACGACATCCGTGGGGATGTCGTAAAGGTCAACCAAGGGGCTTCACCAAAAATGAACGTCATCCGTGGGGATGGGAATGTCGTAAAAGTCAACCAACTTCTGTGTAGATAAATAAAACTTAAAATGTGCACAACAATTTGTCTGCCTGGCGTGGTGATATGGGCAACCATTATAGTTTTGGAGGAAGAACAGTTAGATCATCGAAGCACTAAAGGACAAGGACAAGGGATAGATGGAATAAACCGTTCTTTCCACACTGTGGTGGACAATAATGTGCTGTTGTGATGTGGGAGTTGCACAGACAAACCCCTTGCATGACATCGCAAAAGTAAATATTGGATCTTATCGACACCTTTGGCCTGGCAACCCTATTGAACAAAAAATAAATAGACCATTTTTAATATAAATAAGAAGCCAAATACCGTCTCGTCACTATCTTGCTAGATCAGATGATCATCCTTTGCAACCCTTTATCTTGAAAAAAATAGTTGATTTTCAATATTTAAAATCTATTAATTTTGAAATCTGCTCTCTGAACTCTGTCATATATCATTTCACAAGACTTCAATCCTGTTTACTCCTTTTGCAACCTTTTATGTCATACAGGGGTGTTTTGAGTAATTTAAAAAACTAAAAGTGAATTTTGTAGTCAACCTTTATCATTTTACCCGAAAAGAAATGCTAAGCGTTTAAGCGTACCCTTTTAACGTTTTTTTGTTACTACCTAGCTAAGTCACCTACCCATGTAATTCTAAATTAAGTATTATTTTTGTTTCAGGTAATTATCTGCGAAACAAAATTGACACACCAACTAAAAGAGAAAGACTGTCAGTGAAAGCGGTTTGTTATTTTAATCTTGACTATAAAAAACAACCAAGTATGAGAAGGACTGGCACACCGAGGGTTCCGACCCACATTTCCGACAAAAAATACAGGTGTTTTTTTGTGTTTGTTATAAGTACATCAAGGTAAGGATCTAAGGACTATAATCATACCATGTTCGAACTGTGTAGCCTAGGTATTACCGTTTTTACTCTAGAGCTAATGTTGGAATACAACAAAAACGTATGCATCACTTCAATACAATATAGTTCTTTCATTTATTATTCATTCTTTATTCTTTATTGCACACACAAATGACATCTTATATTATAAACAATCTTAAAAGTTTGTTTTTAAACTACTTCACTACTACAGTCTGTCGCCTAGAGCAATACTATATAGCAAACACCTCTCCTAAACGAATTACATTTAAAAATCAAATTTAAAACGTAAATTCTTATAACCCAATATAAAAAACGTTATATGTACCTAATGTATAATAATGTGTATAATAAAGTATGTACCTACGTTTTTTGTATGAAGAACCCCTTATTTTTTTCATCATTTTGTCAGCTAATCCGCAATAATAACACACATTCTCTGAAAATTTTAACCTGCTCGAATTACGATTATAAAGATTTAAGGGTAGGACAGACAGACAGCGTAGGCTTAGTAATAGGGGTCTCAAAAAGGTTTAGTAATAGGGGTCTCAAAAAGGTTTAGTAATAGGGGTCTCAAAAATGAAAAGAACCCTGAAAACAACTTCCGTTTGTCACCAATGTATTATGCTTAAATTTGGGAACTTTAATCGGGTTGTGGTGATGATAACCCTCAACTCATTGAGGGAGTCTGAGATAGATTGTGTTCGCCGTTTGAAAATAAAATTACTTTACATTTCCTGGTGATGATAAGAATGAATTTTGCAAAGCTTACGCATTTCTCTTATAATTTATCTATCTACTTTGTTTCTTTTAAAAGTTATCAGTAAAATTACTTCCAGGCACAAAAATCATGATTACATTAAGTAAGTATGTAATCATTCTGTTAGATAGGTACTTTGTTTTCATTGTACCTTTTAAATAAACATTGGAGGACATACAATTCGTAGAAATAAAAAAAATATGGTATAAACGTATTCAGTATAAGTATAAAATACTGAATACCGCCTCTGTTGTCTAGTGGTTTAACCCACCGATTTCTGATCCAGAGGTCCCGTGTTTGATCCCCGGGGGAGTACAATATTGTGCTTGGTTTGGTTGGTGGTAGGACTTTGTTTAAGATCGCCTGGCTAGCTAGTCGTCCTTACATTATTGTGTTCCGGCATTTAGAGGTAAGATAGCCAGCTCCTCAGTTTGTGGAGGATTCCGGGTGGAGTGTGCCTCCACCTTCGGCCTTATCTTAACTTGTTACCAGGTGAGATGAAGGCCAAGCGCTTTCCCGTCGTACAAAAAAAAACTAGATAAAAAAACATAATTGTATATTTGGATCATTAATCTCACATTTATAATAATAGATACCAAATATTAATAGTAATTTTCTTTTTAATGGCTAGTACATAATCCATTCGATAGTTATACAAGACGGAAATAATTTGAAAGTTACGCGAACAAAGAAACAGTTATAACGCGATATTGAATAACTAATTAACTAGTGATCTTTTTACTAATAGTAAGTATTAAGTTATTCAATATTTCCTAATAATAAATATCTACATAATAACACCTACATCGGTTAAGAAACTTGATATTATAATTGCACACTCTAGTAATCATGCAGTATTTTTGACTAGGTAAGTACATTTACATAAAATCAAAAAATTAAGAAATGACTTAGCCAAGTGTGCCCAAGGGAACGCGAGACTATACCACATTATTTGTAATAATCCCAATCCAAATAAATGACTTCGTAATCTCTTTCAGCACGTCTGTACATAACTTTTTGAAATATTCAAATCGGGCATTCCATTAAAGAGAGGCATGAATTCAAAATAATAATAGTAATTAAATTATACTTGATGAATTTGAATTAAACTTTGTTGATATGATTGGCGAGGATAATGTAAGTAAACTTTCTATCTGCAAAAACGTTTGTATGTAACTTTTTACTGGAGAGGATTTTGAACATTAAACGTTCAAAAAGTTTTGTTAATTCTTTATTGTAAACGATAATATACCCCATCATCACTGGCCTGGAAATCTACTCCATAAGAGTACTTACTACAGGGACGCGAAGATTTTTCAATGCATTAAATATATTAACGGAATACCGTCTTTATCAGCAGTGAAGCCAAAAAACCAAGCTCCTATTGTTAATACACGCACTCACGCACACACATGTATGAAAACCAAGCTCATTCTCGCCAGTTCGTCTCGGAGTGTCGTCCAGTAAATTTGCCAAAAAGATGCCGTCTTGCGTAGTTAAATGGTGCAAAAATAACACTTAGTGTATAAAAAGGAGAATGGGATATCGTTTCATTTGTTAGTACTTGTGAAATCATCATTTTTTTATATTTCATATTAAAGCCATTTAGAGGAATTTTCAAAAATTTCATGTACCTAATCCTCCATCCTCGAACAAACATCTATTCATCACACAAATGTTTCTCCTTTGTGGGAACCGAACCCACAACCTACAGCGCAGAAAGCAGTGTTACTACTATGAGGCATGTTTTTCTTAAAAGATTAATGCATAAAAGTTTTTTTTAGGAAAGGTAGAATATAGGATGGAAAAAAAAAGATTAGATTTGAATCCTAGAAATCCCCTTAGCAAGTGAACCGTCGTCGTCGAGACCAAAAAGGGAAATGTTTAAAATGAATGGAACTGGAAGGAGCGGCCCTCGAACCTACAAATGTTATTTACTTTATGACATAAAAGTGTATTTGTTACATTGTTTGGTGTCTGAAAATTACTTCACACTAATTAGTACTTAATTGTTTAAATTTTATACTAGTCGATTTACCACACTCCACACTTTTTTTTATAAACCGGCAACACTGACTGACTCACGCATCTTACGAAAAATGGTTACAGTTTCATATTACCCGTGCTATATCTCCCTTTTACCTTGATCTGAGGATGAGGTATGAAATCATTTTTTAATTTTCGTATGACGGGGATGCTCTTGGCCTTCATCTCACCTGTCGTGAGATGAAGCTATGATAAGGTGAACCACTAGACCACAGAGGCGGTTAAATAATGCGGTTTTCATTTGAAATGGGTGAGAACGAATTGGCCGCGAACTTAACGGGGCTGTGCTGTTGAAAGCTTCAAAGCTGTGTTGTGACCGGCAGTCGCGTGGAGTTGATGGATAGAGGGCTCATAATTATAGACGTAGGGTCAGCCCTGGATCTCTAGGCTTGCCTGGGCAATCTACAGCAAATTGAAACAACATCTACATCTACAATGGAGCGAGCCTTCCGAGTCCATCTTACCTAATTTTGTCGCCATAACAACAATTCTAAAAAAAATTTGTGTTCCGGCATTTAGAGAAGAGAAAGCCAGTTCCTCAGTTAGTTGAGGGTTCCGGATGAAGTGCGCTTCTACCTTCGTCCTTATCTCAACTTGTAACCAGGTGAGATGAAAGCCAAGCGCTTCCCCGTCATATAAAAAAAATAAAAAAGAGTAAATGCTTAGTTGTGGGCTGATATGACCCAAAATTATAGTGATGATCTTAGAACCTTAGTGCAAGTGATAATTAATCGGTAATCCTTTTAAAGAATGTTCTTAATAACTAGGCTCATTTTTCCAAATACTATTTATCTGATTGGTACTGTTTATTATTTATTACTGTGTGACTAAGGTTAGAAATAAAATTATTGAGTTTTGTATTATAATAATATATATATTTTTTCATAATCAGGATCTTTATTCAATAAAATGTACAATTAAACTAATTAACTATGCACAAAGGAATCAGTCAGATTACTTAAGGACCGTTACAAACGGCCTATAGGTAACTCAACTGTTCCAGACCAGTACCAGACGGAAGCGTGCCCAAGACACTGGCTGCATTGCCACACTGAATAGCTATGCTAATTCGCTGGCCTAAATAAGAGCCAGCCATTGGGTCACGTGTCGCCTCAAACAAAAGCCCCGCAAGGTTTTTAAAAACCCGCAGGGAACCACTCCCCACGGACCCAAGGTCTCCACCCCAAAAGGTTCAAATAGGTAAGCTCTGTCCAGACCTCTATATTTGCGCCTTATGTGATCCTCGGCCGAATCAACCGCCGCACCAGCCTTAACGGATGTCCCAGGCAGATGAGATGGCGCTATGGTGTCGACGCAGGTAGCGTCCCACTCCAAAGGCCTACCCATTTCCCAAGGGACAAGAGTCATACCGTCGGGCCGCTTACCATCATCACGTAACAGACCATTCGGTTCAAGAACGGCTGCAATTGCAACATTGACACTGGTAAAAGCTCGGGCATAATAATAAGTCTACGAAAAAAGCAAAGGTAACTTTAATCGGTTCTGACCTAAGTAGAGTAAGCTTGATTGAATTAGTATAGGGTTAGATTTTGGAAAACTCTCTCGGGATGTCGGGAATTTCTTTATTATTCCGAAAGTTCTGATAGCAGCTGTCGGAATACACTCAAGATTCAGCTTCAATCTTCAAGCCTCTTCATCAAAGTTTTCAACTTCCTCACGGGTGCCCAAAACTTGTACTAAATGGATTTTCACTAGGTAGGCAGTGTTCTTCAAAGTTTAAACTCTTACGTAGGTATCTTACCTACTTACAGATTACTTATCTGGAAACAGACATAGTTTAATAGGTACTCAGGTAGGTACTTCTATCAACATTATAATACAGGAGCGGCCCTGCCCTGTGAAATTGAAAGTTGAAAAAACTAATTTTACTCTAAGTCTAAGTAGGTACCTACTAGGACTAGGTTCCTAGCCTACACACACGGGTCTAGAAGACAGTTATTCACTCGTACTTTAAATATACTAACTTGTAGCTAGATTGTAGCGTTGCAACTGGCAAGTCTTGTATTTAGCACTCATTAAAGGTCTGTATGCCTTGCCAGTCTACTTTCTTTCCTTTATTCCTTTTTCCCAGTAATGAGCTTTCTTCAGTGTTGCCAGTGTTTAGAACTGTTAACGCAATTAGACCTCTTTGTTACAACTTCTTTGTTGCCATTTTACGGTTCCTGTGTAGCGGGGCACTTTAATTAGTGGAATGTAGTGATGCCTTTTGTCGTGAAAAACTTTCATTTGAGTAATAATAAGTTAATACTTTATTGAAAAACCTAAAAATCGCTACGTTTTTCGTAATTTTTCGTTAGTTTTGACGTTTGTAAATGTCTAAATATTTACTTTTGTCATGCATGAAACTTGACAAAGCTTCGTGAACTTTGTCACGAAGCAAATGTCAAATGTTAAACAAACGTCAATAAGACTCGTCAAAACAAATCATATGAGCCCAAACTCGAGAGGTAATTACTAATAGCCACTGAAGAGTTCCACTATCCATCTCCTGGCTCCATCATCAGATCAGTTTCAAGATACCAAATTATAGTCTTACATCCAAACTACATATGCATACTTCATTTAGATATAGCAATTACATGTAGGTTTAAAATGATTTCCCGGGTTTTATAACATTGTTTGTAAGTTACAAGCTTACAAGTACTTAAGTACCTACTTAATTAAGTATTTCTCACAAATTTATTTTTTTAAACATGGCTGTCGAAAGCTCTATGCCGGCCCGTAAAGTTTCGAAAGCCGTGTTTCAAAAAAGTCATATTCTTGTTTTTTTTTAATTTGCCTATATGTTGCCTACGGTTGCAACTTCCCTGTTTTTGTGGCAGTGATCAAGGTTTATAGCTCTACCGCTTTATCGGCGTAAAGTACGTTAGTAAGTAAGTTAGACCTACTAGGATGTAAACAATCAAAGTCAATAATATAAGTAATAGAGTAACGAATAAAGTCAGATATATTATATTCAGTTGTACCGGTACACTACAAAATACCGGAGTTCGTGTGATGCCGTTCACGATCACGCCATCTGCTGTCCACGCTTGATAGCGCAAGCCTCCATCCCGATTAAAGCTATTCATCCGTATAATTCTGAATTTTCCGAAACTCGTGCGAACGCCGTGAAATTATTCAAACAAAGACGCTTCGCATCACACGCGTCGCTCGCAGCTGACGTCACAGGAAGGAATTCGAAAAAGGAACCTCTGGAGTTTCCCGCCGTCGTCATTGACAGATGTTTCAAAATGGCAGCCTATTTTCAGAATACGTTTTTACATACAAACCAAAATTGGAATTTCCGTCTACCAACTAAATAGTGAAGGTTAGACACCCTAAAGTCAAGTTTCAGGTGTGATGAGCGGGCGGATCTATTTACTTACCTTATATCTCCTAATATCTTCACGAAATGTCTACTTACAGACGTATATCAACCAAACCTATGTCTGTAAGTTAAGAATCTATACCTACTTGTACTCTTTATTGCGTTTTCGTAGGCAAGTACTAAGTATTAGTAGGTACTACAAAAGTAGGCATTATCTGATTGTTGGATTGGTTCAGGCAATTAGTTTGTATTTAAGATTCAAAATAGCAACGACAATTGACAGACTGCCATAGGATAGGACCAAAACAAGTGCTCCTTTCAGTCGCTCCCTCATTAAATTTATGAAACTAGCAACAGAATGCGACAATCTTTTCACTCACTTTGAATGCCCAAGAGGCATCATATTTTCTTTTATTTATCTTTAGGGTTCTTTCAGTAGAATATAATAAGATTCGCAGAAATAGGGATTTCTGCGAATAATTTTATTATTTAAGGAGTTAGAACTTATATTTCGCACTCGCATCTTATTATTTTTTCAAAGTTTTGATTTCTTTCCATGGCCTCTCTTGATCTTGACTTCGAGGCTAGCTTGGGCGAATTATGACTACATAAATATTTCGCTTATATATTCTGCTTGTATAGTGAAATGAATCTCACCTAGTTTTTTTAGGTGTCACTTCCCTAAAACAACTAGGTTATCTACGAAAGTTTTAATATTTTGTTTACTATATATAAGTACCACCGAGACCGTTCTCAACAAAGTTTCTGCAAACTTATTTCCTGATACGATGTTGAAATGTGAGATAGTAAATTAGTTTCAATTATTTCGATTAGAAAAAGAATTAATAAAGGCTGCATATTCGTTCAGATCATTAATTATCTTCCTATTGCGTGCTCAATCGCACCTACACACGAACAAATAAATAATCTAGGCACTTATAAGTTATGATAGAAAAATTACTATATCATCACGGTTTTGTTAGGATTTAAAATAAATAGGCCACAGAACCAGAAATAAAGGTCAATTCCACACGGTTGGCAAGAGGGGTTTTTACGTAGTTGTACGAGATTATTTTTATAACGGCTGCCCAGTGTCCACGACTTGTTACCTGAATCGGCACTTTCCAATCTCTGAGCGTGTGGGTGGGTGCCTTGTCTGTAATATCTTTCCAGTAGAGATTTACAGTCCTTACAAATTTGGCAGACTTATTTTATCGGACTATTGTACGGACTATTGTAACAGCTGTTAGCTATAGCCAGCATAGAAAGTTGATCTACTGCAGGTTTAAAGTAATTCGTTAACAATTGAAAATAAAATGTATATTACAAAGGAAAGCAGTCGGGTTACCTGAGGCTAAGGTATGGTTTTGACGAACGGTATATAGGTAACTCAACTGTTCCAGACCAGTACCAGGATGGAAGCGTGCCTAAGACACTGGCTGCCCTGCCACGCGGAATAGCTATGCAAAGTGTGCCAATTTGTAACAAAAAAAAAAAAAGAAGTAAATGGAAGTTTGCCCTGTTAGTATTAGAATCCACCCCACCGTGCCATGCCGCGGATGTCTTAAAAGCCGACTAAGGAGAACAACCACACACAAGGAGAAGGGCTTACTTCCGTGTTCGTGTAAAATTTATCAGCTTTACTGTGATCAGTGATCACCAATCCAATAATGCCATTGTGTTATTATGGCCATTCAATTTTGGAGTAAGCTGTGACCAGTAGGCATTATGGGTTTTGAATGAGTAGTAACATTAATGGCATTATTGTTATAGTTTATCTCACGTTTACATTAGGCTCTGAATTAGTATCCGAAGTGTCTTTATCTAAGCCGAAGTAAACCCGAAGGTTAGTAAGGATTTTGTTGTGAAAATCGTGCGTTTCTATTAAAATCTCGTGCAACCAAGAATTGCCACCATCTATCGTCTTGGGGTCTTGGAGTAATTGTTTATCTTTTTATTCAGTTATATTATTTCAGGAAATTGAGTTTCTGAAAGTTCCTCGTTGTACCAGAATTGGCAGGAATTTTTGTCGAGACAGCATTGTTGCCGGCGAAGTTTGAAGTTCTCTTTTATTTAATTAACAAGGCGTTAGTTGGGACTTGAATTCAGTATTTTGTGTTGGCAACCCAGTTTTGAGTGGTAGTGTGCACAAAAGGAAGGGAAGTTCGTAAGTGGTTATTATGCAATTTTGATTTTGCGTATTTACCCATTGTACATAAGTTGTAGGCCAACATTCTTTTTTTTTTGGCTACATAAGTACCTACTGTCGCCAGTCGTCGTCAGTAAATTAAATCACCACTATATAGCACTACCACCCACTAAATACAACACGTGGCTGAAGAAAAGAAAAGGCTTCAAAGCATTAAGTCCGCCATGTACTTCTTTCTAGTAAGTCCAATAAAGACATTTATATCTATCTACCTTTTAAAACAGAAACAATACATTATGTAAACTAACTATTTAATAACACTAATCAAACCAGTCGTTACCAAGGGACCGTTATGGTCTATAGGTAACTCATCTGATCCAGACCATTACCAGACAGAAGTGTGTGTCTAAGACACTGGCTGCATTGCCACACTGTATAGATAATTCGCTGGCATAAGAGCGTAATTATTAAATTACTTAGGCACGTTAGATATCTACTGTATCTGTATGTATATATCAGGTTCGGATATGCCTTTGGCGTTTAATGGCTATAAGTATGATAGGCAATTAATTATATTCAAAAAACATTTTGAGAATTTTATCTCCATACATTTTTTTTATAAAAACCCCACTTACATTATTGTAAAGAACAATTTAATCATTCTGTAACGACCAATATGTTTTCAGTAATAATTTTAAATATTAATTACTAATAGGCAGGCGGAAAATCTGGTAACATCATTAAATATTAAATAATTGGCGCTTGTGAACTTAATTAATGATGATAAAATAATGACTGTGTCCTACCGCTGAATTAATTTTGATTTTATTTAAGTAGATTTGTAATGCCGAGTAGCAATATGACCATTAAACATTTTTAAATTTGGGTGTTCCATCTCCACGTGTATCGTAAGAGGCAAAACTTTTTTCTTACTGAAGGGGAAATACCTACATTTCCCCTTATCCGTATCAGGGAGTAGGGAAACCCTGGCGGAAATTTTATATTTTGCTCTTTTTTTATATTTATTTCCCGAACTATTTACTATGGGTAGGTTTTTGGCGAGGGACGCTACCTGCTTCGACTCCCTTGCGCCATCTCATCTGCCTGGGACATCAATTAGGGCTGGTGCGGCGGCTGATTCGGCCGAGGATCACAAAAGGCGCAAATATAGTGGTCTCAACAAAGCTTACCTATTTGACCCTTTTGGGGTGGAGACCTTGGGTCCATGGGGAGACGGTGCCGTTTCAAAAATCTTGCGGGGCTTTTGATTGAGGTTACACGTGACCCAAGGGCTGGCTCTTATTTAGGCCAGCGAATCAGCATTCAGCCTGGCAATACAGCCAGTGTACGCTTCCGTCTGGTACTGGTCTGGAACAGTTGAGTTACCTATAGGCCGGTTTTAACGATCCTTAGTAAGCTGACTAATTTCTTTGTTTAACTGTACATTTTATTTAATAAATATATTATCACTGTTGAGTGATGAGGCCGCCCATACTTATACACTGTGTCACCTAATGTTTGTATTATTTGATTATTCTTTTGTGTGCAATAAAGTGTTCTTTTATTAATTAATTCATTGATTCAACTCTGAATTCTATGAATCTCAATTAATATGAGTACAGGACAGTCGGATATACGTGAAATCAAAATGTTGACCACACCGTCGGAAACGAGTAACACAAAATATACATGCAAAATATTTAACCAAAAATCCAATACGTCATCCGAGTAAACACGAAATTTAATTAACAGCGCGACATATCGGGAAAATCGTATTAATTTATCCATACCCACACGTGCCCCAATTAATGGGGATGTCGTTTTTGATGGCAGCACTGATTTTGTGCCGCGGATTTCACTAGATTTCGAAATAAAAAAAAATGATTCCATTTTCGATGACAATGAGGTGGTCAATTTTGTCACGGCAGTTGTAAATACTATATGTTCGAACTAGTGCTGCCCTTTTGATGACATATACAACGTAGGTTTATGAGACCGTTTTCACCGCATCTGATAAAAGCCTTTTAAAAGTACGTAACAGAATCGTACAACTTTTCATTCCATATTTAATGCGCGCACAGTTTCGAGCTGCAACATTATTTAAAACTACCCTCGAGTAATATTCGAAGCTGGGAACTTCCCGCAACGGCGGCGCGGACGAGAAGTATCTAGATCTACTTATTTGGAACCTACTTACGACACCTATATTAACTTAAACCTTTTCACTCGACATACCTCATACCATAGTACCTATATACTACACGATACATTTCTTTGACCGAACCGCTTCTTTCCCATTTCACCACGGTACTAGCAGACTTATTGTAGGTTACAACTCAACCCGTACCTTGTGTACCCTTCCTCTTCGTAAAAACATGTATGTAACATTTTCAAAAATTTTACGTATTAATATGTTTGTTGTGAAGATTTTCGTTTCATAACCCACTTCATCCCAAGTCACGGGGTTTGAACCGAACCTGCAATCTGCAGATCACCGAGGTCAGTGTAGCCTTTCTAAGCACTAGGCGCGGAAATCCATCTTGTTTTTTTCTTTGCTCAATGACTAGGCAAGGCATTGCTACACCATACCACCACCGGCCTTCGTTTACTAACGGTACACTCCGTTACCGGAGGCCAAGATTACTATACAGTTACTACGTAACTAGTGGGTTAAAGACCTCTCATTCTTATGTCGAAGGACTAAATGTGATTGTTGCTTGTTTTAATTGAGAAAGTCGAATATGTAGGCCATGTTTTTAGATCGATTAATTGTAGATTTCTATGGTTAGGTTTTGATGTCGGTTTCGTAAACTATGTTCGAATAGATTACCTACATTAATAATAACTAGTTAAACATACGTATAGGTACGTACGAAATCCATTTATTGTACCTACTAAATAGGTACCTACATACCTACTTAATCTAAATAAAACATAATTTATGTACATATAAAAAAAAATACTCTGTCACCCTTGATTTTTTAAGACTGATTACTGGCTAATGAAAATGAAAATCGAAATTAATGTTAAAAAACGACTCGAACACACCGACGCGACGACGCGACACCGCGGGTCTTTGTTGTTCCGAATTCAGCCATAATGATCTTAGTTTCATAAAGAGTCTTCTGTATATGTATTTGTGTAGTCATTCAAATGTGTTCGAGCTAACCTACCCACGTATCTACTCGTATGTAAACCTAGCTACATTACTACTCTATCGCGTGTCAACCCACTATTTGCGGTGCGTGTGGACAAGCCATAAACTTTGAAATTCGCGCACCGTTCCACAGAACACTAAACAGACCCCGTTCTCAAAACATGGCACGGTAGAACAGGGTGGGCTGCCTTGCCTTGTTTTAATTAAATAGGTGTCATGTCAATGGTGCTGTCATAAACTTTTCTACGAAGGTTTGTTACGTGAGTTGGCAACAGAGGTACGGCCTTCTTGAGACTGAAGTACCGCGCCGTGGTCTGGTGGTCCGCCCACCGACGAGTATCAGAGCAAGAGGTCGATTGGAGACGTTGGTTGGAGGTAGGGCTGGTTTTAAGCCTGCCTGGCTAGTTACTACCGTCTTACCTTACTATGTCGCCATAACAACGTTTCTAATTGTTGTGTTCCATTTAAAGTTAAGAAAGCCGGTTTCGGTGAATTGCGGTTCCACTTTCGGCCTTATATATAACCTGACACCAGGTGAGATCAGGCCAAGAGCTTCCTCGTGATAAAAAATCGCAGGATAAAAATAAATAAAATAAACTTACTTACCAAGGTAAGGTACACGTATACACCTACTGATATTTGTATTTTCCTACCCATCCCGTACATACATACTTCTCTTGTGTACCTACTTCCCTTAAAAAAACTTCTAGTCAATATTTTGATCATAACTTTGACGCACAAAGACAAATAGCGGACTGACTATCTTTCAACTTCTGTAGATAAATGAAATGTCAAACCAATTAATCTTATCAAGACCGTCTCGGTATCATGATCATAATCCAAAATTGGTATTGCTGAGTCGCCATTATGCTTCATAATGGCTAAATATTCGAAACTCGACCTAGTTTCAACGTGGTTAAAAAGTTGTCAACTTTAGCAATTACATTTATTTGCGCGGCAAATTTATGTGATGCCACGGAATAAATATTAGTAGAGCCATAGTAACTATTCAAATATTGTTGTGTTCCGACATTTTAGAGGAGAGAATTCCGGGTGAAGTGCGCTTATACCTTCGGTCTTATCTTATCTAATTGAAACCAAATGAGATGACAGCAATTACCCGTCGTTATAAAAAAAAAACAGGGTTTAATAATACTTTATATGTCAAGATAAAAATAGCGTGAACGTGTCGTGTTAAATTGTTTCTGTTGAAGTTTCAGGAAAAATGATTCAGTATGTTTTTCTTTTAAGATTGTTCGCGTAAAATAGTGTGGGGACGAACGAATAATTACATAAACGTGCGAGGGGCGGACTTGGGAGACCCCTACCCCCCCGATTACCTAAGTAATATTTTTCAAGTACCTAGTTTTTCAGATGATAATAAACAATGGCGTGACGGCTGACGCGTTACCTTTAAGATAGTCATTCATACCTACGGAACCTCAAAAACATTTTTTTTTATCGATTAAGTTTTGTATGTAAATATCCTTACCTACTAAGTAGGTTCTACTATCTAACAAATTTTAATGTAAATCTATTTTTTACAGAATAGGTTGCCTTATTCAATATTTGGTGCACGTTATACTTGCCTATAATAAATTTCTATAGACAACCAAAATGTAATACTTCCCCATGTTATAAGAATTAATGAATATTAGTGAAATTAAAAAATCCTTTGTCATATTCTTCAACAGATTAAAAAGTTTAATAAATATGACAGGCAGTATAATTAAGCAACGAAGTCTGAATTCTCTTTACGAGATTACTTGCCTTGTTCAAATTATGAGCATAATTATGTTTGGATGTTTCCTTAAATTTTAATGTTTTTGTTATATAAGTCGAGCCGTAGAAAGCAATTAGGCAGGCATTTCCCTCTCACAAGATAACGTTATGGTTAGTAAGTAGCAAATTTTTGTTAAATTAATATTTCAGCTCAGTAAAACTTTATCTAGACTTTATGCCCTTATTTATCCTCTATTGCATGCACACAGAAATTATAGTACACGATAACTTAAAATTAAAAAGTATGGCAAAGGCGAACTGAACCCTAAAAATATTCTTTATCGACTCTATCTATCTCTATATTATTACAAAACCATTGGTGCTAAAATCTAAATACACAAATTGCGGTGCGGTAAGGAGACAAGATTACTAGCGGCATCCCGCGTTGAATGGCTAAAGAATAAGCCGTTCTATGCTTCTAATAGTTTTTGCGTAATCCTAAACACGACTTATCTGTAATAGACAAAGATTTAAATCGGTAATAGGTACGTAAAGTCACGATCCTTGCGAATCTGTTCGTTCCAAAGATTAAAGTTCAATAAATCCCATTCAAATACAATAATGGAAGCATTGTTTCGAGATAATGATGATGGTTTCGTCCTTCCCTGCCCTCTAATAAAAGCCGCCTATGTCGTAAAAGGTTGATTTTCCCTATGGATGATTTAGAAAACTTGTGAGTTTTGGAAAAGGCTATAATGATGTCAGATTTAGTTGTTGTGATAAATTAAAAAAATATTCGACAACAATTTAAAGTACAATTTAACTAACTGTATACCTGTAAATGTAAGGGAATCAGTCGGATTACCCAAGGACCGTTACAAACGGTCCATAGGTAACTCTACTGTTGCAGAACAGTACCAGACAGAAGCGTGCCAAGACACTGCCTGCATGCTATACTAATTCGCTGACCTAAATAAGAGCCACCATTTGAGTCACGTGTCGCCCCAATAGAAATCCCTGTAAGATTTTTGAAAACCCAGAGAACGCACGGACCCAAGGTCTCGATCCCAACTCAATTAGAAGCTAAATACCGCCTGATTATCAAGTTTCGATAAATAATTACGTACTGTATTAGAATTAAAATTAAAATTTAGAATAATAGTCTAATCCTAGTTTTTTATATTCATTAATTTAATAGAAAGATAATATATAATATACATTTTAATATATAGTTATTTGATGGTCTGTCGAGACATAATGGTCTCGACAGGCTCGTTTGCGCCTCGGTCGAATCAGCCGCCACACCAGCCCTAGCTGATGTCCCAGGCAGTTGTTATTGCTTAGCACCAGCTTATACCTTCCTATCTTAAGGAAAGATTCGAGTTTCTGTATTCTTCCCACAACTTTTCTCTTAGGGCATCAGACACCCTGTTGTTAAAAACCCCGACGCAAAGAACTTCTTTTTATAGTGGTTCGTTTACAGCTGAAGCTGTTAGGCTGTGGAACGCATTACCTGATAATATTAAAAAGACGACATCGCAACACACTTTTAAATTGAAAGTTTATCAGTATTATCCATCAGTTTATTCTTAAATTATCATTTTTATCCTTCATAATTATTATTATTATCATGATTATTATTGATGTAATTTTATGTATGTATATTTTATTTTATATTCGTTATTCGTATAGTCCGCCATCCTTGAAAGTTGTTATCTTATCTGTCCATCCAGCGGTTGCCTGGAAGAGATCGCTTTCAGCAATAATGCCGCCCATTGTTTTACCAGTGACGCTTAGATTAAGTTTCCAATATCTGTGTTTTGTTATGTTATTTGTAAATGGTGAACAATAAAGAGTTATCTATCTATCTATACCGCGATGACCAAACCGTATGCCAGGTATTGTGATTTTGGTAGCACCTTTGCACTTTGTCCCTCAAAGTGCAAAGGGCTTGTTATATCTTCAGTCTAGTTCCATAATACAAGCTATGCTTAGTTTAGGGATAGACAGCGCTGCGTAGTCCAGTAATATGAACATTTTCTGACTGTGATGATGGTTATGATGAATTCTGGTAGTTTTCGAAATCTGTTACGTTACGCTAGAGATTCTCACCGCTGATTCAGACTATCGCAATACTAATTAAAATATAACTGTGTTGAGCACGTGACCTTGTCTGTGATTTCGGTGAAAAGGCTGTTTAAAGGTGACCATAGGAATGGAACGTTGCCTTCGTCTTTTCGGAAACAGTGCAATCTAGGAATATGATTCGATAGTGAATTCTTCTAAATATTTTATGCATATTGAATTTATTAGGACTTTTTTTTTATTGTACGACGGCGAAGCGCTTGGTCTTCATCTCACCTGGTTACAAGTTGAGATAAGGTCGAAGTTGGAGTCGCTCTTCACCCGGAATCCTCAACAAACTGAGGAACTGGCTATCTTACCGTATCTATACTTATAATTGTTTTTATAACTAAGCACTGCCAAATATCATAAAAGCGCAAATACGTTCTAGCTCTCTTACTAGCTTGTCTTGCTCTAGGCCAGAGCAAGGATGAGTGATGGAGCGAGCTTTCCCATAAAGGAAACTCCCGCGCACCGATGGAAGACTGAACGCAGCAATCGGTGTGGCGCCGAACTTCGGCAAGATGGTGATCGCTATCTAGGTGGACTTTATAGGACCTAATATATTTATTTTTTATTTTTTTATTTTACGACGGGTAAGCACTTGGTCTTCATCTCACCTGGTTACAAGTTGAGATAAGGCCGAAGGTGGAGGCGCATTTCATCCGGAATCCTCAACAAACTGAGGAACATTTGTTGTTTACCGCAACGTCCACCGCTAGCAAGTCAGAGATTACACCAAAACCTGGAATTGTTGACTTTGCTGCCTAATATCTGCAAATAGAGTTTGTAGACATTTTCTGGGCGGGCTCGCTCCATCGTAGACGTCATCCTTGCATGTGCAAGTTCGAGGTCAAAAGCTGACCCATCACATACCGTGCTCCATCCTGGGCCACATCTTGAAACATTTCTAAACACGGGTTTCACTCACGTATACGATCATGTTCATGTAGACACCAACGGTTTCGATTGAATAAGTGAGTCATCATTATGAGTGTGATGTGTGAAGTGAAAATGTGTAGTACGCAAGTTTTAAAAGTGATACACATCCTTGTCCTAGGTTTCCAACATAAAATTTAACAAATTTGTTAATACCTATGCAATGGTTAAATTTCCTGTATTCTAGGTCAACTGCGTCGTCCTATCATCTGCCGAGATAAGATAATAATCTTATCACGGCAGATGATAGGACAACGCATTTTATATAATGTTAATCATAACAAAACATTACTGCAGGGATTTCTTTAAGAAGGACGATAATAGGCACCTTCTCGATGAGCTCGATTCACCGTTAACCCCATCTTTGCCTGTGTAGGTTTCGAGGTCAATTCGAGGTTTAAAAACGTTATAGAATGTACATCCAATGTTACAAGACATAGCATGCGTTCTCTGTAGAACTATTTAAAAATACGATACACAGCAGAGTTGTGGATGTGACACGAAAGGCACGCGTGAGGTTGCTTGGCAAATAAATTGTAGGAGCCTGTAGTTTTTAAGGAGGCTCTGCCCAATAGTAGACATTGATGTGTTTGAATAGTAGCTTCAAATCGTCATTTAATTCGTGTATCGTGTAGTAACTACTATTGCGAATTTATCTTTCATGTACATATTATAACATAAGTCTATAAAAAAAACCTATTGATTTATGGCTATCCAAAATGTAGTTTTATTATAATAGATTAATATTAGTCTTAAACTATCACGATTAGAACTTTTTTTTCGTATCAAAATGTAGGTTAATATTGACAAATAAATGATCTGAGAAAAACTTTTGAACAGTATCTCCAATATTTATTAACTTTATCAAGTTCGTCGTTCTACTTAATTACCGTTTCCTCGTATATGTGTGATAACCAACAAAAATTTGGATATGCGTTAGATTTCCTATAAGTACTTATTAGTCCTGAAATGAAAACATTAGAGGACCAGTCAGTTCAAAAGTTGCTGGTACTTGTTCAATATCAATAGTTTTTGTAGTTTATTACAAATTTACAAACACACAATGTCTTCCTATGCTGCTTTATATTATATTTCACTCTCACACGTACCTACCGTGGCACATCCGCCATAAGCACGATCGTGGGGCGTCACTTTTTAAACTTTTTATCCCGGCTTCGGGTTACTAAAAACTTGTTCTACGAAGCCGCGGCAATCACTGTAATAACCACATAGCCAGTGGTCCAGAAAAAACAACTCGTCTTTCTTAATCCTAGAGAAATGTCAATGTCAGTGACCTTAGCGTTGTTCCTCGGCTATGGGTACGCTTTTACAGTGTTCGGTAAATTGTAGCTTCTAAACATATATACCTACCGCACACAGGTTTGTACTTCGCTGTAGAATATATCTAATTAACAATGTGTTGAAATTATTTTTTTATATTTTTCACATTGGTAACTAAGCGAACTTAATCGTAAATGTCCAGACAGCTTGTTCCGTGATTGTATCATAATGTATGTATTATCCGAAAAATATATTTATATAACCTATTCTATCCGTAATCTAGTTCCCAAATTAATATTAAAAGATATGCTTAGTTTTAGGATAGCTGTGTACAATGTCCAGTAATATTCATAATATTTCGCGATCATAATACCTAATAGGCATGTGCTTACTACATTGTGTTAAGCGACCAAATACTCCATTTGGTCGCTTGTCGAAATGAAAAGTTGTGACGTGTATGTAAGGACTATGATGATAATGTAGGTAAGGCATTTATTCAAAAAAAGTACAATTAAGCTAACAATGTACAAAGGAATCAGTCAGATTACCTAAAGCTCGTTACAAACGGCCTATAGGTATCTCAACTGTTCCAGACAAGTACCAGACGGTAGCGTGCCCAAGACACTGGCTGCATTGCCACGCTGAATAGCTATGCTAATTCGCTGGCCTAAATAAGAGGTAGGTAAAGTAAAAGTGATTTATATTCCAGCCTTCCTAGAGTAATTATGTCAGTCTGACATCCACGACACCTCTCGTTTTTACGCAGGTGTTTGCATGAAATTCAGTTTAAAACAATCTGTATGTGATATCCATACAATTAGCATAACAAGTAAATCAGAGCGAGGGCATTCTGTATGTAAATAAATCATTAAAAGTTCGCCGCGTACTGAAAATTCTGTCGTTTTGATAAGCAGCTTACAGCATCTGTGTTGTGTGGCTTGACTTGGCTCTTAAAAAATATATTTATCAGGCACCGTGCGAAGGCTTGCTCTTTTTTAGACTTTTTTAACCGCCTCTGTGGTCCAGTGGCTCAACCCACCGATTTCAGATCCAGAGGTCCCGGGCTCGATCCCCATGGGGAGTACAATATATTGGGCTTGGTTTGGTTGGTGGTAGGACTTTGAAGTCCGCCTGGCTAGCTACCACCAAGTTACCTAATTCTGTCGCCATAATAACAATTATAAAATTGTTGTGTTCCGGCATTAAGATAAGATAGCCAGTTCCTCAGTTTGTTGAGGATTCCGGGTGAAGTGCGCCTCCACCTTCGGCCTTATCTCAACTTCTGACCAGGTGAGATGAAGGCCAAGCGCTTCCCCATCGTACAAAAAAATACCTCTTCCTTGCTCAGGCAAGAGGTGACCTTTTGAATAACAAAGAAGTTCCTTTCGTGTGTGCTATTTTAAGTTGTAAGCAAGCCTACTTAGTTTACTGCACAGGCAAGTAACAACTGCTCAACCTATATAGATTGCAAGTTACGACTCTTTGTGTTTTGCATCGTAAATATTATCTGGGTCAGTGGTGGTTGTTAGAAAGTATACAGTATGTTCAGAAAGAGAACCATCGTCGTGACTAATAAGAAACTAAAGTAACTCTTTACAGGGTAAAGCTATAGTGCATATATTTTCCAATATTTAGCCTTATATTTAGCCTTTGGGGGACGAGTCTTCGGCCCGTGGGGGGCCGGTGCCCTCCGGGCTTTCAAAAATCTTACGGTGCTATCGATTGAGGCTGGCTTAATAAGGCCTGCGATTTAGCATAGCTATTCAGCGAGGCAATGCAGCAAGTGTCATGGACACGCATCCAACTGGTACTGGTCTGGAACAGTTGAGTTACCTACAGACCGTTTGCGGTCCATAGGTAACCCGACTGCTTCCCTCGTTGTTAGTTTAATTGGACGTATTATTTTTAAATGTTTGTGAATAACCGCCTCTGTGGTCTAGTGGTTCAACCCACCAATTTCTGATCCAGAGGTCCCGGGTTCGATCCCCGTGGGGAGTACAATATATTGTGCTTGGCTTGGTTGGTGGTAGGATTTTGTTTAAGTCCGCCTGGCTAGCTACCACCATCTTACCTAATTCTGTCGCCATAACAATTCTAAAATTGTTGTGTTCCGGCATTCAGAGGTAAGATAGCCAGTTCCTCAGTTAATTGAGGATTCCGGGTGAAGTGCGCCTCCATCTTGGGCCTTATCTCAACTTGTTACCAGGAAGGACAAGCGCTTCCTCGTCGTACAATAAAAAAAAAAAAAATACATTTATATTTATGTCTGCGTTATGATTTTACAGCTTCACATAGGATTGAATCTTTGACCTAATTCCTCCTTCCCCTTTCCACCACCAGACCAGCAGACGTACCTACTGCACGTAACAATCCCGAACCTACTAGATGTTCCATTGTGCAGAACACGTCGATTTACCTCCTAAGTTATTATTAGTAATGGTTAGGCATGAGACTCGTTTCCCTCGTCTGTTTTTCCTCACCAGTATAATCTTAGAGACTTCAAGTCGTGATAAGGCTACTTTTAGACAAGCGTGGTTTGAAGTTACATCGCCACTTGTCTTTCAAGTGAGCTGGTGTTCAAATGCTCAGCTATCAACCTCCAATAAAAAAAGTCGCTGGGCGACCAGAGGATATTGATCTACGCCAGGTAAGCTAGTATTGTATCATCATCATCATCATCATCATCATCATCATCAACCTATCGCAGTCCACTGCTGGACGTAGCTCTCCCCCAAGGTGCGCCACTGAGCCGGATCTTTGACCTTTCTCATCCACTCTCTGCAGTATCGATCATATCACCAACAAAACTCTGCGCTGTAGGCTGTGGGTTCGATTCCCATCCAGGACAAACATTTGTGTGATGAATGTAGATGTTTGTTCTGTGTTTGGTTATTGTATTGATATTGATATAAAAGTACCTATTTAAGTATTCTATCCGTAATCTAGTTCCCATTCAAGCTATGCTTAGTTTGGGACTAGATAGCGCTGTGTGAAATTAATGTCCTGTAAAAAAAAACGTATATAATTTTAGCATTATGGTAGATAGGTATTTTTAAAAATCTTTGTAGGTAGGTTAGGCTAGTGTGTGTGTAATACCGGTCTTCGTACTAGTCTGGTTAGTTCAGCGCAATCCGATCTGCCCTTCTGAGTGAAAGGCGGCGCGCGCGCATCGCTTCTTAGTGCAAGAGACAGCGGCTGTTTTGTATCCAAGATAAATGGTATTTGTAAAGCAATTAATGTTGCAATCGTTTCTCCCTTTAGCGAGTGTCTTGTGCACTCATCCTAATGGAGAAACAATTGATCATATGGATAAAATAATAGTAGGTGGGTTATGACCTGACCAACCGATATCCTTTTAGACAAAAGTAAGTGGGTTGGTTGTGGTCATACAACACCTTTTGGCAACGTTATTAAATTATTCCAACTATTTAGGAATTTTGAAAAGCTAACACCAACTGAAAACTTTATGGTAATTAAGTATAAGACATTCTATTTTAGCCTATGTGGAAGTGGCTTCCACAATTTAGAGGATTAAAACGTAATCAATCAAGCCATCTGTGTAAGGTGCAGAGCGTTACAGTGAAACAGACATATATTCATAGTTTCATACTCCTAGAAAAATATTGCCCTCCTGAGACAGTCAGGTAAAAAATAGCTAGTACTCACCTAAATTATGCAAAAACATGAATGTCATGGCACTGAAGTAATTTTCGCTTTATGTTTCAGAAAGTCGCGACTTTATGAATTATGTATTTTCCCTTTAGTTATTTGCGTAAATAACTTTATTAGCATAACTTTCAAGGGAAGCTGGAGTGTCACATTCATCGGGACTAGAAATATTATGCAACTGGCCCCAAAGCTTAGTTCGTAGTAGCTATGTATTCGATTCTGTAGGATGTGGGTTCGATCCCCACCCGGAACAAACAATTGTATGCTAATTTTTTAACCGACTTTTAAAAAAAAGGAGGAGGTTCTGCATTTGTGGGAACCTTTTTTATTATGTGGAACTCCCGATTAGGTTCTCGAAGACGCCTACTAGACCGATTTGGAAGATTATTTTTTTTGTTTGAAAGGGTATATACTTCACAGGTGGTCCCATTAACTTCAGGTCAGGATCTGATGATGGGATCCTGGAAAAATCGAGGGAACTCTTCAAATATTATAGGCACACTTGAATCGATTTGGGTGTATTACCTCAAAAGTAAGGAATAAACGGACGACATATGGGATCACGCGTCTGTCTGTCTGTCCGTCCATCTATCATCAAAATAACTGAAAAAAATACTTCATCCAGGTAAACGAAATTGTATCATATTCTTCATTGAAGTCGGTTTACAAAACGTAATTATTATTTTTAGTAAGTATTCCCAAGTAGGTACAAAAAATCCGAATGGCATGCGTGGCGTGTCACTGGCTAGTAGTTATTGATCTGTGGTATAGTGCCTATACCGCTAAGCGGCGATAGGCTTGCCGCCAGACTGACACGTATTGAATGTTAGCTACTTGCAAACCGTGGGCATGCAACCGAACGTAAGTTTGGACGTGCCTCAGAGTACCACCTGGAGGGTGATCCTAATAAGATCCACGCTCTGAGTGGTGAATCAGAATTGAGAATCCTTGAAGGAAATTCAAGTACACTTTTCTACCTTTCTAGTGTATCACCTCTCTCTCTCTCTCTCAAAGTTTTGCTGGTAGAAAACTCTTTAAGGGTTAAGCTCGCCTCTGTACATATGTTTTCCTATGAAATGTTTAAATCATATGTATGTGTACAATAAAGAATCGCAAGAATTACAAGAAGGGAAGAAGTGGAGCCTGTCACTTTTTACTTATTTTATTTTGTTGCGTTGGCTCTTGGCTCAAGACGAGACGGAAAGACCACACTCTGTAGATGCTCCGAGGTTAACCTCGGACATAAACACAGGGATCTAAAGTATACCATGGAATACTATTGGTCCATGGCACATAATAGTGATGAGTAGGCTAATACTAATAGGTAACAGTATTTTTTTTTATGTAAGTTATACATTGCATTATTACAGGACATAAATTTCACACAGCGCCATTTAGCACCAAACTAAGCATAGCTTTACAAATGTTTTTATGACACAAAAATTCACAACCCACGATGGGACTCGAACCCGCTTCTTTTCCTAAAGCCGGAAACGCTCTAACCAACTGAGCCACGGGAGTACCGACGTAGATTCCGAATTTTTGTGTCATATCACAAGCATTGCTTGTTGTAATATGAGAACTAGATCACGGATAAAATACTTATGTACTTTTATAGGTATTATTTAGGTACATCGATTTAAATTGTACACAACTTAAAAAAGAAAATTACAGCTAAGCACACTAACATGATAAACTAAAATAAAATAAAATTAAAATAAATTAACATAAACTTTTTCATTGTAAATACATACATACTATAATTATGATACAATACTCGATGAAGTATGTAAGTAAACATTTTTTATTATTCATTTTGCCTTATGTCGGGTAAGTACTTACCTACTATATTTTCCGTGTTTAATTTATAGTAGCCACTTCACGTCATTCTACCAGGCCAAGTTTCGCAAAATTCAAATTATGTCTTACATTGGGTTAATAAATTATTAAATTTTACTTGTGTTTTGATAAAAAGTCAAGTGCTATATATACCTAGACTAGATTCCGATTATCCCAGCAAATATTCATTTGAATATAACGTGCCTTTTTTTTAAATTAACGACCAACTACGTTTGTATGGGAGATAGGTAAGGTACTACGTGATCGCCTATAGTACCAATACCTACAGAATACACCTTAACTATAAAAGGTCTCTCTGACGCAAGTTCTATTATTACACCAGTCTTCAAGTTACTAATGGTGTAACCTATTAAGTCATGGGGTGGGTGGAGGGTAAATACCCGCTGCTAGGCAACAAAGTGACAACAATGACCTCACCATTTGCAAAATGTGGAGGCGCCACTGTCTAATACGTACATTTCTAGTGCTGGTCTTAATCCTTGTATAAACTATTTTATGATATTTGTGCTGTATTAGGATGATGTTTTTTTTAATTGATAATGGAAGTTCAATGTCGATCCATTTTGATTAAACCAACTTTATTCATAGTGTAAGGTAGAGAGTTTAATTAATGAAGTTTTGCCTTCTTTATATCAAAATCTAACATGTTTTTCTAAAATTGGGGATTTTGGCGGCACTAAAAATTTGGCGAATACACTATCAAATCAATATAAATGTAAATATTACAGGACATTAATTTTTACACAGCGCCATCCAGCCCCAAACTAAGCATAGCTTGTAATATGGAAACTAGATTACGGATAGAATACTTAAATACATTTTGTAAATACATACGTACTATATGATACAACACCCAAACACAGACCAAACATCTATATTCATCACACAAACGTTTTTCCTGGGTGGGAATCGAACCCACAGCCTACAGCGCAGAAGGCAGAGTTACTACCAAACCAACTGAGCTATGAGGCTTGTTAAATTGTCATGTATATCCTATACAGGACTATGTAGGATAAGTACATACAAATGAGGTGTTCGGCAATGGCCGCCGAACCGCCGATGATCCGGCCACGCCGCCGCCGCCGCCGCTGAATTTTCGATCGGCGGCGCCGCGCGGTAGTTTTATGGAAGTAGCCGTTCGATCGAACTATATATTTAACTTGCAATCGCACGATGATAAAAAATGAACACGTTTGAACGTTGTTTATGTTATCGAAACCATTGAACATGCTTTAACGTGTTTAACCTTACCTCTGCGTAGGCTGTCCAAGGAAACTTTTGTCAGTCGTCTTTACCGTTTCGAAAACCAGATGACAACTAGGTTACGCCCATAGTGCAAAAGAGAAATAATCACTGACGATTTTTTTTGCCTCTATCTCTAATATTTACGACGAAGGAGCCCATTCGATGGTGCTGTACCTATCTCCAAGTCGAACATCATTATCTAGAGTTACTCTCAAGTTGAGTGGGACAGATGGTATTCCAGATTTTCCAATACGAGTTCCGGTTCCCCTTGCAACAGTCTTACTTTCTACTCCTTGCAAGTTTACTCAAATAACACGTCTTATTACAACCCACCTAGCGCCTATTACCTACGACGTACCACCATAGGTACCTATTTCAGCCGCCAAGCTGCTGCTTGGCTGTTTTTTTGCTCTGTTCCGGTTTGCCGGTGAAAATACGGACACGCGAGACTCATGTTGATGGGCGCAATGCAGTGCCGTGTAGGCTGTCTTTGTGAATGTGACCTACGCAGTAAAGCATTGTTATAGGCAAGAGATACTTAACATCAGGTGGACTACTTGCTTGTCCCGACTCCTATAGTTGAATAAAAAAAAGTCATGTAGTCATGAAGTAGACTCATGCCCAACAGCAACATTCGAGATGAAAGCCAAGAATGGACTTGCAATTCAGATTTTCGTACACTTAGGAAAAAAAGCGAAGCGACCTAAAATCGTGTAACTGACGTACATTGTACGTATGTACATTTATTAGAAAGGACTTAAAATTTACGTTAATGACGTGTTTTCGTACACTTCGGGACAAAGCACGCTATTTTTGGAGCGGATGCGTCCGCGCATGCATCTATCGAATCGGAGTACGGACAGCCAAACAGGTTTTCGAATTTTTTGACAAATGTATAAATTATTGCTAAAATTATAGTAATGATAGTTATTGGCAGCTTTTTGAAATTATCACAGCCTAAAGCTAAAGCGTGGTATTGTTTATAACAACTTCCTCCTTCGTACTCTTTGGAGGAGGCTCCACGAGGCTCCTCTGCAGGAATTGATCATCTGACAAACTGTCATGCTGATGATGAAAGCTTAAATATTAATTATGGATTAACCTGCCTATGTTACCGAATTCCAAACATAGTCACATTACATAACGAAATGAAAATGACTGATGATGATATTGCGAAAGTATCTTGGCTAGGAAGGGTCTCGTACAGAAACGTAACCAATACATAAAGGAAGATTTATTTTATATTATTCATTATAACATTAGTAAATGTTATGACCAAGTGCTTCATCATTTGAAATACTAAAATAATATGAGTTTAAGTTACATGATAGTGGAGAATTTTCTTTCATTTATCCACAATGCGTTTTGGTTTAGGAGCTACAAAAAAAAACCATGAACAACTTTGACATTAGACGATGTGAAAGTTGTTTTGCGAACCGTACAACGCACATGTGCGTGTGAACGTGAACGCAGACGTACAAACAAACGAACAAAACAACAGACGTACTTATAATGATATACTCGGCATGCGTGTACAGTAGCGTTATTTATAAACATGTTTTAGGTTTCGGCGTATAACAATTATCTTTTAACAGACTCAAAAATAAGAGAGGGGTAATTATAGGCACCTTCTGGGTAATTCCGCTACAACGTAGACCTTATAGCTTGTGCATGTTTCAAGTCCAAATGATAAATCAATAGCTGACCCATTCTAAACTAGTGGTTCTGTAAGAACAGTAGACCTCTAACCGCGAGCCCTTATAACCATGCAATAACCGATAAGCATCGGTTATATAGGGCCTCTTTCACTTTTCTTATTAGAGCAAATAGGGGTATAAGCTTTAGCGATTACTCGCATTCCCATGATCTGAGGAAATCGAAAGGTGTCTACGGATTTTTCTTGCAAAAGCGGAGAGGACTGCGTAGTCTGATAAGTAAACGTAACGTAAGTATACATTTTCCGGAAAAAAAACAAAAATTTAAATCCTACAGTAAGATTTTTCTCTTTTCCCCCTCCACTCACCCTTTTTGTAATTTTTTTTCACGTCTTGTGTAGAATAAAATATTTAGTGTGTCTTTCAAATTTAATTGAAATCCGTTGATAAATCACGCTACAGATTGCCCCTTTTCCCGCCAATCAAAAATCGCGAACAACAAATTTAATACATCAAGGAACATGTGTGTCAATTTTCATCAAAATCGGTTGAAAAATGCGACCTGCAGGCGAGAACAAACCAACAGACAGTTGACAAAAGCATTTTTGACCAATCTCTAAACTGACGCTTCGCTCGCTCGGTCAATAAAAGAAAAATCACTTCCCGACAAAAAGGTTCTCTATTTGGACGGTATTTTTTCCTTGTTTAGGACTAACCGATGATAAAACATATTTCTTACTAGCGAATTATAAATGAAACAAAACATTTTCTGTATTTTTGGTCTGAGTAAGTTTAATGTTTAAATGATCTAAGTATTTAAGTGACAAAACATGTATCAATAAGATTTGAGAGTTAAAAATCGATTATTTTGTAAAATGCGAACATTATTATAATGGTCCCTTAGGTACGTTCTGGGTACATTGCCCTAAAATAATAATAACATCAAGCAATCATTAAATTCAATACATGCATCTCACTGCTAACAAGTTAAGATAAGGCCGAAGGTGGAGGCGCACTTCACCCGGAATCCTCAACAAACTGAGGAACTGGCTATCTTACCTCTGAATGCCGGAACACAACAATTTTAGAATTGTTATTATGGCGACAGAATTAGGTAAGATGGTGGTAGCTAGCCAGGCGGACTTCAACAAAGTCCTACCACTAACCGAACCAAGCACAATATATTGTACTCTCCATGGGGATCGAACCCGGGACCTCTGGATCTGAAATCGGTGGGTTGAACCACTGGACCACAGAGGCGGTTGAAATGCATTAAATTAAATTCCTGTAACTGTTTTACTGACTGACATCAACGCACACGCACCGCCACAACCTAGATTCGAAACCTTAAGTCGTAAAGAGTAAACGCATAGGGTCAGGTATCTTCTTTTGTGAAACTAAGTGTGGGATGATGGACTGAATGGACCGACGACATTGTAGCGGTCGCGGGGAGTCGATGGATGGACGCGGCTCAAGTCCGCTATATTAGGGGATGCCCATGTACAGTATTGGACGTATGTAGACTGTAATGATGATATTTGTGTAGCGAAGTGGTGCACTACCGAAGGATTTTAGGAACAAAGTCCCAAGCATTTGTTTGGACAAAATCGATTTTGTAACTTTCCACCATCTTTGTTGTTCTTACAAAATTGAATTTCTGACAGTTATCGACTCCGCTAAAAACTTTACCGTCTTACTGATAAAAAGGAAATTATAGCCCTGAATATATTTAAACTTTTGGAAGGCTGTCGCATAATCTCTCCCTGACAGTTTGAGCCTTGTAAAACTTGGCTACACAATTATTTTAGTATTTATTACCTATCAACGAATCATCATCGCGCTTAGCGTAGGTAGGTAAGGTACGTATCGAGTCCTGCATTACGTAAGTATTTACCTATATGTAGACTGAAAATAAGCGATTAAGAATTTAACCAATAAAATATCCTTTTCTTCGTCTATTTTCGATGGTCAAGGTACAAAGAACGTAATAAACCAATCTCATTACACACCCTTCACGATTAAAAGAAAAAATTCTTCAACCGCCCGCCATCTTTTATCATGCTACCGTTTTATGAAGACCCTAATTTACCCCCGAAACCATAACAAATGCTTGAATTATATCACGCTGGCAAGGGTCAAAAAATACTGGCCGTATCAAATTACGTAATACCAAAACACCTTGCTCCTATAAAATAAAAATAAAACCTAAAATAGCTGTGTTTTTTGTTCCAGAGTGAAAGAGAACGCTGCAGGATATTCCAAGTGCGAGTGGGACAGAAACTGTGTCCAGTACAACCGGTTTAAGGGTAAAAAAGTGCTCCCGAACTTTGGAAGGCAGTATCAGTAATGCTAGTAGTTTTTCGAGTGCAGTGAGTGAATTTGTGAAACTTCAAGATGGCTGTGCTTCCCGCTCTTTTTGGATTGCTAATAGCCACCTTCGTGACAGGTAAGTGACATTGACATGACATATTTTTAATTAAATTTGTGGCAACGCGCCGCATCACTCTGCCAACCTTATCAGCGGCGGTTTCTATTCTATAAATTTCTCGAAAATAATAAATTAATTTACCTATTCCCAGATGTTCTCGATAAGGGACGCATATTTAAAAGGCTTTTCTAATTAAAAAAAAAACAATAACAGGCACACGGTCCTTCAATTTCTACTTCAAATAACATACATACTTACCTACTTCCCGGGTTAATCTTTATTTCTAACCTGTAGTCGCTAATAAGTTAGGCGAATTCATATAGCGCATAGGCCAAGTGCCTAACTAAAAATAATTCACTTCTGAGAACGCAAACACCTTTTTTTTTTTTTTTTTTTTTTTTCGTGGGGAAATCCTCATGGATACCCATGCCTCGGGGGAGGCAATGGGTTATGCCGGACTCTTACCGGCTAAAACCACCACGGGGAGCAGACCGCCGCCGAGATAGGGCGAGATGGGGTCGCGTTAGCATTCACCATCTCGCCCTGGCGGTAGGCCCGAGTAGATATCTCGGGCCACTCAGCGCCTTTGGAGGGGCAACCTTATCCCAAAGGCCACCCCCCAGACGTGTGGGGCCGTGCAGGCCGGCAAGGAGTCCCCCGACCCCCTACCAGCGGCCCCACTACGGGGGATCGAGAAGGCGGCCATACCGCCTCCTTCGTCCCCTTGCACGTCTACGCCGGAGCGGGTCAGAGTGGGCGTCGTCCTCCCTGATCCGCTCCGCAGCCTCCTTTTGCGTCATCACCGCTTCGCAAAAGGAGACCATCGCCTGCCACTCACTCTCACCGCAGAGCATGGCGCTTACCACGCTCGGCAGCGAGAGGTCTCGGCCTAGTATCGCTGAAAGTGTGTGTCGCATGGGACCCCACGCGGCACACACCTCCAGCGTGTGGAGCGCCGTATCCTCTGGCGCCCCACATTCGTGGCAGGCCGGGGTCGCCTCCCGTCTCGCAATCTGGTGCAGATACTTTCCGAAGCAGCCATGCCCGGAAAGTACCTGCACCAGGCGGAAGGTCAGCGACCCGAACCGCCGCCGCAACCACTCCCGGAGGACCGGGCGGATGGCCTCCACCGTCCACTGACCAGGGACCGGCGGAGCCAGGTCCTCCGTCCACCGCGCCAACAGGGCGACCCGCGCCTGCCGCCGTATGCGTCCGACCTCCTCCCACACTAGGGGCTCCCCGCGGGATCTCCTCGCCGCCACGAAGTGGTACACTTCGGCGAGGATCTCCGCTTGTAGCCCCCAAGGGGGATCACCGGCCAGGACGCATGCGGCCGTCCAGGACACCGTCCGGTATCCGCGTATCGCCCTCGTCGCTATGACCCGCTGCGGACGTCGCAGCAGGGTCATGTTCGCGCGACCGAGGGCGTCCACCCAGACCGGTGCCCCGTACAGGGCCATACTCCGGATCACTCCAGAGTATAGCCGGCGGCAGTTGGCGCTCGGGCCACCCACGTTGGGCAGCAGCCTCCCTAATGCGGCGGCGGCTCCTAGGACTTTTGGGGCCAGTTGGGTGAAGTGCGCCCCAAAAGTCCACCTTCCGTCCAGGATGAGACCCAGATATTTCATCTGGGTCCCAACCCGGATCGAGACCCCGTCCAGAACTACACGCGTTCCTGGAGGGGGTCCCCCCCGAGGCCCATGAAACAACAGGGCCTCGGTCTTGGAGAGGGCGACCTCCAGTCCCAGGGAGCGGATGCGGTCGACCACGAGGGTTGTCCCCAACGCAGCCAGCCGCACCGCCTCCCCAAGGTCCCTCCCCTTGGCCACGACCAGGGTATCATCCGCATAGCACGCCACCCGCATATTGGCGGGAAGCGTGCCACGCAGCACCCAGTCGTAGCCAATGTTCCACAAGAGCGGTCCCAGTACCGACCCCTGTGGAACACCGCGGACGACGCGACGGTGCCTCAGCCCGTCGCGCCCTTCCACCAGGACCTCGCGGTCCTGGAGGTAGTCCGCCAACAGCCTCCGCAGATACAGAGGCACCCCGTGATAGCGGAGCGCCTCCTGTATCGTCGAGTGCGGCAGGCTGTTGAAGGCGTTGGCTATGTCAAGAGAGACGGCCAACGCCTTTCCTCCCTCCCGGACCGCCTCCTGGGTCCACTCTTTTAACCAGAGCAGGGCGTCTATCGTAGACCGCCCCGCTCTGAACCCATACTGGGCCTGCGAGAGGTCAGGCCTACACAAACAAACGCAAACACCTTTTTTTTTTTTTTTTTTTTTTTAAGTGGGAAAATGCCCTCGCATTTCCCTTCCACCATGGGGGTGGTGGAAGGGGGTATGTGGGACTCGAACCCACTAAAAACCCACTATGAGCAGTCGCCCGCCTTCGTGGGGCCGAGATGGGGTCGCGTTAGCATTCACCATCTGGCCCCGGCGGTTGGCCTGGAACCCGTGTCCAGGCCCCGGCCAAGGAGGGGTGGTCACTGCTCACCAGGACCACCCCTCAGACGAGTGGAGCCGTGCAAGCCGGCGGAGAGTCCCCCGACTCTCCACCAGGTGGCTCCACTACAGGGGAAGTCGAAGAAGGCGGGCAAACCGCCCCCTCCTACCCCCCCTTCGCCTCCGGCGGATCGGGTCAGAGCGGGCATCGTCCTCTCTGACCCTCTCCGCGGCCTCCTTCTGCGACATCACCTGTTCGCAGAAGGAGACCATCGCCTGCCACTCCCTGTCGCCGTCGAGCATGGCGTTGACCACGCTCGGCAGCGAGAGGTCCCCTCCCAGGGTGGCTGAAAGTGTGTGTCGCATGGGACCCCACGCGGCACACACCTCCAGCGTGTGGTGCGCCGTATCCTCCGGCGCACCACATTCGTGGCAGGCCGGGGTCGCCTCCCGTCTCGCGATCTGGTACAGGTACTTTCCGAAACATCCATGTCCGGAAAGCACCTGCACCAGTCGGAACGTCAGCGACCCGAATCGCCGCCGCACCCAGTCACGGAGGACCGGGCGAATGGCCTCCACCGTCCACTGACCAGGGACCGGTGGAGCCAGGTCCTCCGCCCACCGCCTCAACATGGCGGCCCGCGCCTGTCGCCGTAGGCCCTCCACCCGATCCCACTCCAGGTGCTCCCCGTCGGATCTCCTCGCCGCCACGAAGTGGTAAACTTCGGCGAGGATCTCCGCTTGGAGAGCCCAGGGGGGATCGCCGGCCAGCACGCATGCTGCCGTCCAGGACACCGTCCGGTATCCGCGGATCACCCTCGTCGCAATGACCCGCTGCGGTTGTCGCAGCAGGGTCATGTTCGCGCGACCGAGGGCGTCCACCCAGACCGGTGCCCCGTACAGGGCCATACTCCGGATCACTCCGGAGTATAGACGGCGACACGTGGCGCTCGGGCCGCCCACGTTGGGCAGCAGCCTCCCCAGTGCGGCGGCGGCTCCCAGGACTCTCGGGGCCAGCTGGGTAAAGTGGGCCCCGAAAGTCCACCGTCCGTCCAGGATGAGACCCAGATATTTCATCTGGGTCCCAACCCGGACCGGGACTCCGTCCAGGACCACTCTGGTCCCTGGCGGGGGTCCCCCCCGAGGCCCGTGGAACAACAGGGCCTCGGTCTTGGAGAGGGCCACTCCCAGCCCGAGGGAGCGGATGCGGTCGATCACGTGGGCCGTGCCCACCTCGGCCAACCGCACCGTCTCCCTCAGGTCCCTCCCCCTGACTACGACCAGGGTGTCGTCCGCGTAGCACGCAACCCGCATGTTGGCGGGCAGCGTGCCACGGAGGACCCAGTCGTAGCCGATGTTCCACAGGAGCGGTCCCAGCACCGACCCCTGTGGAACCCCGCGGACGACGCGACGGCGTCTCAGACCGTCGCGTCCCTCCACCAGGACTTCGCGGTCCTGGAGGTAGTCCGCCAACAGCCTCCGCAGATACAGGGGCACCCCGTGGTAACGGAGCGCCTCCTGTATCGTTCCGTGCGGCAGACTGTTGAAGGCGTTGGCAATGTCCAGCGAGACAGCCAACGCCTTATCCCCCTCCCGGACCGCCTCCTGCGTCCACCCCTTGAGCCAGAGCAAGGCGTCGATCGTTGACCGCCTCGCTCTGAACCCAAACTGGGCCTCCGACAACTGAGGCCCAGTGCCGCCTAGGTGCCGGACGACGCGGGAAGCCACCACTCTTTCCAGCAGCTTCCCCGCGTCGTCGAGCAGCACTATTGGCCTGTATGCGGAAGGCGAGTCTACGGCACGACCCTCCTTCCGCAACAGGCACAGCCGGCCGTCCTTCCACAGCTTCGGGAACCGTCCGGACGTGATGCACACGTCGAACAGCTCCCGAAGCCGATCGCCCATCTCCCTGAGGGCGATCCTCAGGACCCTCTTCGGGATCCCGTCTGGACCCGGCGCCGTCCGTTTGCCGCTCAAGCGGCCGACGGCCAACTCCATCTCCACCTCTGAGACAGGTGGGATGGAGTCCGGGTCCACCTCCTCGACCGGCGAGGAGGGCGCCGCCATCGCGGGCGGGGTGTGGTGGGGGTCAATGGCGGGGAAAAGCCCCTCCAACACCCCGCCCAGGATCTCCGGCTCCAGGGACTCCGCAACCGGGGGTGCCTGGCCCCGGAATTTCTTCCGGGCCGCTCTATACGGGCGCCCCCACGGATCCCTATCGAGGCCCTCCAGGGCCTCGCGCCAGGACCGCTCCTTGGCCCGACCGATGGCCAGCTGCAGCTCCCGCTTCGCCTCGCGGTAGGAGCTGTACAGCTGCTCCTCGGCTGTCAGCTCCTCGGCTGACAGCTCGCCGTCGGTCCTTCCGTGGCGCCGCCTCCTACGGTGAGCGTAGGAGCGGCGCGCCGCCGAGCAGGCGGCTCGGAGATCCGCTATCTCCGAGCTCCACCAATAGACCTCCCGGCGGCCCGGGAGGCGTCTGCACCTCGGCATGGCGGCGTCGCACACCGCGGTCACCGCCTCCCGGAAGCGGCTCGCTGCGACTTCCGCCTCCGGGTGTGTGGGCGCGGCGAACCACGACTGGACGATCGCCGCCTCGGACGCCACCTCGGCGTCGAGGCGAGAGATCGTCCAGCGCGGGAAGTCCGCTCGCGCCACTTGCCCCCCTTGGATGTCGGAGGTGGAGGAGATCTCGAACCATATGTATTTATGGTCCGAGAGAGTCTCCACCTCCGACATCACCCTCCACGACTGGACACGTGCCGCGACAGCGGGGGTGGCGAACGATACGTCCACCACGGACCCCCCTCGCTGTCGCACGCACGTGTGGGCCGACCCTCTATTCAAGAGGGTCAGTCCCGTGGCAACCCCCCACTCCCTGACAATCTCCCCACGAGAGTCGGTAGAGGGGTTGCCCCAGTCCCGGGCCTTGGCGTTCAGGTCCCCCATAAAGAGGACCTGACGTGGCACCTGCCTTCTAACCGCCGCGGCTAGGAGGTCCATAAAGACCTCCAGCTCTGCAGCGGTTCTGTTGGGGGAGAAGTATGCGCCCACTACCGCATACTCCCCCCACTTGGCCACCACGTACCCCGCACCTCTCTCTACTACCGAGAGGGGGGGACCACCATGCGCCCTTCCCACGATGGCCACGGAGTCGTCCAGGTCCCCAGCCCAGCAAGCATGCTGAGAGGGGACAAAGTACGGCTCCGCAGCGACCGCCAAGTCGACGTTCCACTGCGCCAGGGACTGCATAAGCAGATCTTGAGCCCTGGCGCAGTGGTTGAGGTTCGTCTGTAGGAGGTTGAGTTGGCCGACTTGATCCATATTAGTCAGTCATCTCAACCTCCTCGCAAGTCGCTTGGCTCGCTCCCGTCACGGGAGCGACCAGTGGAGTCACTGGGGTGGTCCGGACCCCAGCGGTTCTCCCCTTCGTCTTGGGGGGAACGCAACTTCGCGTCCCCATTGTGTGCCCGGCCGGCCTCCCCGACTCTGCGCATATAGCGCAGTGGGGGTCGGCCCGCCCGCAGGTGGCCGCCTTGTGACCTGTGTTTCCACACCGGAAGCACAGGTCACCCCTGTCGGACGTGGAAGGGCACTGGGGGCGTGTATGCCCCAGCCCCATGCACTTGAAACAGCGCATGGGGCGTTCCCCTAGGGCCACCACTCGCGCCGAGCTCCACCCGACCAACAGTCTACCCTTTTCCAGCAGCGCTTTGGCCGCTGAAATCGGGCAGGACACCAGGGTGGAGCCCGCACCGCCGAGGCCGGGATGCATTTCCCCGACCTTTACGAGCCGCGCTTCACAGCCCCCAACCCTAGCCACCGCTGCGGCCACTCTCTCCTTGGTGGCCGAGTCATCCAGGCCCGTAATTCGGACGTCGGTAGATTTGACGGGCCTGGTGATTGTCGCCACCTCGGACAGGACGTCGCGGAGCTTTTCCGCGAGCCTGTCCGCCTTCTCGCCGTTTTGGGAACCAGGAATCTCCAGCATCCTGGCTCCCGTGGCCGTCTGGCGGAAGCGGAGCTCATCGATCCCCAACTCCTGGAGATCGATGCGCTCCTGCGCCTTCTGAAGGATGGCGCTGTAAGTCGCCCCCTTTTCCGCGGCCTCAGGCTGCAACAGCAGCACCACAGCCGCGGACTTCGGGGTCCTTAGCGCCACCTTAGGCTTCGGGGGGGCCACCGGCTTCGGCCTCGCGCCAGTCATTGGGGCAGAGGCAGGAGGAGCAGATGATTTCTTCCCCCTGCCCCCTCTCCTTCCTTTCTTTGCCACCGTTGCCCAGGTCTCTTCCTGGGCAGGAGCGGGGGCAGTCACCCTGGAGGGGCCAGCCACCGGTGCCACTTTGGGAGGGGCAGCAGTCTTCGGGGGAGTGGTGGAGGAGGTTCCACTCCTGCCCCTTCCCCCACCCACCGCCGCTGCCCAGGTCTTCCCCTGGGAAGCGGCGGCGGGGGCAGGCACCCCTGAGGGTCCAGCCACCGGCGCCGCATTTCTCCCCGCTTTGGGGGCAGGGTTGCGAGCCGGCTGTGGCGTCGCCTTTGGTGGCGCGGAAGCCACTGCCGCCCTAACGGCATCCGCCCTCAGTGGTGGCCGAGCCACCGAGGCTGGCAGGAGACGCTCCTCAATCCCCGCGAGTCGGGCGTTCAGCATCTGCCCGAACGTTAAGGTCAAGGAGCGCTTTAGCTCCTCGACCAGCTCTCCTGCCCCCTGCATGACTGTGGGGGCGGCCACCTGCGGCCCAGCTGCGGCAGCAGTGGCAGCAGCAGTGGCAGCAGCAGCGGCCTCCGACTTCGCTTCCGAGAAGCCGCGACGCAGCGCCTTCACTTCCGCCCGGAGGGATTCAACCTCCAGGCGTAGGCGGCCATTGTCCGCCCTCAAGTGGCGCGTCTCCTCCACCTCAGTCCTGCCCGCGAGGGCTGTCACGACCTCACGCAAGTCGGAGGCGGACTGTTTTAGTCGGGCGACGAACTCGCCCTTGAGGTTGCCCGACTTCCTAGCAACCTCCATAATGCAGGCGATCCTCTCGCCCGCAAACGCCCTCATCTCCTGGGCGTTGAACTCACTGGGGTCCCCGGACCTTGCGGTGACATCGGTATCACTGCCGGTGTCAGTCACAAGGCCGGAGACGACAGCGGGACGCCCCTTCCCATATCTCCTGCTCTGCAGGACCTCATCGAGATCCTCATCCACTGGCCGTGGCTTGAGGAAAACCTCCCTTGCTGCCGCCCTCGCGGTGCTCCCTCTGCCTCTCCTGGCAGTGTTAACCTTGGCGGCCAACGTCCCCTCGGTCTCAGTGTCCGAGTCGAATCCCCCGGGCACGAAGAGCGAGGAGGACGGCCGCTTCCGGCTTCCCTCCATTTCGGAGCCAGATTCCTCCGACGTCTGGCCCCGAGAAGAGCCTGTTGGGGGGCCCTGAGAAGGGCCGATTGTTGTTGTTTGGCCCTGAGAAGGGCCTTTTATGAAGCGCCCGTTCGCCCCGCGTAGGGGCTTCGCAGCATCAGTCCGCGATGCCTCCACGCAAGCCGGACCGGCTTCAGCAGCCTCCCGACGACAGGGGGGGGGTGACCCTCCCCCGCTTACGACAGGCCTTTCGTCCATCCTGAGATGGGAAGGCGGAACAACGCACAGGAGCCTAGCTCAACCGTGCTAATTATTCACGCCCACCCACAACAGTTGGCAACACCTAACTACCCACAACAGTTGGCAACAACGCGAGGGAGCCTAGCTCGACCCTGCTAATTGTCACCAAAAGTTCCGAGCGTCAAGGCAAGGTTAGTGATATTGGTGCCTCAGAGCGAAAGATGTGGCAAGGACCAAACGAAAATCCGAACCAAAAACGCAAACACCTAAATTAGCATATCTCAAGTGTGAATAGATCCTCTGTGGTCCAGTGGTTCGCCCACCGGTATTAGACTCAGAAGTTCCGGGTCCGATCCCAGGGGGTCTAAATTTAGCTCCGTTTGGTTGGTGGTAAATCTCGTTAAGTCCGCCTGGCAAGGTACTACCATCTTACCTAAGTCTGTCGCCATAACAAAATTCACCACAATTAGGTGTTCCGGCATTTAGAGGTAAGATAGCCTTAGTTCCTCGGTCTGTTGTGGATACCAGGTGAAGCGCGTTTCACTTTATCATAACATAGAACTAGGTGAGATGAAGGCCAAGTGCTTTCCCCGTCGTAGAAAATGAAAGACATGCTACCAACATAATTAATAGAAAACATTAGAAATGTCTGACATTTATAGTTCTGGAAGGCTGAAATTGAGTTTTAGTAAAAAGTACAATTAAACTAACTATGTACAAAGGAATTTAGGTAGGATAAAATAATTGTTTTAGTAAGGTTTAATTTGCACTTTTACCAATTATTTTTGTAACGGTGTTGTTTAAATTGAGGTAAAAAACAAGTTTATTTTGGTTGCGACGCCAGTTTCCCTCCAAAAGTTTATTTTTAACTAGCAACATCGTGTAGTTTCCCTCCAAAACGATAGTTATCTGTCATCGCACGCGTCGATTTTGTAAACAAACTCTTCCGTCCCGCTGACTTATTCAAATAGTAGGGTTCTGTAAAAACGTAGGTTTTTTATTATAATTTACACTATTTTTGTCTGCAAGTTTAGTCTACTTATTTTATATATTACCTTACTTATAAAGTGCCTACCAATACCAATATAATTTTTAAATTATTTTCACTAAATCCCAGCTATTAACTTTTTCCAAAATCAATATTGGTGTCTAGTGACAAATTTATTTGCTTGTAAATTTAGATGCTTCAAATGTTTTTTTTTTGAAGGGTTAGCTTTCGACCGCTACGAAGGAGCAAGCATACCCAGAAGATGCCTATGAACTCAACGAAAATCAGCGGTACTCCAGGGGCCTCTTGATGAAAACATTAAGAGGCCCCTGGAGTACCGCTGATTTTCGTTCTACCGTACAATCGTAGTTCCATTTTCATTTCGAAGCGATAAGTCCGATTCACATTAAATTTTGCAGGTATAATCGGAATGACTTGATGAAATTGGAACTACGTTTGTATGGGAAAGTGAGACTACTGGGCCTTCTTAAAGTCTTAAGGGTCGTCGTAAGATAACGGAAATATGAACGGATATTAAAACAAAAAATATATCGATTATAATATTTTATATGAAACGTACAGAACCCTAAGTGTAGGTGTCAGTCCTCGCTTGCCTACGTCTGTTTGAACAACTTACCAAACGTTGGCTCAGTATAAACAAACATACAGGTTATTTAACTTTGCTATATCGAAGTTCACGGGCGGCAAAGCTATTAAGATCTGACTGTTCATATTATGTTGTTATGTAAGGTATACATAAATGTTTGCCCGGGTGGGATTCGAATTCGAACCCACAACCGACAGCGCAGAAGGCAGAGTTACTACCAATACCAACTAAACTGTGTGGCCTGTCGGTCGTTAGACATATGAAGAATGGTATTATAGGCTGGAAAGGAGAAGTGCTGAATGCTGAGATGACGTCAAATAGTGAAAAATTGTTTTTTGAGATAGCCAGGCTTTTGAATCCAAACGCCACGCTTGTCTAAAAGGAACCTATATACTCTTCAAAGACAAAGTTATGCCGACGACATAATAGGTATTTCTTTTCGACCTACGATGTTGACTTACTAGAAATTAAAACGGGGATATCAATCTTAGATTGTTCGTCCTTTTGACCGGCTGCCTCAGAAGTATTGATATATTTATATAGTCACGTGTATATATCTATTTCTTTAAGTAGCACGGCTTTCGCCACTCACAATAATTAATTAACGAATTAAATTACATACATAACACAAAATTGAATGAACACAGAATACAATGATACTTAGCTAAGTAGGTACCTAGGTACCTACCTAAATTAATTATTAAATCAAATTACTAATTATTAACAAACACAAATTACATAGATATTGTCATTATTAATAATTAGGTCACTAAGACATCAAAAATTTATAAAAAAAATGTTATGTTGATGTAGGCACCAACGGTTTCAATTCAACAGGTGAACCATCATCAGGGTGAGTGTGACTCGCCGGGTAAGCTGTGTTTATGGCGCGAGCAGCCCTCTCGTTCGCCCGTGTTTTAAGATGCACAATGTACCTATGTTTATTTCTAAGCTAGCTAAAAGGCGATCGGCATATTTGTATTTGGCCGGCGGCGGCGGCGGCCTTGTCATTCAATGAATACTACCAAACCCCATAAACGGCGGTGACGACGATGACGATGATGGTCATGGTAAAAGACAGAAATAAAATGATGTTGGTACTTTATACCTACCTACCGTCATAAACAGTCTATTGGTATTCCATTTTGAACTTGCTGGCCACAATAAGCTTCTGTACGCTTGCATCATTCGAGGTCGCTACTTAGTCAGAGTGATTACACTAACTAGTATTAGTCATTCATCCGTTTATAATGATTATCTTAGTACCTAGTATGAACTTAGCAATGCACTTGATTATACCTAGTGTGTGACAAAGACTGAGAATGGAATGCTAAGATGGTTTTAACATTATAGAGAGGATGGATGAACGCAGGTTGACGAAACTAGTATATAATAAATATACTAGCTTCGTCAACCTGCATTCATTTAATTTCGGGTTGACTGTACCATTCATACTCGACATATGTCGATGTCGATGGTACAGTCGACCTCGGCAAACGTTATCTGACAGTCGGAGATGTTGTCGAGGAAGGCCAGGTCTGAAGTACCCTAAGCCGACGTGTATGTATGATATGAATAACATGATGAGAGTGAATGAGGCCAAAGAGGTGCGAAAGGAGCGTAGTTAATGGGCATCTCTTGTCTATGCCTACTCTTCTGGTAAAGTGGCGTGTGTCCTATGTATAGTAGGTAAGGCTAGTCTTTTTTTCTTCCAGTCATTAATTCATACTGGCCAAGGTGGGTTTCAATTCCATAATTTCAACTTAAAAAGGTCTAATGCTGTGACTGAATTAAGATGACTGTGCATCCTAAATATCTTCGTCGATGTCCTTTTTCAATAAATGTATTTGTACAATAAATAATTACGAAAGGCCCGGTAGTACCGCCCATCCATACAGATGTATTTTGTCGGTAGTTATATTACTTATATTTTACAGGTATAATTTAGGTTTGCAGCACTTTAAGTACTTATTTAAAGACGCAATCAAAATGTAAGCAAATTAATGTTTGTGCTGTATGGGAAAAATGATCAGAATAAAAATATCTTTGTTGCAGTAATATGTAGTAATATGTAGTAGTAATATATATATACAATAAAGGCGATTATAACGCAATAAATAATAAAATATCTGAAATTGATTGGAACGCCGAAATTTCCCAGCGTTCGCTTGAAAAGGCAATTGAATTCTTTTATTCTATGGTAGATCAGCTCAAACTTTTATTTATTCCTTCTAAAATGGTCAGTGACTCGTGTTATCCTAAATGGTATAGCTCGTCATTGATTAAAGTCATTAAAGAGAAATCCAAATATCTAAAGAAATATAAAACATATGGAAGGACAGCCGATATGGCTACTTTTAAACTTTTACGCGATAGAGCCCATTCACTAGAAAACAAATGCTTTGATGATTATATGTCATCAATTGAGAATAGTATAGAACATAATCCTAAATTGTTTTGGTCATATATTAAAACCCGGTCTAAGTCGAATGGAATTCCCACTAGTCTTAAGTACCTAGATACTACGGCAACTACAGGAGAATCTATTTGTGATGTCTTTTCTAGGTATTTTTACTCCACGTTTCTTGCGCCCTCTAGTATCCATACAGGTAACCATGATATGGACATACTCCCAAATTCTTATGATATTTCTACCATAGAAATAGATCCCCATGAAGTGCAAAAATTGTTAACAGAACTTGACCTGACCAAATCAGCTGGGCCAGATCATATTAGTCCTGTTTTTCTAAAATTCTGTGCAAAATCTATATTTATTCCCATATCTCTATTATTTATAAAATCTGTTTCCGTTTGTTCTGTCCCAAATATCTGGAAATCTGCTTTCGTGTCGCCGATTCACAAAAAGGGCTCTAAGTCTGAAGTGAGCAACTATAGACCTATATCCAAATTGTGTATAATCGCTAAACTTTTTGAAAAAATTGTATATAAACAGGTATATGCTGCATTTAATCAATCCTTCTCCTCTGTACAACATGGTTTCCTTAAAGGACGGTCAACTGCATCTAATCTCATTCTATTCAATGAATTCTTGACAGATGCAATGGATAATGGACACCAAGTTGATGTAATCTACACGGATTATAGTAAGGCGTTCGATAGAATCGACCATAATCTTCTGCTTTCCAAGCTATTTCAGATGGGAATCAGAGGTGACTTACTCAGGTGGTTTGCCTCTTACATTATCAATAGGTCTCAAGCAGTTGTGATTAACAATTATATATCTAGTTGGGTTGTTATTCCGAGTGGTGTCCCTCAAGGGTCACTTCTTGGGCCTTTGCTTTTCTTAATATTTGTCAACGACATCTCAAACTGCTTCCTACACAGTCAATTGCTTTGCTTTGCAGACGACATGAAGATATTTAAAATTGTTGACACAAATTTAGATGCGGTTGACCTACAAGCAGATTTATATCGTCTAGACGCGTACTGTGCTGACAATAAACTCGACCTGAATCCATCCAAATGTTCAGTGATTACTTTCACACGCAAACGAACTGTTATAGACTCTGTTTATATACTAAAGCAACAGACTCTTGATCGCTGCAGTACTATTAGGGATTTAGGAGTAATACATGACTCTAAGCTCATTTTTGACTCCCATATCGATTTTATCGTTGGTAGGGCATCTAAGGCTCTTGGCTTTATACTGAGAAGTTCTGCAAGCTTTAATCGAGCAAAAACTTTTAAAATTATATACTGCATGTTTGTCCGTAGCATACTTGAATATGCCTCCCAAATATGGAATCCGCGTTACGATACCTACATAGAAAGGATTGAGCGTATCCAAATTAAATTCATTAAATATATTTGCTTTCGTTTGAAGATCCCATATGACTCTAATAACTACCTGGCGTTATGCAGTAAATTTCATCTACTTCCACTCAGCATGAGACGCGAAATAGGTGACATATCTTTTTTGTTAAAAATAACTAACAACAATATTAACTGTCCAGAACTACTTAACAAAATTTGTTTGAACATCCCCCAAAAACGGTTAAGATTTAACCCTCTCATATATAATTCTATAGTCGGATCAAACTACAGGCAGAATTCCTTTCTTTGGCGAGCGGGCAATAACTTTAATATGCTATTAAACAAGCATAACGATCTTGATTTGTTCTGCTCTAGTGTAGAAACCGTGAGGCGGCGGCTTAGTGGAGACTTCTTCTCCGCGTGGCAACAATATTAGAGGCTAGTCAAATATTTAGATCTGTTTTATACAATACTTATTTTTTCTTTTTATCTATTGTGTTATATTGTATCCTGTCCAGTTCAAACTCTTTATGTATCTATACTCTTTATCTATACGTGAAAACCTTTAATTGGCCTTCTGTGTTATATTGTTGTGTTTATCTTATATTAATGTGCTGTTGGTTTTCCTTCAAATAAATAAATAAATAAATAAATAAATAAATATATTTTACTAGCATCGCTAGTTTTTTTTTATCTAATTTTAACCATACGTCATGGTAGGTGTAACTGTCAATTTTCTTGCTTCGATAGTTGCCTGGGATGACATTAATGGAGTTTAATGTTTTGTATTTGTATTTATTATACACCTAGGCAAGCCTAGGTGTAAAAAGCCAGAGCAAGGATGACAAACAATCCTGCTACTTCATGGCTATTTATGTAATTACTTACCACAAAGTCCTTGCGATGAGTCAATACTAGCAGTGCAGTAAATTGGCTGATTCATGCTCCTGGCCTGCAGTATGTGTACATGCAATTGTCTCTGCGTAATGCAGATAGTGGTTTGGTGACTGGAGGGACGCCCGCGACCTTGCTTTTATTGTTTACAGCTGAAATAACCACAGATTGTTTCACCCATCACATAGGATTTGGTATAAATAAAAAAATAAATAGACTCATGACATTTTCCCCTTGGAGGATTCTCCTCTGATCACTAATCAGAGCTCTTATGAGGATCACCTACAAGGGGGTAGTCAAAGGCACGTCCACGCTTACGGTCGGCACATGCCCACATTTTGCAAGTATCTAGTATTAAATACGTGACAGGTTGCAATCTCATCGCCGCTTAGCGTTTGGTCCTATTGACATGACGGTTTCCTCACGATGTGACCTCCACCGTCAGAGCATGTGCATGTGTCATTGTCCATTGGTGCACGACTGGATTTGAACCCACAACCTCCGGATCAGAAGGTGGCCCCATACCCACTTGGCTACACCGCTATTTTGGTATAAATAAATAGGTAAACTATTGTCCTCGAGGCTCGTCTTCACATTATCTGGGCGAGGGTGAGGCCTACGATGCGAGCCTTTTCAGAAGCTGCCTTAGAGGCACTGACTGGCACTCCCGTATCGACGGATCTCAGTGAACTGGTTGGAACCGGTTTTCGGCAGAAGGATGGCACATGACAGGCGGATCTCAAAAGTCCTACCACCGGCGATAGGATCATTCAAATCGTTGACTTTTGAATGAAGGTCAACGATTACTTTGCCCGGTGTAGACCACTAGGACATGACCCTCCAGCCCCAAGCTAGTTAATTTATGGAATCTCTTTCTCAAACATAAAAAATCCTGAAAGGAAATAATCACAACAGAAATAGAATAGAATAGAATAGATTTTATTTGCAACAACAATCAATAATCATACAAACTTGTAGCAATAAAAACTAGAAAATATAGTAAGATAAGTAAATGTCGCTGCAAAAGGGTCCTTACTCAGCATAAAGCAGGTTGGACAAAGACAACCTGCGCTGATCTTCCAAAATACAAAAACCAAATACAAAACAGTCTCTTTTAATCTATCGCGATTAGAGCACATTATTTTGATTCGAGAAACGGGTATTTATCGCGTACTTTACCTATATTTATCCCGACTATATGAATAGTAGTTTATAGTATAAATGTAGGTAAAATACGCGATGAATACCTACACGTTTTTAGAATCACCACGATAACCACCACGCTTGGCAGGCGGGCTGCTGATCGCAGGTGTTAATGCTGCCTATTTTGTTGCGTTTACAACATCTGACATTGAGCATGCTTAACAATAGTGAAATAACAAATCCGTCTGCCAACCCTGGTAAACCCCCCATATCGTGTTCTTTGATAGGAAAAAGTCCACGAAAGAACATTTCAAGCTTTATTTGGGCCTCCACAATGTTGAATGATATGTATGAATGAATGATAGATGAATACCTCTTGTCTAGGTACCTTGTTGTATACTATTGTATAGGTACTATACTCTAAAAAGCTCTGGCAAATATTTTCCTTTGATGACTGGCTAATGCGCGTAAAACATTCCAAAACGTTAGTAAGACCAATTAATTCCACAGCCTGATTCACTGAAAAAACCCTAAGCTTAGTCACCTATTTTGCTAGGTTCTTACTGTTTAGGTACCTGTCTACTACTCTAGTATTCCTGTACCTAAACTGGTATGTATAGGTCAGTATAAAATGAAAACCAAAATGAAAATGAAATAGTCATAGTATTTGACTAGGGCTTGGACAAATGACGTCTAGTGACGACAAATGTAAATAACGTCTGAATTAGATACCTACTAGAATAACTCTTTATTGCTTACCACTTACAAAAGACATTAAAAATACAGATACAATTTACTTAATCTAAGCGACACTGGTAATAATTACTGCAGCCTTATTGATGAAAGCGATCTCTGCCAGGCAACTATGATGGCTGATAAACATAATAGATGAGAAAGGCCTAAGTTTAAGTGGTTAACCTGGCAAAAAAAGTAATACGCACTTATTATATTTCAAAATTATTAAATGCGATTAGGTTTCAGTGTTTAACTAAAAAAAACGTCCTTTATTGAGTTCAAGTTTAATTCAGACTACTGAGATTTATTATTCTGCAACGCAATCGCGCGAAAAACAAAAATAAATACAAAACGAGTAAATTACTACACTTGCCGTATTTTTCGGTAGTTATTTAAATGGCAAAACTTTGTCGGCGATGCTACATTCGGACGCGTTTTCATTGTTAAACGATAAGACATGCCACGATAAATACTTATTACTATTTACTTGATCATAATAGCCTAGACGTACTCATAGTCAAAAATCCCGTGGAAAACAGCTAAATGGTTTCCTTTCGACGGAGAATGACAGAGAATACCAACTGAACGTTTACTAAACGTAAAATATCAAATTCTGATATTAAATCTTCCGTTTAACACCAACTTCGCAAAACACAACAATTAATTTCACAAAATATGATTTCCCATTAACTTATCTTTGTCATCATAAAATGTCATCTCCAATATTGTAAATTCTAATAATTATATCTTACTGGTCTCTAAAAACGAAGCCCATAACAACTTTTCGTGTAAAGTGTATAGGTAGGTATTTCGGACACCTGTTGGGTAATAATTATGCCATCAACTACTAGCTAGCCCATCGTCAACATTATTTTCATAGCATTCTTTTAAATTCTAGCTATTTGCAAAAAAAATGTAAAGGCGATCGCGGCTTTAGAATCGACCCCTTCAAGGCTGTGCCTTCAAGCCCATGGCCGTCTTAAAAGCACACTAAGGGATTTCAGCAGCAGAAGAGCAGCAGCTTTCTTCTGTGTATTATTTATTATTATACATTTACTGCGATCACCAATCCTCCTGCCAAGCGTGGTGATTATGGCAAAAAAACCCTCCAGCTTAAGAGGAGGCTCTGTTCAGCAGTGAACACTAATGTGCTGTTGATGTGAAGGCGCTAGGTTGGCAAAAGGTCCCGTTGTCGTCCCGTGTCATTTTATCGTGTCGTGTCCGTCAGTGGACCGCTCCCGATACGTGCAGAATCGAGGGCTCATTGTCTCGATACCCACGTACCCTCACGCTCCACTAAATTTTAAGGTTTAAAATGGGTTTAAATAAAAACAGCTACCAATATTCTATTCATTGCCATTTTGGAGGAAATTCCTTTGTCCGCGAATTCGCGATAACGCTGTTATTTTGTTATATTTGACTATAGTATAACCAATGCAGTGCCTTCGCGCCATTTATTTAAGGTTAGTAAGTACAAGTAGCTTAGCAAGTACATGAAGTCTCGTATTCGAGTTAGTTCCCACGAAAGGAGCAAACCTACTTTCTAGTATTTTTTTTTCTTATGATAGCCAAGCTCTTGTCTAGCTAGATCATTGGAAAAAAAAGTGGCGATATGGCCTTAGATGGAGCACATTTATCTGAAAAACATAATTATTCTGGACTTGAAGGCTTCAAGATAGTACTTTTGCGGAAAGGCACATGAGGGCAATGACATGGGTTACCATAGCAGTAATCAGTTTTGCAGCATTCTTTTAAAACTATATCAAGAAAAATGGGTACAAGTGAGTAGGTACTAGTACAAGATTGCGGCGAATTTCTTGATTTGGCGCCCTTACCTAAACCGTCCTAAATCCTAACATTCCATTATTAGCTGTCAGAAAATCTCTCATCCATAGTGAGCCGAAACAGAGAAGTAGTGGGTAGTCGAGTAACTTATAATCTAAATTCTCTCCAACGCTTCGGGATGCTCGTAGCTCCGAAGCATTGTTAATATTAAGTTATCCTCAAGCAGAGCTTCGTCATAGTTACCAGCTTGGTTAGTTGGGGCATAGTCTACCGACTTGGGAATACTATAATCGAATTTGTCGAACAATTCGCTAGGGTTGTGACTCCGTCGATGGTGTTCATCAATACATCGATATAGGCATGAAATCAACTCATCAAAATAAATACTACAGGCTGCATAAATTAATAATTAATATTTTTTTAAATAAACTATAAATCTTATTTATTTTAATTAATTATATTCATTAAATTATGTCATGTTCAAGCCACAATGTCATCATAGCATGTTCGCCTTATTTTTGATAGGTAATATTAAATTAATTAAACTTATTTTATTTTTTTACCGCCTCTGTGGTCTAGTGGTTCAACCAATCGATTTCATATCCAGAGCTCCCGGGTTCGATCCCCAGAGGATTACAATTTTGTGCTTGGTTTTGTTGGTGGTTGGACTTTGTTTAAGTCCGTCTGGCTAGCTACCACCATCTTACCTAATTCTGTCGCCATAACAACAATTCTAAAACAGTTGTGTTTCGGCATTCAGAGGTAAGATAGCCAGTTCCTAAGTTTGTTGAGGATTCCGGGTGAAGTGCGCCTCCACCTTCGGCCTTATCTTTACTTGTAACCAGGTGAGATGAAGGCCAAGCACTTCCCGGTCGTACAATAAAATGTTTCTGAAAATTGAAGCGAATGACATAATCACGATCTCTAATAAGTTTCGACTAGTACGACAGTAAACTTCCATAATTTTTAATATCAAAAGCAATTGACGAGAATTGTCCGTTACATACTTAATTTACATAGGTACTTACTCACCATTTGGTTCTTAAAGAGAAAGAGTTAAAGTAGAATGGTATCTACCTTTCTATTTATTTTTGACTTGAATCGATTTCAACTTCCTGTTCTTGAGATAATTTATGGTTTTGTTAAAGTAATGCACGCCACTTTCTTCGTCGAACCAGGTTATTACCAATTTTCACATTTCGATCGCGGCCTCACCGTATTAATTTTATGTGAGTTTATGGGTAATACTTTACTTAACGTGAAAGCCATTTTCTCTTTTTCAACTAAGTACCTACCTACCTACTCCAATCCATGCCAATATTATAAATTCTGAAGTATATCTGTTCCTTTGTTTGTTTATTACATCTGCTCGGAAAGTACCTTAATCCTTAAAAAATCTTTTAAAATATGGGCAGAATGTATGTCATTACTGTTATACTAATATGCGGCCGGGAAAGTGTAAGGAAATCCATTGTTAACGCGCTCAGCGGGCAGAAAAGTCCGAAAATGTTACGTGTTTTTATTTTTTTTTGGTAATATCAGTTTTTATCTTTTAGTCTGCAGAATGATACTGGCCACGTGATTTTTCTGAACAATAATAAAAAAAGAATAACGAGTAAAAACTTTTTCAACACACTTGCTCATAAAGTGGCTCTATGGTCACCGCAATAAGGCACAGAATGACACCCATAATCAAACTGTGACTTTTTCATTGCTATAACTCACTAGAGAGTTATAGTTTTTATTTTTTGTTTTATTGGTTGATTTTCTTTGTTATTAAAAAAGATCGTGTTCAATAGAACAAATAAATTAATGTTCCAATTGCTTGCTTCTTTGCGTACGTGTTTAATAAATAAAACTTTCACTCAAATATAACTTTTGTTTTCTCTATCCTTAAAGAAAACGTTAAATTCCCCATTTTGTACGTGGCAGAATAGGCGCAAACCCTATGTGCGGAAAATAAAAAAAAAACCTCATCCCTTTAGTCTGTGGCCGATCGCAATGCGCGCGCATAGGAAAACTGATTAATTTTTCCCGCCATAGCGAAACATTTTTCACAACTCGTTTTCACTGTTGAAATTATAGTTTTTATTGTTATTTTATTCACAAGTGTGTTGAAAAACGTCGTAATGATACACGTGTGTATTGATGATTACCGTCCTCGGCTCTCTTAAGACCCTCGCCTATGGCTCGGGTCTCAATGGCGCCTCGTCGGTAATCACCAATGAAATTGTATAAATGTAATATTATTTGTAACCAAATACACACTAGTACCATAATGTACTATTAAGGCCCTGTCAGTAGAGGTTTCTTATTTTCTACTCAAAAGGAAAATTATAGTACTTCTGAACAAGTCACGAGTCTAATTTTTATACATATATTACTTCAGGTACCTATCTACATTAAAGGTAAGCTGGAAACATAATAGCAGAAAAAAATCTCGATAAAAATATTTATTGAAAATGTTTCAAAATTTACAAGCGAAATAATTTGATACTACAATTAAAATTGACTTACGATTTATTTTAAATGATAGGTTACATGTTGATCTACATTAAAGGTAAGCTAGTTTTTGATAACAATTCAAATTTAATTTTAATCATGAATTTTTCCCGCCTTTCAATCAGTAGCTCTGTGACCACTGTCGACGTCGGACGTGTGCTTGTCGTCCTCGCAGCGGTCAGACAACACCCAGACTCTATAAATATTAGGACGAATGTAAATATTTGTTCTTTGCCCGCACATTACCTAACTACATACCAGCAACGCGATCTCAGAATACGAATTATCTTGATAAAGGTTTTATTTACGATACGCATGCTGCACCTACAGCTTTCCGTTGTCAACTCTCATTATCGTTTCTGCCGCGATTTTAGCTGCATAGAGCGCCTTAATAATAACATTTTACACTTATATTTTTATTTTCCTCGTAATAAGTAGCACGTTGCTTATAGCACTATGTATCCCTCGGAAGAAAGGGTCCAGACTACCCCCTCGTCATAATCAGTCACTTTCTTCCCTCGGTGAACAATGTGGGTACTATTTTTACCTTTTCACAACTATAAACGCTTGTTTGTGTGATACATTAGAAAATAAGCTTTGGCTCAGCAATAGGTGGCTTTAAAGTGACCATAGCGGTTCCAAGACCTTGTGAGAATATTGTCAGAAATGTTCGTGTCGTGTGGGTTCCGCTCTATTATCGAATGTAGATGTACAAAAAGTACGACACAAATTGAAAGTTTGAAAAACCAAAACCTGACTGCAAAGTATATATTAAACGTATTATATAGTAAACAGTCTCATGAAATTACATATTTGTCGATTCAGACTACATTTTTCTGTTGGAGCGTTTTTTTTTGTACGACGTTGAATTGAAGCCGTCTTGGCCTTCATCACACCTGGTTTAGAGTGATGATAAGTCCGGAGGTGGAAGCTCACGTCGCCTGGTATCCTCAACAGTCTGAGGAATTGGCTGTCCTACCTCTGAATGCCGGAACACAACAATTTATAATTGTTGTTATAGCGACAGTCCTAGGTAGGTAAGATGGTGGTAGCTAGCCAGGCGGACTTGAAACATGCCTTACCACTAACCAAACCAAGCACTATATTGTACTTCCCTGGAGATCGAACCTGGGGCCTCTGGATATGACACCGGTCTTAGCCACAGAGGCGGTTAAATACGTAAAATACGGCTTTTATATGTATCATAATCCATATATAGGTAAAAAGAATCTGCATGATTCTGCATGATCATATAGATTACCTTTCCCTATTGTTGAAATAATATATTTTTGTATCCTCCCCTATTATTTTTTGATTCGCACCCTCTAAATGCCTGCTTGGCCGCGCAAGCAGGGAAACACTAATTTACTTTCTTATAGGTTACTTAAGCTAGAATAAGTGCTTGTACTACTACGTCCAAGTAAGGTTTTTAGATGAACTCGAGACTCTGTTTGGACTTGGCTTTATTTTATAGAATTTATTTGTATTCTAGCTATTCTTTAATTTTTATGCGTGTTTTTGTATTTATTAAGTCTGAATTTTCTTGTAATGCGTGTGCTAAGTAAATAAATTCTTATTCTTATTCTAAATTATAAAGTCTATGTCACTTCCACAATAGTCAAACCAAACGACGCCTCACGTCAAAATATCAAGCCGTTTGAGCTGTAGTGCGTGCCAATTAAATGGACATTACAAATACTCTCGGAAAGCATAACCCTCTTTTTCTAAAGCAGGGTAAAAAGGATGGAAGATCAGTTCACGCCGGTCAGTGACTCTAACCACAACACAGAAGTAAATGTCCGTCCTATTGTTACGCTTAAAAACCTGATTTCCTTGTTTTTTGTGGTCTATGCTGTAACGGTATGTAAACAATGGGTTACGTTTAGGTCTGCTAATTTTGATGATTTAGTTTTTCACATGGATTTCTGGGTCATGGCAAACTGGTATATACTATTCGTAGCTGCTTTTTGTGTTGAATTTACTTTTCATAGCCCGTTACCTTCTGCATGCGAAAACAAAGACTCGTATGTTTTAACCAAAATAAGTAAACATAAAGTAAAATAAAAACTACAAAAGGTTGGGCTAAAATTAAGCTAACATCAAAATAGCTGCTAACAGTTCTTATTATTAAAGACGCAGATGTCGGAATCTCTTTGTTGGCAAGTGATGTTTGTTCTACGTTTCCATACGTTTCCATAAAGTTGGAAAGCGAATAATGCAACGGAAAGTGTTTTTCATCTTTCCCAGTATAGATATACATTAATTTTTGTACATTATAACATGATTTTCCTAAAAACACATAGTACCTACTAGTGTAGTACACAACACACAGACGCACCATCAACGCAATCCTTTAAGTTTAAATTAAAAAAATGGCTCACCGATCATGCGTTTTATACTATGAATGAATTTATTGACATGAAACTATATAGATAAATTAGATAATATTTTATTTATGTATTTTTTATCAATTTGACGCTCGTACCCGATTCTTTTTGTGATTTTTGACATTAAATGACATTAAATTGAATATTATTTATTTCTTATTATGATTGATAGTTATTGGTGGTATACATTTTACATTTTTATTGTAAATTTTATATTGTACTAATTTATTATTGTTTGTTATTATTTCTAATGTTTGTTACTTTTATTCGACCGATTTTTTGACGTGTAACTGATGTTATTAATAAAGTAACTTGAACTTGAACTTGAACATACAAAAAAATAAAACATTTGGTTGGTGGTAGGACTTTGTTCCGCCTGGCTAGTTACCACCTCACCCCAATCTTACTTAAGTCTGTCGCCAAAACAACAATTCTTAAATTGTTGTGTTCCGGCATTTTAGAGGTAAGATAGCCAGTTCCTCAGTTGGTTGAGGATTCCGGGTGAAGCCTCCACCTTCGGCCTTATCTTAACTTGAAAAATCGGGTGACATGAAGCCCAAGCACAACCCTGTAGTACATAAAAAAAACATTTCCTTACATAGGTTTTTGGTTAAACATTATAATTTAAAGACACAAGAAAGTACTTACAAATTAATATAACACACCTATTATTGTTATATTCATTCGTAAGTACCTACTTTCTTGTGTGATGTATGACACTGAATGTGTATGTCAGAACGACGCTGATTTTCAGCCGAGACCAAAATAGCTCTTAGTCCTTGTTGTACTCATAATTAAATTATTTTCGAGTTTATATGATTTCTTGGAGGCTTTAGGTTGTACGATCCACGTTTTATAAGGAAGTCCTGATGACTCAAAGATCATTGTCATTGATACATTTTATCGACGAGTCCCCTCTCTAGTCCCAACAATGGTGCTTGATGAAAATCCCCGAATTTATCGCACCGCAGAATTGAGCCAATTTCAACGTATTTGCCAAATGTCACGTGAACGTAGGTGTAGGTGCACTACCAATTTAGGAAACTTGAGATATTACTGTACGCTTGTACCATCAATGGTACAAGTGGTCCGACGGCATCACGTTGGTTGTCGTCTATTTACCCATTGATGTTTATAGTGGCGACTAAAGATGTACCTATTTCCGTTGCCCTACGGCCCACATTTCTCCGCTTTGTGGCCTTGCTTGCTCCATTTTAGACCTCATTCTCCAGGCAAAGCCCAGATAAGCATCGAGGTCAAGATATATTTATTACCTATTAAAATATTAACATTGTTAATAGATAAATAATAAATATTATATACATCATCATCATCATCAATCTACACGATTGCCTCATCCCACTCATCGCTTGTGCCAACCTTTATACCTTGCCTTTCTCCTTGTGTGCTGGTCGCGATTCCGACCAGGCGGTAGATTTGACGTTTCAAAATGATCCTAAAAATTTTAATGAATAAAAATATTTGAATTTGACTTTGACTCTGCGCCAGTCTAACCCATAAACGACCTTCACATTTGACATTGTCATCGACCCATCTTGCCGGCGGGCGACCCACACTTATTTTGTCTTCTCGAAGCCACCATTGACTTTTTTTGTAAATACATTCTTATCATACAACACCGAAACACAGAACAAAGATATATTTTCATAACACAAATTTTGTCCTAGGTGGGAATTGTACGTACCTTTTCTGCAAAACCTTGTCCTATAGTCAAGTACTGCTACACTGTGACGTGTCACGGGACAATAATTGTGAAAAAAATAGATCAATCACCGCGTAATATATGGAATAAAAATTTTCGACAACAAGCTATTTAGGAAGTGCCGCCATGATTGACGATTTTGCCGCCAACATGATAATGTTCAATCATATTCAACTGCAGATTCATTAATCAACAGCCCATTAATGTCCACTGATGGACATATGCAATAAAATGGGGGGTGGGGGGGGTTCGCCATAATCACCCCGCTTGGCAGGCAGGTTGCCACAGTCAAAAGTTCACAGAAGGAAGCTGCTGCCCTTCTTCCCTTAGTAGGCTTTTACGATTTCTATGGGCTAAGTTTGAGGGGTCGATCCGCCACAGTGTAAAGCATAATAACTTTAAGACAAATTAATAACCAAAAAATATAGTACCCAATTAATAATTACTTTATTCAATAAAAAGTACAATTTAACTAACTATGTACAAAGGAATCAGTTAGATTTCCTAAGGACCGTTACAAACGGCCTATAGGTAACTCAACTGTTCCAGACCAGTACCAGACGGAAGCGTGCCCAAGACACTGGCTGCATTGCCACGTTGAATAGCTATGCTAATTCGCTGGCCTAAATAAGAGCCAGCCCTTCTGTCACATGTCGCCTCAATCAAAAGCCCCACAATATTTTTGAATTAATTGTTTTAGCACTAAACTACCTACGTATTATTGGTTCTTTGCAACTCTCTTTGTCCCAATCCTCATATAATGCGTTGAAGAAATTATTTTTTTGACAGATACAAACTCCGCATTACTTTTGACAGATCGATTCCATAGCGCTGCTCGACTTGAGCTCACGTGAATATCTCAGTCAAGTCACGTCACCTGCACAGTAACGGATCTGAGGCCCTACTACGAGAATGGAACGTCGTCGGATCAGAAAGAACTTCTCTCATTTTTGTATTGAAAAACGTGCAATCCGTCATCGGAAACGTCATGTTTCGTTTTCGTAGTAGGCCTCCTAACCTGAGAAGCGGTTGTCGGGGGGATTCCAGGGTTGTCGCTTTATTTCGAGTTTTGCATACCACTTGATGATAAGCGGTTACCGTTGCCTATAGACGCTTGCAGCACCAGAGGCTTTAGAACGAGGAATTTGCGCGTTGCTGTATTATCGAGTAATTATTATAATTAATGAGTAAGGAACGACCCTGCGTATCGCGGGAAATTGAAGGAATATAAAAAAAGGTATAAGTACATGTATAAATTATTATTATTCAAATTCTCCGTAATCTAGTTCCCATATTACAAGCTTTGCTTAGTTCGCTATCTGTGATTTTTTTTTTCGTAAATTTATTTATAAACAGATTCGCCGTATCATATCTGATATGGCATCTCCCTTCATCTTGTGACAGGTTCATGTTTAACGTGATTGTTTGAGGTGAGGTTCTCAACCCAACATTAACGTTGCTTACTAGTACGTCTCGCTTGTAAAGTGACAGCCCTAGCAAGTTCCGAATACAAATGCTAGCTGGTAATATACAAAATCAGTGGAATGCCCGGGACTTCATCCCCGTCATGTGGACGAAATGACGGGAACGAAGTACCCCGAAATTTCAGGAACTCAGTGCGTTGATTGTCAGTCAGTCAATCAGCTACACGACGATTTGATATATTCAGATATGCCTTATTAACTTTAGTCACGACTTCGCCCGCTTCTGCGTGGTAACTACCCAAATAAAAAGTACCTTAATGCTGTTCCTCATGGCAAACAATACACTATATCCAAGCTGAATTGCATTTTTAAAAACAATGAATCACGCTCTAATTGAAATAGCAAACTAAAATGACACACAATATACATATAACATAATACACATAATATACTATACAAGAAAAACCAGCCCCGTTGAAGCCAGTGTATGTTATACATTAAAGGCAGAATAACCTAGTTCTAAAGCACCGTCCGCATTAAATTCCGTTCAAACGTTTATTAATTAAAAGGTAGGAAAAAGTGCACCTTACAGATGTATAATAAGGAATTTAGCATGGGTTCTTGGATGCTGGCCTTCTTGGAGGACATAGGTTGGCTGGAGTGGCAGTATACCGCCCGTCATGCAAAAGGGGCCCATAGGAGGCCCAGTTCAAATAGGTAAATTAAAAACAGAAATTCTTCTTGAAAGTATGGCAGCCCTAGCAAGTTCCAAAATCAAATGCGAACTGCACTAGTAAATTCCCGCGACGCGACTCGTCACATACATGGTTTACATAGTGCACACTGCACATACTAACGGACATGCCTCGCATTTCACTCTGTATGTGAAACGTAGCCGTGCGGGAAATGTTGAGAATTTCCCAGATATTTTCGTTTCAATGCTAGAAATATGAAGTAAGTTGTATACTGTAAAGTGGCATACGGATGAAGGGAATTGGCAATATTTCTCTGATATTCAATGTATATTTACATCTGGTAGTCTACCGTTGGACAAGGGCCTCTCGCAGGTTGTGGGTTGAATTACCACCTGGGACAAACATCGGTGTATTGTAGATGTTTGGGTTTTGCATTGTATGATAAGTATCATTTTACAAAAAAATATTTAAGTGGAGGTATTTAAGTATTCTATCCTAATCTTTGCATAGTTTGTGGCTAAATGGCGCGGTTTGAAATGTAATTTCCTGTCCTGTTTTTACGGTAAAATAATTCAACTTAGTTGAATAAAATAAAATGTTCCCACGAGTGAGTGAAAAGTTACATACGAAACACTTATAAATCCAATCTCAGCTCCCCACAGAAGCATGCAATAGTGCAGATAGATGTTCGCGTAACCGTCTGGTGAGGTTGTTGACTGTCGGAGACGCAAGGTCGTCGGACCAAGGTCAATGCATCCTTTAAGATAGCATTCAGACTATGTTCTACGTTTTATCTAATGCTTGAAATGGTACCTAGATACCTTCTATCGTAAACATTATGAACAAATCATAAGCTGTTTTTGGGAATGCAAACTTAGCTCGAAAAGATTAAGTCAGCTTGGGAACTAATATTTATTTTAGTTATAAGTAACATGTAGCCTGTACGTAGCAAATTAAACGTTTTTGAATCCACAATATATTTTGAAGCAACAATTCCACAGCAGGACCCGCCCTGTAGCAACACGATTTTTACTTATACATATATAACAAAATCGAACCGTTTGTTTGACAGAGACTCGTCCATCGGATTTGGATGCGAGTGTTTACAAGCTCACTGGCGCGCTGCCAAACTATATAAATGCATAAACACGGCGAAGGATTTCAATTTAAAACTGTGTTTAGACTGTTTGCGCATCGATATTGGAAAATCGAGTTCCAATAGATATAAGAATAGTGGAACAGACAATTTTATTTGGGGTCAATCATTCGGTCAGTAAAATTCCGTTGTTCAATTTGTATTTTGAAAGAGGCTTAAAATGTCAACACGTGGAAGGGATCCGTATTTGAAATGAGCCTAGAAGGTGAAATACCCAGATTAATATATTATATTATACTCTTCAATTAATCCAAATGAATTATAATATGGTTATAAGGGCTCGCGATCTATCGCGTTTCTATCGCGAGGTAGACCTCGCGAGCCCTTATAACTATGCAATAACCGATGCCTTCCTCTTTCACTTTTCCTATTAGAGCAATTAGGGGTATAAGTTTTAGCGATTATTTGCGTTCTCTTGGTCTGAGGAGATCGAACCTGGTGTCTACGGATTTGTTTTGCAAAGGCAGAGAGGACGGCGTAGCCTGATTAGTAAATGTAGGTATACATTTTCCGAAAAAAAACAAAAAATTAAATCCTTTTGTAAACTTCCCCCCATCTAATTCCATTAAAGGTATTTTCTATACTACCCACGTATTCAATCAATACCTCCCAAATTAGCATGTCTGAATCAATGTAATTAATGTGCGTGGGTGGAATGAAATACGATTATTTGTAAACTTGTGCCTACTACTATTTCTTCTTATTTCTTAAACAAATTATGTGAGTACCTATACCTACCTAACCTACTTAATAATATATCAAATAGATAGTAACGAAAAGTCTTTGTTGCACGCCCGGGATATGAACCCACGACCGACTTATCAGAAGATGGGTATGAATATGAACCCATATACCCAAAACAGCTCCACCAGCTGTATAGCAAATGAAATTTTCTGAATCAAACGTTAATTGTTGCACGGCCGGGATATGAACCCACGATAGTCGCGTGTGAATGTGTCGTATTATGGCCAAAAGAGCTCTTAAATCGCTCACATGCGCATCATGAAAGCACTTTAAGGGCGAAGATAATGTAAAGCCCGATACAGCATGGCATGATAGTGTACGACCCCATAATGTACAGACTGTTTTAAGGCATGACTTCAAATAATTAGGTGTGTTAAAAGTGGCTTCCAATTATTGGGCCGTATATTAGTGTCACACGTATATATATATATAGCACAACCAGATATTGCGCGGCCCAATAATGTGCAATAAATAAATCAAACCCAAATCAACTTTAAAAAAATCCGTTTCGGTCACGGTTAAAGAATTTATCCCTCGAACTTAGCCCATGGATATCGTGAAAGCCGACTAAGGGACCTCGCTAGAAGAAGGATGACAGTTTACTTATGTGTATTATAAAAAGCACCTAAACCTGCGATCACCAATACAAGGCAAGACCCTCCAAGTTTGGAGGTTGCTTTGTACATTCATGGGGTGACCGACCGCCACAAGGTCGCGTAGAGTCGATGGATGGAGATGGTTCAGGGTCGCTAATTGTGGCATCGATTGGGGGAGACTTATGTTTAGCAGTGGACGTGTGTGGTCTGTGAATTAATAGGCCACGCATTATCGGGTTGTACAATATGGGTGCCCACTTTAACACTTGAAGCGTGGCATTTCTCAGTGCTTGGGTACTCACTCGCTCGTGTCCTTTGAGACGAGTGAAACAATTTCGCGACAAATGCACAGAATTTCGAGACAAATGTGTCCTTTTAACAGCGCTTTTTATATGTCGGTGAGTTGTGTTATCGTAGGGCATTTTGGGATACATTTGTTTTTAAACGGTGAATAATTAACAGCAGCATCATCGACGGCCCATTATTGGACAATATTAGACAATGCCTCCTCGAATAAACTGAAAGGTTTTTCTATAATCATGCATGGCAATCAGATTCGTAATCGCAGTAAAATTATGCTTCTGACATTCATCTGGTGAATAGTGAATGTTTAAACACAAATAATCAGAGCAATTAGTTTCGGCTCTAAAATAATCTAAAATATCATAAAAATGCTGCTTCTAATAATCTTTTTAAAGACTTTAATCCGTCGCATATCGCAGTCATATCACCGCTAAGACTGGACAGCTGCGTTATATCACCACGCATGGCAGGCGAGTTGATGTTCGTAGTAGATGTGTTAGATTATACGCAGAAGGAAGCTGTTGCCTTTCTGGTGGGATCCCTGAGTCGGGCTGAGTTGGAGGGCAAGACCGCCACGGTAATAGGAGTTACATGTTACAGAAATAGTCAGAAGAATAGAAAGAAACGTCTGTTTTTCAACACATCTTGGTGTCTGAAATAACTGAGTGACTAGGTTCCCTTTAGACAATAGAAAGAAACTTCTGTTTTTCCACACTAGTGCAATCTTAGTGTCTTAAATAACTGAATGACTAGGTTCCTTTTAAACGAGCATCCTCAATCTAAGGCACCATCGCCACAACACACCCAGTAAGTTGGTGGTCAAAAGCTTCGCCATTAATAAAGAAACTATACCTACATGTTTTAAATTGTATCTTCTTTGTCCAACGCATTCCGTATTTGGAGTCGGCTCTCCTTATTATTTTTCGCCAGAGGTGTCTCTTCTGGGTCGTTGTTGAGTCTACATTGTCGGTCAGGTCCTTCCTAGTTACAGTCATCCATGTAAGTCGGGGTCTTCCGCGTTTTCTCGGTCCCGTCTTATTTTCCTTGGGCACATTTCTGGTCACGTGGTCCCTGATCTCCTCATAAGATGGCCATACCATCGCAGCCTTGTCTCTGTGAGCATGTCCTGTACTGCCCTGATTTTGAAGGTTCCTGTTATAAAACGATTTGACACTTAGTTTATGAGGGTTACTCCAGGGGACCATCTAAGCCGGTGCCCTCCGGGTTTTCAAAAATCTTGCGAAGCTTTTGATTGATGCGACACGTGACCCAAGGGCTGGCTCTTATTTAGGCCAGCGAATTAGCTTAGCTATTCAACGTCGGAATGCAGCCAGTGTCTTGGGTACGTTTTCGTCTGGTACTGGTCTGGAACAGTTGAGTTACCTATAGGCCGTTTGTAACGATCCTTAGGTAATCTGACTGATTCCTTTGTACATAGTTAGTTTAATTGTACATTTTATTGAATAAATAAAAATCCAAGCATTATCATTTCAGCGAAGTGGAGTTGGTCAGAATGTAGCTTCTTAAGAGGCCAGCATTCTGCACCATATGTCCTCATGTCGACATGTTTTAAATTGTAAATGAAACATAAAACAAGCTAAGCATGTCATATTAAGCAAGAACGTAAATCCTAAAATTGCGGGTAATCCATTTCAATTCGTTCTGGTTGGTATTCGTCTCGCGTTGGCCATTGTTCTCTCATCGGGCGAGGCAACGACATTGCGGCTCATTCTAATGTTATTCTATACTAGCTTCTGACCAAGGCAAAAATAATCCTAATATTATCACGTCATAATCACCACGCATGGCAGCCAGATTGGTGCTCGCGAATTGTTCGATTGTTAGATAACACACAGAAGGAAGCTGCTGTGAAATACTTGCATGCTGAGATGGAGGGGTTGCGCAGTCGCTTATTCATAATTATTCTTGCTTTTACTATTTATTCATATTACTATTTTATTACTTTTTTATTGTACGACGGGGAAGCGCTGGGACTTCATCTCACCCGGAATCTTCTATGAGGAACTGGCTATCTTACCCCTAAATGCCGAAACAAAGGAATAATTTAAAATTGTTGTTATGGTCACACACTTTCGTAAGATGGTGGTAGGTAAAGCAGACTTAAACAAAGCAAAACCACCAACCAAACCAAGCACAAACTTGTATCCCCTGGGGATCGAGCCCGGGACCTATGGGTCTAAAGAGTAGGTCCCGAGGGGTACTACTATACTACAGAGATGGTTGAACTTAACCAAAGCCATGGTATTACACCCATGGTAGTTAAATTTATTATTTTTGAGGTCCAGCGCTGATGCTTTACCATTATTGTTGACTTCGACAATCCGCTTAATTGTGAAATAGCAGGAGACAAAATATTGTGAATCTATACTTCCATACCATAACATAACAAGCCTCATAGCTCAGTTGGTAGTAACTCTGCCTTCTGCGCTGTAGGTTGTGGGTTCGATTCCCACGCAGGACAAACATTTGTGTGATGAATATAGATGTTTGTTCTGTGTTTGGATGTTGTATAATATAGTACGTATGTATTTAAAAAAAACGTATATAAGTATTCTATCCGTAATCTAGTTCCCATATTACAAGCTTTGCTTAGTTTGGGGCTAGATGGCGCTGTGTGAAATGAACGTCCTGTAACGTCCGTCCTGTAATACCATTTCAATATGAATTCTGAAGTAACTATGTTTATGTATTTGTTACCAATTGCTGATGTGCAATTACACTTGTCGTGAACACGGCCAGCGAGTCAATTCTAAAAGTTGTTGTGTTCCGGCATTTAGAGGTAAGATAGCCAGTTCCTCAGTTAGTTGAGGATTCCGGGTGAAGTGCGCCTCCACCTTCGGCCTTATCTCAACTTGTAACCAGGTGAGATGAAGGCCAAGCGCTTCCCCGTCGTAAAATAAAAAAAAAGTGATCCTGATCCGATGAAACCTTGATGGGAAAAAGTAGTTAGTTTTTTTATTTCTGATAGCCAAGCGTTTGGCCTAAGATGGAGCACGCTTGTCTCATAGGAACCTATTTACTCTTGATTTAAAGACTCCAAGATAATCTATTTGTGTTGTTAAATGATAAGCGATACTATTTTCAACAATTATAATTAAGTTAATTTCAGCTTTCGCAGCTTTTTTTTCCTTTTACGTACACCAATAAGTGATATCTCAGATACTCAGATAAAAACACACACACACACACACATATAGATCCGCACACTGCATTACCGGTGCGAAAATTGCACCTGTGTCCAATACTTCGTGAAGATGCAATCTGTGTCCAACCTCTGGGTTATTGGTTTAGCAGGTGAAGGAAGCTGTTGGAGCTACCTGATACCTCACGAAACTTAGCTTGAAGTATGGCTGTAGTCGATATTTCTATTTAGTTTTCAGTCTCAAACGCTCAAAAAATTGTTGAGTGCGCATCCACCTTCGGCCTTATCTCAGCTTGTAACCATGTGAGATGAAAGGCAAGTGCTTAACTGTCGTGATAATTCCGTCTTTGATTCTATTTTGTAAATATAATAAATCAGTGAGTGTTATCAATCACATGTAATATATTGTATAGACTAAGAAAAAAGTAAATATTTGTAAAGAAATGAACTTTTTTTTTTATATTAAGCCGTCAGTGTCCCACTGCTGGGCAAAGGCCTCCCCCCATTCCCTCTAGACTTCCCGATCTTAGACATCATTCCTCCAGTCTTCGAGAAATACATCTAGCTCATCACGCCATCAAACATTTAAAGAATAATAAACATTCGTATTTGTATTTGTTTAATTTTGTACAATTACCTAATACACACAAATCACACATCAACAGTCCATGCCCACTGCTGCTTAGGTTGAAGGGTTTCGTCTCCTATACAATTAACTTTAATTCAGTCTGGTTTGGTTACCGTGTCGCTGTTCTGTAAAAAGGACATTAAAATGTATCTCGCTTATTTGGTATTTGCATAGTGTCGCTCCCAAACAATCTACTTTGCATAACAATCGCTCGAGCCTTAGCGTGAACACATCGTACGCGTAGTCGATGGCCTTCGATAGTTCTTACTATGAGTTTCTGACAGCTAACGGAAACTGTTTTCATTTTCGTATAGGGCGCTTATTTCCATTCATTTGGTTAGCGGACATTGAAAGGAACTACCTTTGCTTTACTATTCGTTTAGTTTAGTTTTGTGACGGTCGTTAGGTAATCCGACTGCTTCCTTTGTACATACTTTAACTGTCTGTGAAAAAAATCCAAATATAAAAAAAATAAAAACCGCGTCAAGTCGCCTACAATAATATCCACTTCAAAATGTACAAAATGAAGCCATTACTTTTATGTTCCCTTCTGATAAATTTTGTCATTACCTGGATTTATTATTATATCCCACATGAATAAAGATGCCAATATTGATTTGCCGTGATGGTCGCGGTTCAAGTTATGATCCGAGCCTTTCAACTCAGCCCATGAATGTCGTAAACGCCGACTAAGGGATCTCACCTAACTAACGACTAAGGGAGAAGGGCAGCAGCTTCCTTCTGTGTATTATCTACAACATTACAGCGATTGCCAATCCGCCTGCCAAGCGTGGTGATTTTGGCAAAACCCTCCAGCTTTGGAGTATGGGCTCTATTTGGATAGATGTCCACTGCTGACTGTGGCACTAATGCGGTGTTGATGTGAATATAGATGTACTAGCCTAAAAATTAACGCCCCTCCAGCGGTCCCGCTCACTTGAGCTGGTACATCTATACCTAATTATTAAAATTCTACTAGATATGGATACATTTTGAAAATTATGTATTGTGTACAGTTGCAGGATTTACAGGAAATTCATTTCATGCAGCCATCTAACCCCTTACTAAACAAAGCCATGTAATATATGGGAATTATAAAAAAAATATGTGAAATTTGTCGATGATGCCAAGCGAAAAAGCGAAAGTGATCGTTTGCTGTTTTCCGTCACGCTAAATATCTCTGTGGCAGAGACCTATGAAATGGTTACATAATCTGGCAAATCTTAGAATTTGAATAACTAAAATCTTCTTGGCATGTTCTAGTTTCTATTCTTGTATTCTACACACAAAGTGGTTACTAACAAAAACGTTACCACATAAAGACAAGGCCTTCGCTTTTGTCTGTTTACTTATCTACCACGTATACTTACTGTAGGTACCTACTAAGAAGGTACAGTCGACTTCAAATCAGCAGACATACTTTACAGGTACAAACACAGTGAGAAGACTGAAAAGAACTGAGCCTTTTCAGTTAGTGTAGTGTTAAATATAATAATGTTGTGTCAGTTTCAGTGATAGCATAGACGAAGATTAATTTAATCTATGGTGATAGTGCTACTTCGAAGAACACAACAACAAAATCCTAAATAAGCATTAAATTACTGATAAACTTACTGTTGTAACACTTTTTACTGTGACGGGGAAGCGCTTGGCCTTCCTCTCACCAAGTTGAGATCAGGCCGAAGGTGGAGACGCACTTCACCCGGAATCCTCAAAGTTTAACTCTTGATAAAAAAAAGAAAATTAGGTGAAATGAAGGTGAGGCACCTAAAAAAAAGGTAATATTCTGTAAAGCGGATGGGAGGTACTTACCCAGAGGGGCTGCTCAAATAGTGAGAAGGAAATCCTACTATGAAAACCTCTCGATAAATTTTCTGAGTAACGCGCCTTGACAATCAAAATGGTTTTGTCACTTTCTGTTTCATCATCCTCATCTTCGTGCCCGTTGTCCCACTCTGGGCACATCAGCAATCAGCAAAGAACTAAAAGACATTATGAAATAGGCACTTTAATTGATAAATTTATTCACTGAGAAAGATCATAAAACCCTTTAATTTTTTTTTTCCTACGCATTTCTCGTTATAAACAGAATACATTTTTGAACTTGAGTACTGTACTGATAAAATATAAAACTCAAGACTCGGTTATAATATTTTTATCAATAGAATTCTAGTTTAGTTATTTCTCTATAATTTTTTCGTGTTTTGAGTGTTTTTTTGATGGATATTTTTTACTTTTTTTCAGGTAAGATCCGGGATGGTGCAAGCAAAATTACTGATGTCGCAGTAGGTTTTAACCGCCTCTGTAGTATAATGGTTCACCCACCGGCATCAGACCCAGAGGTCCCGGGTTCGATCCCCAGGGCGGTTCAATTTCTTGGTTTGGTCGATGGTACGACTTTGTTTTAGTACGCATGCTAGCCAGGCGTTATAAACAAAGACCTTCCACCATCTTACCTAAGTTTGTCGCCATATCAACAATTAGAGTAGTAGAGCTCCTTGTGAAAGAGCTCTTCCGGGGAAGTACCTACTGCCACCATTCTAATTACGCCCGCCAAGTAGTATTGCTGTTTTCCGATTTGAAGGGTACCTATGGTTGCCGGTGAAATGAAGGGTACGCGAGGCTTAATACCTTTATGCCCAAGTTGACGGGCGCAATGCATTGCGGCGTAGGTCATGTTCTTTGTGGATGTGACCTACGCAGTAAGGTTTTTTTTACCTCCAGCTCCAGAGGGAGCTGATCCTGGAGTACCTATCGCTGATTTTCGCTCTCACATGAAAATTAAGTTTGCTGTTCTTTTCGAAACGCCATAAAATATATTTTAAATCGGATCAGAATATATTTTGTTTGTATATACGAGTATAATACAATAGGAATTAGTATTTTTTATTATTAAATATTATTTGTTTATTATTAATGTAAAAATAGTAATACCACTTTTTTATCACTGAGGTGGATCGCATACTACATACGGCCCATCCCAATTAGATAGAAGGTTATCTTAGCCTTTTTTTTTTTTAATGCGGAGAATGCGTTTAAGCACCATAGCCTCGTTGGGGACGAGGCCGTGTGTGGGACTCAACCCGTCCTTGCGACAGGTAATACCCACTAAACTCCACAGTGACCCGCTTTCGCCGTGTGGTGGTGTCGTGGGAATCCGGCCTTAGCCTTAACTACCACAAAACCACCGGCGATTGCCCCTTTACAGGGGCCCCACAGCCCCCCCAGTGTGACTGGGGGGGGATGGCGGGAGCAGCTGGGTCGCCAGGCTGTTCCCGCCGTTCGGCGGGGATGAGGGTCTGTGCAATGGAGGCCGGTTGAACGCCCCTACGTTCCCGACCCCCATCTGATCCCACTGCCCGACAGGGTGGCCGAATTGACCCTCCCTGCCACGCCGCCCTTGAAGGCCGGCCATCCCACGACCCGAAGGTCCGCTGAGTCCCTCACTGGGACTCCCCGCCCAGCGGAAGTCCGCCTGTCCATCCACTGTGCCCTATGCTAACTTCATAGGGACACGCGAAGGACACCCTCACGTCGGATTATTCGCTGCCGTCGATAAGTCCCCACAAGTGGGAAGTGATCGACGGCACCCAGGGAACACCACGAGGAGGTTATCCGACCCAGTACCCCAAGGTTACCTTAGCCTATGCTAGCCTATGCTAAGGTAGCCTACTGTCTAATGGGGATTGGCCGTAGTGCCTTTAGGGTAGAGAACGTCCATAGAGACTTTCTCTACCCTAAAGGCATCACTCGCGCGTTGCCGACACGAGTTTTAAACATTTAAACCAACTATTTTGAAAAATCCCATACTGAAACCACTAGGGAAAACCTCGGCAGGGAGACGATTCCACAATTTCACAATAGCTACTGGGCCTTTCCTGCATGTTTCCACCGCGCAATGGTAGGTATTGTAGACCACTTGAATATGCATGAGCTGACTCCATGTCCTGGAATATCTTAACATATTCCGTATCAAGTAATGAGTTTGATGAAGAGCCTCAATCTACCCGTTGGAAATATCTCGGATTTTTACGCCGTGGATTATTATCACAGTCCACTGTTGGGTTTCGACAGAGCCTCCTTGTACTTAGACGCTATTGTTATTTAATGTTTGTTGTGTTTATTTATTTCTGTGTACATTAAAGTGTTCATTCATTCATTCATTCATTCATTCCTCCTCTCGGAGTGTTTTGCCAAGTCACCACGCTTAAAAATAAAAAAATCACAGGTGGCAATCGTTTGTTCACGAATAAGAAATCCTTTAGTCACCTTCTGCGACTTCCAACATCTATTCTATTGAAATCCATACTTGTGAATAATTTGCCGTGGCGGTCGCGGTTTAAAAATCGACGCCTCCAACTCAGCCCTCAGGATGTCATAAAAGCCCACTAAGCGATCTCACCAGAAGAAAGGCAGCAGCTTCCTTCTTTGTATTATCTACATCTCTACTGCGATCACCAACCCGCCTGTCAAACGTGGTGATTATAGCAAACCCTTCCAGCTTTGGATGAGGCTTTGTCCAGCAGTGGACACTAATGGGCTGTTGATCTATAAGAAAGTATCAATGTTTGTTTCATCGTTACCGTTACACGAGTAAACGGCCGATTTGATGTGGATATAATGTACGTCATGGGAAAGAAATTGGCTATTTTATCAGCGTAACGTGGGCGAAGCCGCAAGAAATAGGCCTCACAGCTCAGTTGGTGGTAGCTCTGCCTTCTGCACTGTAGGTACGTGGTGCAGAAGGCAGATTCCCATCTGGGACAAACATTTGTGTGATTATAGATGTTTTTTCTGTGTTTGGGGTAAGATGGCGGTTGTGTTAAAAAAATATAATGTGAATATTTTCTGTAACTTGTATAATCTGTCAATTAGAACCTTGTCCCCGATGCAGTTGTTAAAGATTTCTCCGAACAATACAACAATACATGAGAGAACCGTAAAGTTTACGTAATAGGAACGTACTTAGACACCTTGTGTGGACAGCTATGGCAACAGTGTGATGTGCTATGTAGGCCACGTCTTCACATGCCTTTAGCACCAGACTAAAGGAACCAGTGTGATCATAGACGTGACGTGGGACTTTTACTTCATACTTTGTGTATAACTATATATACTTTCATACTATCTACATCTACATAAAGAATAAGAGAAATAATATATATGTATCTATTATACAGAGAATATATGGTATTTTTGTATATTAAAGTGGTGTAAAGTCGGGTGCCCGTCGAAAACTGTTGATGATAGAACAAAGTATTTTCTACAATTTTTAAAGAATACATCAATATCCACAATAAAATCAGCGATTGAATATTATTATGTCCAACTATTATAGTTATACCACTACATATACCTACTTTTTTATGTTTAAAAAGTTAATATAAAGGCCGCCGGTAGAAACTTCACTACGTTAGTTGTACGGGTTGTACCTAGATATTATATTAATATTACAGGACATTCATTTCACACAGCGCCATCTAGCCCCAAATTAGGCATAGTTTGTAATATGGGAACTAGATAACGGATAACTTCGTTATCCTCTCTTCTGTGCATTACTTTTTGAATTATACAAATCAGAAATGCCATTCGTAAGACAACGCGAATTTATAATTAAAATTGGATTTGGACGAAACTTGGCATAAGTTTTACTGATACTGGATATATTTGAATGTATCTTTGCATAATTATTACTGTTAAGGTGACATTGTCATGTTGAACATGTAAACATTAAAAAAAAATGTTTTTAGCTTTATGTAATGTTCTCTACATTACATTAATTCATAGGAAACAGATAAACAAAGAGGGGTTATTATAAAACCATTATAGATACAGGAAGTAGGTAACGGTCGGTCATGCGTGGTCGGCTACTAGGGGCGCTAAATTGCTGTCAAATCGATTATGCTTTGTTTTATCGTCTGTGCACATGTCAAATATGTTTGAATTTGACAGTGACACAAACATAAAAAAATCGAGACACGATTTAAAGGCTTTCTTTTACTAGATCACAGTTTTTCCTACTCTTTTCCATTTAAATTATTATTTAAACTTTTACTACTAGTAACCGCCTTCGTTTTTCAAGACGGTCTTCGTTCCCGTTATGCCGTGGGAATTTTCCAAAAATACTTTCATATTGCATCCCTACACTACGAAAGACAGCTACTAATACCTATAATTGTTAGTATTATTTGTTTATCGTTATGGGTGGTTTACCTTTTCTCCTTGGGGGAGTGGCTCTGTAGTTATGTCCAACCTACATGATTGTTAATAAAATAAACGACTTTTGTAAAATAAAATATCCAATTTACCCGATTTCGGTCCCAATTCCAGAGCGTCCGTTCCGTACACCCTCGCTTCAGCATGGGTAATCCATGCTTGTGCCACTGACACTGACCACACCACGACCGTTAGACCACACGAGCCTACTTTCGCCGGCTCCACCAATTAGCGTGGGAATCACGCACACCCAGCCATGTTAATACGTGCGATGCGTTTTTATTGCTTTTTTAATGATTGGCGAAAAATTTACAAGCCGATATAGGTATACCCTCTCACGAGCTTACTATATTATATAAGTTAGGTACCTAACCTGCCCCTGTACTGAAGCCTGCGAAGACCCCAGGAGTATTCTGCGCTTCTGGTCGGAGTTAGGCTGGCTACACTAGCCGGACATTCCTCACGCACAATGGACCACTTAGGAGTCTAAGTGCGGAAACGGGAGTCTTTTTACATTTACATTTACTGCCCCTGTACTGGGTAGGGTCGCACCATTGGGGTCAACCATTCTAAATAAAAAATAAAAAACATCCTACTCTAATTTTTCAGTTCCAAGTTAATAAGCCTCCTAGGTAAGCTCACTCGATCATAAACAGTTTTTTTTTATGCTGGTTTTGAAGACAAGAAGCAAGCAACCCACCTGATGTTAAGTGCATTTCTTGCCTATAACAAAGCATTGTGTAGGTCACATTCAAAAAGAACATTACCTTCACGGCGTTGCATTGCGTCCGTCAACTTGAGACATAAAGGTGTTAAGCCTCGCGTACCCGTACTTTCACAGGGAACCATACCCTTCAAACCGGAACACAGCAATGCTGCTTGGCGGCCAAAATTGGTATGGTGGTAGTAGTTCGCCGGTCGAGCCCTTTCACAAAGAAATCTACTACTCTTCATGCTTGGTTGTTGTATCATATAGTACGTATGTATTTACAAAAAGTATTTAAGTATTTTATCCGTAATCTAGTTCCCATATTACAAGCTATGCTTAGTTTGGGGCTAGATGGCGCTGTGTAAAATTAATGTCCTGTAATATTTATTTATTTATGCTTCATGCTTGACTTCAAGGCTTGCAGGAGCTGACCCCTCGTAATAAGAACATTAGAATCGCAGCCAAGACAACATATACAACATAAGACAATATATTTTGAGTCATTGATGACTTCATCACAAATTCAACGTTAATCCTCTTGATCAAACCATCAAGCTAAATAAATAATACACTGCAGCTATATGTTTGTCAGAGGCACTTCTCAGCGCTTACTAATTAGTGTGACGAACAGACAAACAGAATACAGAACGGGGCTATTGTACCTACCTACAATCTACCTCATGGTTTATATGTACAGTACAATTATAGTACAGTAGGTACATAAACGTTATTTATTTGGGATAAAAAGCAGTCGTACATATTTAGGTAAACTAGTATACAACTGTAATAAGACGAAAATTGCCTTCGACATCCCAAAACTTTATCCATGGATTGTATTTATAATTAGCCCATTAATCCTTCTTTCTTCATATAAAGATCCTTTCTTAGACCACCATTGTAAATGGAATCTACATTTCAAAAGGAGGAATAAAGGTTTTCACATTTTTTAAGAAGTTTACTCCATGCTTTCCGCTGGCAACTTATGCCAACTTTTTGCAGAGATTGCTCTGCAATGAGGGTAACGCTTATTCCTAATGTTACAATAAATGGAACATCAACTACATGCGTATGATAATTAACTGTGCATCTAAAGTTTATGGGAACAAATAATAGCATTAAATAGAACTGCATATTATTTATTCCGCGGTTCTAGGACATCAAATTACCTAATACCTACTACTAACTTCATATAATTCGCGCGTGACCTAAACACAGCGGAATGAGAAAAGTTTCACGTGGCTTGGCTTTTAGAACTTTCCTCTATGATGGCTCCCCGAGAGAGCTCCGTACAAATAAATTACCTACTACAGCCCCATGTAACGAGACTTATGAGAGCACAGTTAACAACAATTATAGTATAATATTGCAACAATTATTATATTTCGAGAAACATGACGAAGTATGTATTATCTTTGCCTGACGTGCCCATCTTCGTTCCTAGTCTATCAATGTTATGTCAGCGTGCTCTCTCGCTCCACTATACACGCGACCAGCGCAGTATCGGGGACCCTGGCGACCCCTGCCTCGTGAAATACTGGGCACACCTGACTACAGGATGGGATGCGATCAAAAAAAGGATCCCCCCTCAATGAAGCCTCCGAAATGCTATGGATGGACACCTCCACAGGAAGGAACCAAAGCAATGCCCCGCGACCTCGTGGTTGTAGCCACTAGAGTTGATATGCTAGGGTAAATAGCGCCAGCTAGAAGCCCTTACCCGCAGCTAGACAAAGAAAAACTGCAAATGACTCGTTCGATTGATCGTTTTTGCTTCACGAGTTGAAAGGTACCAGACCAGATAGTCGTGGGTGGCTCCACGATGATCAGCTTCCACCCACCTGACCATCATCAGTACTGGGAAGGTCAAGGAATGGAACTCGATGCCCTTCTTTTCCTTTCCGGACTAGTACAATCTTGAAGTCTTCAAGTCTGGAGTGAATGAATACCTAGGTTTCTTTTTGACAAGCGTGATTCGTTTTGGGCCATATCTTCACTCGCCTTTTAGTGGTAGTCAGTCGCTTAATATAATTTGAGAAATTTCACTATTATTTAAATACCTACCTACTATTTTTACATAGACCAGTAAACTTTGTGATCTTGGCTTAAAAGGCCATCTTACTCAGCCTGTGTATGCCGTAGGAAACGAATCAGGGATCTTTCAGAAGGAGCATCGCCGGTACTTACACAAGTATTTACTTATAATTTCGTTGGTACGTAGGTACCTACCTACTTTACTGTGATATTTAATTTGCCTGCCAAGTGTGGATCCCATCGCTGAATCTACCAGTTTTGTGCTAGACTGATGTCCAACAGTGGTCAGCTCTCTCAGCAGCTAATAGCTGATATTGTGTGATGTGAATAGATATTTTGAACGAATTAAGAAAATACACGCCAAATGATTCTAAAACGAATCCAAACTAATTGATGCTCAAAGCCAATACCCAGTCCAATCAGCGGTAATTAACACCGAACGCGGGACATGACGATATATTTCCATATAGAACGTTACAGGTTAAATAGGCCTACTGAATGCTGAAAATTTCACTAAGGCACGCACAGTAGAATCTCTTTTTTCATCTACCCACTACACTAGGTATGTATCTATCAAACTCTTAAAAATCATAAACCTCCTTCTCAACATTGTTGAGTGGATCAAGTCACGGAACCCCATGGAGGTAACATGTACCTACCGCAACCTAGAGCCCAGCCTAATCCTTTTGATTGCGTAATGAGCCGCCATTTTGTAGGCATGACATGACACAACTGACAGATGTCATCCATTTCCCGCGCTTTTCACGAGGGTAATTAGGCACAGATGGCAGAATAAAAGTTTTAGTTCTTTATGATTTGTGGTATGTAATGATTCTTCATTTCATAATATTTTCATTTCATCGACACAGTATAAACCAGTACAAACTTAGGTTTTCGGATTACTTTGGGATTTGGGTAGGTACCTAACTAGATAAAATCGTCGTGCAGCTGAGTGAGTAGAGACTTGAAATAAATAAATATTACCTACTAACATATAAGACATTTCACACAACTGCTACCTAGCCCCCAAACTATGTTTAGCTTTTAATATGTGAACTAGATAACGGATAATTTTATAGGTTATTTTTGTTTGTAAATTAAATATTTACGTACAGCCGATGTTGGGTACAATTCCAGAACAAACATCTTTATTCATCATACAAATGTTGGTCGCGGATGGAAATCGTACCCACAACCTAGCGTGGAAGTTAGATCCAATAGGTGCCAACAGAGCTGAGCGGCCCAAACACCTGTATTGATGTTTGTTCTGGTTTTTTGGTGTCATGACACGAGTATGTTTATTTTTAAAGTAGGTACCTATACCTACATACATAATTATTGCAAGTTTGGGGCTAGATGGCGCTGTGTTAAATGTCTTGAAATATGTAATACATATTACTAGACATTTAAGATAAACATATATGTATTATTCATTAATCCGTTCGTCCGGCCGTTACAAAAAACAAAATTTCGTTCGTTCCTCGAACGTTTATTCAGCAAGATTGTTTAGGATAATTTCCAAATAAGCTAATAATTCGGGCCATTTCTTTGCATTTCGATGGAGGCTTAAGTCTAGTGGACCGTTTCGGGGTTTGATGATGATGATGTTTCTGGGCTAGCTATTATCAACACGGTCTGCATTGGAATTCACAAATTAACCCAAAATAAAATAAATTGAAGGGTATTCGATAGAAAAATGTCGACGTTCTTATCAATGTACCGTGCCGGATGCCGTAAAAGGCGACTAAAGGATCTCACTGGAAGAAAGGAAACAGTAATTTTTATTTAATTTATAATACGGGGATGTGCTTGGCCGTCATATCATCTTTCAAGCTATGATAAGGCCGAGGTGGAAGCGCACTTCACCCGGAATCCTCAATCGAAATTTTGTGTTTATGTACTTCTATGTATCTGCAGGCGGATTGATTATGGTCAAAACCTTTCCAGCTTTGGAGGCTCTGTCTAACAAAGGTTCAGTAGTACCGCCCCTCCATGCCCATACAAACGGAGTTTGTCGTTAATTTAGAGATGGCACCCGATCCGATTCAAATCATTTTTTTTAGGATGGAATATTAATAGGTTAATCTAGGTTAGCACACGCGTCTTTTTCTCTCTTCTAAATATAGGTACTACACACATCAAAAAAGTCTAAGCAACACAAGTCTTCGCTGGTATAATTTTTTTTTAATTAGTTTTAAACTTTCATGTAATATCAAAACTTCTTTGAATAGCCAACCTCCTTATAAAGCAAATTAATACTGTCAGTTTTTTTCAGTAATTTATGTTTTTAAACAATAAAAACATTATTTTGTCCAATTCAACGTTATTTCATAGATGTTGTTTTACTTCATAATCAACAAAAACAAAATTTAACCGCAGTAACCGTTCGTTATGTGGCGCGAATAATATCGCGAAGTCTTACTGTAGCAATGGAGCGTCGTCATCTGACCACGGAAGAGATGCAGAGAGCTGTAGGGATGCTAGAAATTGAAAACAGTCAAGCCTATGTTGCCCGGCATTTTGGCGTCCACAGAAGCGTAATTTGCCGACTCTGGAGGCGTTATTGTGACACAGGTGATCCGTCTGAATAGCACCCAGGCCGAGGGCGTAGTACCACTCGTCGTCAAGACCGATACATCCAGGTAACATGTAGACGTGGACCAAAGCTGACTGCCCAAGAGATCGCATCAAGGCTACAGAATGCTGATGGTCCCGCTGTTTGTCCCCAAACTGTGCGAAACAGACTGCGAGAGTATGGTCTACGTGCACGTCGTCCAATCAGATGCCCACAGATCCGTCACGGAAATCGAGCACGTCGTATTCAATGGTGCAGACCACGCGTGCTATGGCCGCAAGAACGATGGGACCAAATTTTGTTCTGCGATGAGACTCGATTCGGTTTCAAGCCTGATACGAGAAGAATGAGGGTATATCGTCGCTCAGGAAATGCTGAACGTCTAAGATGTGTCCAGGAAGTCCACCCATACAGCGGCTCGACAGTAATGGTTTGGGCTGGTATAGCCAAAAACCGAAAAACCGACCTCGTTTTTATAAATGGCAACCTGAATGCTGAAAATTATGTGGAACATGTGCTGGCTCCCTATGTGCGTCCATTTTCACAAACATTGGGACCTGAGTTTACATTGATGCATGACAATGCCCGTCCGCACACAGCAAGGCGGACTCAAGAATGGATACAGGGGGAAAATATACGCGTTTTACCGTGGCCAGCGCAGTCGCCTGACTTAAATCCCATTGAGCATGAGCATGTGTGGGATATGCTCCAAAGAAGAGTCCTGAAAGATCTTGATGGGGTTTCTACGGAACAACAGCTAAAAACCCTACTAAAGTTTCACTGGGACCAATTGCCTCAGGAGGAAATCAATAACCTTATTGACTCCATGCAAAATCGATGCAGACAAGTTTTAAACAGTCGAGGAGGAAACACACTGTATTAGATTTGATCTTAATGTCCAGAAGAATCTTATAATTTAATATTAAAGTCATGTTTTTGTTTATTTCATTCCATTATTTTATAATACAAATTTGTACCAAAATGCACAACATTATTTTTATATATACTTTATTATTTTTTTCGAAAAAATTATCGAGTTTGATATACTAAAATAAATAAATAATAAACATTCATTAAAAAAGGAAAGAAATAATTAAAAATAAATCTATAAAATTAAAAATATTCAAAATTTGTATGTGTTGCTTAGACTTTTTTGATGTGTGTATTAAAATATGACCGTTAGGTGATGATGATGATTATTAACAAAGAAAAAACTACTTTAATGCTTCTTAGTTATTTCTTATCAAATCCTAATTAATACATTGGTAATAATTAGATAAAAATTAGATAATTGTAACTAGTTCTGCTAAATAACCACAAATTAAACAAGTTTGAGGGTTCGATAAGAAAATGTCGGCTGATAATAAAAACACCGACTTGCTATTCATGAGAAATAAAGAAGAAATAAACCAGTTATTATCAATCGTTATTTCCAAGAAATAAACCTGTTCTTATCAATTATTTTTGGCTCAATGTCTTTTGTTACATGTTACCAACCTTGTTAGTTAAAGGTACAATATTACCTCTTTCAAAATAATATGTACAATTAAACCGTGTTCAACTGAAGCAGGCGGGCTACTTAAGGACCGTCAGATTACTTAACTTATTATATCCATATAATATTACTAACATTCTATAGATCTACCTAATATCTAGTAGGTATATAATATCTACCTGTAAAGAATATTTAACGTCTCTGTGATCAACAGGGGTCAGTGATCGCCGCATGTTCAGAGGGCCATTGAATATCAATGTTAAGCTGGAATGGTCTAGTAAAGTCTACCCTACGGCTAAATTCTGTTCTAATCCAAAATCCCGAGAGCTTTCAATTAGAGTATCAAAACCGCTTTAAGACCCAAAGCCAGAATAAAACCCAGAGACTCTCAGGACACACTTTAAATCGAATTTTTGGTTTGTGGCACGATTTGTTTAAGTCCGCCTGCCTATCACCATCTTACCTAATTCTGTCGCCATAATAACAATTCTTAATTGTTGTGTTCCGGCATTTAGAGGTAAGATAGCCAGTTCCTCAGTTGATTGAGGATTTCGGGTGAAGTGCTCTTCCACCTTCGGTCTTATCATAACATGAAAAATCAGGTGAGATGAAGGCCAAGCACTACCCGTCGCACAATAAATAAAAAAAAACAAAAAAAAGATCGACTGCCATTATATTGCTTTGTTGACACATGTCTATCCCACTCCAGCACCAGAGCACAATCCCTATCTCATTGCAAAAGAGGGTGAGACAGGGAGACATAATCTCACTGAAACTGTTCACTTTTGCACTGTAGGATATATTCAAGCTCTTGAACTGGGAAGGATATGGCCTCAACATTAATGGCGATCACATCACTCACCTTTAGTTTACTGACGATATAGTCCCAATGGCTGAATCGGCAAAAGATCCAAGTTTGGTCAAGATGTTTAGAAACCTTGACATCGCACCCAAACAGGTTCGTCTTGCTGATGGTCTTAAAATTACCAGCAGTAAGACGAACACCATATCAAACGCCCACGTTGCACCCATGCCTGTTGGATACAATGTTATCGAAGTTGTAGATCACTACGTCTACCTAGATACCTAGACTACCTAGATAGGCTAGATGATCCAACTAGGCATATCTAACTTCGGTAAAGAGGTCAGCCGACGAATCCAACTTCGGATGAGCAGCTTTCGAGAAGCTTCGCAATATCTTCTCGCCAAAGACACCTTAGACCCTCAAGACGAAAGCTGAAGTGGCAGAGGGCAGGTCACATAGCTCGCAGAACCAAAGGTTCTTGTGTGCGACTACGCCTAAGCCCGGTTTAAGATTGCAATATCTAATATTATGTATAGGAATAGCCGAAGGCGATATTAAGGGTAAAGCTTTGAGGCGGAAAGATTCTCCGCCTTTAGTGCCTGATCAAATATTTTAAATATAAGTTGGTCCATATTAAATTAAAATTATCAACATTATTTGAGATACATTTTATTGATTATTCTACCGGCGCGGCGGCGCCGCAAGACACTGGTGCAAACTTGAGTAACATGTCTACCTATCCCTAAATAAATATAAAATACATTGTTATATTAAACATTGTGCAATGATTTGCTTCAGGTTACATACAGACAGTTATATTGTCTTAAGGCACACTGTGTCGAGTAGTGTCATATATTCTGCCTAGCTGGGTAATAAATAGTTGAGAGAACGGTGGTCTATCAAACATGGGACCCTAGTCGGCGTGAATCCATCATGGTAGGTACGTTAAAGCAATGGGACGATCACCACGATTAACGCGTGGCTGGTTTACTATCACTAGTGATGTGACCTATTGTCGATAGAATTACAAATTATAATAAAATTTTATAAATACATTCATTAATTCATTCATACAATATCGATAAATCAACTTGCCGCGTTTGACTCTGTGGAACTCAAAGGTAAAGAGTTTCTTGCAAGGCTCGATATCCTGAGCCATCGTCGCGTGCTTGTTTGCTTGTTTTTCACAGAATGTACCTACGGTGGGTGTGCCCAGGAGCTTGACGACCTTATTCCGTTTTTTAGAATTAATTTCAGATGCACAGCTAATTACCATCCGCACTTGGTTGATATTCCACTTAGTAGGCTTTTTTTTTTATTATTATTGTACGACGTGGAAGCGCTTGGCCTTCAACTCACCTGGTTACAAGTTGAGATAAGGCCGAAGGTGGAGGCGCACTTCACCCGGAATCCTCAACAAACTGAGGAACTGGCTATCTTACCTCTAAATGCCTGAACACAACAATTTTAGAATTGTTATTATGGCGACAGAATATTTAAGATGGTTGTACTAGCTACCACCATCTTAAATATTCTGTCGCCATAATAAGTAATCTTCGTTCAAGTCCAGGCGGACTTGAACGAAGTCCTACCACCAACCTTGTTATGCGTTATACCAAAACCTAAAAATTATAACAAATATCTCACCAAAATCTGAAAGTAGAAAGGCACCTTCTGGCTCGCTCCATCATCATTGCATGTACATGTTTCGAGGTCGAGAGAGTATCAAAATATCTTAGTGACATAATATTTTTTATGTTGTAGTTGTAGCATTATTCTGTTTCAGTGTGTTGTATATGTATTGTATGATAAGTATGTATTTACAAATAAAAAAGTATATAGGTTTTGTTTCCGTAATATAGTTCCCGTATTATAAGCTTAGCTCAGTTTGGGACTAAATGGCGCTCTGTCAAATTAATGTCCTATTATATTATATTATCATCCGTATCATTCGATAAGGAATTTAGGAGGAAGCTGCGCTGTTGATGACTATAAATAATGAAAGGAAAAACATGCAATAATCCTACGATCGATTATTGGTATGGAAATCCCAGTTTTACGGTGTGCAGGATAGCCGAAGCATCGTTTATTCGGCCTATATAACATCCTTTCACGAACACTCCAGATTACAAGATATCATAAGCTACGCATTACACAATACTGTAAATCAATCTAGACAAACGTTTGCTGCGCATATGAAAATGTTCTGCATTGAAAAACATCGCAATCGAACAGCTTACCTATCTACTTCAAGTTTGCTTTGATTCGTCGGCTTAACCAAAACTACAATGTAAAAGATATAAATCAATAAATATTACTAAACATTTTACACAACCCGTCTAGCTGCAAACCAAGCAAAGCTATAGGAACAGGTAATGGAGACCATGTAGCACTCAAATATTTTTGTAACTAAAATATAAATACAATATACCACTCAAACACGAACAAACATCTTTATTCATCATACAAATGTTTTTCCCGGAATCGAATCCACAACAAAGCACGTTTACTAATCTATACCAATACCTAGGTATGTATATGTACTACGCTGTGAGAAAACTTTGCAAGTGCAATAGAGCACAGAGGCGTGTGAGATTTGAGTTAAGCCGGCAGAAAGACAGTATTTTTTTTTTGTGTTTATTTTAATTTTACTTTAAAATTGTGACCTGTTCAGTTGGTGTTGTTGTTGTTTTGAACTAACTAGTAAGTTCAAAGCAACAACAGTTTTGCACAAATAAATGTTCCCCAACAGTGTCTCATTGATTAAGTAATTGCTGGTCCCTGGTCCCCTCCAGTTGATTACAGAGATCAGCTACTGCTGATAATCGGTTAGGTCAGCGGCGGAAAGACGCATTCCTTTAAATTATTTATTTAATTTTAGTACAGCAAGCTACAAGCCGTGCCTTGTAGATATTCTATTGTGCCGAACACGTAGATTCGCCTCCACCTTCATCAGCAGTACTGGTAATGCTAAGAAATGGAAGCCCTTGTTTGTATTTCCAGAGTGAATAGGTTCCTAATAGCACGAGCGTGCTCCATCCAAGACAACATCGTCACTTGTTTTTCAAGTTGTTTGGCGGTTAAACGCACATCACCAATAAAAATACCTGACAGACGTAATGACATTTGATTAAAATTAATTTGAGCGTGGTTGAACATGCAACCGGAGGAAAGCCGAAGAAAATAATGGATTGATTGTGTGTAATAGGACATGGCGTCGCTCTGCCGGTCGCGGCTTAAAAATTGACCCCTATAACTCAGCCCATGGTTGTCGTAAAAGCCGACTAAGGGATCTCACCAGAAGAAGGGCAGCAGCTTCTTTCTGTGTATTATGTACACAGAAAAATAATGGTTTTTACTAGCAACCGTTTTTAGCTTGACCCTAAAAAGAGTTATCTTCCAGGAAACCTCTAAATTGTTTACCCAGTTACTATTCACTTTAACTGATCGACACGCATTATTTATCGATAATTTAACGAATGTATCGATGAATTTCCTCAGTAGCGTAAGCCCTACTCTAGCAGTAAATCCTCAGCTTTCACTAAACTAGATTAACCAGTACAGTTAAAGCATCGAAAGCTTTAAAAGCCGTTCCAAGTAGTGCCACAGTCCCGGTGAGACCGTTTTACGAGTACAAGGTCCAGTTCCCAGCTGTCTGGGATCCAGAGGTCGTTTCTTCGTCCTTTATCATCGATACTTACTTGAAAAAAAGTTACTTGATAATATATTATGGGGACCCCATAAAAAAAATTTTTTTTAGCTCTAGTGATTACGGTTACGCTTACAATGTTAAAACTTGGTGTGATTCTATAATCCTTACCCTGATGTTTAACAAATACTAAAAACCGGTCAAACGTGAGTCGCAGCCACACGAATATTAGGCTCTTGAATCACCCACATTTATTCCGACCCAGATCAACAGGCTAGTGTCCACTGCTGGACAGAGCCTCTTATGTTTTTTGCCATTACCACCACGCCTGGCGGATTGGTGATCACATTAAATGTGTTGAAATGCACAGATGGAGCTGCTGCTGAGTTCTGGTGGGATCCCTTAGTTGGCTTTTACGATCCATGGGCTGATTTGGAGGGGTATGTTCATAAGCAGCGACCGCCACGGTAAGTTTTCTCTTGACTTCAAGACTTGCTAGTGCAAGGATGAGTTCTAAGATGTACCGGAAAATAGGTACCTATTTAACCCTAATTTTGAAGATATCGTACTTCCGTTGAGTCTGGGATCGTCCCTAGTGGAAACAGACACTGGCATCTGATTCCAAAAGTGTGGCCTTAAAGTTGTTTTGATAGCTCTCATTGGCAAGTGGCAACATAATCGCCTGGTGTTGCGCAACTAACGCCCGTATGCCACGTCAGAAGAGAATGGTTTTAGTAAATTTATGGGTAAATTGAATTAAGTGCTTAAGTGACATTAATAGCACATCAATTTAGTTAGACCCCTTTAAGTGGTACTTAAAACTAAGTAAAATATGATTTGATGTTGCGTTTCTTATTGCAAGTGATTTTATTGATTTACTAAGGACGTAACCTATTATCTAGGCCTACGCAGGTGGGTCTAATGCCCATCTAGATTTAGGATTAGCAAAACAAAATCCAGTCGCATGTTTTTGTTTTTACGTTGTATTGCTAATCTCAGGCGATAGAAATATTTCGTGGCATGCATCATAAGCCCTTTGGCGCTGGTGTTATCCATAAGTCACTTTCAAACGCCCAAATATTTTTTCGGTTATTTTGACAAGAGATCTCGCCAGTAAAGCGGCAGCTTACTTCTGTGTATTGTGTCACACCCTTACTGCGATAACCAATCCGCCTGCAAGCGTGGTGATTATGGCAAGAACTTCAAATGTTTGAGACTGCTCGGTCCAGCAGTAAATATTAATAAGTTCGCGTGTTTCATCAAACTGCCTGCCAAGCGTGGTGATTATGCCAAGACCTTGAATTTTTGAGGCGGCTCGGTCCAGCAGTGGATATTTATAAGCTCCTAACACGCGACTCATCTATATTATAGGCCATTTTCATTGTATAACAAAGCCATACTTTCACTTTGAGATGTTATTTTGAGATTAGTAGATGCTAATCTTATAATTTATTACACAGGCATTTTTTACGTGATCAGTAGAAAAACTTGGTGCGAGCGGATTAGAACTGCGGTCTATATATATATATGCTGTACCTTTAGGAGTTATGTTCATGATTAGTAGATCTACTTGTGAAAGGACTCGACCGGAGCTCATCACATACCGATAAGCACCGCCTTCCAAAATACATGAACTTACCCATACACTATTTTCAAGTTCTTAGTGTAGTCGGATCCTTATTTTTTAAAGAACTTATGATTAATCTTGCACTAGTCATCATTGTGTACCACCAAAAAATCACTGGCGTCAGGCCGGAATCGGCTCACGGCCACCAAATTTATTTGAAACCACCATGCCGAAGAACTCACTGAGGAGTAGATGTAATAGGAATACTGACCGAATGGAAAATCTCCTCCTTTTTTGGGATGTCGCTTGTTTATTTGAGGGATTAGCGCATAAGGACATTCTAATGCAGATGCGTATACTCGTAGTACATATACAAGAGGTACCTAGCTAACAAACTGCGGCTAACCAAATTGCGAGAAATGGAAATAAATATTTTTGACTGCTGACAAGGCATGACGTATTCAGCAGAAAATCAAATTTAGATTTTCAGTAGGTCCTATCTAACCATAGCCACCTAGGCACCTGTAACTTACGCCATCTATTGAGATAAAATATAAAACCGTCCAAACACCCTCAACGAGGGTTCCGTTCCGTATTTCATGGAAATAAAAATCATGTTTTTGTTATAGATTTTATTAAATTAGTATTATTAATAAAAGCGGCAAGGGTATTTCTACCCTCTGTGAAGATGTTGGCTGACTTCCTATTACGGTTCATGAGATATACAAAACAGACGTATGGACGGACAGCGGAGGCTTAGTAATAGGGCATTTTTATCCCTAAAATTAGGTAGAGTAGGTATAGATAACATATCCCAGTTTCCGTCCACACTCGTCGATACAGCCACTATGTTAAGACCATCACAAGCTTTTAGTAGCTAAGTAAACCTTTGTTCATTTTCGGAAAATGGTTTTCAAGGAAACTACGTATTTTAAAGGAAATGTAATCATGATAAAGGCCCGAAAATGCCATTGTCTAGACATCTATTACCGATAAAAATACAGTACGGGTAGGTTCGCGTGCTGGCGCGTCTGCACGCGAATGTAAAATCATTAGTTTATGCTGTGTGGTGTCAGGGAATACCCAAATACATTTATGATGAGGGGCGCGAAAAGGGGTGTGTTTTTTTTGTGTTTTCTTGGGAGAACGTCAAGTTTTTCTTAGAATACTAATTACAAATGACTCAAGTTTTTGATTATAAGGAACTTCAAAGTTCAAGCCCTGTTTTGTCTTCATTATTATCTATCCCTTAATTTCCCTCTGAAAAAGAAGGGGTGAACTCTTTTGTTTTTGTAATAAAAAACGAAACGATAAAAAACGTAAATTACTAAAAGTATTAATTACTATAGTGTAGATACGCTTTGTGCGCTATGTGAAATTAATGTCCTGTAATATTATAATTAAAGTTTTTCTGCGGTACCCTACACTAACCATTGAGTTATTTTCTAAAAGTATTAATCATCATGATAGTACCTTAGGTACAATCATGAAAAAAAGCGTGACTAATAAATTAGATTACTGTCTCCTGCTCTTATAAATGTCATTTAAAAGTGAAAGTTGTGTACCTACTTTCACGGATCTGATAATTCCTTGGAATCTTATTCATTGTGGAAATAAAACGAAATAAGTAAAACTTGAAAGTAATCCATAAAGGTGGCTTGAAAGCTCAGTTGGATAAGATTAGCCTTTCGAACAGATAGCTGGTTTGAATCCCGTCCACAGATGTTTTTTTTTCATTTGATAATTATATTACGGTAAAGTAAACAAAAGTAAACAATGTGGGGATGGTAGTAATATTTTGTGGATTCAATTCCCACCCAGGACAAAAAAAAGACTCTTTTTTTGGCGTTATAATATTATATCAAAAGCAATTAGGTATGTACACAAAAAAAACCGTAATCTAGTTGACATATTCCAAGCTAAGCTTAGTTGCAATATGACAGCTAGATTACGCTGTTTAAAATCGATTGTAAATCTTCAACTGCCCATGATTGTCCACTGTTGGACAGAGCCTCCTCTGAAATTGGCGGGTTTCCAATTATTATCATTACCAAGTCTGGTAAACGGATTGACGTTCACATATATACGTGTTAAACACAGAAGAGAAGCAAGCTGTGAGGGGTGTAATTTTGTTATCCCTTATTCGACGATTACGACATGGCGGGTTGTGCTGGAGGGGTCGATTCAATACATGGCTTACCTAGTTCTAGTACGTAGTACTTTTTACACTAACTCAGTGCCTTATTTCGTATTGAAATATAGACGTGAAGTCTGCCAGTCGTAAAAACATATTCAATATCGTAATGCTACAGTCGCACACAGTCGGCATTATTGAATCGGTACCTACTTTTGCGCGTGGCTTTGCCTGCGTGGTAACCGGATATGTAATCCGTTTAAGAAAGTCAAAAGATTTTTTCTTAAAAAATCATTACGATTTTTTAGGATCATTTTGAAACGTCAAATCTACCGCCTACGCCAGTTCGGAACCGCGATCAGAACACAAAGATCAAAGGCAAGAAACTCGGGCTAGTTCAATTTGTGATAATCCATTCAACATTTAGGTACACAGGGTTTATAATAATTTAAATAACAAAATCATAAAAAGTTTACAAAAGTACACTATTGTACTCATCAGGGTTACATAGGTATTTAATATTTACTCTATTGGTAATACTTTCTTAGCTCTATATTGGCATGGATATAGTGTACGCCATTGGCCAATGACATACACTATATCTATGCCTAATTTCATAAAATCCGTTAAGCCGTTCAGTCGTGAAAAGTTTACATACAGACATACAGAGACACTATCGAATGTATAATATTAATATGGATTGTGAGTGACTCGTCACGCCTAGCGCGGATCGGTTTTCGTTTAAGCTCCCTCTAGCGGCATTATGCGGAGTGGTTTTGCGTCTTTGGCATAACCGTAACAAGTTTGTTGTTGATATTACTTATCCATTTCTTATATTATCTCTATCGTTGCTAGTTATTTATAGGTTACTAGCTTTTGCTCTCCGCTTCGCCCGCGTTGTACCCGGATTCAAGACAGAATTAATGAAGAAACATATTTATGCTAAATAGCTTAATTATTACAGTATGTAGTATATGCGCTAAGTAGGAACCAACATTCATCCAATCATCATGCGCACGACAAGAATTTGGAAACAGCTGCCAACGTTGGTTTTTAAATCATTTTTAGGAAGGTTCGCTTGGGGATGGGGTCATATTGGACCTTAGCTTGACCTCGTGACTTCAAACATTCTCATTAGCATTTATAATGTTAGTAAGATGATTGGCGAATTGGTAAATTTCTGTCGCACGAATTTTGTCTTGTCATTTGGTAGAGCTACGCTCTCTGGGTCCATAATATTCTTCACATTTTTTTTTATTAGTATTAAGGCGCGCTACGCAGCTAAAATCACGGCAGAAACGATTATGAGAGTTGACAACGGCAAACGGTGGCGCATGCGTGTCGTAAATAAAACCTTTTGATAATTTTCAATAAATATTTTTATCGAGAAATTTTTCAGCTCTTATGTTTTCAGCTTACCTTTAATGTAGATAGGTGTAGAAGTAATACATATATAAAAATAGACTCGTGACTTGTTCAGAAGTACTATAAACTGGAAAAATGGAAAATTCCATTGGAAAAAGAGGAAACGTCTAATGACAGGGCCTTAAACATTGACATTACCTACAACTTAATTCACTTTGGATCGAATTTATTTAAAAAGCAATTTAACTTTTTAAAATTGATTATTATTACAATATCGAAATGAAGTTCTTTGGGTGTAGGAACCATTAAGTCTCTGCCTGTACATACGTACGTGTCTTATAGTAAGACTATTTGCATACAAACAGACACGCCGTACGTCATATTATAGAGAATATGCGACACAATCAGCATACTAATGCTAGTCTGAATATCTGACACGTTAGGTCACTGTCCTGTCTAATGCAATACCCCGCTGTGTGCAACAAAGGAAGGTTATGATCGTGAATCTTGCACATGAGGTCTACGATGGAGCGAGATTATCCAGAAGGTCTAAATGTTTATTTAATGTCTTCAAGACCTTCTGGATAATCTCGCTCCATCGTAGACCTCATGTGCAAGTTTCGAGATTACTATCACCATTTTGGAATTTGTTTTTTTTTTATTGATTCATAAATAAAATAATACAATTAATTTAATTCAAGTTAAAAAACAATTAGAGATGGTAACAATATGGACGATCGTCATCGGTCTTCTGCGTCTCGGCCACTTCTGCGAGGTGTGGGTAAGAAACGAGCATAAGCTTGAATTATGATATTTTTAGTAACTAGTGGTTTAATTCTTCTTCTATTAGGTATATTATATACCAAAGTTTGTTTGGATGTTTGTCACTCCGTCACGTCAAAAGAACTACTTTCCTTACTAAACTGAACCTTGCCTAAACAATGTTTGATTTTTTTTAGGTGTATCTCGGACTACAAAATAAGCTAAAAGTGGTCAACTGAGTCCACCAAACAGATCGGAAACGGACCGAACTGACCATGGGCCAAGTTAACCAATTAAATAACTTAGCTATCTACTGAGCACGCGAGCAAGAGCAAGAGCAGTGTTCCATCCAAAAGACTAAACATGATAACTTGTTACAAACAGGGAACTAATGAGGCCAATAAAAAAAAACTTTGTTGTTACATAGTTAGATGTAGCCTGTAGGTGGTGGGGTGGTGGCGAATTGGACAGTTCCCCACTGCGTGACACGTGCACGAAGAAAGTGCGAATGGGAAGCTACAATTTACCATAACTGTAAACGGCGTACCTAAGGCTGAGGAATAATTTAATACATTTTTAAGAACCTCAAACAAAATGTTCCATGTTTTTTGGAAATAAAATATGTCTATATATCCGGGTATCACTACACGCAACACGCACCAAGCAGTAACAAATAATAAGGATATTCGTTCACACCTAAACTAACACAATTAGCGGTAAGTGGGACACCACACCTAGCCCGTAACCCAAATATCTCGGTGTCATATTTTTGGTGTCATTTGACGGTGGGCGGGTTACCGTATTTGGGTTAATACGTTTTATCATATTTATTCACAAAAATTAAAAATAATATGCACAATTAAATGAACTATGTACAAAGGAAGCAGTCTGATTACATAAGGACCGTTTGATATCATATATTTATCTTACAATAGTCCCGGCGGCGGTTGCAACCAACCAACCTATCTACCATTGACGTCGGGTACCGAGAGTTGTAAACAAACAACACTATTAATACACAATGTTAAACTATTACCTGAAAGAAAGAAAAAACATTATTTGGCCCACACAATTAGGTACACAAAAAAAGAAAGAAATACAACCTGAGGAAAAAGAACAAAAAAGCTAAAAAAAATAATAATTATATATTAAACCTTAAATTGTGGTGGGCCAAACAAAAGGGTCGCGCCCTTTTGGCCCACAGGCCGACATGGGAAACAGTCGAGTTACCTGATGACCGTTAAAACGGTCTAAATGCATAGTTTATCAGACGGAAGTGTGCCCAAGACACTGGCTGCATTGCCACGCAGAATAACAATGCTTATTCGCTGGCCTAAATAAGAGCCAGTCCTTGTTGACAATAATATTCCAAAACAACTGTTCCTATTAAAAAAAAACAGATAAACATGATATTTTAAGATAATGATATATTTTACGGTGACTTATATTATGCTAACCGCCTCTGTGGTCTAGTGGTCCAACCCACTGATTTCAGATCCACTTGAAACCAGGTAAGATGAAGGCCAAAAGTTTCCCCGTCATAAAAAAAAAATTGCCTTTTGTTGTGTAACATGAGGGGATGAGCTGACTGAGTTCCGCCAATACTGCGATCACATCTCCGCATGTCAAGCGTGACAATGATGTAGGCGGCTCAGAATCGCTCTAAAGTTCAATAGCGACGCCAATTCGTCTCTATTTGGTAAGCCTTTTGTGATAAGGATGATATTAGATAGATAGATAGATAGATAGATTTATTCACTTAAAATTTTAACATATAATTGTCAGTAGTGTTTTTAAACCTATTAAGGTTTGACTAAACACTAGGTTCTCATTGTCAGTTAACAACATTATGTAACTTACGAGCGAGTATACAACACATTTATTAATATTATGAAATATATGTATACATGGGTAGATACATGAATTGAGCGACTGCGCAACAAATAAACAAATACTTACTGCACATATAGCCATTAGTGCGCGTGCACTCACAAAACTAACACTCGCAAAACTGATTAAATACAGGATGCACCCATTTACACCTGCTATTGACAATTTATAATGTAGGTTACCTAAAAAAGGAAATGTTTTTTCAATAAATATTTTAGATTTTTTTGGGTTATTTTATTTTTAATTTCTATTGGTATTTTATTGAGGAGTCGCGGAACTAAGTATTGAGATGTCCTTTTTCCATATTCGTTTTGATGCTTAGAAGTTTGTAATTTCTTATTTGTTATATTTCTAGTGACTATTCGTTGCCGTATAGGTACTTGAATGTCTGTACGAAAGTATTGCTCGAGCAGTAAATTAAATTTAACTTTTTTATGAATCGGAATAATCCCACAATGCTTAAAGAAAATTGCAAACCGCAAGCGCCAATAACAAATAATTTAATTTATTTAATTGTGTCCCAGTTAAATACTGTCGTAGCAGGGAAGCCGGGCGCGGCTAACGACACAGCGGTATCCTAATGTAGGAACGTGTGGCTCAACTCACGCGAACTATGGATGTGGCTTCGGAAAACACCTACCCTTTCGCAAAAATATGGTTTTAGACCAAATTCACCTGGCTTATAACATTGGAGTGTATTTAGAATACAATTAGTATTTAAACAATCACAATGCCCGCAAATCACAGACTTTATAGGCCGTTACCCAATTTTTATGAAAAGTACAGTTAAACTAACAAAGGAATCAGTCAGATTACCTAAGGCTCGTTACGTACGGCCTATAGGTAACTCAACTGTTCCAGACCAGTACCAGACGGTAGCGTGCCCAAGACACTGGCTGCATTGCTACGCTGAATAGCTATGCTATTATTTTTATAAGTTATTGTATAAAGATGTATGCGTGCGCGCTTATCGTTCATAGAAAATACAACCTTTTATAAATAACGACCAAAAATCTCTATACATTTTTCTATCGGCCAGTATCATATAGTAGGGCATTCAAACATTCAAATGCGCTTATTTTAAAGATTTGTTAAACAAAGTAACAGTGTCCTACTTACAACTTTTTTACCCTTTGAGGATTCACCTCTGATCACTACTAAGAGCGTGGATCTTATGAGGGGGTAGTCACAGGCACGTCCAAACTTACGTTCGGCACATGCCCACGGCTTTCAAGTAGCTAGTATTCAATACGTGTGTTGCAAGCCTAATAGCCGCTTACCGGAATACTAAGCCAGTGACACACGCCATTCGGATTTTTGTACATGCCGGTTTCCTCACTATGTGACCTTATGTAATATATGCATGTGTCAAATGCGCACAAAACTTAAAAAAAAACGAAAAGTGAATTGGTGCACGACTGGATTCGAACCCACAACCTCTCGGATCGGAAGCCGGGCTCATACCCACTTGGCCAATAGCTCTTGTAAAGACTTGGTATCGATTAAACGTTTTATTGGTTACAAGATTGTCTTCTAACTTATATCGGCCCAACTAAAACTATCAGCACAAACAAAACCGTCGCGTCGGCCCAATCAAAAATATCGGTCAGTTTGCCTGGGCAAGAATGAGGTTTCGATGGAGTTTACCCAGAAGACGCATTACCCTGTTTTTAAAGACATAATCCTCGATGGGGTCGATATACAATTGAAAATACAGAAGCCGGTAGCTGATGCCAAGGCATACATATAGTAGGTACTCGTAGCTGTACGCCATTTATAAGGTTTCGAAGCCAGGCTGTGTTCAATAATATGCACCTTATGGGTTGGCTCGCTTCATCATTGACTTGATCCTTGTTTGTGCAAATTTCGAGGTCAAGAGATTTCAAATAAGCAAAGAAAAACAAAACTCTTAGACCCCAAAGACCCTTAGAGGACCTAACCTGATATCTACGGTGAATTTGTTATTTAAGTTTAGGTGGATTAAGGTCCGTATTCTAGAGCGGCTCTCAAGCGGAGATCGGTGCCTAAGCAGAGATTTCAACCAAACAAAGTTAGATATTCAAGCTAGAGGAGATTTTTAGAATACGGGCCTTAGAATCTTCTGTGCTCAAAACTTTCTTATAGTGAGTTCCTCTCTACCCTTTTCGCACATCCCTGTAAGTAGGTACGTAGGTAGGTATACTCTAAGCATTATTAGCCGTAGTTACTGTTGCTTATTCTGTCATCGTGCATTATTACTAGCTCGCTTTCAATTACACCGCGGTGAGTTAGCGTGGAGGTTTAGTGATACCGGCGTCCGCTATATCACTGTGATCCAAGTTATTTTAAATCTTATAACTTATCCCAACTATATTTTATTGTTACTGCTTCACGTCTAAATTATTGAACGGATTGAGTTGAAGATTTGCACGTAAGTTATTATAATCCAGTTACAATACGGGCGAAATCTCGAGCAGAATTTATAGAAATTATGTCAAGTTAAACCACCTCACTTTAAGCAGAGATGTGGCCTAAGATGGAAAACTCTTAAAAAAATATCTGTCTGAAATAGTCCATTGTGGTAGTGGCTTATAGGGGGCTTGGTGATTACGGTTGCCGTTATATCACGATGAAGGTTCTCATAATCTACCTTACTATTTAAAATAAAGGAAGTCATAAAAAGTCCAGTGCGCAAGAAAATGACCTACGATATGTACGATACCAATATATTTGGAATAATCACCATGCTTGTCAGACGGTAATCCTAGAAAAAATATGTACTTAGACCTACAAGAATATATCGGTACAATAAAAAAAAAAACATTAAAACACTCGCGGCCCCAAGTTTTTATTTTCGCACAACTATTCGTTCAAAAACTTTAGTACGCCCGCGTATAAAAGTGCTTTGCGAAGTAAGTACGTGTATGTACTGTCGCGTGTAAAAGCGTTTCCGTGTACGTGGCGCTCGTTAGCGTAACCAGTGGCGCCCTCTGGGCGAAAGGCTTTAGTTTTGTGATAATCTTTACCTATTTATATTATAAATTAGAAAGTGTTTGTACCTATGTACCTGTTTGTTTATTTGTGTGTTTGTTAAGGCTGAACTGATCTTGATGAAATATGGCATGGAGATAGTTTGTATACTGGGGAAGAACAAAGGCTGCATTTTTTGTGGGTACCACGCTGTCGAAGTCGCTGGCATAACATGTAGGTAATACTTTAGAGTCTATGATATGTGAAATGGCTTTAGCTTCAGCGATCATATCTTCCACAATACTGTAGTATTTACTTTGAAATTAAAATATGTTATAATTCAGGATTGATGCTAGAACGCTTGTGTGTCGAAAAATCGATTACATTACATTTTCTCTATAGAAAAAAAAAACAAAGTTGACTCTAATTTGTACCAAAAATGTTCGCCGTTCAATAAATACGCCCAATTAGGGCTTGACACTTTGTACAGTAAATAAACACAGTATACAGCAGACGGTCTGTGTTTTAGATTTTCAAAATTCAGATTTGTTTTACTGTAAAAAAACAAAACGTAGAAATACGCGCACATTTCTGTCATCTGGTGGTCATAAGCGCCGTGGTTGAGCGCACAGCAATGTCACCTTTATAATTACTATATCTTAGTTCGAAACTAGAATAAAGTTGCTAATCTGAGGTACTATAGCCCGTTAATATTTGAACATTTTGGTATTTATTTGGGGTGTATGAAACTCCTAGTAGATAATAGATTAAAATGAACGGAACTACGTTTGTATGGGAGAGAAATACTACAGAATTTATAGATGTGTAACTCCGGAATAAGAAATAATAGATAGTAGGATGAACTCCACCTTTGTTGTTTGATGTCCAGCAGAAGACATTCGGACTATTAGGGGCTATAATTTGATGAATGACTAGCTTCTGCTCGCGACTTTGCCCGCGTGGTACCCGGATAAAAGTTACTTAGGTATATATGTTTTTCCTTGTCTCAATCCGCTCAGTAGCTTTGGCGTGAAGAAGGAACAAGCATCCATTCAAATCTTTCGCTCTTATCATATTAGTGTTATGATAGTCAAAACTGTTTGTCTGTCTGAGTTTATCTGAAATTTACGAGAACTTGTGTAATTCTCTCGCAAATCGCTCAACTTCATCCTTAACTATGAAAAACGTGCATGGTGTCCACACTTTCGAGGATACCGAGGATAATCCACAACTGTGAAGAAAGCCATCTGTATTGCAAACTGACAATGATTTACTTCAATAGACATCGACGATTGAAGAAAAGTATGAAAAAACTTAAACCAAACCAAATAATGTACCTACCATATACAATTTGCATACATAAATAATTTTCCACCTTCAACACAGTTTCACAGGTCACTTCTAGACCCGATCAGTGCATATAGTTCAGAATTACCAAATATGAATTTAATTTAAATTATTTAAGCCAGCGAATCAGAATTACTATTCAGCGTGGTGATTCGGCCAGTGTCTTAGGCACGCTTCCATTGGGTTGGCTGATCTGGATTAGTTGAGTAACCTGTGGACCCTTTGTACGGTCCTTAAGTTATCCGACTGCTTCTATTGTAAAAAGTTAGTATACATAGGTGGCTGTGCGTATTGTTTCTTAATTTTCGAAGGATGTCGTACTTCGGCGGTTTCGTGGAAGACTGGCTGACACCGTACATTATATGCTTTTTAATCGCACATAATGTGCTTGTTACCTTAATTTAATGTATCAATATTAATAATGATTGCTGTGCATGGCAGTCCGGTAAAATTAATTTGAATAATCCTAGTTATGACCAAATGGTGGGCACCCTACACAGTCAGTGGCCGTCAAAGAGGTTCAACTGAATGCTTTGAGTTGGAGCTGCGAGTTATGTTATATATTAAATAGTTTTCAGTGTGGCTGCCACAGGTTTATGCCATATACAGCGTCTCTAATGTATACTACATAAGAAAATGTATGAAAACATATACAGCGCCTCTAATGTCTTGAATATATGCTAAATTTGGCATTGATCTTGATCATGTGCCTACGCACATAGTTTATCATACAATAGGTATATCGGGAATACTAAGATACCCTATGGTGATAGTCTGGTCTGTGATCTAATCTATGAAGGGTAAATGTGTTTTATTCAATAATAATTTGTACTCTAAAATTTGCATACACATGCCATTTTTTTCTAGGTACTTATTTATATTTAATTGAGTTTTGCTGTTTTCACAAAAAAAAATGCCACGCACCATGACGGCTCCGCACGGTGCGTCATCGTATAAAGCCTTTACTATCTGCTGGCATTAATATCAGTCCTGTGTCCACTCCGCCTTTGAGAGCGGTCTCGTGTCCGAGTTAATCAAGATTAGAAAATATGGCCGACCCAGATCTACTCGCAGTGGAGTGGGAGCCGGGAGGTCTAACATCTGCGTGATTAGGTACATTATCAATACAATACAATAACTAAGACCTTACAGCTCGCATCTGTTAGAGCTGTTATGAATGTACATGAAGATGTTAACTCTGTGTTTTTATGTATCATAATCATAAGTAGGTGCAAAAGCTATACCTAGGTATTACTTATCTATTTTTAATGTATCCGTAATCGAGATCCCACAATACAAGCTTTGCCTAGTTTGGAGCAAGATGGCGTAGTTAGTACTTTCATTACAAGAGCTAGTATATTTATTTCATCTCATCACGACATTTATAGATGCATGTCATGCAGTCGGCTCTCGCACTTTAAGTACATTTCATTCAGAGATATTGCTATTATAAGATACAGAGGAATGCTATCTCTTTAAGCCTTTATGAGGTTAATATTTCTCTCAAGTAGTTGTTGGTACCTCTACCTAACCTACCTATAACTATTTTAAACTTTGTAATTGGGTACCCATCTCGAGGGCATTTTATTAGTATTTTATCAGTTCTTTTATTCAGTTAGTAGAAGCTCTATCTTCTGTGCTGTCGTTTATAAGTTCGATTCCCACTCGGGACAAATATTTATGTGATGTCTATATTTCAAAAGTATACAAGCATTATATGCATAATCTAGTTCCCATATTACAAGCTTTGCTTAGTTTGTGGCTAGATGGCGCTGTGTATATCTAAGTCCTGTCAAAACTGACGGTGGCAACGTATAAAACGTATATAGCCCTCATCCTTACATGCGTAAACTTCGAGATCAAGAACTGACCCTTAATACCTATAACTTTTCGTGGTGCTACAGTGAAAGTTACCGATAGCCTCGCACTTCTTGGCACGGGATTGACCGCGAACCTCAACTTTGGCACCACCACTGAGTCCAAAGCACGAACCGTGGCCAAGAAGCTGCATATCCTAAATAAAGTTAAGCGATACTTTACACCTGGACAGTGTCAGTGATGTCAGTCATCATACAAAGCACAAGACCGATCGTGTATCGAGTATTGCGGCCACCTTTGGGTTGGCTCAGCAAAATACCAACGTGCCGCACTAGACTGGTGGAAGTTTTCGGATCGGAAACATCACTTTTTTTCGGATCTGACATAGAATCCAGTAGATTTCAACGAATTCAAATTAAGCTCCCGATGGAGATTCTGAGAAAGCTATTCTCAAATCTGAAATTAAAATATTTTGAAATTAGAATTCGATGCTTCCCACAGAAGATTTTCAGAAATGGTGTCAGAAATCAGAAATGTCGGATCCGACAAAAAGTTATGTTTCCGATCCGAAAAATGTCCATATGTTTGAAAATAGCTATACAGGATATTGGTGAAGAGTATCTTGCCATAACAGACTCGTAAGCTTGAGCTACCACTGTCGTGGACGTATACAGGTTCGACCACCAAACGGGGGCAAGAATGACCTTGTGAACTCGTGGTCTGACTGCGTAGTCCCCTCGATCAGGCGACGTGAACTTATCCTAATAGTCCGACTCATCGAACTTCAAAGAAAAATGGGTTTCCATTGAGACCTGTTTAATATGACTCTGTATGATTCCGGCAATTTTCGGCAATTTAAAACTTAAATTAGCGACACCAAGACGCCTATTTTCTAAATGAGTGTCAGACAGATCACTAGTCCACTAATAGAGCGTAATTGATAGTTCAAGCGACCCAGTTGTCCGTCTGTCTGTCTCCCACGGTATCAGAACTACATGACAACGCGTCACGAGTCACGCAAACAAGCCTACATTACCTACGTTACTATTACAACTACATGCAACCTTATTCCGCCTTCTCAGTGTGTCGAGTGCGAGTTTTCTACTTGGTCCATACCTACTCGAACGCGTTTGCGTTTACTACGATGTTTATGAAAAATAATACCTATTCCCTATTCACGGTGAGCAAACGTGAATCGAGTGAACTTCGATTGCAACTCGCACTAGGCACTCTGTTCTTTTATTTTAATTTAAGACGCAATGCTAGTCATCACCACTTGCTTGATATAGTATTTTTAAAGATTTATTTACATATATAATTTATCATTAATAAAGATTAGCAAAGCGCTTTTGTAAATCTTCTATTATGCTGCAAAAAAATGTAATGAACTTCCAGCGTCTGTATTTCAGCTGTCTTACAATCCTAATGTCTTCAAGCAGAGAATAATCACTTTCTGACCCATTAAATAAACTATTTTAATGGGTCCTAGCTGATTTTTAGGGTTCCGAGGGTATCTCCACAGAAAAAAAATAAAAGCTCCCATAGAAATGTTAGAGAAACTTTTCCACTAAGCTACGAATCACAGTAGATATAACGGATTGACATGATTGTAGTAGTAACTAGCATAAATAGCTATTATATATAGCTCTTAAAAAAAATACATTTTCATGTTAATTTTACACAGCGCCTTGGGGCAAGATGTCCCAAACTAAGCATAGTTCTTATGTAACAGGATAAAATTTGTATTTTAAAAACAAAAAAGAAATCGTAACACAAGTACTTTAGTGAAAGTATGTATACAATATAGCACCCAAACACAGAAACAACTTTGTTCAACACAAATGTTAGTCCCGTGTGGGAATCGAACCCACAAAGCAGAAAGCAGAGCCACCAAATAAGCTGTGAAGGTGCCTCTGAGACCAAAAAAAATCCTATTTTTATTTACTTTGTGAATTAATACTCACAAAATATATTTATTTGTTACAGGTAAAAAATCCGCTTCAGGACAACCCAGGTCAAAATTGTGTGATTGTGAAATTACAATTAGAATATTGCAACTAATGGTCAGTCGGACAGTGCCTTATTTCGTCACGGACGGTCACAGCAAGCCGTCGCGGACCAGTTGCAATCAAAATTACTTGGTGGTGAGCTGGTGAGCTGGTGGTCACGTCCGGTTTGTAGGTATAGGTAGGTACTGTACGTGTACTAATTAGGAAAAGCCGTGGGTACACGCTAGACTAGCCGTAATAACCCTTCGCAGCTCAGCGCAACATAACATTTTAATTAATGCCCTATAAAATATTCTGACGGGATTCGAAGGGAACTATCATATTAAGGGTAGTAAAGTGTTCGGCAAATTAATTTCATTGGTGCTTGCCAACATGCGGTTTTGCACCAATTTTACCCAATAATTTATAGTAGGTTTACCTGTTCGTATGTAGATGTATATAGACGAATAGGCGAATAGGTGATTTATTTGATAATCCCTTGATAAATAAGAAATTTGGTGTCTATTATAATTTGACGGGGTCAGGATAATAACAGGACATTAATTTCAAGCACATCTTACCCCAAACTATGCTGTTTTTAGACCAATTTTTAGAATAAACATGTATTGTTTATCGGATAGCCAAGCGTTTGACCATTTCGTTTGTAAAATAAGCAAAGATTTTATAGTACCTATGTATTTGGATCCGCGCCTTCGCTTGCTTGATAATAAAAACTAGCCAATATCCCTTCTCATGATTTTTACCCCAAGATAAGGATACCGGTATAATCACACTAAGTTTGACACTTGAGTATTCCATTAGTCTATGGCTAATAATATGGTGCTATTGTTACCTTAAATAAAAAAAACAAAGGTATCGCACGCCTTACTAGCACTCCAAAAATAGTGACATACTTTGTACGAAATCCTCCGTTTTTTATTTGAGGCTTTTACGATAAACTGACCAGAAAAGGCTTTTTTGTATATATTTATTTTAATTTTGTATATATATATATATATATATATATATATATATATATATATATATATATATTTATTCAATAAAAAGTACAATTAAACTAACTATGTACAAAGGAATCAGTCAGATTACCTAAGGACCGTTACAAACGGCCTATAGGTAACTCAACTGTTCCAGACCAGTACCAGACGGAAGCGTGCCCAAGACACTGGCTGCATTGCCACGCTGAATAGCTATGCTAATTCGCTGGCCTAAATAAGAGCCAGCCCTTGGGTCACGTGTCGATATATATATATATTTTAACGTACGACGGGTAAGCACTTTGTCTTCATCTCATCTGGTTACAAGTTAAGATAAGGCCGTAGGTGGAGGCGCACTTCAACCGGAATCCTCAACAAACTGAGGAACTGGCTATCTTACGTTTCAATACCGGAACACAACAATTTTAGAATTGTTACTATGGCGACAGAATTAGGTAAGATGGTGGTAGTTAGTCCAACCAAACCGAGCACAATCGAACCCGGGGCCTCTGGATCTGAAATCGGTGGGTTGAACCACTAGACCACAGAGGCGGTTAAAATTTTATCTGTGTATGTTTTATAAGTTTATATGATAGATCTTAAAAATCCTAACCTGGCCATTTACATTTATTTATTTATTCTACGCGGTGATGCAGCCATTGCTCTTGGTTGCTTATCGCAAGAACAGCATTTTGTTCCGTTGTACTGTGGCCCATTTCCTAGTCAGGTATAATGCCGATTGCCGATCTACCTCTTCATAAAATGTCATAAACATAAAATTGTATCACGTATTAGAACGGTTACAATATAAGTATGTTGCGTAAGTCATAACCTCCTTCCGTTAAGTAGGGCAACGCTCTATTGTGTTTGCTCACCATGGCATTGATGTGAGAGTTGATGGCTTGTGGCTTAACTTTACTAACACATAATGTTCGATTTGTTTAAAAAGAGCTGATAAGTATATACAGAAACATTATGGTTATAACTTAAACTTACTATTTTTTTTTAATTTTTTATTTTTATTCAATAAAAAGTACAATTAAACTATCTATGTACAAAGGAATCAGTCAGATTACCTAAGGACCGTTACAAACGGCTTATAGGTAACTCAACTGTTCCAGACCACTATTTAAATCTATTTAGTATAAAATAATTGTTTAGCTGACTAACTGACTGCCTATCAATGCACAAGCCAAGACAGAGGTCCTACAGACTTGAAATTTACAAGGTACCTATAGCTTCTTTTTAAAGTGTTAGGGTGCGGTAAGAAATTATTTAATGAAATTCCTACGGGATGACAGGAACGAATTCCTGGGCGTCACAAGTGTACTGTATTATTTACAAGAGAAGCAGTCTGGTACAAGACTGAAGCTTGCCCAATATAATTCGCTTGTCTATATTTGCAACTGATTTGTAAACTTTATTAGCTTTAAGATTTCTTTATGTTAATGTCGAGGGTGGGCGCTGACTCCTATCACACAGGGTACTTGTTACCCTAGTTTAGGAATTACCTTATACATACCTTAAGCATACTATAGCAACAATATATACACTTATTGTTAACAAGGTGCAAATAAATTCATTTTCATAAAAGAGTCAGTCCTTAGGTCTCTCTAAAAATGTTTAGTATGTCTGTCTGTCCTGTATAGTCGAGTAGGCGATGAGATTTATTGCATAATCCCCAGAAATCGTTAGTGTCAAGTTAATTTGACTGGGTTAGTATTATTACAGGACATTATATTCGCACAGCGGCAGCTGCCCCAAACTAAGCAAAGCCACATCGGAACTTGATCATGGATATAATGCTTTTATACATTTTTGATTATTACATACGTATCCATACAATTTCATACATACACACGTTACGTTTTCTTTTGAGTTATTAATCGTAATTATTGATATACAAAACACCTTTTTTCAAGATCATCCGAGACGCCTCTACACGTGGAAATCTCGAGGGGATCGTTGTAGGAACTAAATAGACTACATACCTACTTATACTTATCCGCTAGGGTTCCACACTTCACGTGAAAGCGTTTCGAGGAGCTGAATCCGTTCGGACCACATTCTACTTGTTGCCAGTTTTGCAAACTGCCTTTAACCTCTAAAAAAACACCCAGATCAGATATAAACCTGACCCACGACCTCCGGGTCGAGAGACAAAACTCTCAAAGATTTTGGGAATTGCCCACAGGATGATAGGATCGAAACTTCAGGATGTGAGCAGACACGATAAATCAGCTCTATCCCACGATAAATCCCATATCAATGTTTATTATTGTTTTTCTGAGAACTCGTCAGCAGCTCCATGGCTACTTGTAAAGTAGCTTGGTCAATCGGCTTGTGTCCATTGATAAACGAATTTTCGTTTCTATTATTTCTTATTTTATATATTTCTTTTATTACCTCGTACCCACTCTAAAAATTTAAGTTACCTCATTTTCTCCTAAGGCTTGCTGAAAGAGATCTCTTGTCAGGGTTAAACTCGCCTTTGCCATGCAAATTTTAGGGTTACATACCCAAAGTGTGCCAACGGGACCCTATTACTAAACCTTCGCTGTCCGTTCGTCCGTCCCTCTCTCTCTCTCTCGCTCAGCGGACTGTATGCTTTAAACTGTAATAGGGAGACAGTGAACAGTGGTTCAACCCACCGATTTCAGATCCAGAGGTCCCGGGTTCGATCCCCATGGGGAGTACAATATATTGTGCTTGGTTTGGTTGGTGGTAGGACTTTGTTGAAGTCCGCCTGGCTAGCTACCACCATTTTACCTAATTCTGTCGCCATAATAACAATTCTAAAATTGTTGTGTTCCGGCATATAGAGGTAAGATAGCCAGTAAGATTCCTCAGTTTGTTGAGGATTCCAGGTGAAGTGCGCCTCCACCTTCGACCCTATCTCAACTTGTTAACTTCATTTATACTCTATTCAAACAAGAAAAAAATATAGCACTATACTGTACTTAACTAAACTGTCTACTTACTTATCAGATAACATGGTTTTGAATTTTTACTGTGCACTGTGAAATTTAAAGTTTCCATCAACATTCTGTGGATTGGCGGGTGGCACATAATGTCCGAGTAAACTTAATGACTAAGTGCTTTGGGATTCTAAACTAGAATATGCCGGTTTCCCAATAGTTTATTTCACAATGCAAGCCAAATAAGAGCCGTGTTATCCAAGTTTCCGATCTAGAAGTCGTCACGGGTTTAAATTCTGTTTATGCAATTTTTGTTGCTAAATTTGCGTGAACGTTACTCTAATTTTTATTTTCATGTTAGTATATAAACTGTTTGTAGGAAAATCGTGTAGGTAAAATATCGTAGTGTGTGATGGAATGGACACAGTAGCTCAGATATAACGGTGTTATGACCGAGTTGTTGACATGAAAGTCAAGTATGTATACGTGTTGACAGTTACAGGTACCAGTAGCTTACTTGTTATCTTTGTAATGAATCTGAGTGGTGTTCCATTCGGGAATCGAACCCTAGTCCTTTTGACGTCGGGTCGAGAGTCGACTCGGGCCTAATATGACTAAACAAATTTTTTTGGTCATAGGTTGATTGAAAAACAGACACTGGAGACTGATTCCAAGTTTTTGCAGTGCGCGTTTTTTTTTATAGATTAGTATGAGGATCACCTTTTAGGGGTTACTCAGGAATACGTCCAAACTTACGTTGCCACACACATGCATTCAATACGTATTATTACACCAGCAACCCGTACCTTGTAGATGTTCCATTATGCCGAATACATATATTCGCATCTACCTTTATCATTATTACTGGTGAGGAATGGAACTCGTTGCCCTCGTCTGCTTTTCTGCACCAGTAGACTAGAGTAGAAGTCCAGAATGAATACCAGGGCACATCGCCCCTTGTCGTTCAAGTGAGCTGATGGTCAAACGCTTGGCCACTCCAATCCAAATCTACCAATAAAAAAAAGCTACTGAGCTGTATTATAAAAGTCGGTTAATATGAGACCATAAAAATAGTCGTCCGTGAACAATAGAGCGACGAAATGCTCCGCAAAGCATAGATGGATACTTAGGTAGGTAATAAATAACTATTGAACGTCGAATACTTGAAGGGAGACTATATCAATGACTTCCGGGACACACGCCGGAAGTCATTTGAGCTGTTTGTTTATTTTGAGATGGGAGGAGAGTCTGAGCAATTTGAAAAATATCCATATGGATGGGCGGAAGAAGATTGCTTTGGGAGATTTGTTATATATGGTCACCTAACCTTGAGATTTGCCTGGGCAAGGTCTACAACAGCCAGCCTTCGCAGGAAATGCCTATTAACAAAAACCAAAACTAAAACCTGACTGCACATTTTTTAACATACGAATACAAAATTATTATTATACCAAAGAATTGCCCATATAAATAATATTTTTTTTATCTTCCCCCCCTAGATTCGCCCCTCCATATTAAAATAATGTTACCATCACTCCCAAAAGTTTGACGTGTGAGTCAAAATCGCTAGAATATTGATGAAATCGATACTCAAACATATTCTGGGATTGAGAACGAAATAAGTCGGATTATCATAAATAGTTTTTGTTCAATTGATTCATCAGCTTATTTAAATACAAGTCAAAAACAGACAAAACAATTTCATTACAATGTTTAATATCAAATTAGAATTAGGTAAGCTCGGAATACCGCAAAAATTCAAAGTTAATAAACCAATGTAATAACTTGTACTGCCTCAGGGAAAACAAGAGATCTAAGAACATACGTACCTATAGCAGAAGGTACGAACTGATGCGATTTATGTTCATACCCTACCTTAATCATTAGTACTGGTAGGGAATAGAACTCGTTGCTTAGGTCAGTTATTCCGCAGCTTTTCTGTCGCCGTCTTCAAGGCTAGAATGAATGGTTGTTTTAGAAAAGCGTGATCCATCTTAGGACAGAGTTTCCCAAACTTTGCTCGTAATGATTTTGTCAGTTAGGGAACACCCGAATCTAAATATTGAATTTCAATAATATTGTTGTTATTAGTTACATGTATCCTGTACATATAGTAAAAAACATTTTTAAATCCACGTTGCGTTTCCAAGCCATAAGGAGGCTTGGTCAAACATACAGAGGTCAACCTCTGAGGAACCTTAATAGATATTTTCTTCTATATTTGCTCCAAGTCCAGTTGGCATTATCTAGATACTTTATTCAAGAGCATTGAATTGAGTCCTCGACGGATTTGCAATTTAAAAAAAAAATTGCTATGTGTCAGCTCTTGACTTCAAGGCTTGGAGGCCTCTTCCTCACCTTTATGTTTATAATAAGTTTATAATTAAAAAAACATTATTGTCGAATGTTAGTGGAAAAACGGAAGATGTTATAGCTTACTATCATTCACTCTGGGGGCGCGGGCCTACCGAAATTCCAAAGGCATTTCCGTGCATTTTCCTGTAAGATATAAATTAGGATTCATTGACTTGTGAACGGGGCCGACTGTCACACCGCATAGTGTTTAGTGAAAGTGTGACGAGACAGTAGACAATAATGGGTTGTTGCTTTATTACAATACTAGCTTTTGCTAGCGGCTCCGCGCGCGTTGCGCCCGAATAAAAAGTATATTTCGCTATTCTTGGTCTTAAACAATACTGTGCAAGATTTCTGCTCCATTCAGTAGCGCAAAGAGTGATGCACATTAAAACAAAATTATATTTAGGGTTCCGTACCCAAGGGTACCGACCGGGCCCGATATATTAATAAGATTACACAATCTGTCTGTTTAAAGGTATATTTAAATTTTATTAAATTTAAATATCTGTATATTTGAATTTTTTATAGGTAGTTGGTTAACATTTCCAGAGAACATGTAAGGACCTGACAAATGTCAAAAAAATTAAATAAGAGGAGGTAGATTCTATTCAAGCTATTTACAAAGGAAGCAGTCGAAACGGTCTTTAGGTATGCCGATAGACCGTTTTGACTGCTTCCTTTGTACACAGTTAATTTAATAGTACATATTATTTTTGATCGTTTGTGAATAAACTATATACTTAGTAACTTGCTGTTAATAGTCCTTACCATGATAGAACAACAAATATTTTAACAAACATCACAGCTCAGTTGGTAGAAGCTCTGCCTTCTGCGCTGTAGGTTGGGGGTTCCCACCCAGGACAAACATTTGTGTGATGAATATAGATGTTTGTTCTGTGTTTGGGTGTTGTATTGTATGATAAGTATGTATTTTAAAAAAAAAGTAATCAAGTATTAAATCCGTAATTCCGTAAATCCGTACGGGAACTAGCCGTATTCCAAGCTACGCTTAATTTGGGACTAGATGGCGCTGTGTGAAATTAATGTCCTGTCCTGTAATATTTATTTACTTAAAACCGGTCAAACATGAGTCTGACCCATACACATCATGTTTTACTTTGAAATGAGGGTCGGAACCCTCGGTGTGCGTGTCCCACTCATATTTGTATTTTATTTATATTATAGTGAGATACAGTGTGACAATCAACCTGAAAGAATTGTAATAAATCGGCGTGATGTCGCGCCGCGGAACATAGGAATGGAGTCATCCATCTCCAGTGGGTATTTAATCTAAATCTATTACTTATTACATTTCGTACAATCATCTTTCTAGGCTTCTAAATAATGAAAGAATCCGTTTATTTGCTCGTGGCTTCGACCGGCTTTTGTAGGCGTGACACCTACAAAAGTATCTAAAATAGATCCGTTTCAACGTATATTCTTGAAAGGTAACAAACAGAGTTACTTTCCAATTTATATTAAGGTACGAAAGATGATGCTTCCCAGGCCCTGCAAGATCCCTTAGTCACTCTTTACAATATTTACATACTATAGTAGGATTTCCTACTTACTATTTGAGCCCGTCTAGGGAATAACCTTCTTACAAAAAATCGCAGCCAAAGCACTATATCTACATAGTGCTGTGTTCCTGAGTAGGTTCGGCAACCCGTGAGTGATGATTCTGGCGTTGCCAGCGTCTTTATCGTTTAAGATCAGGAGAAGTACACGTGTTATGCATCTTAATATAAAAAAAAATATGATGCACGTCAAGTCATCGGCACAACCTACTAAACGAATAAACCCAATAAAAATCGGATTAAGCCATAAGGGCTCGGATCGGGGTTTTTAAATAAAGGGTTATAAGTACTTACACGGTACAAAGAGGCAACCCTATATCATCTATGTATAAAGGGACCGAAATCCCTTTATTGTATTTTTGTGACACTTCGCTTTGTGGTTCTTCGTTTAGGCCATCAGTGATTACTTTTCTGTTCTTGATAATTGTACGGGAAAATTTGATTACATATACAGTTTTTAGAAAAAGTAAAGCGTTACAAATCCTATCCTATATTGTACCTACAAATTTAATGAATCGGACATGCCATTTCGGTATTAAAATCCAACTATGTTTGTATGGGTGTGTTACTATTTACTTACTTCTTTCATACAAATTCAAGAAGATAGCTAGAATACCCATTATCAATAAGTAACTTTTTTTTATTTTACGACGGACGGTTCCAAGTTAAGATAAGGCCGAAGGTGGAAGCGCACTTCACCCGGAATCCTCAACAGACAGAAGAACTGGCTATCTTACCTCTAAGTGCCGGGACACAGCAATTTAGAATTGTTGTTATGACGATAGACTTAGGCAAGATAGTGGCCAGGTAGACTTAAACAAAGTCCTACCACCAACCAAACCAAGCACAATATTGTACATCCCTGGGGATCAAACCTGGGACCGCTCAATCTTTTTTAATTTTATTTTATTGTCCGACGGGGAAGCCCTTGGCTTTCATCTCACCTCAGGGAAACCTGGGGTCTGATAACCGGTGGACGAACCTTAAGACCACAGAAGCGGTTAGACTCTATTGGTATATGTCTGACTGTATATAAAAATAAACGCTCAATAAGTATTCATACATTTCCATACATTACTACCATGTCGTTGGTTTTGTCGCTCCGTACTCCGTAGTACTAATTTAACAGTCCGTAGCCCACTGTCACCCCCCTAGCGACAGAGCGTGAATGTAAGAGTGCATTGGAGTGGTGTATCCGGTGAGGGGACTCAGTATTTGGAAAAGGTCATTTTCGTTGATAATTTACAACTCCCAGTTTTATGGAATCAAAAATGAGGGGATTTAGCGATATGCGTGTTGTTTTAAACAAAAAAACTAGTGAATAATTTTTATAGTAAACCAAAATAATAATTATATTAAATAATTCTTCTACATACAAAAATTATTTCATTTTTATTATTAGTTGTTATAGCGGCAATATACACACTGAAAATGAAGCGAGGGCTTATTATAGGGTCCCGTTGGGTACGAAACCCTAAAAAGGCACGGCACATTTTTGAGAATGATGACATTATTCTGTTTTTTTTTTATTTCATTAAAAATCCAAACCATTTTATCCGCCATTCTCGCAAACCGGTGGTGTCAATCTGAACGGCAGTTGGCCACTTACATTTTATTACTTTTTACTTCACTAATAATTATAGTAAAGGACAAACAACATGGCGCACTCAATAAAATAAATCATACACATTAAAATTAATATGTTTTTAAGAATTTGGTCATCTTATTTTTTTTTTGTGTACGACGGGTAAGCACTTTGTCTTCATCTCACCTGGTTACAAGTTGAGATAAGACCGAAGGTGGAAGAGCACTTCACCCGGAATCCTCAACAAACTGAGGAACTGGCTATCTTACCTCTAAATGCCGGCTACTTTATGTTGTCCGCGTGACTAGCGCCAGGCGGACTTAAATAAAATTCTACCACCAACCAAACCAAGCACAATATATTGTACTCCCCATGGGGATCGAACCCGGGACCTCCGGATCTGAAATCGGTGGGTTGAACCACTAGACCACAGAGGCGGTTTAAATAACTTTTGGTTTGATAAAATCATTTTTTGATGAGCCTTTGGGTCACGATTCGCCTCAAACAAGACCCGTAATATTAAAAAATCCCTCATCCGATTTCAAATGAATTCTTTATTTGCAAGCCTATACGTTTGCCCGAGCGCAGCGGTGCGGTGCTAAACTGCAGTATATTTCTCTCGTATTTCACAGAACACTGTCAAAGTTGTGCATTTAATTTCCGGTCGAGGCGCTTCTGCTGTGCTGTGGTTATATTTATTGGTAGAGCAAAACTATTCCTATGATATTTTTGCACCCTATAAATCGGCAGCACATAGCTTACGGATTCACAAACAAAAAAATGTTATCATCATCTCTGATGAGAGGTCCATTGTTGGACAGAGCATCCCCTAGAGCTGGAGATTTGCCATAATCACCACGCATACGATAGCAGGCGGATTGGTGTTTTTTTTTTCTGGTGAGATCCCTAAGTCGTCTTAATGACACCGCGAGTAAGTTGGAGAGATTTTGAACCACCACGGTGAAAAAATAAACAATAAATTATTTATTTAAACTTACGAAAATCACAAATAATTGTCTGTCGATTTTCATATTTGTCCACTCCCCACACATGATCTTTTCTAAACGCTTTTTGTGCTTATTGGGTCGATTCTAAAAGCGGAGGCTTTACCGGACAACGTTCACAGGAGTTTATTTCTTTAACACAGATTTTGGGTAATTGCATCACCCAAATAATTAATAAAGGTATATGACGAGAATTGTCAAATGTTTTGATACCTACAGGAGGAAGCGCGGGCAAAGCTGGCACAGCATAAAAATAAAAATAAATAAGTAGTAAGATAAGTACTCACATAAATAAAAAAACAAACATTCACAAACCATGTCAAATCAGCCCCTTTTAGGATTAAAATAAAATGGAGCGAATCGAATTGAGATTTTTTCTTGAATTAATCCATTGAAAATGTCACAATAGCACTTACTCCACAGACTAACCACAGAGTATGAATTGCGCAGATGTTATACTAAGCTTGATCGTGTTACAATTTTTTAGTGGGGTATTGAAATACGATAGTTCTATTGTTGGTTGAAGGATGGTGGTATTTTTTCTGAATTTTGTGCTACTATTTTAATGGTTAGAGTAAGCATCTATTTTTGCCTTAAATGAAATACTACTCTGTGTGTTTTGTGACAAAAAAATATTTAATACCTGCTAGTTTATTAACGATTTGGGTGTATCGTAATATTTATGCCTTACCGAATAAAGTCAATTACCATTTAGCCTGCCAAGTGTGGTGATTAAAGCAAAACCCTCCATTTGTGGAGGCAGATCTGTCTAAGTTGAAGAAGTTGAAGAGTAAAGTGAGTTGAATTGAATTAAATATTTGAAAAACAAAGATCCAAGAAGTTGGACACTTCTCGTATTTTCGTTGTTAAAATTTCCTCACCCCAAACCAAAATCACCAATGGGGTGTTTTGACCACTGAAACGAGATATGTAAAGTGGGGCGTGCAAACACTTTTGGTGCTGCAAGTGGTTTCACATTATATACCTGTACGTTAGATATGCCATGTACCTATGTACCTTAATAGACATATTATTACCTACATAACTTCATCTAGCACTTTCTAAGCAAAGCTTGTTGCAAGGGAACTATGAAAATCTATTTTCATCACAAAAATGTTTGTCCTACCTGGGTGATAATCGAACTCATAGCCTACACCGCACTAGGCAGAGCTACTACCATTTGAGCTGTGAGGCAATACTTACCTTAATTACCTTATAAGGGAAAGTATGAGAGTGGCGCCAGTTGGAGAAAAGAGGGGGACTGCTTAGTTAGCATGATGTGGGCAAGTAATGAGGAGGAATGATAGCCATTTGTCTTACAAGGTTATGAATATGAGCATGGTTGGACATACGAGCAGATGAAGGCTAACGTAAGATGGATGGATTGTGTGAAAGAGGATATTGGGTTTGAAAGGGGTGGATGCAGGCTGAGTTGACGGCTGATAGGAGTGTACGGAAGAGGAAAGCATGTTGTGGTACCTCACCTAGCGTGGGATAGGGGCAAGAGTAACATGGATCTTGAGTCATCACTTTTCTCACTCAATAGGAATTCCAGACGCTTGCACAGTTGAATTAGCATCCGAATCTCGTTGACATTCTAGTCGTGCGCCGAGGTTGTCTTTGAAATTCCGAAGGCTTCGTTTTTGTTCTTCGCTGGAGTGTCGAAATGTAATTTAAGAAATGAAAATGTGTTCTAAAGCTTCAACAAATTCATATATCTGCAACTATTTAAAATAAAACGTCTAAAATAGATACACCCCAAAAGCACCCCAATTGACCAGTGAAACGAGATCAGTAAAGTGGGGTGCACAATTATACACGCGTCAGTTATCCGCACCGCAAATAACCGCATTATTATTTGCTTTGGGGATTGTCGCCCTTGTGGGGTACACGGATGGGATGACCATTAAACTTTTGAAACTACTCATTCTTCGGTGTATCATATGAACATGGTAACGATTTAGTTCTATTTTTATTGTACGACGGGGAACTGTTTTGCCTTCAACTCACCTAGGTTTGATAAGGCCGACGATGGAAGCGCACTTCACCCTGAATCCTCAACAGTCTGGGGAACAGGCTATCTTACCTCTAAATGCTGGTACACAACAATTTAGAAATGTAAGTATGGCGACAGACTGAGGTAAGATGATCTAGCCACGTGGACTAAAACAAAGTTGTACCACCAACCAAACCAATATTGTACTCCCCTGGGAATCGCACCTGGGACCTCTGTATCTGACATCGGATCACTCTACCACTAGATCTTACATGTGTTTACATTTCTTTTCTTTGTCCATTGGTGTCAAGACTTGCACAAGCAAGGATGTGGTCTACGATGGAGCTAGCGAAAGCAGTAAAGGCTGCAAAGACACAAAACAAATGATGCCAAAGATAGACAGGACGATAACAAAATTCTTGTTAAAAATGAGACGTGAATGAACACACGATGGTTTGCGTTGTCCAAAAACATTGTGAACTTAACCACCAGCTTGTCAAGTCCGGCGCCACAGACAGTTGCTTAAGTCACGGATGTTTTCAACGTGGCTATTCACTGCGCCGCCACAAGGGAACCCAGAGTGAAATCTTGTCCACAAAAGCTTGACCTGCTGAGGAACAAGCGGCATCAATCTCAAGTACTCTGGAGTAATGATGTCAGCATAACAGGACCCTTCTCCGTTACTTCAAAGAGTTGGGCTGGCTGGGATCAGGATAGCAGGGGGGCAAAGCACAATACACGCCAGTCAGGGATGTCAGTGCAGAACGTTCCCCCCCCCCATTTGAAGTTAGATAAGATAGATTTATTCACTTAACATTTTAACATATAATTGTCAGTAGTGTTTTTAAACCTAATAAGGTTTGACTAAACACTAGGTTCTCATTGTCAGTTAATAACATTATGTAACTTACGAGAGAGTATACAACACATTTATTAATAATATGAAATATATATATATATATATGGGTAGATACATCAATTGAGCGACCGCGCAACAAACAAACAAATCCTTACTGCACAGATAGCCGTTAGTGCGCGTGCACTCACAAAACTAACGCTCGCAAAACTTATTAAATACAGGATGCACCCATTTACACCTGCTATTGAAAATTTATAATGTAGGTTACCTAAAAAAGGAAATGTTTAAGATTTTTTGGGTTATTTTATTTTTAATTTCTATTGGTATTTTATTGAGGAGTCGAGGAAATAAGTATTGAGATGTCCTTTTTCCATATTCGTTTTGATACTTAGATGTTTGTAATTTCTTATTTGTTAATAAGAGTAAGATTTTATTTGATAATAAGTATAAGAATCCATCCATTTCTTACCTACGCAAAGAACGACAAAATTATATTTTATTATGTCCCTAATGATTCCCAAATCATTGTCGTCCTACAGTAGCGTCGTAGTGACAGGGTGATTATCGTGCGATGGTCACTAGGCGCTGGGGTGACACGGTATTGCACATTTGAATCTGTCACTCACTGTGGCATTTGAATATTTTTTGCCGGGCAGATGGCTCGGATGATTATCCATTGAAATTACAATGAGAAACCGCTACCGTGTTTGAATCGATGTTAGACGATCCATTATATATATTTATTATAATATTGTACTCGGTTTGGTTGGTGGTAGAACTTTGTTAAAGTCCGCCTGGCTAGCTACCACCATCTTACCCTGTGATCTTACCTAAGTCTGTCGCTGTAAAGTTTACCAACTGGCTTCCACAGCTCAGTTGGTAGCAGGTCTGCCTTCTGCGCTGTAGGTTATGGGTTCGCTTGCCACCTGATACAAACATAATATTAGATGAATATGGGTTCAGCTGTTATATTGTATCTATTTATTTTCAAAAAATATATAAGTATTGATTTTCTCCAAAGTAGCATTCATTTGTTTGTACGCACGGGGTTAGATGGCTGTTTGTCTAGTAATATTTATTTATTATTGAGTTTGCATTAGGGATATCTAAGATAACTTGTTTGAATCATGGAATGAGCCATGTAAAGACAGAAAATTAGATTACGATTCGATTTCGCCTGGTATTGTATTGGCTTGAAATCACGCAATGGACCGATAATTGTACGTTATATTATAGAGACAAAAGAGAATACCTACATATAATACCAAAAGAGTTAATAATTCATATGTATATGTATTATTAACTCTTTTAGTGATGATGATGATGATGATGATGATGATGATGATTATGACAGCTTCTTACCAATCACGTGATCCCTTTTCTTTATGGCTTAAACCTAACTTATTTTTCATCCTTAACTTAACCGAATAAGGTTCATATTCCGTATCTTGGTAGCAAACTGCCGTAGGCTACAGTACCCCAAACCTTTTATTACATAGGGTGCTCCGAAACTGATTTTATTGAGTGCGTAAGATACACAGGGTGGGTCGATTAGCAATTAGGGTCCGCAAGGGATGAATTTATTATAAGGGTTGGAATTTTATATTGCCTTATTAGAGGTATTTTCTTTTGATGTATCTCTTGCGGGCACTCACATAATTATTTATTTAAGTGAAGAGATTGCCTTATTGTGAAAAAACCGCACATTGTTTTATGTATTTATACGTAGGTTTATACCATATTTTTGGAGGTTTTATTACAAAAAATCTTAAATTATATTGTATTATGATTTCTTTATCTTCGTGGCGTTAAACGTGTTGTGGTGATGGTAACTAAATCTTCCATTGCATTTTTTGGAGAAGGCTCATAACTTGCAGTAGCCAATTTCGGGCTATGATAATGATTACCTACTAGAGTCTACCTACTACACTCTTTAGCGAAAACGTAGACAGTAGAGAAAATACACAGCCCTATATAGCGCCTCTAGCATATGGAATAGTTATTATTCGCAGTAGGTATTAAGTCATTGAAGTATATAATGTAAAATGTAAAATAGTAATTTAATGTGAGCCTGTGGTAGACACACTGGTCAGAAAGAGAGACGTGGGCAATAAGGAAGCTAAACCTATTTTTTTATATTTTTTTTGTACGACGGGGAAGCACTTGGCCTTTATCTCATCTACAAATTTACACGTTGATCTCAACGTGTAAATTTGTAGATGAGAAGGCATCCACCTTTGGATCTCCAAAGGTGGATGCGCACTTCAACCGGAATCCTCAACAAACTGAGGAAATTTCCACAGGATTGCAGGACGTTTTTAGTAAAAGCACAGGAGCGGACGGGTCTCTGATCTGAACAGTCTTATCTAATCCATAAAACGTGTAGCTGACTTATTGACTGAGGATTAACGCACAGCCCATTTCAGAGAGAGACTTGAAATGTTCAGGTTAGCTTCCTTTTGCATTGTTGGCACTACAAAATGATTTGAAGAAATTCCAACGAGATTACGGGAACGAAAACCCGGTTGTTCAAAAGTACCTATTATTATAGAATAGTAGAGAAACAGGGCGCCTAGATCCTAAATCCTAAGATCGTTCCCTTGTTGCTGCAGGATTAGGGGCTTTCAAGACTTTCAATTGAGACTGTCTAGAATCTACACTCTAGATTCTAGCTTTTATCGTCTTACCCTAGATTTTAAGCACAGGGTTTTATACAAAAACGAACTCTTGCCCATGTCACTAATGGTAGTAGTAGTAGTGGTAACACGGCCAGTAAACGCCCGATTTGGGATTTTCATCTTTTTATACAAAATGTTACTTTACTATGTTACCTTTACATCCTGTGCTAAAAATGTTAAGCAGGTACCTCTTACTATGAAAAAATCGCACACAGGAATCACTTAGGCTACTTGGCTTATTGCCGGTTCGTACACTGTTGCGTTAATCATTTGAAGATACTCATACATTTATTGCCGATTCGTACCCTATGATTTTGAAGGATGGGTTCTGCATTGAATATTTAGAAAAACGTACAGTCCGTTATCCGGCTACCATGCAAAGCCGCGAAGCATGAGCTAGTTAGCTTATGATATCATTAGCAGCCATTGCGCGTATTACCATGAGGACCTGGAGTAAACGAAACCGCGGTCCACAGGTTGTACAATACTTTGTAAAGTGTACCAGAGCTTCATGACATTATACCGCCATCACCGTTTTATTATAGAAATTTTAGACGCTACTAATTATTAACCACACCCTGGTTGATATTACATTTATTAGGACTGAACAAATTTATTTTTATTTTTATTGTACGACGGGGAAGCGCTTGGTCTTGATCTCACCTGGTGTCAAGTTATGATAAGGACGAATGTGGAAGAGCACTTCACCTGGTATTCTCTACGTAGGTATATTGAGGAACTGGGTTTCTAACCCATAAATGCTGACAACAATTTTGAATTGTTGCTTTGGCGACAAACTTAGATAAGATGATTGTTACCAACCAGGCGGGCTTAACGAAAGTCCTACCAACCAAAACAAGCACAAATTTGTACCCCCTCGGGGATCGAACCCGGTACCTCTGGGCCAAGCGTCTGTTTTTCAACAAACATACGACCCAACACCTTCGAATGTTTGTAGGGACCGCACCATCATAGACCACCTGGCAGGCCTCCAGGTCAAGAGCTGACCCTTCGTAAATAAAAAAGTAGCTAATAAAAATATAAAATACCGCATAACAATAATAAAATTAGACAATCAAATCTCCCGCGTCCCCAGGGCTGCCTTGGACCGTTTGTCATACTGAGCAGACAATTTGTTTTTATTACCATCCCTCGCAATTGCTTTTAAAAGCTAGGGTTGTCAGTTTTTATTGGTAAAAATGATGTTTTCAAATAAACTTTTCGAATAATTCAGCTGGCAGGTACTTTATCAAAGAGGGTTTGGTGACAAATGATCCGTCTAGTTAGTCCATCCATACCAATATTAGAAATTCGAAAGTAGCTAGTGTTTGTTACGTTCTAACGGCTGAACGGATCTTGATGAAATTCGGCACGGATAGGACATATCGTACTTATTATTCAGGTTCGACGCGGGCGAATGCTACATGTGTGTATTCCGTACGGAAATGATAAGATGTAAGATTATATTATTAACAATTATTTGTAGTATGTGTTATATTGTATGTTAGGTTTGTTATCTACAATTTCTGTATGTTGTTCACTTTTCGCTACTATTTAATCTAGTTTCTTTCTCAACTATTAGGCTTTCTGAAGAGAACTCATTTTAGCGTTAAGCTCGTCTTTGCCATGCGTTTTATTTTTGAGTTCTAATTATTATTATGTGTGTGCAATAAATAATAATAAAAAAATGTACGATTAACATCCACTATGTTTTAAGCCATTCAAGAACTTATCGCTATATAGCATTGTAAGTGCATAAACCTTCCGAATGAAAAAAAAATGCACAGCGCGGATTAGAACCTACGACTACCCTTTCAGAGGTCTTATTATGCCCAAACTGATTCGAGTACAGGTACTAGCAACCACTTGAACTAGAAATTTTCTGATTCCAAACGAAACCGCAGGTAAATCTTAGTCCGAAGAGACCTGTAAGGATTCGGGAAGTGGGTATTAAATAACATTCATCAGATAGGTGACAGTTAACAGGAAAGGGTTTTTGAAGGTTTCTCCATTGACTCATTGGTCAGGTGACGTCATACCATCATAGACTCGCGCCTGTTTCCCTGAGGAGGAAGCCAGGGAAGTATTTCTGACCTCATTTTAATCTCATAAGGAAAATTAAGGTTATTTTATTCTTAAAGAACCAACTAAGATATCATGCTGACAAATTATTTGTCATGAAGAATTTACGTGCGTAGGTCGGTAAAATTATGTTAGGTTAATGTTTTTTCATCAGTTTTTTAAGTAAAGTCGGACATTCTTAACCTAAGAAGGCTGGTAGCACAATAAATATGGCCGTATTATTATTTTATTTACATGAATAGATAAGTAACTATTATTGTTTCTAAGAACATGAGTATTATTGGGGCAGCAGCTTATTCTGTGTATTATCATATCGAAATGTGTTCAAACGTCATGTACAATTAAATTAACTATTTACCCGGCGCTTGCCCACGACACTGCCTGCAATGCCACGCTGAATCGCATTTCTAATTCGCGGGCCTATATAAGCCTTGCGTCACCTCGATCATAAGCCCCGCAAGATTGTTTACATCATTTCTAGCACTTATATTACCGATCCGCCTGCCAAGTCGTGGTAATGGACAACCAGTGTTTGATGATCCAGCAAGCAGTCTAATAATAAAATATTCCCCTCGAGTGGCAACCCTACCACAAAGGCAACCGACCACTGATAATGTACAAACCAATTTGTAATAATTATTGTCTAGTGGCATCCCTCCATTTTAATTGTTATAGGTGCATTTTTTTAACAGTTTTGAGGGCACCTGTTCTGCTGTGTTGGTCGACTGGTTTGGGTGTTACCAATTGGAGGTCGTGGGTTGAAATGTAGTACTGTGGCGGATTCACATATAAATATATGCAACATGTTAAAAGTTGAACTCGAAATAAGTATAAACCTGACTGCAAAATTTCAAATTTCATGGCTTTACGAGAGCACGGCCTTAAAAAGTATTACAATTACAATCTATATAAATATATATTTAAAATGACCTTAAATATTATGATTCCCAATTTTTTTGTTAGACTTTAAAACCCTTTACTGTTTTATTAATAGTACATTTTTACTGTCTAAAGCTACGGGTAGTTTTATTCGCACGTACATTAAAATTATAAAGCCAACACAAAATTCAGAGAACCAAACGTCACCTCACATGTCAACAAAATCCATATGTCAACGTTAGATGTCATTCCTATCTGACATTTTGAGCTTGTCACAGACAAATGTGTAAATTCTTAAAATAAAAATAAATCTACTTTCATTAAATCTTTGTTTATTTCCATAATCCATCAAAAAACTATCGAAAAACATTGCCCTCCTTCTAAGGACTTACTTAGTTTTCGGGGAAGGGATGTGGAACGTGTCTTCTCGTTTTTCATATTTTAACTTCAGATGAGTGAGAATGGCTAAACAGAATTTGATTATTTGTTGAGAGAATTACCAATCCGTTTTTTGTGTAAAATGGCTGAATCTTGTTTTTGGTGAAACCGAATGAGTTTCCAATCAAATGAACTTGGAAGCCTTGAAGATCTTTGTAACTGAACGTTATAATTGGAAGCATTGTAAGACTTCATAGCAATTACAGTTTTACGCATGACACATTAAACGCTCCCAGATAACTTTAGGAGAAATAAAAGGCATCTTCTGGGTAGGCCCGATAAATCGACGACTTTTACGAGGTCATTTAAAAAAAAATACTCTCACGACTGGTTGCAAAGCGTGTCATCGCGGCCGAAGTGGAATTTTCGTTGATTTAATTTTGTTTGTATTGTACAATGCAATAAAAAAAAACTTATAAAACTATGATGAATGCAATGGGCGGTATAATAGAACTACGGATCTTCCTAATATAAAGAGTCTACGAAACAATTCAAGCGTCTATTAGGTATATGCTATTTTAGAAAAAAAGGCTTTACTATACATAATATGACTTTCTTAATGGCCGTTTCCAGAAGTTATTGAAATTTTATATTGACATATTGTTGTATTAATCTTATTATAACTTTATTAACATTTATTTAATTTAAAATTAGATTTGTATACCTGATATAAAATTGATAATAATTGTAATGTTTATATGCTAGACCTAGCAGATAGATCAATCTTAACCACTTTTGTATAACTAGGTTCACAAGTAATAAATGAATTATCAGCTACAAGTGATTTCTTCCAGACAACCCTATACATTTATGCTATCTTATAGGTGCCAAAAAGTTGTCTTGAGTTTGGCAGACATGAGTTTTTTTTTTAAATGCTACCATCTCTATTCTAGGACATGTAATTTTTCGACAACGCCATGTAGCTCCTAACTAAGCATAGCTTGTACAATAGCGAATTAAACCCACAACCTATAGCGCAGAAGGCAGACCAGACCTGCTTTAACTGAGGCGAGGCTTGACGAATGACATGACGTGAATGAGGCACGTGCATGAATTATTCTTATCATAATCGATTCGATAGTACGATAGTAACTAACCAGAATTATAAATGTTTTAATCGATTATGATAATAATTATTATATGGACGCACGCTTCTGCTCGCGGCTTCGCCTTATGGTGCGATATAAAGTAACTTAGGGGATAAAAAGTAACCTATGTGAAATGTAATATATTATTTCTTTATTTTCAGTTCATGCAGTGGACGTGGAGCCTTCAGCAGCAGTGGTGAATGTCGGAGATACCTTCGAATTTGTCTGCAAAGCGGACTACCGCCTAAACACCTGCTCGTGAGTTACCAAAGTATTTTTAAGGAGGCCATAGACAAACGAACGGGACTGGAAGCACTTTTCAGCCGTCCTAGTCGCCTCAGGAGAGTTCTATGTATGTACCTATGTCCATTTCTACAAGATGCTATGCAGCCTAAATGGCATGATGTATTTTAAAATGTGAGGAGTCGTTAAATTTGACTAAATTGTAGGAGTGACAGGGTGTTTATTCTTAATATATAAGGTTTAATTTAATTGAATCTTCAAAACCTTTCAATTTAATAATGCCATAAGATGGTGGAATACATTTTCTGGCACCTCGTGGTACATAAATTAAAATGCCTATTAAAAAGTTCATGCCACGTCAATCAGCTGTCCCTCTTCTCCCCTAATTTCCATTTTTTCTATATTCGACATAGGTATATACGGAATTTGCCATAATGTTTTCTCACGAACTATAATTACAAAGCACAGGTTATTGCCGCCAGTGTCTAAAGCAAATACCGTGGTTTACGACAAGATAGAATTGGTGTAGGTTACCTAGGTAAGAAAGAAAGAAAGAAAGAAAGAAAAATATTTATTTGGCACCAAGAACAAACACAGCGCATAAACACACAGTAACACATAAACACACTAACTTAAATCTAGTAACAATAGGTAAAAAATAAATAAATAAAATAAGTAGGTAAATACGAAAGTAAACACATATTATACTGCGCCGGGCGGCCTGGGCCAAAAAGGTACCACCTCAGTAGGTAGGTACCTACTATAATGTAGTACTCATCATAATCATTATCATCTGATCAGCCCACACACTGTACTGTACATAGGCTTCCCCCAATCGATGCCACAAATATCGGTCGCATTCATCCGCGAGAAACTTTACTCCCAGCGATTTTCGGTTCTGTGAGCTATGTGGCTTACCCGTTGTCAACTTGCTAATTCTGTGAGCTATGACAGTAACATTGGTTTTCATACGGAAACCCAGATTCCGGATTTTATCACGTACCTATCTATGTACTATATTTTATTAGAATATATTTTATTTCAGGATTAAGCAGCCCGGTGCAAGGAATGCGATTTATCTTATTCCTGGTGGGCTACCTTCGTCGGAAGGAGTGTCCTATTTTGGGAAAGGGCTTGACGTAAGTACTCACCTACAACTACTATTCAAACAATAGGTACAAATAAACTATTTATAAGGGAAGCAGTCGGGTTAGTGGACCGTTACAAACGGTCCATATGTAACTCAACTGGTCCAGACGTCACTGTCTGCATTGCTACGCTGAGCACGCCGATGCTGTTTGTCCTGTGTTTGGGTGTTGTACATATTGTATGATAAATATGTATTTACAAAAAAAAAGTATATAAGGATCTATTCTATCCGTAATCTCGATCCCATATTACAAGCTTTGATTAATTTGGGGCCATCTACGCTGAGTGAAATTAATGTCTTATGTTAAATTATAATTCGCTGGCCTGAATTAAAGCCAGCCCTTGGGTCTCGTGTCGTCTTAATCAAAAGCCTCGCAAGATTTAAAAGACCGGAGGGCATATAAATAACCAAATATATATTTTCCAGCAAGGAGAGTGTGGCGCTCGTATAACGGTGACGGAGGCGTGGCACGGAAATGTGACTTGCGCGTGGCCACCACCTACTGGCCAGGGCTCCGAGGTGTCAGGGACCCTGGCCCTCACCGTGGCTAGTAAGTACCAGCTCATATTTTGTACTAGCTTTTGCCCCTGGATAAAAGTACCCTATTTCCTTCCCTAGCACATGGCGTACACTATATCCATGGCAAATTTCACTATGATCAATTCAGACGCTTAGTCCTTTCAAGGTAACAAGTAAATTAACAAACAGAGTTGCAGTGATTCAAGCCTACAATATCCTTACTGAACTGGGAACAAACTTTGCAAAGATATGCCCCACCCGGGAATCGAACCCAAGACCTCCGGATCGAGAACCACACGCCCAACCATGTGGTACTGTGGTACTGTACCGTGGCGTGAAACATTTATTTGTTTACTGAATGCGCCCCGCGGTGAAACCCGCGTAAAAAGTTTGTACTCGTAAGAAATATTTTTACTGAGACTTGGAAAAAGAAGCGACTGAAAAAAGAAACACATTTTTAAGAACACAGACCGCATTAAGCTCTCCCGGTACCTACCAAATTTAATCCAAATTCATTAAGCCGTTACAGCGTAATTGAGTGACAAAAATGTTGAATTATTTCGTCTGAAACACTGCGCTTTTCCGGGATAAAAAGTAGGCTATGTATAAACTATCTTTGTGCAAAATTTCGGCCCAATCCGTACTGTTGTTTTTGCTTATAAGCAACAAAGTATCTACCAGTAAGTTTAGTCTGGCGATATTTGACATCCCTATTCTATCCCACGCGAATTTATTAATGGAATAAAAGTGGCCTATATAATTGTGTTAATCCAGGGTAAATTATCTTTGTACCAAATTTCATCTAATTCAGTTAATACATCAATTTATTCCCCATATTATCTTGGATGATAAGCCTCTTGTGTGAAAAGGTAACAAAAAAAATAGACAGAGACACTTTCGAATGGTATGGCTTCGTAAACTTAAGGCGCGCTACGCAGCTAAAATCGCGGCAGAAACGATTATTAGATTGATATTTTTGATTGATTAGATGATAGTTGACAACGGCAAGCTGTAGGTGGCGCATGCGTATCGTAAATAAAACCTTTTGATAATTCTTATTCTGAGATCATCTCATCGATAAATTTTCAGCTATTATGTTTTCAGCTTACCTGTAATGTAGATAGGTACCTGAAGTAATAATTTAATAAAACGGAAACGTCTAATGACAGGGCCGTAACTCACCTGAGCTTATTCACCTAGGCTAGGCATTAAATACACTTTTAGTAAACTTTCAGCACCTGTACCGCGGTTCATAAAACAACAGACATTAATGTAAGTTCCTAATATCGATTTAAAGTCTGTTTATGTATTTTCAGAGTCCCCTGGAATTCCCACTCTCTACTCTTCTGACCAACAAACGTACGTCGAGGGGGAGGTGTTCAGTGCTATGTGCTCCGTGCCTGGTGGTAGACCGCGCGCCAAGATTACTTGGGACTTGGGTAAGTCATGGTTTCAGGCCCTAAGAGGCGACAAAGTGGGTAATTATTGTGATCCGACAGAGGTAGATAGTCAGTTGCTCAGTTTGTTGAGGATTCCGGGTGCGCTTCCACCGTCGGCCTTATCATAACTTGAAAAATCAAGTGAGATGAAGGGTAACCCACTAACCCATCGTTTGATAGAAAAAAAAGTAAACTTAACTCAAGTGATCCTTCAATTTAATACTCCGAGTGTGTGAAATTTATACTCGCATCTAGATATTTAACCACCTCTGTGGTCTAGTGGCTCGCCCACCGGTGTTCGATCCAGAGATCCCGGATTCGATCCCTAGAGGGAGTACAATATTGTGCTTGGTCTGTTGGTGGTAGGTCTTTGTTGGAGTCCGCCCCGCCTTGCTAGCTACCACCATCTTGCCGAATTCTGTCACCATATCAACAATTCTAAAATTGTTGTTTTCCGGCATTTAGAGATAAAATAGTCAGGTCCTCAGACAGTTGCAGATTCTGGGTGAAGTGCGCTTCCACCTTCGGCCTTAATTGTAAACCAGGTGAGATGAAGGCCAAGCGCTTCCCCGTCGTACAATAAAAAAAATAGAAATATTGATTTATTTATTAAAATACCAGTTGTGTTTTAACTCTGTTTAAACTAAATACTGGTTCTCATTGACCGTTCATCATCATAAGGATAATTGACACAGCGAAATCATATCTGATAGCACACATACAATACTCACTCAAAAACTGCCCCACTAATGTGAATAGTGTAGCTACTTAATATTGTTTTTAAAAATATAATGTGGCAGAAATTCGCCATCAATGGGTCCTCCCCATTGATGGCGAATAATGGAGACGTTGGGAATACATAGAATTTAACCCCCAAATAAACTGGCTACGTCAACGTTATCATCCATTCTCAAATATAGCGCCCATTTTCGAGACTAAAATTGTTTTTTATTGACAACTGACAGCTGACTTTTTTTTTATTATTATGATAGTCCTACGTTTGACCACAATCTCGCCTGATGGGAAGCGCCTATTACACAGGGTACTCGTCACCCTTATTTAGGAATTATATGTAGTTTGTGAATATGGTAAGTTTAACTTACCAAATAATAAGAAATATAAAATATGTTAACATGGTGCAAATAAATTCATTTCCAGCACAGAGCGGATCCTATACATTAATATATTATGTTTTTAAAACTACTTGTGATTTAGATTGTGACATATGCGTATATTGTACAGCTGCGCAATGCTCTGTATTGTTGTTTGTCAAATAAATGTATTTCTATCTTTCATTTTCATTGTCTTCAGGCGAAGAAGCACTCTTCGAAGGGCTGTCAGAAGCGAAGTGGAATGAAGAAACTCAGACGTTCAGTCAGAACCTGACCCGTACCCTCGGCGCTGGGGATCAGGATAAGATGCTCAGGTGCATAGTGGAGCACGTCGCCATGCCGGCACCTATGGTCTCAAGTCTTCAGCTCAAAGTTGAATGTAAGTATATATATAGAAATTTTAACCGCCTTAGTGCCCAGGTTAGATCCCCAGGGTTCTAATTTGTGCTCGGTTTGGTTGGTAGTCCGGCTACCACCATCTTACCCAAGTCTGTCGGTATAACAACAGTTTTAAATTGTTGCGTTCCGGCATTTAGAGGTAAGTAAGAGTAAGCTCAGTCTGTTAAACTGCATCTGTAGTCTAGTGGTCAACCCATCGATTTCAGATCCCGGTCCCGAGTTCGATCCCCATGGGGAGTACAATGTATTAGGCTTGGTTTGGTTGGTGGTAGGACTGTGTTTAAGTCCGCCTGGCTAGCTACCACCGTCTTACCTAATTCTGTCGCCATAACAACAATTTAAAAAAATGTTTTGGTCCGGTATTTAGAGGTATGATAGTTAGTTCCTCAGACTGTTCAGGATTCCGGGTGCGCTTCCACCTTCGGCCTGCCTCGTCATGAAAAAAAAAAACTGTTGAAGTTTCTGGATGAAGTGCGCTTTGACCTTATCCTAACTTAACACCAAGTGAGATGAAGACAGCAATCGAAAACTGAACCTCTGCTGTGGCTAAAAAGAATTGGTATTTTTATTTTCATTTATTCTGATTAGTGTCATAGGTAGCCTATATAACCTTTAAATTTCTTTGAATCGGACATAGGTATATAGCATTAAACGGCAAAAATCAACGGTCCTCCGAGGTGATTTCAAGGCGCTTGCTTTCATAACAGCGCAGCAGCGCCCCCAAAGCGACGAAAGTTATCTCTTGAAGTTATTTGTGAAAAGGCTAACAGATTTTGTCCTCTTCTTCCAGACGCTCCCAAATTAGAGGAATCCGTCACCATTTTCGGCCTCAAAGTGAACGCCCCTGGGCTTCTGAACGTGACTGTTCGGGCCAACCCTGGACCCAAAATCGTTTGGACCATAGAGGGCTCTGGAGAGACCATACCGGCGGGTTCCACCAATGAGGAGCTCCGCATCAAGGCGTATGAACCTTTGCCGTTGGTAAGTTATCGGTGCGCGGAAGAGCCATTGTCTTCAGGCAAAACTCAACTCAAACTCCACTTTCAGTGCGTAGTTTATTTTTAATTTATAAATCTATGCTCATCACATAATTGCTTGTCTTGGGGTGTCATCAAATCATCAACCACTATCAACTGATGCCAGTTATAATTATTACCCGACTACCTCAGAAGGAGGGTTATGTTTTTCAAGAGTATGTATGTATGTATGTCTATTACGATTGACACGCTCTGGAGTCGAATGGGTTTAATGGATTTGGATGTGTCGTTTGTATAGATGTGGGATTGGCATTTAAATTTAAAATACGTACGAATATCTTACAAAGGGGAGGAAACAGAAAAATGTTTTAGTACAACAACATGGACATCAAATGAAAGGAAGTAAAATGCCCATTTATGATATAACCAGCTGACTTGATGTAGTTACACTTGCGCCAAGGTTCTAAGCTCATCACTATAATTTCAGCCCAAATAAGCCCACTGCTGAACAAATAGTTTTCTAGTAGGGTTCGCTCCATTGTAGACCTAATTGCCCAGGGACGCTACCGCCGACGGCGAAGCCGATCTCCATTGATGGCTTTAAATTAGCTTCATGAGAACTTGAAACGATTTTTACCGTCAAATGTACTGAACGGATAGGTTTCATAACATGTGTACACTTTTGAGATGGGAAACGCCATTTCGGATATGACACATACCTAAATCGGTAAAAATCGTTTCTAGTTCTCATGGAGCTAATTTAAAGCCATCCATGGAGATCGGCTTCGCCGTCGGCAGTAGCGTCCCAGGCAAGCCTCGAGGTCCAGGGCTGACCCTCCACATAAATAAAGAAAAACAGGCCTCGCCAGTGATCATGAGCCCCATCTATTCATCAATTCCACGTGACTGCCGGTCATAATCACAACACAGCCCCTGATGAGGTCGCGGCCAATTCGTCTGCCAAGTGTGGTATTTATGGCCAATGTTATACGCAGCTCAAGAGCTCTGATAAAAAAAAAGTTTTATTACATACCTTTCTTTTAGGTATAGGCCATAATTTGGTAAGACCTGTAGTTTTAAATTTAGTAGTCGGGTTAAAGTTTTTTAAAATGTCAACTGTTTTAAGATCTCGATTAAAACGTTTCAAACGTTAAAGCTCCAATAGGTACCGAGCCACTTCCGACGGTCGCCTCTATAAAGAAGTAACTCTGTCTTCTGCGCTGTAGGCTATGGGTTTGATTCCCACCCAGGGCAAACATTTGTGTGATGAATATATATGTTTGTTCTGTGTTTAATATTGTATAATATAGTACGTATGTATTTACAAAAGGTATTTAAGTATTCTATCCGTTATCTAGTTCCCATATTACAAGCTATGCTTAGTTTGGGGCTAGATGGCGCTGTATAAAATTAATGGTCTGTAATATTTATTTAGTGTTTTTTTATTAAGTATAAAAAAACACAGTACATAGACGTATAACACATCTACGTTTCACTGTATGCAAATAATCCTAAGTGCGAGAGAGAGAGCAATATTGCTGTCTCGTTTCGAGAATGTATGACCGAGTATAGCAATGTATGTTTGGTTTCAGGGCAGCGGCTACTACAACGTGACTTTGGTGATAGATCCGATCACCAACGACGACGTGAACCGACGGTACACCCTGACCGCCACCAACTCGCGGGGCTCCGCTAAGATGATGGTCAGGGTCAGCACCGACGGGGAACCTGCTGGTATGTACTGAGAGCAGACCCTCCACAGAAACTGGTTTAACGATTATCAACCACAGTTGGTGATGAGCCGTGGCCTCTCCTCAGCCCATGATCACACCAGAAGAAAGGCAGCTGCTTCATTATTTACAACTTCACTGCGATTACCAATCCGTGGTGATTATGTCAAAACCCTCCAGTTTTGGAGGAGGCGCTGTCCAGCAGTGGACACTAATGGTCTGATGATGGGGTGATCACAGTGAAGGTGCTACGATAATACATGGAAATTGCTGCCCATCTTGTGAGACCTTCTGAGTGGGTTGACTTGCGCCCGCCACGGCGCAAATAGACATTGTGTCCTTATACGTCGCGCGCTGAAGTTAGTTGTAATCCAAAGTACCTACATTTCAAGGCGAGACTTTTGTCTTCTAGACCGGCGTGCTACATCGTAAATAACATCATTGCATAGTGGAAAAGGTGGTCAAACGTAGGTCTATCTACTTTTAAAAAAAATATTTAGCAATATTTGTTTTGTTTCTATAATTTCGTTAGCGCGATGCAGACGTTACGAACATGTAGTATGCAGGGGTTCGAGGCTCCATACGTTTGACAGTAATTCTGCTCTCTAGCGCCATCCTGTAGCGCTTAATGGAACTCTTCTTAACTTCACATCAAAGCGAGTTCTTTGCAAGTGGCACAGGTGGCGCTATACCTGTAAGAAACCGCTGAAATATAATCTTATTGTAAAAACTGGGTACAAAAATGGCCTAAAGACCCATATAAGACGCCTATGGCGGCGGCTCGTAAATTGTTACGCCCTCAGAAGCCTTTGTATCAGTTTTGGAAAATTCTGTAGTTACCTGGTCTTCACATAATATAAAAATACAAATTAATAAAATAATGATATGATGTCCTACAGCTCGGAAGACAAAATCGTCGTTTTTGATTATCGATGTGTATGGTAAGACAAAGTTATATAAGTCCGTGAATGTATTTTTTGTAGTGTAGGAGATGGTGATAATATTAGTTACGTTAAGAGTAGTTACTGCATTACTACTGACTTTTGTTTCTCACTATATTTTATGAAAAAAAAACAACGTTATGCATGTAAAATCATTTCAAAGTCCAGCATGGTAAAAATACCTAGGTACGTCGGAGTTAGATTGTAAAAAATATCTCTAAAAGTAGGTGATATGACTTGATGCTTCTTGCTACCGTTTTCAATAATTTAAATACAGATATTGACCATAGTTTATATACATACCTATATTTAATAGGTACCTTAGACGTAGGTAGTATAGTGAGATGAGCATCTTGTTTTCTTGATTTTGGCTTTTTGTGTTTTGCATTATCATAGATGTTATATGTCAGATACTATGCCTGCTGTAGATAAACAGCCAGATGAAGGGGATTTAATTCACCACCTATGTAATATACCTCTGCCGATTTATTTTATTTTGAGAATTTTACTTTGACATGCTTTCCGGCCACGATCATTATAAATGTGAGAGGGCGGACGCCTGTAAACGTTTCTTGCCTTGGTTGACGTTAGTTCCGTTGTCTGCCACTTTTGTATGCTGTATGTATACTGTACTGTATGTATACCACACAGAGTCTTTTGAGCCTTGAATTGTTTGACCTTGAAATCTCGTCGTTAAGACTCCTTTGGTTAAAACGAATCAGGCCCGTCCGTAACCTAAAGCATCCTTTAAATCATGTAATTTTACATGGAATTTCGAATTCGGAACACTGTTTAAGGAACATTTAAGGTTATGACCCATGACGTGAATCCCAATAACTTTGCTCTTTGTTTCACATATATGTGCCTTACTCCTACTTATCCAAATAACGCAAGCACACTCCCATATACACACACACGCCTTTGACAGTCATACTCAGACATTCTGTTTTTGAATTTGGTTTTGCCCTGTAAGTAGTTCAAGTCTTTAGGTATTTCTCTAAATAGACTGCCGGGGCACAGGCTAATGTTCTCCTAACTGTAACTGTGGAACTGTGGCATGGATGTAAGATGTTAATATTTTTATCCAGGTGTGGAGCTGGATACAGGAGCGATAGTGGGCATTGTTATCGCTGTCCTTGTCCTTATTATTGCTCTTTCGCTCATCGTGTTCGCCTTCGCGACTGACAGATGGTGCTTCGCGGGTAAGTTTTAGTTTTTTTATTGTGCAGTAATTGGTTTCTATTGGATTATTTTTGGATTTTTCTATCAATAGTTAGGTACTTAAACCTTTTGTTTGCCTATTTTACCCACTACCGGGCAAAGGTCTTCCCAATTGAAGACTTAACATGATTATTGGCATAGCTGTTTTAATGAGTACCTACTGGTATAAATTGTACTAACATATTCACGAATATTCCAAATTATACTTCATTAGACACCATGAGTTCTTTTGTTGTTCGTTGTATTGTTTGCCTGTATACTTCTAATAAGTATAATTATTATATTTGTTTTAAATATAATAATTATGCTATTTATTTAATTAATATTATACATGTAGTCCAGGAACTCCCTAAAAAATTACAAACATTTTTCTTTTTCATAATAACAAGTTGTAACTTAATTGGTTTCAAATTTTAGGCATGCAATGAATATTATAATTAACAAAGTACTTTCCGACAGGCTGTCGTGCTCGTCGATAGGTAATAAAGTAGATTAATAATTATAATCACGGTTTCGCAGCTTATCCACAAAAAGTGGGTTAAAACCTCATTTTTGCTTGAAATTTTGAAAATTGTGCAAATTGGCAGTGTTATGCTTGATAAATAATAAAGTAGTATATCTATATTTATGTTAAAGTTAGTCTAAGATTACTGCATATCCATGTTTGAGCGATCAAGAACAAAAAAATCTGCATGTCTCTAATTATTTCAATGTGTTGAAGCATGTTTGTCTCTTGTCTATTAACTTTCATAAAGCTTTTCTGCATCATTCTTTCAAATTCTATCCGTGCATGCTATTTCGGTATTTTCCAATACATTTTATTCTAACATCATCGATTTACCATAAAAACAAATAACTTTTCATACCTATTTACAAAAACAAAAGTTCTATGTAATTAGTATTAAAATTGTTGGTGGTGGTTTTTATTATAATAACTGTTTTATTTTAGACTCACATTTTTGAACTGAATCTTTGTTGCAAATAATACCAATTTACTAATCTATCACATCTGGTGGGGGTTTCATAACTTTTACATTGAAGACTTTTCGGTTTGATAAGTGACTTTATTCTTAGCTTACCTATTTACTATCTTACGAAAGAATTAGGATTATGTAGTCCAAATCAGTTTTTTCTGCGAGGTTACAGGGGCGTGATGTGCGGGTGATTTTAGTTTAAGAATATTTTTATTTAATATGTACTTAACCTACACCAACTCAACGATAATACAATAAAATATTAAAATATAATTTTGAGCTTATCAAATATATTAATTATAATTATTTAAATAATGGGTATTGTTAGTCGTGCCCATTTTGGCGTGGTGTATCAAAGAGAACAGAAGCACGGGGACGGGATCCAACATGGCAGACTCAGTTATCTGTTGACCCTCTTTTGTAACTACTCGTTTGAGCACCCATGTTCTAGCTATCACCAGCACAGCACAGCTAACAGCTTCCAACAACTAAACTTATAGGGATGCGGCTAGGTTTCATTTTGAGCGTTAATTTTAGTGAAATTTGCGACAGTAACCAGTAACTAGAAGCAAGGTTTGAATAACACAATACAGTTTCTTTAGAATTAATCACGTTCTTGAGATATTATGAATTAGGAACCCCCCGCGACTATCAAATTTTGGTACAAGTAATTACTCTATGAATTTTAAAGTCAAATATATCATGGTTAATAGATTAACTTTATTATACGTACAAATAATTAAACTAATCCACAAAATGTACAATAAGGTTGATGATCTTGCTATCAAGCGAAAATAGTCAATTTATTTTGAATCCTTATAGTGTCAGTTATTATCGCAAATTTCACGAACGTCCACGCTAATCGTAACACCTAACAAAAACCGTTCAAAGCCTAGCCGCAAGTAACATTTAAAGCCTCGTTCTTGATCGTTGAAATGTTGGTATGTGGCAGGGCGATCCCACCGAACCGACATACCCGATGGTCTGGACTCTGAAGCCCCCCTACCCTCACACGACGACGTCAAGGGTTCGGAGAACCCCTCCCATGACCACGGCGCTTACATCACCAATGGGGACTCTAATTACCCAGAGAAGAAGCCTGACACGGCTGTGTAATTTGTAAGTCTCTTATGTCACTCGGTTACGTGAACAAGAAAAGAGAAGATGCGTTTTGATAATAATGTTCAAATAATATCCATATTATTTAAACATAAAAACAAATCGAAGAAATAAACGATATAAGTACGATTAACTAGTTATTGTGGTTATGATGTTCAATACCATTTTACAATTAAATACTTAATGTATAGAAATGTGTCAAAATATACATTATCTGTTTGTAAGGAAACCGTTCGAAATGTATGTACATTTGTCTTTAACATGTTTGTAAAGTTAAACAGATGGCAACACACACTGATCAAATTTCCCGTCTATTTCCATTTTAACACGTCGCACGGGATATATAGGTCTCATCCAGCTCCTTTCATAAGTGATGAAAGGAGCTGGATGAGGCCTATATGTCAAAGGGCACGCTGACTCACACAAGTGTGAACAGGGCTGCCAATAGCTTCTATTATTCGTGATGGTTCGTAATTATTATTCAAAAACTGTCAAGCATTCCAATAAAAATGCGAGAATCAATTGATTACAATCATAGTATTTTAACCGAGTGACATAATTTTTAAATCACCTGACGTTTTTTTTTTAACAAGTGCCAGATGTATTTAAACATTGTTACTTATTAATAATATAAATGTATCGCATTATGTGTATTCAGGATTTTCGATGTTTGTAAAGAATTATTGAAGTTACGCACTACCTATTAATTTTAATAGAAAATAATAGTTACAAACTAAATTAATAGCATGATCTATATTCCGTAGGTAATTAATATACAGATTGTGTTTTAAAACGTGGTTAGACTACTTGTAGCTATGTGTCACGTAACACATATTAACAAAACTCGAGTGAAAATACGATTTATCTGTGAATATAACTGCAAAGAACCTTGGCGCTTAGTCATTTTTTTTAAAACTAATAACTTATTAAAAAAAAGAAGTTTTATAAAATTTGACCAAGCATGATTAAATAAGATACATAAGTGATAATCTGTCTCTCTATAATATTGTTCCATTGTATCTTTATTGGATTATTGAGAAAAATGCGTGTCAAAGTAAGACATAATGTTAATACTTGCATACCCATAAAACAGTAAGATGTTTATTGGTCTGTAACTCTTAACATCTTTGTTATAATGTACTAGCTTTAACCCGCGGCTTCGCCCGCGTGGTACCTACCCACTACCCAGATAAAGAGTATCCTATGTTTTTCCCATGGCATCCATTACATCCATGCCAAATTTAATTTAAATCTCCGTTGCCGTAAAAAGGTAACCAACATTCGAATTTATAATATTGGTATGGATTTTACCTAATAAGAACGTGAACCTTACTTCGAACCAGGATATTATTGCTTGGGTAGTTGAGGGCTGAGTAGGAATTTTTTGGACTCGCATTGTTTACCCAACACTATCTATAACGTATTTAATATAATTGTATCATCATGCATGAATGTATTTTCAAACCTCTTTGTTATTTTTGGTAAAATCAAACGTCTCAACAACAGCGTCAACACAAAAATACAAAAAACAAGAGGTTGGAAAAAACATTGAAGAATGAGAGTAGGTATTAACGTTTAATGGATAATTACTAAGCAATCTCTTGTACTTTTTCAGCTCTTCTTAAATAACAACGAAATCCCAACGTTACTAATATTAGAGAAATTAATAATTATTGTACTTATAAAGTCCTTGGCACAATATTAATTAGGTTAAAGTATTTTCCATTCGAATCTTTAACATTAACGAAGACATTATGCGAACTACCAAAATAATGTCTGTGTAGTGTTTTTTATTTTAAGTTCCGAAATTACAGAAAATAATCCTTTGTATTATTTTTTATTATAAAACATGGAGACGGCGACCCACTGCTATTAAGGCAGTGCGTTGCGTCGATCGTTACAATAAAAACATTGAATACTGGCAAAATATCTATTAATTAAAATTGCTTTCTTTCACAAATATTACATCACAATTCGATCATTATTTTTAAAATAAAAGATATGAATGAAACTATGCATATATTGGCCAGTAAAAAAAATATGCTACAAAGATTTTTAGTTCTAAATTCGTTTTACCATGTACATAGATTTTAAATTTTATTGAATCTCAATATTTTGCGCTTTAAACAAAATAATTTAAAAAACGATTACAGGTCTTATAATACATTTTTGAACATTTAAAGCAATCTTTTCGCAAAGGCAGTTTTCAAGTATATTTCTACATTTTTTTATTATTATTACTAAACACGAACTTAATATAATTTTATATAACTACAGTTTTGTAAAAATACTTTTATCATTCTAAGTTAAGTGACTTTTGTAAAATATTTTGTATTACAATTATTTTAAGCTTATCAATTTAAGTCACCGTTGTGATTTTTAGGATTTTAAAAATGTATCTGTTAGAATTTATTTTTGTACCAGTTTAGTTTATAATTTGCACAGTTTTTGAAAAAATTGAGACACTGCCATTTTTCACATATTTTGCAAAAAAAATAATTGTAAACGCTTCCAGTTTTTTATACTAATGATGACTCGTTGGGTGCTGAGTTTTTGAGCTGCCGAGTGTTCACGGCACACACTGTATGTGTTTCTCAGCACCAAACAACATAATTATAAATTCGAAATACTTACCTACATTGATGAAAGTCAAACAAATAAAAAAAAATTTATCTACAATAAAGAGTCAACATAACAACAAATCACTTTAGAAAAAACAATGTTTATACCACGAATATTGTAATATTAAAATACAATTTTGAATAAAAAGTATTTATTAAGAATACTAGACTTTTTATTATAAATATTTCTATTATGATAACAGTAAATTCAACGTATATTAATGAGATCAAAGTAATATTATTATTAATTAGCTCCTGGATGTTTACAAAGTATAAACCTTTTTTAAGCGAAGCTGATTTACGGACATTTTGGGAAAGATTATAGGTATTATGTAACGTAATAAAATATACTGTAACAAAATTCAAATCAACTTAGAAAGAAATTATACGAAAATCTTCTATTTGAATTCATGGTTGAAGATGGATTGAGGCTATTTTTCCGAATTCGAACTATTGTATCCATAAATGTTAAGAAATCTCAAAATTAATGAAATGTGTATAAACAACGCCCGAGAAGCTTCGCTTTTTTGTTGAATCGAATCTCTTTGTAATTTTAGTCGATTATTTTTATTTTTCTCTGAGAACCGATAGCAATAAAGGTAAAATATTAGGGTAAATCCGAGTTATTGCCAGGTTAAGTTAGTATTAAGTACATAAAATATGTAGTATAAAGTAGGGTACCCCCTAGTACATAGGTATATTTTCAAGTACGGTGTTATATATATGTATTTTCAATGTGTGCGTCCTTATGATTATGAGTGCACACAGAAATGAGAGCGGTTTACTATTATGGGCCCTAGTCTAATGGAGTTCGATGTTTAAAAACTTTCAGGCAGAAGACGGGACGGTAACAAAAGCTCGGGAGAATCGTAAGTATATTATCAATTACTTATTTAAATTTTTCATTGATAGTTCTAATCATATTTGGGGATTATAATTCACAGCAGGTAATACAATCGCTACTATTGGGGCTAGTGTGGCAACACTTGTTTTTTTTTTCACTATAAGCTCACATAGTTCCCCAAGGCAACACGAAACGCGATGAGAATAATTTATTTCTTGCCCCGTTACTTGTTAGTTGGGTACTAAGATAAAACTAACATATTTTGTACCGTGACTTCGTTCGGGCTTGACAAAACAGAAATCTTATTTGGACAAGCCTCATAGCTCAGTTGGTGGTAACTCTACCTTCTGCGCTGTAGGCTGTGGGTTCGATTCCCACCCAGGACAAACATTTGTGTGATGAATATAGATGTTTGTTCTTTGTTTGGGTGTTGTATCATATAGTACGTATGTTTTTACATAAAGTATTTAAGTATTCTATCCGTAATCTAGTTCCCATGGGCTAGATGGCGCTGTTAAATTTTAAAAAATAAATTAATGTCCTGTAATAATTATTTTTTGGTTTTATACCGGTTTCCGGTTACCGAACATCATTATTGTTACCTACGTAGCTTCACGATAGAAACAACTTCTATCGAGAATACATTTCGTATTAACTACATAAAAAAAACAGATATGCCATTGGTTTTATGGTTATATTTAATTTCGGCCCGATTCAAGGAGTTTATGATGAACATATGGAGAAGACAGGCGTTCGGGACCGCTGCCAAAAGGGACCGCGGTCCCAACTGTAATTTTTCTTTACAAAAATAGGTACATACCTTGTCTAATATTCACTAAGAGATTTTTTTGTGTATACCGACACAGATCGTCTCGAATTTTGAAGTATGTACTGTACTTTAGCAATTATTTGTACAAAATGGTAATAACCTTGTTATATGCTGTTGGGTGATAATAATAACATTTTTTGTACTATAAACCGTATGTGTATGTAAATAGACTATATTTTGTCAAGGACACCGGCTGGGGATGTGCTTTTAGAAGGGAATCCGCTTACTCCAACGTACGTCCTTTTATTTTAATAAAATGCATGGGGTTTTTAAACTAAACACTAATTTATCAATAGCATTTACTTGACTTTCTGCGCCGTTTCAACTGTGGGTCCCTTTTGCATTTGTTTCCATGTTTCAACGTAATCCTTAGTGGATTGTTTTAATCATTGTCTTAGCACCTTTCTCTCTTCTTTAGAAGCCTAAATTCATATCATCGATGCAGTAGTATCATCTCATTTCGGCCTTCCTGGAGTCATATACAACATACCTAATTATAATTAAAAATCATGGTCTAGGGCTAATTGTACTTATAGGTATAATACATTATTATACGTACATAACGCATATCTTTCTGGTGTTGTTTGATCACAAGAATCACTTCGTTGGTATGTTTTCGACTCATCATTTGTTGTTATACTTTACATAGGTAACTAATCGTACATCATCCCTATCTTGTACTAATGCTTTGGTGTCAGGCACTTGAACAATAGGGATAACAGTTTTGAATACTTACCTAGTATAATACCTACTCATCTATTTCGTTTGGTAAGCGGTTAATAGGTGGTCATACAGAGTTCTGGTAAACTAACATTAGGTATGCCATAGAAACGTCCTGATACAAAACTATCATCGAAAGATCACAATAAATGACAAGGCGTCAAGAGAACGTAGTAAGCATTCCGAACGCATTAAAGCGATAATGAAACTATAATTACTTATATTCATGGTGATTGTTTTTTAATCTACGCCTACTCGTATCTATGACCTTTCTCAAATGCGTCCTTTCGATGATACCTTTGACTTTTTGTATAGAACCTCCTTGATAACGTGTATTTTTGATACCTGCGCAAGTGAATTGATGATGATAATTGCGTCAGTAGCGACACGGAGAGCGCAGTAGGTGGTAAGGAGCGGTCGCGGCTCGCTGCGCTCAGCGCCAGGGTCCGCGCGGTGCTGCCACGGGGCAAGGACAGAGTGCAGGCTACGGAGGCGGCTCCACAGGACGACGATAAGGTTGGCTTGATTTTATTTATAACCTTTTTATGAACAAATATATATGACACATACCTATGTGGACCATATTTTAATTTAACTAATCACAAATAAGTCGATGTGTAAGCGACTGACTTTAAACAATTCAACCGTTATATGTTATGTAGAATATATATGTGTATGTACCAGAATTGAAGGCACACAAATCTACTCAACAATTTTATGTTATGTAGTTACACCAGAATGAAAGGCACACAAAACCTACTCTACTCCAAAAATGCGACAGAAACAACAAATGATTTCTGACATATCACCAGCAGCTGGACGGAGCAAAGTCCATAACTGGAGAGTTTTGCCGTATTGGTTGCAGTAAAGGTGGTGGTTACAATACATAACTATTTTTTATTGTCCTTTCAGCCAGCTGACGACAAAGTAGTCTACGCTACGCTGGCCCTATCCGAGCAGAGCCCAGCCGATAAGCCTCCTCCAGCATTCGCGGAGTACGCTGAAATAGTTTACACGGACAAAGGACAAAAGGAAGCTAAGGATACTGCGTAATATTTGACGTAATTCATGTGGGGCAATGTAGGGTAGGTATATGGGGAATAATGCACAAGAATGTAGGGCACAGTAGGACAACCAGTATTTTTTGTTAAACTCTGTGTGCTTGAAAGTGGTTGTCTCTTGTTTACACAAAGAAACAACATGAATCCTGGCATGAATTGAACTGTAACTGGGGAAAATCGACACGCATTTTTTTTAAAGAACCTGCAGTTAACCATCCGGTTAAAAAGTATTAAAGAATGATACACTATGAATGTCGCGTACATACCTATAGCGTTATAAAATGCATTTTGTCCTGTTTTTTTAGTAGCTAAAGTAGACCACAGTTGAATTTTGTGGTACATTTTGAACCGACAATAGTTTGGGGTAAATACCTAAAACTACATTATTTCAGACCACGCTACGATCATAGCGGTTTTAAGATTTTATATTTTTTTTATTAGATACATATTTAAATTTTAAGTATTGATAGCCTATTAAATAAAAGCCTATGTAATCAAGTTCCCATATTACAAGCTTTGCTTAGCTTAGGACTAGATGGCGCTGTGTGAAATTAATGTCCTGTCCTATTGTCCACAGACAAACACAAGAATTAGTTATAATAAATGTGGTCCTGTTATCAATCTTATAACACTTAAGTATGTAGTAGATAAGGTACCTTATTCAGTACATCACAAAGTTACAGCTAGCTGACTCTGTTATGCTTTTCACGGACAATTTATTCATGGTTCGGACACAGAAAAAACGATAGTTTATTGACGCTTAAACGCGTGTAAAACCAGCACAGATAAATGTGATGTGGACATTTTTTCTGCCTACGTTATGTAGTGATTTAAGATTGGGTATCCACCGATATTGGTTTATTTATAACGTATATCTTAAGCTTAAATTTCTTGCAAGTATTTATTTAGCAGTCGAATATATAAAACTGTTCTTGAACTAAACAATACAAATGTAAAATGGTTACAGAAGATCGATAAGTAATCTCATTAGATAGTTTTAAGTATACGTGTAAGCACAGTAGCTTTAGATATATAAATTTTGCTACTAATGTGCCTTAATTACGCACAAATTTAAGAAAAAAACCATACATTTTACGTTAGAAGTTTAGTTAGATTTAGGAACTTGGCTCTAAACTGCCTCTGACAGAGATATAACTTTCGTCTCTTATTCATTAAAAACATAATTTATGGATATTCAACATTGTACAATGTTATTTTATGTTTTAGATTTATTTATATCTTAATCAGGGTTTTAACGAGGCTTAATTATTAAAGTTTCTAGTTTTCGTCCAATAATGGTACAACACAATATTACCATTTTATAATTTATCTGTAAAATTAACGGTATGACCTAATGCGATATTTCTTAATGGCTAACATTCTATGCCTATAGAATGTAAGCCAACAATATTGACAGACTTTGATAGAAACTCTTAATACCTAATAATGAACTGTTGGTCAGTGGTAAGTCAGTGGACTTACCAAATTACTAAGACCTGAAAAACTGATAAGAAAGCTTCTTTTTACTTTATAGCAGGTACTTTGTTATCTGTATTTTTTTTTTACTTTTGTAGAAAATATATACATTATCTAAATCTTAACAAAGATGGTTATAGGATTTTTGACAATCACCCCCAACGTTTTCCTGGGAAAAAAAGAAATCAATATGTTGATCAATCCAACCATTTTATCCGTCCATTCTATATCGTGCTACTTATTATTTTTACGTTAGGTGCTTGTTTATGTGCTTATATTTAAGACCTTTAGATTTTACATATAGATGTGTAGCAAAGTTTATTTATTTGATGTGTTCTGTACTAAGTTGGTGTTCTAAAAAATATATTGTATTGAATGTAACTACGCTTTAGGTATAGAGGTTTTTACCATGTAAAGCTTTAATATTCAAGGCGCAACGCAAGGACGCAACGTCAACATTTGATAGAAATGTATCCTCCTTTATATACCTGAAAATACTATGAAAAGGTTTTTATCAGTAACAATGCACCGTTAACGGGCTATAGTACCTCAGATTAGCAACTCAACGCAACTTTATTCTAGTTTCGAACTAAGTTGCAGTAATAATAAAGGTGACATTGCTGTGCGCTCAACCACGGCGCTTATGACCACCAGATGACAGAAATATGCGCGTATTTCTACGTTTTGTTTTTTTACGGTAAAACAAATATACATTTTGAAAATAGAAAACACAGACCGTCTGCTTTATACTGTGTTTATTTTCTGTACAAAGTTTCAAGCCCTAATTGGGCGTATTTATTGAATGGCGAACACTTGGTTCAAATTAGAGTCAACTTTGTTTTTTTTTTATATCGAAAAATTTTTATGTAATCGTGTTTTCGAAACACAAGAGTTTTGGCATCTATCCTGAACTATAACATATAATAATTTAAAAGTAAATGCTACAGTATTGTGGAAGATATGATCGCTGATGCTAAGCCATTTCACATATCATAGACTCACATAATAATATAAGAAATAAAAAGACAAATAATAGCAAGTCTTGTAACGGTGGTAATAAACAAGTATAATATATGGTCACGCCTGATGTGTCTTTCACTTGTTCTACAAGTTAGGTCAAAACATATAAGTGCGTAAAACCTTTGTTTTAAAAATGTATCCTAAAAGTCATACGCATGGCTGAGACGTTAACACTCGTCTTGCATTTTTGTTTAATCCAATGTTGTCACAAGAATAATGCTTTCCATGCATTGCAACAAAAAAGTTGACGTTGATTCGCTGCGATAATTTGCCAAGGTCTTTAATCTGGCATTACTTGATTTATTAGGTTAGTCCGTTTTTATATTAAGCTCGTAAAGGGCTCATCTGACTAACATACTTTGACTTTACTACTGACCCTTCCAATATATTTTTCCAATTATTTACTTAATTTTACAAAACGGACATTGCACAAAACTTTATAATACTAAAGTCGATAGGTAATCTTTTTGCTATGTATACCTACTCTTATATGAATATTTGGCTGTACCAGTACTTACCTAAAAGCAAAGTTTCAAAAGTATTTTTAATAAAACTTGTGTCATTTTTTTTTTTTTTTTTTTTTTTTTTTTTTTTTTTTTTTTTTTTTTTTTTTTTTTTTTTTTTTTTTTTTTTTTTTTTTATATATTTAGTGCATATTAATTTAGTATATGCTCTAAAACTATATTACAATCTAGCCTATGTAGGCTAATGAGTAATTTTATGCTAACTTAGTTTTATAAAATTATTATTTTAAAGAATGTGTCCAATGTCACGTTTCTTACAGTTTCTATTTAAGGGGAGACACTGCGTTATTGTGTTCTTTGAAGTAGCACTTTCACTTACACTGACACTACTTTATACTATTTAACACTACACTAACTCAAAAGGTTTAGTTCTTTTCAGTCTTCTCACTGTTTTTGTGTTGTCTAGCAGCTGGATTGCCTCAAGGTTCACATGTTTATGAAGTCTTTGTTCATGAGCTTCTGCATGTTTTTTTATAACTTTATCAACGAACTCTATGTTAAGGTCCCTGTGGAGGTCGTCGTTCCTGATGTACCAAGGTGCATTCACTATATCCCTGAGTACCTTATTTTGAAAGCGTTGGATTATTTTGATGTTACTTTTTTTGGTACAGCCCCACAGCTGAATACCATAAGTCCATACTGGCTTCAGGACTGCTTTATACAACAGAATTTTGTTGTGTGTTGACAATGTTGACTGCCTTCCTAGGAGCCAGTACATTCTATTGTATCTAATATCTAACTCTTCCTTTTTCTTCTTGACGTGAGCTTTCCAGCGTAGCTTTGCGTCAAGAGTCATGCCTAGGTACTTCGCAGTGTTTTCATACGGTATAGGCTCATTGTTGATATATATAGGGAAATACTGATCTTTTTTATTTGTGAAGTTAATGTGCACCGATTTTGAATCATTAAGTTTGATTCGCCATTTTTTCGTCCAGTCCCAAATTTTGTTGACTGCATCTTGAGCCTTTTCTGCAGCGTCTGCATGTGTTTTTCCAACAGCCATTATAGCTGTATCGTCAGCAAACGTCGCAAGGGTATTATTTTCTAGATGAGGGATGTCGCTGGTGTATAATAGGTACAGGACCGGACCCAAAACACTTCCTTGCGGCACTCCGGCTTTAATTTTCTTGATTTCTGAGTAGGCATCTTCTTGCCTTACTCTAAAGACTCTATCCGTCAAATATGATTGCAGAATATCGGCGAATGGTTTGGGTAGAAGTTTTCTTAGTTTTTGTATAATACCTTCGTGCCATACCTTATCAAATGCTTGGGCTACGTCTAAGAAAATTGTAGAACAAACATTTTTGTTTTCAATGGCGTTCTCAATTACATTAGTAATTCTGTGGACTTGGTCTATAGTCGAGTGCTTTTCCCTGAAGCCAAATTGGTGGTCTGGAATAATCGCTCTTGTTTCTATGATCGGTTTAAGTCTTTTAAGCAGTAGCTTTTCGAGTCATTTTATTGAGTTTTTTTTTATCTCATATTTATTTATTTACTTATTCATCATCATATCTACTGACAGATATAGGCCTTCTACAAATAATACACAAAAGTTGGCACACTTGGTAAGTGTGGAAAACCTTGAGGCGGCTTCGGAATCTTTCTGGGGGAGCCCTCGGGAATTTTTTGATGTCTCCCCCAGCAAGGGGAGACACCGGTACTAGGTTTTCTAAACAAATATATTAAAACCATTTTTTTAGACCACTAGGGGTTCACTAGATCTCGCTCGTTATTTCTGTTTTGTCATTGCTTTACTTTGGTTTATCCTACAGATGGAGAAAGGTGAGTATGACTACGAGGACATAATGTGTCAAATTAGTATTAGTATGTAACGGTGGATTATTTAATATGACTTTTACAGTAACAGTTTGAACCTCCGTGTCCATCGTCTCCGTGGTCTAGTGGTTCGACCACCGGAGTCAGATCCAGATCCCGGGTTCGATCCCCATGGGGAGTATGTAATATTATGCTTGGTTTGGTTGGTGGTAGGATTTTGTTTAAGTCCGCCTGGCTAGCTACCACCATCTTACCTAAGTCTCTCCCCATAACAACAATTCTTAAAATTTCGTGTTCCGGCATTTGGAGGTAAGATAGCCAGTTACTCAGTTGGTCGAGGATTCCGGGTGAGTGCGCTTTCATTTTCGGCCATATAATAACATAAAAAAATGAGTACGATCATTTTCACTACCGCCGATTTTTTTATTTACGATGGGTCCGCTCTTGACCACGAAACTGACAAAGGCAAGATTGAGATCTACGATGGAGCGAGCCTACCCAGAAAGCTCATGCTTTTTCGGAATCACGACCAGCACATGAGGAGAAACAACGGATAAACTGATTTGATGCATCTTTTATTTACATAATGTATGCATTACAAATAGATATTATTAATACACCACATTACGCGGTAAACACACTGCTAAATATGTCGTCCTGCCGCAGTCAGAGTTAACTCCTACTACTGCCTGCAGTAATATTGCAGGCGCTTCTCCTGCAGCAGTCGACGTTGACTGCCGCCGCAGCCAATGTATTAAAAGATCTTACAACAAAAATAAGCAATAAGGCTTTGTCACCAGAATAGCTACAGAAACAAGTATATATGTACCATTCTTATAATGAACGACTTTCCACAGCGGTTACGCTCACATGCAAAATATATATATACACGCACACATAGATATGCTATATATGGCTGCTGTGGAGGGCCTATACCTAATTACATCAAATTACAAAATGTACAGCAGTAAAACTAGCTATACAAAACATACTGGTACAACCCGACTGGTTATACAAGGTCCGTTACTAACAAACATAATAAATGCATATAATTTACTTAGCTAATCTACATTTTTTCAGATACAGCCAAACTTGAAATACACAAACAGAAAATAAATATCTACCTACCCTCATAAGGGCATAAATTATTTTTTGCTAAATTAAAAACCTACATAAATTAACTATGGAAGATTTTTGGATAAAATCGGTCACAGACACCTGGGGGAAGCGCAGTCTCACTTCTAACCTCCCACTTTTTCGCTCTTCTAGGCTTTTCTGAGGGCGGTTCTGCCCAAGGTAGATCCAAAGCGAGTCTAGGGGTCGACTTTTTTTTTTATGTGCGACGGGGAAACGCTTGTTCTTCATCTCAAGACTACCCTAAAATCTCCTCGGGCTGTTGATACACATCGTAGTGTGGCCGCAGCAGACCTTTGACCTTATCCCAGACCCTGAGAGCCACCTTCGCATCGGTGTCGGTCCCCTGGTACGTGAACCCTGGGTGCTTCCTCTCAAAGTGTCGCATCACATTCGACTTGTGCGTGAACTGCCTCCCGCAATGTTCGCAATCGAAGAACTTCTCCCGCGTGTGCGTCTTCATGTGATATATCAAGCGAGATTCCCTCGGAAACTTCTTGTGACATATGTCGCACACGAGACGCTTGATCCTCCCGTGGTTGATTTTATGTCGCTCCATATTTTGCTTGTGCGCGAATTTTTTGAAGCAAATGGTGCATTGGTAAGGTTTCTCTTTGGTGTGCGTTCGCAAGTGTGGCTTTATCAAACCCGGGTGCGTAAACGTTTTATCGCAATACGGACACTTGTGGGGTTTGAAACCGGAATGGTACTGTATATGTCGAATGATAGCACTTTTATATTTAAAATGTAGCCCGCACAGATCGCATTGGTAAGGCCTATCGGTGTCGTGTTTTCTCAAATGTGATTTTAACAGAAACGATTTCTCGAACACTTTGTTGCAAAACTCGCATATTAGCGGTTTGTTGTCGACGGGTTTGCAAATAGACCTCCCCTGGTGTCGAGCTAGATTAGCCTTTATCGTGAACGACTTTAAGCACACATTGCATTGGTACCCTTTAGGCAAATGAACTCTTTTGTGCTGTAGTAAATTTGAGGAGGACTTGAATTTTTTTTCACATATCTCGCAAGGGAACATTTTTCCGGGTAAATTGTGTTTTTCCATATGTTTGTTATATAGATCTTGTCCGACATACCGTTTCCCGCATATTTGACACTCTAGTTTGACGCGTGTGTGTATTAATTCATGTCTGGTTAAGTTGGTGCCGCTGGCGAACGATTTGCAACAAATTTTGCAGTTGTATTTGTTATCGGTCGAGAATGCCAGGAAGTGTTCCGAAGCGGCGCCTGGGAACAAGCAAATAAGTATAATACATATCTGTAGTACGTATAATTATCAAACTTATAAAAATAAACAAAATAGAAATTTCTGTTTATTATGTTTTAACCGCCTCTGTGTTTGCCTACCGGTGCCAGATCCAGAGGTCTCGGGTTCGATCCCCAGGGGAGTACAATATTGTGCTTGGTTTGGTTGGTGGTAGTACTTCCTAGCTACCACCATCTTACCTAATTCTGTCGCCATAACACAATTTTAAAAATTGTTGTGTTCCGGCATTTAGAGATAAGATAGCCAGTTCCTCAGTTAGTTGAGGATTCCGGGTGAAGTGTGTCTCCGCCTTCGGCCTTATCTCAACTTGTAACCAGGTGAGATGAAGGCCAAGCGCTTCCCTGTCGTACAATAAAAAAAAAAGAAATGTCGGGCTATAACTTAGGTATTCTCATCATCATTACAGCCTGAAAAAACCCACTGCAAGACATGGGCTAATTCTTAGCTAAGCATCATTATTATAGTGTATAATAGGGATTCCAACAATGACCACTCTTAGCAAGGCGGATTAGTTATAGATAAGTTATAAAACGATATGACAATCCAGCTTGCGTAGGTCAACGAGTAATTTTATGCTCATTAAGTATTTAATATAAATTATTTATAAGAATGTGTCCAATGTTACGTTTCTGACAGTTTCTATGATAATATATGAAATAAATTAATATTACAAGATAAATAAAAATGTTTATTTACAAACCTGTGTTTTACAGTACCTCATTTGAAATAGCTATCACTAATACTAATTCATTTTATTTTTCATTGGCTAAAATAGGTACCTTACTATACATGAATACTTACTGTCATCAATGTATTCCGAGTTTTCATTCGACTGGTGTCCATTATGTTCGTAGCCCGGCTGAAAAAAAAAACAACATCGATTTCGGAATATAAATTGGCTTTTTACTAGCTAAAATTGTTGTGCCGATTACGTTAATAAGTAGGCCGGTAATGAAGATTGTTACAACATTTTGTAGTATTACAAAACTTTGGTATTGTCGAGTGCTTTAATTAAGTTAAAGAGTAGAGTTTCTTGTTGAACGGGCTCGTCGTGGGAATTACTACCACCATACCTGTTTTAGCCCCCAAGCAGCACAGCTGTGTTTCGGCTTGAAGGATATGGTTGCCGGTGAAATTAAGGGTCACATGCCTCAAGTTAATGGGCGCAACGCAAGGCAACAACGCAGGTCATGCTCTTTTTGGATAAGACCTACGCAGTAAGACTTTGCTACAGGCAAGAGCTGCACTTAACATCAGGTTGTTGATGCTTGATTGTTCCATCGTATAAAAATACTCATTGTAAAAAAAACCCTCGGAACCCTGAAATGATAGTCATAGAAGCTCGAGTGAGCAATAGCAGGGGGGTGTCACTCCGAAGCTTAGGTGCGTTTGGCCGGAACTCCTCCCGGGGAGAATGACGGCAGGAGGTTGCCACTCGCCTCTCGTCTCGGGTCACGCACTTATTACCGTATACTAATAAAAAGTACGTACCTGTTCTTCAAATGGCTCTTGTTTGACGCCGTGAGTCACTTCACACTTGACTGACGCAAGACTGACGGGCAGGTCATTTTCTGCAGATATATCCCAATCGTCGTATCTCTCTAGCTTTATACTGAAATAGAAGAACATAAAACTTTTATTAGGAAAAAAATATTGAAGATTAAATGACACTGCTTTCATCAGCTTCCAGGGTGTGTATTTCCGCTGTCTTCGAGAAGAGAGTTGGCTTCTCGAAGATAGACGACTCGAAGACGCTCAGCGTCTTAAAACCTGATTATTAATAGGTGTTTTCGTCGTGACGATACATCGCAGTGCGGGGACATCCCCGTGTATTTCCGCTGTCTTCGAGAAGAGAGTTGGCTTCTCGAAGACAGACGACTCGAAGACGCTCAGCGTCTTAAAACCTGATTATTATTAGGTGTTTTCGTCGTGACGATACATCGCAGTGCGGGGACATCCCCGCACTGCGCAGTGTGAACGCTGACTTATCTGTTTCCAAATGAGGGTAATTGGTAAAACTACCTCACATCGGCGACAGTGCAGCGAGTCCTTCAGTCTACCCGTGACCGCGGCCGTTGTGACACGGTCGAAACTGTCGGGAATTTCAAAAGGTACGCGATGAAGACCCGTTTTTGTTATTAATTATGATAGTTAATATTAATAGGCACCTTCTGACTAGGCTTGCTCCATCGTAAACATAATTTTAGCCTTTGCAAGTTTCGTCAAGCAATTATTATTTAAAATCCATTCACTATTTTTGGATTACATTAATGAGAAGGTAGATAGATATACATTATGGATGGACGGATTTACTTAACCCAAGGTTTAGTTTTTCTGTGACATAATTTAAACATGTTTACTTTTTATTAGTTCCATGCTCACTTTTTACTTTTAGAGCGGACAGTTTTCCACAATTAGGCCTCCTGTGGACCTTTTTTGCTTGACGGGTGGCTATCCTGGGGTCAGAATTTACGAGCCGCCGTTATAGGCGACTGGTATGGCTCTTAACGACTACTGTATGCTGTACCCGGGCCAAAGCCCGGAATCCTCACGTATCGCACCATCAGGTGATTCAAGCAATGCCCTAATAAACTGGAAACAAACATCGCAAAGAGAGGGCCTCCTGATCGAGAGCCACACGCCCCACCACGGAGCTGTCTCATAAAGAGGCTTGCTTTTTCTGTTGTTAAATATTTATCGATTTTAATCAATGCTTTGGTTTTACGTCATATCTAAACAAGAGGATAACAATCCTTATCATAATATCCCCTGAACTGACTCATACGGATATATTTCGCTCTTTCTTTTATTTATATCTCTACCTTTATCATTAGTACCTACTGATAAGGAATGGAACTCCTTGCCCTCGTCTGTTTTTCCGCACCAGTACGATCTTGGAGTCTTCAAGTCGTAAGTGAATAGCTTCATTGCAGATAAGCGTTTTCCATCTAAGGCCACGTCGTCACTTGCGTTCAATACAAGTGAGTTGGGTTGGTGGACAAGCTACTATCCACAGAATCAGACTGACAGGCAACGCTTACTCCAACAAATGCGAGGTCCTATTTGGTTGACATTTTCAGGGTAGCTTCTTTTGTAGAGTAATGGTGCACTAAGAATTGATTTTAGGAAATTTCTACGGGAGAACCGTTCCATAGTGAAAAAATACTTTCCATTCTTTATGAAATGGGTACGCTCATGTCTTGGGGATCGCCTTAGCATCACCTGGGCTGAGATGATGTCTACGAAAGAGTGAGTTTTCCCAGAAGCCTTCAATTAATCTTAATCATACCATGAAATATCGAATTTAACAATATGTAATAGATACCTATTCATTAAAAAACTAAACACAAGTGTCTCGCCGTTAACAGATTTATTTGGAGATATGGGCAAAACTCAGTATTTTGTATATCAAGAAATTTTTCAGCAACCGTGCAAATATCCGTGGCCTTAGTAAGAGTTTCTGACAGCTAACTGAAACTTTATTCGTTTTCGAATAGGGCGCTTATTTCCATACATTTGGCTAGCGGACATTGAAAGGAACTACAGTTGCTTTACTATTCCGCTAACCAAATGTGTGTCTTAGTTTCAGTAAGCTGTCAGAAACTCATACTAAGGCCTCAGAACGGAAGACAAAACACCAACGTTTAATGTACCCAAAATATTAGATTTGTAGTTCTTACAAGCACCGAGATTGATCTGTTTGTTTGAGACCTATTTTACATAGAACGAGCTCTTAAGGCGAAGTGGGATTTTGGTTGGCCGACTGATGGAAGGCGAGAGCGGCGTAATGGCCGGCCCGCACGCAATTTCACTGGATTACGTCCAGAGGTTATAAAATGCATTTTTTGCTACAAAAGAATACAATTTAAAAATAAATTAAACATAATCGTCTAAAGTATTTATCACTAGCTATTGCCCGCGGCTTCGCCCGCATAGTACCTACCCGAATAAAAGTAGTCTATGTTCTTGCCCAAGATTATAATCCATTTTCATGACAAATTTAATAAAGATTTGTTCAGTCGTTTAGCTTTGAAAACGTAACAAACAAACAGATACTTTCACATTTATTTTTTATGTTATCAAGGTTCTTGTCGAATAAGACTCGAACATATTTCTTAAGAGTTATGTTGAAAATAGCATAAAAATAAGAAGAAATCCGAATGGAACTTTTAACTACCAGCCGCGTACGATGGCATATCTTAGATGGAACTTTTAGTTACACCACACGGTCGACATATTAATTTTCAGATCTCTAACTTAAGGAATTGTGAGTTGCCCATACAAACTTTCATCCCCTATTTAAACCCTTCAAGGTTGATATGAGGCAAAAAGTAGCCTATGTTCTTTTCCCAAATGCAATACATCTTCATACTAAATTTCATCAAGATCCGTTCAGCCGTTTAGTCGTGAAACACACAAATTTATAATATTAGTATGGATGGAACACGTAGACGAAATTTCATTGAACAATGTTAAATAACTAGCATATGAAACTGCTTTTCACGTAGAAGTATCTATCTAAAAATTAAAATATAGAGGAAACTTGGCGAATTTACTGTATCGAGTCAAGTTTACTCAATCGTGTTTAGACTCCCAATATTTACTAACTAGAATCCTAAACTTATAATTGTCATAAAAAAAGACGTACAGCCAAAACGTGGTTTTTGGGAATTCACCTTAAAGGCAACCCGTGCACCGAAAGAACACAGAGAATGGCATAGCGGCGCCGGAATTCGACAGGGTCAGGTTTTTTTGAAAAATAATTTTTACTTTGGTTTTTATTAAAATATTGTTTGAAAAAAAATATATCCAAAAATTTTTTTGACTTTGCCCAAAACATTAACTTTCATCAAGTGATTTGAAGGCCAAATCTTGTAATAAATAAAACATAATTAACTATAATAAATATACATACTGGGTACATGTCAGCTGAAGGCTAATTATAAGTTACCACCTATAGGTTACCAATTAAATAAATCTAAAATAAATAAATCTAAAGCGACATGGAACGTAATAAACAAATATACCAACAACCTACCATGTGAAAATATAATTAAATTAAAGACGGATAATGACAATATAATTACCGATCCAAATGACATGGTGAATGAATTTAATAACTATTTCATTGACACTATAAAACAAACTGACCACAACACTAAAAAATCATATAAAATCAATTATAATAAATGTAGCTCTATGTTCTTAACTCCTTTGGTACCTAATGACATCTTAAAAATTATATATTATTTAAAAAATACGAATAGTGTAGGTTTTGATGGTATCTCAACAAAAATAATTAAAGATGTAGCTATCTACATAGCACCTGTTTTATGCCAAATAATAAATAACTGTTTAGAACAAGGAATTTTTCCAAATATTCTTAAACTCACAATTGTTAAGCCTCTGCACAAAAAAGGACCAAAAGACGAAATGGGTAACTACAGACCGATAGCACTTATCCCAGTTTTCTCCAAAATATTCGAAAAGGTTATTTACAAAAAACTATACAACTACCTTGAGGATAATGACATTTTTAGTAATCACCAATATGGGTTCAGGCAAGGTAGATCTATAAATAAAGCAATATATAATTTTCTCTATCAAATAATGTCAAATAAAGACAAGAAAAAAACTGTTCTAGCACTTTACATGGATATGACAAAAGCGTTTGATCATGTAAATCATGAAACATTACTGCATAAGCTAGATGTATATGGTGTCAGAGGTATCGCAAATACCCTTATAAGATCTTACCTTAGTGACAGAAGTCAGGTGACACAACTTAATAAGATTTGTATGAAAACCCTCGTTGATACACCATACAAATCTTGTCCCAGATTGGTATCCCATGGTGTTCCCCAGGGAAGCGTTCTTGGACCACTTTTATTTTTAGTATATATTAATGACATGCCTCAAGTGACTAATCATTCTATTACCCTGTTTGCTGATGACAGTACCATTTTATTTATAAATGATAAATCCCATAATTTTGAACTGGACATTAACAATACTTTGACATCTATAATTGATTGGCTATCATGCAATAATTTAAAAATTAATCTATCAAAGACAGTTTTAATGAATTTCAAGCAACGTATTATTAATAAACTTGACATTGATATTACCTACCAGGGCACTAAAGTCAATGAAGTCGATTTTACAAAATTCCTAGGATTAACCATTGACTATAAATTAGATTGGAAATTACATATTGACAATATCTGTAAACGATTGAAACAGTTTTCTTATGCTCTTTTTAAGTTAAGGAAAGTGTCGAATTTACCAACTCTTCTTACAGCATATCATGGTCATGTATCATCTATTTTGCGATACGGAACCATATTTTGGGGAAACTCGACTGACAACCTTAAAGTTTTTAAAGCGCAAAAACGTTGTCTTAGAGCTATATGCGGTCTCCGTAGACGAGAAACCTGTAAAGATCATTTTATAGAGTTAAAATTGCTAACGCTTCCATCAATATATATATATGAAGTAGCTATTTATGTTAAAAGTAATGAAGATCAATTTGAATGGTTTACGGTCGGAAGTCGTTCAGAAGGCAATCTTAGACATGTTACCTGTAAAACACAGTTATTCCGCAAGAGTGTCTTTTGCATGGCTACAACAGTTTATAATAAAATACCAAAATCTGTTCGTGATCTTTCTATGAATGAATTTAAATATCAATTGAGTAATATTTTAATTAAAAAGGCCTATTATACATTAAATGATTTTCTAAATGACCGGAACATTATTGACATACAACTGATTTGACTTCAAAATTGATTACTTACCTACTGTATTATTATTGATTGATTTTTATTTTTATAGATTTTTCACTGTTTTTCATTTTTGACATTTTTATTGTAATTATTATGTTATTTTGACATTATTTTAAGTATTTCTGTGTGGACTTCATTTAGTGATTTTTTATTTAATTTGACGTAAATTCTTTTAGATAGGTAAATAGGTAAGAACTGATATGATATTGACATTTTAAATTCTAATTTTATGACATTTATTTGCTGATAAAACTGTAATATTGCATGCGTCATACGCTGATAATGGCTGAACTAAGTAATTACTAACACGATCTACTAACCCATTATCGCAATAAATAAATTATGAATTAGATGAATAACAACCCAATCATTATGGTATATGGTAATGTAAATATTAATCATATTTACATTACCATTGGTGCGCAGAGGAATAAATAGTTAACATTTATACCTACTGAATGAAACGCATCAAAACGGGTGCGCCATGTGGAAGACACACTTTGGTGCGCTTCGTCTGGGTGCGCTACGAGAAATGCCTCGCATGCCCGGCGGAACTTTATAGCACCTTAAACCAGCGATAGGTTTTTTCTTGTTGTGCAGTACGTTCAGTCAATCCTACGATTTTGTATATACTCGTAGATAAGATAGCATAACGTTATCAATACATTATCTATAGTTATCGCCAATGGGACTTTCAGTCAAAAGCGTATGTTAGGACAAATAACCTACTTCGTGGTCAAAAATCGAGAGATGAAGACATAATGTCCGCGTGGAATTCTAGATTTTGACGAATATCATATGGTTACCCATTAAAATATAATTCAAATTAATTTAGCATAGCGCGTATTTCGTGGTTATTTTTATAGTGATATTTGTGTGTTTTCTCACTGAAAATCGTAAAAATGTGCTGCGCTACGAAGATAGCGAAATACGTATTATTTATAGTGAACTTAGCGCTAACGGTGAGTAAAAAGTACCTACCTATAGCTACTTAGGATTCCGTAACCCAAACTCGATGATGCGGATTGGTTCGCCGTGTTTCGTCGGTGTGCGGGAGTGCCAGTGCCTTAAATAGGCAGATTCTCGAAATACTCGCTCTATCGTACATGTCCTTGCCCAGGTACCTAATGCCCAGGCAAGCTGTAATATGGGAACTAGATTACGGATATAATACTTTAAAAAAAACACACATCAATATTCATCACACAAATGTTTGTCCTGGGTGGGAATCGAACCCACAACCCACAGCGCAGAAGGCAGAGCTACTACCAACTGAGCTGTGAGGCTCGTAGAATGAGGTAAAGTAGGTGTGCAAGAAGCACGGTCAGTAGAAATCCGTTGCGTCTGACTATCCCTCTGGTAAACAGGCTCGAGTCCATGTATTCAAATAATGGGTTAGGTTAGACCTCTAGGCCAGAGCAAGGGTGCGGGCTACGATGGAGCGAGATTTCCCAGAACGCACTGGCTCTCCGCTGCCACCCAAGGAACACAGCAAACCGTTTGGCGCCGAGCTATGGCAGGAAGGTGGCAAAGGCTAGCCAAGTGGGTCTTTACAGGTCCTCCCACCAGTGCTGTGATCGTTCAGCAGTAGCCGCCAGCAAGTCAGCGATCTTTTTTTTTGTTATTGTACGACGGGGAAGCGCTTGGCCTTCATCTCACCTGGTTACAAGTTAACGAGGAACTTTCTATCTAACCTCTAAATGCCGGAACACAACAGTTTTTAGAATTGTTAGTATGGCGACAGAATTAGGTAAGATGGTGGTAGCTAGCGAGGCGGACTTGAACATAGTCCTACCACCAACCAAACCAAGCAAAATATCGTACTCCCCCTGGGGATTGAACCCGGGACCTCTGGATCTGACACCACTAGAACACAGAGGCGGTTCCGTTGCCCGGGGTAGACCACTAGGAGATAAGAGAAGATCACAACCTGTATACAATTCTTTGGTTTATCTTTTTCAGATCCTAGGTATAGCTATAATAGGGCTAGGTATAGCTATATTAGTCGCTGTTAAAGACTTCCACGAGATTATTTCTATAGATGCGGTCCCTATCGCCATCATAGTCGGGGGTACGTATATTTTCTTGATCTCAAATCTTGCAAATTTTTGTTATCTACGATGAGAAAGCGCTTGGCCGTATCTCACCCATTTGTCAAGTTGTGATAAGACCGAAGGTGGAAGCGCACTCACCTGGAACCGTCAACATACTGGGGAGAAACTGGCTATCTTACCTCTAAATGCCAGAACACGTCGGAAACACGGCGTCATTTTTCGGTTAGATGGTGGGACCTGGCCAGGCGCACAAGGATCTGATACTGGTGGGCCAACCACTAGACCACAGAGGCTGTTAATTACAATAGACGGCATAGACTAGAATGAGGTAGGTATACGATGTAGCGAGCCAACCCAAAAGGTGACTATTATCTTCTTGAAGACGATAGTATTACCAGGGACGCTACCGCCGACGGCGAAGCCGATCTCCATTGATGGCTTTAAATTAGCTTCATGAGAACTAGAAACGATTTTTACCTACCGGGTATGTGTCATAATCCGAAATGGCGTTTCCCATCTCAAAAGTGTACATGTTATGAAACCTATCCGTTCAGTACATTTGACGGTAAAAATCGTTTCTAGTTCTCATGAAGCTAATTTAAAGCCATCAATGGAGATCGGCTTCGCCGTCGGCGTTAGCGTCCCAGGGGGGTGTTAATCTAAAGTTTAGGTACGTTTGGCCGGAGCTCCTCCCGGGGAGGATGACGGCGGCAGGTTGCCACTCGGCTCTCGTCTCGAGTCGCGCGCTAACCGCATGCGTCATTGTCACCGTGCGTTATTTATGTGATTTTTGGATCGAACAATTATTATGAATTCGAAACATAACTATTCGTATGAAAGATACTGTTATGTATTGTATACGGGTGATAAAATAATCTAAAACTAAACTATGAGTAACTACAGTAAAATTTTAAAAAATCCGATAGATATAGAAAGGTAATTTATATTGAAACCATCACATAAAAACCTACCTACTCTGTAACTTTATGTAGTACCTAGGTACATAATAATTTATATATATATTTAGATACACCTAAGCTGTGCCACACTTCCATCTGGTACTGGTCTGGTACAGTTGAGTTACATATAGGCCGTTTGTAGCGGCCTTAGGTAATCAGACTTCTTCCCTTGTACATACTTAGTTTAACTGTACATTTTATTGAATAAAGATGTATACCTAAGTACATATTCATTATAGGATGGCTAAAGGAATGAATTATTGTGTGAAATATTATTATTTAGGTGCCTACTTAGTATTTAATAGTTTTTTACATACCTATTTTCTGATTTATGTTTATTTTCGAATTACAATCGTTCACAAATAAAATTAAATTGATAATTGAATAGATAAGTACTTACCTACACATACCTAACACCATTTCATTTACCTCCGTTTCAAACCGCGCGGATCAACAGAACAGGTCGATACAATCATGTTTGTAGAACTTGAACGCGCTGCCGTACCTAATAGTGGCCCACCCAGTAATACCTAGTTGCCTATGTTTGTAGTTAACTAGCCAACCACCTGAGTATATTTACATCGGCGAGTGGAAACCCTATGCTCTGACCGCGAAACCGGTTACAAGTCCGATGCCAAACGGAGTATTAACGCTAGCGCCACACGATAAGATTCAATTTCGCGTGGATGTGGTAAGAGTAGGTACATTTTTATACCTAATAATGACTTTTGTTAGAGAGTGATCCTTCTGTACGGAGTACTATTAGTTATTCGGTGGTATTAGTACAAACAAACTAAAAATACCATGTATTTTAGTACCATTTCAGTACTCACGTCCACTGCTGAACATAGGTCTCGTAAACGACGTTACCATCAGTGAGCTTGAACCGCCTCTATCCATCGAATCCTTACGAGCGCCATGCTTATACCTACTGATACTGACATTAGTTCTGATTCGGGAATAATAATTTATTTATGTTTTTTTTCAGGGTCAGCTGTGTTTATAATATCGTTCTTAGCGTGTTGTGGAGCTATAAGGGAATCGCAATGCATGCTAATATGTGTGAGTATGCAAACGTACCTAGTACCTACTTCCCATTGGTCCCATAATGCAGTGGGAACTTTCTACTTCGCGAGCGGTGTAATCGGACAACTCCGCAGATGCCCACTTTTGCACAGACAGAGCCATAATAACAACGCTTGCCGGACGGTTTGGTGATCGCAGTAAAGGTGTTAGATAATCACGGAACCACAGAAGCTGTCCTGGTAAATGGTCCCTTAGTCGTCTCATATGGTATCCATAGGACGGATGAATAAATTATAAAAAATGTTAGTTATGTGTTAGTACGGCACATAACTAACATATTTATTATTTAAATATAATTCACTTCACTTTCAGGTAGTACCTACTTCCTAAGCTGTGTCAATACATATTTCTATCTATCTATCTTTGTGAGTAAATAGAATAGAATAATATTTATTTGACACATAAAGATATAATAGTAACAGTGATTATATAATAGTAACAGTGGTTTACAATAATAATAACAATCACTATTTTAACATAAATGAAAATAAAATAAATATTGTTTAACCTTTCAGTACGCGATATTGGTATGTCTCCTAGCTGCTCTGAAATTATGGCTAGCAGTGGTGGTATTCACAGCTCTGGGGAATGTTCAAGAAACCATCGACACCTGGATAGTCAACGGGTTCGACAGATACCCACAGCCTTTCCATTATGTGGAAGTTTCCGTGAGTATATCCGCAGATATCCATTGGCACCCTGTACTTAATAAAAAGGTCTGGGTGATGTTAAAGGAAGGGTGGACACTTGGATAGTCAACGGGTTTGACAGATACCCACAGCACTTCCATTATGTGGAAGTTTCCGTGAGTATATCCGCAGATATCCATTGGCACCCTGTACTTAATAAAAAGGTCTGGGTGATGTTAAAGGAAGGGTGGACACTTGGATAGTCAATGGGTTCGACAGATACCTTCGAACCCAATAACAATTCCAATTCAACATCAATCTCAACCTAATACTCTAACAATATAGACTAATTGCCTCTTGAAAAACAATTTGATGGCATTGGATTGAAATGGGAATTGATGATTTTGTTAATACACTTCAAAAATTCGGGCCATCAGTACACAGTGATTACAAATAGCTTAAAGCATCAATCTGAACATATTTTCAAACAAATTCAATATAAAATCGTTGTTTTGACAAAATTGTATTATTTATGGCGGCATGGATGCCATCCGTTGCTTAGGGCATAGATGGGTTGGACAATTCAATTCCAATCGCTATTAGTTCATTCAATATCCACACAACAAGATCAATTTGGCGCTAGGTTCGCTCGTTATTCAAGAGTGTTCAAGAGTAAGAAATGACACAAATTCAATACCAATCGATCGGAATCGTGTTCAAGGGTATGCCAGCTGGTCGTCCGGCGTCATTGGTCCACCGGTGGAAGCCGCCTTGTCACCAATGAACGTCGCATAGTCAACGTGTGGACATCATGTGGTCCACAAAATTGCTTGCTTGGAATGAAGGGTGGGTTCAGCTGTCCACTGCAACCACGCAACCACGTGACCCCTACCCGTACGTTAACAATGCGCAGTCAACGCAAGCTGACTCGCCGTCCGCGCGTTGACAGCTTGCGAGCGATGCGATCATCTGTGGTATAGTGGTTCGGTCCCCAGGGGTAGTACAATATTATGCTTGGTTTGGTTGGTAGTAGTACTTTGTTTAAGTCCGCCTAGCTACCACCATCTTACCTAATTCTGTCGCTATCACAACAATTCTAAAATTGCTGTGTTCCGGCATCTATAGGTATGATAGCCAATTCCTCAGTTTGTGAAGTGCGCTTACACCTTCGGCCTTATCGTAGCATGTAAACCAGGTGAGATGAAGGCCGAGGAGAGGCGGTACAGGTCGGAAACCAGGTGGCTGTAATAAGCTACCTTGTGTTTAAGAGCCGATTTATTATAAAAGATTCGAAATGCCATGTTTTAATACGACATGGAGACGGAACAAGCGACCAGCCCGCCCGATGTTAAGTGCATCTCTTGCCTATAGCAAAGCCTTACTGCGTAGGTCCCTTCCACAAAGAACGATAGACTTGCAACCATCATGCCGAGCGTAATGTTTAAACGTGCCTCTCACTACCCCTTAGTATGTGATCATCAAAAGATACACGTGAGTAACGTAACTTAGCGTTTGCCGTGGCGGTCACGGCTTTAGGCCCTGTCAGTAGACGTTTCCTCTTTTTCAAATGGAAAATTATAGTATAGTATTTTTTATATATATATTACTTCAGGTACCTATCTACATTAAAGGTAAGCTGAAAACATTATAGCAAAAAATCTCGATAAAAATATTTATTGAAAATGGTACGTTTAAAAACTTACAAGCGAAATATTTTGATACCTACTATGAATACCGACTTACGATTTATTTTTAATGATAGGTCAGATGTTCATCTACATTAAAGGTAAGTCATGCATTATTTGATAAACTACACGCGCACCGCGCGCCCGCCTTTAAAGCAGTACATGTGTGACCACTGTCGACATCGGACGTGTGCTTGTCGTCGTCGCAGCGGTCAGACAACACCTAGACTCAGAATAAATAATAGGCCGAATGTAAATAAGTTATTTGTTCTGTGCCAGTAAAGGTACCATCATATGGTCACATTACCTAACTACATACCAGCAACGCGATCTCAGAATAAGAATGATCAAAAGGTTTTATTTACGATACGCATGCGCCACCTACAGCTTACCGTTGTCAACTCTCATAATCGTATCTGCCGCAATTTTAGCTGCATAGAGCGCCTTTACGACATCCATGGGCTGAGTTGGAGGGATTGGGATGTCATGGAAGGGAAGAAAAGCAGCAGCTTTCTTCTGCGTATTATCTACATCTTTACTGCGATGACCAATCCGCCTGCCAAAAGTGGTGATCATAGAAAAAGCCTACAGCTTTGGAGGAGGTTCTGTTCAGCAGTGGAACTAATGGGCTGTTGATTTAATTAACGTAAAACCGATTATTTATAGTTCAGATGCTGTGGAACAACGGGAGCGAACTCTTATACCGACAGCAACGGGTCACTTCCCCTACCCCCAAGCTGCTGCGACAACCCAGACCGAACCAACCTTGAGTGGCTGACCAATCCTCAATGGAGTGAACAACCTCAGTGGAGTGATTTATGTGATCAGAGCACCACGTTCCGAGGGTGTGCGAGCATGGTGGGGAGCTGGTTTGAGACGGTTGGAGCCAGTTTGGGGTCTGTGCTGGTGGTGATTATCGGTGTTGAGGTGATGGTTTCTATCTATCAAAACCGGTCGTCCAGAAATTCGGTCATTATTATTTTACTTAATAAAAATTATGTTCCAAAACTGAAACCAGACTGAAAACCACGCGTTAAAAAGTGTGATTGAAGGAAATATTCTCATCGAAAATTATCATGCACAAACTATTCCATATTTTACTTCTTTTAAATACAACTTAGGTACACATTATAATATTTGAATGTAATAAACACAAATTATATTAAATAACATAGGTACTAGGAACAAGTCTCAAATGAGTATTGCACTCTTTCTTAGTATTTTCTTTCTACAAATACAAACAAAAAAAAATATAACTAGGTACAATTGTCAAATATCTTTATTTACCAAACATTTTAAGCTAACAGTTGTAGTTCCATTAGACCCCATACTAGCTATCTTGTGCTGTAGGCAACTGATGTGTCTCTAAAACTTATTTAGACTGCTCTTTGTCCTATACATATTAGTTTAGTTTTTCTGGATAACTGAGTTTTTAAAAAAATATATATATTTGGGTTCTTTGATAATAAAATAAATAATCTATGATGCCCAAAGTTGTTGGAACACTTTCAAAATTGAAAATTTATAAATTTAACTTTATGCATTTACTATGTACAGGTTATACGTTCAGACTATGCGTAAGTTAAGCTATAAAAACCTCTTTTGCTGTATTTTATACTCATGATGAGCTTAAATTTAATCATAATCGGATTAAAAAACGATCACAAGGCACGGACACCCTAATGGCTGAACATTTCAAATATTGCCGCACTCACCACACAGTTGCAGATAGGAAATCAATATTTGAAAAATAATTTATTAACAACTTTCACTAAATTCATCAAGTTGAATTTATAAATTTTCAATTTTGAAAGTTTTTTAACAACTTTGGGCATTAGTCATTGTACATTATTTATTTTATTATCAAACAAAGAACTCAAATATGCAAAAACATTTTTTTTTTCAAAAACTCACTTTTCCAGATATACTATAATAGATTTTATTTAATGCAGAATTTTTTTTTTTAATCGAGCACATAACTCCTAACTTGTTTTTCATAACTCTCACGGTTTCAGCCTCAGTGGCCCTGAAAAAAAACTCCCTGTATAGCGCAGCCCAGTGGATTAGTAGGCAGATGCAGCAGTGGGTAGGCCATATTTGCTGACAAACGCTAGAGTAAGCAAGTTCTGGAGTGTGGACTGCATCTCGGCAAACAGTGTTGGGCTACCTGGCACAGTGGAATGATAACAAGCTAGATGGGGAAAGCCAAAGACCGGGCTCATTAGCAAAACATGGCAGAGACCTACTTCTAGCAGTGGACTGTAATAAGTTGATGGATGATGATCATGATGAACTAGGTATTTAATTACTTAGCTATTATTGAATAAAAAAATGTGATTTATTCTTTTTTTTTCAGATAGTGGCTATAATCCTGGCATCATTTTTCTGTCACACAATACGGAAAAAGAACAAGGAAATAATAGTAGATTATTCTCACAGCTCTCCAGCTCTTATCCCGCGGTAGATATCCGACCCCAATTAATTTTTTTCACAGATTTTTTCCCCTACAAGCATTTTTTTGCATATATTTAGATTTAAATAATATTTTTTTGATAAAATAAAGCACTGTTAACCTGGATCTATCATTTATACATGTGAAATGTCTTTTGAATTGGACATGCTATTTTAAAGAGAACAAAAAAGCTATGTTTTGTATGGGAGAGTGGAAAACAATATGGAAACAATAGGTACCGATGTGATTTATCCAATCATGTGTAAACTCTAGGTTTGTTGTTAATTAAAGAAGGTACACTTTTCCAATCATTGTATACAATGTAAAATATACATGACATTATCATCATTGTCATGGAAAGTTAAGAAATAAACTGTTTGTAATTCAAATCTTTTACTTAAATATTTTTTTTTACATAGGTACCCATAGGTATTAGGTATAGGGTTTGTCATTATGATTTAAAAAGAAATAAGGGCAACCATTATTTAAAACTAGATCTTTTTATATTTGTACTTTGACATCAGACAAGAATGAGAATCATATACTTTATCAATATGACTGTATTTCAGGGTATCCTTTCTCTGTGTAGGTGTACCTATACTACAGGAAAAAGCTATCCCTAATTTATGTCAAGCCCGTAAGTAGGGCTGAGTTAGGTGTGGGTATATTGAAGGATCATTAGATTAAACAACCCACCAACAAATTCAGATATTGCTAGGTGGGTAAGGTACCTACCTATTTTACAGACCATGAATTTCAGTAAGTAATACCTACCTACTTGTAGGTTTTGGCTTGAAAATGTGTTTTCGGGTAAGTAGGTACGTAAAAACAGAGCTAAGGTATACCTACCAAGGTCTTTCGACCAAAGACAGCTTCAAGAAAACTATTCCAATTTTGATAATATTGTCGAGAAAAACTAATATTAGAACGTAAATTAGTGTAACTATAGGGTCTTTTAAAAAATCTTGACAGCTGAACTAGCTATTCGTCAAGTACAAGAAGAAAACAAGCATTTACGATTATTGTTGGAAAACTTACCAGATTTCCCTTAACACGAGCTCAGGAGCATGGCTTTCAGGTTCTCCCTTTGCTTTCTCCGTTTCAGACATTTTTATTCATAAGAAAATCACCATTATTTATGCAGAAATAAAAAAGTTTTATCGAAAATAGCTCAGCATCAGCACAGCACAGCACGCACATTGATTTTTTGTGGAAAACGCACAGCACAGCACAGATCAATAATTTTGAAGAATGGAAAACGAAATTTCATGGATGGGATATATTTTCGATAATATTGGAATGTCAATGTCAAAGTCAACAAAGTCAAATCTACCAGCGTTCAAGTGGATATCTAATCTACCAATAAGACGTCCATTTAAAGTGCTATAATCTTCTCACTGCTTTATGATTATGCTTCTATTACCTATTTGAAAATATTTGTGTGTTTCATTAGTAGATTTAACCTTGATTATACACTTTTATTTGGATGTTCAGACTATAAGACTAAGTGTATGTAATGAATAATTGCTTGATGTCTTGATGTACCATTGATTTCCTGTGTAGGTATATATTGATAAGAACATCATGTAATGGCAAGAAAACATTTAATTTATAATCATTATCAAGTACTACACAAATACTAGATGACCCAGCGCAAGTGTAACTGCGCTGGGTCATCTACTATTAATAAGTAGGTATATGATTGGCAATGCCATTGCCACCTTGGTTGGTGGTACGACTTAGTATAAGTCCGTCTGGCTAGCTACTATAGCTACAACTATCTTAACTAAGTCTGTCACCATAACAATTCGAAATTGTTGCGTTCCGGCATTTAGACTTTAAAGGCTATACGATCTAAGTTTAAATAGCCAGTTCCTCAGATTGTTGAGGATTCCAGGCAAAGTGCGCCTCCACATTCGGCTTGTAGGTAATCAGGCAGGTGAGATGAAGGTCACGCGCTACACTGCCGTGAAGCAAAAAACGTCGGGAAATCAGACAGACAGACAGAAGAGTAACCTACCGCGTGTGTATTGTAGGTATACTTGGTTGCTGCGAGCAGTTGTAGGTATACTCTAGGTAAGTACTCGTATGTAATGTACCTACTTACTAGTACCTACAGGCCTACAGCATAGGTTCTCGTTCAATTCAGGCTATACGTAACGTTAGGTAGGTACCTTACCTATACCTACGTTCCTATAACCATAATAACACTAGGGGAGACCAGCCCAAAACGAGTAAGCTAAGGATAGAAGTAAAAATATCCAGTTTCTTTATATTTGGCAATCTTTTATTCAACTGTAACAGTTCTTTATTTATCTTTGTTCTATTAAACAGTCTGAAACTTAAAATAAATCTTCATTTTGTACATAAAGGTAACTAAAAACAAAACCCTTCGAAAAACTCGTTTTGGCCGAAGGGGGGCCTAAAGCGGGTAGGCCTTATGGGCAAAACGGGTAGTGATCAAAATAGTGAGTTCAATTAGGTTTAGGAACTAAATTATTACAAAATAGAATAATAATAATCAGTTTTGGGTTAATGCTTTGCAAACCTTGTGATTAGTATATTTTATAGATATTATTTTTTTAATTTGTGAAATAAAAAAAACACATCTATTCTTAAGTTAAATCAAGTTTCTCATTCCCTGATGCGTTAGTTGTTTTTTATATTATTTTTATCGACCATCTACAAAAATTAAAAACAAATAAAATGGAAAATATATAAAAAACACCCGATTTGGTCCATTACATTACTTATTCTCTTCTACCCGATTTGCCCAAAGGCATAACTTTGTTTTTGCACACTCATAACCTCGAAACTTTCATAATAGGCGACACACCACCGTGCCGATAAGAAAGTTCCAGCATAGCCAAATAATTATTACTAAAGTAGAAGGCACATAATATCACAAACCAAAATCGACTAATCATCAGTCAAAAAACACAAATTATTTTATCAAAACCAGCAAATTTTTTGTTTACACATTACCTTGCAGTCGCTGGAGCCGTCGATGCGATGAGACTGTCTGTAATCGACTAACACCTGGACAACCATTGTGCATAAACACGATCAGTCTCACGCAAGTGGCGCGAAATTTAAAAAGCTTACCCGATTTGGGCTGGGTACCCGTTTTGACCTGGTCTCCCCTACCTGCCTACTGAAATGCAATAATAAATTAGTAAATGAAATTGATCGTGAAGCGTTCTTAATCATGCTGAAATAACATTCGATACAAATGTCTACGTTATGGACACCTACCTACTTTATTTGTTTTTAAATGTCATATTCATATTATTAAGTAAGAATTGATTTATATGCTTGTGCTACATTGTGTATAGGCCAAATTAAAAGCGCATTAGTGTATTTAAATAACATATTATGAATTTATATAAATACTTAATATATTTAAATTGATCGAGTGAGCGAAGCGAACGAGATCTCCAATTTAAGTTGAGACTTCCGGCACTGTATGTATGTATGTATGTGGCAATCTTTGTCAAATATAAATTATAACATTTGAACGGATCATCTGATTTTCATGAAATTTAAACTGAATAGAGATAACGTAAATATAATTTAATTGTCGCAGGGGATTTTTGATAAGTGGGTTAGTTTTTGAGATATTGGGGTGAAAATAAATTAAATTTTTCGCCCAGATATCTTTTGACTGGCTAATTCGATCAATTCAAAATGTTGAACATGCATAGATTATATTAATACTCAGCAATCAGCACGAGGACTTTTTTGACACTAGGGTAGTTTTTGAGAAATATGGGTTCTAAGTAAGACGAGAAGATTTATGGCTTGTGGGGTGTCATTTGAAAGAGTATCGACTCTACATTGGTAAAATATATATTTTCCTTTTTTAAGGGGTGGTTTTCGTAAGAAAGGGGCGCATTGGGGCGTTAAAACGCTTGGTATGTCTTGTAGGATAGACTATGAAAGTGGGTTAACTTCACAACGAACTTTTTTTTGATTTGCTGAAACCTCCCCTGTATTTAGATTAAGGGTTGCAAAAGGAGTAAATAAGATTGAAGTCTTGAAAATGTGTTAAAACATAAAATATCATAATAATATGAAATATGGGTTGAGGCTGCAGATTTCAAAATAAGTTTATTTTGCCCTTATTAGTAGTGGTTTTTAAGATGAAGTGGGAAAGGATGATCATCATGTCTTTCAAAATAAGAAGGTATTCGAAATTTCATGAATACTGGTAATATTTATCTATAATTGTGGTATTATTCACTCAATAGGGAAGGGTGTCGAGGTTTCATGCAAGGGTTTTGACTGCCATATTCCATATCAACAGTACATTATTACATTTAATTTTTACATTAATATCGAGGTAAAATTACATATTACCGTGGTAATAAACCCGAAATGTTTGACAATTTAAATGTAGTACATTATTGTCCACCACAATGTGGAAAGGACTTCCTCTATAACTGTAAGGTACGTCCATTATCACCACGCTAAGCAGACAGATTGGTGCTCACAGTTATAGTTTTGCTTGCAGTAAGAAAAAAGCTACCGCCTTTTTGGTTGACTTTACGACATCCGTGGGCTGGAGGGGTTAAATTTGTAAACCACGACTACTAAGGCAACAGTTTTGAGAGCGGTTTTAAAAACGACATCAACCTTAATAATATTATAAGGATATTACATTACGTTAGCCACAAGAGAGAGCCTCACACTCAGGTGAAAACAGAGAGTTCGAGAAAAATGTACTTAAGTAAGGTGAGAAATGTGTAATAAAAGTACACTTTTATCGTTTGTAACGTCTATTTGAAAAATAATCTCCGTAACAAACCAGATATCACGAGATCTCAGTTCGGGGCGAACTACTAGTATATTAAGTACTTATTAATTATATACCTATATTAGAATAGAGCGCATCTGACTAACATAAAATTGAGCGTGGTCAAATAAATATCGAAGACTCAAGAGAAAATATTACGTTAATTCAAGTTTATTGAGGATTACTGGTGAAATGCGCATAAACCGTCGGCCTTATCTCATTTTGTAACCAGGTGAGATGAAGGTCAAGCGCTAGCCCGTAGTACAATAAAAAAAAGGAGAAGAATAGAAACGTGAATTTCGCAGTTTTATGGAATTATTAGCGCCTTTCAACATCCATTTGGCTTTCTTTAAGAAAACTTAAAAATAATATTCCAGTTATTGAATACGTAGCTATTAACCTTATATGTTCCTGACAAATGCCAAAATACTAAATATAAAAAAAACATTATTTTTTAATTAGGGAAAGCCTTATGGGAAAGTAGTTTTTTTTTTATTATGGGACAGCTTTTGACCTCAAAACCTATTTAGAATGTGCCGATTTACTCTCTTGAAGACATTTATTGTAGACTTCAAAAACATTGAATCAGCTTCCAGGAAAAATAAATTACTAAATTACTTCATAATTAATATAATGTAAACCAGATGGACACGTTATTTTATAATAATTTCAGGCACTATAATACTTTCAGACACAGACTTACAGAACCACTTGCATGGCCGTCTGCCATAACACAGGAATAGAAGAGAATAATAATAAAACAGTTTGTGTAATAAAACGCGTTGTGCGATGTCGTCCGACTGGGACGCTCTAGAAACGTATGAACTATTTTAATTACGCAAATTTGCTCCTCTTTCAGTTAATTGTCCGCTTCTCAAGGGTGCACAGAATGCTTCCGACACGTTACCTATCAGCAACTATAGCCAAGCACATCATACAACAACATGGTAACTATTGGATTATGCGAGAATGAGAAAATAATTTCACCTCACTATTTTAACCCGGATCTACTTGGTATGATGACTTTATTGATTCGGACCTGGTACTTAGTAGGTAGGTATTGTATTATCTTAGTAAAAATGCTATAAAAGCTAAATAAGTATATGATAATGACACCACAAAAGCCAAAAACCTTCTTGTACTAACTCACTTAACACCCCCATTTCTCAAAAACTACCGTGGGGTCAAAAAAATCCATATGCCGATCGATGAGTAGGTATTAATATAATCTCTGCATAATTTAAATTTTCTGATTGATCGGATTAGCCATTGAAAAGATGTGGGCAAAAAAATAATTATTTTCACCCCAATATCTATAACACTACGCCACTTATCAAATATCCCCCGCGACAATATTTTTTTATTTTCGTTATCTCTTTACAGTTTAAATGACATCGGTCACTGGCCCTACAATTTTTTCCCCAGAATCAGTGGACACGTGGTTATGCTTCCCGGATTCTAAAAAATACATTTAATCTGTGTAGATATATCTAATTAAAATCACGGACACTTATTTTAAGTTAATAAAAATGCAAAATAATTTCGGAATTTGAGGTTGATTTTTCATTGAACAGACACTCCAATGTAGAAATTGATTATGAATAAACCTACTGTCACACGTGCTGGTTCGGGGGCAACTTTGACTGATGTCCTTTCATCAAATCGGATTACTAGTTCGACAGTTATGCCGTCACAAACATTGTAACAACACTAACGGAGATCTCGTTCGCTTCGCTCTATAAATCTCTGAAAAAAATGCAAGTTTAAAGATATATAAAATAGATAAATATTCAGGTAACTAGGTAGGTCTCTTGATAAAAATTATGTCAATATAAAACGTAGTTCAATTAGACGGAATAGTACCTACCTACCGTCAGAAAGAATTAAGAAGTAGGTATCTAAAGTCAAGAAGGTTTTTGTTTTTTTGTGGAAAGACATGTTTTCTAGAAATTTATATTTTTGGTACCACAGTTATAATACCTATAATGATCTTGGATAAAGTGAATTGGTGTCGAGGAAGTATCTATTACATTTATATAAATACAGTTGTTGTGTTCGTGAAGATTTCTAGGTTCCATTTAAAATCCTGGCTATAGTCTGAGAATCTCGGAGAAGTGAGAAACATTACATTTTATTCATACATTTTAGTTAAACCATAAATTGATTGACACCATCAATTTCGGCTGTTCCAGGCAATACACTCCAAATTTCTTATCTTGACGAGGCTCGAAATGCTTGGCATAGTGCTTGCCCTAATACCGATCCCCCAAAACACCTTTCGGCACAACGGCAGTGGGACGGGCCTCTGTGCGAGTTGACACGGAATTATCTATTACATACGTGCTCAACCTCCACAGATCGTGCTCGTCTCTTAGCTGTTTCAAAATGGGAATCAGGTCTTTGGCTGCAAGCACATCCATCCTACAATACCGGTACACTTATGGATCCTGTAACTTTCCGTATTGCCACTTGTCTTCGGTTGGGTGCAAGATGCTGCGCCTCTCACCAGTGCCGGTGCGGTGCGGCCGTAGATCAATTTGGTTTTCACGGACTTTCGTGCGCAAGGTCTGCGGGCAGGATTTCGCGCCACGCTAGTCTTAATGACATTATCCGTCGAGCGTTTACCAGTGTCAATGTGCCAGCCGTTCTTGAACCGAATGGTCTGTTACGTGATGATGGTAAGCGGCCCGACGGTATGACTCTTGTCCCTTGGGAAATGGGTAGGCCTTTGGTGTGGGACGCTACCTGCGTCGACACCCTAGCGCCATCTCATCTGCCTGGGACATCAGTTAGGGCTGGTGCGGCGGCTGATTCGGCCGAGGATCACAAAAGGCGCAAATATAGTGGTCTCGACAGAGCTTACCTATTTGAGCCTTTTGGGGTGGAGACCTTGGGTCCGTGGGGAGCCGGTGCCCTCCGGGTTTTCAAAAATATTGCGGGGCTTTTGATTGAGGCGACACGTGACCCAAGGGCTGGCTCTTATTTAGGCCAGCGAATTAGCATAGCTATTCAGCGTGGCAATGCAGCCAGTGTCTTGGGCACGCTTCCGTCTGGTACTGGTCTGGAACAGTTGAGTTACCTATAGGCCGTTTGTAACGGTCCTTAGGTAATCTGACTGATTCCTTTGTACTTAGTTAGTTTAATTTATTGAATAAATGTATACTTGTAATAAACAATAAAAAAAAATTAACTAGGTGTTATTAGTTATAAAATCTTCCCAACCAACTCGATACTTCATAAACATATTCCAGTCTTCTACTTAGATTGAGCTAGACAACAAACAAAAGCTAAGATAGCTAAGCTTTGCAGGCATAAGTACGACCTACTTCTGTATTAACTTCAATATTAGGTACTAAAATAAATGAGAAATCAGTTGGTTTTGTATATTGCTAGGATAAGGTACCTAATAGCTAAGAAACGGGGGAAGGCGGGGAGGGGTACCACAACCTCTTATAGCGTTCTTGTTTTGATATTACTTTACTTTTGACTTTTTTTAACTCACACTATCTAGATTAAATTATGGGGGAGTTCAATGAAGATCACTCTCACACTCATCGAAACTTCACTGGCTCGAACCGGGATGGTGCTTGTAACCTAAGCTGCGCACACGCATCATTATCATAAAAATTTGGTATTTTAATTTATTATCAAACATTGTTGTAATTTTTACAGATATAGGTAAATAGGTTTGATCATTGCGGCTATTCAGTGTTTAGGTAGAAGCTAGGGTCACTAGAAATCTCTTTTTAAGTAACTCACACACATTTAGGTAGGATGGGTTTAGTCTCTATTACAATATTGTAGGTTACATTTTTCTACTTATTTTATGCGTCTTCCCGTTCCCCCCACCCCTATTACTTGAAATGAACGGCACGAAGCTAGATGACACGAAATAGTGTAATGTCTCGTGTAGTGTAGTGTAGTGTCATGCTCTGTGTGTAATGTAATTTTTTTTGTTAGGTTGCCACGCATTATCCGTCGTGATAATGGAGTCCAACCAGTAAGCCCACCCCGACCCCCTGGTGGTAGTAATACCACAAATTCTACATTGGCACCGCGCACCACCAGGTTAAAATATCCAGAATCTTTGTACGCACCGTACTGGGAAGACGGACACGCGGTGTTTCTAAGGTGAGTTAAATAAGTATACTTAGTAATATTCCCATCCCACGCCATTCTTCAAAAGGGACTTCAGTTCAGACGCAATGCAAATGATCACCGTTAGTGTTCTATTAACAAGAACTAAGCACTTGATATTTTATAAAGCGCACATTAAAAACATGGATCAGATCAGCTGCCTGCACCTGCTTTAATTCCGTTATACAAATACGACTGAGTCTCCAAGAAAAGAGATCATAGAACTCATATTTGCCTGTGCAAGTTTTGATGTCAAGTAAGTGACCTAATAAACAAATAAAACTTTGCACGTTGGTTTGGTTGGTGGTAGGATCTTGTTTAAGTCCGCCTGGCTACCACCATCTTACCGAAATCTGTCGCCATAATAACAATACTTAAAAAAAATGTTGTGTTCCGGCATTCAGAGGTAAGATAGCCAGTTCCTCAGTTTGTTGAGGATTCCGGGTGAAGTGCGCCTCCATCTTCGGCCTTATCTCAACTTGTTACCAGGTGAGATGAAGGCCAAGCGCTTCGTCGTACAATAAAAAAAAAAACATGTGGCTCTAGACTAGGAATAACATAACATCAGATTAGTTACTTTTCATATTAACTACCACGCGGCTAAAGCTTGGTATAGCTGTTTTTAACCGTAAATGGTAGCCAAGTTTTTTTATTTTTATTTGGACGTACCTATTTGTTTCAGAACAACACGTAAAGGAAGAGTTTATGCACAAGTGGACAGAAACAGTAAATTATTACAAATTTTATTTATAAACATAATAAGCTATGCGCATTATTTGACTTTTTGACTGCCTCTGTGGTTTAGTGGTTCGCCCACCGGCGTCAGATCCAGAGGTCGCGGGTTCGATCCCCAGGGAAGTACAATATTGTGCTTAGTTTGCTGGGTGGTAGGACTTTGTTTAAGCCTGCCTGGCTAGCAACCACCATCTTAACTAAGTCTGTCGCCATAACAACAATTCTTAATTGTTTTGTACCGGCATTATGAGGTAAGATAGCCAGTTTCCCCAAAATGTTGAAGACTCCGGGCGAAGTGCGTTTCCGCATCTTCGGCCTTACCATAACTTTAAAAAATGTGAAACGAAGGCTAAACGCTCAAAAAATATACTTCGGTTACGGACGAAAATTGCGAAAAACGCGACTCCAAACTCGCAACTCACAAAATATCGCTAGTTTGCCGTAGCTGTGCTGTACTAACTGTGTAGGTATCTAGGTGATACCTAACAATAACACAATCTTATCAACTAAAAATGTTAGGACAAGTAACGAGGACCGTTTGCTACTAAGTGTTTTTTTTTTAACTTGATCTGTGTTTTTAGCTACTACTACACCGGAAACAAGTAAGTCATAACTAGCATGCACAGAACAGTGCACAGACTAATAGGAAGCTAACGCTTGTGCGATGTGCGATCATAAACGGACGTGTATCGCAGTAGCGATACACGTCCGATAGCGATCGTGACGTTTATGATAGCGCAGTAGCGCAGCACAGATTATTAACTGTGTATTTTACTGCGCAGTCTCTAATTTTATAATTCATGACAGACGCCGCCGCCGGCCTCAGCTGCCCGCGAACTCAAAGACATTTAAACTGTCAAAAAATCTATTGACCTTCATGAGCTTTGGCAGGACTAGGGCTTCGGCCGAAGGGTGTCAAGTTCTGCCGGTTCGCAGATCGCCTGCAACATGAGCCCATTATATTTTTTTAAATATAAGGTATACAGTGTTATTGGTTAGTCGACCTAGATCCGTGAAGAGGTGGTAGTTTCCATCATTTCTGACTGATTTGACTATTAAACACCCCAAACTTAACCGTTTTCAAAATATTGAATTTATAAAAAAAAAAAAAAACAAACTTACTCTAGGTACAAGTAAAAATATCAAATGGATTATCTACAAAATTAATTTGATAAAGATAAACCAGTCGATCGTTGTCACCACCAGATTGTAATGTGGCCGGAATAGGTACGCCACATTACCACGTTGTATGGCAACAGTCACCCGCTGAGCAAAATACAGTCCAGCATTCTGGTCACGTGTAGACTACGCGTGTCTAAATCCATATAAATTATTTGTGCCCGAAGGTCCAAGAGTTTCTATATACCCCTTATCCAGGAGAGCATATTTGCGTCATTTAAGGCACTCCGCTGATGTTGCTGTGGAACCAGCCTGCATAGAAGTTTTAGGGATATGGGACGGTGCTAGGGTATCGATGCAAGTAGCATCCCAAACAAGCGGCCGTCCTAACTTCCAGTAGACCAATGTCATCCCGTCGGGTCTTTTGCCATCGTCACGCATGACTCCATTCGGCTCTAGGACTGCAGTGACGTTAGCGGTGGTAAAGACCCGACGGATGATGGTGATGGTGATATGACGGGGCACGTGTCCAGCGATAGCTAAAAAGTAAAAAATAATTTAGGTGAAAAAATATTTTAAAAACAAGCTTTTAAGGTGAGAATATTTTCTTGTTTCATATTATTTTTTAAGGCATGACTTTTCAGTAGTCGGGTTTTCCGATGTTGTACGAATACACTAATAGCTACTAAGCCGATACACTGTATAAAATTTCAAGTCCCTCTTCCTCTGGCTCTCGACTCGCTGTACGTTGATTGTTAGTCGGTCAGCTACACGACTGTTATAGATTTATTCATATTTTATATTTGGTCCTAAGAATAAACCTTCCTGTTTTGGAAGAGGCTCCGCCTAGCTGTGGACTATAATAGGTAGGCTGTAAGAGAAAAAAATAAAAATAACATGAGAAAGAACAACTGTACCTACAAGGTTTAAATTAAATGTTGTTTTTTTAAGTCAACCGTAAAATATTCGTAAAATCGTAATTAAGTACAAACGAGATCATATTTTTTTAATTCAAGAGATTGCGCTTTCTCACAACATTTACAGTTGTTATAATGACACAAAAAATCACACCCGCGACGGGACTCGAACCACCATCTTTTAATAAAGCCGGAAAACAACTAAACAACTGAGTTACCAGGGTCCTGACACAGAATCCGATTTCTTGCGTCATATCTCTCAGCTTGAGCACCGATAACGCCATCTATCAGAGATTCACTGAAATATGATCAGCCCTAGTGTTTGAAATTACCTACACTCAAAAAAAGTAGGAAAAGATGCATGTTCGAGTCCCGTCGCGGGTTGTGAATTTTTGTGTCATTATAACATTTGTATATACGAGATGTTTTATTTAGCAACGTTATCACCTACAACTACAACGACGACGCCGCAGCCAAGGCTGATGGCTGTGAATAGGGACTGTTACAGAGAATGTGCTACCAAGATGTATGAGTAAGTGTCTGTGATAATATGTGTTGTATTGTTTCATTGGGTTTCTATTGGTTTCAATTATAATGGCTGCTTTTTCGATTGAAACCAATTGAAACACATGAGACAGAGTTTGGTTAGGCCAACGTGGTAGATTTTATTCCCTGACCGATATGCATGCATTAATTACCGGGACCGAGGGCGACCGCCCTCCGAAGCACAGAATCTTCTGAATACGGACTCGTGGTCACACAATCTTACCAGTAGGTACTTTATCAGTAGTAACACGGGTTTTTTTTTGTAGTGTTACGACTAACTACTACTATACTGGCCGTTATCACGGTTGAAACTTCTTCCTTTTCCAAAATCATTGTCATTTTTGACATAATTCATCATTAACGGTGATTGCAGTATTGAAAATTGAATATGAAGAAGCTTGAACCACGATAATGGCCAGTAGTAATAAGGAAATAACAATCAATGCCTGTGACACTATAGGTGCCTTTTGGTAGGTAAGTATTATAGTAGCCATTCTGCGATGAACCATTGATATAGTAAATCGATTAGTTTAGTAGAATCGGGGCCCAGCTCATTTTAGAAACAAATCGCGATGTGGCCTAAGATGGAGCATGCTTATCTTAAAGTAATCTGTAGGTAACCGGTGAAATTACGGGCACGCGAGGCGTTGGCGGGCGCAATGCAGTGCTGCGTAGTCCATGTTTTGTGTGGATGTGACCTACGCATTAAGGCTTTGTTATAGGCAAGAGAGGCAGATACTTAATACTACATGTATACATGTATACACACATAAACTTCCGAAAAACCGAAAAGTCCATTGGTGCACGACTGGATTTGAACCCTCAACCTCCAGATCGGAAGGCGGGCACATACCCACGGTCACACAGCTCTTTTTAGGTACTTATATTATGACAAAAAAAAAATTAACTCTGCAGATACGGCCTAGTCTGTGCCATGAGATTGGACATGGTAGCATGGAAGACCGAGTTTAAGGAATTTACATCCTTGTGTTCTCTTGAGCTGGAGAACTGCGAAACCACAAAGATAAGTAAGTAAAAGCAGGAAGACTTCACCTTTCTATATTTAGGCAAAAGCCGACCTAAAATAAACCTACACTAAAGCTTAATTAATAACAAAAACGGGTCTTACTCGCGTACCTTTTTATATTTCCGACAGTCGACCCGTGACCACGGCCGTTGTAACCCGGTCGAAACTGTCGGGAATATAAAAAGGTACGCGATGAAGACCCGTTTTCGTTATTAATTATGTATAATAATCGCGATCATTTAAAAAATACACTAAAGCTGTTTGTTTTTCAGGACCAGGTAAGGTACCTAACGAACGTCATCCAAGACCTTTTGGAATTTGTGTAAGCCTCACAGCTCAGTTGGTAGTAGCCCTCTGATGAGGTTCTGGGTTCGAGTCCCAACCGGGACAAACATTTGTGTTGTAATAAACACAGTTAGTATTTAGATGTTGTATTGTATGGTATATATGTCGGTAGGTTGGTAGATAGGTATTTAAAAAAAAAAGTGGCGGTCCGGGAGTGCCGACAGATGTGAAAATTTAAGTTTGTCGATCTTTGCCGAAGAAACTAGCTAATATTGTTGTCACTGTCACTAACACAATAAATTCTTAGAACTGACGTTGATAATATAATTCTATTATACCTGTCACGGCTGTCAACCGTCTGTCTATAGGAAGAGGCAGTCTTCGAACGGTCCTTATCCGTACATCTTAGGATCGTAATGATGATGTGACAATGTGTTTATGTGTCAAAAGATGTGTCTGTAAAGTAAAGCGAGTTCAAAGGTTTTTTCCCATCTTAAAGTTTTTACTTAAATAAACTTTGTAATCTAATGTAGTTAGCAAGTACCATAATACAAATTTAATTAATATTAGGTCTTTTCCTTTCAAATTGCCGTTTTGTATGAAATCAATGCAAGTAAATTTTTTTCGATCTTATTTATTTCCGTCAATCAAAGTAATCGCCCATTCAGTCGATCATTTATCGATGCCTCTTGAAAAAGTCTGCTGGACGGGAGGCAACAAACTCTTCGAAGGCGTTTTGTACTGCCTCCCGGATATTGATTTTTTTTCCCGTTCAGAAGTTGTCCAAATTCTGTAAAAAGTAGAAGTCGTGCAGCAGTAACGGGTATGATCGATTCACCAAAGCTAGTTTTTTTTTTCTGTACGACGGGGAAGCGCTTGGCCTTCATCTCACCTGGTAACAAGTTAAGATAAGGCCGAAGGTGGAGGCGCACTTCACCCGGAATCCTCAACAAACTGAGGATTCCGGCGTTGTGCGAGTTTCTCAATCATTGTGTTCACAGTAGGTACATATCTGCAGTAATTCTCGTCCCGTTTGGTAAGAAGCTGTGATGAATCACACCGGTGCTAGACCACCAAACAGTAACCATTATTTAGGTGTAATTTTTCGTTCAGGGCATTTTTAGGTGCTGATCCAGGTTCTAACCAACTCGATGAGCGCATTTTTCAGGTCGAAATTTCCAACACGGAAGCGAGTAAACCAATAACGGGTTGTGCGTTCGTTTGAAGTGTTCTCTCCGTATACGTCGTTAATGTTGCGTGCCGTTTGTGCAACGTTGCTACCCTGTCGGTACTAATATTCCATAATAACTCGAATTTTTAACGTATCCTTGATGACGAAAAAGACCCAAAGGGGATGAAAACATAACGCTAGTCTGTAAACAAAAGTCTGATTTTGAAAATAGAATGTCATGTTTTAAAAATACAACTTATTTGAAATAAGAATTCATAGACATTTAGAAATGGTTTTTATTTGAAATGACCAGTAATACAAAATGGTAACTTCATAGGTATAGACTTATTATAAAATAATCCTGTGCCCATAACAAAAATTCTTAAATTCTTGTGTTCCGGCATTCAGAGGTAAGATGTCAGTTCCTCAGTTTGTTGACGAGCAGAAGGCAGTGCTAATACCAACTGAGCTGTGAGGCCTGTCACTGAGCTTAAAGCCTGTTTTTAAATGATGCAATGATTTATCTCAGCGTGGCACATGATTCACACCGGGGAATGCCCCGAGCTGCACGAATTCGAGGTGTTCCCCACCAACGACACATTGCTCGCGGAGAACGCGATACGTTACATGCAGATCGACCTGAACTTAGGCAAGCAGCCGAGGTATTATGAGAAACCCACCGCCAGCGCCACGACAACGCCATCCCCATTCGCTGGATGATGGAACACAGCAAAACGGAATCGATATTAAACAATGTTATATGAAAATGACTTTTTTTCACGCCCAGTGCTCGATTTTTTTTTTATTGTACGACGGGGAAGCGCTTGGCCTTCATCTCACCTGGGAACAAGTTAAGATAAGGCCGAAGGTGGAGCCGCACTTCCCCCGGAATCATCAACAAACTGAGGAACTGGCTATCTTACCTCTGAATGCCGGAACACAACAATTTTAAAATTGTTATTATGGCTACAGAATTAGGTAAGATGGTGGTAGCTAGCCAGGCGGACTTCAACAAAGTCCTACCACCAACCAAACCAAGCACAATATATTGTACTCCCCATGGGATCGAACCCGGGACCTCTGGATCTGAAATCGGTTGGTTGAAAAACTAGACCACAGAGGCGGTTAAAATTTGAAATTTGTGGTTGAAATTTGACCGTAAATATTTCTTCTCCGTATAAAGTGTAGGAATTATTAAAAAAAGGTATACATTGTCATATACCTAGGTATAACTGTTGTTAGTTCTACACGCCGCCGGCAGCGGCGGCGCCCCTCGGGAACAATTACGTTTGTTTCAAGGCGCGCTACGCAGCTAAAATCGCGGCAGAAACGATTATGAGAGTTGACAACGGCAAGGTGTAGGTGGCGCAAGCGTATCGTAAATAAAACCTTTTGATAATTCTTATACTGATATCGTGTTGCTGGTATATAGGTAGGTAATGTGACCATATTATGATGGTACCTATACTGGCACAGAACAAATAACTTATTTAAATTCGTCCTGATATTTATTCTGAGTCTAGGTGTTGTCTGACCGCTGTGAGGACGACAAGCACACGTCCGATGTCGACAGTGGTCACAACTGATCGAAAGGCGGGCGCAGTATGCCTGTAGTTTTTCAAATAATTCATGATTAAAATTAAATTTGAATTGTTATCAAAAAACTAGCTTACCTTTAATGTAGATCAACATGTAACCTATCATTTCAAATAAATCGTAAGTCAATATTCATTGTAGGTATCACAATATTTCCCTTGTAAATTTGGAATTTTCAATAAATATTTTTATCAAGAAAATTTTCAGCTATTATGTTTTCAGCTTACCTTTAATGTAGATAGGTACCTGAAGTAATACATATATAAAAATAGTCTCGTGACTTGTTCAGAAGTACTATAATTTTCCATTGGAAAAAGAGGAACCGTCTAATGGCAGGGCCTTTAGACTTTTCGAATTTCTTTTTGTAAATATTTCAAACTAGACCACACGTATTCTTTAGTAAGTAGTAGTAGCTGTATGTTAAAATTAACACATTATAACTGTTTCTTTTATGGCAGGTGTTCGGCGTTGGTGTTGCGGGCTCCTTTAGGGTAAAACCATTCCTTCACAAGTAATTCAAATAATCAATCATAAATCTTTTGATTTTTTGGGTAACATCCCTAGTGTTTACAAAGGAAATAAGTTCAACAGCGTGACCTTGTAACGACGTTCAGTTTTTTAGATAAAAAACTGAACGCGTGCCTTCTTTTATCATTATTACAATAAATATGTATGTTTAACTGAAAAAAGTGTATCCATTGTGCAGTTGAAACTTTGAAAATATTGTGACCCTCCGTTACAAGGTTATGTTGTTGAATTCAGATGAAGTGTCAAATGTGACCTATTAACGTGGCCAACCTATAATGTTTTTTTGGGGTGATTTCTACCCTAAGGTGGATAGATGAACGCGCGTTTCCGGGTATTCACTTTAGGGTGGATAAACGGAACAACCCTAAAATTTGCTGTTTCTTGAACCTGGACAATGACCTCTTGTTTACACAGATGGTAAGAGTGTGGACACCATACATACAATAAAAGGTTTATTTATTTAGAGAGATTTTTTGTAAGTACTTACTAGCAATCTGCACGCTAAAAATATACCTACCTACGAAATAATTGCTCCTTCAATTTACTTCTCTTCGTCACATAACGCAATCATCGTCTATTCGTGAATGTAGGTATGTACATGCCTATATTATTTATCATGGCGATGATCTATTTAGTAGGTAATCCATTTTCACTCAAATGAGTGGCAAGTCACCACTAAAACGGAATCGTGTCATTGTCCTCAGCAATAAAGACAAATTGCGCAGTTGGCAGACTCGCGGCTACCAAACCATCGAAGACCCTGGCGGCTTCTTGAGAAATCCTAGCCCAAAATCCAACACCAACCCATATTATAATAATAAATATATATAAAGAACTCAACACTCGTAACTCCAAGGCCCTTACCCGCAGCTTGATGAACACTGATATTTTGTTGATATGTTCCCAAAAATATTTCTTCACGGTGGGTGCCGCGCCGGCCATAGATGAACTGTATCCGGGACTGCCCCAAGCCAAGTTAGTTTAGCTCAGCTCGCTAATAACAGACTAATGTGGAATCTGGCGATGTGTCCTACTCCTAAATCGCAACTTCACGAGCTAGGCTAAACTAACTCAAATCAGCTCTTGGTCTGAATCTTAAAATGACCGAGCTAAGCTTGTCTAACTAATCTTAACTCATAGTGTGAAACTAGGATACAATAGACGTTACAAATAAAACACAGACGTAGGTATATACAGATGTAGATTTCTGTAAGTATATTTAAATTTACAAAACGATTTGGCAGTTATTCGGTCAAGTTTCGAGTTCTTAGCTCTAAATACATTAAGTATTCAATTCATCTTCAAATTCAAGTTTATATAGTTAGGATGTACCAGCCTAAAAATAAACTCCCCTACACAACGGTTCCGCTACATGCAAAGGTGATGGACGCAATACATATAAATATGCTTTGTCATTGGGTATTCAGTAACGGATGGTCTTTGTCATTGGTTGTTGGTCACAATTGGTTTTTAGCGTACCTAATCGCTGTGGAGCGTTAATTTTTAGGCTAGTACATTTTGCCTACTACGTAACGAAGTGGTTAGATTTTCTTTAACTATAAAATTTGAGACTGTCGTTTGATTTGCCTATGCATAATAGATGGCGTTAATAGAAGAATTTGTTGCGCCACCTAAAATTTTTTTTACAATGTTTCTTCAAATATCCTCTTACCAATATAAAAAAAAATGTAGGTATCTGTTCGTATAAATAACAGCTTTTTACTAAAAGCATTATGATAGTATTTACGTCAACAAAACATTATTTTTTGTCGGGATTTACTCTGGCAGATTGCTGATGTTATAGGGAGTAGCTTAGGCTCCTTTTATTTTAGAAAAACAATTAGGGTTCCGTTCAAAAAATATTAACACGGGAAAACATGGCAAATATATAATACAAACAGGGGAAAACCTCAAGCTGTTTCTTCGAATCGTTTGGATTGGAGTGTTATAGCTAACCTAACATTCTGTGGCCGAGATATGAAAACATTTTTTGAATTTATTGAAATGAACACCACTTTTAGCAGACGAATTGGCTGCGACCGCACCGAGGGGTGGCAGCAGACACGTGAAGCTATGAATAGAAACAGCTCAAGATTTTTTGTATTCAGGATGAGTTTTTTTCCAGGGCTACTAAAGCAGTCTTTTATTAATGCAGAACTTTTTTTTTGAATGGAGCACGTAGCTCCTAACTTGACTCGATAACTCTCAAGGTTTCAGACTTCGCCTCAGTGTGGGGTGTAGGGTCAATTTAGTTTATCATGGGCCACGTGGAAGCCCATGCGGTGATGTTTAGATGAACCATACTCCTACTAAAGGAATTGGCCCAAGTAGCCAACAATATATATTTACGGAAGGAGGAAAGGGAGGCCTTTGCCCTGCAGTGGGACACCCCAGGCTAATAATAATAAACGTAGGGTTAGCCTTTAGCTTCGAGGTTTGCCTGGCCAAGGATAAGGTCTACAGTGGAGCGAGCCTTCTGGGCTTATATGGCCTGAAATGAACTTCGAACCTTATCGCAAGTGTAGCTGTAAGGGTACGCTTGTCATAATATATGGCAGTTAATGGGGCATATAATGAGTGTTTGCAAATGTTTACATATCGTAATTTTGCCTTTTACAGAATGTTTCAAAATTCTGCAAAAACTACCATTCAACTGACTAAAACCACAAGTGAATAGTCTATGACCTCTGTAGACCAGTAAATGGAAGAATCGTTTTATACTGTATTCAACACTTTGATCGCTAATCTACCAAGGGAGGAGATAACAACGAAATCCGTGGAGTTTTACCTCCAACAGTAAACTAAAATGGATATTGTATTGACAACCCCATTTACATTATACAAAAAACATGGCAGCTCTTTCCTATAGATTCTATATTTAAATTTTGTATAAGCACCTAAAAAAATTTGCTAATTTAAGTTTAAAATCCATAAGATTATATCTAAATGGTGTTCTTTTTACAATATCTAAGTAGAAATATTTTGTATTAATATTTTTTAGCACAATGGGCTTAATATAATTTTTATAAAATACATGTCTTGTACATAAGTACCACTTTATATCTAAGTGGCAACTTATACCTAGTATAAACATCTCATTTTCATATTATAAGTTATCTATGTACCTTTAGTGACACATTTTTTAAGCTGTAGCATATTTTTTTCCTCCATATCTTCTAAGCTGACTGAGAAACTAAGCACAGTCAAACCTCCTGGAGACTTGACATTTTCAAGGTAGCTTTCTGTTGTAGTGTAGAAGAGCTAAGAAAGGATTATAGGAAATTCCTACGGAGTGACGAGAAATATTTCTTGGTCAAGTAATATGTAAACTTCGGACCCCTTTTTTTAAAGTATATTGCGTGGACGGAGCGGAGTAGTGAGATAAGACATAGCTACTGTTTATCTGTAGAGAGTGTAGGAAGCAAGAAACATTTTTAAGTGAAACTTTTATGGGAATGTTTTTTTTTTATTGTACGACAGGTAAGCACTTGGCCTTCATCCCACCTGGTTACACAAGTTGAGATAAGGCCGAAGGTGGAGGCGCACTTCACCCGGAATCCTCAACAAACTGACGAACTGGCTATCTTACCTCTAAATTCCGGAATACAACTATGTTAGAATTGTTATTATGGCGACAGAATTAGGTAACATGGTGGTAGCTAGCCAGACGGACTCAAACAAAGTCCTACCACCAACCAAACCAAGCACAATATGTTGTACTCCCCATGGGGATCGAACCCGGGACCTGTGGATCTGAAATCGGTGGGTTGAACCACTAGACCACAGAGGCGGTTATCTCGCTTTCACTCGTATATATCTCCTATACTCCTACTCTGTCTACTTGAATGGGCAGCGTTGGGGAAACTTCGAAATATAGTCTAGACCTTCAAGACAAGAAGAAAAGTAATTAATCAGTGTGTTACCAGTGATGACATACGGACTAAAGATGCCAAATGATGATTGATAAAAATATATTGATATTTTTATTGGTTGAAAATATTAGTTAATATTTTTTGTATTTACTTGTTTTATAATACCTACACGATTTGGTTATTGGTTGATGTTAATGCAGTTGAATGTTTTATTCTATTGATCAAATAAAAGTAACCCCTAATTTGTCTAAATAGGTATTTGTTTAAATATCACATCACTTTGTATTGAATAAAAATATCATATACTGCAAATAAGAAATTTAATCTCTGTAGTGAGGAGTCTAAAGCATACATTTGAATGAAGTCAACCTAATACATAGTTGAAAACTCTATGAGCAGCAACATACGAAAATGTTTCTTATTTATAGCTTGTTAAAGTTAAAATTCTAATGCAATTGTGTTAGTTCTAACTCAGGCTGAAGTTGATATGATATTTTTATTCGATAATGTTAATTCTGGTAATTGAATGTAATGGTTGATTTTAAATATTAGTTAAAATTTATTGGTTGATAGTTATATTCGTCATCTCTAATACGCACATACGTGGTCGCTGACTATAGATGGCACAGCGAGCTACGGAGAGAGCTATGCTAGAAATACACCTGATAAAATCCGGAATATGGATATCCGTAAGAGAAACAAAGTTATTGACATAGCTCTTTTAGCAAGCTGAAAAGCTCGCAGAACTGATAACCATCATCATTGAAGGCGCTACAGCCGCGGTTAAGCCTTGGCCGTGGGCCTTACAACCTTTTAAAGCATTCTCCTTTAAATACAATGTATAAATGTATCAACAACAAATGTATAAAAAAAAATACAGGACATCAATTTTACACAGCGCCATCTAGCCCCAAACTAAGCATAGCTTGTAATATGGGATCTAGATTACGGATAAACTACTTAAATACTTTTTGTTAATACATACGTACTATATGATACAACACCCAAACACAGAACAAACATCTATATTCATCACACAAATGTTTGTCCTGGGTGGGAATCGAACCCACAGCCTACAGCGCAGAAGGCAGAGTTACTACCAACTGAGCTATGAAGCTTGTCAAAAAAAAAATTACATTACTTTTGTCTAGTTTTTCCACACTTGATAGATAGTGACAAAAGTAATAAGTAATATCAAGACAAGAATGCTATAGGGCCTTACCACAACCTCTTTCATTATCTTTCATCTTTCATCATTCTGGTGAAGTATTTTCCGCCGTTCAGTTCGGTTTCTGGCTTCTTCGTTCTAGCTTCTCACCATGTCCTGCTCTCCACCAGCCAACCATCTGAGCTTTGATCTTCCAGGTGGTCTGTCGGTCTGTCATGTAGGAGGCGCTTTGTTCTGGCATCCTCAATTCAGAACAGATTAAGAACCGATGATGATGACCATAGGGGAGTATAGGTTCTCGCATGGTGACCACGATTAAACGCGAAACGGTGTGTGGGACGACCCCTGTGGGGCTATGTTCAGCAGTGGAGGGCTATGATGATTTACTCCGTGATGTCATAGTCCATATCCCCGCAGTACTCCGCCAGGAAGTCCAGGAACAGTGAGAACTTGCCCGCGGTGGAGCGCCAGTTCGAAGATACCAGCTTCATACTGGTCGATAGGTTCTCGAGAATACTCTGTAAATAATTTAAAAATATATATATGTATAAGAACTACTTACTTAAGTTTAAGTATAGTATATTACTTTTTTTTTATTGTACGACGTTATAGCGTTTGACCTTCACCTCACCTGGTTACAAGTTGAGGAACTGGCTCAACTGGGTCGTACCTCTAAATGCCTGAACACATTTTTTTTTTAGAATTGTTGTTATAGCGACAGAATTAGGTAAGATGATGGTAGCTAGCCAGGCGGACTTATACAAACCAAGCACAATATTGTACTCCCCTGGGGATCGAACCCGGGACCTCTGGGCCTGAAATCGGTGGGTTGAACCACTGGACCACAGAGGCGGGTACAAGCTGACCTAACACCTCAGTTGGTTGTAGCTCTGCCTTCTGCGTTGTAGTTTGTGGGACAAACATTTATGTATTGAATAAGTTTGTTTCGTGTTTGGGTTTATTATTGTATCGTATGTCACATCTACAGCCCATTAATGTCCACTGCTGGACAGAGCCTCCACAACTTTTTTTTTAAATAATCACTACGCTTGGCGTGAGGATTGGTGATCGCGTAAAGGTGTAGACAATACACAGAAGGAAGCTGCTGATATTGTGTGGGCCTTTAGTCGGCTATTACGACATCCATGGGTTGAGTTACAGGGGCCGAATCTCAACCGCCCCGGCAAGAAGGGCACGGCGTATGTATGTTAATTCAAAGCATGTATCACTATCTACATTTTCATCTAGTTTCGCTTATTTTGGGACTGCGTTGCGTGAAATATCTAGTAATATTGATTTGTAGTTATTAGATAAATTTGGTACGTGTTTATGCTACATGATTTACTCCGCCTCTGTGGTCTAGTGGTTCAACCCACCGATTTCAGATCCAGAGGTCCCGCTTTCGATCCCCAGGGGGAGTACAATATATTGTGCTTGGTTTGGTTGGTGGTAGGACTTTGTTTAAGTCCGCCTGGCTAGCTACCACCATCTTACCTAATTCTGTCGCCATAATAACAATTCTAAAATTGTTGTGTTCCGGCGTTCAGAGGTAAGATAGCCAGTTCCTCAGTTTGTTGAGGATTCCGGGTGAAGTGCGCCTCCATCTTCGGCCTTATTAACTTGTTACCAGGCGAGATGAAGGCCAAGCGCTTCCTCGTCGTACCATAAAAAAAAATAAAAAAAAGATGGCGCTGTGTGAATGAAGTCCTGTAATATTTATTTATTTATTATTAGCACAAACGTACCTGCGGCCAATCCTGTCTGTATACAGACAAACATTGTTCCGTCAATGAATCCTCGCTCAAGTAGTCGTGCTTCAGCAAGAACACTAGCATTATTGACAGGGACTCCCAAACCTGGAATAAAAATAACTGTATGAACAAACTGTAACAAGCCTCACAGCTCAGTTGGTAGTAGCTCTGCCTTCTGCGCTGTAGGTTGTGGGTTCGATTCCCGCCCAGGACAATAATTTGTGTGATGAATATTCACGTTTGTTCTGTGTTTGGGTGTTGTATTGTATGAAAAATACCACGACATAAGTGCCAAATCTTCTTTTAGTGCACCCCTGTACTACAAAAGGAAGCTATCCTGAAAATTTTAGGTCTGTAGGACCTCTGTTTGAGAATTAGAAACTGTATTATATTATTAATTAACTGTATGTATTATATTGAGGATTCCGGGTGAAGTGCGCCTCAACCTTCGGCATTAATTTAACTTGTAACCAGGTGAGGTCGTACAATAAAAAAAAAGTTATACATTATACTTAAACTTAAGTAAGTAGTTCTTATAAATATATATATTTTTTAATTATTTACAGAGTATTCTCGAGAACCTATCGACCAGTATGAAGCTGGTATTCTTTTTTTTTTATTTCCAGTCGTACAGTGCTTTCTGGTAAAGCTCAGTCCATCGTAGACCCAAAAGCACCCCTAACCCCCACCCCTCCCTCTCAACCTCTTAATTTCGTTATTGTCGTTTTTCAGATATCATCGTTTCTTAATTTAAGTTTATATATGTTTCTGTTGCAAAATAAAAATATATTTGAAATGAATTAATGAATGAATGAATGAAAAATACTTTATTGCACACCTTAAAAATAAAAACTGGATAACTTAAAAATAAATGTACAATGGGCGGTCTTATCGCTAAGAAGCGATTTCTTCCAGACAACCTTTGGATGGAGAGGATTTCATGGCTAAAGAGGTGGTTGGTGTATTTGATATATATGTTAATTTGATCTCATCCTTACTCTGGCCTAGAGCCATGCTAAGCCAATGCCAAGAGGTTAAGAGCTAAAACATTATAAAAAAAAAAGTCTTACTTCAGTTTGTTTACATTTCGAAGCACTGAGCATAGCTATGTTCCTTGGGCATAATATCCTGTCAAAGAACTCCAACAGATGGTCATTTGACTCGTCGCAAGTAGTTTGATCCGTTCTTGAATCGTTCTGCTTAGAGCTTTGTTCCGCTTTTGCTCTTGGGCTCTGATCCACCGAGTGCCTTGGATTCGCATCGATTATCGGTGAACGCAACGCGATCGGCGAATTGGGGAACGAATGTGAAATCGGATGGAATTTTGTGTTCGGACTGACCGGCTTAGAATTCGGCTGAGACAAGGGAGTTATGCGTTTTAAAGTGGGTTTCAAATTTAATAGGCCAGGACTGTTGGGGACATTATGTTTGGGGATCGAAGATGACGAAATCCCGAGTTCGTTTTTTGTTTCATTTGATTGAGAATTGGTTTCAATTGATTGTGAATCTCCAATTGTTTTTGTAAGAGATTCAATTTCACTTAGATTTTGATTAATGCCACACTTTGAATTTGGAGTTACTGAATCCACAATCGATGGCGAATTTGACTCAATTGGTTTTGAATTTGGCTCAATTCTAACAATTCCATTGACACATTCATCCTCATCGCTTATAGGCGTAGGCATGCGGTCGTCTGTGAAGTTTCTCAGTTCCGGCGATAAGTCCTCCCTTCTCTCCATCATAGAAAGGTTATCTGGTGTAAAGTGCTTGCGGTCGGGGCAACAGGCGTTCCACACAGCATGGAAGTTTTGAAGAAATGATTCGGTTACTTCTTTCGGTTTTCTTGCCACTGAGAATACACACAATTACTAGTTATTCGTTTCCATGTTTAAGTATGTTTTAAGGGGGTATGGGGTCTCAAATAACATCTTTGAGACCCCAAGCCAACCTTACCTGCAAATGGTACCCCTGCTAAACAACGGACAAGGCTCTGGCGCAACAACGATAACACACATTTAAATAAATAAAATATTACAGGACATAAATTTTACACAGCGCCATCTAGCCCCAAATTAAGCATAGCTTGTAATATGGGAACTAGATTACGGATAGAATACTCAAATACTGTTTGTAAATACATACATACTATATGATACAACACCCAAACACAGACCAAACATCTACATTCATCACAGAAATGTTTGTCCTGGGTGGGAATCGAACCCACAGCCTACAGCGCAGAAGGCAGCGTTACTACCAACTGAGCTTGGCACTTTTTGAAATTGTCTTGATATTTCACCAGGGGATGGGCAGCGTCCTCTTGAGTACTATTTCATACTTTATCTACTCAATTGATGTATCTACCCATATATATATATATATTTCATATTATTAATAAATGTGTTGTTGTTATTAACTGACAATGAGAACCTAGTGTTTAGTCAAACCTTATTAGGTTTAAAAACACTACTGACAATTATATGTTAAAATTTTAAGTGAATAAATCTATCTATCTATCTACTATCACCAATTCGTCTGCTAAGAGTGGTGATTATGGCAAACCAATCGTCGATCGGGGGACAGTGTTCAGCAGTGGACGTATGTTGGCTTAAATGATGATGATGATGACAATTTTAGGAACATGATGTCTTCCGTCCAAAGGAACACAGCCTTGGAGTCTTCAAGTATAGAGTGAACTCGGAACATCATTTGGCCAAGCATACTTTTATTTTATTTATTTATTGTACGACAAATCAAATCAAATCATTTATTTGCGAGAATAAATATGATAGTGTGTACATTAGGTCTTAAAACATACGATTGTAAATGTACTCAGCCTGCATGCAGGCTTGCAAATATTAAAAATGTCATGCTAACGTCAATTATTACAATTATTTAATACAATTAATTACAATTATTTAAGACAGGTTGGAAGGCTTGGCCTTCATATCACCGGATTCTAGTTATGATAAGGCCGAATGTGGAAGCGCACTTCACCAGGGTTCCTCAACCAACTGAGGAACTGGCTATCTTACCCCTAACTGTCGGAAAACAACAATTTAAGAATTGTATGGCGATAGATTTAAGTAAGGTAGCAAGAAAAATATTCTGATACCCCTGGGGATCGAACCCGGGACCTCCGGATCTGACACCGGGGGCGTACTACTAGACCACAGAGGCGGTTAAATGCTTTTATTTTTTTATTTTATTTTATTTCATTTATTTTGGACAAAAAAACAGTCATACATTGTGTATTGTAAACTAGTATAGAACTAAGTAGGTAAATGGTAAATATGACCCACAACTTTATCCACGGGTTGACAAAAACAATGTTAAGCGATAAATGCTTTATCTCAGGCACCTTCGCTTGTGTTCAAGTGAGTTGGTGGTCAAGCACTAAACTTATGAACTATAAGGCTATCGTGGGACAGTAAAAACGTTTTCAAGCACTTCGACTCGACAAGAGCAATATTAATTTACTGGCACACACCCTCAACACAACATCCTAACAGAAATACGTAAGTTCATGTCAGTTTTGTGTTGGGCCTGACCGCTGCCATTTTCACGTGCTGATTCTTAGAGCTATTTCCGGTCGCTTTGGCTACAATTGGTAATAGTTCTGCCTGTGTGTGGGCTGTGGTGGCGGTTCCCAGCCGGGACAAACATGTGTGTGATGAGTTTGTATGTTGGTTCTATGGTTGGGTATATTATTTTATTTAAAAAAAAAAGTATTCTAACCGTAGTCCTAGCTAGGGAACATATAACAGGCTATGCTACTGTAATAATAATAAAAAAACATTTTTTATGCTTAGTTTGCGGGTAGATGCCGCCGTGAAAAATTAATCTCCTGAAATATAGCACATCTATATAACTATGTAAGAAGTACAATTAAACTAACTATGTACAAAGGAATCAGTCAGATTACCTAAGGACTGTTACAAACGGCCTATAGGTAACTCAACAGACAAGTACCAGACGGAAGCGTACCCAAGACACTGGCTGCATTGCCACGCTGAATAGCTATGCTAATTCGCAGGCCTAAATAAGAGCCAGCCCTTGGGTCACGTGTCGCCTCAATCAAAAGCCCCGCAAGATTTTTGAAAACCCGGAGGGCACCGGCTCCCCACGGACCCAAGGTCTCCACCCCAAAAGGCTCAAATAGGTCGAGACCACTATATTATATATCCTATATAATAATTTTAATATATATGTAATGTTTTTAATATATATGTAAGTAAACTCACCATATACAACGCATAGGTCCACGGTGAGTTGTACGATCGCGCGTCGCGTCGGCGGCCGGCAGTAGACGTTGTGCGTACACACAGACACGCACGCACACAGCGACGCGCGCAGCTCGGGGGGGGGAGATGTTGACTGCGACAATACCAGGAACGCGTGCTCCTATACGGAAAGATTTCTTTATTGGCGACGGGGAGAAAAAATCTTTAGCTGTTTGAGGAACTGGCTACCTTACCTCTAAATGGGCGACAGAATTGGGTAAGATGGTGGTAGCCTATAGTCCATAGTACGTATAATAAGAAATGCGAAACGTCAAAATGTACTTCTTAGATTTGATGGACTGTAGCTATTATAAGCCCTGGATAATATTCTAATTAGGACCAAGCACTACCAAAAACAATTCGAATTGTTGTGTCCTGGCATTTTTTTTTACAACTAGGAGACGGAACTAGCAAGAGGCCCACCTGATGTTGAGTGCATCTTTTGCCTATAACAATGCCTTACTGCATAGGTCACATCCACAAAGAACATAGCCTACACGGCACTACATTGCGCCCGTCAACTTGAGACATAAAGGTGTTAAGCTTCGCGTGCCCGTCATTTCACCGGCAACCACACCCTTCAAACTGGAACACAGGAATGCTTGGCAGCTGAAATAGGTGGTAGTACTTCCCTGCCCCCTCAGCACGGGGATGAGATAAAAATTTTGTCCTCTGTTTTTATCCACCTCTGACAGAATTTTGTCTCCCGATGGTGAATAAAAACAGAGGACAACAATTTTATCCCCGCCCCGTGCTGAGGGGGCAGGACGACCCTTTCACAAGGTGCTCTACTACTCTTAAATTAATATCATTAATAGGTAAGATAGCCAGTTCCTCCGTCTGAAGTGCGCTTTCACCTTCAGCTTAGAGATTTTCAGCAGAGATATTGTGCCGACCCCACCTACTGTGGGATTACGGGCTAGTTTCTGTAGTTTACCTTGAGTTGTATCAGCACGTTGGCGGGACTTTCGTCACTAGTCATCTCATTAGAGTCTAACGTCGACGGAGCCCTAATCGACGGAACCCGCATCTCGTTCAATGATATCAGAGTCTTCATCTCAGACTCTATATCCTTGCATAGAACCGCTGTAAATAGAATAGATTTTATAGATTAAGAAATTGGATAATGAATTCATATACACTTTTAAGGTATACTCAAAAAGTATACCTTAATAATTACAATCAAAAATATCATTAGATACAATATAGCATCCAAATGAAAACATACATATAGTTATCATACAAATATTTGTCCCGAGTGGGAATCGAATCAGCGAATATCCTATTCCCGGTCTAAAGTAACATATGTGCGAAGATTTAACTTGATCCGTTCGTTAGTTTTTGTGTGAAGGAGGAACAAATATCCTTCCAAACTAAAACTTCAGCTTTTTTTTAATATTAGTGTGTTGTGATTATGACAGTTACTTACTAGTAGTGTTCCAGTGATCCTTGATCCAGTTACTAAGCCGGTTTTTTGCAGCTCGACTCGCCACACTGAAAGCAATATTTTTTATTTTTGCTGGGCTAGAACAATATCTGTGCAAAATTTCAGCTCAATCCATTCAGTTGATTTGGCGTGGAGAAAAATAATTCATCCAAACAAATTTCACATTTATAATAGGATGGTAACTTCTCTTTTTATCTTTTTATTTAATTTCTATATGCTTTTTCCACAAAAGATGTGTAAATCAGAAAAATATGTACTCGTGTTTGTGTTATGTAGTGTGCTATTTGTGTGTGAATAATTGTCTATGTTCATGGGAATTTTGCCCAAAACACTGGCTGCATTGCCACGATGAATAGCTATACTTATTCGGAGGCCTAAATAAGAGCCAGCCCTTGGGTCACGTGTCACCTCAAATATAAATTAAATCAACATTTATTTTGTGAAACATGGGTAGGTGTAGTGATGAGCCTTTTTGAATGTAGATTTAATAATAATCACAGAAATGGTCATAATGAATACCTATTATACCTAAGTCAATATTCAATACAGGCATACAAAATAGGAGTCTAATTGATCATGAACATTAATCGTCTTTGATCAAAACTAATTGTTTCAATTTTACATTAAAGAGACCGTAATGTGGTAGCTGTTTCATGCAGAATAAGCTTTTGTTAAAAAAATACAGTTTTTTTATTACATGTTAACTGATAATATTTACCTGTGTAGCGGCGCGGGCGCAGTGGGCAGTAACGCTGTTAGAGCGTCCCTTGTCCTACTGGCGAGTGGAGACTTGGCACTTTCTATCGCTGATGTCCTGAGTTGTTGCAGATGAGATGTGTAGATAGATGTCGCTTTCGATAGAAGGGACGCCTGTCAACAAATATAATAGGCACTAAATCGCTATTTCACATTTTTCAAGTAAGTTAATCATCGAATAAAGTGACCAAAAACTATAAATGCATGAAATCATGAAATTAATTAATTTATCAGCATTCTATTTATGACCACTATTGGGGGGCATCCTCCAAAACTGGAGGTTGATATAGGTACTAAGATAATAAATACACAAACTCTTTAGCCATGAAGGAACATGTAGTTTAGCAAATTGTCTTCGCTTCTTTAGACCGCCCATTGTATATATATTTTTTTGTTATCCAGTTTTATTATTATTTATATTCAAAAATTTTTTAGTTTATTATTTATAAAAAAATATATAAAAAGCTATAGTTAGTTATCCAGTTCTATTTTTAAGGTGTGCAATAAAGTATTTTCATTCAGTCATTCAAAAGTATGTTGCTGCTCGTCTTCTGGTGCCCTTAGTTGACTTTAACGGCATCCGTGGGCGGTTCATTACAAAGTTCAAGATTCTTAAATTGTTGTGTTCCGGCATTTAGAGGTAAGATAGCCAGTTCCTCAGTTTGTTGAGTATTCCGGGTGATGTGATCTTCCACCTTCGGTCTTATCATAACTTGAAAATCTCATCTCCCCGTCGTACAATAAAAAAAACGAAATTACCGACAAAGTAAGTTTATAAATAGAGCGGTACTACAGGGTTTTCTGAAGCCGCGACCGCGACCGCCACGGCGACACCTGCCGGCGAGTACTTACATGGTCCTTCTCCCGCTCGTTCGCGAGCATGTTCGCGACGTGTTCGCTCGCCTTACTCCGCGCGGCGAGCAGCTCGCGAGCGCTCAGTTCGCGGACGGCCGCTGACGTCACGCGATCTATCACCATCTCTAGCACACGACGGTATGATGATGGCTGGGATTTCAGCAACTCCTCCTCTAGCCTTGCCTAAAAATTTACTACATTCAAATCCAATCAAATCAAATATTTGTTTGTTCTCATACAAGGTCATTATGTAAGCTAACACAAATTGACAGTCCTCGTTCTCTATCGGGATTTGAAGACTTTGTTGTCTTCGATTTGAAGTGTATTGGGGTTCAAACAAAAGAATAGTATTTTTTGTCTGTGGCTTAGGCTTAGCTTAAATTTCGATGAGTGAGTAATAACACCTATACATTCTTATTGAACAAAACAATATAAGCTTGACTTCACCTGTAATTCTTTCTCTTTATTCCTACTCCTAGCTTGAGGGTCCACATTCAGACTGACCGGGGTGATGTGACGGAAGGTTCCTATGTCTCTTTGTTCCTGTAAAACAAAACAATTAATTTGAAATTTGGTTAAATTACAAGCCTTACAGCTCAATTGTAAGTAGCTCTACGTTTTGCGCTGTAGGCTAAGGGTTCGATCCCGAGCAGGGCAAATGTGTTTAGTTGTTTGTATCATAATAATATGTATTAAAAAAGGACCTATAGGTATTCTAACTGTAATATAGTACCCATATTACAAGCTTTGCTTAGTTTGGGGCTAGATGGCGCTGTGTGAAATTAATGTCCTGCAATATTTATTTAATTAATTATACACTAGCTTATGCCCGCGGTGTCACCCGCATGATACAAAAAAAAGTAAGAAGTAGCCTATTTGTTATTCCAGGTCTTGAAAAATATCTGTACAAAATGTTTGCTTAATCCAATCAGTTTTTGTAGCGTGAAGGGAGAACAAACTTCGAAACAAACTTTTGAATTTTAATAATAGTAGAATATAACAGTAGCAGGATGTATATTAGATATAATAGTATCTATTACTAGGCCCTGCCCACGGATTCGCTGGATAAAATGTAGCCTTTGTTCTTTCTGGTGGCGTACACTACATCCGCCAAACATATGCCACAGTTTAGATATTTAGTATTGAAAAGGTAATGCAAAACTGCGTTAATACTAGTTAGTACGGGCTAACTAGTATTAACTAAACCTACTAGTTTATTATTAATAATTTTGCTAACTACACTCACCTGAGATAGCCGGCAAGTCGAGAGCAATGTATTAACATCCTTCAAACACGGGCACAACTCTATAATCGATTCATCGACCAGCTCACAACTGTCGATACTGTCTGTGCCAACACCACTCTCTTCTACACCCACTTCGGAATAGTGCGGCAAATCAAACAACCAACCGATAATCGATTTCAAATACACTATCGTATTTTTCTTCAGCGAATTATTTTCTGACATCACTAATTTTGTTTGGTAGATGTGTTTCAGTGTTTTTAATATGTTCTGGTAGTAGTTTAAGTGTAGGGTTGTGTAATCAAGCATGGACAGGTAGTATATGATCCAAGGTATGGTTATTGAAAGTCGGCAGTTGTCTATAGCGTTTTGAAGAAGGCTTTTTATATCTATGGTTGGGTGGGTCTGAAAAAAAAGAAAATAATTATCACAATAACATTATAAAAGTTTGTTCTAATAAATGTGTTCTTTCTTCACGCCAAAACTACCGAACGGATTGAGCTGAAGGTTTCCACAGGTATTGATGGAGACCTGGAAGGACATATAGGGACCTATATATCCGGGTAGCACGCGGGCGAAGCCGCGAGCAGAAGCTACTACTATATAAAATAGCTTTGCGTGAGTGACTCACTGAGCGTGAGTGAATAGTCCTAGCGACTTGAAATTTGGAGGATGTGTTCCTTCCTTATGCGGTCTAGGGATGTACCTATTCAGAGATGTTTGAAACTCCCATGGGATGGCAAGAACGAAGTCCAGGCCGTTCCACTAGTATAATTACCACGTGCCGAGAAAAGCATACGAGAGTGTAGCACATTATTATTTCTAGTCTAGAATAACAATCTGTCTGACTGACAATCAACGCACAGTCCAAACCAGAGGTCCTAGAGACTTGAAGTTAACAGGGACCTTCCTATAACATACTAGTGCACTAAGAAAGGATTTTAGGAAATTCCCACAAAGTGTCAAGAACAGAGACCCAGGCGTTTCACTTGTAGTAGAATATACCTAATTTGCAATATATGGTGATACTTACATAGTTCCTCATAGCCAAACTATTCTCCAACACTTTTTCCTTGGGTATCACATAATTATGTTCCTTATTTCGCACAATTATATTATTATTCTTGCTTGTAATCTCCGTAGGTATAGGTGAGTACGGTAGTGACGTCAGGTATCCTAGGAATTTGGCTAGGAGCACTAGCTTTTTGGCTAGCTGCAGGTACTCCCGGGTTATGTCTAGACTGTTCGCTGTAAAGATAGAATAGATCATTTGTAAGAATCAAATAATACAAAATGCTTAATTATACTGCTCACGGCGTCACTTGCGTTGTAACCGTATATAATGAAGCCTACAGGTTATTCCGGGTTTAGCACAATACTCGCAGTTCCGTAGTTCTGGGGGACTCTGCGTCACTGTTGCTATTGTGACGGCAATCAAAAAGTTCTAAAACAATCACGGGCCTTCACATAGTTCCGCTAAAATAAGACCAAACTTTTTTACAAATGACACATAAGGATTGTTTATGACCGTCGAGAACAATAGTCCCAGATTACGCAACAGTCAGTGCCACGATCAATCCCGCGCTTACTAGAACAGTCTAAGGAAATGGCCCCCTTAAACACTATTAACCCAAGGTCCTGCTTCATTACTCCACCGAACCGGGTTGGCTGGGGTCAGGTTAGCTCAACCGAGCGCAATGTACAATACACCTAAATGGACTTGATGTATCAGGCGGGGCGCATTTGGAACGCGCGCGCCCAGTCCGCTTTCTATATCAAGTCCCATACGCACCCCATATGCGAGACAGCAGTGCAGAAAACTTATCCCACACTCTTAATTAGAAATGGAGCCAGAACAATCTCGATTTATATATATCTATAAATAATTCTAAATTGTTATTTAATGTTCTGTAATCGTTTTAGTACTTTAGTATGAAGGAGTGACAAACATCCAAACAAACTTTCGCACCTATTAGTATTTAAATTTTGTAGAGTACAACATTTTTGTACTTACAAGTTCCCCTGTCTTCGACTGCGAACTGTGTGGCGTCCAAAGATATAATTTCAGTAGAAAAGGCGTCTCTTAAATGCGATCGGAAAGACTCGTGTTCTGCGTTGAGTATGAATTCTCTGTAACAAATAGTTATAATTACGTCATGAAAACTAAAAAGAAAACCGAATACAATGAAGAATATTATTTTTTAAAATATTACAGGACATTCATTTCACACAGCGCCATCTTGCCCCAAACTAAGCATAGCTTATAATATGGGCACAAGATTACGCATAGAATACTGAAATACTTTTTTTTTTTTATTAAATTTGTTAATATGATACAATTTCGTTTACCTGGATGACTTATTTAGACTTTACGTGAAAGAGTGAATAGCTCCGTTTGATCCATCTTAGGACACATTAGTTTATCTGAGCTGGTGGTCATATGCTTGGCACATATATATGTTCCCCCAAATTTAATTGGGATCCGTGCGACACACAAACAGAAACACTTTCTAATGTATAACGTTGCCATGGATAAGGATATATACACAAACGTACTTGTAAAACAGCTCATTGGCAGTAAAGTTAGGCAGTCTGTGAGATTCAGGAGTGGTGGGGCATGTCAGTCGTCGCTGTAGCTTGCTTAGTTTTGATTCCTGAAATGCAAGTAGATAAATAAAATAAATGATATATAAAAACTATGGATGTAATAGAACCATCCTGAGGTAAAGAGAAGACCAATAAAATGGTCAATGACTATTTCATTGACACATTACAGCCTAAACGGCTTGATGGATTTTGACGAGATGTTGTTTGGTTTGTCAAAATTGTGGGAAATACTTATATATTATTAATTTTTAAGTACAAAAAAAATTTAAATGATTATTAATACAATAGAGGTATCAAATGAAAGAACATCGACATGCAAAAACATGCTGATTATAAATATATAGGCTGAGTTTTTTTCGCAATAACTCGCGAAGTCTGAAACCGTAATAGTTATCGAAAAGTAATTTTAAACGTATTCGATTTAAAAATAAATACGTTCTGCATTAAATAAAATCTATTTTTGTTTAGTTTTTCTGGATCAGTGAGTTTTTAGAGAGACAAATAGAGTTAAGATAGTCAGTTCCTCAGACTGTTGAGGATTCCGGGTGAAGTGCGCCTTCACCTTCGGCCTTATCAGAACCTGAAAATCAGGTTCCCCATCGTATAACAAAAAAAATCACTATCAGAGTTTACACACATTTCCGACCGCATTTTAAACTCAGGGCAACATTTGCTTCAACTTTTGGGTGATTAAATGCAATATAGAATAACTTTTGCTTCGACATTTGAGCCAACGTTTGCACCAACCTACCTGGGCATCAGATGTGAGACACGTCGTCAATAAATGCTGCACAAACAGACTCGCTAAATGCGCATGGTTGGCGTGAGTTACGCCATGTGATGTCAATGCTTTGATTCGCGCGCGGAGCGAGCTTTTTGACGCACCCGTTGATTGCGAGTCTTGGTACCATCTGGAAACAAATAATATATTTATAATATTGTGAACCAAATCCATCAAGCAGCCACGGAGCCAAGGAGCTTTTGGCGTGGCTCCGTTCTCAGGAGTTCAGTGACAAAACCATAGATTTAGTAAACCTACGTAGATTGACAATGCAAAATAAAAGAGAATAGTGTAAGCTTATGTGAGCAAGGATTCCTTACCAGTATTAATGATAAAGGTACAGACGAAACGAGGTGTTCGGCACAAACAAGGTACGCGTTATAGCCTGGCGTACGTATGTCTGCTAGTCCGCTGGTGGAAAGTGGTTGTATGTTAATTGGCAAGTGGTTTAGTGTCATCTTCATGTGATTTAGTAATTGGACTGTGTAACCTTGCATATCGAAGTGTCCAGGTATTTTTTTCTGACATGCAATATACCCTGCAAAAATACTCACCGAAAGATTTCATAAAACATATCTCTCTGCCGCTTGGCGCAATGCGCGGCCTGCGTGTTGGGGAAGTTGTCAGCACTATCTGTCTCCATGTTGTAGCACACGACGGCAGGGGGGCGCGGCGTGGGGGGCGGGAGGGGACGCTCCATACGCAGACAGTACACATTTAGCAGAAACTTGGCTAGGTCTGGGTAGAAATTGCGAACTTGTTTATTCTCTCCTGAAAATGTTTTTACAATATGGGTCAGCTCGTCATCTCGAATCGTGCAAAGGCAAGGATAAGGACTATGGCTGTGCAAAGACATGGTCATAGCTGCAATCAGCTGATTTAGAGATAACATCTCTATTTAATATAATGTTTACAAATGTCTGGTATGTGTTAGGTACCTATTTAACCAGAGATTATTTCTCAAAAATAAAGTTATGTGTGCTTTCATTACACCTTAACTTTCTCGATTTCATTTAAATCACCTAAATGTCTGAGGCACTCTTTCTTGTATTTTCAAATTCTACAGTCGGATTCTGATGCTGTGCATTAATAATTAAGGTAAATAGTTGATCAGCTACAAAATTTGAAACTAAGCATAGTTAGATTTAAATAATATGATAACTTACCCAAGGTTTTCAATGAGTTCTTGTCTAGTATGACTTCCAACGTTGTCCTTAAATTCCACAAAGATTTAACAGCAAAATAAGAGCTGTTGTGTATAGACTTCAATAAATATTCTACATTATTGTCATTTAAGTTACTCTCCGCATTTAAATAATCATCTTCTAATTGATTTGATATAATAATAGATATTAAGTAATATATTTCTGTTATTACACTAAGAATTAAGTTATTTTTTAGTAATTCATAGTATATTTCAATGAGCAGATCGATTTTGTCTTTCAAAAGTATCTTTGTTGCATCGGCTTTGACATAGCTTTGATTGATTTCAATAGATTCTTTTTGGGAGATCTTTATTTGAGGGGTAGCAACTTTCGGAGGAACAGCAGTGTTTAATATATTGAACTTTTCCATCAGCTTATGTCGTTCTTGCTTTAGTATGCTACGTTCAGTTTCAAAAAAATGAATTTCTTTTGGTTGGAACTTCTGATGCTTGAACGCAGAGTTCTCTTCAAGGGCCAATGGTGAAGGCTGTTGAAAACATTCAGAAGTAAAGCTATTGAGAGATAAACTTTTTTGTGATTTATCTATATTGGTTGGTTTAATCCTCTTCTTTTCACCTCTCAATGAGCTAGATTTTCTTGCACCAATTTCTGGAAATATTTCTGAATTACTTATATCTAACTCAATCTTTTCCTCATTCTCACTTGATACATTTTTTTTGCTCTTTTTCTTGCTCTTTGTCGCTGAAACTATAAAGTCTCCAAGACAACTTTTTTCATGAGATCTAGAATGTCTATGGCTCAGTCTTGGAGTATCACATCGTTCACCATCTTTATTAACACTTCTTGGTGTTACTGGACTGGAAAATGATGGGTTAGGGAAGTCCAGCTTAGCATTCTTGAGCGGAGTACTAGAAACTGCCATTCGGTCCATGCTGGTGGAAAGGCGAGACTCATCAGAGGATACTGACACATCTTTACGATCCTCAGAGAACAGTTTTGTTTTAACTTTACGTCCAGTTCGTTTCTGATCTCGGCTTGGTGATTCATGGCTTTTCTCCGTCTTGACAGAGAGACTGTCACAGTTGTCACTGGTAGGCTCGCTAATTGATCGATGGTGCTTGCGTATGAGGCTAAGGCTTTTATCGGGGGTACTGCTTTGTAGTATTTGAACTGCATTGGCGTTTGAACATAAAATGCTGAAAACTTTAAGTAATTTAATACTGGTTTAGTGTTGTTGTAAATGTGGGTGTCAAACATAATGGTATTAACACAATTTACTTAGTTCAAGCTTCAAGTATTAAGGTACGTTTTGATAAAGGACTATTTTTTTTATATATATAAACAGACAAGCTTCAAGTACCTATTAGGGTATGTTTTGGGTCCAGATCAAGGACTATTTTTTTGAGACATAAAAAGTATGAATAAAACGTTACCTATCAGTCTGATTTCTCAAGTATGACAAGAAGTAAGCAACGAACTCGCTTCTTTCACAGCATAATAATATGCAATCGTCCTGAAATTCAAAAAAACAATGCAAAATAAAAATATTATTTGGCTAAACAAATCAACATTGTTTTTAGGTTACGCACTTCTATTGCTTCATCATTGAGCCATTTTAGTAATAAAACACTATCTAGTTTTCCTGTAAGGACACTTTCTAATATAGTATCAGGCATTTTTCATGATAATTTATATCACAAAAATAAAAAATTGATACATCAGCAGCGCGCCTAAAATTCGCGACGCCATTTTCATTGATTCTGTCTGTCTAACTGATCTGACACTGACTGATTTTACTTGACATTTTGACATTAACTAATTGTTTTTCCATTTTTTTTCTTTAAGTTTTTTTTTTTTTCAGTACATTTATTCAATAAATTAAACTAACTATTTTTTTTTTGTAAGTACAAAGGAATCAGTCAGATTACCTAAGGACCGTTACAAACGGCCTATAGGTAACTCAACTTTTTTTTCTTCAGTTAGATGAGAATTCCGGTTGAAGTGCGCCTGCGCCTTCGCTTCGGCCTTAACTTACCTTGTAACCAGGGACGCTAACGCCGACGGCGAAGCCGATCTCCATTGATGGCTTTAAATTAGTTCCATGAGAACTAGAAACGATTTTTACCGATTTAGGTATGTGTCATATCCGAAATGGCGTTTCCCATCTCAAAAGTGTACACATGTTATGAAACCTATCCGTTCAGTACATTTGACGGTAAAAATCGTTTCTAGTTCTCATGAAGCTAATTTAAAGCCATCAATGGAGATCGGCTTCGCCGTCGGCGGTAGCGTCCCAGGTGAGATTAAGGCCAAGCGCTTCCCCGCCGCCGTCGTCGTCAGTCATCGCGTCGTATAATACGACGCGACGACCTACTCGTATAGCACTGAGCTTAGGTAACGTATAATAAAGAAAAACGCAATCGTTATTTTTATCTGATTGTAGGTTACTTTTAACAAACCCCAGCTGGCAGCACTGTATACATCACAACAGTGCACTACCTGTGGTGATGTATACTTTTTTTGGTTGGTCTATCTATTTAATCTATAGTATTTACTACACTGTGGTTCTATCTATTACATATATTACTCTTTGCTTGAGACTTTCTAAACTACATAAACTTTGATTTAAAAAAACTTAAAAGATTTATGATTATAAGTAAACGAAGTAAGTGAAATTATGACTTAAAAATGTCGCAAATGTGGACTCCCAACGGCCTATGCCGTTGCTGCCTTTCAGAGGGTCAGTTTTTAAGTTTGGAAGCCAGTTTTGGTATCGACGGAGAGGAGAAAATGTACTCGGTGTTACTTTCGGAAACATTTGATATTGCTGTAAGTTGTGTGATGTTGTGTAGTGTAAGTAACAGTTATACGTAATTAACCGCTGGGGAGTAATGGTTCTCGCATGAAGACCACTAAAAACTCGAAATGAAATGTTGGTAGACATTTGGGGAGGCCTATGTTCAGCTGTGTATGTATGTGGGCTGATAATTATGATGATGACAATGATCTAATAAAGGTAAATACTTACGTACTAGCAACCTATTGTTAAACTCACAAAAGTATATTTGTAAAATATCTCTGATCCATTATTAAAATTTGACTGACTGGGCACTTTAATTTGTGAAAACAATTAATGACATTTTCTATGTTTTAGCTATCATCATCATCATTATCATCTACCTCTAACATCTGTATACTCTGTGAGTCTCGTCTCCGTGATGCCGCACTCTTTAAACATCAAGTCCTGGTTTCAGAGCAACGGTTCATCGGTTTTATAGAGGGATTTAAAGGTAACTTAAAATTTCATCTCTCAAACAAAATACAAAATCAGGGTATAAAGGTAAAATATTAATGTTTCAAACATATTCTATACAGTGCCTATTGTAAATTGTAAATTTAAAAAACTCCCGTCTCAACCTTAGACTCTTAAGTGTATCTCCTCACTCTGACCAGAAGCGCACACTGTTATCAGGGGTCTTCACAAGCTTCTTGGTGAGACCTCTGGTTCTTGAAGATTTTCATGCATTGTGCAATGTGCTACTCACACATTCCAAGACTGTGTTGAGCTGATTCCTCTTCCTTGGCAGTCCTCTGTTACTCCAATGGTAAACACGTGTTAACCATTGGAGTAACAGAGGACCAAGATTAACAAAGCACCAAGATTAAAACAACCTCAAAGTCAAGACCTCCAAATAATAGTTAGGACATTGCCAACTGAATAAGTACCTACTTATATATTATTTGGAGGTCTTGAATTCGAGGTTGTGTTAATCTTGATGAAGTAATTGGTAACCCTGCTCTGGCCTGCTGACATTCAGTAAAGACGGTTCAGCATTTGGAGTGTAGTTCCTGGGTTTGAAGCCTTATCCTGTGAGAATGGCATAGAGAATGATGGGGGCTAATTTAAAGTTTATTACAATTTGTGTATTATTTATAAAGCTGACTGTTTTAAATTAAAAAAAAAAAACATTAGCACTCTGGGAGTGTCGCGAGAAAAAGCCATTCAAGGTTTTCCCATCTCAAAAAATGCCCAACGCGCTAAAGAAGTTTTAACTTCAAAAAGCTTTTAGTGAAGAGTAAATGAAGAATTAATGATGTTTGTTGGGTGTAAAGAATTGACTGCACCTACTCATGATTATTACTTTAAAAAAGATAAAAGTAATAATAGCATTTTAAAACAATGAATGATATGTTTCAGATGACTGCAGTTTTGAAGTGAAATCAGAACCTGATTCAAGAGAGAATATTGAGATCAAAGAAGGTACCTAAGTAATTACAAAAAACAGGTGAGATGAAAACCGAGGTCATCACCGTCGTACGAAAAAAAAACCAATTCAATTAAAATCTGAATACGAACTTAAAATAATTTGATATAAAAAAAATGTTAATGTGAGCAAACTACATAGCCCATGGGAAAAACACGCCTTTTCTAAGTGCCTTCTCCTGCAGCAGGAGTAAAACCTAAGCAGAGAAATTATACACCAAGTTATAATATCTATACCTACTTACTTTATTATGCCTATACTACACAACAATGAAAAAAACTTGAGTAGGTAGATAGCTTATCCATCTAATCAAAGAACCATACCAGCCTAGCGTAAAAAAATTACGCACAAACTTACTTAGTAAACGAAAATGTATCTAAAAACCTATAAATACAATTACAATTACTGTATATATTCCTTTAGGTAATACCTATATCTAGTCACTTTATTAAACCTTTGCCTTGCCTTCCTTCCTTTTGCTTTTCCACTACATTTACATTGTACAATATAAAGTATACCTGAAAAATAAACAATATAAACTGAATTACGTAGGTAGATAGGTAGGTATTCAAACTAATCAAATTACCATACCAGCCACTTATATAACATACTTATATAACATTAACCTTTATCGCTTGCCTTCCTAAATTATAACAATTACGTGTTAAAAACTAAAAAGATAACTGACCTGAATGAAGAATATGATACAATTTCGTTTACCTGAATGACGTATTTTTTTCCATTTATATTGAATTGAAAACCAAACTATTGAACCGATTTTGATGAAATACCTATGGGACCAATTTAATAGTACCTACATAATATATTCTTTTAAATATAAAGCATTTTCAACCATTTATTGAACTCGTACTTCAATAAATGGTTGAAATTATTTAATTATTTTAATGTATTGGGCTTCCGTATAATAAGTTTATTCGCACAAATATCGCGAAAATGTTCTATGTTACTATAAATACCATCACTTTTCCAACTATTTAAAAAAACTATTTTCTGTATTTTCAATTTACGTTACACGTCCGTGTTTGGGTCACCGACTTTCATAATATGAAAGTCGGTGACGTTTATAGAAAAACACTTATCCAAATGATATTCGATTTAAACAATAATGCCACTCAGAAATTAATGATGATACCTACCCAAATAGGTGTTATTAAAAAAAATTGAAAAGTGACACTAAGCTTGTAGTTTTTTAAACCCCCAAAAAAACAATTAAATTGTAAAAATATAACAATTACTTTAATGCCAATACCTTGCCAGATGACCAAATTGACGAATAACATTATTATCGGGTAGACAATTAAAAAAATATTGAATCGTCTATTACCAAAATTTACGAATTCCGTTTAGTTACAGTCTGGTTATCAAGGTGCGATATGTATACTAAATTTCAACTCAATCGGTCCAGCAGTTTCGAAGTACAGGATCCAGGATCCCATCATCAGATCCTGACCTGATGACGATGGTACCACTCGGGGAAGCTTTCCCCTTTCAGACAAGAAAAATAATTTTCAAAATCGGTCCAGGCGTCTTCGAGTAATCGGGGAATACATATTTAAAAAAAGAAGCCGCTATTTCACCTGCGTCAGACGGTTGGCTGCTCAAACGGACCGCCAATAAGTGGCCAACCTCTAGTGTGTATGAGGCTTAATATATTTAAACTAAGTGTTATCCCATTGCATTTATGAGTATAAAATGTGAATACTTCATGATATAATAACGAGACTTTATGTCATTGTCATCACAGATCTCAAAGAAGAATTCAATACAGGGGACACCTCATACATAGAACATTCAGATGTGGACGACCAGCCTTTATGTATGTTGAAATCAAACGAACCGGAGTTGAATCAAGATGGATGGGGCGCGGAGGGCTTTAGCGATGGTGAGTTGCACATTGTAGAAGGCGACTGAGGGATGAGAGAGGGGATAGGAGATATCCTTGCAGTTGGGTGTTACACATGGGGTATTCTTCATAGACAGCCAGGGGCTTAGCACCCAACAAGTTATCCTGATTCTGTGATCTCCAATCCTTTTTTTTTTTTCAAATAACATGGCCGAGAATACTATTGATTGAATTCTTGGGCGTCTGTGGTTTTCTTACACGCTTTTATTTAACGAGTAGTTAGTTGGTTTGTTTAGGTCAAATCTTGCAAGGTGATTTAGAACTTGACATCCGATTGAGGTAAAATTTTGCCTAAATACCTACAGCTTTAGTTCTAGTGCCAATACAATATGCATTAAGTATTGTATTGTAGTACTTTCAAATTAGCCGTCGCCACAAGATGGCGGGTGATGTTTTTTTTTTTTTTGCAAACTCCTTTATATATATATATATATATGGGTATCTAATGGGCTTAAAGAGTTAAAAACGAAAAAGAACTGGCTATCTTACCTCTAAATGCCGGAACACAACAATATTAGAATTATTGTTATTGCGACAGAATTAGGTAAGATGCTGGTAGCTAGTCAGGCGGACTTAAACAAAGTACTACCACCAACCAAACCAAGCACAATATTGTACTCCCCTGGGGATCGAACCCGCGAGCTCTGGATCTGAAATCAGTGGGTAAAACCACTAGACCACAGAGGCGGTTAAAAATAACCGTATTTTCGTAACAGAAAATTGGTTCAATTGTGAAAGTTTAAAATGGTTTATTCCATCTTCAATTACAGATGATGACTCCAGACTGAGTATTAAGCCTAAAAAGTACAGATGCAGCCTCTGTGAGAAACAATTTGTTTACAGTGGCTCTCTGGAAATGCACATGCGGATCCATTCTGGGGAGAAAACTCACATCTGTTTGCTTTGTACCGAACCATTCTACACCAACAAGGATTTAACTAAACACTTCGGCTCAAAACACAGCAACGGATCCAACTACCCCTGTACATTATGCTCCAAAGTGTTGGACAAGCCCATACTTCTCAAGAGGCATATAACAATACACTTTGATAAGAAATTTAAGTGTACGAAGTGTGAAAAGGCGTTCAAACTCAAAAAAGGTTTAAAAGAACATATGAAAAACCACAATGGAGAGAGAAAGTATCAGTGTGAAGTTTGTCCGAAGTCGTTCATGCAAAAACATACTTTGAAATCTCATATGTGTACACACACAGGCGAAAAACCTTACATATGTGATATGTGTGGTAAAGGTTTTCCGCAACGCACACATTTGCAACGACATATCTATATAATACACAAGCAGAATAAACCACATTCATGCAATGTTTGCAAGAAAAAGTTCACATCTAAAAGCTACTTAGCAATACATGAAAGGCAGCATACAGGGGTTAAGCCGTATTCTTGCGAAGTTTGCAAGAAAGATTTCACAGCATATACAACATTAAAAGTCCATATGAGAGTGCATACAGGCTTTAAGCCGTATCCTTGTGATTTCTGTGACAGACAGTTTGCTCAGAAAGCTTCATATAAACTGCATATAAGGACTCATACGGGAGAGAAGCCGTTTGCTTGCAAGATTTGCAAGAAAAACTTCAGGGACAATGGATATTTGAAATCCCACATGTTGATCCATTCCGGGGTTAAACCATTCACTTGTGAAGTATGTAATAGATCATTCAGGGAGCGTGGTCAAGTGAAAAGACACATGAGTATACATACAGGAGTGAGAGCGTATAATTGTAAAATATGTAATAAGAATATAGGTAATTTATCTAAACATATGAAAGTACATATGGACAGGGATTTTGATTGCGATGTATGTCATAAACGGTTTTCAGTGCTCGGTAACCTAAAGAGTCATATGAAATCTCATGGCTAAAGAATGGCTGAAATTGTCACACCTGGTGTCAAGTTATGATAAGGCCGAAGATGGAAGCATACTTTACTCTGAATCCTCAACGAACTGAGGATTTGACTGTTTTACCTCTTTAAGCCGGAACACAATAATTTATAATTGTTGTAATGGCGACAGGCTTAGGTGATATGGTTTGGGATTACAATGGACAGATTAAGGGATCTCATCAAAAACAGGGCAGCAGCTTCTGTCTGTTTTTTTTACTGCAAGTAACATATATTTATTTTATTTCATGAATCTGTCTGTTGAATGAATGGTGAATAAAAATACTTCATTGCACTGAACATATTTTTGGAAACCAAATTGAATTCCGTTTCAACCTTTTAGACTCTAAAAGTTTGAATGGAAAAAAAAACTAATTGTTTTTTTTGTTCTTCTAAAATTTAGAGGAACAACAAAAAAATATGTTTTATGCACCTCAAAGTATTTGAAACACAAATACATAGAAAAATCAATGTATAATAAAAATTTTGGATGCAAAGAGTTTTGCCCCAATTCAACCTTAAATAGTAAGAGTTTTTAAAGTATATTTACTTAAGCTTTTATGCTGTATAGTCGAATAAGCAAAGAATTCTTCATATAAAAAGCTTTGCCCCATTTCGCCCTTTTAGAGGCATTTTTTTTTATTTTATCACAATTAGCACTTAACTATAAATAGGTATTCAAACAAGTTTTCAACTCTTCCTAATCAGATCTTAAATATACATTTAGCTTACAAACTGTTTGGCCCCGTTTTACTCTTCTAGGGGAAGATTTAAATAAAAACTCCTAATCTTAATTTAATAGAAGAATATAGAGGCTTTATTGTTAAATAATATCATAAGTATTAAATTATATGGTTAATTTATATAAAGACAACCCCAAGAAATAATGTAACACCAGAGCTTAATAATATACAATTTTATACACAGTTCATAAATGTATATTGTTTTATTTCCTTTTGTCGAGTTATGTTACACACCTAAGTTGGCTCTCATGTTGGTACCTACCTAGTATCTCTACCTTCTGTGCTGTAGTTTGTGGGTTCGATTCCCGCCCGGTTCAACATTTGTGTGATAGACATAGAATGGTGCTTCAATATTTGGGTGTTATTTTGCAAAATAAGTTTATCATATTTTCCATAATCTAGTTCCCCTATTGCTTTGTTTAGTTTGGGGCAAGGTGGCATTGTGTAAAAGGTCTAATATACAATATAGTAACATTTATTTTAAATATTATCATGGACAAGATTTTCGTCCATGATATTACCTAGAATTTTTTTAAGAATTAGTAACATAATGAAATACGAACATTAATAAAAATGTTACTTCTTTACCATGGTAGTCTAGAGGCGGACATAATACTCTACATATAAACTTTCGATACGCCAAATTTCACTTTCCCCAAAGTTTTCTCAGTGCCGGTAATGATATAGGTACCTAGTATGTAGGTACTATTGATTTTCACCATCATCTTACTGCTCTTATCCATTATCCCACACAAAGTGTGTAACAGCATGTACCCGGGTTCGATCCCCATGGGGAGTACAATATATTGTGCTTGGTTTGGTTGGTGGTAGGACTTTATTTAAGTCCGCCTGGCTAGCTACCACCATCTTACCTAATTCTGTCGCCATATAACAATTCTTAAAATTGTTGTGTTTTGGCTTTTAGAAGTAAGATAGCCAGTTCCTCAGTTTTTTGAGGATTCCGGGTGAAGTGCGCTACCACCTTCGGCCTTATCTCAACTTGTAACCAGGTGAGATGAAGGCCAAATGCTTACCCGTCGTACAATAAAAAAAAAAACTTCGTCCATCATTCCCCTCTATCGGACATCATCTCATCACTAACTTTTCTTGCCTATAATCATCTTTCACACAATCCATCCACCTTAATGCTCGGTCTACCACTACCATTATACTTTATCCTATCCACATCCATCAACACTGTTCTCATTATGTGACTTTCATGGCTCATCAGCTCATCATCCTAACACCTAACCACGCTAACCTATTTCTTGTCAAATTTCCAAAAGATTGGTTCAACAGACTAAATAAACTTCAAATCGAATCCCACAGTCGACATTGAACCCACGAACGGACTCCGAATCGGTAAGTCCTAACATAACACTAAACTAACTTTGTTTTGGTGGCTTTGCTTACAAAACAGACACTTGTTGATTCGTATTGTTCTATTCATACGAAGTTCCTTTACCATTGACGATACCTGGAAATCGATCGATCTAGTCTAAATGCTTGCAAAGATTCCGTCCCCTTCTGTTTTTGATTCCCTAATATTGTTGAAGGATTATCTTGATTTTCATAACTTGACAAAATTTACCCCCATAATTTTATTATAGGTATTATTATTTTTGTATAATTAGTTTTTTCTATTATGCCAGTTAGGGAACCATTTTGGGTTCCAACAATATTGTTGTTATGTATTTAGGTTTAAGAAATAAAATGTACAATTAAACTAACTAACTATGTACAAAGGAATCAGTCAAATTACCTGAGGACCGTTACAAGCGGCCTATAGGTAACTCAAATGTTCCAGACCAGTACCAGACGGAAGCGTGCCAAAGACACTGGCTGCATTGCCACGCTGAATTGTTATGCTAATTCGCTGGCCTAAATAAGAGCCAGCCCTTGGGTCACGTGTCGCCTCAATCAAAAGCCCTGCAAGTATTTTGATAACCCGGAGGGCACTGGCTTCCCACGTACCAAAGGTCTCCACCCCAAAAGGCTCAAATAGGTAAGTTCCGTCGAGACTACTATATTTATGCCTTTTGTGATCCTCAGCCGAATCAGCCGCCGCACCAACCCTAACTGATGTCCCAGGCAGATGAGATGGCGTTAGGGTGTCGACGCAGGCAGCGTCCTACACCAAAGGCCTACCCATTTCCCAAGGAACAAGAGTCATACCGTCGTCGGGCCGCTTACCATCATCTCGTAACAGACCATTTGGTTCAAGAATGGCTGGAAAATTGACACTAGTAAAAACTCGACGGATAATGTCATTAAGGCTTGCGTGGCGCGAAATCATGATGGCAGACCTTGTACATGAAAGTCCGTGAAAACCAAGGTGAGAGGCGCAGCATCTTGCACCCAACCGAAGACAAGTGGCAATAAGTTTCAGGATCCATAAGTGTACCGTGTATTGTAAGATGGATGTGCTTGCAGACCTGCTTCCCATTTTGAAACAGCTAAGAGACGAGTACGACCTGTGGAGGTTGAGCTCGTATGTAATAGATAATTACGTGTCAACTCGCACTGAGGCCCGTCCCATTGCCGTTGTGCCGAAAGGTGTTTTGGGGATCGGTATTATAACAAGCACTGCCAAGCATTTCGAGCCTCGCCAAGATAAGAAATTTGGAGTACCTACATTGCCAGGAACAGCCGAAATTGATGGTTTTAGATTTTTCTAAACCAAAGAATGTGTACTATAGACGGAAGACAAGAACGCTGGCAAAGCAACACTAGAAATTTTGCGTAGGTATACCTAAGCCGCTCAATCGAACAGGCAATGAGGCCTGCCTGTTGCTATTATTTACATGTAGCTGGTAGCTGTAGGTATAAGTAGTGGTGGCGAATATCAAATTTTTAATTAAAAAATGTTTTGAAGCTACAGTTAACCAAAAACCGTATTGAGCATACCTAAATCTGAGGAACAACCTTGTTAATCAAGGTTGTTCCTCAGATTTAGGTATTGCTTGTCGGTTGTTTTTCGATGTCTAAAATAAAATTCTCATCTTTTTTTTCTGAAACTGGTGTCAGACTTTACGAGCCACCGCCACCGTCATGATCCCAGAGCACCTGTCACAATAACGCCATTCCACTAGATCACTTTCGTGTCCATCTTCCCCGAGTAGATATAAAAGGAAGTTAAAAACTAAAACCTGACTAGGTACGGAAAAATCACGCTCTAAAAAGTATGGAACAAGAAAATATTCTCATGTGTTGTTATGTACAAACTATTTATTATTTATGTTCATCTGTTCCCATCCACATACATTGGAACACATACCGGTCAAAATCATATAGGTACCTACCTCCTTTTTGCTTCGCCGTAGTCATGTAAAAATACGGAACCTTCTAACCTAGCATCCAATACGAAACGGAAGCTGAGTTCGGAAACTAGGTATTTAAATTGAAATAATATGCCTAGCCCCAAAATTATATTAGTAGCTCTCAGCTTGCCAACCGTCTCGTCTTGTATTGATATTGATACCTTTATCCTATAATACCCTATGTAGGTATACAACCGGCATGAGTTTAGAAAGCAGTGTTGCCAACGAATGCGATTTGTCACCTTGTCACCAGTAAGGTTAAGAATCGGCGACAAAAAAATCGAAGAGACGACGACGACTGGTCGTCTACCTACTTCAGGGAAAAGCCATTCAAATAAGCCGAATCAAAAATGCCCAGGAGCTTCGTAATCGGTGAAGACAACATTTAGAAACCAAATACCATGCTGATCACTAATCTGAGATAAATGTAAGAAGTAAGAAGGTTCGAACCAATAAATGCTCTTCGCAGAGCATTTATTCTTGCTGGCAGAGAATGCACGCTAGGAGTCCCATCCCAGCGGAAGTTGCACCAGTAGGTAGGTACCTACTAGCATAGCAGCTTCCATGCAGAATCAAGTTATTTTTCTTGTGGAATTCTTTTCTCCTTTTAATTATTCTTCTTAACTTTTGGTAATTTTAGGTAAGGGTAGCGTAGGTTCTTGACTTTCTCTACTATTCTGAATAGGTATAGGTGGTAGATTTGATGTTTCATAATTATCAATATCTTAAATGTATATTAAATGTAGGATCACAAAAGGCGCAAATATAGTGGTCTCGACAGAGGTAAGCTCTGTCGAGACCACTATATTTGAGCCTTTTGGGGTGGAGACCTTGGGTCCGTGGGGAGCCGGTGCCCTCCGGGTTTTCAAAAATATTGCGGGGCTTTTGATTGTGGCGACACGTGACCCAAGGGCTGGCTCTTATTTAGGCCAGCGAATTAGCATAGTTATTCAGTGTGGCAATGCAGCCAGTGTCTTGGGCACGCTTCCGTCTGGTACTGGTCTGGAACAGTTGAGTTACCTATAGGCCGTTTGTAACGGTCCTTAGGTAATCTGACTGATTCCTTTGTACATAGTTAGTTTTATTGTACTTTTTATTGAATAAATGATGTGAATAATATTAATAAATATTACAGGACATTAATTTCACACAGCGCCATTTGAATAACATTTTGAACTTAGATTTTTGCCATTACACCAGACATACCTAGGTACACTTTCAGGGTTTTTTAAAGTAGGTAGTTGATATAGAGTTGAGTACTAAATTTTCACATTGTTTTAGAGCGATATTTTGGCGTTTGGGTTCAATTTATGCTACTTTATGCTATGAAAAGTGGCGACATCAGGCCGCACCACCATAGTTAGAAAGTGGTCATTCTCAGTCGGTCTTCGAATCGCGTCCGCTGCGCGCGCCGCGAACTTTTTACACCGAACTTGTCACGCACACCTTAAAAAAAAGTAAAAAGTAGCGCGAACATTTTGACAGCTGTCAAAAAAGTAGTGAACTCGTCGGCTCGAAATTGTTGTGAACATATTCGTGTGTGAAATTGTGTTTTGTGATTTTTCTTGACGTAAGTTCCAAGTTCTAAATTAGTTTAGCTTCGTGCATTTGATGGTTAGCTCGGCTTTGTTAGTAGAGTTGTAAAATGAGACGAGTAACGAGTACCTATTGTATGGATGGTTGTTTATGTTCGTTCATAGGTTAGGTACCTACTACCTACCTAGCCTAGTCCATCTACTAAAGTGCATGCACTTTACATGCTATGTAGCCTTACCTACGTAGCTTAGCTAGGTATATAGCGAGTAGGTTACCGTTCGTAAGCTACCTATCTATCTACTTCAAGAATTTTTTTTCAAGCAACTCAATAGCTAGTGTTGGTTGATTGGTCTAGTAGGGTAGGTTGAAATTCCGGTCTAGCACCTTTTAGCAGACTTTTGTTTGTGAAGAGTTTAGTTGCGTATTTCATGTTCTGGCTTATTGTTGATGTGTGACCGGGTAAGTAGGTACTGGCTAGCCAAATTACTTGGGAACCTAGGTAGTAGGTACGTACCTACTTAAACGGTAATTAACCTAAATAGGTACATACAATATCCTTACCTTAACTAGACCACGGGGATGTTACTTTTACTTACCTCATCGACAGCCCATTAGTGTCCACTGCTGGACAGAGCCTCTTCCAAAGTTGTAGGGTTTTTGCCATGTTCACCACGCTTGGCGTGCGGATTGGTGATCGCAGTAAAGGTGTAGATAGTACACAGAAGGAAGCTGCTGTCCTTCTGATGAAATCCCTTAGTTCGCTTTAACGACATCCATGTGCGGTTTTACTTACCTACTGTAAAAAGTTCATAGAATAGAATAGGTAGGTACCTACCTAATACCTATAGGTAATTTTTCGTTAAATTATTTCTACAAAGATATAGAAATAATTTACGGTTTTATATTGAATAGGTATATTATACTTAAAATACACCGAACCCGGCTAAGTGCGAGTCGGACGCACGCATACAAAGGGTTCCTCCGACTTAAGACTTACTTACGTTCTTTTTTCCGGAGCCATAACGCGAGTCCTTCTCACTCTTGACCAGTTTTTAGTATTTGTTGTAATACTTTAGGGTAAGCACTAAAATTACACCTAGTTTGACGCTCATGGGTTTTCACTAAAGAGCGAAAATTATTAATTAATTTCCCATTTCAAAGAATGCCCAACGCTCCTAAATAAGTTTTCCCTACAATAAATGTTTAAACAGGCTACTGTAAAGTAATTGTTTTCTGTCACCAGTCACTACATTCAATTGCCAACCTTCCAAGGTAGGTAGGTATAATGCGTGCATTCGGCCTTACTTTTAATTATCATCGTAAAGGTAAAGATTTCGTTCTTGTCGCTTTAGTTTTATGTAGCTCGTGATCGGAGACATGTGACTAAGCTATAGCATTCTCCTAGGCACCTTCTGGGTTGGCTAGGCTCGTTCCATCGTTTAACTAGTTTAACCGCCTCTGTGGCCTAGTGGTTCAACCCACCGATTTCAGATCCAGAGGTCCCGGGTCGAGCCCGGGACAATATTGTACTCCCCCAGGGGGATAAGACAACAGGGGGACAATATTGTACTTGGTTTGGGAGGTGGTAGGACTTTGTTAAAGTCCACCTGGCTATCTACCACCATCTTACCTAATTCTGTCGTCATAACAACAATTATAAAATCGCTGTGTTCCGGCATTTTGAGGTAAGATAGTCAGTTCGTCAGTTGGTTTGGGATTTCGGGTGAAGTGCGCCGCCAGCATCGGCCTTATTTTAACTTGTTACCAGAAGGCCAAGCGCTTCTCCGTCGTACCATTATAAAAAATTACCTCAACCTTGCCCACGCAAGTATCGAGGTCTGACAAGATGTCTGACCTTGATCGTCAATACTTGATGATGATTACTGAACTTCTTTGAAGAATCATCTTTTATTTTCATACTTGAAGTATTAACATTTTTGAAATTTTATATTAAGTCCACACAGTGCCACCTAGCGGATCTATTAGGGATGGAATACTTTAAACCTTTTATTTAGTAAATACTTATTTGTTTGATAAGTTTATAGGTATTTAATATATAACGCCCAAACGTGGGAATAAAAACCTCAACCTACAGCGCATAAGGCAGAGCTACTACCATACGGGTCGGTATTCCATTCTCCTATAACAGACGTCTTTCCTTTTTATTATTATACACAATACATCCATCCCTTCTTTGGTCTAACCCTACTCCTTTATCTCTCCCCCTTCTTTGCGTTACATGACTTCCATCCTTGCTTCTACCAAACAAAGTTAACTTATTACCGCTCATATGCAAAAGCTTTGTAATACATTAAAATTATGACTATGATCCGAAAAAATCAACATTTTATAATAAAATACAGATATTCTATGGTTACATATACAATAAAAAAATCGATATCATCATCATCACAGTACGTCTTCTTGTTCATACTGTTCATGACGATGAGCTCTCTATATAATCACCACTCCAAGTAATCTTACCCAACAAACTACGTGACACACATACCAGCCGGTTCGTATTTAGGTGCATAGAATCGTACGCAAGGCTGATTGGTTCTAGCACTGTTTACCTAGTCCATTCCACCATTCATGTTGCTCCGCTACTTTGGAGGCAGTCAGGTTTCTTTTTATTTCAAGACGAGGAAGCGCTTGAAAAAAAAATGTATGACGGGTATGTGCTTGGCCTTCATCTCTCCTGATTTTCAAGCTATGATAAGGCCGAAGGTGGAAGCGCCCTTCACCCGAAATCCTCAACAAATTGAGAAACTGGCTATCTTACCTCTAAATGCCGGAACCGAACATTTTTTTAAGAATTGTTGCTACCACTAGCCAGGTGGACTTAAACAAAATCCTATCACCAACCCACCAACCAAAACAGGCACAATATTGTACTCCCCTGGAAATTGGGACCTCTAAATCTGACACCGGTCGAACCACTAGACCACATGGGCTGTTAAATACAGAACAAACCTTTATATTCATCACACAAACGTTTGTCCTGGGCGGGAACCGCACCCACAACCTACAGCGTAGAAGATAGAGCTAATTCTAACAGGATAACTATCAAATGTTTTTAGTTTATATCAAATGTTAATTAAGAACCAATATGTTTGATTAAACATTATATTAAAAAACTTTATGATCACATACCATCACACAATGTGCTAGTGTCTTCTAAACAAATTAAAACAGTCATTTGACTTTCTAGACCACTTCCTGTTACCGGCCACAAACTGAGACAGTTTTATGGTGAATACATACCGCGGATAGATCCAAGCGTGACGCTTCGTCATCATCATCAACAGTTCTTAGGTAACCCACTGTTGGGCATAAGCTTTCACCCCCGATGCCACTCTACCTGTTATGGGGCATTTGAATCCAGGTTCTACCCTGTCCAGCAGCAATTTTGTCAGTCGAACTGGCTGGTGGTCTGCCACGGTCCCTATTGAACCCTCTGGGCCGCTTTCCCGTCCGATGTAATCTCTTGTTCATAATGGTCTGCGATACGACATGTGAGTACCTACAGTACGTAGGAAAAATGAAAAAAAAAACTAAGGGAATCTATTAAAGACTGATTTATCTACGAAATCAGGCGTAAAAAATTTTTTTTTTCGTCACGTTTTAGCTTTTTTATGCAAGCGCCGTCACTATTGTGTTTTTATTGACTTTGACAGATTTGACGTCATTAATGTGTTACACTCGTGGAGTTGGTTGTGTTTTTTGATCGTTTTGAATTATTTCATGACCATAATAGCACATACGGACTCCGATTGATTGCTTTCATTTTGACCCGGCTCTGTTTTGTGGATACTGATTCTGACTGAATTTTTGTTTAACATATTTACCTACTATTCCTTCGTAAATCCCCCATGACTATTGTGAGCACCATATACTAGTTTAGTACCGCAGTGATGCCCGCGTTGGTTAATTAATAAAGTATGACAAAGCTATGCATAGCTCGAGTAAATTAATGATTGGAAAACGTTAGCTATAATTTTCACCATGTCCAATCGCCAGTAGACGATCTAGCACTGGCCCCATAAATTTCCGAATGAACTCTTTTCATTAAAGTAGTTTATAGTATAATAGGTTAAGAATGAGGTCTACAATGGAGGGACCATTGCAGACCTCATTCTTAACCTAGGTCTGCAATGGTCCCTCCATTGTAGACCTCATTCTTAACCAGATCTTTACCTTCCCAGTAAATGCTTCGTTCAGCAGTGGATTGAGTAGCCAAGCATTTAGACTGAAATGATAGTGATTTACTAGAACCTTGGTGCAAGTGTAACTGCGCTGGCTTAGCTACTTTAAATAAATAAATAATTAACCAAATTACGGACACCCGAGACTTCACACCTTTAATGCTTCAAGTTGACGGGTGCAATGCAGTGCCGTGTAGGCTATGTTCTTTGTGGATGTGACCTACGTAGTAAGGCATTGTTATAGGCAAGAGATGCCCTTAACATCTGATGGGCTACTTTCGTGCTCTGTATCCTAGTTGTAGTAAAAAAAAATGTTTTTTCTCGGACGTCATTAGACCACTACAGATAAAAGATGACGGATGACATTTCAATACATTGCACAGTCCCAGCGACTTGCAACACGTCAACGTTGCAAAAACTATGAATTAGACGGGTTATTACGAGTCAGTTACGCCATGCCACGACACGTCGCGTCGTAACGCTTACACAACACCCGCTTGGCGGGTTTAATAACAAGAAAACAGATGGAATGGTGGCGAAGACGTTGCCAAAACATCACTGGCAGAATGCAGGCCGACTGCTGTTGATGTGCAAAAAAAAAATGATATCTAAAAATTTATATATACATGAAAATCAGCTACCACGATTATGATTACATCATACATTGGAACATGGGTATATTTTCTCGCGGCTTCGTCTGCATGGTACACGGAAAAAAGTAGCCCACCAATGGCGTAGGTACCTATACTATATCCTTCTAGTGAAGCTAGAAGGATATAGTAGGTATAGTAGGTACCTACGCCATTTATAATATAAATAAACAGGTTCAGATGCACAATTAATTTCCATCCACATTTTTTTCTGATTTTCCACCTATAAAGTTTAAGCGCTACACCAATTTGGAATATGCTGCCAGCGTCCGTTTTTGTACTACCTATATCAAAAGACCAAGACACCTATACAAAAAGGTAATAGGTGATGTTTGGGAAGGTTCGCTCCGTCGTAGACCTTATTCTTGTCCAGGCAAGACTCGAGGTCAAGAGCTAACCAAAACAAAACAAAATTATGATCCGTTTAGACGTTCAGTCGTGAAAGGTAAGTAACAAACATAGAGCTACTTTCGAAATTGTAGTATTGGTATGGATTAAACACTTACTAAATCCCCTCATCCCACACAAACGAGTATTCCCAAGGAGGGTCGATGTCAAACAGGCAGCCGTTCTTAAAATTACAGCCAAAACTCTAACAGTATGTCCAGAGACATATTATGCCCATATAGGATATCGGGCAGGGAGATGACGGTATGGATTGAACGTGGCCAGTTTGGATGCAGGTTGACTGCTGTTGCCTATAAAAAGAAAAAAAGGTTTCAGTTTTAACATAAAAATAGGTCAAGCAAAGTTATAGATCATGCTCTATAAAAATTGTTCTTCTACCTTTTTTATTTGAGATATAACGACCCTTCAAGTTGAAAAAGTGTTGTCCTTATCTGCACCTGTTTCTACGCCGCCTATATAATATATTACGGAACACGTACATAACATAAGTAAAAATATCGATTTGTGTAACCCATACTTCCATTTCATTTTCATTTCATAGTTATCCACATCTGGTAGGCATGATGGTAGAATAAAATTTTCTGGTAGTCATGTTATTAAATAAGTAATGACAGAATTTATATATGAATAATAGACTTAATTTTGAAAAATAATTAGTATATTATTATCATTATTAAGTGCCCCACTGCTGGGCAAAGGCCTCGCCCCACTTCTTCCAGATCGTCCTATCCTGAGCTCTCCAGTTCTCGAGGAACTGGTCAAGCTCGTCTCACCATCTGCGTTTTGGTCTGCCGCGACGCCTACTCGCTATATGAAGAGTAATACATAATATTATTGCGGGCAATATTATTGCAATATTATATATACATGACCCTCTAGAAAACGTCAAAATAGCGCGTTTAAATCTTTTGTTCTAAAAACTTGTGAAAACCAACCGCTAGGGTTCATGTTTACCCCTACTTGATATTTGAATATTTGCGCAGGAACTCTAATGAAGTTGCCATGCTTGGTCGACTTATGAAATAGTCCAAATATGGATAATCAAAACGTTGAATGAAAATTTTTTTTTGTTAATAATACAAAACAAAATATATGTAAAAAAAAATTGCCTGTATGTGTGTAGATTATTACATGTAGCCTGTATGTGTGCCACTTTTTTTTATAATTAACTATGTGTTGGTCCTATTTGCCATAAAGCATATCGCGCTTAGGTACACTGAAGAATCCAATTCATAACTTCTCAACAAAATAAAACGTCAAAAAAGCGTGTTTTTGTTCTAAAAACTAGTGAAAACCAATCGGGACTCCATGCTTACTAGCATATTTGAATGTTTGCGAAAGAACTTTAATTGTAGAAGTATTGATGATTGATCGATTGATTGATCACAACACATTATTTTGATTAAAAACAGACATTTATCGCGTATTTTACATTAATATATCTCGACGTTTTAGCGGGGTTGTACCAGTCGTGGTTGCGGGCAGATGTCTTCTATACCTTATTTATTCCAAGGCACGAGCCTTGGAATAAATAAGGTATAGAAGACCATATTTTCGAATCAAAATAATCTATATAGGTAGGTCTTCTGGATTTGACTGTGCGTTGATTTCTAGTCAGTCAGCTTCACGGTTTCATAATTATGTAAGTGTATGATAACATATTAAATATAAAGTACGTATTTATATACATGTCAGTAGGTATTACTTCTAGGTTCTTAGAAGCCCTATTAGAAAACATCGCCTCATCCACTTTACATGTAAAATCACTTATTGTGTCATATATAATTTATATGTGTATCTTTTTCCTCCTTTACATAGTTCTAGTCTAGTGGTATAGGAAAATATAATCCACCCAATTCGTAATCCAAAAAAGGTGAATAAAAGTTGCGTAACAGACCTAGGACCTCCTGATATATAAAAAAAGAAAAAGGTATTTTTGGAAAAAAACAGATTCGACTTCACCACTCAACACGAATGTGAACGTTTTTCGTTCTCATTATCCTGTTTTTTTTATTTAAAAGCCAAACTATCGGACCGATTTTGATAAAATGTATCTATGGGACCAATCTGGAATAATATCCTTTCATTTCATATTTTTTTAATTAAGAACCTCCTCCTTTTTTTGAAGTCGGTCAAAAAGGCGGCAGTATTTTCTTTTTTTTTCTTTTTAGTATATATCTTTAGTTGCTGCTATGCCCGCTTGGAAGCTACCCGTATAGAAACTATAAACAAACAAAGATAACTACTTTCAACCGCCTCTGTGATCTAGTGGTTTGCCTAGCGGTGTCAGATCCAGAGATCCCGGGTTCGATCCTCAGGGGGAGTACAATTTTGTGCTTGGTTTGGTTGGTGGTAGGACTTTGTTTATAATCCGCCTGGCTAGCTACCGCCATCTTACCTAAGTAGCCATAACAACAATTCTCAAATTGTTGTGTTCCGGCATTAATAGGCAGAGGTAAGATAGCCAGTTCCTCAGTTTGTTGAGGATTCCGAGTGAAGTACGCTTCCACCTTCGGAATTATCATAACTTGAAGAATCAGGTGAGATGAAGGCCAAGGACATACCCGTCGAGCAATAAAAAAAAAATAGACAGTTGCTTTCAAATTTTTAACATTGGTAGGGATTTTATTGTGAACCAGGGGAACCCGGGACTTCGTTCCCGCCATTCTTTGTATTCTTTCGGTAACTTGGGTTTACTTCGGGATTTTTTTGCGCGGTACCCTCAATATTTTTCCTCGAATAATTAGCCTAAGTTACTCCTTATAACATCAGTATCTAAAGTCCCGTCAAAATTGGTCCAACCGTTTTTTAGTCCATAGGGTACATACTCACATAGTCACATACATACATCGACCTATATAAATGTTAGTTAGATTGACTACAAACTCGAAAGACGCGATGTATTTTCAACAAAGAGATGTCAATATTGTCCAATCCTTCTGCCGAGCGTGTAGATGATTAATATAACAGAATAATTATAATCATCATCATCATCCGCAGCCTGATTTCACCCACTGCTGGGTATAGGCCTCCATATCCGTGGCATATGCCCATATGCCACGGATATGCCCAACGGTCTTGTGCCAGTCTCATCCAGGTGAGGTTTGCGAAAAAAAAACCTCACCTGAATAATTATGATTATGACATATCATTAATAGTAGGTAGGTATATATTTAACATGTTTGAGCAGATTTGTTTGTTCAGAACCCGAAGAGTCTGGTGTTTTGCTCATGTCCAACGGTGGATTGTTGATGTAGAAGCTTGTAGGTAAATAAATATGTTGTCTCATCCACTTTACTAGTAAATATAAATGGTTTTCCTTATTTACTATACTTACGTATCTCTTACTTATGTACTAGATCTTGCGTGCGTTTAATCACCTAATTAGGTAACGCTAGATTACCTACCAATACCTACTCGAGTGAACTAGTATGCTGGGTAGGTAATAGACTAATGATGATGTAATACTGAGTTCTTAGTAAGATCTAGATGTAGGTACAGGTTTTTTTTTGTGTCAGCTCTTGACCCCGTAACTTGCGTAGGCAAAGGGTGGGGTCTACAATGAAGCGAGATCATCTAGACTAGATGGTGTCAGTTTACTGTATTTTCTTGTTGGTCTCTAATTTGTTCTTTTTTTTCCTTTTCTATTCTGCATATAGGCCATCTGTCAATGTTGACAATAATCCAATCTGGTGTCTGAAAATTTTGTGTTGTATGAGAGCCCAGTCCAGTGACTCATCTCTCACTCTCTGTCAGCGAATCTTATTGCATCTCTCTCTTTTTTTATTATTGGTCTATAATTTGTAAGTTTTTTTTATACTGTACGACTGGGAAGCGTTTTCGAATTGTTGTGGCGACAAAATTAAGTAGGATGGTGTTAACTAGCATGGCGGTCTTAAACAAAGTCCTACCACCAACCAAACCAAGCACAAAATTGTATTTCCTCTGGGATCGAACCCGAGACCTCTGGATCTGACATCGGTGGGTGAACCACTAGACCACAGACGCAGTTATATGATTATAACGACATTATTCCGCCTTCACCGTTCTCTATTAGGAATTCATCACCACTTGATTGATTCAAGTTTTTTATTAACGGGCTATAGTACCTCAGATTAGCAACTCAACGCAACTTTATTCTAGTTTCGAACTAAGATATAGTAATAATAAAGGTGACATTGCTTTGCGCTCAACCACGGCGCTTATGACCACCAGATGACAGAAATATGCGCGTATTTCTACGTTTTGTTTTTTTTTCGGTAAAACAAATATGAATTTTGTAAATCTAAAACACAGACCGTCTGCTGTATCTTGTGTTTATTTACTGTACAAAGTGTCAAGCCCTAATTGGGCGTATTTATTTAATGGCGAACATTATTTGACTATGTGCCCAAAGTTGAAGGAACACTTTCAAAATTGAAAATTTGTAAATTCATCTTTATGCATTTAGTAAAGGTTGTACGTTCAGACTATGCGTAAGCTAAGCTATTAAATCATCTTTTGCTGTATTTTCTGTTTGTGATGAGCTTAAATTGAATAGTCATCGTATTAAAAAAAAAACGTTCGTTTTTCGTGGTTACGCAGCTGATGACAAGGCACGGACACCCTAATGGCTGAACATTTTGAATAGTGTCGTACCCACCGTATAGTTGCAGATATAAAATAATAATTTAAAATTATTATTTAGGGATTTAAAATTTTTCAGTATTGCTTATTCTCCAGTTTTGCACAATGGAGTCACCATAGTGCAAAATTGGAGAATCCAGAAATTTGCTCCATGACATTAAAACCAACTTTATTCTAATTTTGAAATTTATGAGTAATTCTGTTTTCAAACGCTAAAGTTGTATCTTCGCATTCGGCGATATTCGGCTTTTTGAAGTTGTTCCGATTTTCAAAAGTTCTACACGAACAGCTAAAGAGGATTTACTAGCTTCGCTTGCGCATTTGATGAGGCTGCACGTAACACTATTACTAAATTTATAAAGTTGAATTTATAAATTTTCAATTTTGAAAGTGTACTTACAACTTTGGGCATATAGTCATTTCACTTTTTTTTCTCTATTATCAAATATCTTATATATAATAAGAAACTCAGAAATCCAATTTTTTTTTTCAAAAACTCACTTTTGCAGAAAAACTTAAATGCAGAACTTACTTTTTTTAAACCGAGCACGTAACTCCTATCATGACTTTTCGATAACTCTCACGGTTTCAGACTTGGCCTCAGTGGCCCTGGACAAAAACTCACCTGTATATTACTATGGGCCGTAGACTAAGTTAGAATAAGATCTGTAGTTTATCTATTATTGCCTGAAATTAAAATAAAATATTATTATTATTATTAATCCTTGCTTGTGTCAGTTTCGAGGTCAAGAGCTGACTACTAAATGTGCACTACTTAGCTCATTTTATCCGTGTCAATTTTGCAATACACTTTATGAGTGATACCTACGTACGTACCTAACGCAGCTTCACTGTACAACTTAGCTATTCAGAATGTTTTTAGAATTTTGTATTCACATCATATGTGTGGCTTACCTTAACCTAAAGGCATTCACGGGTCAAAAACGTGCGAATAGGCAATTCACTGATTTGTGTAAGATTTGAATGCTCACGACTTTTTCTGTCTTACCTTAAAGCTCTTACATAACAATAATAATAGCTAGTGGTCGCTCGTGGTCAAGATGGTGTCCGTTATGGTAGCGTACACATAATCGAATTCACGTTCGTGGTTATGCCTAAAAAACTCTGCGTAAATAGAACATAATTAGTGCACAAATAAAATAAATAGTGCCTCATTGGTTTAAGAAATAATGACCATTCTTAGTGGGTACGCCAGCATAATCCAATGGATTGTGTGCCTTTCAAGAAGTTCGTTTGCCAGGAGTATCCACAATACTCGTGATAATACTCCTTGCGGGGCAGTCTTTTGTCACCTAGCTATTTTCTATGGTGGCAGCTCTGTTTGTTTTTTAATTGTCAACCGTGTAGTACCTACGCCATACCATAGGATAGGTACTTATTTCTGCCGCCAAGCAGTGTTGCCGTATTTCAGTTTTAAATGTAACTATGGTTACCGGTGAAATTACGAACAGGTTCAGGCACATGCCTCAAGTAAGCGGGCGCAATGCAGTGCCGTGTATGTTTTCAATAGATATATGCCAGATTAACACTTGCGGATACCTCAAAATCCTAACCTTTTTTGCATTTTTAATGTAACCAGAAGCTGCGAAGGCAGTGTGGGGTTTTCAACCTGTCAAAGTAAATGACAATGTCAAGACAACCTTCGTCCATTGCGCAAGTCCGCAGACGTCGCTAAAGTGCGCAAGGGCTCCAGTGCGCATGCGCACACCCGGCACGTGACGACATTAAGGCGTCCAATCACGTCGCAGTAAGGTTGCTTTACGTGATATGGTGGTTGGTGGATTGGCCCTTGGCTACATCCTTTGATCAAGTCGAGCGAGAGTGAAGGCTTTCCCGATAGGTTTTCTCAAAATACTTGTAAGTAGGCTATTTATTTAATTAGAACGTTATCTTTTAATGATACTTACATTAAATTATTATTAACACAATGATCGGAATAAAATTTTCAACAATTAACAAAAAGGTAACAAAATACAATGAAACAAATAAAAAACTATGATTACAAATATAATAACAATAGAAATACACATTTCAGGATAAATTTAATAATAGTTTACTTTCATACACTAATCTCACAAAGCCTCCGACATCATTCATCATTTTCCTGCCCTTATCTCACGCTAGGTGGGATCGGCACAACATTTTCTTCTACTCTCCTATCAACCTTGCATGTCCATGTTATTTTTCAAACAATCCATCCAACTCTTATTCGGCCTTCCCCTGCTCGCATGTCCAACCACGTTAATATTCATAACCCTTTTCGTCAAATGACTATCGGGATGAAAGTCATTTGACGAAAAGGGGGTCCTCATTACATGCCAACACCATGCCGATACCATGCCCACTCCATGCTAACCTAGCACCATCCATCTTAACATTAACATCTGAGTAACATGCGCATTCCTCTCATCCGTCTTCATAGCCCAACATTCTGCTCCATGTATTGCGACAGGTCTAATGACCTTCTACGTTCGACCGAGACATGCAGCAGTAAAAGAGACGGATGGAATAAGTCCATCCGTCATCAAACATAATGGTCCTATAGTTTTGATCTACTAGATATATTTTTTATTATTCTGTGACCTGTAACCGATCTGTGGGTCCCCGTTTACGACACGATTTACGGACTATAATAGCTAGATCAAATTGATTTTATACGCTCAATCATTGCAGGCATTCAGCTGGAAAGGCATAGCTCCCTTCCTCTCAAAAAAACAATTTGTTTATAACTTGCTTCTGCTCGTGGCTTCGCACGCGTTAAAGGTGGAAACTCACTTCACCTGGAATACGGAATACAGTCCGTTGAACTGGCTATCTTACCTCTAAATGCCGGAACACAACAGTTTAGAATTGTTGTTATAGGGTAAGATGTAAAGATGGCAATAATGGTTAAAATTAAATATTAGTTAACTGTTAATTGATAAAAAAATATATCGATATTTTGATTGGTTGAAAATATTAGTTAATATTATTTGTTGAGTACCTGATGGTTATTGGTTGATGTTAATCCAGTTGAATATTTTATTCTATTGATCAAATAAAAGTAACCGTTAATTCGTCTCTATCATAGTAGCACTATGGGTATTTGTTTAAAATATCACATCACTTTTTATTGAATAAAAATATCATATACAGCAAATCAGAAATTTAATCTCTATAGTGAGGAGTCGAAAGCATACAATTGAATGAAGTCAACCTAATGCATAGTTGAAAACTCTGGGAGCAGCAACATACGAAAATGTTTCTTATTTATAGCATGTTAAAGTTAAAATTTCAATGCATTCAATTATGTTAGTTCTAACTCAGGCTGAAGTTGATATGATATTTTTATTCGATTATTGAATATAATGGTTGATTTAAAATATTAGTTAAATTTATTGGTTGATAGTTATATTCGTCATCTCTAGTAAGATATGGTGGTAGCTAGCTAGTCGTACCACCTATCAAACCAAGCACATGCTTGTTGTACTCGAACCCGGGACCTCTGGATCTGACAGCGGTGGGCGAACCACTAGATCACAGATTCGGTTAACAGAAAGTGCCAAATATAAAGATGCCTTTTGAAACGGAAAGGTCATTGGTGCGCGCCCGCGAATTGAACTCAGGACCTCCAATCCAAAGGCCACAATGATTATTCATATTTGCGTAAATAGCTATGTCTTGTAATTTTAACCAACGGAAATACATGTTGTTGTTTCATGTCGGTTGTTTAAGTTTAAAATAATTTTGTTTAAACAACTATCAGTCTGTTTACAAATACCTATTATTGCTGTATGAATACTTAGTGTATGAGTAATAATGGTTCCGGTGTACCTTGGTATGTGTGTGTCATAATAATGTGTTATGATAAAGTGGAATTGATCGATTCGAACGTCAAAAATCTAAAAATATACGCACTGCAAAAACAGCTGGTTTGCTACACTATCAGCGTCTGTATTTCTGCTGTGCTACGACCCTCTCTGTCTACGAACCGCCTCTGTGGTCTAGTGGTTCAACCCACCGATTTCAGATCCAGATGTCCCGGGTTCGATCCCCATGGGGAGTACATTGGGGAGTATATTGTGCTTGGTTTGGTTGGTGGTTGGACTTTGTTGAAGTCCGTCTGGCTAGCTACCACCATCTTACCTAATTCTGTCGCCATAATAACAATTCTAAAATTGTTGTGTTCCGGCATTCAGAGGTAAGATTGCCAGTTCCTCAGTTTGTTGAGGATTCCGGGTGAAGTGCGCATGTTTATTGTATGGACAACAAACAAGAATAACAAGAATCATCAAAATCTATTTCGAATTGGCGGAGTAATCGAGTAACAAACAAACAAAAAAAACTTCTCAATTGAAAACCTCTTTTTTTGAAGTCGGTTAAAAATCCTAACTGTGCTAGAAACTGTACTAGACTTACCCAGTAAGGTAAAAGTAAAACTAACAATATTCACTTTATACTTTAGGTAGGTAGGTATTTAAAGCAAAAGCTTTAGCTTTAAAGTTGAAACACTTTTCTTCTTGTCTATTATAAAAACGAATCCTCTAAGCGGGCCCAGTTAACCAATTCAAAACATTAGGTCAACTGGACTCGAGGGGCCAGTTCGAGCGGGGCCAGTCGACCAAAGAGCCGAATAGTCAACTCTCCTGCCTATTCAAACAAGCAGAAATCTTTCGTCGTGTAGATGTCAAACAGGTACGAAAGATTTCTGCTTGTTTGACGCAGGCGGTTAGGTACTGTTTAAGTACCTATTACATTCTTACTCATTATTATTATGATTCAGCTTTATGAGTAATGCGGTAAGATAGAATTAATTAGACAATGCTTAGTCACAGGACAAATTTCCTACTGCCTCTGGCAATCATTGTATTCTCGGGTAATTTATAGGTAAACGAATCCGTTTTTAAAATCTGCGTTAACTTGGTTGATCGGAACTTATGAGCATAAAACTTTCGAAAGGAGAGAAATTAGGCATCTTCTGGGAAGGTACCTTGAAGATGTTCCATTGTGCCCAAAACATCAATTGGCCGATTTATGAATTTTTTTTTAATAACATAAACTCTTTATAGGAGTAAAACATAACCTTCCTCAGGCAGTCAGGTAAGAATTACTATAAATGTATATAAGTTAGATAAACGTAAAATTGTGCACGTGCCGCGACGAATCGTCAACGTTAAACGTAATTAAAACGGTAACCAGAGCGTTAATAATAATGTAACACTTGAGGAGTCATCTTCTAAATCTTTACTTTTTTTTATAGTATGACGAGAAGTTGCTTGACCCTCATCTCACCAGATTTTTCATGTCAACGAACGCGGTATCCTCAACAAACTAAGGAACTGGCTATCTTACCTCTGAAAGCCGGAACACAACAATTTGAGTATTGTTGTTATGGCGACAGAATTAGGTAAGATGAGTTGAATTCTCAGTGAAGTTTAGTTCACACCTCAGACAGATATCACGATGAAATTTGCACGAATCTGAATCACGCTTACGAAAACGCGCTCGATATCATAAGGTCTTGGTTGGATTCTTAATTAACACGTTCCTATAGTAGTACCTATTGGCTTCAACTTGTTAATTATGTAAAATCTTGGAATCCGCTTCTAGCGTATGTGTTTCCTTATAAACTCTATTCTTGAAGACAGCATATAGAATAGAGTTAATAGGCATCTTAACCCTTTCAACCGCCTCCGTGGTCTAGTTTGGTTGCTGGTAGGACTTTGTTTAAGTCCGCCTGGCTAGCTACCACCATCTTACCTTAGTCTATCGCCATAACAACAATTCTTATTTTTTTGTTGTGTTCCGGCATTCAGAGGTAAGATAGCCAGTTCCTCAGTTGGTTGAGGATTCCGGGTGAAGTGCGCTGCCACCTTCGGCCTTATCATAACATGAAAATAAGGTGAGTTGAAGGTCAAGCACCTCACCATCGTACTATAAAAAAAAAAACTGTGTAGGCTCTTCATTGTAGACCTATCCTTTCCTGTGCGAGTTTCAGGGTCAAGGTTTGACTCATATAAAAAAATATATCTAGGTTCACGGAACAAAAAGAAAAAAAACCATGTCACAAGAATGTAAATTCGATTCCGGCAAAAATGGCACACTGTGTTAGGTGAAAGCTAGCTCGGACATCGTCTAAACACAAAACGTAAGCTTATAGCGATTTGAAAACATAATTTATGTTAATTGATTTCGCATTGATGATTGTTACAATAAATCCATATTAATAATTCTCAATGACTATTGTATAGTAGTATTTGTCTTGTATATGTCTGAATAGTGTTTCTATACTTTTAATCGCCTCTGTTGTTTGGTAGTTTGCCCATCGGCGTCAGATCCAGAATATTGTGCTTGGTTTAGTTGGTGGTATGACTTTTTTAAAGTCCGCCTAGCTTAGCTACCTTTTGCCAAAGTCTGTCGCGATAATAAAGATGTTAAACTGTTATGTAACCGGCATTTAGAGGTAAGATAGCTAGTTCCTCTATCTATTAAGGATTTCGGGTGTAGTGCGTTTCCACCTTCGGCCTCTCATAACTTGAAACCAGGTGAGATAAAGGCGAAGCGCTTCTATGTCGTACGATAAAATCTATTAAAAAGTACGTTTTAGTTATGGGTTCATAATATTTTACTATATTACAATATATGTCGGGTAATCCGCCTCACATAGTGTTCGAGACATTTCAACCAGCTACCTATAACGAATCAGAAGTTACAGTTATAGCTCGCTGGGTGATGTAAAACACTCACGGTGTGTTTTACATAAAGAGCGGGACGCGCAGCACCCAACTAGTTAAAGATACAGACAGCGTGGGCTAGTATAGGGTCCCGTCGAAAGGGTTTGCGTACGGAACCTTAAAAAATACGGTTGCGATTGAGAATCAAAATCAAGAGATTGAAAAGGAGGCTTTTTGAGAAGTCGTTTAAAGAGATTATGTATTCGTAGTACATGGTGCGGGTGCGCGTTTATGTCTTTTGTTCTGAGAATTGTACAATTTTACGAATTCAAGAGTAGTGTCCTTCAGTGTAAATAATTATAATATTGATAATAATAATTTGTGTGCTATATATATCTGTAATATTTGATGTATACAATTAAGTGTTCATTTAAACATTCATGCATTTTTTTACACTGTATTTAAAGAATGTTCCGACCACATTTCAACACTAACAATGCGGGTTTTGTTTTGGATGCTGAAATCATAGTGCAGTTTCAAGTTCGCTAGTCGCTTGTATGTTGGACCACACAATCTTCTTCGGTAATCATCTAACTATCCGTGTTACGTGACATACTGTTTGACTGTTTGTGGTATTAGATTCATCATCATCATTATCACAGCCCCAAAAATCCACTGCATGACATGCGTTATGAGGAAAGCAAATCCCCCAATTGACCCTAATCACCACGCTTCACACTGTCGGGCTTGTTGATCACAGCTCACAGATCTAAGTCTTAAGTTTAAATAAAAAGTTAACTTACTTTTTTTAGTTTTACTTAAGTTTGAGTTAAAGCTTTTAAGGTATATGTTGCTATGGACCGTAGACTAAGTTAGAATAAGATCTGATTAACGGGAGGATAGGGTGGGAACCGTATTTCTTAGACTTACTTGTACTAGAATCTAGCGCTCCGTATCAGTAGTACTACTAGAAAAAATACAAGCAAATTCATTGTTAGTTACGGATTACAACGTTGTAGTTCAACTGGTAGTAAAACTGATATCATGTCAGAAACCAAATAAAACTCCTTAGAAAAGTTTGACAAGGGTCGTCGGTACACGTAAAATGTACTCAGAGTTGAGATCGATTGACCTTGACACTTGACTCAAATCATTTCCTTAGGAAAACAAAGGAAAACTTTATGATAGTCTAAATTTAAGGCAATCAAATAATAGCATTAAATAAAAAAAAAATCAATGTCACCAAAACTGCAAAAAAATACCTTTGCCTCAAACTGCCTTGCTTGTAAAAGACTTGCAGATGATGATTGAGATTCAATATTAAAAGTTAAATAAAATAAGGCCATCCATTCCCTAAACATAACTTTACACATTTAAAATTGCAGTTCTATCTTACCCAAGTCTGTCGCCATGACAACAAACCAAACAACATAACAACAATCGAAGTTATTGTGTTCCGGCATTTAGAGTAAAGACAGCCAGTACTGAGTTACATACAGCCTGAGGGCTGTAGATGATTCCGGGTGAAGTGCGCTTCCACCTTCGGGCTGTCATAACTTAAAACCCGGCGAGATGAAGCCCAAGCGCTTCGCCGTCGTACAAAAAAAAAAAAAAAGTTTTTCCGCACCAGCACAATCTATATTAATCTTCAGTCTTAGGCCCAGAGTCCTTTAAGATAAGCGTGCTTTATCACATTTTATCTGTTTTTTAAGTGAGCATCGAAATCACAAAAAAAAATTACTGTCGCTGTCGTGAACTCAGGCGCTCAGTAGTGTTACCAACAACCCACTGCTCAGGTATTTTAAGGAGCTGGGCTGGCTTGGGTAGGGTTGGTTAAATCATGGAGGACAATGCACAATACATCCCACAGCGGGATGTAGGTGCAGGCCTTGATCACCCCCACTCAGAATAAGAATAAGAAGGGGATGTTGAATAATTGTGCGACTTGTTGATACTAAATGCGTGACCAAAGTTTTTTTTTTTTATTGTGCGACGGGGAAGCGCTTGGCTTTCAGTAAAACGTTACTTGTACGTCTGTCTATCTGTCTGTCTGGCCGTAAACTGGAGCACGGAATATGGCACGGATCATGCGCTGGGTTCCAAACACAAAATGTTGTTTATCGTTAGACTGATGGACAATTCATGCTGCGTCTGAACTTGAACTTATTTATGATTCTCTAGGATCGTTGAATTACTACAAATATTTTTTTTGGTATCCCTATACGGAGTATTTGTGATTTTTTTTATACGTACTAATGGCTCACATTTTTGCAATATGCAAATTAATGTTAATATGGGCATTTTTTTGGCATAGATTTTAATTTTGCACCATTTCTCAGAAAAAGTAAACCTTTAAGTCGGAAAGTGATAAGATATTATTAAGTGATACTTTCCGATGATACTTGCTTTTCTTTGAATCGGACATGGCATCTCGAAATGAATGCCAAACTACGTTTATATTGGGATAGGGAAAATCAGCGTTCGTAGGTGAGGTAAATCAGGTACTTCAGGACTATTACTTCTATTGGCTGGCTGACCGACAGACATTAAACGCGCAGAAATACTGAGTTTTTTAATTAAGGGTAGCTCCCTTTGTACTGTACGGGTGCACTAGGAAAGAATTGATGGCAGGGACAAAAGTACATCAAGAAGTCATAACATAATAAACTAGATCCATGTTCTTGCTTTTGCTACGGGCAATGGCTTTCCCATCGCCTTGCAGTACTCTTCATACAAGTGGTTCAGCGATGCGCACGCGTCGAATTTGGAACGCGCTTGTTCGGCCGAGACGTCTGCATTCGTTTTATATGTATTTGGTTTACTACTTATTGTCCTAGTCTCAATCGCATCATTCGCCCATTCGTGTCCACTGTCACACAGAGCCATAAAAAGTACAATTAAACTAACTATGTACAAAGGAATCAGTCAGGTTACCTAAGGACCGTTACAAACGGCCAACAAAAACCAGCAAAATACCAACGGAAGGCAGTTATCAACAGGATATTTATCTTGATTTCAAGGAGTAAACGTGCCTTTTGTTGAGTTTAACCGCCTTTGTGGTTTAAAGTGGTTCAACCCACCGATTTCAGATCATGAGGTCCCGGTTTCGATCCCCAGGGGAGTACAATATTGTGCTTGGTTTGGTTGGTGGTTGGACTTTGTTTGAGTCCGGCTGGCTAGCTACCACCAAATTTCCTAATTCTATCGCCATAACAACAGTTCTAAAATGGTTGTGTTCCGGCATTAAGAAGTAAGATAACCAGTTGCTCAGTATGTAAAAAATAATGTTTTTTTAACAAATTGTGTTTATAATCTATTCAGCGTGGCAATGCAGCCATTGTCTTAGGCACGCTTCCATCTGGTACTGGTGTAGAACAGTTGAGTTACCTATAGGCCATTTGTAACAGTCCTTAGGTAATTCGACTGCTTCCTTTGTACATAGTTTAATTGTAAATACGTTATTATTTTTAATGTTTGCACATAAATTATATATCCTCTAAATATAAGTTTGTTTAAAATCAGAACTCTCAAATAACTAGGTCAAGAACCTAACCTCATTAGGACTATCCTCATTACAAACAGGAATATGACGCAATATAGGAAAGTCGACCTTGATGCGCGCGCGCAGGAAATGGATCCATTGCAACACCGATCGCTGGCAAATTATTGATTACTTATCCTGCTAATTTTACAAATAATATTGCTAATTAGTAGTTAAACAAGCTGAGCAATTCCAATAATATTTTGCCGCCTCTCTAACTCACTTAACTTTGGAAACACTAAACGTGGAATGCACTACACCCAGAATCCTCAAATGAACTGAGGAAACTGTCTATCTTACTAAATGTCGGAAAATAACAATTTTAGAATTGTTTTTATGGCGACAGTATTAGGTAAAATGGTAGTAGATAGCCAGGCGGACTTGAACAAAGTCCTACCACCAACCGGACCATGCACAATATTGTAATATCCTTGGGGATCGAACCCTGGACCTCTGGATGGGCGAACCACTAGATCTCAGACCGAGGCGGCTAAAAATCATCTGACAAGAAGAAGAGGCTGTTTCCCTCTTCTTTCTGTCTACCTTACACCTTTACTATGAATACCTATCCGCCTGCCAAGCGGTGATTATGGCAAAACCCTTGGGTTTTCTTCCCCTTGTCCAGCAGTGGAAATGAAAAAGTTTTTGAAGTAGACTGGAAACAAGACTTTGTGTTGTGTTATTTGTAGGAGTTATCCTTGAAACGACATTTCTTTACGGTGTATTGACCGTCTTACTTTGTCTCATCATTGTCTCGAGACTTTAAGGATAAAATACTAACCACCTATAACTATAACAAAAAAGGCACCAGGTCTGTCTGTTTCTTCTTGCGTCTCCATTTTTTTAGGGTTTCATACCCAAAGGGTGCCAACGGGACCCTGTATGTAACCCTATTATTTGCCTCCGCTCTCCGTCTATCCGTCTGCCAGTCTGCCAGCGAATTGAATGGTAATGTTAGGAAATGGAAAGCGTTGCCCTCGTGGTGTCTCCGGAGCAGTACGACGTAACGATAACTCGACCTGGTAAACAAGAGTCGTCGTGGCAGGAATCGTCTTTAAAGGAGTCAGAATAATAGGAACCATTAATATTCAGTTTAATATAGATTGAATAGGTTGTCGTTAGTTATATAGATATGCATAACTTTATATTTACCGAATCGACAATGTATTTTGATGCTACACTTTATCAAAAACCATCTTGCGCGTACCTAAGCCGGGGAATTCACCTTTTCTTGTGAAATGTCGTCATTCGTTGAAAGAACAAACTGGCACTTAGAAGGCAGGTAGAATAGGGAGCCGGCAGCATGTCAATGTCTATCCGTCATCAGGTTGTCTTGATAAGGTCAACGGAGGTCGCCACACCCCGGCGACAGGGTAAGAATACATTATGCGTGGCTTAAGGTTGTTCCCAGCTTTAGGTATGCGCGATATGACTTGTTAAATTGTATTAGCTTTAAAACACACTGTGGATTCAAAAACATGTTTGATAAAACAAGTGGTGATGTGGCCTTTAATTGAGCATGTTTGTCTAAAAGTCAGCCTATTCACTCTGGAATTTACGTCTCCTAGATTGTACTGAGTGCCTAGTGCGTGTTGTAATCGAGGTTCAATAAATTCGCGTATTATTTGATGTGTGCACAGACTGATTATTTAATTGTGAAAATAATCCAAATAAAAATAAAGCATCATTCCGAAAACATCTGTCTGCGCTATCACCAACCCGCCTGCCAAGCGTTTTTTTTAATTGTACCTTAGGAAGGCTCTTGACCTTCATCTCACAGGTGTTAAGTTATGATAAGGGTGAATATTGCGCTCTTCATCCAGAATCCCCAACGGACTGAGGAACTGGCTAGCTTAACCTCTAGATGCTGGAAGCTCGGAAGATGGCGTCGGACTTAAGTAAGGGCTACCAGTAGTGCCAGGCGGGCATTGTACTCCCTTGGGGATGGTACAGGTGTTCAAACCACTAGACCTCACAGGCGGTTAAAGATTGGTGATAGTCAAAGTCAAAGTGAAAGATCGGGTCGGGTCGCGGGAGAGCCAGTCCCATCTGGGACGCTACCGCCGACGGCGAAGCCGATCTCCATTGATGGCTTAAAATTAGCTTCATGAGAACTAGAAACGATTGTTACCGTCAAATGTACTGAACGGATAGGTTTCATAACATGTGTACACTTTTGAGATGGGAAACGCCATTTTGGATTATGACACATACCCGGAAGGTAAAAATCGTTTCTAGTTCTCATGAAGCTAATTTTAAGCCATCAATGGAGATCGGCTTCGCGGTCGGCGGTAGCGTCCCTGGGGAGGCTGGCTCCATCGTATATGCGTAAAAATGTACTCTAACTTTGGCCGCGTTCCTTGTCTACCATTCTTTAGTTCACTCGTTCAATCATTAATTCACTCATTAATTCATTCATTATGTCAGTGACCGAAATACTATAGGTACAAATAACAAGTCAGACTATTCTTGGGACCATTTACATAATTGGTTATTTGACTTTAACTTTGCGTAACCTGAGAAAGTCGTGCATTCGATCAGGCGATTTGCAACCTTATTTCAATTCTAACAAGTTATTATAAGGTACTTTCCGATAAAAAAAACTAGTTACATGACGTTTCAAATCAAGGTCGTTGTCTGACAAAACTCACTTATCTTTCTCAAATATCAAAGTGCTATTACCTCACCTATATGTCTTCTCTACTATAATCGAATCATCTTATCTGAGGTTCATACCAAGGTTTACATTCATATTTAAACTTAGCTTACAGCTATAGATGGCGCTTATTTATTTATTTGTAATGGGTGAGAACTGCTTGATGCTGGACTTCAGCAGGAGGTCGCAAGCCAGGTTGACCTTTACATGTTCTACCACCAGGATTCTTCAGCCGTAACCGATGACTAAAGGTCACCGGTTCCACTTTCCAGGGTAGACTCTAGGAGGTACTCAACCCATTTTTGTGCGACTGTTGTCTTTAATAGGTTTGAAACAAACCTGTAATACAGGTCACCCGTGCCTTGTAAAAAAAATAAAAAAAACTATTTTTTAGATAAAACACTCGTAGATACTAAATAGGTATCAATTATTTTTTATATAAATTAAGTAAATACGAATCCTCGAAGTTTTAGAAATACTTGACGTACAATAAATACCACAAACATATTCATGACACAAGTAGAAGACAGGTAAATGCCACTACCAATATCAACTGACCTGCAGTTAGTGCGGGTAGTTATCAATCGACTTTTACCACATCTGTGGGCGGAGTTGGAGGGTCCATTATTCTAGAAATTACTATGCATCGCACATAGACCTATGAATGTGCCATGCCGACTTTCTTCGTGGCTCATTGTTGTGGTTATGTCACGACGCTGATGAGCTGTCGGGTCGTTAGTTTCTCATTACATACCTACGTATTTTATCTACCTATTTGCTGTTTAACAAGAGTTTTTGAATAGTAACAAAGCAACGTTGGTTTTCAGATACGATTGATTGCAAGTGTAGAGGTCGTATGATACATATATTTTGACCTTGATCACCTAGCATGCGATGCAATTTTTTTTAATGGGTAAACTCTCGAAACTTGCACAGGCCAGAATGAGGTCTATATTATTGTATTTTTTTTTATTGTATGACGGCGAAGCGCTTGGCTTTCATCTCACCTGGTTTTTAAGTTATGGTGCTGAAGACGGAGGGCAACTTCGCGTGCTCCAACGTAAGCTGCATCATTGCTTTACATCAGGCGAGATAGTAGTCAAATCGTATTTATACAGAGTGAGTTTTTTCCAGGGTCACTGAGGCGAAATCGGACGTGAGTGTTATCGAAAAGTCATGTTAGAAGTTACGTGATCGATTTAAAAATAAATAAGTTCTGTGTTCTCTGCATTAAAAAAAACTATTTATTTTTATAGTTTTTCTGGAAATGTGTTATCGATTTTTTTTTGTGATTCCCGTACGACTCATAATCAATTCCCGCACAGTCATCTTATATTCATCACTTGCCATAATGCTAGATTCTAATACATTTTGATTATTATAATACTCTTTTTTCCCGAATGATCTTCAGCTATAATATAGCAATACATGATATTCACATTTCCGAATTTCAATGTTCCTAAACGCATTTACCTTAGTGATGATATAACATAATACATAGTATTCCGAACGATAAAAATTATAAAAAACGAAATACTAATTATGTAACCTATTTGGTTGTAATACACACGCATCATCTACATTTTCATAGTTTTTATTTGCGAGATTGCTTACAAGAGATGTTAGATATAATGATATTCGACAAAATAGGTTTCGGAATTTTTATTATTATGGCAAAGGTTGTTATGGATTGCTGAATTCGGATCATCAATTTTATGAGAGATAAGAGAGAACCATTTTTTTGTTATCGCATATTTTGAATTGTGTAAATTGTGAATGATGACTATGAGCCCAAAATGGTTGGAACAATTTCAAAATTGAAAATTTATAAATTTAGCCTTACGAGTTTGTTTAGGTTGGTTCAGACTAAACGTAAAAGAAGCTATTAAATTCTCTTTTGCAGTATTTCTGTTTGCGTAGAGCTTTTAAAAATCGAAACATCTTCAAAAAAGTTACTATCGCTGAATGCGAAGATACAACTTTAGCGTTTGAAAATCTAATAAGTGTACTTATATAAGCAATATAATGTACAATGTTTATCTAACTAAATACTAGAAAAGTCTTAACAATTGAAGCAGTCATTTTGTAATAATAAAATTATAACATTCACCAAAAATTCACAAGGGCATTTTCAATTCAAGATCAATCTAATATTTGAGACTGAAAAATATATCAATTAAATTTATGACTTTAATTTTAATTTATTAGGAACGTGTTTAATTAAGCTGAAGTTTGGTTTCACAGAAAAAAAATGATTGTATAACAAGTTTTACAGAACACAACTGTTTTAATGGCACATGTATCATATTTTAGTATAGTTGACATGGTCGATAATCTTATTTCTTTATGGTAAATCAAGAACGTTTCTGTCAGTGTCTAACTTATTTAAATAATCGTAGTATAGGTGCTATCTATGCACGACTTCGACTTAAAATGCAAAAAAAAATATAATAAATGTATGACTAATATGTTATTTTGTTTTGTTGACCATGTTTCTTGTTACCAATGAAATACATTTTCTATTTATTTTAAATAAATAGGTACTTGTTTTTCCTTTGCCTTCATATCCTGATGAGTATCATCAAACTTCACAGAAAATAGAGTTCCCACGTTCCTCCATTTCTTACGGTACCCAAATTCATAGAATACATTCATATCTGTGTGAACTAATGAGAGTGAACATCAATTCAGACATCGATTGAATATGCCATAGCAACAGTCTCAGACTACCTATTTCAAATGTCAAGGGTACGTACAAAGTGTACGTAGGTACCTACGCTTGAGTTTTTTTTTTATTTGACATGTTTCACCTCTTGACCTTAATGTAGGAGTGTGCACAGAAAACAGAAAAAATATCCTTGTTCTACGATATTGATTCCAAGCTCTGTATACCTACGTCATCCAATGGATATTACCCAATATCCTTTACGTGCTTGGTGCACTATATTCCTTAGGAAAACAGACTTTAAACGTAGCCACTCTAAAAGTTTAAAATAAATATGGTGAATATTGTTTTTTTTCTAGTTCTCATAGAACAAGCTTTGCTTTTGAATCGGATGTGTAAAATGAATGTCCTGTAATTTTTTTTTAAATATTGTACGAGTACTTTCATCTCACCTGGTTACAAGTTGAGATAAGGCCGAAGGTAGAAGCGCACTTCACCCGGAATCCTCAACAAACTGAGGAACTGGCTATCTTACCTCTAAATTCTAGAACACATCAATTTTAGAATTGTGATTATGGCGACAGAATAAATTAAGAAAAGTTTGTTTTGATAAATAAAATTGTTTAAGTAGCCAGGCAGACTTAAATAAAGTCCCACCCCCAATCAAACCAAGTACAATATTGTACTCCCCATAGGGATCGAACCCGGGACCTCTGGATCTGAAATCAACCCACCGAGGCGGTTTATATTTATTATTTTATTATTCATTTCAAAATAATATGTTTTTATCGTGAATGTTTAAAAAAACTAATTCACCTATTCACTGCTTAGTTTTAATTTATTTAAAATATGCATTTTTTTCTGTGAAAGATCTCGTTTTCAATAGACAATTTCAAAAGTTTCTCACATTATGTTGACGCTTATACAATCTCAAGGAGAACTTATTTGACCAAGTGCGAGTCGGGTGGGCGACGCGACAAGGGTTCCTTTTATTATGTCACTAAGGCCCAATAAGAACGCAGCACTTTTATCACTTAACAAAAGTATAATAAGAAATACCTACAAATATAGATCTTCTCAGATAAAGATCTCAAATCTCAGAAAATCTCTCAGGACATTTGGTTGGTGGTAGGATATTGTTTAAGTCCGCGTAGCTATACCACCCCCTGATCTAAGTTAATTCTAAGTTTTATTTTTATTTTTTTGTACGACGGAGAAGCGTTTGACCTTCATCTCACCTGGTAACAAGTTAAGATAAAGCCGAAGGTGGAGGCGCACTTCAACCGGAATCCTCAACAAACTGAGGAACTGGCTATCTTACCTCTGAATGCCGGAACACAACAATTTTAGAATTGTCATTATGGCGACAGAATTAGGTAAGATGGTGGTAGCTAGCCAGGCGGACTTCAACAAAGTCCTACCACCAACCAAACCAAGCACAATATATTGTACTCCCCATGGGGATCGAACCCGGGACCTCTGGCTCTGAAATCGGTGGGTTAACCACTAGACCACATAGGCGGTTGAAAGTTGTTGTGTTCTGCCATTTTGAGGTAAGATAGCCAGTTCCTTAGTTTGTTGAGGATTCCAGGTGAAGTGCGCCTCTAAACTCTTAAAGTAGGTGAGATGAAGGCCAAGCACTTCCCCCTCCCTTTGACAAGCCTCATAGCTCAGTTGGTTAGCGCTGTAGGTTGTGGGTTCGATTCCCACCCAGGACAAACATTTGTGTGATGAATATAGATGCTTGATCTGTGTTTGGGTGTTGAATCATATAGTACGTATGTATTTACAAATAAAAAGAAGTATTTAAGTATTCTATATCCGTAATCTTGTTCTCAATTACAAGCTACGCTTAGTTTGGGGCTAGATGGCGCTGTGTGAAATTAACGTCCTGTAATATTTATTTATTTATTTCCCCGCACGACAGTAAAAAAGTATCTATAAGTATAATAATTATTTAAAAAACATTTTCACGTGTATGATTTTGATAGAAATTCATTCCATAAAAATATTTATATAATATAATAATAAATGTATAACCTAGTAAAAATATTGTTTTTTTTGTAACATGTCATAATCCAAAAACAAATAATAAAATCCGTATTCAGTCATACCTAACTAACTTACATGGTTAAATCAATTGAATAAGTTTTTTAAATAAAAAATGGATCCGACGTCACCACTAAAACATAAAAATAACTCTGGGTAAGTTCATATAATCTGATGGCGTTGCCATACAAAATACTACTGATCTCTAGGAGATGTGCAGTAAAACTTATTCTACTGAAATCTGAAGCAGGTGGTCTACGGACCTTTACGAACGGTCTAATAGGGACGGATCCTCCGTTCTGTTGGTTCTTGTATTACCACAACGAGCCCTAAAAGCCTCATTATCTCAAAGTTTTCCATTTGCCCGCAGGAGCTGCGCAAGAGTCGCTGGCCGCCAGTTCACGACCGAACGTCGCTGGGGCCACACGTCCCTGATGGAACAAACCCCATAAGCCATTGACGAAATAACGTGCTTGACCGCGCGACCGGTGAAAACAGTGCCTGGTGATAGTGATGAGAGTTTGGTGCTAGTGAAATTTGTGTATTCAACATGCAGGGTCGCGATAAGCTGTGTGCTAAGTTGACCAGCGCTTTCTTGCGAAAGTGGTGTAAGTACGATTTTGGAATTTGTAATTTTAAGCTGCTTCCGTGGCTCAGCCGGTGGGCAGACGGCTGAGACGCGGGTGGACGCGGGTTCGAACCCTTCGTCGGTAAAATATTTACGAATAGATAAATATTCATTTCATTTTTGCACATTACATACTTATTTTTAACAAGCCTCATAGCTCAGTTGGTAGTAACTCTGCCTTCTTTGCTGTAGGCTGTGGGTTCGATGCCCACCCAGGACAAACATTTGTGTGATGAATATAGATGTTTGTTTTATGTTTGGGTGTTGTTTATTATAGTACGTATGTATTTACAAAAGTATTTAAGTATTTTATTCGTAGTCTAGTTCCTATATTACAAGCTACGCTTAGATTGGGCTAGATGGCGCTGTGTAAAATTAATGTACTGTAATATTTATTTAAAAATGTCCCAAAAAAAAAAATTGATTAAAAAAAAAAAAAAAAATCTATTTATTTTTGTATATTGTTATTTTCAATAGATTTGAGGTACATGCTAATATTTTTTTCTACATTTAACCTACTAGTTTTTGCCTGCGGCGTCGCCTTCGTTGTATCTACAAGAATTAAGAGTAGCCTACTAAGTTGTTCCATAGCAAACTATACACTATATCTATACCTTTTATACTAAGATCCGTCCAGATGCGTAGTCATAAAAGGGTAACAAAAACAGAATTTTCGATTTTTAAATATTGGTATATATTCACTGATATTTTCACTACCGGGAATGAAAAAAAAACATACTCTATCATTGTTTTACCCGACTTCTTTTGTCTCGGTACAATCGTGCATGGAATCATAAAAAACAAGAAGGTAATTAGGTTTAATAGCAAATAGCTTAGTGTAATGGTTCCCAAGGAAGGTAGGTGCTATTGAGTCACCGTCTACGTAACATTCCACCATGCTGGGTTGACTTACTATGCATTTGTAATGAGGCAAGTGAGTGTATCTACTTGTACAAGACTAGCATCTCCTCGCGGCTGTGCCCGCCTGGTAGCCGGATAAACAATCTACAGTAACATAAAGAGGTAAAGTTTGTATGTTTGGACGTAGGAGTTGACCTTCAAACAACTCGTCCGATTTCCAACATTCCTTCACTTAAGTTTAGAATAGATAGGTTGGATATAGGATAGGCTATATATTAAATCAATAGGCTTTTCTAGGCGATCAATTTTGAAACAACTGAAATCGCATGGGCCATATTGTTTTTTTTTGGGTCTGTTTTTTTTTCAGCATAATTTAAAATATAGTTTGTGACTATGTACATTATGACCTACCAAATATAATATAATCTACCTCGGGAATCAGTTCTTGATTATCAGCGTATATACATATATTTAATATTCATAATACACCTTCTAGTGAGAGGTTGACTTGACTAGCAACTGCAAAAATAAACACTCGAAATTAATGACTGACCTTGTCGAATTTCCAATCAACCTGTATCATAAAGCCTTAGACGATAAGAGCGCATACTAAGTAGTTACGTAGGTATTATTTGGTTTCAAAAAACAGTATCGAGTATTTTACTTATATTTATCCCGAAATTTCGGGATAAATTCGGAGTAGCACCAGCTGTGCTCGCGGGTAGATTCGTTTTTTCGTATCAAAATAATGTGTTCTAATCGCGATGTTTAGAATATATACGTAAGTAGTTGAAGAACCTACCTTATACCTACGAAAGAGACGGCATGTTTTTAATCATAAGAATGCATATCCAGTAAGAAGTAAGTTTTTTTTAGGGGAAAATGTTTTTTACTCCGACAGGGCAAACAACGAATATTTCCTAACGCTTTTGTGAGCCTAATCTAAAGATGGTTGTGTAAACATTGCACGGTATAAATAAATCAATAACTAGATAGTTAATTGGAAAAAGGTAACAATATTCTGGATCTTGCTGTTTTTGCACTTGACTTTTGAATGTTGCTGTGTTTGCATCCTACTGTCCTACTAACAAATTTTGTTATCACACTATAGGACAAGGCAAAGATTCTGAAACCTATAGTACCCTATTCTTTTTACACTAGCCTTGCTTGCTATTGTTGCTTTGCTCGTATGTTATTAAAGTATTTTTTTTTTGTACGATGTGGAAGCTCAAGGCCATCTTCTCACCTGCTTCCAAGTTATTATAAGGCCTAAGGTGGAGTAAAACCCGTCTATAGAATATCTTAAAATAGAACATTTATTCAATAAAAAGTACAATTAAACTAACTATGTACAAAGGAATCAGTCAGATTACCTAAGGACCGTTACAAACGGCCTATAGGTAACTCAACTGTTCCAGACCAGTACCAGACGGAAGCGTGCCCACGACACTGGCTGCATTGCCACGCTGAATAGCTATGCTAATTCGCTGGCCTAAATAAGAGCCAGCCCTTGGGTCACGTGTCGCCTCAATCAAAAGCCCCGCAATATTTTTGAAAACCCGGAGGGCACCGGCTCCCCACGGACCCTATATATATAGTATATACATTACCTACTAACATGCATATGAGACCTCCATCTTTAACAAGTCTCACAGTTCAGTTGGTAGTAGCTCTGCCTCCTGCGCCTTATGTTGTGGGTTCGATTCCCACCTGAGACAACATTTGTGTGATGATTTTTTGAATGATTGTATCGTGTTTCGGTGCTGCAGTATGTATTTATATAAATAAAGAGTGTTCATATTCTCCGTAATCTAGTCCCCATATTACAAGCTTTACTTAGTTTGGGGATAGATGTCGCTGTGTGAAATCAATGTCCTGTAAAAAAATCAGTGATACACTTCACATCGACAGCCCATTAGTGTCCACTGCCGGACAAAGCCTCCTCCAATGATGAAGGGGTTTGTCATAATCACCACGCTTGGCAGGTGGGTTGGTGATCGCAGTAGGTATAGGTGTTGATAATACACAGAAGAAAGCTGCTGCCCTTCTTCTGTGAGATCCCTTGGTCGGCTTTTACGACATCCATGGGCCCGCGACCGCCACAGCAATATAGGTTATTACTGCGTGTGTACCTAGATTATGGTAAAAAAACAAATCTTGACTTGAACAAAGTGTTGTTTATATTATTTTAATTTGAATGCTAATAATTCTTAAAATGAAATGAAGTAAAAAAGGAGACTCATGTCTAATTAGTGAAGTAATGGAGGCAATTTTGAGCTAGAAATAATTTAAGCTTAATTCAATACCATAAGTTTATTTGCTTGAAACACAGGTAAAACATAAGTCAAGCTCATTATGCTCATTATGTAGTTTTTGCGTGATCCCCGAACAACAGAATGACGATTTTTTTACATATTTATAAATATATTGACCTATGTAACATTAAGTGACCCTTTTGTCTTTTGGTTTAACAATAAATTTATCTTGCATTATGTGTTAACAAGCTGGATCAGCGGCTTCTCTCGCGTGATTCAAAGTAAACAAGTTATTTTTTTAAAGTTACTGTCCACTACTGGATAGAGCCTCCTGCAATCCAATGAATGTCTAGGGGAAGACTCTTAAGCCTATACAATAAAGGCAAAAGAATCGACCCCTTCTACTCTGCCTGTAAATGTCGTGAAAGCCGACTAAGCGATCCAGAAGGGAACCAGAGGAAGGGCAGCATCTTCCTTCTGTGTATTACTACACTTTTACTGCGATTACTAATCTTTTTTTTTTTTCTTGTACGCCGGGGAAGCTTTTGGCCTTCATCTCACATGGTTACAAGTTGAGATAAGGCCAAAGGTGGAATCGCACTTCATCGAAATCCTCAACAAACTGAGTATCTTACCTCTAAATGCCGGAACACAACATTTTTTTAAGAATTGTCAAAATCCTACCACCAACCAAACCAAGCACAATATTGCTCCCACTGGGGATCGAACCAGGGACCTCTGGATCTGAAATCGGTGGGTTGAACCACTTGACCACAGAGACGGTTAAATCTGCCTGCCAAGCGTGATGGTTATGGCAAACTCTTGCTTTGTAGGAGGCTCTGTCCACAAGGACACTAATGGGCTGTTGATGTGTTAACGTGATGTAGCTACTACTTATTTGTGCCAATATTTTTAGCAGACGTACCTATGTTGGCTGAAATCACAGAATTTGTCTATAGCTGTCTGTAGCTACTACCTACACAAATGAATTAGGTATTAACATAATGAGAGGAAAATGAGAAAACCTATGATATATATGGTAAGTATATACAAATATGATAAAAAGACACCTCAAAATTAGAGGCAATAGGTATAGGTACCTCTGGGAAGGCTCGCTACATCGCACACCTAATCCTCCAGGCAAGCCAAGAGGAGCTGTCCTATCGAAAAAAAAAACTAATATTCAATCGCATCAAGCCAGATATATTTTTTAAAGACGTCAAACAAACCGATCGAGATGTTATCAAGTAAGTTGATGTAAGAGATGAACAAACAAATACACTTACACGGATCTGCATGTGTGATTGTAGCCTAAATCATTTAGCAATGAGGGTTTACACCTTGACTATACTTATGAGTTCAATGTACGTTATCTCTTCTAGCACACTGATTGTCTTGGTATAGTGAATGTCAACACTTCTCGTGGTTCAGTGGGAATTTCCCACAATCCTTCTAGAGTTTCTTGACTTTTGTTTAGGATGTACGTTGTTGCCAGGCATCTCAAGATTGAAGCTTGTAGGTATAATCGATTTCACAATACATTAGGTACATCTTGACACATAATCATGGAGTACAGAACCCTAAATAGAGGATAGAGGATTTTAAAATAAGGTAGCACCTGCCGAATCCAAATTTAACCGTCTCTGGACTAGTGGTTCGCCTACCGGTGTCAGATCCAGAGGTCTCGTTTCAGATTCGTCGGTGCGCGGGAAAGCCAGTGCTCTATGGGTAGGCTCGCTCCATCCTTAGCCTTGCCTGTGCAAGTTTTGATGTCAATAGTTTACGTAGTTTCGTTTAAAATAGGTACTTACTTACGACAATGTGCAAACATATTCGAAGAAACATCCTTTTTCGTCTGTTTGCTGACGCTCAAACGAGTTTCTTGGACTTTGCTCTTGTCACAACTTCCCATTGCTGAACACATAACGTATGCATGGGTATTATTTTTAGTATTAGGTCCTTACATATGAAATTGGCGTTTTGTATGGGAGGAACATAAAGGCAATTTTTTCATATTAAAATATATTTTATTAATCAAAGTATGTATCATTGCTATCTATACACTTTTGCCATCTTATAGGTAGTTCATTGATCCCTTTACTAAAAAAACCATTCGGACGGGAATCAATGAAATCTTTGAAAGCGGTTTGGACTGCCTCATCGGAATTGATTTTTTTTCCTTGCAAGAAGTTATCCAAATTTCGAAAAAAATGGTAATCTGTTGGAGCAAGGTCCGGAGAGTACGGTGGATGTCTTAGACATTCCAATTGAAGCTCCTCTAATTTGGTAGTCGTCTGTTGGGCCGTGTGTGGTCTAGCGTTGTTTTGAAGCAGCAGTGGCGTAGAGCGATTGAAAAGTCTCGGTTGTTTAACAGCGAGCTTTTCCATCATGGTTTGCAGTTGCTGACAATAGACATCAGCCGTAATCGTCTGACCAGATTTAAGAAAGCTATAGTGTACGACACCGGCACTAGTCCACCAAACGCTTACAAGTAACTTTTTTTGAGTCAATTTTCGCTTGGGGCAAGATTTTGCTGGTTCACCAGGGTTCAGCCATTGCGATGAGCGTTTACGATTATCATACAGGATCCACTTTTCATCACATGTAATGATCCGATTTAAAATTCCTTCATTATTGTGCCGGTTGAGTAATGTAACGCGTTTGTCGGTTTGCTTCACTCAATTCATGAGGTAGGTACCCACCTTTCAAGCTTTTTCACCTTCCCAATTTGCTTCAAGTGGATTAAAACGGTTTTGTCACTAACACCGCAGCCTGCAGCTAACTGTGATGTGGTTTGCGATGGATCTGCTTCCACAATAGCCTTCAATTCATCATTATCGACCTTGGTCTCCGGCCGTCCACGGGGCTTGTTCTGCAGGTCGAAATTTCCAGAACGAAAGCGTTGAAACCAAAAACGCACCGTGTTTTCTTTTGCGACACCACCACCATACACATCATTAATCCTTCGAGCCGTTTCTGCAGCACTGGTGCCACGGTGGCACTCGTACTCGTAAATAATGCGATATTTTAAGTTTTCCATTTTGTGAAATGAGTGACGCAGAAAAAAAAAGCAAAAGAGAAAAAAACAAATGAATTACGGTTTTCGAAACACAAATGCATGAGTAAATAGCTGTTTAAATTTGAATTTGGAATTCCTAACCAAAGAGGAGATATTTAAGATCAAAGTGGCTAGTACGACAAAACGCCAATTTCAGATGTAAGGACCTAATATTTGCACTTGGTAATATTTTACAAATGTTATAATGACACAAAAATTCACAATCCGCGTCTTTTCCTCAAGCCGGAAACGCGCTAACCAATTGAGCAACGCGGGTCCTGATGTAGTTTCAATATGGCACGAAAATTCGGAAACTGCATCAGGACTCTCGTTACTGCCATTGGTTGTCGACGGTTTCCGGCTAGAGGAAAAGATGCGGGTTTTTTTGTGATCTGTGATTTTTTTATCATTACAACATTTGAACATATGCGTAGTTTGCCTACTTATGCATATGTTATGTCTACTTATGGTATCTATTTAAGCTCACATAGCTTAAATAGATCACATAGCATCAGTTGGTAGTTCTATCTATTGTTTATCTGATTTCCACCCGGGACAAACAATTGTGTGATATAGATGTTTGTTCTGTGTTGTATAATTAGCAGGTTTACAAAAAAAGTATTATAACTGTAATCTATTCCTCATCGAGCTGCGCTTAGGTTTGGGGATAGATGGCGCTGTGAAGAATATTGAGTATCATGATAATATCATACTATCAGCCTACGGCTTCGCCGTTTGGTACCTAAATAAAAGGTAGCCTATATTTTTCGACATGGTTTTATGTATACTTATAAAATATGATAAATTCGAAAATGTCCCTGTTTGTTGCACATCAACAATACAGCAACAACAACATTGTCGAATTTGTAATATTTTCATGGAGTACCTACGGAAGTAGGTATTGATAAATCATATGTAGCTTTAGCTCGTTGAGTGCTACTAGATACATGTGTGTAAGTGCTGGCCGAGTTCCCAGCAATGTGTTGTTTAAAAAAAAATTAAAACTGTGCGAGGGCACAGTATAAAATACCTGTTAGGTATCTAGTCTGTGGAAGTAACAGGTATGGTAGACAGGTACTATTAACGAGGGCAACTAGTCTTATCCGACCGGTCACATGACTTGTATTTAAATTAAATTGTTTAAACAAAAAAACTAGTTGAAGCAGGCATGTATATTTTTAGACTTTTAGTTGGTAATATAAAAAAAATATCGCAAGGTTTGAATGAATTAATGCTTTAATGTACACAGAAATTACATCGAACAATACAACTAATGTTTGTATTGTTCGATGTAATTTCTGTGTAGTTGACAGAGTGCAATAGGTGGCCTTATCGCTAAAAACGATTTCTTCCAGGAATGTAGAAAAAGAAAACGTTCAGACGAAGAGTATTCAGTTTGCTATAGGATTAGGAAGGTAGTTTATGTCAATATTAGGTAATATTTTAGCCCCCAAGGTAGTCAAACGTGATTTCAAAAAGAATAAGTAATTAAGATAAGGCCGATAAGGCACTTCACCCGGAATCCTTAACAAACTGAGGAACTGGAACTTATCCTTCTCACCGCTCGCCATCGCCAGAGGTTCCATCCTTAAGAGTCATCAGGACATTAATTTCAGATAGCGCTCTGGCCCCAAACTGATCCAAACTCTTAATACGGGAACCAGATTGACTGATATTATACTCAAGTACATTTATTTTACACAATAAACATCTGTACTCATCACAAAAATGTTTGTCCCGGATGGGAATCGAACCCACAACCTACACCGCAGAAGTCAGAGCTGACCAACTGAGCTGTGAGGCGTGTTAGATATCCGGATGTTAGAAATACCAGCGCGATTTAAGGTATATTTACTGAAAGGTTTCCTAAGATATTTCGAATAGCCAGTCGGCTCAAGGTCAGGTGGAGCAACGTTGAGGCTCAAGTCAAGAGTTGTTTTAACCGAGTTGAGGTACTTTGTTGATGTCGTTTAGCAATACATCGAAACCTTCGGTGTATAGCCTGAACGCTCACCAGCCCGTATTTGCTATGATATTAAGAGATCTTTGCCTATGTGTTATTGTTTTACCTCATCCTCGCCTAGGCAACGACCAGGCCCTTATTCGCTATGACCAAACATAACATGGTCTTGTTACGATATCTGCGTGTGACTACCATGTAAAACACATGAGGTCGTCACACCGCCGTAATGCCGCCTCTGTGGTCTATTGGTTCACCTACCGGTATCAGATCAGGTTGCTGGTTCGATCACCAGGGGAGTACAATATTATGTTTGCTATGGTTGGTGGTAGGACTTTCCTTAGTCCGCCTGGCTAGCTACTACCATCTTACCTAATTCTGTCGCCATAACAACAATTCTTAAATTATTTTGTTTCGGCATTTAGAGGTAAGATAGGCAGTTCCTCAGTTTGTTGAGGATTCCGGTTGCAGTGCGCTTCTGCCTTCGGCCTTATCACAACTTGAAAATCAGGTGAGATGAAGGCCATGCACATGCTAGACCCTAAGACCCTGTCGTACAATGTTAGACCCTAAGAGGTAGATCCCACCTACCCCTAACCCCATCTCGTTATGTAGTCTTAGTGCGAGTTCGACTCACGCGTAGTCGATATTAAGTATACGTTGTTAATATTGAGGTACGTCACGCCATGTTTGAACTTTGTAGGTAAAACCGTTTTAGTAAAGGAGCATTTAGAAACGATTCAATATTTTTCAAGTTTACCGAAATTTTTGTCCCATCCGACCCCATACAGATTGCAAGGGGGTGGATGGGCTTGAAATTATTTTGGAGTTTCATCGGACTCCACGTGGAGTCAGAGTCACGGGGTCCGTTGGTAAATAACCAAGTAATGTTACTGATTTATCATAAATTCTTGTCATATAATTTAGGGAACGTAAAATATGTACTAAAATATTCAGCAAAAAATAACACAAGATATACCTATTAGGTACCTCATTCAAGTTTGATACGATAAAAAACTCAACGAATTCAGTTAAGATGTGTTGAGCCTAGTTAAGGCCTTAAGGTTCCGTACCTATAGATTACCAACGGGATTTAGTAATAACTTAGTCTTCGTTGTCCGTATGTCTGTCTGCAGAAGACCTCTCCCATACAAACATAGTTTGTCGTTTATTTCACCATAGCATGTCCGATTAAAAGGACTTTTTCCAGGTCATTTGTGTCCGTGTTTTGTAAATATTTCTAAAAACAATAAATTTGTATGACTTTTTAGAAAAAGTAACACACCATAGGCACATATTATCGGAAAGTGTTACTACTGGAGCTTCTTCAAATCAAGTTTTCATCTTAAGGCCCTGTCATTAGACGTTTCCTCTTTTTCCAAAGGAAAATTATAGTACTTCAGGTACCTATCTACATTAAAGGTAAGCTGAAAACATAATAGCTGAAAATTTTCTCGATAATAATATTTATTGAAAATGGTACGTTTCAAAATTTACAAGAGAGATATTGATATCTACAATTAATATTGACTTACTATTTATTTTAAATTATAGGTTACATGTTGATCTACATTAAAGGTAAGCTAATTTTTTGATACCAATTCAAATTTAATTTTAATCATGAATTATTTGAAAAACTACAGACGCACCGCGCGCTCATCTTTCAATCAGTAGCTCTGTGACCACTGTCGACGTCGGACGTGTGCTTGTCGTCCTAGCAGCGGTCAGACAACACCTAGACTCAGAATAAATAATAGGCCGAATGTAAATAAGTTTTTTGTTCTGTGCCAGTAAAGGTACCATCATATGGTCAAATTACTTACCTACATACCAGCAACGCAATCTCAGAATAAGAATTATCAAAAGGTTTTATTTACGATACGCATGCGCCACCTACAGCTTGCCGTGGTCAACTCTCAAAATCGTTTCTGCCGCGATTTTAGCTGCCTGGCGCGCCTTAAGTCTTGTGGTTTAACCCACCGATTTCAGATCCAGAGGTCCCGGGTTCGATCCCCATGGGGAGTACAATATATTGTGCTTGGTTTGGTTGGTGGTAGGATTTTGTTTCAGTCCGCCTGGCTAGCTACCACCATCTCACCTAATTCTGTCGCCATAACAACAATTATTATTCGCATTCAGAGGTAAGATAGCCAGTTCCTTAGTTTGTTGAGGATTCCGGGTGAAGTGCGCCTCCATCTTCAGCCTTATCTCAACTTGTTATCAGGTGAGATGAAGGCCAAGCGCTACCTCGTCGTACAAAAAAAAGTGGTATGGTAGTACGTAAACCTGTTTGATAAAAGGATATTTTCATTTTTTGTAAGTGATAGTTTGATCACCAGCTCGCTTGAAAAACACGTAAAGATATGGCCTAGAGTACGATTATCTGAATGTAACCTTAGGTGGACAGCCTGGTTTGTCGGTTGGTAGTAGACGATGCACTCTGGACTTGAAGACTCCAAGTTTTTATTGGTGCGGAAATAAGGACGAGGACACTCCAGTACCTTCCTATATTGCCATTATCGACAACGTCGAGTAATTAATTCTGACAGTAAAGTGTAAGTATTTCAAGTTTTGCGGACGTTTATTGAAGGTTATAGGAAGTTACCGAAATATCAATACGTTTATTTTAATACAAGTTTTTGAGAACTTGAATACCATTTGTGGTGTTTCGGAGAATGCCAAGTGCAAGTTTGAGTGTCGCATTATAAGGATTTTCCGGCAGGAATTAGTGTGAAGAAATATTATTACAATATGCAGAGGCCGCACCTGTGGGAAATGGCAATAAATCTTAAGATAATTGGGACGTTGATCAAAGAAAGTCCTCTTTCTTGAGAAAGTGGCATTTTAAACGCATAGTTTATTGTCATTTGGCAGTATTTTCACGCAATGACTATCGAGTTGATAGGTGTTAGGCGTTCACGTTAATATGGCCGTATCGTTATAATTACATGTGGCCTACAAAGCACAACACTACCAATTATTCATAATATACATAAGTTATTTTTGAAAAAAAAAAATGGTGATGAAGTCGGTTTAATTTTTTTTTCAAAAATAACTTATTTTTAGCTTTTTTCGTTGTAATACCTACGACATCCTATTTAAGAGTCGTGTAAGGTTGCAATAATACGGGATTCTGGGAAATGTCTACACAATGATGGGAACAAAGATAAATACAGATGACCTAAACAAATGGTATGAATCGGTTCCTACTATGGTGCAGTATAGGTGCACTTTGATAGGATAATGGGAACGATTTTTCGTTCTCATTATCCTATTTTCCAGTTTTTTTTAATTTAAAAGCCAGATTACTGAACCGATTTTGATAAACCAATTATGGGACCAATCTGGAATCATATCCTTTCAAACAAACAAATATTTTTTCAAATCGGTCGAGAAATTACGGAGTTCTGAGGTAACAAACATTAAAAAATAAAAACTTATTTTTATGACGTCTGTTAAAAATTGGTTCATTCAAACAGTATGAACTAGGTGCTATTCTGAAATATGTTTAAAGTACACAACAGCGTTAACACCTAACGTCCGTCAACGTGATTAAATAAGTTTACAAGCATTTACAAAAAGGGAGAGGAAACTCAGGGAACAAACTAAGTGCTGTCATTCTTTCTCAAGAGCAACATAAGAAAGCTTCTTGAATGATTATTATTGTAGTTAGCTGATATCTCTACTGTGTTTAACACAGTATATTATACAGAACAGAGTGTAGGTTTGTATGATTCAATACTTAAGTACTTATATCCAGGTATCCTCCTACGTGGCCTATGTCGTCGCAAAGAATATGTGCATCTCCATAGGACTGGTATCCACGAGTGGATAGTAGCCTGTTGATATTGTTTCTTGATAGAACTTACACCAGCCGATGGGCAGTAGTATCCACTGAAGCAAGTAACCCTAAAATCGCAAAAAAAAATCTTGCGGTCGATTGATCATATTATGAGACTTTATTCTTAATCGTTATTGCCATAAGAACTATAATCGCGGCAATTACCTGTAACCTCAGTCATTTTATAATTGACCTTTGCCCCATTAATGAGGACCAAGATGGCGTTCCAAGATGGCGGAAAAAATTATCGCAATGTCAAAATAGAACTCGAACAAAAAATTCGTCATTGAGTAAAGTTAAATCACGGGCTTGTAACCACTCGAGGAAATAAATTCATCTTCAATATACTATATCAACAAGTTGATTAGTTGTTTAATTGTTGTTCACCCCATTGATGAGAGTGAATCTCTTAGAGGCAGTTCTTAAGAATAACATTTGGAACATTTTTCATTTATCTAAAAATATGTTTAACCGCCTCTGTGGTCTAGTGGTTCAACCCACCGATTTCAGATCCAGAGGTCCCGGGTTCAATCCCCAGGGGGAGTACAATATATTGTGTTGGTTTGGTTGGTGGTAGGACTTTGTTTGGTCCGCCTGGCTAGCTACCACCATCTTACCTAATTCTGTCGCCATAATAACAATTCTAAAATTGTTGTGTTCCGGCATTCAGAGGTAAGATAGCCAGTTCCTCAGTTTGTTGAGGATTCCAGGTGAAGTGCGTCTCCACCTTCGGCCTTATCTTAACTTGTTACCAGGTGAGATGAAGGGCAAGCGCTTCCCCGTCGTACAATAAAAAAAATAAAAAAATAGTGTAGTGTAAAGCTTCTTGTAACGGACTGACATCATGCACAGCCTCAACCAGAGTGTGTCAAAGGTCCATGGAGACTTTCAGGGTTCTTGAGCTTCAGCAGGGTTACGTTTGTAGTGGAGGGGTGCAATTAAAAAGGGTTTCGAGATTTACAGATATCCTTCGGAATATCGGGATTGAAGTCTTGATCGTTTGCAAGTGGATTAATTATCAAACCTATTGGTTTATGGCAGTTGCGGCCTCCTCCAACTCGGCCTGTGGATGTCGTAAAACCAGTTAACTTTTGTGTGTTATCTAACATAGAAGTAAACTTAAAATAGCTAAATAGATGTATAAAGCGATTTATCGTACACCAGTAAGTTATTTTATTTATTTTTACTGTACAACGGGGAAGCTTTAGCCCTTCATCTCCGGTTTTAAGTTAATATGATAACGCCGAAGGAGGAAGCGCATTTCACGCGTAATCCTCGATAGTCTCAGGAGCAACTTCTTATCCTACCTCTTATATGCCAGAACACAGCAATTAGATTTTTTTATAGTGGCGACATACTTATGTATGGTGATATTCTTTGGATGAATTTGACTGTTAGATTTAAGACGGGATTACTTTATAGTGTAATGGCAGGAGGCAAGCGTTTGATTATGGCTAGACCATTGTAGGAGGTTCTGTCGAGCAGGTAACTGGACATTAACGGCCTGTTAAAGGATACAGAAGAATGATTAATTTATAAAAACAGTGCCAAATATCTGGTACTGAAAATCAGCGCTGTGAGTTTGATAACAGTTTATGCTTAGCCCAGGGCGTTTCTCGCAGTTTTAATACAAAGGCAATGTGCGCTTTTCCGTACCAAAAAGGTGCCAACGAGACCCTACCACTAAGCCTCCGTTGTCTCTACGTCCGTCCATCCGTTTATCTGTCAACGTATCTGTATATCTGTATCTGTAGGCTGTATCTCGTGATCTGTAAAATATAGAAAGTTGAAGTTTCGTAGATCTAAGTGTGTATTCCTACTGCCGATATAACAACAAATAAAAATTAAAGGGGACGAGAAAACAAGAAACGTGGTCTAGAAATGAGGATCGGATCCTCGGTGTGCAATTACGCACTTGGCTCGATTATTTCTGTCTATATCTCTTGCAGTTAGCAGTCATAAGTTTGTGGACTTTAAGTTAGTTTTTTTTTTATATTTTAAGAAACGTCATTTTATGTTTTCCGCTGATGAACTTTTACTATCTATCTAGCCGGGCAGATTTTAGGCATGAAAAATTTTCCTGACTAGGTGTAAGAAAAGCAATCGCCATTTTCCAAGGTTAGGTCCGGTAGCCTCTATACGTCACATGCAACTTTGCTATATGTACCGAGGTCGGTATCATGTCGACACTTCGTAATCGTTAATTTCACACATCATAAGCGCGGTATACCACCTTGCGTAAGTGGCGACTAAGGACCATAACATAAAGATGAAATATAAAAAGTTATTAAAACAAATTTTAGCCAGAAAATATGAGAATGGGTAATACATTCATTTGACAAACAACAATACAGAGTAACCGAATTGAGAAACTCCTCCTTTTGTTGTGAAGTATGTTAATAATTTGGTAAATATAACATATTGGTTCTACTCTGTGCCGAGTCCTTTCAATCATTGGGTCCTGACTAATTGCAGGACCACTCAAGAGATTTTAGGGTAGTTTCATATTATAGAAAAGGGCTGCGCCAAGCGTTCTACGTGCCATGCATTTTACTTTTGTTTGGAGTGTGGCTTTGTTTATGTCCATAGGTTAGCCAATTCTAAATAGTTATGTTCCGGCATTTAGAGGTTAGATAGCCATTTTTAGTATTTTGAGGATTTCCGGTGAAGTACGTTTCCACATTGGCCTTACTTCCACATCTGAAACCAGGCGGGATGAAGGCCAAGCGCTTCCTCGTCGTACATAATTAAAGAATTCCTAATTAATATTATTGATAGAGTAAATATATGTATACAGAACCAATATGTAGGTACAATTAAACAATTTAAAAGGGAAGCAGTCAGGTCAATAGGTAATAACTATAGGAAGCGTGCTCTGGCTGTATCGCAACTCTGAATTGCAATGCTAATTCGCTGGCCGAAAAAAGAGCCAGCCCTTCTTGTGCCGCCTCAACATTATAGCCTTGAATATTGTGTATTTTATTTACTTTTTGTTATAAAAAAGTCTGCGAAAGCCAGACTACAATAAAAGTAAATATTATGACAGTAAAGATATGGTGGTAGGTATCACAATCTTCTACTACATTAGGTACGTCTTATTTTTGTCATAAGCATATGAATCATCCATGAAAGGTACTTGCAGACATTTGTTTATATCAACTACAAACCAACATTTAATACATCAGTGAATATTACCAGGACATTAATTTCACAGCGCCATCTGGCCCCAAGCTCAGCAAAGCTTGTAATATGGGAACTACATTACTGATAGAATACTTTTAGTTGGTGGTAGGATTTTGGTTGGTGGTAGGCCTGGCATAGCTACCACCATCACCAGTAATACAAAAAACTGTTTGTTCCACAGTTTCTCAAAAATATTGCAATTTTTTTTTGTTTCTATCAAACTCTGCATCCGGAACACTAAAACGACATTATAAATTTCATAACGATAAGTTGTAATCATTATTGAAATCGATAAACCGTTAAAATACACCGAGTATAATCGAAACAACGGACATTTTTGTTGCTAAATAACAAAATCTCATTTTGTAAGTACTTAGGTAGTACCTAAGTCTTTCATGTTTTAAGTCCTGTTGCTTTCATAATAATTTTAACCCCTTTTTTTTGGCAAACATTATTTATTTAAAGCTATTATTTGTAGACTGCTAGATAGTCTCACCCGAAATTGGATTGGAAGGTCTTGTCAATGTTACATTTTGCTGTACTGTAATCTTTTATTGGAAACGGATCAGTTCTAGGCCTCGAAACATGCGTAGGCAAGGATGGGGTCTATGATGGAGCTTACCCAGAAGATGACTTAAATGATAAGAGAGACACCAGAAAATAAGCTAAGACTTGGAATTTGCTAGCACGCATTATAAAAGATGCTTGGTAGATATCGACCAGCTGCAATTTGTAGTCCGTCTGAAATCTTCCGATTAAATAATGGTGACAGCGGAATAAGGTCGTGAAGCTCCTGTGCACACTCACCGAAGTAATTATTATGGATTTTAGTGCCATACATTTTGATTACGTTACCACGATTTGATGGAGGATTAGATTTCCTATGTAGGTATGCGTGGTCATGGCGCATGCAACTACATAGTCATATTAAAGAACTCAGCCACCATCAAATCGTAGTAAATATCCCGTTAATATTGTTTGCAGTGTTCAACATGGTAGATTCGATAGTTCGCGTAGTAACGCATATTTTATTTTGCTTTGCTAAATCGAAAGCATAGGTACCTTATTACGTAAAAAACGTATTATCCGTGTAAAGTACGCAAATTACAGGTAAAGTGTAAGCTACGCTTTGGATTTCAGCTTCAAGTACCTATACTAAATTGAAGTAGGTAGGTGTAGGTTTATCCTATAGAATAATTCTGACCATGGAATTCGACAATACCATTGCGCCTTACAAGAAAATAGCAGTAGCAATTCACACGAAACATTCAGCGGAATCATCACTCACAATCACAACCAAACATGCGATAAAAAAAACAGTTTTCGACTAAAACCTCGTTTCGCGGCGCGCTCGCCAGTCACTCTCGCGCAACGGTGCCGGTACGAAATGCGCGGTTAATTCGTGTTCCAATTTTAAATCGAATTTCTTTTTAAAAATGGCCGTCAATATCGCGCGAATGTTGGAATACGTGAAAGGGAACAAGAAGATCAGTGAGTGATTTTTCTTCTATGGATATTTTTATTTGGCTGTTGCCAGTGTCTTGTGTAATTTAAATTTTCTGTGTAAATGCCATTTGTGCGGTATGGCCTATTGTTTTCGCAACGTGCTATGACCTTTAGTTATTTTGTAACATGATGGCTCTAGTAAGGCTTTTGTTATGGCTGTGAAAGAAAACGGCATGAATTTATTTAGGAAATTTGAATGAGTGGTTTTTCCTGGATTTTCTTGGGCAAATGTTCGGTACTCGCTTATGCTTTTACTACTAACTATTACTGCTTAACTATTTTTAAGAAAAAATCACTTTTGTCTACGTTATAGGTAGATAAATGTGGACCTAGATATGGAAAATATAAATTTTTAAACATTTATCTTTGATATCGTATACGTATAATTAAAAAAATCCAATTATTTATCTGCAATCAAATGACTATTGTAATTTTCTTGCACAGACAAATGTTGTAAAGTATAAAACCAAAACCTAAGACTAGCCTTGTAGCTAGCAAAAATATCGCAACGCGCTAAGGTAAGGCTCAACTTTCACTAAAATCGTAAAGATTAGCACACGTAGACAATAAGATATAACATGTTAGTTTCAATTCTAAAATGTAGGTAGCTAGCTAGTTATGCTAGGTTTTACTTTTTTCTCATCCCAGCGATGATAATGACCTGCCCTAGCTTGAAACCGCTTCAGAATCAGGTTTCCCGTGGCGCTTACGACCTCCCGTTTGAATCCTGTTTAGTACTTACTTGCTCAAGTACTTGAACCTTCTACTTGCATGGTGCAAATAACATTGAGGATGTTGCCTCTAAGCTTATAGGTTAGGTACAAGTTACGATGGAAAATTATATCTTCATGTTGATTTTTTGTCGAATGAGTAGAATCTAATAAATAATATTGAATATTTTTATTTATCAAAAGATAATTTTTGTAATTCATTTTTTATTTCAAAAGTTAAAAAACTGCTTTTTAGGCGAAATAGATGATCTTCAATGAGAAATGACCCTGAATGTTGTATAACTGTAAGTTTTCACGCTATGTACATACGTATATGTGAAGAGAAAATAAATAATAAACTTGCCCTAAACTAAGCACCGCTTGCATTATACGAGTAGAATAGGGTTTTTTTTTTAATTATAAATTTACCTTTTTTTTCTGTAAATAAGTAGGTAGGTACATACTTTTTAACCCAGTCCGCTTATTATATATTAATATTAACTTTCGATAACCATCCAATCAAGAGGGGTTTATTGAAAACCAGCGCTGGAGTTCGTTACGTACTTGTGCGTAATGGAACTTCAGCAAAAGCTGAATTTATCCCTTTTTCCTATTGTAAGTGTATCCTAATCTAAGTAGTCATGTAAGTAATAAGGCAGTAAAAGTTTTTTGATTTGATTTATTGTTCAATTTATCACCCATATCAATTGCCTCTTCTGTTTTTCCAGCTTGTCCTTCTTTATCCTATTACCTGCCTTCGTACGTACATTATGTATATATGTGGGTAGAGTTTAAAATTACATTTACGGGAACGAATTCGATCTTCAATTCGAGTTATTCAGCAGAAAATTGCACAAAATCATACGTACAATGATATGATGAATGTCGTGTTCAGTGTTTTGTTTCTTTGCCTCAAAATAAAAAAATCAAATCAATTAGGATCACTTTGAATATATATAAATAATAAGTTTTTTTTTTTTTTTTTTTTTTATTTATTTACCATTTACACACAACAAAATACAATATAAAATTAAAAATAGCAACTAAAAAACCACAAAGGTTATAAATTGCGCTATTTTGAGTCACTTTGTCACAATAATTATCTAGGTAAAGCAATAAAAGAACATAAGTAGGTACAAATAATTTGGTAAATAGGTAGGTAAGAACTTGTAGGTACATACTGTTACACGGGAGCTAGGTAAGTAAATATATATAAAAGTACATGGGTAATTAAGTAAGTATATGTTTATTCATAAGTGTGAAGAAAAATGTTTTTTTAATTTAAACTTAATGTTATTATGCGTCAAACTATTACAAAGATCGGTAGGTAAGTTATTGATGAGCCGAGGAACTATGAAACCGGTTGTTCGCTCACCATACGCGTTGTTAGCGCGCTGAGTGAGAAGCCGATCCTTAGCAACAGCTCTGGTGTATATGGGATGGTTTATAACAGTTCTTAAAGATTCATTAAAAAATTGATCTTTAAGTAATAAAAATGTTACTTGAGTATGGACTGGTAAAGCTTTACAATGTTTAAAGAGACCGTTTAAGTGAAGCTACAGGACACACTTACTGGAAAGCATTCTGTAAAAAGAAACACATTTTTTTGTCAGGGCCGCTTAGACGATTTTAATTACGCAGATATTCATGCATTGAGAATTGACACCTTTTTATAAGCCTCTTAGTAGATTTTATCACGCAGATACTCATACATGCGAATTGGCACCTTTTTATTACTTTATTTTTTTATGACTCCAAGATGCGAGATTACCTCTTGCGGGAAAACAGGCGAGGGCAAGGAATTCTAATCCTTACCAGTATTAATGATAAAGGTAGAGGAGAAACGATGTTTTCGGTACAATGGAACATTTACAAGGTACGGTGTACTCTGCCGTACGTCTGCTGTCCGCTGGTGCTGGTGCTGGTGGTGGAAAGGGGATGCCCTCCATCCCCTTTCCACCACCGGACAGCAGACAGGTTATAAGGTCAAAGATATCGTGCGCACACTCGCCGAAGTGGAATTTATAGAACACAGACAGCCTGGCAACCCGTCTATGTTCTAGGCTCTGGAAATTGATGATTCGCTTGTTAAGGCACAAGCGAATCATCACCAATGCATATATGAGTATGAGCATAGCAGCACGATGCTCAATCGAATCCAGGGCTTCGAGCTGATACTTGGCTGAGCCATCCCAGAGATGGCAGCTGTACGCCATACAATATCGGACCTGAGCTTTGTACAAACTTAAAAGCTGTCTCGGTGTGAAGTACCGCCGAACCTTAGCAAGAATACCCAACTTCATAGCAGCGAATTTGGCCTTAGGCTTGATATAGGATCCAAAGTTCAAGTTCGGTGAAAGTTCAATGCCTAAAAGGGTCACGGCTTACGGCTGAATGATCCTATCACTGGTGGTAAACCAGTAAAGGTGCCCTGGCTTGCGACCATCCTCCTGCCGAAGTCCAGCGCCAAGCAGTTCGCTGTGCTCCGTCGGTCACAGTTCCTTTTATAGGCAGCTTCTGGGAATGCTCCCTCTATCATAGACCTCATCCTTGTCCAGGTGAGCCACGAGGTTAAAACTATAATAAACACAATGCAATTAACAATTCTATGTACCTTACCTTCACGTACGAATGATGTACCTGTTTACTGTACGCTTTTTGGTGCAATATTGCTAGTGCAAAGCGAGGCGGGGTCGCAAAAAAATTACGATTTAGTATCTTATGCGGTTGTGTCAAGGTTTATTTTTTAACGTCCACCGGCTGGGTGGATAGCACGCTTCGATACCCGCCCTCCTTTTACTGCCCTAGATTTGTCTGTACGTAATGCAGTCTGCTGTGTAGTGTACTGACCAGCAGAGAAAAGCATCCTCAGACTTGTGGATGTCGTATAAGTTGAGTGATACTAAAAAGTGAGTTATGAAACTCACCGCTGAGACGGTAGTAGCTCTGCCTTTGAACTGTAAGGTTGTGTGTTCAATTCCCACCCTTGACAAACATATGTGTTTGAATGTTATGGTGTATCGAAAGTACCTAAGTATGTATAGCAGAGTATTCATACTCTCCGTATTCTAGTTCCCATGTTACAATCTTTGCTTAGTTTTGGGGATAGATGGCGTTGTAAAAATGTCTAGTAACTAATATTTATTTATTAACTTAATCTCCGATTTCAATGCGCATTTTTGGGATGGCTCTTGCTTAGCTATGTTCGATGGAAATCAGTGCAGCCGTTTCATGCTATAATGGCATTCATCAACTCTCAATCCCTGTTTTAAAGAAATCTCTTACATCATTGCAGTTAGCAACGTTTTGGTGTACCTGTATAGGTCCACATGGCTAGCGACCACCATGGCTTGGTCACGCCCACTCAGAATAGCGACCACCCTCCTGCCGAAATCCGGAACCGAACGGATTGCCGCGTTCTATTACTGTCCGGATGAGCCATCAGTGCCTTCTGGGAAAGCTCGCTCTATCGTTCTAATAGTCAATCATAGAGGTCAAAAGGGGTACGGTTAGAGCCAACAAATATAGAATAGCAGCCAGTATATGATGCACAGTATCCAAGATACTTAAATTGGAGTGTTATTGAAATAAAACTTATTTTTAACCGCCTCTGTGATCTTGTGGTTTGCCTACTGGTTCAGACTCAGAGGTCCCGCGTTCGATCCTAAGAAGGATACAAATTTGTGCTTGGTTTGGTTGGGCATAGGACTTTGTTTAAGTCGAAAAAATATTATTCGATGGGTTTAAGAAATGTGTTTTTGTTAACAATCTTCAACGGGCAGCGGGATATTATTTATATAGCTATAAATATACATATGTATGCCATATTTACGACGTGAGTCATTAAAAAGTAAATAATGCCGCAGTACCCGCCGTTCCATTACCATTATTGTACAAGTCGTAGAGAAAGAAAGTGGGCCTCATTCATTATGATTACTCGTATAATTGCGTGAAATGTTCTTAATACGACATTATATAATTCGTTTTTGCATTTTGAAACGACTTCCTAAAATAAGGAGGTTCTATACCCGTCGCGTTTATATTTTTTCTGTTATAGGTACGATAAGACCGCCCAATGTACGGATAGCTTAGTTCTTTATCATTTATTATTAATTTTATTTTATTTTATTCGGGAAACATACAGATACAATATTTAAAAAGGTAATACATTAAAAATAATTATTCCTAATCCAACAAAGTTTATATACTTAGTGTCTCATAATATTTTGGTGTAGGTACAACAGTGAAATTTTATTCATTCATTTGTTTTGTAAAGAAAAAAAACAAACAAAATGACGTGTAATAATTCATTTTGTAATTATTTTTATATTTTTATTATTTGTACTTAGTGATACGACAAAACGGGTGTTTATTGCGTATATACTAAAAATTAAGTAAAAACGAAAGACGACAAATGAACACAATCTAATAAAAAATGTAAACAAAGAAACCCTACAATTTAATACAATTAAATACTTAGTATTTTTACAATTTTCTGCAGCAATCCGGGACTGATTTGCGAAATTATTTTTGCTATCGAAAGGAAATGGTCTGTTATTGGGATGATTTTCATGCAATCTACCTCAGACTGTTGAGCAGATTTAATCCCTTGATTTATTTTATTAGATCCCTTAGTCGGCATTAACGGCACCCTCGGACTGAGGTGAAGGGGAAGCGACCGCCACGGCGGCAACACACACACTACCTATTATTATTTTATACCGATGTTTGTAGCAGTTATTTTTTTTTATAATACAGGACATTAATTTTACACAGCGCCATCTAGCCCCGAACTAAGCAATAGTAAGTATAAGTAAAAGTAATATGGGACGTGGATAGAATACTCAAATTCTTATTCTAAATACATACATACTATATAATACAACACCCAGTTATACAGACTAACTTCTATTTGGAATAGAATCGGCAGTATTGAACAAGTGAATTAATATGTAAAGGTTTAGAAGACGGTGAAATAATTGCTCCTAAATTACAGCTCGCTCGACTAGGCCGGTGAAATTACAAACTGGCACGTTTTGATTGGCGTTTTGACCGACTAAATTAACAATTTGGTGTGTTTTCTTAAAAAGGCGATTGAATTGCTTTCGTAAGGTTTTTCAAGGAAACCTTACAATTAATCGTGTTTTCGCCACAACTATAATATAAAATATGATATACTTAGGTATAATAGTAATATATAATAGAGAAAATATTTATTTCAAACTTATATTTGCAGAAATATTAGATAGAATTAACATACATTTTGTACGCGTAAGTTTTTCATTAGAAGTAGACAGTTTAGTTTCCTACTGCTATTTTACGAATAAGGCAAGTGAAGGCGACATCGTTGGGAGTTTCAAAGCTATCCATACTAATATTTGATTTTCAAAAGTAGTAGAAGCAAATAATATCTTTATTTGTTTGTCTCCGTTTCATGACTAAACGGTTGAATGGATAGTAATTAAATTTGGCATGGATATAGTGTATTACATGTGGAACAATATAGCCTACATTTAAATCGGGTACCTCGTGAATGAAAGCTAGTAACAACTAGACGGATTTTTACACCGCAATTGTACAATGTAGAAGTTTTCAAGTCCAGAGTGGATGGTTTCCTTTTTAAAAAGCGTGCTTAGAACGTGTTTAGAACACATTACGAGCCCCCGCTCGTAACCACAGAGGTGTTAGTTGATAGTGAAAAATAACAATGCATCACGATTCACGAGTCTCAAATCTTATCATCACGAGATGACATCTTTTCTTCGAATCCTTTCCGTGGTTGACACACACCATTGTTTGAAAATGACGCCTTCAAGGTCAGTGACGCGTGAGTTTACTGCTTGAAAATCTTTGTCAAAAGTACTTACTTCCACGGTACCTGCTTATCATTATCTTCGTCATCGTCAGTACACCAACAGCCTGTATCACCAATTTATTCACATTTACTTTCCTTACTCATAATGTCTTTATTATTTGATTGCAAACTAACCGTAAGGTCTAAGATAAACTTGTCCCGCGAACCCTTAAGTTGTGCCGTGGTTTTCCCTGTAAGCCACAGTATGAGGTTGCAAAAAGGGCATTATAAAGTTTAAATTCGGTGCTGATGAGGCCGTCAAAAAAGTAGATGTTATTTGTTCTCGCTCGCTCAATATTTTCAAAAGAATCAATGAACTTTACAATGGCGAAAGTGATAATAGAGATAGAGATAGTGAAGATAACAATGATATATACTTAGGTTAAATATATAGCTTCAAGATTATTTCTACGTTTATGTTTTCCCGAATTTTAAAACGCCGATTTCACATGTAAGGACGGACCTAATATCTACTTACTACAAGTCTATATTCGATAGAAACATGTCGGTTATTGAAATCCATCAAATGAAATTCTTGTTTAATTAGCCAAAGATGACAGAGATCGCGGCCATTTTTCACCGACTTCAAAAAAGGGACTTCTCAATTCATCGGAATCTTTTTTTATGTATGTTCCCCGATTACACGAAGACGCCTGGACCTATTTATATATATATTTTTTAAAGGGTTATTCTTCACAGTTGGTCCCATTGTCATCAGGTCAGGATCTAATGATGGGACCCTAGAGAAATCGATGGAACTCTTCAAATATTTTAAGCACACTTGAAGATCTAGGGTGTATTACCTCAAAAGTAAGGAAAAAAAAAACGGGCTCCTTATAGTATCACGCGTCTGTCTGTCTGTCCATCTGTCATCAAAGTAATTGGAAAAATTACGTCATCCAGGTAAACGAAATTGTAGCATATTCTTCATTGAAGTCGGTTTTCTTTTTAGTTTTTTATACGTAATTATGGTAAAATGCTATATGCTTATGCTTGAAAGTCGGTTGTAGACTGAATAAACATCTACTGACGTGAGTAATACGTAGGTGCGTAGCTATTATACCTATAACTTGAGGCAAAAACTCGGATAGAAGTAGCTCTACCTTCTCCACTGTGGGTTTGATTCCCAGAACAAACATTTGTGAATTTAATTGATGAATTGTGTAATTAATATACTTCTATAGGCTTCATTTATTTATACATAAATGCAAATGGGTCCCAGAGATTCATTGAGAGACAAGTTAAAGGAAACGATTTGACGTTTCAAAGTGATCCTAAAAAATCTTACTGAATAAAAATATTTGACTTGGTTTTTGACTTTGCACACATAAATATAAATAAATACATATTACAGCACATTAATTTCACACAGCGCCATCGAAGCATACATTTATAATAATTAAAAAGTATGACAAAGGCGAGCATAGATACCATAAAAATAATTATCTTCCTGCAAACCTTGTGTAGAACATTCATAATTAATATACCTAACATGGGAATATTGCGATAACCTACATTATACAATAAATAAAATTATTCTGTTAATATATGTTACAAACCTATAATCTTGTTCTGTTTTTGGGTGTTATATTGTAGGTACTTTTACTTTCAATAACTAATATTAAATGTATGTTTAAAAAAATGTAGTTTTAAAAATCAGATTATTTTATTGTATAACGGGGAAGCGCTTGGCCTTCATCTCACCTGGATTTAAGCTATGATAAGGCCGGTGGAAACGCACTTACCCGGAATCCTTAACAATCTGAGGAACTGGCTATCTTACCTCTAAATGCCAGAACACAACAATTTAGAATTGTTGTTTTGGCGACAGACTTAAATATTACAAATAAAATATTACAGGACGTTAATTTCACACAGCGCCATCTAGCCCCAAACTAAGCATAGCTTGTAATATGAGAATTAGACTTACGGATAGAATGCTTAAATACTTTTGTAAATACATACGTACTAAATGATATCACACCCAAACACAGAACAAACATCTATATTCATCACACATATGTTTGTCCTGGGTGGGAATCGAACCCACAACCTACAGCGCAGAAGGCAGAGTTACTACCAACTGAGCTATGAGGCTCGTTAGCTTAGATGGTGGTTGCTAGTTAGGTGGACTAAAACGAAGTCCTACCACTAACCAAACCAAGCAGAATATTGTACTCCCTGAGGATCGAACCCAGACCTCTGGAGCTGAAACCGGTGGGCGAACCACTAGACCACAGAGGCGGTATAAGATTTGCATCAAGGCTGCTTGATTGATCCGTCTCCATGTTATATAAAAGAAAATCTCCGTAATCTAGCGCCAATATTACAAGCATTGCTTAGTATTTTTTATTATACCTACATACTGACGTATATTAAGTATATAATAAGACATGTTATGTTATAAGTATTCGGTGGGCTTGCGAGTTACACTTAATCGTAATGCGAAATGTCACTTGTTTAAACAATACCGGTACCAATAATTACAATAAAACAATGTGTAATTTGGCCTTGGTGCGTATCGCTACCAAGATTTCAGTACTAATATTTTATAGACTGACTAGCTTCAAATCATGGCTTGGTTCAGAACAATATCTGTGCAAAGTGTCAGCTGGATCCGTTACAACGAAGAACGAATCAGTTTTTATTGCGATGTGTGATATCTTATCGGGAATCGCCTCTATGGTCTAGTGGTTAGACTACCGGTGTCTTCGGTACCGGTTCGATCCCCAAGTGAATACAATATCGGGCTTGGTTTGTTTGGTGTTTAAGTCCGCTTGGCTAGCTATCACCACCTTACGTCTATATGCCAAAACAACAAATGTTAACTGTTGTGTTCCGGCATATAGACGTAAGATATGAGATGAAGGCCAAGCGCTTTCCAGTATACAATAAAAAAAAATATTTATAGGATGTACATTGTACATGTAGTTGAAAATACTTAAAGACTTGTTTTACTGTTAGTTGATCTTACGGAAGGCTCAATAGTACCACTCTCAAACGTGACTTGTTGTTCATTACGAAATGACGCATTCGCATTTTTTAAACTTTATTATGAAAACGATTAGAACACATCATTTTGATAAGTAAAAACTTTTTCGAATCAAATTAATGGCACATTCGATTCAAATTAAATTGATGGTTTCATCGGGTGGGATATTTGTGTCTGTTGTGACTCGTCAGCAAGACTATATTTCCTGAGGATGCCTCGTGTAGAGGCGAAAAAGGTGTCGATTAGATTTTTTCAAACGTAGTGCGTATTTGTCTCTTAATATTTTTAACTAGTAATGGAGAGCAAAAATCAGCGTCACTTCAAGGCCTCCTTAAATGTTGTACATTATTTAAGAAGGCCATTACATTACATATTACCTTATAACGATTGTAGTAAGACTAAAGATGCAGCCTTCTAAGCTAATAGCTGATGTTACAGTGACAATGACAATCACTGTCATGTAGCGCCATTGTTACTCTAATAACTAAATTAAATAAGTAGGTATGCCGCCATGGTAGTGTAATGGAATAATGCTCTCCAACAATAGGCGGTTATTTTAGTTTTAAACATTTATTCAACAATTGAACAACATTTTTTACTATTATGACGTAAGTATACAGCTTCTGCCTTTGGCGTGTCTAGAATAGTATAAACGATATCTCATCTACCTGCCCATTATTACACGAATACAACATGTCATGTTACCGCCTTTATGGTCAGAGAGATCTGACAGCGGTGGATCTGGTGCAAACACCAGATCCACCGCTGTCAGATCTATAGGGGACCTCTGGATCTGACAGCAGTTGTGCGTGGTTTGGTTGGTGGTAGGATTTGGTCTAAGTCCACCTGGTTAGCTACCACCATCCAGCTATCATCTCTGTCGCCATAACTACAATTATTCAATTGTTGTGTTCCGACATTTAGAGGTAAGATAGCCAGTTCCTTAGCTTGTTGAAGATTCCGGGTGAAGTGCACTTCCACCTTCGGCCTTATCATAACTTGAAACCAGGTGAGGAAAAGGACAAGAACCTACCAGTCGTTCAAAAAAAAAAACAAAGCTGTACCTATTACGGTTTATGAGACACACCCCACTGACAGACTGACGGACGAACGGACAGAGAAGGCTTAGTAATAGGATCCCGTTGGCACCATTTGGTGAACCCTTTTCCGGAACCCTAATAAATATCAAATTCGTCTGGTTCTCTAACCAGACATTATTTTCTTCTCTATCTTGACATTATTGTCCTTTGTGTCATTATAGCATTTGCAAATGTTGTTACCAAGTACAATAATTTAAAAACAACAAAGAAATATTTGCTTTGTACAAAACTCTGTTCTCCTTTACTCATGATTTATTCAGAGAAAGGTCAAGCCAATAGCGGTGAATATTATCGAAGTTTTACTCAAATTAAACCGGTCTTTTCACCTGAGACCTGAGAGAGAGTTCATTGACCTGTCCTAGATTGGTTTACCTAGACTGCCTAGGTTCACTGGATCACCTTCGAACATTTACCGGAAGCGGATTATTATAGAGTTGTACTAACCCCGCCCCACATCGCAAAAGTAAATTAAACTGCATTCAAATCACTTTAATTAATAAATAAAATGGCGGACCTTTATATTTATATACATATAATTACACGAACAGCGCATAAACTTCTATTGAACTTGGACATGAGCCTCCTAAATAAACTGGATGGTTTTGCTATAATACTTAATTGGCAGCGGTTGGAAAATATATTATCTACAACCAATTTTACTAATTCGGGTGTATGTTTTTATTTATTTGAACATCTCCCAAAAGGTGTGATTGTGGAATCGATATCACTACGCTTCGTAGATTGGGTTGGTGAGCGCATTGTGTTTAGTGGGTAGATGCTGTTTTTCCATCTCAATGGTGTAATCCCTTAGTCGACTTTTAACAGCATCCACGCACGAATGAAAAGTTATTATTTGCCAAGCCACAACTTACTAACAGTTGAAAAGCCAAGCCAAGTTATGTAAGACGATTTATAAAATGTATGAATAGTTTTATGAATTTCACTCATTACGTGTAACCTGACAATTAAGAGTCAGCCATTGTTAAATTATATTTTATTCACAGCGTATTTTTTTTTTCCGTGGCGATGGAAAGAAGAAAAGCAGCTTCCTTCTGTTATCTATCATTTCTAATACGATTACCAATCCGCCTACCGAGCGAGGTGATTAGCATTAAATCATATCAAATCAAATTATTTATTTGCACGAAACAAGTGTTACAAGTTCTTGAATCTACTAAATTAGTCTCAACTTATTTCTACCATGGCGGCATGCTAATTTTATTTAAACTTGTGTTTATTTTACAATTATTATTATTTATTACAAAAACACATAAAAACATCATGGATTCGACAGGTCATTCATATCATTCAGTCATTCATAGTATAGTAAAGTTTTTCATGCAAAAAATCTAGAAATTATCTTTTAAAAATATTAATGTTATCAGACTGTTTTATCTCTTCAGGAACCTTATTATATAAACGTGGGGCCACACCCAATACACTTTTGGATAACAGGACACTTTTATGGGTTATTGCTCTAATTTTATTATTACACAGTCTCTTACTGCTAAATGTCTCAAATAAATTTTGTTTTTTTTTTCTAACAAACATAACAATCTCAAATATATACAAGCAAGGGAAAGTCAACATACTTCGGAAATAAGGTTTACATGAGTCGGTTTGCCGTAGGTTGCAAACTGCTCTTAGGCACTTTTTTTGAATCTTGAAAATACGTTCTCTTTCTGAACAATTTCCCCAGAATATTGTTCAGAAATTATTGTTCATTAAACCTCCAGTTTAGTAGGAGGCTCTGTCCAATAGTAGAAATTAATGGGTATCTATACATAAATATGTACCAGTTACCTGTACATATAAAGTCTGGGTAACTAGGTAGTACACCTTAAACGACATTTGACATCCGATGGCAGATTATTCACATTTTTTTTATATTTGTTAATAATCTGCCATCATCACTCTAATATGTAATAAATAAAGGAACCAAAAATATATGCAAGGAAAGTGTTCTGTTATGTTCAAAATGTAAAAAGGGGGCAAGGAGATAAGACACACAAGCACAAAGATAAACAAGCCTCATAGCTTAGTTGGTAGTAACTCTGCCTTCTGCGCTGTAGGTTGTGGGTTCGATTCCCACGCAGGACATACATTTGTGTGATGAATATAGATGTTTGTTCTGTGTTTGGGTGTTGTATTGTATGATAAGTATGTATTAAAAAAAAATGTATTCCATCCGTAATCTGGTTCCCATATTACAAGCTATGCTTAGTGTGGGGCTAGATGGCGTTGTGTTAAATTAATGTTCTGTAATATTTATTTATTTATTTATAAAAAAAAAGAACGTTGTTATATAACAAAATCGGTATCAAATGTTCGATAGTAACATGTTTATTCTAAATATAGATTGTAATACTTTTGATGGTCGTATTTTCGTAAAACCACGAAGTTTAAAATGTAGCACTTCATCCTTAAATTTCCTTGTTTTCCCACGTTTCTTATGATCGATCGTGGTGGCGCTGTATATAGGATGTGAGAGAAGTACCTATGTATACTTATGTACGTACATAAACCAAAGTCCGATGAATCGAAATGTTTGCAAAATATATCCACGGCTGGCACTTCCTTGTTATGTCAATTAGCTACGAGTACTATACTAAGTACCTATACTTAAAAGCAAGATTATTACACCTAGGGTATTTTGATATCCAAGCCTCATTAGGTAGCCCATGGCTCGTATCAAAAATGTTACGAGACATTTTACACAACGCCATCTAACCCAAGATTTTTGCATCTTGCGGGGCTTTGGTTGAAGCGACAAGTACATAAATCGGTAAAAGCCGATTATAAGCCAGCTGTAAGTATACCGATGATTGCCAAATTGTAAAATTTTCAATGCAAACATTGTTATTTGATAATGTTGATGTAACGTAAATATTAGCAGTACCTGAATAATTTTTAAAATATTTTAATATGCGCACTGCGTTTGTATTACTTGTTGTACTTCTTCGTCCATGGTACTACGTATATGGAACCTATTATCTTCTAGAAGAGAGTTATTAGGCACCTTCTGGGTAGGCTCGTTCTTCGTAGACCTCATCCTTACATGTTTCGATGTGAAGAGCTGACCCATACTATTTTATATTAACAATAATCATCCAACTAAATGAATTAGTACTATCACTGCACTCTCCAACCCGCCAGCCGTGGATATTATGTCAATATCCTTCAGTTTTGGAAAGAAGAGTAACGTCCTTCTAATATATATAGATCCTTGTACATAACTGGTACTGTTATTAGTAAATGTACAAAGAACGAATGTTTCTTAGTACGTTACCCGGTTTTGTAAGAAGATATTTTTTTCCATGAACATAGCTGGTAATGTACGAGTAACAAGGGAATTCATCTTACCTTCCAACGATTTGCCACCTATGAGCAGGAAGTGCATCATTGAATGAAATGCTATTATAACAACTTATAATTGTCTCGTTCGCTACTGCTGTTTTAGTTTCTATCTATATATATATTTTTAGTAATGATTGGATATTTTGTAATGTATTGTATGTTTTGCTATTATTAATAAGTAGCTATATAAATTAATGTTTATTTTAGTACACCGCTTTGTCTGCTCTTTACTATCGTTTCCATCCAAAGGTTGCCTGGAAGAGATCGCTTTTAGCGATAAGGCCGCCCATTGTACCTAGTTTAAGTGTATTTCTTGTTTGTCTGTTTATTTTTGTTTTTTGGTGTACAATAAAGAGTTTATCTATCTATATATCTATAACAAAATACGAACACAATAAATTAAAATAAAATCAGACTTAATATGATACAATAAAATGTGATATCTATAAAGCATGTCGCGAACCGTGACTATCAAAACCATTGTCACGGTAAAATGTATATTATTCACACGTAGGACATTATTACGTGCTATTATGTAATTTTATTTAACACCATGCTCGTTGCTATGCTTTTACATGCCATGCGCTTTCAACACGCCCAGCGTTAAAAGTTTAATTTTTTTTTTGGGTTCCGTACCCAAAGAGTGCGGACACTCTTGCAGGCATGGATATTGTGAATGCCATGGGAAAAACGTAGACTAGTTGTTATGTGGGTACCTGCGGGCAAAGGGTTGTTTTTATATTATTCTTATTTCGTTTTTTCTTTTGCAGGGTTCGTGCTTGCTTCTGCCGTGGTACTACTACTGCTTGGCGTTATCTGTGCCATATTCTTCGGCTCGTGGGTCCGGCTATATATAGACCATGTAAGTACTTACTACTTACTACCTAATCTCACTACTTAAAAAACTAGTTTAACTAAATACAAGATACAAAAAAAACATTTTTTTTATTTATTCGACGGGGAAGCGCGTGGCCTTCATCTCACCTGGCAACAAGTTAAGATAAGGCCGAAGGTGGAGGCGCACTTCACCCGGAGTCCGGAACAAACTGCCTATCTTACCCCTAAATGCCGGAACACAATATTTTAGAATTGCTATTATGGCGACAAAATTAGGTAAGATGGTGGTAGCTAGCCAGGCAAACTTAAACAAACAAGTCCTACCACCAACCAAATAATAAGTATTCTATCCTTGCGGGCTACTCAACTACGACTAGATTACTCTAGTTCCCATATAACAAGCTGTGCCTAGTTCGGGGCTAGATAAATAAATAAATAAATATTACAGGACATACATTTTACACAGCGCCATCTAGCCCCAAACTAAGCATAGCTTGTAATATGGGAACTAAATTACGGATAAAATACTTAAATACTTTTTTTGTAAATACATACGAACTATATGATACAACGCCCAAACACAGAACAAACATCTATATTCATCACACAAATGTTTGTCCTGAGTGGGAATCGAACCCACAGCCTACAGCGCAGAAGGCAGAGCTACTCCCAACTGAGCTATGAGGCTTGTAGATGGCGCTGTGTGAAATAAATTTCCTGTAATATTTGTTTATTTTAATTTAAGATTCTGTGATCTCGCTCGCGAATTTTTATCCTATAGCAAATTGTTATGAAAATAGTTAATCGCGTTAGATTAAAGCAATCCAAGCCCAACTATCGATTGTCGGTATGCGTGTCAAGGTGACTGCATAATTGTCTGTGAACTCTCACGGCGTTGCGCAAGCGCTGATTCCGAGTTCTCAATGGCTGGGAAGTGGATGATGGTATCGTTGGTGAATTGTATCGCTTATAAAAAAGCTTGAGAGGAAACTCGCTTTCATAGATAGTATATTCTTCATAGTTAGAATTTAATAAGCTATGTGAGCAGATTGAGTGTGATCTAGTAGTAGTAGTAGAATAGAAGCCAGTGAAAGGGCTCGTCCGGAGAATTACTACCACCATACTTATTTCAGCCGCCAAGCAGCATTGCTGTGTTTCGGTTTGAAGGGTATGGTTGCCGGTGAAATTACGGGTACGTGAGGCTTAACACCTTTATGCCTCAAGTTGACGGGCGCAATGCAGTGCCGTGTAGGCTATGTTCTTTGTGGATCTGACCTATGCAGTAAGGCTTTGTCATAGGCAAGAGTAACACTTAACACCAGGTTCGCTACTTGCTTGTCCCGTCTCCTAGTAGTATAAAAAAAAAGATCTGTTTATACTGACTTTAGGAAAATTAGGCGCATGCTCAGTCAGCTCTTCTTTAATAACTAGGAGTTTTCATTTTTTGAAGATTTGTTTGTGTGTGATCAATGTAATCTTTTATTTAACCATTTTTATTTCTACTTACTTTCCGAGGCTGTCTCTCACTTTTTGTTTCTTTTTTAATCTGTTTCTACCTGTGAATGTCTGTTATTGGCTTTATGTTTCAATTCTTTACCTATCTTATTTGGTTTTTATAGCTGTAGACTTTTCATTAAAATAAAATAGACTCAGTGGTCTAGGTAGGGCGTGTGGCTCTCGACTTGGGGCCTGACTTCAAATACCAGGCACATCTTTGTGATGTTTGCTCCCAGATTGATAGGACATTGCAGGCTTGTGTCACCTGTTGTCCGATAAGACACTATGATTCCGAGATCCGGAGGGTACATTAAGCCAGTCCTGGGTACTACATCTTTATGTCATCTTTATCTCTCATATCTCGCAACACGCCGGCGACAACACGTGTACCTTAGGTTAAGTCATTTTTATATGTAGGTATTCTTAGTTGTAAGGTATATTTTTCTATGGGCCGTAGTATACGTTTTATAACATACGTAACTTTTCTATTGTTGCCAGCATTAAACGATTATTATTATTTTTATTTATGTATCCGACATGGCTCTTTAGTCATGTCGGATGCTTATCATGAAAGCTCAGTAGCATAGTGCAGAGTGAAATAAAACAGGACACCATGTAGAGACAAACATTGCGAGTTTTGTTTTTGCATTTTTTTCTGGGTACATATTTACTTTAGTCATACTCATTGGTAAATATTTGAAGTGAAACTTTTTATGGGAGGCTTTTGAAATTCTGATACGCAACCTTTTTGCATGACGAAAAGCGGTGACTGTGTTGGGTAGAGTGGATGGAAGGGTTTTGAAATTCTGATCCGCAACCTTTTTGTGTGTCGAAAAGTGGTGGGGCACCTTGTCGGTTACAGTGGGAGATAATTAAAATGTTTCCCAGTAATTCAAAAGTTTCACTTCTATCGTGTGTCTTTAACGACAACCCTTGTTTTCTTTTTGTCGTATGCCTGAGAGCAAGCACTATAGTTATGCCAAGACGGCGCTTGTAGGTATTGCCGTTTTTACTTTTTTCTTACATTTTTTGTAAAGGAACTGTGATTTTTTACGTACTGAGCTATTCAATGACTTTTTTTTTTATTCATTTAACATTGTTATTTTGAGGCAGTAAAACATTTTATCTCAATCTAATTATTATTTAAAAAAAAGTACTTATCAGGTACATATTATCATTTGTGGTCTAGTGGTAGCTTTATTATCTATCGATTTTGAAGTCCTGGGTTCGACGTAGGGAATTTCTTTGTGAGGTTAGTTAGTCGGTAAATAACCATTACAGACGCCTGTGATGACAGCTGGTGCGGCCTAACACCAGGACCTGGATTATGTTTTTTTTTTCAATATTGTACGACGGGGAAGCGCTTGACCGTCATCTCACCTGATTTTAAAGTTATGATAAGGCCGAAGGTGGTAACATACTTTACCCGGAATACTCAACAAACTGAGGACCTCTAAATGCAGGAAAACATTTTTTTTAAGAATTGTTGTTATGGCGACATTAGGTAAGATGGTGGTAGCTAGCCAGGCGGACTTAAACAAAATACCAACATAACCAAGCACGATATTGTACTCCCCCTGGAGATCAAACCCGGGACCTTTTGGATCTGACACTGACACCGGTGGGCAAACCACTAGACCACATAGGCGGTTAATATGTAAAAATGGTTGCTAGACAATTCCCACCCAAAGAAGAAACTGTTCTCATGACGTGATGTTTTGTCCCCAGGAACTGGTGCTCCGGCCCGGCTCGATGACCTTCGAGTGGTGGGCGCGGCCGCCGGTCAGACCCTTCGTGAAGGTGTTCGTCTACAACGTAACCAATGCTGATGAGTTCCTCAACAATGGATCGAAACCCATCCTGGACGAACTGGGACCTTATGTGTACTCGTGAGTAATGCTTTACAGCTTTTATATAATAGCCGCATGTGCATGGTATCATCACTTACGGTGTAGAGCTGTGGGGGCGCTGAAGATAGAGCGAGATTTCAAAACGCAGAAGCGTCCTGAGTTGCAATCACTTGATTTGCGTTTGCTCACCGTTAATGATGACTAGGTGTTATTTTTCATACAAATCGTGGTAAACGCAAACCGAGTAGATATGGAGCAAGTGGAAAATTAGCACTAGACACATACGTGCCATAGCCAGACGTCTCCTATTGCGAATTACTATTTAAATAAGATTTTCTTATAATATTACCTTTTCGTTCTTCTACATAAAATAAAGTTCGGCGTAGATTTCCTTGACGTTTCACCTTACGAGAGATTAAATATTCTATCAGATATCGAAAAATTGACGAAAAAAGAAGTTTCTATCACAATCGCACCTTTTATAGTGGCCTTATGTTAGTAACCTGCTGCATGGTGACAAGAATAATGATTGACGTCTCTAGGCGAATACTACAATTAAAGTCGTCTCATGGACTTGACCTACAGCGTAATGTCGTTATAATATGAGGTTATCGTCTTGTGATCTGTCAAAGGCATTCGATTCAGTACATGATGTTCACAAAAACATATAGTTATGAAGACTAGATGCCATGAAATGGTCGATAAACCGGCCAAATGCGAGTCGGACACGAAGGGTTTCGACCCACATTTCAACGCAAAATTCTGATTTATTTTTTCATTTACAAGCCTCATAGCTCAGTTGGTAGTAGCTCTGCCGTATGTATTTACAAAAGTATTTAAGTATTCTATCCGTAATCTAGTTCCCATATTACAAGCTATGCTTTGTTTGGGGCTAGATGGCGCTATTTAAAATCCTGTAATAAAAAAATAAAAATAGTTCTGGAGCAGATTCGTGTAGGATCTACCTACTCACGCTAAGATGGTTTTTAGGACTTTCAACAATGTTTACATGTTTGAAGTTTGAAATATGCAGGTATGTTACTGCGGTTACCAATCTGAAGCTAAATTTGGAAAAAAAATAACGTTTCTTGTGTACCTTTCTTTTTTTACAATTTGCCAGGATATCCGCCATGACACATATTCGTTGAAATATTCAACCAGCTAGGTACCTACTACAAATCAAAAGATACAGGCAGACCAAATAAAGATTACGCACATAAGCTCTTTAAAGTTAGGACAGACAGACAGACAGCTACGGCTTAGTAATATGGGTATGCGTATGCGTATGGAACCCATTTTTTTTTTTTAATCAGTAGTAATAAAATAAGCCTGCTTTTATACCATTGTGTAAGCTACTCTTAGTCCGTTACTAACATCCACGGGATAGATAGGGAGAGGATATATTCCTTGCTGGGCCCTCCACGGCAACCCATAATTCTATGCTTCTGTTCCCATATTACAAGCTATGCACAGTTTGATTCTAGATGGCACTGTGTCAAATTCCTGTAACGCTAATAACAGTTCCCTCTACTGTAACTCTCCTCGTTCATAGATAACAGAGAACTAAGGAATGCCAGTGAGATTGGTGTGCCAATGTGATGAGATCGGGCTGAGTGGCGCACCTTTGGGGAGACCTACGTCCAGAAGTGGACTGCTATAGTTTAATGATGATGATGTTCTTTAATTGGATTCCTCATTAGCCTTCGACGGAGCATGTTATCTTAGAGACCCAATTAATTTGGCAATTAATCATCGAATAAAGGTCGTTTTTATAACGATACAGACAGCAAATAACCGTTTTATATGCCGTTGAAGATATATCGATTCGCGCCCAGTCTATTATGTTAACAGTTGGTATGTATGTCATCAACAGACTACAAGCCCATCGCTGCTTAAATACTAACTAGTAATTCTATTAGAATTTCATCCTAAGACCATGCCGGTTTCCTCGCGATGTCACCAAACAGAGCAGAGCACGTATATGTGACGAATGCGCGCATAACCATTCAAAAAAGAATGACGAAAATCGATTAAGGCTACCCCAAACGACTCAAATATTTACCTCTTATCCAGGAGCACATACTGCAGAGCCAGCCATTATGTATCTGGCAATGTTACGTAATCACATGGTGACAGACAGCTGATCTGATGATGCGATGGGAGCTGTTTAACGGAACTCCTAAGCAAATAGACCAATCGAGTAGATACTTGGCATACCTGTCAAGTTCCAACGACAATTTAACACTGTTTTGTGACGATATTGGTCAAGTTCTTTGGAAAAGCAAATGTGCTTTATCTGTCCATCTCTTCCTATATCCATGGTGACAGCGAGCTGATCTGATGAGTGAGGCCTCAGCATTTTGACTGGTTCAAAACAGTCCAGTTCAGTTGATAGAAAAAAAAATAGAAATCATTTATTTGGCTTGAATTATGGTAGTACATGGTTCTTAACTAAATAAACTAGATCACACACTTTGTGTGTTTCTTTTTTTTTTGCAGGTCTATGTACACCTGCAAAAAAAAGAAACACCGTAAATACATGCAAAAAAATAATAAGATAATTACAGTAGGTAGACAATTAATACATCGTGATGAAAAACCAAACCAGATACCTAGATACGTTAATAATAGCCAATCAAACACATGACATCACACATCATTTCATTAGAACCAAAAAATAGCTTATAAGTATAATACAATTTTAAGTAATAATATATTGCTTAAAGTTGTAATTTATATTAACTTTTTTTCATCTAAATAATCATAGGACTAATTTAAACACATAAAATTAATACATTATACACATGTAATTCTCCTTACATTAAACTATTTCAATATTATAATCATTTAATTATTGCCTAAGAAATCACTTAACTTATAATATATAGTAGCTCTGCCTTCAAGCGCTGTAGGATGTGGGTTCGATTTCCACTCGGGACATACTTTTGAGTAATGAATATATAGATGCTCGCTCTGTGTTTGGTTGTTATATCGTATGATAAGTATATATTTACAAAAAGTATTTAAGTATTATATTGTAATCTAGTTCCTCCAAATGTCCAATTGAGGTAGCGGAAGCAAAAAATAGTACTAAGCAAATTTGGAATATAATAAATAAACATAGAAATAAGAATACTGAGAAGACACATGAAAACTATCTGCTTAAAATTAATAATGAAATTATCAACAATACCCAATATATAGCTGACATTTTTGTAAAACAATTTGACTTTTCCACCGATAATCCTGACATTATAGAAAAACGAGGTCTAGCATTAAAGTACATGACTGATCTTTCAAGTAGAATTAATATTGACATGGAAATGAGAGAAACAAACAGAAATGAGATTAAATTTATTGTTCAGAAAATGGAAAACAAACGCTCATATGGTCATGATGAAATACCAATCAAGGTATTTAAAGATAATATAGATTTAGTAGCTGAGCCTTTAGCAAATTATTTTAATGAGTGTATAGGAACAGGGCTTTTTCCTGACAAGCTTAAAATTGCTAAGGTTTTGACAATTCATAAAAAAGGTAAAAAAACGGATCCAAAAAATTTTAGGCCTATTTCGCTGCTACCAATTGTGTCCAAAATATTTGAAAAAATAATTAAAGATAGGATTTTATCTCATTTAAACTTAAACCACATATTAAATGACAATCAATTTGGATATAAAATAGGTGTGGGGACTGTTGATGCGGTTGATTTATTGATTAGTGAAGTTCTCTGCTATCTAAACAGCAAGATGAGGGTTGCAGGTTTATTTTTAGATCTGTCCTCCGCTTTTGATACAGTGGATCATAATATACTCATTGCAAAGTTAGAACATTATGGAGTAAGGGGTAGGTCATTGGATCTCATAAATTCATATTTAAATAAAAGGAAACAGTTCATTGAAATCAAGGCCGATGACAATAGGAATAGGAAGGAAACTGTTACCAAATCAAAGGTTTGTACCATAGGGCGGGGAGTCCCACAAGGCTCTATACTAGGACCAATATTCTTTGTCATATTTATGAACGACCTCATCAAGTTTATAAATAGCGCCGTTCCATGTATAAGGCTGATTTTATATGCAGATGACACGAATGCAATCATACCTGCCACCTCCACTCAAGAACTTAAAGATAAGATCGACGTTGCACTTGAGGCTTTTAATAAATGGTTCTATGCCAATAACCTAAAATTAAATATTAGTAAGACTCAAGCAATTCTTTTCAATACTACGGCTCGAAATCATGAAACAATCGATGTATGTAATAGCGGTATAAAAGTTAAATTTGAAAAATGTGTAAAATTTTTAGGAGTTCATATTGATGCATTTTTAAATTGGAAACCTGAATTAAAAGAACTTGAAAACACGATTAGTTCAGCTTGTTACGCATTGAGGAGCTTAAGAGAAGAAATAAGTCTTGACCAGCTTAAATCGGTATACTATGCTTTAGTAGAGTCGAAATTCAGATACAGTATCAAGTTCTGGGGAAATGGATATCAATACAATATTGACAAGGGTTTTGTATTACAAAAGAGGGCTATACGAACAATGATGCGGATTCCTCCTTGGGAGTCATGTAGGGAGAAATTTAAAATTCTAAACATTCTTACTCTTCCTAGTCTCTACATATTAGTGGTCCTCATGGACATCGCTCGACATCCGCTTAAATACGAGTCAGCACAACAGAGAGCCTTAAGACTAAACACAAGAAGGAGAGATATTATGTGTCCAATGCATCCCAGGTTAAATGTAGCAATGCATGGCTGCCGGTACCAAGCTATTAAACTTTTTAATCTCTTACCCCTAGATATGAAAGTGATCGATAGTCCTATTTTATTTAAAACTAAGTTAAAGAAGCTTCTGCTGGAGGGTTGCTTTTATTCAGTGAATGAGTTTGGTGTACACTAGGGTGACATCATTGTTGTATTTATGTAACTAATTTAATCTCATTTTGACATTTTGTAATTTGACTTTGATTCTTTATTAATTATCGACTTATTTTTAATTTATTTTATTATTAGTACCTACATTCAAATACGATTACTGAAATTGTTTGTGAATAAATAAATTGAAATCCTATATAACAAGCTTAGTTTGATGCTAGATAGTGTAAAATGTCCTGTATTTTTTTTCTTGTATTTTTTATTGTACGACGGGAAAGCACTCGGCCTTCATCTCACCTGGGTTACAAGTTGAGATAAGACCGAAGGTGGAGGCGCACTTCACCCGGAATCTTCAACAATCTGAGGAACTGGCTATCTTACCAAAATCTTATCTTACTAAAAGCCGGAACACATTTTTTTTAGAATTGTTATTATGGCTACAGAATTAGGTAAGATGGTGATAACTAGCCAGGCGAACTTAAACAAAGTCCTACCACCAACCAAACCAAGCACAATACATTGTACTCCACATGGGGATCGAACCCGGGATCTCTGGATCTGAAATCGGTGGGTTGAACCACTAAACCACAAAGGCGGTAAAAATAATATTGAAAAATATAACCCGTTTGTGCTCGCATTTGAATCAGCTCGCTGTAACCTAATACTTGTTTTGCAACAAAAAACTATCTGGTAAAACCATCTCTTTCTCCCCCAGGGAAGAATGGGAGAAGGTGAACATAACGGACAATGAGAACGGAACTCTATCGTTCCACTACAAGCGGACGTACACGTTCCAGCCCGAGCTCAGCGCCGGGGCTGATGATGACGTGGTTGTCGTGCCCAACATACCTATGCTGGTAAGTTTAATTCCAGAACCGCTGATTTTCGTTCTCAGGACAAACGTACAAACGTAAGGCATGTCAAATTCAATATACAGGCATAATAGGACAGGGATATTCTACACACATCAAAAAAGTCTAAGCAACACAAGTCTTCGCTGGTATATTTTTTTTTTTATTAGTTTTAATCTTTCATGTAATATCAAAACTTCTTTGAATAGCCAACCTCCTTATAAAGCAAATTAATACTGTCAGTTTTTTTCAGTAATTTATGTTTTTAAACAATAAAAACATTCTTTTGACCAATTCAACGTTATTTCATAGATGTTGTTTTACTTCATAATCAACAAAAACAAAATTTAACCGCAGTAACCGTTCGTTATGTGGCGCGAATAATATCGCGAAGTCTTACTGTAGCAATGGAGCGTCGTCATCTGACCACGGAAGAGATGCAGAGAGCTGTAGGGATGCTAGAAATTGAAAACAGTCAAGCCTATGTTGCCCGGCATTTAGGCGTCCACAGAAGCGTAATTTGCCGACTCTGGAGGCGTTATTGTGACACAGGTGATCCGTCTGAACAGCACCCAGGCCGAGGGCGTAGTACCACTCGTCGTCAAGACCGATACATCCAGGTAACATGTAGACGTGAACCAAAGCTGACTGCCCAAGAGATCGCATCAAGGCTACAGAATGCTGATGGTCCCGCTGTTTGTCCCCAAACTGTGCGAAACAGACTGCGAGAGTATGGTCTACGTGCACGTCGTCCAATCAGATGCCCACAGATCCGTCACGGAAATCGAGCACGTCGTATTCAATGGTGCAAACCACGCGTGCTATGGCCGCAAGAACGATGGGACCAAATTTTGTTCTGCGATGAGTCTCGATTCGGTTTCAAGCCTGATACGAGAAGAATGAGGGTATATCGTCGCTCAGGAAATGCTGAACGTCTAAGATGTGTCCAGGAAGTCCACCCATACAGCGGCTCGACAGTAATGGTTTGGGCTGGTATAGCCAAAAACCGAAAAACCGACCTCGTTTTTATAAATGGCAACCCGAATGCTGAAAATTATGTGGAACATGTGCTGGCTCCCTATGTGCGTCCATTTTCACAAACATTGGGACCAGAGTTTACATTGATGCATGACAATGCCCGTCCGCACACAGCAAGGCGGACTCAAGAATGGCTACAGGGGGAAAATATACGCGTTTTACCGTGGCCAGCGCAGTCGCCTGACTTAAATCCCATTGAGCATGTGTGGGATATGCTCCAAAGAAGAGTCCTGAAAGATGGGGTTTCTACGGAACAACAGCTAAAAATCCTACTAAAGTTTCACTGGGACCAATTGCCTCAGGAGGAAATCAATAACCTTATTGACTCCATGCAAAATCGATGCAGACAAGTTTTAAACAGTCGAGGAGGAAACACACTGTATTAGATTTGATCTTAATGTCCAGAAGAATCTTATAATTTAAGATTAAAGTCATGTTTTTGTTTATTTCATTCCATTATTTTATAATACAAATTTGTACCAAAATGCACAACATTCTTTTTATATGTACTTTATTACTTTTTTTGAAAAATTTATCGAGTTTGATATACTTAAATAAATAAATAATAAACATTAATTAAAAAAGGAAAGAAATAATTAAAAACAAATCTATAAAATTAAAAATATTCAAAATTTGTATGTGTTGCTTAGACTTTTTTGATGTGTGTATGTACAAAAGAGAGTAGATTTTGTATTAGAAAATGACGTTGCCTATTTTTCGATTTTGATTGTGTTTTCAGAAATATCTAAGCGATACAAACCTAGACTTAACCAACGTAAACTTATCCCCATCCAACAATAAATACGTGCAAAATTTAGAGAGAAATAAAGGCAAACAATGATTGTAACACGCCAGCTCGCCTGGGCAACACCCCTATGATTGAACCACCGTGATAAGTCTCATGTCATGTGACTCATGTCATGTCAGCGCGTAGCACTGAGTTCAACCGCCGTAGCAGCGCTACGCCACGACCTCACACGCGAGAGAGGCGGATTAGTGATCGCGGTAAAGGTGTAAGATAATACACAGAACTAAGATTCTGCCTTTATTCTGGTGCCTATTTACTTTCTTCTTAAATACAATAGAATCGTAACACAGCGAAAATACAGTTGACTAAAGTTTTCGCAGTGCGTATATTTACTGTGAGAGATTTTTGTTAGAGAATTATATACTAACTTAGTTTATTCAACTTATTGATGTGACTAAGTGTTCTCTATCCTGCCGTATGAATAAACCATTAAGTAATAAACTACACAAAACAAAGGTTCACAGAATATTGTCTTAACTGATAACAAATCTCAAACATCAAATATTATCATGATAGCGACATGAGCAACATGCGATGACACGTGATAAAAAGTAAAGAAAACAGACACACGCGGCATAAGAATTGATCCCCTCCAACAAAAAGGCACCAAAACAAAGGCAGCAGTTTACTTCTATGTATCATCTTACACCTTTACTGCCATCACCAATCCGCCAGCCAAGCGTAGTTATTATGGAAAAACTCTCATATGTAGTAAGCTCTGTCCAGCTGTGGCCTTATTGGCTGCTGAAGAGACATCCAGAAGGGTTCAAATTGGGTTTGGGACTTTTTCACGTCATTCTTTTAGCCAGACTGAAAATTGTTCCAACAAAACACTATCTATAGTTATGTAACTCGCCTCAAAGCAAGTGAATATGTAAGTACGCTTGCCTAGGCGTTACTTACTTCAGCTTGAGATTGTATATCAGATGATACAAGGCGAATCGCTTAGTTCAGCATTGTAAGCATATCGATCAAGTATGTGTTATAGATGGTCCGTTTACTCGAGTTTATCTCAAAAATTACTGCACAGATTTCAGTCCAGATTATACCAATGGATAGAAAATATTCCAGCGCTGATTTCTGTATACAGTTTGCTTGTAAAAAGTGGATCGGGGTGGCTGGTAACAGGGTTATTTCGACATGTGCTCGTCCGAGATCGCAATGAGTCAGCAAAGTAGGTCGGCTTTCACTCGAGACGTGTGATACGCGGAAACGTGTTTATTCGTATTTGTTTGAAGAAGCTAGCATAGTGGGGGGATAGACGGATGGGAAGTAGGTAGAAGTGTTTGAATCCAGTGGCGGAAGTCAATAAAAAAATTTCATATAGGCGCTTACGTTACGTTACGTTACGACACCTGCAGCCTTTGATACAGATAAACTGAAATCTGTTAGTGCCCCGCGCGTATATTCAATTATGACTTGAGGATGATTTTAATGCTGAAACAAGGCAGCACCAAAAGTATTCTCAAGTCGGTAGTGCAACAGAAATGTGCACAGAATCCGGTATAGATGGATTCCACGCAATCATGCGGAAACGAGTTGCCTATTTGAAGGTCCGCGTGCGAGGTAGCTACAATGGCCTCCTTGTCTAAACTGAACAGAGTAAACTGGATATATCCGAAATATCGGAATATTATTACTCTTTAGTCATGTGATCAATGGCATCGATGGTGTTTCTGGTTCTATAGCGGTCTATAGAGAGAGATAGATGGTCTATCTCTTAATCATCATGCACATATTGTCACGAACTAAAGCAATAGGTATATATAGTTGTCTATTGTTAAAAAATATATTGAACGAACAGAACTTAAAGAGATATTGTAGATTCGGCCAGAATAAAGAAAAAATGGACCGAGTAAAAGGCCAGGTAACCCGAGGGTTTCCTCACAGTATTTCCATTACAATATCAGTTAATATTATAGTACTAGCGAATCCTGTTACAGCGCACGCGATGAAGCGTTCAGGTGAACGCCTAGATTCATGCCGTTGGGCTAGGGCTGCCACCAACGGCCAGACGCATATCTAACAAACAAATTATTATTGCTTGATTTAGAATTGTCGCCATAACAACTATTCTAAAATTGTTGTCATTTAGATCAAGTTCCTCAGTTTGTTGAGGATTCTGGGTAAAGTGCGCCTCCACCTTCGGCATTATCTTAACTTGTAATCAGGTGAGATGAAGGCCAAGCGCTTCCCCAAAGTACAATAAAAAAAAAACAATGATCCATACATACGTATTGATTATTATACTAGCTTCTGGTCGCAGCTTCGCTCGCGTGGTATCTACTTCCAGATGAAAAAAGACCGATATGTTATTTCTGGCCCAGGACAACATCTATATCAGAAATCAGAATCAGAATCAGAAATTATTTATTTACTGTTAAGACACACAATGAGACACACATATAAAAAAGAACATAATGACATTACACACAAAAGAAAATCTAAACAATCTAAATACAAAATAAAATAAAAAATTGAAAGTAAAAAGAAAACATTATTAGAAACACGAAAAAAATAACCTAGAAAATTACATAAAGTAGGTAGGTAATACAATTGTGTGCCACAACAGCAAAAAGGCACCGAATCAGCATGAAATATCTGTGCAAAACTTCAGCTTGGTAATTATGGCGTGAAGGAGTAACAAATAACCAATCGATTTTGTATAGCGATGTTTGTAATCCCACTACCGTAAGTGCTATACCGGTCAAACGCGTATCTGTTACCAACAAAAAAAAACCGCTGGCACAACACGTGACTTCAATACATACTTTAGCAATCCAAGCCATCATCCTAACCTTTGAGCTATGACGTAAGTAAGCCGAACGTGATTATACCAATAAAGATCATGGAGTTACTTCACCACGGTGCCGTGAAGAGACGAATGGCCCCTTCCACTCACGGCAATGTTTAAGTCAACTTATGACTTATAGGCAAACGAAAACAAATATAAATATTACAGCACGTTAATTTTACACAGCCCCATCTAGCCCTAAGCAACGCTTGTAATATGGGAACTAGATTTCGCATAAAACACTTACATACTTTTTTTGTAAATACAATACAACACATACATACAGAACAAACATTAATATTCACACAAATGTTTTTGTCCTGGGTGGGAATCAAACCCACAATCTACAGCGCAGAAGGCAGAGTTAAATAAAGGAATGGTCTCCCTTCCGATGAGACCCTATAGTCTTTCAGAAAAGTGGTTTTCAAATTGCTTAAAGAGCGACGTACGAGTAATGCCGCTTGGTACTCGTTGGTGCTACAAACGTTTATAAGCTTTACGGGCTCAGTGGCGCACCTTGGGACCTATGTCCAGCAGTGGACTGCAATAGGCTGATGATGAGTCGCTTACCATCCGATGGCCCGTATGCTTGCTTGCCAATATAGTTAAAAAATACACAACCGTTTCCCAGAGGTGTGACAGAGACAACTGATTCTCTGCACTCTTTAGCCTCTCAGTACTTTTTTCATACATATCCATGTACACACTGGCCTGAGAACGTCTCCTTAGTTCATCAAATAGCAACTATCGAAGTCCTTTCTCCCTTCTTTACCTGAAGGCTCAACTGCAGCAGTAGACGGTTACGGACTGTCTGAGACCTATACTTCAATAAACCTCATTATTCTGGCCTTACAGCACAGCCATTGGTAGTAACTCTTCTTTTCTGTGCTTTAGGATGTGGGTTCCAACCCCAACAGGGTCTTGGGACTTGGTGTTGGTGTAGAAATGTCTAGTAATCATTATATAACAAGTCCTGAAGCTAATTTGTGAAACATTTAACTTAAAACTATATATTAACTTATTCAGGCTGCAATTACCCTCCTATTTATTTAATCTAAAAGATCAGACCTTGAGACGACGCTAGCAAGCTAAATTACTTGTCATGGTGAACTGTTTTGATTCTGTGGCCGTCGTGAGAAAACATATAAAAAAACAGAACTTCTGTGGGCGATTTGTTCAAAATAATTCTTTGACGAAAATGAAATATTCGATTAGCTTATTATAATCATTATACTCGTACCATTTTGTTATTTACTGTATAGCGGCAATTTTCAGAGAGTGTATTTATAAACACTCTCTGAAAAACTCCAACTATAAAGGTTCATGAGATAGAGCCCGCTGGCAGACAGACAGACGGACGGACAGCGGAGGCTTTTTAATAGGGTCCCGTTGGAATACCCTTTTTGGGTTCTGTACCCAAAAAAATGGCGGCTGTTAAATTGAATGTTACGGTAGATGGCAACCCTGTCGTCAGCCGTGAATCGGAACGGTTAGTGCAGCGGAACCACTGTTATTGGTAGCGTTAGTGAAACACCACACTTTTATACTAGATCTATCTGGTAAAGGGCTCGTTTGGGGTACTACGACGAATTTTTAGAAAACAAAAAAAAATATTTGTAGGTACTACAGAGATATGCTTGGCCTTCATCATACCTGATTTTTCAAGTTATGTTAAAATGTTATGGAATCTTCAACAATCTTGCTGAGCTTAGCTTACCTCTAAATTACGGAACACAACAATTTAGAACTGTTGTTATGGCGACAGGTTTCGGTGAGATGGTGGTGGAGTCAGAAGAAGTTATACCACCAACCAAACTAATCACAAATTTCTACCCGGGCCCTCTAGGTCTCATACCGGTGGACGAACCACTAGACTACAGAAGCGGTTCAAAAACATTCATATTCATAATATTAGTATTAGTATGATAGTAGAAATTAAAATTATATCGCCGATTTTAAGTAGCTACATATTTTCTTGGATTACCTATATACCAGATTAGATTGGCGAATTCGTTTTAAAATAAGCGAAATTTAAATCAACAATTTAAGCTGAAAAGGAAATAGGCTAGTTTTCTCAGCCGGATAAAAGAAACTGTGTTCTTGCTCACATTTCATTAAATTCCATTCAGTCGTTTAGTAAAAAAACACGCACAACAGTGCGTAAAGCCAGGATAGTGGGAATACTGTCGCTGGCATCAGATTCCAAAATTGCGCATTGGTTTTTACTTGTAAGTAATATCAAAATAACAGGTAATGTTGTTTTCTAATCCGTTTGTACCTAGTTGACTGTGTCAATTTCACTATAATACATACCTATACCTACTGATGGGTATATGAACCACCACGGCCCACCGCCTATAGAAACTTTGTGGTGATGAGCTGCGGTCTGCTTAATGGCGTGTAACCACAGGTACGGGTAAATGCCATGGCGACCGCTTTAATCGAAGCGTTATGTCCACATATGGCGGTTGGAGTTGGTGGTTAAAAGACCTTGTGGGAGCTTGCTTAAAGTCCGGCTAGCTACCACCATCTTACCTAAGAGTCCTGCCCTCTGCAGAGGATGTATGGCAGCAGAGGAGACAGGCATGTACTTACTTATAGTAAAGCGATCAGCGAGCTGATGGCCTTCTTGGAGGACATCGGATGGCTTGATAAATAGGAACCTACCCGTCACGCAAAAGGGCTCTTAAGAGGCCTCTTTTACATATCACCTGGTTTCAATGAGGAACTGGCTATCTTACCTCTAAATGCCGGAACACAATAATTTAGAATTGTAATTATGGCGGTTACCAGTCCGCGTACCAAGTACCTAAGTCTGTCGCCTTATTAATTATAATTATTGCGTTGCATTCAGGAAAATTTTATTTTTTAAATTTGACATGGATATAGTAGTGTATGCTATGGGGAACTACACATACAATTTTTATCTAGGTAGGTACACCATTCTGGCGATGCCGTAGGCAAAACTAGGAAAACAATATTGAAAGATTCTTAACTGTTTCATAAAGCACAATTACAATCAAAATAAATGCAAAAGCGGTGTTTATAAAGGAACAGTCGTTTGACTATATTTTACAATCCAGTTTATAACATGTGATGTGTTTTAATGGTTGTAGGTAGATACTTTTTTGGTACCATAAATATTATCCTCAAAACACAATGTTGCATTGCTGCGGAAATGTTTTTACAAAGTTCAATTATAATTAAAGTTAACTTTGAACTGAGACAGGTTTACTTATTATCTCGAATGGGATTTAATTTCAAGGTTTCTTGTTACCTCAGAAGATTTCCTGATATTATTACTACAGTACATACAGACAGACAGCAGTCATATAAGGTAGGGTGGGTGATTAACGCCCGCTGTTTAGAAACGCCCAGGTTACAGAAAACACACTAGATATGGTGTGATTTAGTGTAAACTCCACGCACACATAGAATAAGCCAATAAGAACGCGCATGGCGAGCGGCGGCTCGCTCGCGCAACAATTGTGGCAGTGAGACGCCGCGTTCCGGCAGGATCGGTCACGTACCACGCTGTTATAAGAAGTGCTGCGACGAAATCGTAAGTTTTAACTGGTTTTTATTGCGTTTTATTTGATATTTTTGTCATATTTGGGTCAAGATTAACCTATTATACTATTGTTTGAATATTTTGTGTCGATTTCTATTATTATTTTCCAAAAATCTGTCATTTATGATAATAACGCCCACCTGGGTAATAACGTCCAGTAAAATGACGGTTGGGCGCTAATAGCCTGCATGGGCGTTAATGACACAGGGCATTTTTATAATAATCTCTTTTTACTAAAAAACTTTTTAAGAAAAAATACTTAGAAGAAAAATACTTAAAAAACTACTTAGTATATTCATTTCTTAAATAAATTTATTTGTTCACACAATTTTACTTATTTTAAGGTATTAAAAAAATGTCTCCTCGTAAAAAGAGAGGAGAGTCCATGCCCCCAAACTAACTCATTAGACAATGACACTGATGACACTTCTGATACTAATAGTGATCAATTACCCAGAAATCCAATTATACTGACACCACAGGCACAAACAGCTCTAGATAAATCATTTCATGAAAATATTAATCCAGGCATCAAGCCCCACCTCGTGGATTATAGCTCGTCATCCGATGTTTCTGATATGGAATCAGTTTTTCAAAATCCTACATCTCAAGTTACGATAGAAGAGGACTGTGCGTCGCCGTCCTTAATACCAGATAGTAACATAACTTGTTTGACCGAAACAGATCAACAATCCGTTCCAAGTTGTTCCGGATTACAAAGACCTTTACGCGACGATACCGGTTCTGATTCAACTATTTCAGACTTGGATTCGTTCGTAACTAGGCCTGTTTTAAAAAAATCCAAATATTTCGCTGAAAAAAGATATAGTTACTCATCAGATGAATCGTCAAGGGATGAAATTCAGTATCCTATCAACAAAGAAGAATCAACACCGAAGAAACAAATGGTCTGTCCTATTCAAAATGAATCTCGCTATTCAGATGATGACATTCTATTGGCCAGTCTACAACAAAAGAATAAGACACAATTTCAACAGTTCTTACCAACCCCTAACTATGCATTGACTAAATCTAAAAAGCCGCGCAAGAAAGCGATGAACTACAAAGGACAAAAAAACACTATTAACACGACTAATAAGTCTTTTATTCAATGACAAAACTGAAAATGAAAGAAGAAGGAAAAGTAATGACAAAAACATTAATACAACTGCTAAAGATCAGAAAAGTGGTCATAAAAATAAACAGAAAAATGAAAAAGAAACGAAAAAATGCTAGAAGAAGAAAGTGGAAGAAAAAATTAACAAGGACGAAAAAGAAAGAAGAGAAAAAAAACAGGATACGAAAATAAAAACAATTAAAAATCAGAAAAGTGGTCAGAGAAATAAAAACCCACAGAAAAATGAAAAAGAAACGAAAAAATGCCAGGAGAGGAAAGAGGAAGAAAAAATTAACACGGACGAAAAAGAAGACTGGTACTGTTATGCTTGTTACGATATAAAACAGTTGGATATGCGCCTATGCTTAATATGTAAAAGATGGTACCATGAGGACTGTGTGATATAGAGTTTATTTGCCCAGATTGCGAATAATTGGAGCATTGGTATTGCTCAATTTGCTTGAGACTGAATAAATAATGTAAGTCTTTAATAATAATAAACAAAAGTATTGTAGGTTGCTATTGCTCAATTTGCGTGAGACTGAATTAATGATGTAAGTACTTAAAAATAATAATAAAACCAAAAATATTGTAGGTAGTGAGAATAAAAATCTAAAATAGTTGCTTGTAAATGAGTGCGTTATCATTATGATTGGATATGTACCCAAGTGTTTTGTATCTATGCTACACTTTAGAACAAAAACCATTATGTTTATCAATTGAACCCGTTTTAAACACTTGTATAGAAGTGACAGAAATTTAAGAGAATTTGACAATTCCTGTAACAATTGTATTTTTTTTTCTTAGCAATTGTCAAACCACTTTGTGTTAGTAGAAATGTTCCATAGAACAAATGGTAAGGACTCGAAATTACTTTTTCATATTATAACTTCCCATCTTCGGGCGTTATTACCCAATGTTCGTTTAATAGTGCCCATTGAACATTTAACGATTATCTTAATTCAGCCTTAAAAACAGTTAATACGCAAAGTACTCATAATATGTTATATGGAAATACTCAAAAATTTCCATGATTGTGACGAAAAACCATTAAACCATGTGATGTTGGGTATTTTGTTTACTTGGACAAAATTTATCTTTAATGACGATTTTATTTGTTTATTTTTAGAGTAATGAAGATAACGTAAGGTGATATTTTGGATGTGCGGGTAACTTTTTTTCCATTAAGTCTATTTTATAATTAAAAGCCAAGTTTTCGAAACGGGCGTTATTATAAACCTAATTTTTAATAGCGCCCAATTGAGAGTTTTTTTGAAAGCTAGATAAACATGAGAATTATTAGTCTACTTAATTTTGAAGTGTTATTGTTTGATTCATAATATAATGATATCCTTGTTTAATACCTTGTTTTTTTAATTTGCATGTTAATATCAAAACTACTTCAATGTAAAGTTAGGCGGGCGTTAATCACCTACTGTACCTTATAGTTAGTTGATTACGTACGCAATGATTATATCCACTCCTACAGCCCCCTAATGCCCACTGCTGGACAGAGCCTTCTGCACTATAGGAGAACCTTGCCATAATCACCAGGCCGGGTCTGCGAATTGGTGAACGCAGTTAAGGTGTAAGATAGGTACACCGAAGTAAATAATAAATAAATATTACAGGACGTTAATTTCACACAGCGCTATCTAGCCCCAAACGAAGCATAGCTTGTAATATGGGAACAAGATTATGGATAGAATACGAATATACTTTTTTTTATTGTAAATACATACGTACTATATGATACGACACCCAAAGACAGAACAAACATCTATATTCATCACACAAATGTTTGTCCTGGGAATCGAACCCACAACCTACAGCGCTGAAGGCAGAGTTACTACCAACTGAGCTATGAGGCTTGTTAGGAAACTGCTGCTGTTTATCTGTCGAGATCCCTTAGACGGCTCTTACGACATCTGCGGGTTGATTTGGAGGGGACTCGCACACCGTGGGTTCCGACCCACATTTCAAGACAAAACATGCTGTTTTATTGCATTCGTGTTTGTCCGACTCACGCTTAGCCGGTATTTAGTATTTATTGTTATAGAATTAGAATGAATAGAATAACGCTTTTTTGTACACAAAATGACATCGATTATTAAAAAACATCAGGTAACACAGTGTATAGGTACAATGGGCGGCGGCCTTATCGCGATCGCGATTTCTTCCAGGCAACTTTAATACATTAATAATGAAACGAACAGATCTAGCATAGTAAAACATATATTAAACTTAGAGCGGAACGGAACTCTTTGGGTCCCGTTGGTACCTTTTGGGTGAGGAACCCTAAAAATTGTTCAGTCTACTTGATGACATAGATTATGCAATATAGATTGGGAGGTTCAGATCATTTATTTTTCATCTAAGGCAATTTACGTTTCACTCGAGCTCTTAGAGCACAATCTAATATTATACAAATAATAATATATCACAATGGTGTATTTGAATGCAACTCCAAACGGTGTGCAAATATGTGAGATTCCTGCCTACTTTTTTACGAAGTATCCGCGAGTCTGCATGACTGTTTATTTATCACTTGTATAGGCACAACATATCGACAGCGTGTCTGATCGTATCAAGGCAAAGGCGCCGGTGTCAAGGCGAGGCTGATCAGGAAATAAGACCGACCGACCTTATAGCTCGACCGCGAGCATTATGAATAAACCGGCCAAGTGCGAGTCGGACACGCACACCAAGTATTACGAGTCACATTTCAAGGCAAATCATGCTGGTATTTTTGTATTATGTTTTCGGGCAATTATGTGGGTCCGACTCACGCTTGGCTCATTTTTTGTATTTGTTTACATCAAGATAATGACTATTATCACACCAAGTTTGAACTATGGACAATACTGCTATTCCGAAAATTCAGTAAAAAACTTCCATGTTTCTTGACTGAATTGTATTTCTCCAACACGTTTCTTGTCGTAATTTCAATATTCTAACTATTGCGGTTCATGAGATACAGCCCACTGATAGACAGCGGAGGCTTAGTAATAGGGTCCTGTATGAATGGTACGGAACCCTAAAAAGATTATATTACGTTCGTTATTACCTTGTTTATCACCCCACTTGGTCTAGGGGTTTTTTTTGTAGTTTTGGAAACGGATGAACTTTGGGAAATTCACACGGGAAAGTGGGAACGAAATCCAGGGCATTATAGATAAACATGGAAATTAACTAAACGGATGTAATACTGAAAAGTAGTAAGTAGCGTTATGATACTGAGTGAAAGTATCATATCACTATTTAATTAACATTATTGTGTAACAACAATTAGTCAAAACATTTACAACTTAGTTTTCGGTAAAAGAGTTTAAATTAGCATTTTCTTGTTAACATTTTAGTATTAGCTACGTTTTACGCTTTCGTCTCAAGGTTTTATGTTGCATCATACATCCATATGTATACCTTTTGAATCGAATAGCCGTGGTGATCATGGTATTACATTATACATCAACATAGGCGTCTCATAATCATAACATCTGCCTTAGGCGTCTGACATGGCATATTAGGTCTACTAGGTATATGCAGTACCGACGGAATACCGTGCTCTCCGAAGTACAGAATCATCTTACTTTTTTTTACACGGCGATGTGCTTGGCCTTCGTCTCACCTGATTTTTAAGTTATGATACGGCTGAAGGTGGAACACTTCACCTGGAATCCTCTATAAACTGAGGAACTGGCTATCTTACCTCTAATAAATGCCGGAATACAATAATTTAAGAATTGTTGATATAGGTCAGAAGGTGGTAGCTAGCCAACTAACAAAAAAAAAAAAATCTTTCGATAGATTTGGCTCTCATATGCAGATAAGATATTTAAGTTCATTTGGAGATAAGACAAGGTTCAGTTCAATTTGAGCAAAAATTTGGCACATTTTATATAATAATAAATACAGGACATTAATTTCACTCAGCACTAGATGGCGCTCCAGACTAAGCGTTGCTAGTAATATGGGATCTGATACGTATAGAATACCCAGGTACTTAAATACTTTTTTTGTGAGTACATTACGAGGTACTTTAAGATAAAACACCCAAACACATAACAAACATCTATATTCATCACTAATGTTTGTCCTGGGTGGGATTCGAACCCACAGCCTACAGCGCAAAAGGCAGAGATACTACCAACTGATCTGTGAGGTCATTAGGTACAACCACCTAGACCACCTGGCGAGCTTAGGTTGTAAATGATGTATTCAGCTGTAAGATATATAGCGCCATTCAAAGCGTGCGCAAGTAATTAGCATGGTGGTATTAAACGAATGGGTCTCCAATACTAACCGCCTCTGTGGTCTAGTGGTTCAACCCACCGATTTCAGATCCAGAGGTCCCGGGTTCGATCCCCATGGGAAGTACAATATATTGTGCTTGGTTTGGTTGGTGGTAGGACTTTGTTGAAGTCCGCCTGGCTAGCTACCACCATCTTACCTAATTCTGTCGCCATAATAACAATTCTTAAATTGTTGTGTTCCGACATTCAGAGGTAAGATAGCCAGTTCCTCAGTTTGTTGAGGGTTCCGGGTGAAGTGCGCCTCCACCTTCGGCCTTATCTTAACTTGTTACCAGGTGACATGAAGGCCAAGCGCTTCCTCGTCGTACAATAAATGAAAAATAAAAAAAACTGTAGGTTGTCGCGGACTACGCTATATCTTGAATCGTTTCTCAAACTTTTCCTCGACTCGAATCCACCACCAACACTCTTTTTCTTTCGTTTTGGTAAATAATTCCTCGACTCGAACGTTCCTCGAAAAATTTATTCATTCGTCATCTCAAGGAAGGTAGCGACCTACCTTGAACCTTCCTCGAAACCGCGTAGTGTTTATATTGTTGACATTGATTATGAAGATTTTATTAGCTTTATGCTGGCGTGTATACTCGTAATATCCATCGCAAAGATATATACGAGATGCAGATAACCCTATGGAAGTATAATATGTGGAATTTCCAAAACGGTTAAAAAAACAATTTTTGTGAGGATGGTTTGGAGACATGTTCGAGCCTTTCTCGACAATGATCGAGTCGAGGATTTTTCAGTTTTCTTAAGATATGCTAATAATAAGTTACACCTACCTGTGTTTCCGGCCGTAGCGGGACGAGCAAAGCTGTTGGTAAAGCTAGTTTTACTATAAAACCGAGGGCTCACAGGCACAGAATAAAATGATGCCCATATTTAAGAGAGATAGGGCATTGTATGATTTCCTACTCACCATTTGAGCGGCCCGTCTGGCCGTCAATAGTCACTATGTTTCATATAGTGCTGTATTCCTCCTCCGGTGAGAAAGGTCGACAGAGCTCCTTTAAATGGTTCGGCAACCCGTGAGTGATATTTCTGGTGTTGCAAGCGCCCAAAGGCGACGGTATGGCAGTATACCTATTTGCCACCGGATAGTACAATTATATTTACGAGTATATATATGCGTGGGTCAGAACTGCGCTATAGCCTTGTACTATTATATATTCCGTGGTATAGCTACAACTATAAACAAACGCAACTTAACCGTTATCTATGTAAATATCGATACCGTTAGCTGATCGAGTAGGTGGTTATTGAACAAGCCGACTACCATGACGAATATACTGACACCAGCTTCTGCTCGCGGCTTCACACGCCTGGGATCCGGTTTTTTTTTATTGTACGACGGCAAAGTGCTTTGCCTTCATATCACCTGGTTACAAGTTGAGATAAGGCCGAAGGTGGAGGCACACTTCACCCGGAATCCTCAACAATCTGAGGAACTGGCTATATTACCTCTAATTGCCGGAACACAACAATTTTTAAAATTGTTGCTATGGCGACAGAATTAGGTAAGATGGTGGTAGCTAGCCAGGCGGACTTAAACAAAGTCCTACCACCAATCAAACCAAGCACAATATATTGTACTCCCCATGGGGATCGAACCCGGGACCTCTGGATCTGAAATTGGTGGGCTGAACCACCAGACCACAGAGGCGGATAAATAAATAAATATTACAGGACATTAACTTTATACAACGCCATCTAGCCCTAAATTAAGCATGCTTGTAATATGGGAACTAGATTACGGATAGAATACTTAATACTTTTTTTTTTGTAAATACATACTTATCATACAATACAATTTCAGTAGTTTTATCATGAAGGAGTATTCAACATACATACAAACAAAGATTTGCGTTCCTAATAATATTGTCTGTTTAATACTTTAGTATCGTATGGTATGTTTCTATTTCGTTCGTAGCATTTAATAAAAGGACATTAACATCATATTGGTCGACCTTCACCTATATTTCTTACAGAGGCATGTGACCAATTTATTATTTTAGTTGTTTTGACCAAATTTGCGATGTTTGCGTTGTAAAATAAAATGGCATCTCGTATTTATAATATACGTGTGTACAAACATCTACTCGTATTACACAAATGTTCGTCCCGTATGGGAATCGATCATACAACCTATGGCGTAAATGGTGGAGGTGAACCTACTGAGCTGTGTGGATTGTTTTGATTGGCGACAGAGAGTGGAATAAGAGAGCGTGCTGTGGCGATACCGCCTGGCGCCAGGCGTGAGTCTAAATATGTATGTTTCCATTATGAGTGCCAACCTGAATGAAATTGATTTTATTTACTCATTTGTCCTCAGAGTGCGACCTCGCAGTCCAAACACGCAGCGCGCTTCCTCCGCCTAGCTATGGCTTCCATAATGGACATCCTGAAGATCAAACCCTTCGTGGCGGTCTCTGTGGGCCAGCTACTCTGGGGGTACGAGGATCCGCTGCTCAAACTGGCTAAGGATGTGGTGCCTAAGGAGCAGAAGCTGCCTTATGAGGAGTTCGGACTGTTTTATGGGGTAAGCCTAACCCAAACATCCACAGATGGTGGACACATGCGACAATCCTATATAAATACTTACAATGTGTATTTTTTTTACAGAAAAACGGGACATCTTCTGATGTGGTGACGATGTTCACCGGAGCATCATCCATGTCTAAGTACGGGATCATCGATCGGTTCAACATGAAGGTAACATCTACATAAATATTACTAGGCATTTTATACAGCGCCGTCTAGCCCCAAACAGAGCAAATCTCGAAATAGGGGAACCAAATTGCAGAGCAAGTAATTAAATGGAATCTAGTTCGATCACCATCACCATCAACAATATTGTGCTTGATACGGTTAGTGAAAGGACTTTGTGTAAGTCCTACTTGAGTCTGTCACCATTACAACAATTCCAAATTGTTGTGTTCCGGCATTTAGAGGTAAGACAGCCAGTTCCTCAGACTGCCGAGGATTCCGGGTGAAGTATACTAGGTATACCTATACATAGGTAGAAATCAAACCCACAACCTACAGCGCAGAAGGCAGAGTTACCACCACCTGAGCTAGGCATGTTACATGAAAACATTACAGACGGTAGCGCACAAATTAGGGAAATGGTAAGATAGTTTTCCTCAGTTTGTTGAGGATTCCGGGTGAAGTGCGCCTCCACCTTCGGCCTTATCTTAACTTGTGACCAGGTGAAATGAAGGCCAAGCCCTTCCCGGTCGTACAACGAAATAAAAAAAACAAGCTTTGGGGCAAGATGGCGCTTTGTGAAATTGATGTCGTTGAATGTATATTATTTTATTTAAATGTGAATATTAGTAACAATTTATGCTAATATGTGCTAATTGATTCAGGCGTTATTTTGCGGAAATCCATATTTCAAAATAAAATCTGAAAACAGAATAAAAAAATAGTAAAAAATCCGCCAAATCTCTCTAAAAAAATCAAATCGACACGTGTTTCGCCTCTACACGAGGCATCCTCAGGAAATATAGTCTTGCTGCTCACTGACTAGCCCTCTGTGGACGTGTTGTCGCTCCGAGCTCTGCGCCGCAAGTCACTTGTCGATTTGATTTTTTCAGAGAGATTTGGCGGATTTATTACTATTTTTTTTTTCTGTTTTCAGAATTTATTTTGAAATATGGATTTCCGCAAAATAACGCCTGAATCAATTAGCACATATTAGCATAAATTGTTACTAGTTAGTACATTTAAATAAAATAATATACATTTAACGACATCAATTTCACAAAGCGCCATCTTACCCCAAAGCTTGTTTTTTTTATTTCGTTGTGCGACCGGGTTCTGTTTTCAGATTTTATTTTGGTAATATGTGGTTTTGCGTTTGTAGGATTCTCTGCAGCATTGGACCACAGACGCGTGTAACTCGCTCGCTGGATCCGACGGGTCCATATTCCCGCCGCATATCACCAAGAACGATTCGCTGGCCATTTACGACAAGGATCTGTGTCGGCTGCTCCCGCTACGGTGAGCTCATTCATTTCTAATCTCAATAACATCAAAATTACTTCAATTTTATTGAATTCTTGTTATTTATTGTGAAAATGTTAGCTGCCAGAGGTTAGTTAAAATGTATAAACCTAGATTAATTTGTTTCTCTGGCATGCCCACGGTTTGCAAGTAGCTAGCATTCAATACAGTTGCAAGCCCATTACCGATTAACGGATTGCTGTGACAGTTGCAAGCTTGCAAGCCCATCGCCGATTAACGGATTGCTGTGACAGTGATATGGTTTCCTCACGATGTCACCGTCAGAGAATGTGTACCTATATGTCAAAATAACGAAAATGTCATTGGTGCTAGATTTGAACCCACAGCCTCCGAATCGGAAGGCGGGCCCATAGCTACTTGGCCACATAGCCCTTTTACACCACAAACTGTGAAAAAAAATGAAGTGTTGTTAAAATGTATAAACCTAGATTAATTTGTTTCTCATTGTATCTCATTTTAAGTGAACCACGTGTTCGTATGAGAATAAAGTTCTTGAAACCTAAAGCGGTACTAGAAATACACACTGTGAAAATTTCAACTATTATAAGTATCTATAACGGTTCATGAGATACAGATACAGCCCGCTGACAGACGGAAGATGGTCGGATGGATGGCGGATTAGTAATAGGGTCCCGTTGGCACCCTTTGGGTACGGAATCCTAAAAATGACGTAGGGTACGAAAATCTAAATAAATCTAAATTTCCGAAAATCGAAATAAATCTAAATTCTAAATTCTGATGCAGATATTTTTTTTGTACCTAGTAGGTACTTTTAGAAGCGGATGGCGCTAGAACTAGAATAATAAGTAGCTTAGCTACCTGCATACTCAAAATCAATCGAACAGCTCAATAAATTGAATTAAACACCGCTGTGTATTCTGACTACAAGCCGGTTACACAACATGCCTAGATATGTGACGTACGTATGTATGTACAATAGGTTAGTTACTGGTTATATTAGTAGCTGTAGGTATATGCAGGTATAATTCCAAGATGGCGGGCCACATTTACACTGTCGTATAATACAATTTTTTTTATTTTTTGCATTCTAAAACACCAATAGACTAAAAAGCTCAGTTGGTAGTAATTCTGCTCTGTAGGTTGTGGGTTCGATGCCCACCAGGGTCAAATTGTATACAAATGTTTGCCCCAATCAATAGATTTTTGTTCTGTGTTTGTATGATATCATATGAACATATCATACAAAAATATAAATAAGTATTAATATTATCCATAATCTCGTTCCCATGTGGTACAAGCTTCGCTTATACTAGACTTTAACTTTGGTTTAGACAGCGTTGTGTAAAATGTCAGCAATATCAAAAAAACATTAAAGTGGTTTTATTGCTATAACAAGCAAATAATTATGTAAAAATTTATTTGCTAAAACCTAGCAAATAATTATTTTTTCAACAATAGCGATTAGAAGACGTCCCGCCGAAACGTCCGGATAAATGTACGCGAAATACGCGATAAATAACTGTTTTTTCGTATGAAAATAATGCTTTAGATAGACTGATTATCTAAATTGTGATTTTGTATCCAGCGCTGTCATGCAGGTTACGCGTTGAAGTCTTTTGTATGAAAAAACTGCAAATCTCGCGGTTTTTACTTCAATTTGTAGTTGCGCAATGGCCAGGTGTCTGACCCTCGTTGATTTATCGGTCCATAAACGCTCAAGTGTGACCAACTACAGCCGCTACTAGCAAATTCTAGCGATATCGGGTCCCAGGGACCACTAGGAGGTAGATTACGTCTAACCCTGAAAAAGTCATCTGAAAAAGTCATCCACACCACAAAAAAAACAGACTCAAGTTCGAACTTACGTTCGGCACATGCCCACGGTTTGCAAGTAGCTAGCATTCAATACAGTTGCAAGCTTGCAAGCCCATCGCCGCATACCAGATTGCTGTGACACAGGCCATTCGGATTTTTGATCCTATAGTGATATGGTTTCCTCACGATGTCACCGTCAGAGAATGTGTAACTATATGTGAAAATGTCATTGGTGCTAGATTTGAAGCCTCCGAATCGGAAGGCGACCACATAGCCCTTTTACACCACAAACTGTGAAAAAAAAATGAAGTGTTGTTACGATACAGTGTGAATACGGCCTTCCTTGTATCGCGTTGCGATTGTTCGCTTGTCAAAACATTCACCGTTGTGCAATACTAACAGACAGACGACGACTGGTTTCTCGTTACTGGGATATTATTATCGTGCCGTTTGCACCGCCCCGTTTCCCACAGGCAAAGATACCATACACTATAAAATAAATAAATAATCACAGGACATTAATTTCACACAGCGCCATCTAGTCCCAAACTAATCGTAGCTTGTTATATGGGAACTAGATTACGGATAGAATACTTAATTATTTTTTTTTTGTAAATACATACTTATCATACAATACAACACCAAACACAGAACAAACATCAATATTCATCACGCAAATGTTTGTCCTGCGTTGGAATCGAACCCACAACCTACAGCGCAGAAGGCAGAGTTACTACCAACTGAGCTATGAGGCTTGTTCAACTATGGTTGCGTTGCATTCGTCGTTTCAATGATAAATTCAAAAATGTTGTGAAACAAAGCTATCTATGAGAGATTATTACAAAAAAGAATATGCTCTACTGATTAAATTGTAATTAGTATTCGATCATTTTCAGCTTTTGTAACAGATCAAAAAAAAACCTGCAGCCCGAGGTTCTTACCTTTCTCCTTGTGTGCTGGTCGCGATTCAGAACAGCCTTATCAAAACTATGTTCGTTATTACTAGGCACTTTTTTTATATAAGATTTGACGTTTTAAATGAAGCCTAAAAAATCTCACTGAATAAACGATGATTGAATGAATGAATCCTATCTAAACGGCGGCATTCATTTAAACGGGCATCTAACTATATTAACGGTTGGGTAATTGAATAAATGCTCAGCGAATTAAAGAGGTTATGTCAGCAAACAAAGTAAATAGTTTTTGTTTGAAATAGAAGAGAACCAGAAACACTTTGTTGTTTCCGGGTGCAATAAAAAACCTAACAACCTTCTCGATATTGACGTACACCGCCATAAGATCGGATTAAATGCTGTCATAGTAACTTCTATAACACATTTTTTGCTGACTAAATATGTAAGTAATACGGGTATACAGAACATTTGATTATACACAGCGCCAAACTAAACATAGCTTTATATATATATATATACACATAGGTTCCTAGCCAAACACAGGACAAACATCTATGTGTTGTATACGCAGATTATTGAGCGACCCTTTAACATAGTTTTTTTAGCTTTTGGGGATAGGCTTGAAGTGGACGGGCTGTAATGATATCGTAAGTCATCTCACCTAAGATTATTTGAATAATGGGTTAGCTTCTTGACCTATCATAGGCTTGTCCAGTCTAGGTCAGAGCAGTTGCGTGAGATGGGAACGCTTGGAGCGAGCTTTCTCGCGTACCGACAAATCACGCAGGTTTCTAAGTGACACCCATTCATATCCAGGTTCCTCGAGGAAGTGGAGTCATCAGCCGGCATCACCGGGTACCGGTTTACCCCCCCGGAAGACGTGTTCGCTGACAACGAGCACAACAAGTGCTTCTGCCCCGCCGGCCCGCCGTGCGCGCCGAACGGACTGTTCAACGTGTCTCTCTGCCAATACGGTGAGCTGCCCTGACACTAGCGACGGAGAGAACGCGAGGAGAATCTTCTTTATTCTTTCTTTATTCCTTATTGCACACACAAAATACAGCATATATTATAAACACACTTAAATTTAATGAGCATGGCAAAGGCGAGCTTAACCCTGCAAAGAGTTCTCTTCCAGCATACCTTAAGAGAGAGTGAAATTTAGAAATAGTGGGTATGTGCAAATATCTGAATATCAAAGTAAATTATAAGTTATACAACAAAATACAAAAGATACGAACAGTCATGTTATTACTATCTTCAATGAGGAACATTATTACACGCCGCGATTCATTAAAATCCGTTCAGCCGTTTAGTCCTCAACAGATAACATAACGAAAATAAGACTGGTTAGCTACCACCATCTCACCTAATTCTGGCTAACTACCTTACTTATTATTCCTAAGAGTATGTATGTTATTTATAAATGTTGTACTGTACACTTTTCTTAATATTTAAAATCTGGTTACCAAGATAGTGTCTCTCTACCTAGGTTTGCTAGAAGAAAAATCTTATTAGGGTTAATCTCGCCTTTGCCCTACTTTTGAATTTTTAAGTTATCTTGTACTGTTATTGATGTATGTGTGCAATAAAGTACAATAATGTAATGTAATAAATAAATCGCGCCATCTAGCCCTAAACTAAGCATAGCTTGTAATATGGTAACTAGAATCACTGGTCTAGAAACTAGAAAGGGATAGAATACTTGCACTTTTTTTTGTCAATACCTACGTACTATAATGATACAATAATACAATATAGTGGTACAATGTTTTACATGCAGACTCCCCGGTGATGCTATCTTTCCCCCACTTCTACCTGGCGGACCCGAGTCTACGCGACGCGGTGGAAGGCATATCTCCGCCCAACGCGGAGGACCACAGGCTTTACATCGACGTGCAGCCGGTAAGCTATACTGCCTTTAGCTTCTCATGTATGTGTCCCGAGTATTCTTAACCAATCGCTTCACTATGATAATGGTATTGCCGCAGAATTGCCACTATATGTGCCTTTTAGTACTCTAGTGGCCATTCTTCGATGATACCATTTGTCATAGTGAAGCGATTGGTTTAGTAGAATCGGAGCCCTGATCATTTTTTATATTTTCTTTACTTTTTGCTATTATGATAAATTTATCACGAAGTTTATGTAAATAATATAATGTACAACTAATAGTTACGTTTTGAAATAAATAAAAATACGAAACGGGTCTTTGTACCTATATTTACAAATGTTACAATGACACAAAAATTCACAACCCGCGACGGGACTCGAACCTGCATTTTTTCCTGAAGATGGAAACGCTCTTAGCCAACTGAGCCACGAAAGTCATGCCGCGATCTGCGAATTTTTGTGCCGTATTCGATTCAGCGAAGCGCTGATTAATGTGTAATTAAAATACAAAAAAATGTGAAAAGCTTATTATGTGTATTGACAAAAATTACGATAAGGCAAAGCCACACTTCACCTGGAATCCTCAATAAACTGGCCTAATAAATTCTTAAATTGTTGTATTCCGGCATTTAAAGGTAAGAAAGCCAGTTCCTCAGTTTAATGAGGGTTCCAGGTGAAGTGTGCTTCCAACTTCGCCTAATAATAACTTGAAAATCAGGTGTGATGAAGGCCAATAAAACCCCCGTGATACAATAAAAAAAGAACATTTTTAGATATGTTAGCTCTTGGCAAAGTTTAGTAGGCAAATATTAGATACACGAAGAAGCAAGCTTTCATAGAAAAACAAAGATACCTTAGATCATAATTTATCTAATTTTGTTACCTTATATCGATGTAGGTTACCTTTTGAATGCTAACCCTCATACATTTTAAAACACGGGTTTTACTCACGTATATATGTTGATGCAGGCACCAACGGTTTCGATTCAACAGGTGAATCATCATCAGGGTGAGTGTAAAGCCCGTGTTTTAAAATGTGCAGTACCACTCACGCAAGTTTGGAAACTAACTCTTATATTGTATGTTTGTGTTTTCCAGGAGATGGGCATAGCGATGCGCGCCCGCGCCCGGATACAGATCAACCTGGCCGTCAGCCAGGTGGTGGACATAAAGCAAGTCGCCAACTTCCCGGACATCGTGTTCCCCATTCTGTGGTTCGAAGAGGTAAGTCTTCATACTATATATTATATTAACGCCATCTAGTTTTGACCTTTGGAAGTAGCGATCCGTTAGTGCGTAAGTGGAAGTATTTCTGTGTTCGAGTTCTTTTACAAATGAAGTAGCGCTGCTCTGACATTGTGAATGTATTAAAATGTAAAGTACTTTGTGTGCGGAGAACTTAAAAATTAAAATATTATACAAGATTGACTCTAACACAAACAACAAAAACTGGTTCGTTCATACATTCTAGCTATACTATACAGGTGAATTTTTGAGACGGGACAGTAAGGGCAGGTTAACCGTTATAGTTATAGGAAAATGTCTTTAGGAGACTAGCCATACATTTTTGAGATGTTTTGAACTGCATTCTCAGATTTTGGAAAAAATGTACAGTCAGCACGAAAATGGTCTTTTTACTTACAAACTTAACAAAAAACTTACAATAACTTTTTTTTATGCCAATATATCCTGTTTCCTGAAAGGATCAAAAGTCTGTACCGGACCGACTGAGGTTTGAGTACTAGAAAAAGACTTCTGAATTAGAAAAACTTTTCGCAATGGGTAGATCCGCTATAATCCGCTATAAAGAATACTTTATTTTTAAATTGTTCATCGATGGATTACCATTTTGGTATACAGTGAAGGTCTACTAAATATTTGGACTGCTTGATACCTTGTGGAATGTATCGTTACCTATATCAAGTGTTGGTGATTATTTTACTTGAAATGTTTAGTTGTAGATACTGGTTATACACGCATTGTTTTTCTCTTAGATTACTTTTTAGAACAATATCTATGCTAAATTGCAGCTCAATGCGTTCAGTAGTTTTGGTTTTATGGAGTAATAAACATACAAAAAAAACTTTCGCATTTATATACAAGTAAATGTATGAGTAACATTATTTAATTTAAAGCAATGCGCCATCTGGTTGATCTTTAAAAATAGAAGTTATTTTCTGTATCATAGTTCTTCATAGTCTTAGTTTTGACCCCATTGTCGTTAATATAATTATATTTTTGTTACATTACAGAATTATTTTCCTCACTTGTTAAATCTAGTAACAAATAGGTAACAAGAACATATCAAATACATTCATTAGATCAAATGAGCAATCGATAAATAAAGACGTAGTTGCAATCGTTATGAGGCTTTCGACTGTTGAGCCCGTAGATTTACGCAAAACATTTAAGTAGGAAGTGTTTTCTGTAAGCAAAGCGTAACCATTTAATAACTAGCCATAATAAAATTGTATTGGGTGTATGTATGCCATACATTTAAGTGAAATGTATACCTAATAATATATGTTATAAAATAATGTCTTTTTTCCAGGGTATAGATGAGCTGCCAGACCAGGTGACGTCACTCCTTCGACTGGCTACCAAGGTGCCCCCCATCGCGGGGGGCGCACTAGCCTGGGGGCTATCCGCCTTGGGGGCGCTACTTTTACTGCTGGCTGTTACTTGTTTAATACGGTATGTAGTCAAGGTCACAAGGTCAAAGGTCATCTTGTTTAGATATTTTGGATTGCTCATTATACTGGTTATCACCTTTATGCAGTAAAAAGGTCAAACGATGATCAAAGCTCGTTTCTGTGTGTTGGACTTCTCATACTCACATTTTAAGCGACTATCTAGTTCATCTTAAAATTAGCTCATTGAGTGTTACTCTAAAATATTTGTTTTCTTTTTCAGATCATCCCACCGACAAAGCACGTTAAGACTAGAAGGTCACGTAGTAGCTAAGCCACCTCCATCTAAGACGCCCAGCAAAGAAAACGGTTACGAACTGAACAGTAGGAGGTAATGTATAGTGTGTGTAGCGCACTTTCGGCCAAACTTGACTTTTGACATTTAAAAATGTTGTTGACATGTGTTAAAAATAACGTTTATGCAGTTTATATACCTACTTTTTCAATTTGTCAATGAAAAAATAAGGTCAAAAGTGAATTTAATGTGTTAAATCTCGAGAAAGATGTTTTACTTGAATTAACAGATTATGTAAATCTTTAAAATATGACCCTTTAATGAGTTTATTAAAGAAGTAAATAAAGTTCCGTTAATAATATGAATTTAGGCTTGGTAAATATTTCATCGATAACGAGGGAAAAGTTTCCTAAAGTTTCAGAAGACGAGGTCAAAGGTCATATAAAGAAGAGTTTATGTGTAAGTTAACCTACTTTATGCAACCAATTGTAACTTTTTCGAACCAACTGGCGAACTAAGGTCATATAAAAAATAAAATGTAGAAAAGTCTCGAGAAAGAATTATTACTTGAATTAACATGGTACCTACGTAAATCTTTTAAATATGACCCTTTAATGAGTTTAACAGGGAAAAGTTTCATAAAGGTTCAGAAAATATGGTCAAAGGTCATAATGCAACCAATGGTGACTTTTTCGAACTAACTGGTGACCTATTCAAAGTTCATATGAACTGCATGTTATATTGGCCGAAAGTGAAACCTATGAAATTGTATATTTTACTATTTAATTACCCTCACGTACCGATACAGCTAGTTTTTTTGGATTAAAATGTTTAATATGTGTGACCATCGAATAAAAATATACGTGATATTAAATACCAACTTGGTATTTGTAAAGAACTACAGTCGGCTTTTTCTTGTAATATGACGTCAAATCATCGAGTTGTGTTGTGCCTGAGGTGAATTTATGACGCTTACTGTACTTACTCTCATATTCAAATGTATTATGCTTTCGTTAGCATTTGTATAGGTATCCATACATTATTATCAGGATGAACCAAAATAGTTGATCTTTGTTAATTCTACTTACTATTCAAACATCACACGAGTCACAAGAAGTGAAAATCATTAATATTTTTTTTTCAATGAAGAATGAAAAGATTTATCAATGAAGTACGTAATTACCCTTTTAAATTATATATACAAGATTTTAATAAGTATGGGGTCCTGGATTTCAGTCTCTTGTATTTGTTAAGAATTCATAAGTAGGTAACCTGTAACTAGTGAGGATAAAACATTTAATTACACCTTATATTTTTATAGTGTTGTACTTAATCCATTTGCTTTTTTATTATAAAATGTAATTATTTGCCTTTAAGAAGTGTTTTTTTTAGTTTATATAAATTGTAGGTCTTTTTTACGTTTTAATATTAGCCTTGAAGTGATAAGAATGTTTTAGCAAAAATGTGACTAATGTTACTTCTCTCATATATATCAGCTATTGTGATAAATGGCTACTGCAATTTAATTTTAATTTCAATCTTATCGAACAATTTGTTAGCTGCGAGTATTTTGACGTATTTTGCATTTATTTTTTTTAAACCTATTAATTTTGATGTACACCTCTATTGTAGAAAAATTATATGAACGCCAAAAATATACATGCAAAAATACGTTTTGGTAACGCAGCATTAGAGTTTAATATTGACGTATTAAGGTATTCTTAGAGAAATCAACTCTAAAAGGAAAAAATGAAATTGATTAACCAAGGCAAGTAAGCATTAAGGAAGTCTACAATATCGTATCTATCGTAGTATCGGCTACAATTAAGACAGTCATTCCACTGAAATATCTACATACGTTTTTTCTGTTTTTTTTTTCACGTTAATTAGACTTACGTTTTGTGGTCCAACAAAATTGAAAATATACCATAAAAAAAAATGTGTTCTACATTTTTTTATCGTGATAAAAATTTGAAAAAAAAAAAACACTTGCTTATAATTATTTCCATTCGACTGCACCGAGACTCATTGGTAGTAAAGTGTTGAAAAGTGGCTATCTTAATTATCAATACACATTTGGTTAGTGAGATTTATTTTTTCAGCGAATATTTTTAAGATTTGACATATCATGATTTGACTATTCATCATATAATTGACTATACATGTAAATAATTTAATTCTTTGGGGCTGAGGGTATGCCATTTAAAATAGAAGAATTGGTTATACGGTGTCTTTTTAATATTATTAATAAAAAAAATATTTTTACTATTACAATAGCTAACCGGTAGTACTAGTCTAATTTGGGTCCGTCCTTAGGATAAATTATTAGGGTTTTTTTATTATTTTGTTCATAATCTGCTATTAAAAATATTTTTGTGATATCACAATTATGATTATGTTTATTATGATTTATTTCAAAATTATATTGATATTTGTTATAAAAATAAGTTGTCTTTATGAAAATAATATAGGTTAGTTAGACAGTCTTCCGTGGATATTGTGGGTTTTATAATGGTTTATCAAATATTAGACAAAAATATGTTAATAACGTAATTATTTATATAATAATGGTGCTGCCATCCCAAATTTTTGATAAATTTTGTATTTTTTTACACAAGCTATGTACTTATTGTTACAAGAGTTTTGCCAACTACTTTATCGATTTTCATAAAAGTGAAATAGAAAAAATAAATTATTAGATCAAAAAAACATTCTCATATCGAAATTCCGAAATGTTTAGCAGAGCCAATACAAACTAAATGCTTCCAACACAAACGACCACCCTGTATTGCTACATGCCTTTCTTAGAAATGCTCTTTGAAGTTGGTGAAAATAAGCATAGAGGTAGAAACCTCGAAAGGTTTTGCTCAGTTATTATTTAGTTTTTATTTAGAAAACGGTAAATACTAAAATTGTTTGTAATCTGTATATAAAGTAATGGTGTAAGATATAATTTGTGTTTTATTTTTTCGTAATATCGACACTAAAACTAGATGCAGACCTAGAGCTATAGGTAAACTAGTAGTTCTTATATCGACACTAAAACTAGGTGCACACCAAGAGCTATAGGTAAACTAGAAGTTCTAATATCGAGTGTTCAAAGCTCTCTCTTGTTTGTAACTCTCATTAAATGCAAAGCCAGAATAAGAGCAAACAACCGACCGTACGTCATATTATGTCGGCTGAATACAATAAGTGAATAAGTCACCCGGTCACATCTAGTGCCGGATTTCCCAACTTTACTCGGAGATACATTAATTACCTACATATTTTTCGGATCCCTTGAAAACAGATAATAAAATACTAAGGAACCTACCATAGTCTATGACAATAGTGTTATTCTAAAAATCCCCACTGACTCATCAATAGGGATCATTAAAACTTGTTTTTTTAGTTCGTGTGGTTCGAGTTCGAGTGTCATTTTTTTACTGTAGGTACCTGGAGGAAAAGTACTTACTTTATATTACCGAATTACTCAATAAAATTAAGCTTAACGTCCCCCTTAAACGTATACAATTCGCCCCTTTTCATTCCATTTGTCAACACTAATTACCGACATAACTCATTTATTAATAGAGCGAGTAGTAAATTCAATAATACCTACAAAGAAAGTGAGACAATTGACTTGTTTTGTACGCGTGTGAGCTAAGCGCGCAGTAAATTCTTCGATTAGGTAGGTATCTATAGTTTAGGCACCTTAGTGGTGTAGTACTGCCATTTATTCTGTGGTAGTGAGTAGGTACGAAACCAATTATGTTAAGGTTTAATTAAGTTTTCTAGGTACTTTTGAGTTATACTTAACTGTAGGTCAGATAACCATTGGTAATTTTTTTTAAAGATATTTGTAAACTTAGCTGCTGTTCTTGTATGTAGGCACTTGAGTTATGTTACTTATTAAGTTGAACTTCGTAAATGTCTGTTTGCGCGTATTCTATCAATCATTGTTACCATTCGTGAGGACCGCTAATTGGCTTCTCTGATAACGTAGACAAGATTGATTAATTAAGTAATATAATTAATTAATTCGTTATTAAGTTGTATAAAGCTGTTGGTCTTCTAAATAAATAAAGAAATAAAATAAATATACCAGCTGATCATGCTACTCCCTGGAATCAAACCGACTCCAATACAAAATACGTTTGTTTTCCTTCACTACATGGTAACTAACTACAATACATGGTACTGTATGGGCGCGGAGCTAATCATCGAAACACTACCACTAGGTCTAGATGGAATAAACCCTTTTTATGGCACCAATCGATAAACATAACAGCAAAGAGTTTATCAGTCATTGTGAAGCGACTACGAAAAGTTTTTTTAACTGATTTGTTTACCTTCTAGTTTTTTGTTAGTGTTGGCTTCTATTCAGAGACGCGATCACGAACTATTCAGCTGAGCTTATTCGCTCACGTTAGCGTTGTATAGGATATTGCATAGCACCTCCTCCGTACTGTTAGACCGCAAAATGGATTTCGTTTTAAAAAAAAATTACTAAGTTCTTTATTTGAAATAATTAGTAATACAGAATACATATACTAGTAATAAAGAATTTGAATAGATTTTAATCGAAATACCAGTGTGATGACTGGAACTGCCAAAATTTCCATGAATTGAGCTCAACGAAGGGAAATGGGCAACTTAGCCTTTTTTTATTATTTTTTATTTTACAACGGGGAAGCGCTTGGCCTTCATCTCACCTGGTAACAAGTTGAGATAAGGCCGAAGTTGCAGGCGCACTTCACCCTGAATCCTCAACAAACTAAGCTGGCTATCTTACCTTTAAATGCCGGAACACAACAACTTTTAGAATTATGATTATGGCGACAGAATTAGGTAAGATGGTGGTAGCCTAGCCAAGCGGACTTAAATACAGTCCTACCGCCAACCAAACCAAGCACAATATATTGTACTCCCCGTGGGGATTTAACCCGGGGCCGTAGCTTAGCCTTAGCTGTCTCAGCTTCCAGTTCAAGTTGGCGGCGGCGGCACGCAGATGTTGATGATTTGGGAGTCACAATCGAAGAAGTCGGCTGCATCTGCATCGATAACAAGCAAAGTAAACAACTGGCTCGATAGATCCGCTGAGCCCGAGCCTCGCCACTCACGCTCGCGGATGCGGGCCTAAGTGACATCAAGCTACTGGCCTGCGCATTGAAAGACGCATTTGCTTCTCAGCATCACCAGCAGCTACTTACCAGATTGTCCATATCTAAGGATCTGCCTCTCTATTCCGGTTATCCATTGGATTGGCTGCAATTTAAAGAAGCGTACCTATCTTCCACCAAACTCTGTAAGTACAGTGACTCAGAAAATGTGTGGCGACTCCGCAAGTGTCTTCGTGGCGAAGCTAAAGAAGCGGTCACGTCATTGCTTATCGGCGGAATTTCCCCTGATGTTATCATACTCGTAGACACATTGGAGATACGTTTTAGGAAGCCTGAGAACATAATGGCTAAAATAGTAATACAGCTTAAGAAAATACACCCGTTACCCTTGACATTCCACAACGAGCTTATTTGTTTTGCTGTAAAAGTAAAAAAAACTGCGTAACGGCGGCGATAGCGATGAAACAAAATGATAACCTACGCAGCCCCGAACTAGTGTCGATCGTCGCATCAAAGCTACCCACTTCTCAACAAATGGACAGATTATTTTTATGAAAATCAGCGCAGTACTAATAGTAATAATGAAACTCCAAGATTGCAATTATTAAGCGATTTCCTCTACTTGGAAGCTAATAAAATGGCATGTTCTGGTGTGAGCCACATTCACACTCAATCAATAAAAAAACCTGAGTATCGGGAGACCAGACACACAGTTATACACACTACAAATAATAATTATAATAATCAAACCGTTGACCATGACTGCAAGTTTTGTCACCACAAGTACCTACGGTCATAAACTTTACGAATGTCCGCATTTCAAACGCGCTATGCGATATTGGAGGTTTGCACGAACAAATAGGCTTTGCTTTAAATGTCTCACACACCGATCCAGCATCCTGCTCTGCAAGTAACTGTGACATCGAGGGCTGCGACCAGCCACACCATCGTCTGCTGCACTGGGTTAAGCCGAGCGATAATAAGAGTACTCATGATAAGGTCGAGAACGAAATCTTAGATGCCGATGTAAACCACGAGACCGTGAATCAGACCGTGGCGTCCTTGAACCCTAAGGTACTCCTAAAAATCGTGCTGCTGACTGTACATGGACCCGCTGGCACCATTTTTGCGTGACCTTGATCGTTGCGGAGCTAGCTGATAAGCTATTACTAAATGGGAGAAACGAGATAATGCGCGCGCGAAGCGCGTGGAACAATGGTGAATTAGTCTGTGACACACAAATAATAAGTTTAAAAATAACAAATAATGATAATCAAAATTATTGTGTAAGTACGTGCGCGTAAAATAAAATCATTAAATTTGCCTGTGCAATCTTTGCCGAACATTGACTTTAATAAATATGGATTAGAAAGTAATTTTAGTGAAAAACATTTATGTAAATGCGATGCGCAACCAATGTTATTGATAGGTCAGGACAACCATGACTTGATAGCACTGGTACAATGTTATCAGAGTGAGCAGCGTGAGCCTTACGTAACCCAGACCGCACTAGGTTGGTGCACACAGGAGCTCGGTAAGTGATTTGCCACATCATTCCAATCCGTGTCTTTCTCGCGCACGACTGTCCTGATAATACTTGGTCACAAGAAAATGTTTTCCTTATGTGTAATACAACCAGCTGAGACGATCTCTGAGGTCGCCTCCCCCAGCGCTCCTGTGCGTCCCCAGGGCTGTGAACACCGGTGCGCACAGCTGCACGACGAGGTAAGAAAGTCCTTTTTGTTGGACTCCATTGGAGTAGGTACTAAGCCCTGACACAATCCAGAGGATGTGCGCGCGGTCTCTATTTTAGATGAGACTGCTGAGCTTCGCGAGGGACAATGGTACGTTGGTCTACCGTGGAAATCAGATAATCATTGTTTGCCTGACTCCTACTCTAATGCATATAGACGTCTTAAATCAATTCAAAAGAAAATGTTGCTAATGGCGATAATGCACTACGTTATCGCGAAAGAATGTCGCATTTATTTACCAACGGATACGCTAAGGAACTTGTAGGTAGTTATGCCGAAGGTGGCATTGACCGCGCATGGTACCTACCCCACTTCGGAGTAGATAACCCAAACAAAATAAACTACGATCTGTATTCGATGCGGCAGCGCAATCGAGTAATCGCTCACTGAATGATTTTCTTTTGCAAGGTCCCGATCTTCTACAGTCTTTGTTAGGAATAATGTTTAGATTTAGGGAAAATATTATAGGTTGAATAGGAGATTTATATAAGGTTAATATACAGGACATGTTTTTACGTATAAAAAATACGTGACGAAGACATGCACGCGCTGCGCTTTTTATGGCAAGATGGATTCTTACCTCTTGAGGAGCCACCCTTAGGTTCAAACGATACCCCCGAGAGTCCATCTCCCCCCAGGGATAGCCCTATAAAACAGTATGTCATGACGTCACTTATTTTTGGCGCTAACTGTTCGCCTTTTATCGCGCAATATGTAAATCAAATTAAAAATACGCAGCGGTTCGAACAAACGATGCCGGATGCTGTTCACGCGATTAGAAAGAATCAGTATTTGGATGACTATATCGATAGTGTAAGCGATGTCTGCGGCGCTAAGAAAATTATAAAAGAAATCTCGCAAATAAATCAAAAAGGCGGTTTTAATATGCGCGATTGGTTAAGTAATAACATCGAAGTTTTAAACGATACCCCAATGGAGATCCTTAGTGAGAAGGCTGTAAGGTTCAATGTCTAGAATCAATCGGAAAGAACTCTTGGGTTGTTATGGTTTCCTGCCACTGATACTTTCGCATTTGCCTTATCGTTGAAACGCATTCCTAGGGATATTTTAGATTCTTCGCGAAACCCGTCACAACGGAAATTATTGCGTATTATTATTCTATTTATGACATGCACGGATTTTTAAGTCCTTTTACAGTAGTCTAAAATAATAATTGGAAAATAGGTATAAAATAGGACGATGAGATTCCAGACAATTTACTTAATCAATTTCATGAGTGGTTGGTACACCAACAATCTGTGACATTCGCATTCCTAGGTGGTACTTTCGGCTAGTTTCTAGAAGCGTGAACGAGACAACAATAGCGAGCGCCGCGAGTAAGAGCGAGCTACAATACAACTACATGTGCTCGGAGACCCTATTCCCCGCGTTTATGCATCGGTAGCGTATTGGCGTAAAGTAGATAGTAATGGACAGCAGCTCAAGGTAGGCGATCTCGTGATCGTGGTTGATGGGATTCCCGTACGACTCATAATCACTTTTGTCCGAAAATCACTTTCCCGCACAGACATCTTATAATCATCACTTGCCATAATGCTATATTCTAATACATTTTGATTATTATAATACTCTTTTTCGCGAATGATCTTCAGCTATAATATAGCAATAATAATTAATGATGATATAACATAATACATAGTATTCCGAACGATAAAAATTATAAAAAACGAAATACTAATTATGTAATGTATTTGGTTGTATTACGAATTACAAGTATACTTAAGTGACAGATCTACATTTTCATAGTTTTTATTTGCGAGCTCATCAGGACTGTTGGATATACTAGCAATTGATTTCGTTCAAAATGAATGACAGAACCGACACGGTGAGTCCGGAGCTAGAAGCTCACGTAGAAGGTTCTGAGAGGAGCAAGCTCGCGAAACAAAGCGCAGTGAAGGTTGAGTGGGTGAAGTGATTCTCAGGGGCGACGAGCGAGCTTTCTGGCGGGAGCTCGTCCCAGAAAACATTGCTTCTAATGCTTTACTGCTTGCATTTTATTAAAATAAATTAATTATTTTTATACAACATGACTGTTATGATAAACCAAACTATGGATAAAGTGTAAATGATGAAACAATTTAGGAATTTTGATTATTATAGAATTTGCATGGGTACAAGTGATGTTAGGTAAAATTATATTCGACAAAATAGGTTTCGGAATTTTGATTATTATGACAAAGGTTGTTATGGATTGCTAAATTCGGAACATCAATTTTATGAGAGATAAGAGAGAACCGTGGTTGATCCTTCTTCACCCCGCAACTGTTGGCCTAAAGGTATTGTGGAAAGAGTATATCCAGGACAGGACGGTAGGGTGAGAGTAGTAGATATACGGAGTGAGACGTCAGTGTAAAGCGCCCCGCAGCGCGCGTAGCCTTGCTCCAGCTCGACGTTGGGTGTCGTGGTGACGACACTAGGTACGCGCTCACTCCGATAACTCATAGATACTAGGTATTATTTTTGTTAAATAAATATACTCGTATTGTGTATCCGTGGAAGCGTCCCGCGGCAAGGCTCGACAACGCGTCGATAGTCGACGCGCGCGCCACCTGGAGGATGCTTTTGGAAGCAGTCGCAAGATAACCACGGCTCCAGAGGCCGTGATTCACAATAATTTGCTGTCAACAAACGTTTTTTATTCCACTTCGAACGCCACCCCTTTCCCCTACAAAAGTGCATCGGGATCTGAAATCGGTGGGTTGAACTACTAGACCACAGAGGCGGATCATCATTACAAAGTGTTTGCCTTGAATACTCTGTGCAAAATTTTATAATTCTTTGACCGATTAATAAATAAGCTAGAAAAAAGGTTTCATATTACGGTGGAATTTTAACATCTTCGACTATACACTTTTGGTTTATGTATGTATGATTCAGGTGTATCATTGCAGTGTTTGTAACACTCTGTAGCTTCCCATCAGGCAAGATTGTGTACAATAAATAAATTGCATTATGTAAGTATACCTACCTATTAAATACAAGTTGGGTATACATAAATCAAACTCTTTAATTATGTAAAAGCATACTTTAATCTTACATTTAACAATCTTTACATCGTATTCACAGCTTTGGTCTGTTTAGAGCGTACTCTTTGAAAATATACTTTTTTAAATCTTTAAAATCCAAAATATCGTTCCGAATCAATCCAATTTTCTAGAAAATTACTAAAGAGTGCAAATGACAATATCAGTTTGAAAGGAAAATTATAACGCCTTTTGACTTTTTTTTTATCTTGACTTGATCAGAAAGCGAAAGTGAAAACCTAGATTATTCCTAGTTTCATTCGAATCGGAAATGCCGATTCGAAATGAACAACAAACTACGTTAGTATGGGACCGCGGAAATTAGCTGTAGGTACTTCGTGCACTTCTCAATTGTCAATTCAGTGATGCCTAAAAAAAGCAGTTATAGTGGTATGGAAAATCAATTATGATGATGATGATGATAATAATAAGCCAAGCAAACATATACCAGAATAAAATAAGTATTCTCTCTTCAACAAACTTCAATACAGTGAAGTGAAAACAATAAGCTTAAGAACTTAGGGCGATTAACACAACCCATTCGAATAAATTTATTTGTTACAATTGCACTTTTCAGTAAATTTCCGTAATAATATAACGATAAAATACTTTGTACGCTCTAGCATCCTAACACCTACCATCCCGCGATCCGATAACCTATGGTAAACATACTTAAATTAGAAAATAATATAAAAAACTAGCGTCCTGTCTGTCACGTTATGTGCGTTGAAATGACAAAATTGTCCTCTTACGAGCGCAAAAAAATGCAAACAAGTGATTTTCTTAGTAACTCATAATAGTTCAAAACAACATGATAGATGGCGGCTATTAGGACTTTCTTGGCTGTCAATTGCTTAGAAAAACGTAATTACAATCCAATTCATCTTTTACTGAAATGCAAGTACGGTTTTTTGATCAATCGAACAGACAAAATACGACATAACTTGAAAATTCTTGACAATCCCAGATCTGTGCTAGCTTAAATCGTGATGAGTCGTCATCTTTATTGATTTTGTTTACACGATTCCTTTTATTTCGTAAAAGGAATTGATTTCAAGAACGTTTTCATGAATATTGGCGAATTTGTCTATTAGATCGCCAAAAAATTATCCGTGCACTGCAGCAATGACGGGCTACGTTGAGTTATAATCAGTGCCGAATGTCACCACTCTAGTGTGTGAATTGATAACACGTAACCGCCATCTATACGGCATTTGAAAACTTATGTTCTACTTATTTGCTTCCGAAAATCCTTAACTTATGCAGGGTTCAAACTACCGATTTTCGCGGTATTTTGTCCATTTTGCAATTCGTTCTGTTACCTACTATTTAGCATATATGTCTAAAGTCATAGTGCTTTATCAGGCGATATTCTACCTCGGTTACACGCCCCTCCTGCATCTGTCTGTATCGTTTATTTAGACAAAGATGCAACATAGGTCACAGAGAGATGGAGCAAGATCTACTACCGTACGAATAGTACGTAAAGGACAAAATACCGATATAATCGCGAATCGCGGTAGTGTGAACACGCTGTTAAACAGTCGAGCACCAAGTCATGGGTTTTAAAAATTATTTCAAACTGTCACTGACAAACTTCTGACACCCCTCTTTTTGGAGGGGGGTTATTGAGAGTGCCACACCACATTTGCTGATCTGATGGATAGGGAGCATTTGTTATGTAATTAAAACGATCATTACAGATGTATGTATCAAAATAAAATAAAATAGACTTGACGAGTCGATTTCGAAATAATTACGTTTTAATACAACGATTTTGAAGAAAATTTGAAAGCAGAGTACCTTGAAAATCTGGCTACTGAAGCGAATAAAAAACCGCAGACACCACATATTTTGCGTAAAGAGCCGCCTATAACAAAACGATAAAGCTTGCGTACATTATTTCTTTGCCAGTTTGTTTGTTATTTATATATTGAGAACTAGTGTGCGTCTACCATAATTATAAAAACAATAACCCATGAATAAAACATCGGTTTTACCTGCTATTTCAATGGAACAAATGGTACATCCGAACTTTGGCAAGATTTTTTTGAAAAATCAACGAAAAAATTACTCTTTTTTTTCAATAAAATTGTGACGAAAAACATTCGATATACTTCTCACTTATTTTAAATAATTGCCAAGTAAATTCGATGTTATCACTATTACACAATACGCGTAACAAAAACATCCTCATTTCCGGAGACCGATTTCACCCGAGCCACAATATTTTGAACACACATTATTTCCTCTAGATTTCAACAAACTGACCTCTTACGGATTCGCAAGGGAACTATGTATGTATGTATTGGCCGGCCCTGCCAAGAGTGGGATGATTTGTGGGATCAATCACTTAATCCATTGAAACTATAATAAAACCTGTTCAGTATTAAGATGCTAATCCTCGAACCCTTATCCAAATATAAGCAGACTTAATTTATTTTTTCATCATCAAGTACTTAGATATGAATGCTAACTCTGTATCAGCTTGACCTTGTTTTTAATATAGATAGGTGACTGTAAGAGTTAATAATAGACCCCTTATTTAGCTTGATCTATTGTATTGAAGATAGGTGATTCCAAGAGTTAATAATAGGCACTTTATGGCTAGGCTAGGCTTGCTTCAAATTTATCTATTTTTGTATGTAATTAATTATAATTCCAGTTTTATGAATGTTATTGATTACCATCGTCTAAGCTGAGTCTAGGGTGAAATCAACCTCCATTAGCCTATATCTCAATAAAAATTCGCAAAGATATCATCGTACATTGGCAATACATTGATATTGGTAACTATTAATTACTATTATACTTAGCAACGGAGGTCTTGCAAAAACCGATTATTTTATATAAACGTAATAATAAAAAATAGCATAAATTACGTACAAAGAGTACATATTGTTTATCATATATAAAAATATATTAAGATAGACACTATTATAAACAGAATTTCCAAAAACCCCGCTAAAAGGTTACATTTTTATTTTATATCTAAAACAAACAATTTAAAAACTAAACAACAGACAAATATCAGAATTTTCAAAATCTTATTGCGAGAGGTTCCTAAAATAAAAAAAAAAAGAATGGCAACAACACACCCCTAAGTTTTAAAATCAATTAAATCTAACTAAATAAGTATAACAAAATCTATGTATAACGAGAAGTGGTCTAAGGTCAAAGTCGAAGACATTTTGTTTTTCAGTCATATTTTTAAGGATCATTTATTTTGAAATGTCAATGTCAGAAATCGCGGCCGAGGAACGGCGAGCACCTCGGGTAAGGTCATTGAACCTAGGTCTTGGTAGTTGATTGAAATGAGGCCAAAATGTTTTATTGGGTCTAATATTTAGACTTCGGTTTACTGTGATGCCTATTGCGATCAATATTTAGTTGAAACGATGCCCATATAGCCTATAATGCTTCATGTACTTTAATTGTGACATAAATACAAAAAATATAAATGTTTTTTTTATTATTTCTGTACTTTGGTCACAATTGAGACCAACATTTTTGTGAAATATGATCACTTCGACTATGATTCGACCTAACTGAATCGCCTTCCGTTACCACAGGATTTTAGGAAATCAACGACTGAGACGCGACACCGGATAACTTGCTAACAATAACATTAACTAAACAATAATGTACCGCGCTACCAATATAGCTATATTCCTATGAAACACATACTTTCCCACAATCCTATGATCCTCGATACATTCCAGTTAGCCGAAGGATGGAGCCGGCTCGAGATAAAACTAATATCACTACTAGCTATAATCAAAAGAATAGTCCCCTCCAACTCGGCTCGCGGATGTTGTAAAAGGCGACTAAAATCTCATTAGGTGATGCTCAATACCTTCACTATCAAAACATATTATTTTTACGCTCCAACCAACAGAGGAGATTTGGTACTTTGATGATTATGTTTCAATACTTATTTTTAATAATAATAATTATTATTATTAGTTTTATGTTTTGTCTCGTCTGACAATTCTCGATTTACTATGTATAAATCGGTGATAGCTGGGGCAGACAGAGCTAGGCCAAGTATTAATAATACTTTAGTAAAGGTATGTGTTCCATAAGAATACTTGAAATAAGCAAAAAAAACTAAATGACTACAGTTTTTAACTATTAATATCTTATAGTAACTCGCTAGTAAAATCCGGCGTCGAACATGGATTTAAAAACTATAATTCACAGCATTAACCTCGGGCAAGCAAATTTGGAGTGCCGTCCAATATTATAATAATTTTGTATACAATATAAATATATTTTAAAATAAAATAATATACAAATATAGCTACCATTCAAAATTATATCAAAAATAATGATCATACTTAATATATTCAATAATGTTTATTCATCATGTTTTTTAAATATATTTTTACCGTAGAATCCAATATAATGGTCAAAATCTAAATAAATCCAAAATCAACGACAATAATGTAAGTTCATACAGGTACTTACATTAATTAATTTTCATAATTATATGATATACAAAGATCATAATATTTTTATTTACATTTAAAATGTTTGATTATTTTTAAACATTAAGATTAGGATGCTGTGCACAGTTACAAACGGTTTATAAGTAAAGGTGAAGAACTCACGACTTTTGCCCCTTTGAGGATTCACCTCTGATCACTACTCTGATGAGGATCTTATGAGGATCACCTACTAGGGGGATCCATACTGTTGGATATGAATAAAAAAATATATAAGGAAACTAAAAATATCATGCATTTGTATAGTATATAATTATAGACAGTTTATAACGGTCTTTTCCAACTGCTTCTTGTAAATAGTTATTACTTATTGATTGTAATTAATAAATTGTCGTCAACTTTAAGTTTGAGGAGATGGTGATATTTTTGATAAATTTATTTGTGTTTTATTCACGTATTTTAAAATATATTAAATATTCTATAGTTTGTATAATTGTTGGACGACACTATCTATTATAATAGTAATGTTTGCCCAGCACTGGGATTTCAACCCATCATTCAAACTGATATACCTAATAAACTACTAATATTATATCAAATGGGATATATCTGTACATTATAGTCATTTTGTACAGTATATTTGCTGTGTTTTTGCTTGAATACTTGCATATTTTTATATTACATTTTTACATTAATATATTTTTTTTTTATTTTTGTATATAATACATTTTCGTTGACTAGAAATAGACCGGAAGTTATTAATTATGTAAAACTTTTAAATCATGATTTACATTTCTAAATAAAAATACTTTTGGTATTTGTTTGACTTAGGCCATTTTCAGATGATTTAATGTCTTAAAATCTTTGATATATTTTCTTTAGAAACGAAATAAAAAATATATATTTAAACAGTATGGAACAGTTTAAACCAACAGTTTTTTTATGAAACAATAATAAACATGCAATATACTTTAGAACACGATTAACAATTTTTATATAAACATACAAAAACACAGCAAGTACGATTTAAATGCACAGACCCTGAATTTTTGGAATATATCTATAAAAAACATAAAATACTTAATCAAAAAACCATGAGTATGTAAATATACATATCTAAACGGGGTCTGTACGTGATTTTGTTTTATAAAATTTACTGATTTAATTATTTTATTAATAATAATAATAATCATGGAGAGATTATCGTCATCAAAAGATATTTATATTTTTTGATTCTGGAATGTCTCACCTCACTGTAGAATCCGCGATATATCCTGAAAATAAATAATATATATTATGTACTAATATAATCAACTAGCTACGTGTTTTTCTATAGAGGGACGTGTCAAAGGTTCCAATACTAGATATGTACCAACATTTCGTTTCGCACTTGTCCAAGGTACGCTATTTTCAACAGTTCATACAATTTACTCCTATCATTACAGCAATCACATTTTTGGCAGTTGTCACGTTTTGACAAGTGTCAAAATATTGTAATGTCAAAAGTCAAATGTCGTTGCCAAACGTACCTCATATCTATGGAGTAGCTGTGGCGAGTTATAACTGTTTTCCGAGTAGAAAATCGGTCTCTTCATACTATTGTTCATAGTCTGCCCTAAAACAATACAAAACTCCATTAAAGACACGATCGTCATGTGGGTTACAATCCCGGACAAGCACAAAAAAACGTGATGTGTTTATAGACGCGAAGCATCTCGAGTTAGTAATAAGTATTGTAAAATAAATACAATTTTCATTAAAAATGCTGATAAAAAGAATTCTAAATAAAATAACTCCTGTCCAGTACTAGGCGGAAGCTTGGCCAAGACACTGCGTTGCCACGCTAAATAGCAATGCTGATTCGCTGGCCTTGCCTGACCTTAAGTTACATGTCGCCTCAATCAAAAGCTTGTCTTTTAATATTTGCGGCTTTTGTGATCCTAAAAAATAAAACATTATTGACTAGACTTTGAGGATAGTGAAATATGCCTAGTCCTATGATATTGCGGGCTACCTGATTTCGCAATATAACAAAAGCGCATATGTGATTAACTAGATACAAAATAACCAGCCCTAGGCTGTGGGTTTGATTTCTGTCCGGGACAAATATGTGTGTGATGAATAGAGATTAAAATCCCAGTGGTTTTAACAATATAGTAAGTCAATTGGGACGAAAATTACTAGTAGTTACATGCAAGACTATTCGATAAGACTACTGGGAACATGCTAAAGATAGATTTGTTCAGTGCATGTATCTTATAAAAGTATTATATTTAAGTATTGTGTTGTATTTTATGATACGTATTTACAACAAAAAAGTATATGAGTATTATTTCCGTAATCCAGTTCCCATACTCCAAGCATTGCTTAGTTTGGGACTGGATGGCGCTGTGTGAAACTAATGTCCTGTAATATTTATTCAATATTTTTATTTATTTATACGCAATCTACCTCCCATATTACCAGCTTTGTTTCGTTTGGGGCTAGATGGCGCTATGTGAAGTCAATTGTAACATATATTTATGCAACGCTATGCTATGCAGATAAAATGACTAGACGTTTGGAGAGCGTGTTTCTTATAAGATGTATGTGTGTATATGTACTATATAACTATAAGGGATTTTCGTGAATTCCCTCGGGATGAGGGGAAGCTAGAGGCGCTCCACTAGTCTACAATACGTACATAGTTGCGTGTGCACCGCCAGAGCGTTTTGTTTGGCTATCAGCAGCTCAGGGCCGGGCCGCGGCTCGTAGTAACCTGGGACGAGACAGTACAAAATCAAAATACATACTAATATTATCAACTAGCTGGTGGTAGGCTTTTTTTTGTCGAGGGGGAAATCTTTAACAAGATACCCCACCGCATTGAGGGTGCGATGAGGTTATATGAGGTTTACGGGACTCTGACGACTCACAAAAACACCCCCCGGTGGCCGGCCGCGATGGTAAGGAAGGCCCTGGGATGTTTGTTAAAGCTTCTTCCAGTGCCTCCCCGCATATTGGCCTAGCTCATCCCTGGGGCAGAATTTTATCTGCTCGTGGTCCGACACAGTACATGCCACCGTGTACTGTCGCCCTCCCCGGGGAGGTGGTAGGTCTGCACCAAGCAGTTCAGTGTTCAGTGTGATCCGCGGGAAGAACATTTGCTGCTTGTTATCCGGGTACCCACTACGCCGGCAAAAGCTGGTACTACTTACTAATGTTTCGCCAATCGGTGTAAGATCCAGAGGTCCCGGGTTCGATCCCCAGGGGAGTACAATATTGTGCTTGATTTGATTGGTGGTAGAACTTTGTTTGAGTCCACCTGGCTAGCTACCACCAGCTTATTTAATATCGCCATAACAACAATTCTAAAATGGTTTTGTTCTGCCATTCAGTGGTGAGATTGTCAGTTACTCAGACCGAATAAACTTGTGAACCAGGTGGGATGAAGGAAAAGCGCTTCCATTTCATACAATAAAAAAAAGCGCTTAACTCGAGAACTTTAAAACGTTATCAATGTTCCTTCTCTTAAATTCCGACCGAAGGAATTAAATAGGCACCTAGGAAAGCTCGCTCCATCGCAGACCAGGCAATCTTAAAGGTCAACAGCTGACGCTTGTTGAATAAAAGAAACAGTTTTAGCAACACTTATGGCTAGCATATTAAAAAAGTATATTCGTATTCTATCCGTAATCTAGTTCCCACATTACAAGTCTTGCTTATAAAGTGGCCCGGTGCGAAATTAATTAACTGTAATATTTATTTACATATTACAGGGGCCTAACAACCGCGTCTTATAGCATTCTCGTTTTGATATTACATTACTTTTGTCTCGTTTTTTCTACACTGGACAGATAGTGACAAAAGTAAAGTAATATCAAAACAAGAATGCTCTAAGAGGTCGAGATACCCCCCCCTGGTCATATCAAGTCTAGAGGGAGTGTGGGTGGGAGCGGGGGAGGCCTTTGCCTAGCGGTGGGACACTGACTTAATATAATAATCATAATATTATAATAAATATTATCATGGCCAATATATCCAATGGCATTTCCTTTCGGCGAAAATCTCAGAAGTAAAGTAATTGCCTCCTTAGGGGCTGATATTTTCAAAAACTTTATACTATCACTCAACAACTGTAATCAAAAGACATAAACACCTATTTCCACATTTCTAACTCGAAGAAGATCAATTCGTATGCAAAATCTGCACTGCAGGAGCTCATATAATCCCATAGCTCATCAGTGGGACTCTGGAGCCCTGTTGCTAAGGTCCCGCCCCGCTACATTGCGGCATTGGGCTAGCTGGGGTCAGGTTAACTCAACCGTGGGCAGTGCACAATACACCCCAACCCTAATGCGGGACGCCAGAGAAACCCTTTACAGATTAATAATTGTAGTTTGGCAGGTAGGGCGCTACCTGCCAAACTACAATTATTAATCTGTAGTCTGAAGGGCTGTTTTAAAAGACTGATTCGTGAGCATTCTCTCAAATCCTCGTATTACGTTCTTTAGTCTTCCTAGTTAGTATTTTATGAGTTTGTTATAATGTTTTTGATTTTGTATAAGTATTTTCATTGTTGATGTTAATTATTTTTGTGTAGGTTCATTTAGGGGTACCTAAGTATTTAAATATATTAATATTGATTCTTATTTATAGTGTTATAGTATAGTTTATTCTATGCAAATAAAATATGTATAGTATAGCAGATATAAAGATAGGTAGTAAGTATTAATTCTAGGTAATTAGTTATGTTGCTTAGTTTTATTATTAATAGGTAGGTATGTTAGCACGCCAACCTCTGTTTTTCTTACAATCTTGGTTTGGTTGGCAGTTAGAAAACGCCATCGGCATTATGCCCACCCATTGTACACTAGTTTAGTGTACAATAAGTGTTAAATAAATAAATTAAATACACACAAACATAGATACATACCCGGCATATTGCTGTGGCTAGCAGGCGGATAGTAAGGGCTGCCCTGTGGTTGCATCACATTGCCTGAAAAAAAATAGAATAATTTTTCGGTTGGAATTTGGTTGGTGGTAGGATTTTGTTTAAGTCCACCTGGCTAGCTACCACGATCTTACCTAATTCTGTCGCCATAATAACAATTCTTAAAAAAAATTGTTGTGTTCCGGCAGGATAGCCAGTTCCTCAGTTAATTGAGGATTCCGGGTGAAGTGCGCCTCCATCTTCGGCCTTATCTCAACTTGTTACCAGGTGAGATGAAGGCCAAGCGGTTCCTCGTCGTACAATAAAAAAAAAGTAGAAAATTCTACATGTGTTAGTTTTGAGATCAAAGGATAACCCATACTTGATTTAAATAAAATCAACGGTACTATGGGGCCTTCTAATGTAAGTTTTGAGGTCAAAGGCTAACACATACCTAATTTAAATAAAATCAACGGTACTATGGGGCCTTCTAATGTAAGTTTTGAGGTCAAAGGATGACCTATACTTGATTTAAATAAAATCAATGGTACTATGGGGCCTTCTAACAAAAGTTTTGAGGTCAAAGGATCACCCATACCTAATTTAAATAAGATCAACGGTACTATGGGACCTTCTAATGTAAGTTTTGAGGTTGAAGGATGACCCATACTTAATTTAAATAAAATCAACGGTACTATGGGACCTTCTAATGTAAGTTTTGAGGTTGAAGGATGACCCATACTTAATTTAAATAAAATCAACGGTACTATGGGGCCTTCTAATGTAAGTTTTGAGGTCAAAGAATAGATATCTACCATTGGCAGTGTCGGGCTCTTGTTTGACTTGTTGTAATTGCAGCAAGCGTTCTTGCACCCTCCTCTCGTTGTATTGATTTGCGTCTGTAACAGACAACATATATTGATAATCATTATACCGAAAATGTTTTCGTGTTGTAGTTATTCAGCAAACGTATTGCTATCTCAGCGTTCCCTGCACCCGCCTATGCGTCGGACAGAGACAGTTGCTAATCGTGAGATTAATAGGTACATTTTTTGATCAAATTTAAGTTTCGGGTAATTTTATGTATAGGCTCTTTTCACCTCCTAGATTGTAACAAAATGTTTTGTTATTGGGTGTCAATCGCTTGAATAGTACATATTTTAGGCTTAAATGTTTAATTTGTTTCAAAAAGTTTTTTGGAAAATAATTGACTTTTATTTGCCATATTTCAGTGAAAATCATGACCAGTAAAAATGCTTGTCATTATGTAAATATATATCGTGATTTAAAAAACTGGCAATAAATAAGACGTTTAATAAAAAAAAAGTATTTAAGTATTCTAACCGTAATCTAGTTCCCATATTACAAGCTATGCTTAGTTTGGGGCTAGATAGCGCTGTGTAAAATGAATGTCCTGTAATATTCATTTATTTGTTTATTTAGAAGTAAGATAGCTAGACCCAGACACAGAAGGAACCTGTGTATATTAATCATGTAAATATTTGTCCCGGTTTGGAATCAAACCCACTTCTTACAGAGCAGAAGGCAGACCTACTACCAACTGAGCTGTGAAACTAGTTAATTAGATTTGACCACAGCACATAAAAGCTGATCCATTGCGTCAACGCTAAGCACTTATCATAATACAGTCACAGAGATAGTGAGAAAAACCAGTGAACTTTGACACAGAAAACCCAGCGATACCAAACAATAAGACAATTCACATTTGTTTACGCCAATTTGTGACGGTTTTATGATGAGAAATGGTATGGAAAATAATTTACAATAACATTAAAATAAATTAACCTTACGTACACTACCATACACTTTCATATAACAAACAACTAAGCCACACAACATAACAACATATGTTGTTATGAAAGGAGGGTGCATAATATGCACCCTCCTTTCAACCAAACTTGTACTATCCTCTCCATCCAAAAGTTGTCTGGAACAGATGTTGCCCTTGATCGATCAGACTGCATTGTACTGTTGGCTTAAGTTATTTTTATTATCATGTGTTTTGTACGATGGGGAGGCGCTTACCCTTCATCTCACCATACTGATATAATATATACATATCTATGCTTGTTCTGTGTTTGGGTGTTACGTATTAATATTACTTACGTATTATGAAAAATTGTACGCAGGTTTCTTTGTTGTATGACCAGGACTTAATCTCACCCAGTTTCGAGTTATGATAAGGCCGAAGTTGAAAGCGCACTTCGACCAGAATCCTCTACAGTCTGAGGAACTGGCATTCTTATCTCTAAATGCCGGAACACGTTTTTTTTTTTTTTTGGTGACAGAATTATTTAAGATTGTGAGATTGTGGTAGCTAACCATGCGGACTTAAACAAAGTCCTACCACCAAACAAACCAAGCACAATATTGTACTCCCCTGGTGATCGAACCGTGACCTCTGGATTTGACACCGGAGGACGAACGAAGAAGACCACAGAGGCGGTTCAAGAGTATTCATTAATTCATAAATAACTCATCATACAATTAGCGTGTGTATGTTTTTTAGCTCGTATTCGTCCATATTTTTTTCTAGGACGAACCTTCCCATATGGTGCATATCAGCTAACTTCTTGAATTATCCTGTTACTATGCCTTCGCTGTTTGTGTGTCTGTTTGTCCGACCTATTAAAGGCTGTCTGTATCTTTGATTCGCTATAGGAAAATAGTTTAAATTTCAGAAAATGTGTTTGTGTGAATGTTCTTTACAAAAGCCAAAAATATAGTAAAAACTGTTACTATGATACATAAAGGCGTCAAACAAGTTACCGTTGTGATTATAGTGCTTAAAGATAAACAGAAATACAAAAAAACCGGCCAAGCGTGATATGGACCCACACTAATGCTCCGGAGCGAAAGCATTTATTTGCCTTGAAATGTAGATGTGCTCCCCTAGTCCTCAGTGTCCAACTCGCACTTGACCAGTTGATTTTCCATTGGCATTATCACAAGATCACCAACCTAACTGTTCCTTGGTCCGCTCGTAGGTGCTCGCGTATTTATCATCATCAGTGATATCTATCTCCTGTTTGATGTGGTTCTCGTAAAAGGGGTTGTCTGTCCGTCCGTCGCGGTCTTGTAGTATGTGCATGTTATGCTGTTGACTGCGCAGGAGTTCAGTCGGGTCCGGGTAGTTTTGGTAGTAACCTGGAATGATCGGTTAATCAATACAATGCATAAGCAATCGACTAATATCTATTTCTGATTGGTACCCGTCATTCGATGGGGTTTTTTTTCTATTGTACGATGGGGAACCGCTTCACCTTTATCTCACCTGGTAACAAGTTGAGATAAGGCCGAAGGTGGAGGCGCACTTCACCCGGAATCCTCAACAAACTGAGGAACTGGCTATCTTACCTCTGAATGCCGGAACACAACAATTTTAGAATTGATATTGTGGCAGGATTAGGTAAGATGGCGGTAGCCAGGCGGACTGAAACAAAATCCCACCACCACCCAAAATCAGTGGATTGGGCTGTTTTGATGAGTATGTTATCTATCGCCTGTGGTCTAGTGGTTCAACTACTGGTGTCAGATCCAGAGGTCCCGAGTTGATCCCCAGTGGAGTACAGTAATGTGTTTGGTTGGTGGTAGGACTGTTTAAACTGCCTGGCTAGCACAACAACAATATAACAACAATTCCAAATTGTTGTGTTCCGACATTTAAAGGTAAGATAGCCAGTTCCTGAGACAGTTGAGGATTCCTGGTGAAGTGCGCTTCCACCTTCGGCGTTATCATAACTTGAAACCAGGTGAGACGAAGGCCAAGCGTTTCCCCATCGTACAATAAAAAAAAATTACATTTAGTAGTTCAGCCACACTTCGATTTGATATAGCAAGACACATACGACAAAGGTGGTTTATATGGTCACCTCTTGACCTCGAGACCTGCCTGGGCAAGAATGATATCTATAATGTATGTGAAAATGTGAAAAATACTATATGCAGTACTCAGGACCGACAGCTTAACGTGCCCTACGAAGCACGGTATCATATTATTGGACAATCAGGTGATTCATGAAATGTCCTAACTGGGAACACACCTCACTAAGACCGCCAAACCGAGGAATCAAATCCACCATCCGTGCTGAAGAAGACAAATAGCACAGAGCACTGAAATTACGTCTAAGAAAATGTTGAATTTTTTTTTTTTGCTGGCTCCACCCAGTCCTACAAATATTACAAACTAGTAAAACGTCCCTATTCGTTTCTATCATCCCGTGGGATTTTCCTCACATCCCTTCACTACACAAAGAAGCTGCCCTGAAAAATTTGTCTCTAAGACCTCTGGTTTTAGCCTGTGCGTTTATTTTCAGTCAGTCAGATATATACAAGTTGAAACAGAATATGTGTACTAAGCAGTGGGGGGGCTTTTCGGACCAAGAAAAGTATTTTTTGTGGTGGGGAGATAATAGTGAATTCCCAAATCTTTTCATTTTCTCAATGACAATAAATAGTGACGACCCTATTCCTATTATTGTCTGTGTCAAAGAGTATTAAGACAGATGAACCAATTTTAGTGAGAACTTGGAGTCATCTCGTGAAAGTAGGTTATTAGAACATACACATTGATAAATTACATATACTACAGTTACAAAAAGACGATAAATGCGATATTGGACGAACAAGTACATTATAGGAACGATTATTTTGTATTTTAGCTAACAGATTGTGATTGTGACCTTCTGCTATGTTGCCTCATCTGTCTAGAGCTGAGGTAATTGACGCGAGTTAAGAAACAGCTGATTTTAGGGTAGTCTCAACTCAAAAAACCAGCTGTTGGTGTCAGAACTTTGATCTTGTTTTACCAAAAACTTTGAACCAAAATTCAAAAAGTCGTGAAACAAACGTTGTTCCACGAGTCGGGTCGGATAACCCCGTTTCGGCATAGTACACATATTCTGTTACAGGTGTATATACATAAACAATGTCTAGGGATATTTTGAACTAACTTGATTATTAGATGATTTGAATAAATATTTTCTAATGAAAACTATGTATTGAATTAAAGCTTGTTTTATGTCCTACTCATTTAATAAAAAAACCGACCGAAAGCAGGACTTTTTCATTGTTTTTTTTTATTTGCTCTTTTCTTACTCACTTTACACAAATGCCACGTATTTAGGAATCAAGAAAAATTATGTTAAAATTAATAAATAATAACATTTTTTTTTATTTGTCTGAAGAACTAATTTTACAAACATCTCAATTGAAAATTTATGGGGAATTCATACAATATCCAGACATTATTAATGTGTGTATACGATTTTAAAGATTTTGTTTGGATGTTTGTCACTACTTCACACCAAAACTATTGGACGGATTAAGCTGATTTTGCATAGATGTTGCCAGTTGGCCAGGAAATGCTGTTTTTATCGACGAAGCCGCTAACACAAGCCTATGTGGTAAAATAGCCCAAAGTGATAGGTCCGGACAAATATAACAAACTTCCTGATAGTGTTAAAAATGCTCCTAGCCATAACAACTTTAAATTCAAACTAAAAACCTGGCTCATCGATAAAACATTCTACAGTTTTGACAAAATTTGTAAGCAACCGATTATACTTAGATATATTTAGACACGTTTACTTGATTATATTTAGACACGCCTATCATGTCTAGTCTATATAGACTGTTTTAATTCATTTATTCTCGAAAAGACATTAAAGTCACTTACACGAGAACTATGTTATCTTATGATTATTATTATAGTAGGTCGTTCTAAAAGTAAGCTAGGTTAGTATGCTAAGTATAAAGTATAAGGTAAGTATGGTAAATGCATAGTAGGTATGTGGTTTTATAAGTACTTAGTTGCCTTTTAGCTAGCACTCATTTAACGTAGTTAAATTACATAACAACGATTTATGTAGATAGGTATGTATTATTAAACAACTCATATTTTATATATATTTTTTTAACAATTCTCAGTGAATTTTATACATGTTATTTATGATTTTATGGTATTTTATGATGTTTATTATGTACTTACAATTGTGACTTATAATTTGACAGATTATTAATAAAACGTTATAGTCTTACCTTCGCGAGGAAACGTTTTATCGTAGTAAACGTCCGGCAGTTTCGGGTAAATCAACTGTTTCTGGTACATCTCCTTCAAATCGTACACCGAATGTGATTTTCTCGACTCCAGCGCGTATTTCTCCGCTTCCTTATTGTACTCCTCATTTGTCAGCGGGATGTAGTCCTCAGAGGACTTCGTGTAGTCCTTAGCTTTGTACGGTTCTTTTTGGTAACTTGCATCTTTGTACGACGAGTCTTTGGGGTAAGATCCGTCTTTGGAGTAATTCCCGTCTTTTGTGTATTGATCGTCTTTAGAGTAACCCTCTTTACTGTACTGCCCGTCTTTAGAAAAGTTCCCGTCTTTGGGGTAGTTTCCATCTTTAGGGTAGTTTCCGTCTTTGGGGTAAGGTCCGTCTTTAGGGAAATTTTCTTTCATGGGGTAATCGCTTTCTTTAGGATAGCCGTATTGGTCTACTTCTGAGCTGTAAGACTTTTCCGATACTTCACTGTAGCTGTTATTGGGCTGGGTATCATCATCATCATTTTGGACTGGGTCCGTTTGCATGATGGCGTCCTGCTTTTTGGGTTTTGGGTGCGGGGTGTGTAGGGGATGTTGGGGTGAGATTGTAGGGTGGTTCGTCATGTGGCCGAGCGTTTGGAGTCGGTAAGCCAGCTGAAAGATATATTGAAACATTAGTTACAAGACAATCGTTAATTAACTATTTGTTTTATTTAAATATGATGGCGTGAAACCGCGCAGAACAGAGAAGCTTAATATTGTATTCGAGTAAAGATCTACTTCGAATCCTAAATCACTCAAGATGTAAAAAAAAAGATAAGACAACAGCGATCCTCATCGAATCATCAAAGGGGGAAAAGTCAGTCTGTTACTTATATTCTCCTCCAAGTACAAATTCCATTGTCCCTCAGAAAGACTATTCAATCAGAACCCGAACGGAAGACCTAATTGAATGCGAGTCACGTTTATCCGCTATGACCCGTAGGATGGTGTTGGTGCTGCCTCGTAGACTTCTGAGTATCGAATCAGTTTCTTTGCAAATGATGATGGCATGGAATCCGTCGACCCGCGCTTCCGCGAACAGCGAAATGCTGAAGCGAGGCAGCCCGACATCCTAAGCCCATTACTGCCGCCCATTGTTTTACCAGTGACGCTCAGATGAAGTTTCCACTATCTGTATTTTGTTATGTTTTTTGTAAATGGTGATCAATAAAGAGTTATCTACCTATCTATCTATCTATTACTGTATTGTATAAGCAGGTCATTAAGCGACCCTTTAATATAGTTTCTTTAGCTTTAGAGTGACCTTTAGGCTTGTCTAACTCTCTAACACGGATAGGGCAAAGCGTTTCATAATACGTCATAAAAACTAGGCTGATGTCGGGGAAAACTGATGCGGTTTCCCTATCAAAGGCGTTCTCATTTTAGTTAAAACAACATAACAGCTACTTTTTCCTCTACAGAGTTTTCAAGTTTTCACGATTATGGTGAGTTTTTTTTTTGAGGATTATGTCATGGTTTTTTTAACGACGGGGAAGTTTCAAGTTTCAAGTTATGATAAGGCCGAAGGTAGATGCACTTCACCCCGAACCCTCAACGGTCACAGGAACTGGCTATCTTACCTCTTAATGTCGGAACACAAGAATTTCGAATCATTGTTATAGCGATAGACTTTGGTAAGATGATGGTAGCTAGCCAGCTCTCTATGCAACACACCGTGAGTGTTTTATAACACCCATCGAGTTAAAATAAAATATAAGATAAACACATTGCATCATACCCAATGATTAATTGTGATTATGTGTTGACACACGATTGAAAAATGTATATTTATTAAAGCAATATTTTGTGGTGAGCACCATGACGTGTTTCCGTACCACTCATAGCATTGTTATATTGTTATGATTATTTTCTAATTAAAAAATAACACTATTATTAATGTATTGGAATATCCGAAACTTTATTTACCATTCCCTATCAGGACTTCCTTATAAAGATTCCTTTACGTAAAAGCTAGTAATTTCCATCAGTAATAACATGTTAAAAGTATATAAACGTTAATAACACATAAAAAGTAAACAGTTCGCGATTGCGACAAGAATGGTTCTAACTCAGGGTCCTTATTCGATCAATCGTGTCATAACGCGCCCGCCGCGTTTCGATATCTACTACGATGATTCCATGCAGATATCGTAACGCGGCCACTATAGGTGCCTTTTGGTATTCTATTGGCTATTCTGCGATGACCCATTGTCATAGTGAAGCGATTGGTTTAATAGAATCGGGGCCCAGGCTCTGAAGTTAATTTATTTTATTTTATTCCGGAAACATACAGAGGCGGGGTAATAATAACATATATTTAAGCGCTTACCATCGCCAATCACCTTAAGGAATCGGATGCGAACGAGTTTTACCCCGCGAAGACGCTTTCAATCCGTCAAAATTCAATTTATGATTAGGACTATTATCTGCGGTGGGGTATGGACCCGCATTTGGACCCGGTGACTGGGGGTTCAAATCTGTTCGTGCACCAATGGACTTATTTCGGAAGTGTATGTGCGCATTTGACACATGCAACATGCTCTGTCTGTGAAGGTCACATCGCGAGAAAACCGGCATGTCCGTAGGACCGACAATCCAAATAGCATATGTCACTGGCTAGTATTCCCCTAAGCGGCAGTGGGCTTGCAACCTGCCACGTATTGTAAACTAGCCACTTGCAAACCATGAGCATGTGCCGAATGTAAGTTTAGACGTGCTTGACTACCCCTAGGTGGTGATTCTCATAAGATCCACGCTCTGAGTAGTGATCAAAGGTGAATTCTAGAAAAGGGAAAAAGTCGTGAGTCTGTTACTTTTTTTACTATTATCTTACTCTGTGACACACGCGGCTTTATGATGATTCCCGAATAAAATTCAAATTTCATCAAATAGTAGGTACCTAGTACTGACATCTATAGCTGTAGGTTGTGGAATCGATTCCCACCCGGGACAAACATTTGTATAATGAATATACGAGTCGATGTTTGTTCAGTGTTATATTTATTGTGAGTATATATTAACAAAAACGTTTGGGGCTATATGTAATATTTGTATATTATTAATTTATTGATCAACAAAAAACGAGTGCCGTGTGCCCTACCTGGTTTCCTTTCCACAACTGACAAAAGACCTGATTGACAAAAAATATTCTCAAAACACAATTATACAGCCAATTAGAGTATATTCAGAAGTAGAGCCGCCGTAGATCAAGCGTCCTATAATCCTGTGGGAATCATTTTAGTTCCCTTTTGATAACAACGGTTCTCTTTCCGAACCAACTCATCCAAAAAGAACATTACTTTTCGGAACTCCCCCAGAATTGGACCCTGTACCTTAACACGGACTAGACTAGTGTATAGGTTAACGTTGAAACTTCTGGCCTCTTTAATCATTATATTATTTACAATTAATAATTTACCGGTGTGTAAGGCACTATTATCTTGCCCACCCGCTTTAGGCATAAAGTACAAGAGAACAATAAACAAAGATGCAAAGCTTAAAAACAGTGGCAAATATAAACTTACTTTTTATTTTATCAATAAAGAAGAGTGATTTAGGCGATCAATGTAATAGGTAATACACACACTGATACCAGTTACAGTAAGTGTAAAGAAGATGGACAAACATCAATAGATTTACAATGATAAGTGTAAAAGAGATGGATATACTCACGACATCATGTTCCGGTCCCATATGACCATCCGGAGTCGAGGACAGAGGGTGGTGGGGCATCGGCAGCTGCCACTTGTCGGTCTTATCACTGAAACAAACACAACATAGCTCACTCATCTTCTCATACCTCTCTCTCTCTCTCCTCGATTACCGTACCGAGTAAAAGATCCTAAAATAAGATACATCCTTTACAACAAGCCTCACAGATCCGTTGCGTGTAGTAGGTTCTGGGTTCGATTCCCACCCAGGGTGAACATGTGTGTGATGAATATTGATGTTCGTTCTGTGTTTGGGTATTGTATTGTATGATAAGTATGTATTTACAAAAAAAGAATATAAGTATCATATCCGTAATCTAGTTCCCACAGTAAAAGCTTTGCTTAGTTTGGGACTGGTTGGCGCTGTGTGAAACTTATGTTCTGTTACTATAAAAAATAATAATTTGATGTAGGTTGAAATATCAAAGAACTTGCACACAAATTAAAACTGTTACGATAATTATATAGATTGCTTGCATTTAACGAAACTCAAGGACTTTTGGATAGATTAGCGTAGCAACACAGTCACGTCGGCTGTCACAAACGCTTTTAGGGCGCCATTTCTGATATGTCGCCGCGGTGTGAGCGGCATAATATAAGATATATGACATAGAATTCTAAGACAGCACGTTGAGATTTATTAAACCCGATTTTTAAATGACCCGGAAAACTTTCCAGGTAATACAATATAATGTATGTAAATGTATACATGGAAATACCACAGGATTTTACTGGGTATCTTTGGTATATAAACTGATATATAGGAAAACCTAAGTGGTATATTTGTTTTTTGATTTTTTGTATATATTATGGGTTAGCTCTTGACCTTTGACCTTGGGCTTGTCTAGCTCTGGGCCAGAGCAGAGATGAGGTGTAAGATGGAACGAGCTTTCGCTCTTTGTAAGCATATTGCGCGCTCGAGAAGCGTGCAATTCAGCGTTGCCAATGCCACTCTTAAACACACTCCAAAACTGTGGGTCTAATTACCCACAGTTTTGGGGAGAAAAAAAGTTCCGATTCCCCACAATTATTATCTTGAAAATGTAAACATTAATAATTTGGCATAGCTTATGTGGAAAGAGAGACAACAGAGAGACAGAAAGGTATTTTTTACTATTAAGGGTCGACTTTCGACCGCTCGGTCAAACGTGCAGAGCGACACCTGTGTCACTACTAGGAACTCCATTTCATATCAAGTCAAAGATATTTATAAACGCCAACGACAGATGGCGCAGGAGACGAATAGACGAAGAGTCAGATACATGGCGTGTTAAAATCCTTCTTAGAAGTTGTTCGAAGCGGTTGCATAGCACAATCGTTATCGGAGACTAACCATTAGAAAAGTTTCCAACTACAACGCTCGCTCCACGGAACTCGTGCGATAGACCAGTCTTGTAGACTATTGTTTATTGTGTTATGTAGTCCCTCTTGGGAAGGATAAAATTCCTTCGGCTTTCATCTCACCTGGTGGCCAGTTACGATAAGGCCAAAGGTGGAAGCGCACTTTAACCCATTATCCCCAACAGACTGAGGAACTGGCTATCTTACCTATTCTAACGATATATTTTGGTACGTATAAAAACATCATCGTCTTCTTCCTCTGCCATAACTTATATATTCGAAATGACGACGTAGTGTTGCTAGTTAGACAAAGACACCCTGACTCCGTCGTCTGCTTGTCGCTGTCGCTCGCTGCCATCAAAAATTGACCACACTATCAGCACAAACACAGAAACTCACCATTCCTCCTTCTTGACCTCTCTGTACTTGACGGTGCGACTCTTCCTGATGACCATCACTGTACCATCAGGGTTCAGCTTGGGCAGGTTCTGCGAAGGGACGGCGTCCTTGCTGAGGGTCTTCCACTGCCCTGTGAAATACGGCGGTTTTAAACAACTTGGAAGGACTAAAGTGGCCTAAAATACTTAAGCTTGCGCATTAAGCTATCATGTTATTATTAAACAGGTTATTTCAAGACAAGCATGCTCCGTCTAAGGCCTCATTGCCACTCATTATTCAAGTGAGCTTTCGATCTAACGCCTGGCCATGATTGAAAAAAAAAAAAACTACCACGCTGCCATACAAACGCAATGTCTTCATTTATAAATGGCATAGGTATTCAATTATTTTTTTATTAGGTAGGGTGAATTCTTTTCTAGGGTCACTGAGACCAAGTCTGAAACCGTGAGAGTTATCCAAAAGTCATGTTAGGAGATACGAGCTTGATATGTATTTTTATTTTTTTATTTATTAATAATTCACAAAACAGTTTACAATCGAAATAGACTTATAATAATTACTTATGACATCTTGTTCGGATCTAGATTGTAGACAAATATGTGAATCCAAAAACATTAGTGTTGCATGTATTATATTTACATTTATATATATATATATATATTATATATATATATATATTAAACGTCCGCTTTGAAAGTCTGTTTATAACAAGGTCGTTATACGACCTGGTTGGCTTTTTGCCCCCACGACCCGATTCAATCTGATAGCTCCTGTCTATTCAAAATCCAAAGGTTGTCTGGCAGATAAGACTGCCGATTCTGATGATAAGCCCTAATTTTTTTTTCAATTCTAATTACCAATTGCTGGCACAATGCGTAGTGTAGGTACAGAAAGTGATGAATACCGTCTAAAGTTAAATGCAAATTTTATATAGTTCCAGATTGATAATATTCCATTTAGTATTAAGACTACGAGCCTTCAAAAATAATAATATGCGCATTTAAAAAAACTTGTTATCAGCTTCCAGCGTCTGTATTTCCGCTGTGTTCTTTTGGGTAGGCTCGCTTCATCGTAGACGTGCAAAATTTATTCGGATACACCATTTCGAAAAACACGACAAACTGCGTTTGTCTGAGAGAGCGGTACAACTCGTGTGCTAGTAATGTGTTTTTTTTTTATTGTACGGCGGGGTAGCTCTTGGACTTCATCTCACTTGGTAAACAAGTTAAGATAAGGTCGAAGGTGGAGGCGCACTTCACCCGGAATCCTCAACAAACTGAGGAACTTGTTTACGGCGGGGAAGCCTGGTCATGAGAAGGTCCAATTTGCTGGCTGATCAGAATATGTATTGCTATACAATATATAAATTTGCATGCGCATACGAAAACAGTTGCCGTTTCCTGAATAAGCGATAGGTACTCACAGGGAAACCCCATGACGCAAACTAGTCGATAACGCAAAATGCGAAATGATATTCAAACAACGGAACAAAGCGAGTTATTATTTATTTATAGCAGTTTTATTTCGTTCATTTTGTGAAAACGCTGTGTCCGACAACTTTTTAGGATTCCGTAACAAAGTGGTGCTGACGGGACCCTTTTACTAAGACTCGGCTGCTCGCCCGTCCGTTGCAGCGGGCTGCATCTTATAAAGCAGACAAAAATAAAATAAATATTGAAGTGTGCCTTCACACAAAAAACGTGATTTTCCCCTTGAAATTCGGTACGGAACCTTCGCTGTGCGTATCCGCACTTGGCCAGCTTATTTAATTTGTGACTAGCTTCGGCTTGCGGCTTCGCTCGCGCTGGACCTGTATATAGATCCTACAAATATTATAAACGCGAAAGTTGGTTTATTGCTCCTTCACGTAAGAAACCACTGAACAGTTGTAGCTCAAACTTAGCACATTATATTGTTAATTAAAGCCCAGGAATACGATATCGGCGTATAACTATATTAGTTATACGTTATACATTTATCCGCGTATCATGCTACTACAAGATAGTAGCCTGTTACATTATTCCTGGTCCAGAACAAGACATGTGCAAAATTTCAGCTCAATCTGTGCCGCCTGCATTGCATGTTAGTCTTGGCGTGAAGAATTAACAAACATTAATTCAACCAATCTAGGACATGCAATTAACGCATTTATAATGTTAATATATTAACATTATAAATGCGTTGATTGTATGAGATGACCCATCTCTATAGAGATCTGATGAGGTCATCTCATGACCTCAAAACTTGCACAGCCGAAGATGGAGCGAGCTTCCCATAAGGTGCCTATGCATATTACCTTTCTTAAAGACATTAGGGGCGTAGCACAATGCAAATACAGACGCCGGCAGCTGATTCAGAGCAGTGCGCTATAAAAATTATACTCAGTCCTAATAAATGGAATATGTAGGACTGAGCATGGACCCATAAGCGTACATCAGAAAATCTTAGACAATATTTCTTTCATAACTTAACACATAAAAAAAAAATGCTGGACATTAATTTTACACAGCTTCATCTAGCCCCAAACAAATCTAAACTTGTAACATGGATACTAGCTTTCTGATATAATACATATTATACTTTAAATGTATAATACAACACCCAGACCGTTTAGGATTCCGGGCGTAGTGCGCTTCCATCTTCGGCCTTATCATAACTTGAAACCAGGCGAGATGAAGTCCAAGCGCTATCCCGTCGTACAATAAAAAAGCATCAAGCGCAGAACTAACATCATCACCATTAGTTAGGTATAGCTATAACCATATGCAAATTATAAGTGAACTATGTTCTTTTGAGTAACACATTAATTGATATCAAAGACCAGTAAAATTGCGGAACAGGATAACAACAAAAGCCAAGCGTTTGACCACAACTCATTTTAAAATGGAGCATCGCCAGCTAGGTACATGACCTTTTTGAAAAAATCCAATATTGTAGGGAAAATCTCAGCAGACACGATGATTTTATTTATGTAGATAACAAAACTCCAGTTCCTTTGGAGATACATACTCATATTAGTCGCTGCACCACGACACATTTCAGTTATCATTAAATAAAGTATATTCATTCATGTTTCACTTCAGGTAAAATGTTTTAGTTATCCCTTTGATAGTGATTCATTGAGTAAATAAACACCAATACAATAAACAAACACTAGATATGTAGGTATAGGTAAATGATACGCTAAATGTTGGTGCCTATACCTACCTATGCCATCCAGCAGCAAGATGGGACGACGATATTGCAACATCGCAAGACGCACTGGATTAGACTAGCTCAGAATCGTTCGGGATGGTACATACATGCCTATACGTGGATGATGATGATAAATCTATATCTTATGGTTAAACTTCCGTAGCTTGCTTCACGAGTATCCAAGTATCCAACAATATGACTAAGGTCAAAGTTGTAGTCCGAGGATAATTTGCCTGAAGACAGCAATACTCTAGAACGTCTGGTTTCCTGCATGAGATGCTTATGTACAGTCGCACAATCATTTTCACAATGGTCCTGTCAAGTAGATATATTATTAATTTGACATTAAAGTGTGATGTTACGTATCAGGCTTGAACACAAAAAATAATGACATAATTTACCAGACGCAAGTATTAAAGTAATTATTACTTCATTTTGTAAATTATGAAGAGTATACATATTATTGCAGGCGATTGTACCTAACTGGACCTGTAACTGATTACCAGGAAAAAATAAACCATGTAATTCAGTGACGGGGTGTGTTATTTTTCGACTACTGGGATTAATTGTCCATTGTTTGCATTGTTCACCGAGGGGATAAAGTGACCAATTACCAACGAGGGTGTTGTTGGAGTTAACACACAATACACACGAGTTGGGAATAGCACATCTTCCGAATACATAATGTTTTAGGTTTAAAAAAAAATATTCTCAAAAAAGACTTCTTCGTCACTTACATGAGAATAATTGTTTGTCTTAGAGTAGATTCTCACATAAGTTGTTGATCGTTCGATTGGTTCGAGTGTTTAATACTTCACTACAAAGGAAATAAAAAACGAATTATTTGATTGAAAATTTTACATATTTGTTACATTAATTACAACTTTTAACTCGATATTCATTATATTCAATTAATTTAAAGAAAAAGCAAGTGGCCATTTTGTAGACTTTGTGATCATAAAAACTTTATTTTATGGCGAAAGGTTTCATTCTGATACTATGACCAAAAAAAAACAGCACGTTAACAATGAATTTTCATTGTCTTTTTCTGCCAGCTCAGCGCGTTAACAATGGATTTCGATACCCTTTTCCCGCCCGCATAATTAGTACAACAGTAACGACGTACATTCTGCTATCATACAAAAAAAAATAAGAAACTTTCCGAACAGGTATAATATAAAAGTCTTATACTCGCTTTGCTAGGAGTTTGAACAAAATATAAGTAAGACAATTTTCGATTGTAAAAAAAAACATATTTTTCAAAACTGAACAAACACCAAAGAATAACATGGATATGGTGCGAAAAATTTAATATTCAAAATTGTTCAATCTGTTATTGAGCCAAGGACATGTTTTAAGATTATTATAATTATTTTGTGTGAGACCTCATTGTTATAATAATTATTGTTATTCCAACCTTGTCTACGGGTTTATTATGCATAACAGAATACTGAGATGAGTGCAATTTTTGTGACGAAACGGTGTTTTGCTGGGGACACTCGCTTCAATTATAGACGCATTAGCTGTTACTTCTTTTATAGTGGATTATATTATGTTAATTAATTAATAGACATTCGGCCAGGAGGCGCTGCGGCAGACCTAAGCGCAGATGGCGTGATGAGCTAGACGTATTTCTCGAAGACTGGAGGATGATGCCCAACATCGGGAAGTCTGGAGGGAGTGGGGGGAGGCCTTTGCCCAGCAGTGGGACACTGACGGCTTCATATAATAATAAATAGAGACATTCACAAATATTTTAGCCGTGGCAGTCATGGTCTAAATATGTCATCTCTATAACTAATAAAATAACGTAAATGGCGCCTCTGTGATCTAGTTGTTTGCCCATCGGTATCAGACCTAGAGATCCCCGATTCGATCCCCAGGGGGTACAAATTTATGCAAGTCCGTCTAGTTACCAACATGTCATGAAGACTGACGCCATAACAACAATTCTAAATTGTTGAGTTCCGTCATTTATAGTTATGATAACCCTGTGGAGGATTTCGGGAGTTTTTTTTTTATTTGCGCTTCCACCTTTGAGCTAACATCACATCACTCACTAGACACAAGGGCTCTAGAGGTACTAAGTCTATGACAATGATATCATAGCAGAATCGCCACTCGAATACCAAAAGGAACCTATGTAGCGGCAATTCTACGACGATACCATTGTCATAGCAAAGCGATTGGTTTAGTAGAATCGGGACCTAAGTGAAATGAAGGCGAAGAGTTACCCCGTCGCAAAAAAAAAATGTCTGCTGGTGAAATACTCTATATCCATCCAATACCTTTCCGAGTACTGGTGATCACAGTAAAAGTGTTATACACAGAAGGAAGCTGCGGCCTTTCTGATGAGATCACTCAGACAACTTTTACGACATCCGCTGGCTGAGTTGAGTGAGTCGGCGGCAGTGAGTGGTATGGAAGATCGCTAAAGGTCACAATTAAGGTAAAATTCCAACTGCAGCAGGAGGCGACGGCGAATAACTTCACACAAATTCAATACATAACACAAGACAATGTATAGGATCCAGTACGGTCACTTGTCGCTTGCTGCTGAACTTGTACCTTTAAGAGTATATGATAAGTGAAATGGCTTAGCTTCAGCGATCATATCTTCCACAATACTGTAGCATTTACTTTGAGATTAATATATGTTATAGTCCAGGATTGATGCTAGAACGCTTGTGTTTCGAAAACATGATCACATAAAATTTTCTTGATAGAAAAAAAAAACAACGTTAACTCTAATTTTTACCAAAAAAATTCGCCTTTCAATAAATACGATTAGTACGAAGTGTCAAGGCCAATTAGGCCTTGACACTTCGTACAGTAAATAAACATAGTATTCAGCAGACGGTCTGCGTTTTAGATTTTCAAAATTAATGTTTGTTTTAACGTAAAAAAAATAAAACGTAGTAATTCGCGCGTATTTCTATCATCTGGTGGCCATAAGCGCCGTGGTTGAGCGCACAGCAATGTCACCTTTATTATAACTTTATCTTAGTTTGAAAGAAGTTGATCGACGTTGCGTTGTGTAATTTGAGGTACTATAGGCCGCTTCGGAGACCAAATGCAAACTGCGACCGCAGGCGACAGCGACAATACTGTCCAGTACTGTTCCGGTAACTGTGTATGTTATGAATTGATGTATGAAGTTATGTCGCTGTCGCTACTGATGCTGCCTTGAAGGCTACTTGTACCTTCAGGAAGTTGTAACATGTAACGAAGTTCCATCCGTTAGCTAGCACCGGACAATTATCGATATTGAGTGTTTCGTGTGCAAATAAACAACACGAGCATAATTATTGTCGAATCAACAAAAAAAAATGTCAAGGTCACAACTCAAGTGACGAAACAAGTTGTGATGAGCGTTTTAAGGAAAACGTAGCAATTTAACGCCATTTTAGTTATGAATCTTAAGAAATCTCTATTTAATAAAATCAAGATCTCATGTGTTTGTTTGTATGTTCAATCGTGAGATCATACAAATGAACAAGGAAGATATGGACGGCTGTGTGAGCGGAGCTGGATGCTGAGTTGACGGCAGAGTGAGGGCAGGATATTTGTCTTAAGAATATAAAAAATGACTATATTTATCTAAAAAAAAAAACGGATTTGAAATTTCAAGACGGACGTCAAACAACGTTTGTATGGGAGACCGGTATTATGAGGCCACAACTGCCATGGCAAAGGTCGTATCGCACTGTAACGTAAGACAAAGGAAATAGAGACGCTGCTCTGGCTATTTACGTATCAATAAAACTGATAAAAAAGAAATAACAGAAATTTGCTTACTTATTAGTAGACCTCGCTCTCATGTGCAAGTTTAGGGCAAAGAGGTGACCACACGTACTAAAAAAAACCGCAATGAACTGACAACAAACATTTTTTTATTTATATTTGATATCGAAAACGGGTATTTATCGCGTTTTTTACCAAGTGTGTTATTTTCATATAAAAATAACGGGATATAATCGTGAAAGTTTGTCATAGTCTTCGACAACGAATATGTTCAGAAGGTCTATTACGTAACTCTGTTTCATTTGGGTTGCAATCGGTTTCAATCAGAAATGCAGGCATTTTAATTGAAACCCAAATGAAACAGAGTTAGGTAATAGGCCTGCTGAAAGCGGTTTCATGGAAACAGCGACTGCAACAAGGGACTAACTAAGCGATTAAAAATGTTGAACTAGGTACCTGTAACCAAATGTTATGTGTTATGATTATGACACTAAAATTCACAATTCTGCGTCAGGACCCTCGTAGCTCAGTTGGCTAGAGCGTTTCCGGGCTTAGAAAAAGTTGCGGGTTCGAGAACCGTTGCGCGTTTGCGAATGTCATTATAACATTTGTAAATGTTGTGACCCAGTGCAATCACTTTAAATACAAAAAAAAATACTGAAACCAAGTCCTTGATCTATCATCAGGGTCAAGCATAGGAACTGATAAGGAATGGACGAGAAATCAGCAAAACATTATTATGACTCACTGGATTTCTGTGAAATTCGTGCTGTTTATTTATTTAATTTGTAACGAGAACTCGCGCCGAGAACAGAATAACCTTTTTAGGATATTTAACATCTAGGACACGCTAATTATATTTAAATATATTATATCACTAGACTAATGTCTATGTCTAGTAATAATAAAATATTTAAATATGATAAACGTGTCCATAATCAAATGTCCATAATCCTACTTAGTTTTTATATTTAAACATATGCTATTATAATTGACTTTAATATTTAATCACGGACGCAATAATGACGTCACAGTTGTTAGACTTTACCGTTCCACAGTAATGTAACAAGTTGGGGGATATTGCACTTAGATAGGTCACACATATACAGATTGGTAGCTTGTAATTAATACAAATCAAGAAGCTACAGAATAGTAGTTACAAAATAATAGGTACATTAGCAAAAGCGTTGTCAGTGTATAAATATGAATTATTAAATTAAAAATATTATTACTAGAGGTGAAAGAACTACACTTAAATATTTGATTACCACAGATCCAGCAAAAAGCTTCGTCAAATAAGTAAACATTTCTTTGTCATTAGGAGCTTCTTTCAAAATAAAATAGCTGTTTTCTATCAATTGTTTCCTTACACATCATTTTAAGTTAAGTTCTGTATTTTTTTTTAATTTAGTCTATATTTTTTATTTTATGTTGTTATGTATAATTTTAATGAAATACAATAAAAACTTTCCGAATTTTTTGCAAGCCAAGTGTTATTCCTATTTCTAGAGTTGGCTTTGTGAATGTCTCTTTTGAATATTATTTAAATTTTCTAACGTAAAAGTTTTGAAAAATGAACTCGCCAGTCATCGTCATTAAGCCCAATTCTATAAATATTTGTCTGCAGGAATCCATTTGAAGGAGTCCCAAGTATATATCTCACAGCACGTTTTTGTAAAATAAACACTATCTGTATCAGCAGTGGCACCCCCAGAGTAAAATGGTTATCAAACCACAAATTTAAGAACTTTCTGTAGGACTTTCTTTTTTCTTGAAATGCTTAATTAAGAGCGCGCCCAATGCCAGCAAAAAATCATATTTCACCCGCGCGTCTTGCACCGCCCGCTCTAGTGCATAAAGCTACCACAGCGCGCCACGATCGCTCGAGGTTGTGACGCTGAGCACAGTAAATGCGTTACACGAAGATAAATCATATTATACTATTACTTTACGAATGGGTTCACGATTATTCATTAAAAAACTATTACTGCGAACGGATTTTAATGATATTTGGAATGAAGATTTATACGACAGCCGTCAGTGGATAATCAGAATAGGTACTTGAAGTATGTACCTACTACATATACCTACATAACCCAAGAAAGTTAGTAGTCGGTAGGTAGTAGGTAGTTATATTTTGTTAACAATTGCAATATCTCCAGAACCATACATGAATTTATTTTTATCACTAACACGGCGTCATACTCAGTTTTTTTTTACAAGTTAATTTAAGAAAATCCGCTGGTAGGACGTTCTTTTGGCGGAAACTGTTATTCCGAATATCTAAAAAATAAAAACGTCTATCTACACATAGGAGATTATTTTAATCGTACAAAAAAAAAAATGAGGGCCAGTAAAAAAACAATTTTGCTTGAAATGGAAAAAAAAACATTGAACTAGCGACACCTTACCAACACCACTTCTGACACATTTTACTTTAAATACATTCTTACGATCCTTGTAAATCCGAGTTTTAATAATTTTAAAAACTAATTAATTACTATGTATTCGCCAATTAGTTTGAAATACTAAAAAACACACAAATCAAGATCTGTTCGTGGTATTATTTTCAAATTGGAGCATCCAGCTGTTTTCGGGATATGGAAATCTGCGAAAAACCACAGTTGAACCACAACAAAATCTTAAATTTCTCTGAAACCTTCTGGCACACAAATTTCAAAATTACGGGCACGATTGACCCACGTAAAGACCTATCTATTGTTGTATTTGGTTCCCGTAACGGACACAATATTTTGCTGATGTTATGTTTCAGACATACCCCATGCCCCATACTCCGCAAAATCTGTTTAACGTAAAATATCTCCGAAAGTATAAGACGCACAAATCCTAGCACTTTTTCCTGTGGGCATTTTTTTTCGATACGTGAATAATCTCACTTAAAAGTACCAAATCTACACGGTATCATAATTTAATTATTCTAGAAAGTCAAATCATGAAATTCGACACTTTTTCGCCAGGACAACGATTTTTTTTTTTTTATTGTACGACGGGAAAGCACTTGGCCTTCATCTCACCTGGTAACAACTTGAGATAAGGCCGAAGGTGGAGGTGCACTTCAACCGGAATCCTCAACAAACTGAGGAACTGGCTATCTTACCTCTGAATGCCGGAACACAACAATTTTTTAATTGTTATTATGGCGACAGAATTAGGTAAGATGGTGGTAGCTAGCCAGGCGGACTCAAACAAAGTCCTACCACCAACCAAACTGTAACTGAACAAATTTTGTTTTAAAAAAAACACTGGCACTCTGGGACAGCCGACAGAAGTGAAAACTTGAAGTTTTTTTTATCATTGCCCAAGAAAACAGCTTGATTGTTGATTACAGATTGTTGTTACTTGAATCCCAATGTGTTTAAAGTCAAAAGTGGTGTCGGTAAGCGTAACAGTGTCGCGCATAATAATCGAATAGCTCGACGATACAGTTCACAAGAGCGTGCGGTGATGATGACGCGAGTTACTAGCTTTTTGTTCACCCAAAAAGTACATTTATGTATATACACAGTATACATATAGCTCATGGAAACGGTTCGGTGACGATGACGCGAGTTCCATGATTTTTGTTCGTGCTCAACCCCCCTGAAGAAGTTTTCTACATAAGTACTGGATTTGGCTACATAATTACTAATTGTAATAATCAACATTCATTTATGTAGGTAGTACAAGTATGCCGAGCATACAAATACAAATAATACAGTACATTAATTTCACACAGCGCCATCTAACCCCAAACTAAGCATAATTTGTAATATGGGAACTAGATTACGGATAGTTTTTGTAAATACATACTTATTATACAATACAAACACCCAAACATAGAACAAACATCTATATTCATCACACAAATGTTTGTCCTGGGTGGGAATCGAACCCACAGCCTACAGCACAGAAGGCAGACTTACTACCGACTGAGCTATGAGGCTATGAGGATACAATGATTTGTCTGAAAATCTTGCCTATACTGTCAAGATTACGTAGAAATGATCAGTGCAGCGGCAAACACGCGGCCCGGCCGGGTTTGAACGCTAGCCCATCAAATTTAGACTCAATCTGTATGAAAATAGGGTGCTACCATTATCAACTCTTTGCGTTGATTTGAAAATATTATATAAGAAATCAGTCTTCAATTAATTTTATTATGCATAGGTACGAACCTGATTAATAAAAATAGATACGCGCTGGATTACGAAACAAAGCGGCCGGGAACAACCTTCCACGTCGAGCGCTGCCCGACAACTGACCAAGCAAGACAAGAAGCCATGATCTATTTTGTATCCAAATAGCATATCATAAAGTCGAAAATTGCATGGTTCAGTTGCTTATGAAATGGCTTTTAGTTCCACGTTATAATTTTTGTTCTTGTTTTATTTAATTATTCAAAATGTAAACGTGAAATTAAAAAACTAGCCGATCATTCGACTAAAACACTAGTCTAGCTATTTTATTCATAAATAAAAAAATGGGGTTGTCGCTGATAATTTCGAACATTTGAATTAAAAGCGTTTTTTTAGTGTAGTATCTATTTTTTTTTTTAATTCTATCCGATCATTGTAATACAACAAGATTTTTCCCAGCTTTCAGTATTTTTTTTATTGGTATAACTAGCTCCTGTTGCGTAATTTTGTCATTGCTACGCAGCTAAAATCGCGGCAGAAACGATTATGAGAGTTGACAACGGCAAGCTGTAGGTGGCGCATGCGTATCGTAAATAAAACCTTTAGTCTTATTCTGAGATCGCGTTGCTGGTATGTAGGTAGGTAATGTGACCATTTGATGGTACCTTACTGGCACAGAACAAATAACTTATTTAAATTCGTCCTAATATTTATTCTGAGTCTAGGTGTTGTCTGACCGCTGCTAGGACGACAAGCAGACATCCGACGTCGACAGTGGTCACAGAGCTACTGATTGAAAGGCGGGCGCGCGGTGCACCTGTAGTTTTTCAAATAATTCATGATTAAAATTAAATTTGAATTGGTATCAAAAAGATAGCTTACCTTTAATGTAGATCTACATGTAACCTATCATTTAAAATAAATCGTAAGTCAATATTTACTGTAGGTATCACAATATTTCTCTTGTAAATTTTGAAACATACTATTTTCAATAAATATTTTTATCGAGAAATTTTTCAGCTATTATGTTTTCAGTTTACCTTTAATGTAGATAGGTACCTGAAGTAATACACATAAAAAATAGACTCGTGACTTGTTCAGAAGTACTATAATTTTCCATTGGAAAAAGAGGAAACGTCTTATGACAGGGCCTTAAGTTGATTGTAGTGTCTGTTAGTCCTTAATGGCAAAACTTCAGCACGGATTGAACTATCGAAATAGAATTCTATATTATAGAATTCTATCGGATTGATAGCTCAATCCGATCTCAATCCTAAATCGAATTAGATTTTACAACTAATTCGATTTCAATTATTCCAATTACTTTAATTTTACAAGGTTATTGGTATTAGCGCTATAGAGCTGTGTCGTGAGTCTTCTGATCCGGAGATGGTGTAACAATGAACTATTAGGTTTTTAGGATATTTATGTGTGCATCTGACACATGCACATCTGACGATGAAGGTCAGTACCGAAAATCGTAAAGGCATTATGTCACTGCCTAGTATAGGAAGGTTGCAACCTGTCACATATTGAATACTAGTCTAGTTACTTGCAAACCATGGGCATGTGCCAAACTTAAGGTTGGACGTGCCTCTGACCACCCCCTAGTAGGTTCCAGCTTAGTAATGATCAGAAGTGAATCCTCGAAGAGAAAATGTTCTTTTTTTTAATATATTCATATATTCACTGCAGGCAAGTTATCAAAGAAATTGAACTACATTTTATTTTTGGAGTATTATATTTATGGGTTCCTATCATCTTTATGTCCTTGACCCACTCTAGGCATAATCGGTACAACATGTTCTTCTCTTCTATTAACTGCTATTAGCAGTCAGCTCATCACCCACTCCTTTCGCACGCACATCCTCTTTTACGCAATCCATCAATCTCTTTGTCGGGCTTCCTTTACTTCTAAACCCTTCCACATGCATACTCAACATTATCCTCGCAATGTCACCGTCGTTCCTCCGCATAACGTGTCCATACCATGCTAGGCTGGCACCTTGTTACAAATCATTTATTTAAATTTAATTACTTAGATATGGACAAACCAATTACACTAATAAATTATGGATCTTAAAAACAATAAGAGAAAACAAATTATAACTAAAGAACATAATTAATTGATAATACAAATCGAAAAAGATTTGTATTATCAATTAATAAACATTTAAATATCGAAATTAATGAAGACAAAACAATATAATTACATAATAACATTAAAAATTCCATCCATCCATCTCACAGTAACTCAAGCACAGTCATTAGCACCTTCCATTCGTCGGCGAATAGATCACAGTCAGGGTTGGCCGCAAGTAGTCTGTTGAGTGTAGTGAGGGTGCGAGGAAGCGGGGGACTGAGTGTGTGACACAGTACAACAAGCTGGTTCAACAAGTAGTCTGTGTTTCTGGCCTTAATATAATATTTTATCATATTATTTGGACATTATTTAAGGTAATTCCAGTTAAATTAAAGTGTATCAAATGTTACTAGGACATTTATTACCCTGTATGATAGGCAATAGTGGCTACAAAAAGGATATTCACAACCAAAATTTAATAATGAAAATCCCATATACGTGGGGACACCTAAATGGTATCAGTTTTTTAGGTGATTATGCTATTTAGATATTAAGAACAGTTTGCTCCCCAGTAAATAAAAATAAATAACACACAAACTAGGTTTCTGGATTATGTTCCCATATGGTCAAACATTTGTGTTAGGAAAATATGGTGTACTGTATTTAGGTGTTATATTATATGTACCGCTGTAATGTGGCTGTGTCATATGTCCTGATGTTTATTTAACTGGCTCTTTTTAATGTATGAAGGCAAAGCCTTGGAGCACAGTGCTGGAAGTGGCAAGATTACTAGATTCTACTCGGAGCAGCAAGACTATATTTTCTGAGGATGCATTATGCAGAGGCAAAACACATGTTGATTAGATTTTTTTTTTGTATCGAATTTAGCAGATTTGACACTAAACATTTTTCTGTTTACGGTTTAATATTTAGCAATTGAATTAACGCAAATTAATGCCTGAATCAATTAGCTGTTGTTTTGGTCCACCTGGCTAGCTACCACCACCATCATACATAATTGTGTCGCCATAACAACAATCCTGAAATTGTTGTGTTCCGGCATTTAGAGGTAAGATTAGCCAGTTCCTCAGTTTGTTGAGGATTCCAGGTGAAGTGAGCCTCCACCCTCGGCCTTATCTCAACTTGTAACCAGGTGAGCTGAAGGCCAAGCGCTTCCCCGTCTTACAGTAAAATAAAAAAAAAGCTGTATATCAGATGTGTAAGAATATCAACCCTAATGTCTTCGAGAACAGTTCTGGCCCTTAATTGTTGACATCACCTTTGAACAAAAATTTTTATTCTAAGACAGGTAAGACTTTGGACAATCCTATATATATATTTAATATATTTAAGACTTGTTGCTGTTATGTCGACAGGCATCATTGTGGATACACAATGAGAAGCAAGAGCCTGGTTCTTGTTTAACTAAGTGACCCCATGCAGTTCACTTGCGCTAAAGTTTATCACCATCATGTGCCGAGGCCAGTGTGGTGTAGTGCCAAATGTTTTCTACAATTTAGAAATAATTGAATGTAGATAATTTTGAATGGAATGTCCAATTAGCATATTTAACAAACGTAATCTACAGGCCAGGGGGACTTAAACAAAGTACTAACACTAACTAAACCAAGCAAAATATTGTAGTTCCCTGGGTATCAAGCCCGGGACTTCTGAATCTGACACCGGTAGGCGAACCACATAACCAAAGATGCAGTTAAAACTATTGTTTTGGCTTCAGTATTGATAATAGTATTTCCTCCAATTTAAATTTACTGCCTAAATATAATTAGGTACATGTAATTTACAGATTTTGACCTGCAGTTATATTTTAAGTAAAGTTAGATAATGTTAAGAATGATGCTGTTATGTTGTTATTCATATTTTGTGATGGACTTATCACTATCCTGTGACACTGCATATTAATTTAATATGTGTATAATTAATTATTCTGTTAGATTTTTTGAGAATTTTAATGCCCTTATAGTTGTAGGAATTACCAGCATTCTAACCATAAATATTCAATGCTAAAAAAAGCACACTTTCCAATACAATTGAGGAAAATGTACCAATTTACATATAGAAACAATCTACTGGACAGAGTATTACCAGCAGAGTATTATATTGACAGATGCAGCAAACAGCCCAACCTGTTGCTGTCTTTAGTTTACCATAGAAACACTCTTTTCAACATAATTTGATTTGAACTGTGTTTTGGAAAAATTAAAGTTGTGCTTTCGTTTATCTACACAGACTAGTCTAATTATACTCATTCCATTTTAAATTAATACTTTTTTTAATAATTACAGACTGAGGAACTGGCATCTTACCTCCAAATGCCAGAACACAACAATTTAGAATTGTTGCTACACATTGACAACGGACTTAGGTAAGATGGTGGTAGCTAGCCAGGTGGACTTCACAAAGTTTGTACAGTATAGTTTGTCAGCAAATTTTGTACACACCTGTGGATTGGACCCAGGAACTCTGGGTCTAATACAGATGGTCTGGGTCTCATACTGGCGGGCAAACCACTAGACCACATTGAGATGTAAGCATTTAGGTACTTCTTGTTGAGAGCCAAGGCCTCCTGCCAAGTGTGCAGATGGGAGTTTGAAGAAAGCTGCATTCCATGAAAATTCTCATTCGCTATCAAAATGGGTAGTAGTAATTGAAAATCAGTGTTTACTCTGTGAGTAATGGCTACTAACACACACCCAGCTTGCTAGTTGTATTGTATTTAATTTTGATCTAAGTAATCTATTTCTGTCTGTTTTCATTACAGATGGATGATACAATAACCACAGCTAAATTCAGTGCCTATTATAATTATTTTTATATTGTAATTAGAATTATATTGGAGGCGAAAAATTATATGATGATGAAAACACGCACATTGGGCCATTTGGAGTGGTAGAGTGTACATTGCATCAGTGCACATTTCTCAAAGCCCTTTTTATTTTGCTGACACACAGACTGATTCAACTGTAAGTAGGTATTTACATGTATAATAAACATTATAGTACAGCTATGTAACTGATAACACATTTTAATCTCATCCTGAACTCCAACACAAGTAGCCACATACAATTTGGTTTTCCCTATAGTAAAAATATACACCAACAATTAATTGAGAACCTCATCCTTTTTGGATGTTTGGTACAAAAATTAGTAAATAGGTTCCATTTAGACTACCATGTTTCATCTTTGGCCACATCAGCAGCTCATAATTATTTTCTACTTTTGGACAGAGCCTTCTGCAAAGCTGGAGGGTCATGCCATAATAATCATGCTTGGCAGGCCGATTGGTGCACGCAAAAATTATGGCATATGGAGAATATGGGCCTTTAATTCTAATTCTCATCTTGGGAGGGTGGCAAAGTGTTCTTTATTCAATATTTGAAAACATTTAAATGAGGAATGTCAGTACATCGGCAAGTATCCCATAATTTTGTTACCATATTACAATCTTTGCTTAGTTTGGGGCTAGATGATTTTGTGATAAATTTTATAGGTAATATACAAGTATATACAAGTAAATAAATATACACATATATTTATTTACTTGCTTACTTCAACTTGGTTTTATTGTTTTTTGTTGTTTGTATTTGCATGAATGTTGTCGAGAGCAACATTTATATGCTCAAGTTTCAGCTCAATCTGTTTAGAAGTTTCGACATAAAGAAGGAACAAAAATCCATACAAATAAACTTTGGCATTTATAATATTGGTTTGATTTAAACTGTGATCATCAAACCACCTTGGGAGTGATGTGCAATGCATACTGACCATAACATATCCCTGCCCTGCACTGCACTTGAAGGAGGCTCATGCATTACTGTGCAGTGGACAGAATGTTAAAGTAAGTAATGTTACTGTTGCAATAATAACTGCATGTCAAAGTAATAGCACAAGTATGTTATACATATTGAATAGCAACTCTCATAACTTTTGTAATAGGACAGCTAATTTGTGCTGTGGAGAGCACCATATTGTCTTCGAATAACACACTCTGAAGTTATTATAAATACTGATAAACAGTTGGCATCAGTGGGTGGTATTTATGTATCTTGGAGATATGATCAGATTGTCAATCACTATTTAACTTTAATAATCCAAATGTTTGATATAATGTGGACACATTTCCAATATTATCTTGATTGAAAAACTGAAAACATGTCAAAATAATATTAATACATTTTTTTTCTAACTCCAATTGATATTAGCTAATTGAGGGTGGGTAATTCTAGTTAACATACACAATCATAGCACATAACCTTGCCCAATTGTCTACAAATTATTAATCCTAACTCTTCTAGTCAGGTCATAAAAGATGGCTGAGCATAAAAGACACACTGTGCCAGTCACCTGCAGATTGGGAACATCACCACTGTGGTGAAAGGTCTCAGGGGGTATTATCAGGGTTCTTTCCATGCATAAAATTCAAATTTCATTGAAGAGAACGAGAATAGAACGTTGAAAGCAAGTAAAGCGTATGACTCATGCTTAAAAGAATGAACATGGAAAAACCAAAATACCTTTATGCTTACCCATTGTCGTAACGTTATAATCTCCTTGGGTGAAGTGAAGGCTGCAAACTTTCGAGTATTTGGTCACTGGTTTACCGCGCTTCAAAATAATGTTCCATTTGTCGGACATTGCGTCGTCGCGAGGAAATCTGTGAAATTTCACGTTTTTCGTCTTGCCGGCGAGCGACGTGCATTGTGGAACAGTACAATAATAACCCATCTTTGCAATTTTCAAGTGCTTTCAAGTTTCACAACATCACCGATCACTGAAAACTTGTTGATGCGCGAGACATCAAAAATCACTTGTGTCCACGCCGCGTTACATAAAAACTTTGATGATTACTTTTATTTGTTGCAATCGTTATCACGTTGGTAAAAAAATGGAATCATCACACAATAGCCTTGAATTGTTTGACATGTATCACCTCTTTTTCCGTGCCTTTTCCTTCCCACTTTTTCAGAAAAAAAATGGCTACTTTTCGAAACCATAGATACTTAACAACGGATGTTCGTCTCAACTGGTTGATATCATAGACTTGATTTGATACTGACTGACTGACGATTCAAATAATCGATCGTGATTGTGACTCAAAAATGTAGTACAACATTGTGTACTAAAATCCACTTCCAACTTGGTACGTACAGTACAATATAGTTATTGTGACATAACCGTAGTTACACCTATGAAAGTCTCGTGCCTATAAAAGTTTACACTTATAGATAAATATGTCGATTATTTCACAAGAGGCGCCTAAACACGAATGTTTTTTAGTGGTTTTGATAATAGATCCAATGCCTTCCGGGTTTTCAAAAATCTTGCATGGCTTTTGATTGAGGTGACGACGCGTGACCAAACGGCTGCCTCTTATTTAGGCCCACGAATTCGCATTGCTATACAGAATCCCAATGCAGTGTCTCGCTGCTGTCTAGTACTGGTCTGAATACGTTGATACAAGAGAAACAGTCGGGTAACTGTTTCAAATGGTCTCTAAGTATATAGACCATTTGAAACGGTTGTAGCCCGACTGCTTCTTTTGTAAATACTTATTTAGCTACCTAGACACTCGGTTAGCAATAATTTATATTCGAATACAACATTTTTTTTTTGTAGGTCCTAATGTATTCGAATATAAATTATTGCTTCAATTTATTTATATTCACTTACAAAAGTGCGAATATAAATAAATTGAAGCAATAGTAAGTAAGTAGCAATATTTAGAAAGTTTTTTTCATAAAAACATAATTAGTTGTGGGATTTGCTTTACCATATTTCAAGGTTTTTTTAAATATATTTTAGAGAATTTTTTGCTCGTTTGCTTGATCGGATCAATAGACAATCTAATTATTTTCACCTTCATTTGCTGGCTGGCAACATCGTAAATACTCTGTTTCTGTTTTGATAAATGTCGGCGCTTGGTGTTTGTGCGCCAAGTTTTGTTTGTTTTTATAAAATTTCATCTATAAAACAACTTGTTCACGGTGTGGTTATTGTTAGCTATGTTAATTCATGTCATAAATTGTGCGTGGTGTTGATAAAATGCCGTATTACTGTACTGTTCCTCGGTGCACCTCCATGGCTGGCAAAGCGAAGAATGTTTCATTCCACCAGTTTCCTCGCGATTTAGAGCTCGCTAGACTGTGGAACGATATCTTGAAACGAGGGAAACCGTACACAAAATACTCTAAAGTGTGTAGTTTGCACTTCAGACCTGAAGATTATACAATTACAAGTGTTGGTAAAAATAAGGGTATGTAACACGTTTGATTTTTCTAGGCAGGTATAGATAGGTAGGTACCTATTTGCTTATCTATTCAGGTAGGTATACCTACCTACGACAGGTATCTACCTATTACCTGGGAGGTAATTACGGTTATACGGCGAGGGTTCCGACTTTTTGTTCGGTTTGTTTACGTTTTTTGTATAGGCATAGAATGGTCTATGTTACAGCTATTTTTAGAGACTAGGTAATATTGTGAGGGCTTCTACTTTCTTCATGATTCTAAAATTTGTAAAAACATCACTTTTTTTTAGTTTATGTTATCTTGTGATAGGTTACTACAATAATGCTTAGAATTAAGTATTCTAAAGAGGTTGAAACCTACTTTTTATGTGTGTGATTTTGGTACTCAGATATCTTACCTAATTTCAAGAATTTTTAGAGAGTATTATATTCAACATTTTTAAACATGGTTTTACTCACATGTACAATACCTAGTTAATGAGGTAACTAACTTTGTTTCGGTTCTCCCAGGGAACCATCATCAGGGTAAGTGTGATTCCCCATCTGCACAACATTCTTTCTGTTTGATGTCATTTTAAAATTTTGATGTGTAGAAAAAAATTGTTAGATTCCCAAATGAGTTCTCGATTGCTGCACAGCAGTCTTCCCCTACAAATACAATGTCAGTTTCAAATGCAACAGGTTTAAAAATGCACTTATGAAAGATATTCATCAAAGTTAAAAATAATATTCTACAATTAAACTAACTATAGAGTGAGTTTTTTTTCAGGGCCACTGAGGGCAAGTCTGAAACCGTGAGAGTTATCTATTATCTATTAAATCCTCTTTTGCTGTACATGTAGAACTTTTTAAAATGGGAATGTCTCCAAAATTATATATATTTTCAATTTTGAAAGAGTTCCAACAACTTTGGGCACATAGTCGTCATACATTTTTTTTTTAAATCAAACAAAGAACTCAAAAATGCAGAATAAATAATAATTTAAAAACTTACTTTTCCAGAAAAACTATAAAAAAAACTGTTTTTTTTAATGCAGAACTTATTTTTTTTTAAAACGAGCATGTAACTCCTAACATGACTTTTCGATAACTCTCACGGTTTCAGACTTGGCCTCAGTGGCCCTGGAAAAAATCTTACCCTGTATAGGTACAAGGGATGCTTAATGAAAGATATTAGCTTATAAGAGTTTATTTCTTAAGCACACAAAACAGGGAAAGAATTATCATAAAAAATAGAAAGAATGAACAACAAACATATTAAATAATATGTAAGCTTGCTATTATTAAAAAAAAAGTATTCTATCAAATTGTCATTATAACATTATGAGCTATTTATTTTGCATTGAATATTGATAAGATTGAAAGAAAAAAGTTGAAGTAACTAATGTCCTTTCTAAATGAAGTCAACTATAGATGGGTATCATTATAGGTAAATATGAAACAAACAGAAAGAGTTACTAGTTATAATAATTCTATTAGTCATTTATCATTATAATCTCAGCCCACATTCATCCACTGCTACACATGGGAGAGGCCCCAATTGATCACATCACACTAATATAATAAAATGGTATTTTGTTGGTATACAATATTTGGATGGACAATATTTGTGTGTTCTTCCTACATGCAAAAAGTACTGCAATAATTATTGTTCTTGACCAGCAATAGCAAACAGACTATTAATTGTTCCATAAACAGTTCTTGTGGGAAGGGACATTAATTTTACACAGCGCCATCTAGCCCCAAACTAAGCATAGCTTGTGATATGGGAACTAGAATACAGACATACTATAAGAAACAACACCCAAACATAGAACAAACATCTATATTCATCACACAAATGTTTGCCCTGGGTTGGAATAGAACCCACAGCCTATTGAGCAGAAGGCAGAGTTACTACAAACTGAGCTATGAGCCTTGAAGATGGGAATATATAATAATAGGAAATAGAATAATAATCGCTATACAAAACTGATTCATTCTTTGTTAAACGATCAAATTTAGCACAGATGTGTTCTAGACTAGCAAAACAGTCTACTTTTTATCAGGGTACCATGCGGACGAAGCTTCAAGCAGAAGCTATTACCACATAAAGCAATATAGAGCTGTCTCCAATCATACACAGCCACAATACATATTCAATATTCCATAATAGTCAATCTTACTATTACATTCTTAATAGACAAAATTACACAATGCCATTTGGCCGCAAACTATACAAAGCTTGTAAGGTGAGAACTTAACCAGTGACAATCCAGGTTGTCACGTTATGTCAAAATTGTATCATTCCAGGAACATTTGGGTTAGTCACTAACTGTTCACAAGAGACTGGACACACACATGTCCAATTAGTGAAACTCAAAATTAGTATCACTTATTATTTTGTCATCTGGACACGCCAATATCTTTACACGTGTCCACATAATGAAACTTCAATAAGATCACTTTCATGTATTCACCAACTCGATGCACTCAGTTTGTTTGCAAAAGAGGGTACAGTCAGGTTAATAATAGACTGGGTTGTGCATCATTTATGTACCTGACAAAAAAACGCAACATGTAGCATATCAAAATTAAAGTTATCATCATGATAATATCAAATCAGTTTTTTTTATAATATTAGCATGCATGGTTTGAAAGCTATTGAAGAAAATAGACTAAATTAACCCATTATCCCTAGTATTTCTCCAAAGTATGGAGCCTGAACTAAATTTAAAAAATATGGAATTCAGGCTGATGTTATATTTTACTGGAAAAACTATGGGAACTTCAGTCATATAATTCTGTTAATGTTACTTTTTTCCTTTCAACTAAATAATTTTTAAACAACTATAAGTAAACTATAGTATATGCTCCATGTGAGTTTCACATAAGACGGAAAGATGCTTAAAAACTTCTGTGTTTTTACGGGTATTTGACCATAAACAGTAACAAGAACATTTTATTAAGCATATATACCGCCAACTGCCGACTTTGAAATTATACCAATCAGTTATTACTGATGTTAATAGGACGCTAGGTTCATTCACCCTTGTATGATACACAGTTTTAGATAAATTTTAGATAATTTTAGATAATTTTTTTTCTCTCAACTTCTCTCAACTTATGTCTACATATACAGTACTTATGTACAATTCAACATGTTCTTTACAATAGAAAATATAACTTATTTAAACTAAGAAATTAAAATTAACATTGAGTAGCATCAATGAGGAGACACACAGAGAAGAAGCCAACTATTGAGAGTTTTTTTGCATTGGTTCCTTGTTTTGGGAAAATAATTAAAGTTAAACAACATTCTAATTCCTTTGGACACAAATATATCTAAACCACAAAAAAATCAAAACGACTGTATTTAACAAGCCTCATAGCTCAGTTGGTAGTAACTCTGCCTTCTGCGCTGTAGGCTGTGGGTTCGATTCCCACCCAGGACAAACACTTGTGTGATGAATATAGATGTTTGTTCTGTGTTTGGGTGGTGTATCATATACTAAGTATGTATTTAAAAAAAAGTATTTAAGTATTCTATCCGTAATCTAGTTCCCATATTACAAGCTATGCTTAGTTTGGGGCTAGATGGCGCTGTGTAAAAAATAATGTCCTATAATATTAAAATTTAGGGCCAATAAGTTTAAAATGAATGTCTATAGGTGCTCTATAATTTTTGGTCAGTTTATTGCCAATCACCCAACCAGTTAATTTACTCAATGCACTAACTTGTGATATGGGAGTTAGATTATCGATATCTATTCCAGGTCAATGGAGAACTCTTCGCAAGGATGCCGTGCCATCACAGAACCTGCCTTCGGAGACTCCAGCGCCATACTCAAGAAAACAGTGGGATTCATGGTCACAAAACTGTGGAACCCCCAATGTAATAGACCCAACGGTAAAACCCTAATGTCTCAAGTTAATTAGCACCTTCTTAGTAAGCGTGTTACATCATAGAGCCATTCTGTGCGGGTTTAGAGTTCAAGAGATGACCTATTCTGAATGTAACTCTTTTTTTTTTTATTTTCCATGTGTCAAGCCAAGTGCTTCCTCGTACCTTCATCTCACCTGGTAACAAGTTGAGATAAGGCGAAAGTGCGAAGTGCCGAGTGAAGTGCGAAGGTGGAGGCACACTTCACCCGGAATCCTCAACAAACTGTGGACAACTAACATATCTATGTATACCCATGTATATTTTTGGATCATCCATTTATCTCTAACAAATGAGTGGAACTTTGTTCCGTCATCCTGTGGCAATTTCCTAAAATCCTGGAGAGGACAGACAGCCGCCTTGAATAACAAAACTGGCGCTTTCATTGCTCAGTAAAGCTCACGAGCTCTCGACTCAGACTTAACCTAGTGGTAATTAGTGTACATATAGGAAAACTGTTTATATACACAATGTAAAATGTTTATCTCGAAATCGACCGTAATAAATAAAAATCTTTTATGGGAGGTTTTTGAAATTCTGAGGTTGAAACGAAAAAGGTTGAATTTCGTAACCTTTTTGTGTGACGTAAAGTGGTGGGGTACTGTGTCGGGTCGAGTGGGAGGTATCAAAATGTTTCCCTGTTATACAAAAGTTTCAAGTTTCACTTCTATCGTGTGTCTTTACGACATACCCTGTTTCTTTAAGATTTCTGCACTCCATATAAACTTTAACTATGCCAAATCTTACACTCGCTCAGTTTTTCGTTCGCGCATTATGCTTAAAAGAGGTCCGATTTTTTATCTTATATGTATAGATTATTTCGTTCTGTAATTATGAATTGTATTGCAGATACAGCAGCAAATGGCCCAAGCTATCTACATGCAGACAATGCTTGCTATGCAGGCCGCCGGTCACTCCGATGGTGCTCCCGTCCACAATGGTAAAATTTAATCTTTGCCTCACTCTTTCTGAGTAAGGGTGAACCTTTACATTACTTGGAAGCATAAACACTATCGTATCACTCACGTAACAACGTTAGTTAACGTGAGTGACGTCGAGTGACGATACGTTAACGTTACCTTTACATTACGATACATGTGTCAAAAGGTTCGTGATCGCAAATTTAGTTCTATTTACGTACCGTAGAGGCGCTGTACGAAATCCTATACAAAATGCTAACGTGAACGATATGCTTACCGTACGATATCACATTCGTGATCGGGCCTCAGAACGCACAATGGAGCACTGCCAAGTGTGGAAACGGGAGACTTACTAGGCTCCATAAATAAATGCAAAATACCCACATTTTTGCCTTTAAAACTTTGTGTAAGTGACAACGACCAGCAATTGACCATTTTTAAAATGAACCTTACATTTTAAAAATAACTCGTTAAAAAAAACGAGATTTCATTAAAGCCGGTGCTACTAAAAAAATGATCAGTATAATTTACCTACTTTAAAATATAAAATATATTTAATCATTCCAGGCCCCACTCTACCAGAATTGCCATCACCGCACACATCTAACCATGACAAGCTAAAAAATTCAGACATAACCTCGTACAAACTACAAAAATCCGACACAAACTCATACAAATGCAATGAATGCACAAAATGCTTCAAAGACCCAGATGTCTTCATCCTCCACAAACGGTCTCACTCAAAAACTGTAGAAAAAGAAAACTTCAACATGAATCTAACACTCCAATCTAATCCGATTCTCGCAAATCTATTGAAAAGTAATAGCGAAAGCTTTGAACCGATCATGGCTATGGAAAACTTACTCATGACAGCTTTGGCAGCGAACATAGACTATATTAGAAACTATTCCATGACAAAAGACAATGATGAGGCTATGAATCACGATAGAAGTGAGAACTTCACGAGGAACCACGGTAATAGCGATGGTAATCATGAAAACCATAACGATGATTATGGTAACCATGGTAATAATCATGGTAATGAAAGATATGATGGAAGTCCTAATAGTTCAATCAGTGATGAAGTCAATGAAAGGAACGAGATTCAAGTGAGAAATGATCTGGTTAATAGTCGAATGGAAAGTCCCACAACAGACAGGGCATCTATTCATGGTCGGCAAAATTTTAGAAACAATGAAATAAATCATCACATAAACATGAATGACTCTACAAGTGACATGATTAGCTCCAGAGCTGATATGAATAGCCCTAGAAGTGATGTAAATAATTCGAGAATTGACATGAATAACCGTAGAAGCAATATAAATCAACTTAATCAAATAAAGGAAGAAGTTGAGTTGTTGAACCAGGACAGAATCAACACGCATTCTGTCAATGTCAACCTCACAGGCCATGTAGGTTTAAGTGTGAGACATATTAATTACGAGAAGGATTTCTCAGAAAACATTGCAACCAAACGGTTATCATTCAGTGGTAATAATTATACTGAAGATGAAACTGACTTTCGTGTGAGATCGTCTGATGATTTAAATGAATCAATGGATTCTAACAATTTGGTGATAGATGAGAGTGTGGAGTTTTAATGTAAGGTATCTCTTAGCTTTTAATAGTTGTACCACCTGAAAATTCATACCCAGAAGCTACAAATGTTAAAATATTATATGAGGTATGTGATTTCAATAATAAGATCAGTTAATCTGGCAGCTAAACGCTTATAAAAACTTGAGTGGACGGATCAAGTTATTATGGTGTTATGATGATAACGCAATGCAATGAGCACTACAATTTTAACCGCCTGCCAGTATTAGCCGTTAATCAATCTCGAACATAGACTAGAGACAGTAACGTTTGAAAATATGAAATATTATGTGCCTACAAGCCTATTCGACTTTACTGAGAAAACATTACTTTTAGTCACTGTTTTTGATTTATCAATCGTATGTACAATATGTTTCGGGAAACATACTTTTAAATGCTGCCATAACATATCATTTTTCTGTATTCAAAAATTAAAACAGTTGTGTAGCTTCTCTACTACAATAGTTACAGAATTCGTTTTGTTTTTTTTGAGTTGTACACAAGAATGGCGGTATTTTGTTGTTAATTTAGTACTCACTGTTTAAAACACTACTTATATTACTGACAGTTATAATCTTTCGGTATAATTAATTAACTAGCTTTTGCTCGTAGCTTCGCCCGCATAAAACCCAGGTAAAAGTAGACAAGTGTATTACTGAACTAGAACAATATCTGTAGTTTCAGCTCAATCCATTGTGTAAATGTAATTGAGTAAAAATTTTACTCAATTACATTTACATTCAAACTTTGACATTTATGAGCACGATCGTCATCACAGTTGGGAAAATTCCCCTACAGAACTTAACCCAAATATACACGGGGATTTGGGATTTGCTGTATTCCATGCTTGGCAGGTGGATTAGTTAACGTAGTATTTATAAGATATACTTGTGAATGATGCTTCCCTCTGAACACGATAGAACTTGAAATAGAGTTCCTTGACAGAAAATAAATGCACACTGCCCTAATATAACTTTATCGATGCCAAATCTCCTCTAAAACTTAAAAAGATGTCCGAAGCTTTACTCGACAAAAAATGGTTTTCACCTACCTGCGTCAAATGAAATGTTGATTACCTCTGTCAGTTAGCAAGGTGTGTTATGAAACAGGTTTTTAGATCTTTAAACCGTGTGTTAATGAGAAAGGAATACTAAAGTTACCAACTTCAATTTACTAAACGACTTCTTTATAATGTAAAGTTTTCATATTAGTTTTCATTTCTAATATGTTTTAAACCGGATCTAAATATTTGCGATGGGAAAGTATTTAAAAACCGACTTTCAATATCGTTGTATATAATGGTTTCAACCCGCATCAATATTAGCTCAGTAACCATTAAGTATAGAATGCAGTTAGTATAGTATTTAGATTAGATTTAACACAAGATTTAGTCTTGTCTGGGCAAGGATACAAAGGCGAGCCTTGCCAGAAGATTCCTATGCATTTTCTAGTACTTTAAACATAAGTATTTGGTTTTGAATACAATAATAATATTCCTTTTCTCATTGATACCTGCTTGTGCCTATTGCCTATGTACTTAAATATAATTATCCCACCTTAGTAGCATAGTTTTATATACACGGAATGTATATTTTTATCGTATTTTTGTATAGTTTTAGACGAACTATTTGAGTATTATTGATGAAGTCTTTATTAAATGTATTTTAGATACTAAAAACTTGATAAATATAACGTTTTTTTGTGAAGTTTCGCCTTGTAAAACATGAAAGTTGTCTGAACTGTGGTTCACATTTTTAGTAGGTAGGTAGTTTTTAGTGAGTTTCTTTCGCCATTCTCTATTTGTATATTTTGAAAATATCTCTGATAGATCTAATTGTTTATAGAATTACCTTTCGAGATAAGAGTACCTACTTAATTAATGGCAAAACAAACTGAATATAGTTATAATTTCGTACGATAATATACTCCACCGATCAATGTATCAAAATCCACCAATTGTTGTAAAACCTAGAATACTGAATGTGTATTTTTTATACAATTACTATACATACGTATATACCTACATGTGTATGCCATATCACTTGTTTATATCTCAGAGTAGTAATAGTAGTGAAACATACCGACGAAGTAAAGCTTTGATATAGACATGAGTAGCACTTAACATCACGTTGGCTGCCATCTTGTTCCGTCTCCATGTAGATTCACGACTGTTTGCGGGTGCCGCTGTCTGTAGGCGAACGCTTAATCCACTAGAATTTATCCATTGATACCTACTTTAGAAAAATATATTTTTCAAAATTATATAATAATAATTACATGTGTATATTTTTTTGGTATTTTGTATGCTTTGGAAACATTTTTTTTTAATAGTGAATCTGTTTTAAAGAAAAGTAAAACCTTTTTTACATCTCGCTGTTATTATTACTCTGAGATAATGTCATTTTTAGTTATTAATATAAAAAACCGCGGCTAGTAACTATAGATAGAATAGCTATAGATATTTAGTGCCTTAGATATGTACAGTTACATATAAATAATGTACCTTATTTACTTATATTATCATGTTGGGCTTTTCAGAAGAAAGCTTTTATCGTAAACTTTTTACATTTTCCCAACGTACTTTAAATGAGCAAAGTAAAATATTTAAAAGAACACCTAAATGGTGTTGTCAATTTAAACAATGTATTTTTGCTTAATGGTTTTTTATATTTATTAATATAACGCAATGCAATGCCAGCTAGGCTACCTAGCTGGAGCTTTGCATTGAGGAACTTCTGTTGAGAAGTTAAGATTTTCATTAATAAAATACGGCTTGCTGCGCTCGTCCGTTACATTTGTAAAGTTTCACTATGCTCACTTAAACACGTCATTTATGTTTCAAGTCATGATCATTAAACCAGTATTTTTAACCGACTTCCCGAAAAGGAGTTCACAGTATGGTTGCATTTTAGGATTTTGAATTGTAAATTATTTGCCAGGCAGACAACAGGTTGAAAATTCATACTAAATAATGTTGAATTGAAATAACTGCTGTCGATGTAGCCTATGATAATGGTGGTCATGGCCTTTGATTAAATTAGTGTTTTCTTACTTGCAGGGTATCAAGTAATCATGATTTATTTGTTAATCTTCACGATAAAACCGTTATAATAGATAGATAGTTAACTTTTTATTGATCAGCAGAAGACAACGAATAAACACTTAATAAGCAAGACTGGTAAAACAATGAGCAGCAATCAATAATGTGCAAAAATGTAAGATGTGCAAGTTGATAATTTTATTTGTCAGATAGCAAAACGTCTACTGTTATTGTCAATTGTAAATGCTTAGACAGGACCGTCGTAGATGTGTCTAGCTATACAAGCGTCCTACAGTCTTATGTGAATCATAGTAGTTCCCTTTTGCCCGCTAAGATTCTCATGAACAGACATTCTTGAGCCCCATCTTGTGTCCATACACATCAAGAAGCTATTTGTAAATCAGTTTTTTTTTACAAATATCTCGTTACGAGAGTCATTTCCAGGACTTTTCTTCGCTTTAATGAGAAGCACAGGGACACTTCTCTATGATTTCTCGTCCTGAGTGCCTAGTACAAGTTGCAATTGACGTTCACTCGATTTGCGTTTGATAACCCGATTGGTGAATAAGTATTAATTTTCATACAAATCGTGGTAAAAACAAACGCGTTCGAGCAAGTAGAAAACTCTCTAGACACACTGAACAAACTAGTAAGTAACTAACTATGGTTAGCTACTATTATATGTTGCTATTATCATTCGTTACTACTATAGTTAGTTACTACTATAGTTAGTTACTACCTAATCAACTCGCCCACTTCACTCGTTTCATGTATGCAGCCCTTTATATTGTGCAGATTCACAGAAGTTTATGAAATACAGTATTACCGCGGCTATCATACTTAACTTTAGTTTGTTGTCGTTTGATTGTTAAGTAACATGTAACTTCCATTTGAATAAGTTTAGTAATATTTAATTGATTTGTTTAGTACAGGAACATGGTAGGTTCAAGTGCATACATTCATTAAGAATATACTTTTAAAATGTGTATAATTTATATGTTTAGCGAAGGGATCTTTGTGAAAGGGCCCGTGATTTAGTTCTTCAACTACATATGTCTGCCGCTGAGCAGCATGTTCCAGTTCGAAGGGTATGGTAGCTGCTGAAATTACAGGCTCGTGTGTTATCTTTATGTCGTAAGCTTTAAGCCACGTTCTCGGTGCAGTAACGCTCTGTTACAGGCACAACTGTTAGATGAAAACTTTTATGTTATATGTACTTACCTACTTATACAAAATAGTTGTCTACCCGACTGATTATCATTGCCGTGACCTGAACAATTTGGAGTCTGTACTTGCCTATCATGTTTCGCTATTTAGAATAACCACTGCCGCACCTCTAAATGTCACTCAAATTAAGTATAAGTTCGTTTGTATTTTCAGCAGATTCACAACCTTGCCATAAAGAAATCGTATTTAACAGAAGCCAATAATAATATTTGTCAAACCAGTTGACAAATAAGTTATTTCAAACTAGCGTTAGACAACTTCCAAATCGGATGGTTTTTTATTTAAAAAAAAATATTTGGCCACTATTGTACTAGTACTTATATTTATAACTTTGAATATAATTTATCAATACAAATTAGAAATAATATTGTTTTAAGGATAATAAAATCATTGCAAACCATTACGGACAACATTTATCTTAAAGCCAGCTCCAAAGCTCATTGGTCCATACATGGCTCGAGTAATGGGGCTGATAGAAAAAATAAATTTCCTATGTTGCCTTTTATCCCCATTGATTGAGATGATAATGGAAGCTTGGGGAAAATATTAACCCAGATAAAGCGTCCGGCATACCTAAATCAATTGATATCAGAAACGTCGAATTTTATTAAAATAAAGATATTTACTACTTAAACTTCATAAAAGTCATACATAGGCGTGAAAGAAAAAGGTATGAGCTTCTTGAGTGCGGTCGTGATGGCGACGACATGACATGAGTACAAATTAGGCGCATAATATAAAAATCATGAAACATAAAAACATTTATTGCAGTACCTTTTTTACAAACATAAATAGATTGCGGAGACATAAACTAAATTTAAAAAGAAGATACAAAGAAAGTATTTCACAGTTTTTACTCAATTACAAACTAAACTAAAAATACATTTATAAAGAAATAAAAAAAGTTATGTAAATAAACAAGTCACCGTTTAATAAACCACTAATAATATATCGATATTATCATCCTATGTACAAAACTTTGATACTTTATCATATTTTTTTTTATTAGCTACTGAGTAATGAATTCTTTACAATGAAAATTAGTGACCTTATAGTGTCCTAATTGTATATGTTATAGGTCAATCACCTTTTATTCTGTTTTATTGTTGCTTGTGCGAAACTTAAAATGAGTGTCATTTAATTGTGCGGCAGTTTATGTATACGTTAAATAGGTACTCAGTATTTTAACGAGACTGCGTTTTGTGTATTGATCTCTCCTTTATGAACGACTTAATAAATAAGACTCTAGTATTGGTTTGTTTTATTGTTATATCGCTGTTACCAAGCACTTGAAAAACAAGTAGGTAAAGAAGATGTTGTGGCCTAAGATGGAGCACGCATGTCTAATAGCAAATATTTATCCATTGAGGTTGTAGTGTAAATGACAGAGCTCGACCAAACAAGTAGGTACCTATAGTAGACAGACAGACCCAGAGTTACCGGGATGGATTTAATCACTAACTTTGACGCAACCGAAAATCTATAACGCGACCACAAGACACGACACGACCAATGAAGGATCTAAAGATCTAATCTAAATCTAACGTAGTTTAACGTAGGTACGTACTACGAGGCCTCATTATACCTATGCTTAGTGATCGAGATCGGACTGTAGAGATCCTTACTTCTCAGTCTAAATTTATTGAATAGAAAGAGACGGCACACTTTTGAGGGTATTACCTGGACATAGACAAATTCAGGAAGTTTGTCTTTGTATCGGTAGTTTCTGTGAGATCTTTGAACTGAAAATAAACGAACCTTAGGTAGGCACTTTACTAGATCGGGGCTAAGTTGGTGCGTTGTTATGTGGTTATTCGTACTTATGGTGTCAGGAACTGGCGAATAAAGGCTGAAGATGGGCTACACCGTTCTCCTCTTGATCACCACCAGCCAAGCCTGGTGAATAAGTCAATTTCCCCTTTTGCATAAACTTTATAAAACGTTTTTTTAACTTCTTTCATAGAGTGTGAGACTCTCAGCCACACTCAGGCCTCAAACTTCTTTCTGTCAGAGTGTGTTTGTGTTTCTATGATATGATTAAGTACATAAATTAGGTAAACACAAAAACCCCAGTTGTTAAGGTCATCTTTTAATTTGCCCTTTAGGGCTTATTTTTTTAGAATTAGAAACAAGCACATTTAGCTCCTTTGCACAACTGCAAAAATTCGTTAGATATCCGTTGTCAGATCACGGCATATTGGTTTATCATTTTTAAGTACCTAGGTAGCTTTATCGGTTAATTGTCTTTTTGCCTACCTACCATTGTCGTGGCCAAAAATTAATGAAATAAAAAATTACCTTTACGGTACCTACCCGAGTATGTTTCAACGGTTTGATCTGCCAAGCGTGAAAAACACTAGGAGTGATTTATGTTGGGAGGATAAATCCAATAAAATATATAGGTACGGCCTACTTGTCCTTACTTACCTACCTTTCAAATTGTGGATTAACGACAGAAGTACCTACCTAATCAAGACAATATCCCTGTTTAGTCTGACTGCGACGTTCCAGCTGAATGAATCATCACGCTTAGCAGACAGATTGGTGATCATAGTACAGGTGTTAGATATTACCTACACAGTGGGAAGCTGTTTTTTTCATGGGAGGTCCCTTAAGGAAATGACTACCTAAGCTCTTGACCTTTAGGCTTCCCTGAACCTTAGATCAATAAGAATAATATTCGAGGCTAGGGTTATCTAAACGATATAGGGTAACCTTGAACGAGAATATGACGTATGATTACCTGAAAAAAGGCCTAAATTCTTACAACCAACATGTTTTTCTAACGACTTTAAGAGATATCAAAATAAATTAAGTTCAAAAACTAAAATCCAGCTATACCTAGTGAAAAATCACTCTCTTAGAAGTATAAAACAAGAAAATATCTCATCTGAAATTATTTGGCGATACCGTAAACTGATACCGTAAAGGTACATAAGTACCTACAAATGATTTAATTGGTATCTATCTTTTTGTCTGTTTTCTATTAAATAAACAACCTAGGTACATGTAATATTTTCAATGTAGGTACCTATTCAATACATATTCATGATGATGTTATGAAGATAGCCGTGGTCCTAAAGCCACTTTACCATAAGCACAGATAATAAAATACTGACGTAGGAAGTAGTAGGTAGCCTACCATAAATGTTAGACTTTGAATGTACAAGAGGTAGGTATTGTTTTGTTAAGGTAGGTGGCATGCGACCACGGCTATCTTCACATGCTTACAACCAGCGGACCAATATAAGACACTTCTAACGATACCTCATTTGTCAAATTGTGATAAGTAGTTTAGAATTTATGAGGTAACAGGATGAACATACATACCCACATACATAGGTACACATCGGCCAAACAATTAACCCTCCTTTTTGCTTTGCCGTAGTCGGGTAAATACTAGGAGGCTAAGGAAATATTTAAACTTTATATATTTCCTTAAAATTTTAAAGGTAAAAACCAGAGATAGGTTCTGATTGCCTTTAAATTTAAAGCAATGAACGCCAGTCTTACATAATAATCTGCCAGAGAGTTATGGAAATAAGTCAAACAAAAAGATTGAACGAAAAGATGAGCAGGCTCATCAAAAGGCAAAGATGATAGGTAGGTACCAGAACAGATGATTCCAAAAATCTACATTAAAAACAAACGGTGGTTACAAATTTTAGAATTGCAATCAATCGAATCAATCAATCGAGTTACATTCATGTTACATTAGATTCCAATTTGTAAATGACACTTAATGACATCATAATAAAATAACAATCCGGTAAATTATTTTTTTGAACTGGCCAGTGCAGCAGTGTTGTCTGAAAGACATATTTAAATATAGCCACGTTTTGTTGTGGTTTTACGACGTCGTCGTCACGATAAAAAAATAATAGTTTAAGGTGGGGTAGTTTCACTTTTTAGCTCTTTGAACCTATGTAAATCTAATAAAGCGACGCAGCGCCAAAAAATTTGTTTATTAAATCGAACATATACTCAAGCGCTGTGCAAAGACGGAAACGTGAATCATAATAAGTGGCTCGATAAAAAAAATCATAAAGATGACACTAAATCGATATTTAAACGTGTAGAACTGAGAGATTTCTCGTTGAAACCATGTTAAAGTTATTACAAAAGGTAGGGTTTCATGTTTATTAGGGCTTGCCGAAAACAAATATTACCATATTTTTATTATAATTCTTTGAGAACAAAAACAAAGGAAATCTAGCCGGTCAAATGCTCGCGCCGGGCGGCCAGTGCCTACCGAAACGTCTTCAAAAAAAGCTCTTGGATTGCCTCGCCTTAATCCGATCCAGACATATTGCGAATGCGTTAAGGGGTTAAATCGCTTGGTATGTCTTGTAGGATAGACTATTTCAGGGGGTTTACTTTACAATTAACTTTCTTTTGATTTGCTGAAAACAAACCTCTTTGTTAAGGTTGCAGCCATTATCGCCACGCGAAGCAGACATATTGGTGCTCACAGATAAAGTTCTGTTTACACAAAGAAAAAAGCTGCTGCTGAGATATAATCTCCGTCACAAACCAGACATCACGAGATCTCAGTACGGGGCGAACTATATCTAGTTAAAACTAGATAACCTTATCGAGTCGCGTTCGATTAACTATCTATGTAATAGCTATTTACATAAACTAGGTACGCCCATTAATATTTTTTTTAAACGAAACAGATCTAAAAAGCGGCTTTGTTCTATTTTGCATATATGCAAAGAAAAATTACACTATTAAAAAACAGTGGCACTCCGGGAGTTCCGAGAGGTTCTCGGAACTCGGAACACTTCAAGTTCAAAACTTGAAGTTTGCCGATTTGTTTTATTGTACGACAGGGAGGGAAGTGCTTGGCCTTCATCTCTTCTTTCAATCTACTAAACCACAGAGGCGGTCAAAAAATTGAATCTCTATGTTGTAGCATAACGGTCGCGATATCTTATTACAGCGCGAGTTGATTTTGCAACACAATCATCATCATCTGTCTTCATTACCTATACCGTTTCTGAGAAGTGCGGGTAAGAAGCGAGCTTTGACTCTATTGCTCTAGTCAACTAGAGCAATAGATAAGGTACAGAGCATTGCTTGAGAAAGAAAAAACTCTGAGTAAGTAAGAAAAAACTCTTGCTCCATTTTAGATCGTAGACCTTGCCTGTGCAAGTTAACCTTAATAGATAAAAAAAGTAAATGTATATATATGCTTATCCATGTGTGTTCCTTAGGCTCTTAGCTTCTATACTAATATTTAAGTTGGTAAAGTAGATAATGCGATAAATTAATTAAATGATTTGTCAGATAAAACGTTGTTAAAATCACTAAAATAATGTTGATTTCATCATAATCACATACATATTCTTAGCACTTTTCGATGTCTTCCCATCTTAAGATCCTCGTCCTATTTCCCTCAAATCCCCCCTTTGCCTAACCTTTTCCCCCATATTTGTACATTTATAAATAGAAATAGCACTTTAAATACCAGCATAGCCACTAGCGCGTCCAAGTACGGCAGCTGTCTCCCTCTGGAGCGTCCATACGCGTCATCGGAATTTCGCGGCGCCAAGCACTTATTCCTTTTGCAACTTAAAGCGTGATATGTATCTAATTATTAGAGCTAGAATCAAATAAAAAATACTGAAATATAGCTAAAACTATAGGAAATCAATATATGTGCAACACAAACTACAACTATCTACTTATAGTACTGAAATAAAAGTTTAAACCCGCTAATTTAATCTGAATTTACATCAACTTTACATTTTTATAAGTTTTTACAGAGCATGTTACCATGTATATCAGTTAAATATTTTTATAATTATACTAGGGGATACAGGCTTTTTTTTGTTATCAATATATTTTTATTTAGAATACCGCGTTTACCACAATAAACCAAAAGAAACCACCCATTTATCATCAATTTTGATGTCGCCTCCGTTCGTGAATCTACGTACACAACAAAAATCGTAATAAATATATGCATGTTTCACTATAATCTAATCGGGTGAATGTGTTAAATAGTATTTATAACATTGTTTTCTCAATACAAGGACTATTTACTGAAAATATAATCGATCAATAGAAATAAATAGGATATAACACGATACGCAACGGTCAGTTTCTTTTCATGACAATTTATCGCATATTTTTGCTTTGAACATGAGATATTTGTAAATGTTCGTAAAGCTATAATATTGAGGAATACGTTGATATACGACACTAATACCCAAAGCTATTAAAAATATAATATTTAGATCGAAACACTCTCAATAGAACCACTTCACTGCTCTTCACAACACCGTAAACAAAATAAAAGTTTAATTTTTTTTTCTTAATAGATTTTGTTGCTAGATTGTTTTTCCAAAGAGTATATTACACGGATAATTTATTAAAGAGTCATCTAGTGACGAGTAGTAAAAGCTATCTTCATGTTGAAACAGAGGAAAACAAAAATAAGACTGTGGGTCGACTGGGCTGCCATAGTAGCCTTAACGCTCAACGGGAAAAATTATTAGGCTACTATGGTCGCCTAAACGCGTCAGTGGATAGGTACTGTAAATTTTGTATGTAAGTCGTCACGCTCTAACCTCATCGCTGTTATATATTTTGAACTGATAACTTTTGTATGTTATGTACGTGTTTATATGTGTGTTTTTGTTTTATATATTATAGATTGACCATCCCAAAAAAAAGAAGGTAGTTAGTCAAAGTCCGATTCTTCAATATTTTAGACCATTAGTTTGTTTGGTTGCACGCCAAATCAAAGAAGTTGAAGTTGAAGTTAGCACTGCACTCACTCGTTTCATAGCATAACAGTATTATGTTGTATTGTACATACTCTTTGTCTACTACAACCAAAGACAAATAGGGGAAATCCCAACAATCTATAGTTACTGAATTGAATTGATTTGATGTTTGTTTTGCTTCAAAATAGTGAACTTTACAGTGTTACAGTGAAAATATTAATTGTTTTATTAGATTATCAATGAATGTGGTTCAGTGTTCTGTGCGTATTTAGTTATTTTCATTGATTGTTAGTAAGAAGACAAGGATATAGAATGTCTACGAAACAGCCTATTATTGTAAAGCGAATGATGATTAGACCTCAAGGAAACTTGTCGAATAATATAAAGCATAAACTAATAAAGCTAGCCAGTTCCAACAAGCCTATATTCCGAGAAGATGTAATTTTTGAGTCAAAAGACGAGACTTTTATAACGGGGGAATACCGCTCCGTCAAAATCATAAACAAGCTGAATATACTCACAAACCAATGCTTAACTGTTGCCAAGTGCGTCACTTTGACTGGAGTTTGCGTGGAAAAAACATCAGATAGTGTATCCCTACTCATTGGACAAAATAATTACAACACACTGTTCTACGCTCTATGCTTGGTTATAAACCACGAATACAAAATCAAAGGCCTACTTGCTTTACTGAAACCTAAACCCTTAATCGACAAACCAAAAGTGCAGCAACAACTTGTAGATCAATGCTGTCAGACAACAGAGTCTCGCCTTGATTTCAGGATAAGACCAGTGCGACGACGAGCCAAAAAAGTTGTAGTACCATATGTAGTGAAACCAGTAGAAACAAAAAGGATTCCCATTCAAAATTACTGTGATAATCTTATCCGTAGAGTGATTGACATCAAACCAGAAGGAGATATCAAGCTAGAAATTAAATCCACGGATGACATAAAAAAAGAAAGGTTTGATGTTCCTGAAAAAACTGTGTTTAATACACATACGCCTTTAATGCAATCAAATAGCATTCTCCCAGACCTTGGATTTCTTGACGATGATAACTCCAATTATAGCTTGAAATCGGCTTTCACAATCAAAACTACACCCGAGATTCTTTTAGATCCCTTAAAGTTGCTTATTGACCGACATACCAATGATAATTTGGTTCCAGCAAATTATCCACTCACACTTATGGATAAGTCTGTTATGTATTTGCCATTTAAGCCAGAAGATGATTTCCATATAGCGACTAAAGAGAATTTGGACAATTTGAACACCACTGATCGGAATAAGCTATTAATGCATCAAATGCAGATTGACTTTAACCGCTGCCTTAGTGTGACTGATGACGAGGTGAACTTGTGAGTGTGTTTTCCTATTATTCTAAGACAACCTGCATGAGCAGAAAGACAAGTCCTAAACAGATAAGTAGGTAGAAACCTATACCTACTTAATTTCATTATTTAAACTAGTGGTACACCAAGGACTTAATTTCTGTCATTGTGTGGGGATATCCAAAGATGCTTTATTAGTACACCCTTATACCATGTAAGGTAAAAAATGATTTCAAGTGGGTAGGACCAAGAGTTGAGGCTATGGATTGTAGTCACGCACTACAGCTAAACTATGGTATATAAAATTTTAGATACTACTTACTTCCCTACATAGTAGGTAGCTTGGTTATTGTGAAAGTAAATGTTTTTTTTATACAACTTGGAGACAGAACACACATCCTGATTATGTGCGCCTCTTGTCCATAACAAAGCCTTACTGATGAAATAGGAATAGTTGTACTTCTTAAAAAAAAATATTTGGTATTTTATATTTACCAAAATAATGATGAATTCTAATATTAGGGTTTCATCATGTGCCAAATATAGCTTTTGGATCCACAAATCTTATCTTACTGTTTTTTTTTATTTATTTAAAAATAACTACTTACAATGCCATGACAGTATAGTAGTATTTGATCTGTAATCTAGTTCCCACAAGCATTCTTAGTTTGGGGCTAGGTGGCTATGTGTGAAATTATTGTCCTGAAATATTTATATTTATTATTATTATACAACATATAATAATCCAAAACGGAATAAAAATACATTATATATACCTAATTTAAAAAATATAAAAAAGTACCACTGACATGGCAAACAGGCATACCCTACCTACGGTATAGACCACATCGCAGGCATTTAACATTGCCTATGGACACTTGTAAAACCAGAAGCATCATTTGCACTTATTACACCTATTACTAACTATGTAATTTAGGTTGAGCCAGGGTGTAGTCTTGTGGCTCATGTACCCAATTTTTGCACAGAAAGCGCAGTCACATCTACTGCAAGTTTGGGTGCCATTTCAGAATAGTAAGATATTACATTATAGATATACCTAATTTAAAAAATAAAAAATATGTACCACTGATGTGGCAAACAGGCATACCTACCCTACCTGCGGTATATACCACATCACAAGCAAAACCAGAAGCATCATCTGCACTTAGTGGTACAAAGTTACCGCCTCCTTTCCTCCTAAATGTGTTAACTTGTGTGTACTCAGTCTCCATTCCAACCGCGTTCCAGCAATACGCAGGTTCAATATAAATTGTCCGCCACTTTTGGCGACACACACACACATGCCATGTTTTAATTCAGAATAAAAGCCGCGTTTCACCTTCCTTTCGTCAGAAATCCGGTGCCCGCACCAAAGTAGCTGACGCCGCATCAGATATGCCTCTATTCCGCTGAGATTGGCCCTTCGTAAGGCATCGGTATTGTTTATTATGTCGCGGAGGCATTTCTGATGGAATTTGTCGTATGTACATAATGGGTGCAGCTGTTGATATGGTACAGAAGCTACAGTACATATTATGTACCGTAGCTTTTGTACCATATCACAGCTGAACCCACTGCAGCCAAGAACCTCCTCAAACACTGGCAGGTTTTCGTTGTCTTTTCTTGGGTAGAAACTCATGTTGAAAGCAACCCATCTTTCTCTTGGTCTCCTTTTACGAACCTCGAAACATAAAAGGGTAAGTATGTTACGTACTAGATATGGGTATCTAAAACAGATAGGTAGAACCACCTCTGTTGAACCCCTTAAAATATAATATTGCTTGTACTGAGTGTGAGATTTAGCATACTAGGTGCCTATATGGCTATGAAGAGCGAGCGCCTAGAGCTAAAATGCTTTTATTTACAGACTGCCTCAATAAGAGGGTTATATCGTATGTCTGTTTGTGTGTCTATTTCATTTTCCCATTTATTATCATATTTAATTATTACCCATACTAAGTAAAACAATAGGTTGTATCAAGGGCATGTAATGTTGATATGCCTGATAAGCTATCATATATACCTACCAGTATAAATAACACGAAAGTATCTTCTTGTTTGTTTGTTTGTAACATTGCACTATCTTAATAGAATTTGGCATATATAATAAAGTGTATCCTCTGCTCTCCATAGCAGCCAACATAGGCTACTTTTTCCTGGCTCCACTAGGTCAAAGCCACGGGCAAATAGCTAGTAGGATATAAGTGTGTGTGAGGCAACACAGTGTGTTGCCTCTTTGCGTTTTTCATATCAAATACACAGAATTTCTGCCTATTTTATTGTAAATATGTGAGTAGCTACCTAATTATACATGGTTTTACTTGTTGGTAGATACTTTGCATAAAAATTGCCAGATGGCAGGCATGGCGTCCAAGTTGATTTTAGGGGTACAAGGAAAACATTGCAAAAAAAAAAGAATAAAAGAAAAGCAAAAAGGTTCGACGAGGATGGGATTCGAACCCACGCGTGCAGAGCACATTGGATTAGCAGTCCAACGCCTTAACCACTCGGCCACCTCGTCTTATTCAGCGGCTACGAAATTAACATACGCTTTTTTAATAACCGTATCTATTTGTCCGGTGGACAGTCCACTATAATAGGTACGAGGATGGAACGGTTTTTGGTAATTTATGTGGGTATATACTTAGATATATTTTGCTAAGCTGTTAGGCTGTAAGTATTATTGTTATTGCTACCCATGGTTCGCTCAATGTGGGATGAGTAGAAAGGATTTTAACTAATGTTTTTAGACTTCGTTCGGGACACATATCGTTAAACAAATTTGGCTTCTACCCCAATTGTGACACTTGGGGCACAATCGATGAAGAAGATCACATCCTCATGAAATACGCCCGGAACGAAACTGTTCGAAAACAACTTTTCAATCGGATCCCTCAGATCAAGTACCTAATCTGAGCTGGTACCCTAGTTTCTGACAGATAGGAGACTATAACAGCTTTCTAGCTTATCTTCTATCAGAGGTAGCTGGAATGCTGTATAAACTTTACAATTTAGCAATTTGGAATTTATTTAAGTTAGGTTATTTTTAGGAAACTAAGAATTTATTTGTTTTTGTTAAAATTATGTAGGTATATGATATATGGTTGTTATGTGTAGGTACCTGCAGGATGACATGTTCAGCTTTTAACAAACCCTTCGATAAAGAATTAAACACGAGCTTTTCTCCGCGGCTTCACCCGTGTGGTACCCGGATAATAATAGCCAATGTCCTCTCTATCACCATATCCGTGCCAAATTGGTTTACTAACATCCGTTTAGCCATTTGTCGTGAAAAGGTTACAAACAGACAGGGACACGTTTGAATTGACATGGTATGAAAGTATGGAAGATGATAGAAACTATAGCACTATATCCATCCACACTCATTTTCAACACTATTTTCGTCACATGGCCCTCACTGACATGAAATGCCAAGAATTATTCCAGTAATCCATGGATCTATTTAGAAGTTACTGTTAATTTTCCAGTAATTCATGGATGTGTGTCAGTAATTCAGTAATCCAGCTTGCTATCCTCAAACATACTTTCCTTCTACTCCTAGTTTATATTGTTTCATTCTTTCGGTGTGAGACTACGAGCCGCCGCCGCGCCATAGGCGTCTGACATGGCTTCCGAAGCACGATGTCATCTTCATATCGGACAAACAGATGATTTAGACTGCAATGTCATAACCAGACCGGGAGCTGTCATCACGAAGATGTGCCCCTCGCTATTTGAAGCAACCTCCGGATCGAAAACCACAGCTACTTATAGTACACAGGAAGCCTGTGGTTCAAGCACACCAGAAACTCGGCCAGCCTACGCATCCATATATCCATCATATCTTCAGGATGATGTTGGGATTGCCTCGCTTCTGGAGCGCTTCGGGGATGTTTGTTGAATACCAAACTGATGGCTTTGAAGCTCTTATACGCAAAAAATCTGCATACCTGATCCATAGAATTCGAGACAGCCACAACAGCATCCTGAAAGCGGCTAGGTACGTCGCCGATGTGGCCTGGTACTGGTACACAATTGTAGTTCGGTGGACACAAAAAATGTTTCTATTCCATCAATACGGTTATCAAATGAAAGTCAGTAATATGGCGATTCTAAATATATATATATTAAACCACATATGCTACTACATAGTCACAAATTAACTTTAAAGTATGTCACACGTACCTTGAATCTATTGTTAAAATTATCGTCTATATAAGCTAGTGATGTATAGACATCACTAGCTTACACAGACGATCATTGTGTTTTGAACACCTGTTTTCATATAAATGTAAGCACATGCTTATCTACTGCCAATTTTACTAAACAAAGTTATTTATTAACATATGTATGATCAGAATTATAATAATACTTTTTTCAATTTATCAAAATTTAAAGTCTTATAATGCTGGCATGTTAACAGCTTTATCGAATCGAATTGGGGATGTTTTAATTTTAATAATTATTTTTTGGATAATAAATTATGGGGGGTGAATTTTTTTTTTTTTTTTAGAATTTATAAAAAATGATCATTCTATAAAATTTGTTGCCCCGATAATTATTTTAGCCGCTATAACTATTTGCATATTTGTAACATGTCGTTACAAATATGCAAATTATCAACTTGTTTTATTTTACTTGTGTCATACTTAACTCCCTTTGGTTTGTTTGATTTATATCTGCTGCTAACCTCTATGGATCGAAGTATATTTAAGATCAATGTATGGTTTCTAGCCAGGCGGAATTCAACAAAGTCCTACCACCAACCAAACCAAGCACTATATATTGTACTCCCCTTGGGGATCGAACCCGGGACCTCTGGATCAGAAATCGGTGGGTTGAACCACTAGACCACAGAGGCGTTCCCATATTACAAGCTATGCTTAGTTTGAGGCTAGATGGCGATGTGTGAAATTAATTAGATGGATAACAAAATTAAATGTAATGTTATCGTTTCTTTTTCAGGCCAATACACCTAGCAGTGATAAACGACGACCTTGAACTGCTGAAGCGACAATGCGTGGTTCTCAAGATGTGGGGGGAGACAGTAGACGTGCCCGCTCACAACCAGCTGGTGAGTGCTTTTCTACACATCGTCATAGTTCTCCTGCCTCTATCCCACGGTAGGTGAGGTCGGCACAACATCTCTTGCACTCACTCCTATCAGCCGTCAACTCTAACCGCCTCTGTGGTCTAGTGGTTCAACCCACCGATTTCAGATCCAGAGGTCCCGGGTTCGATCCCCATGGGGAGTACAATATATTGTGCTTGGTTTGGTTGGTGGTAGGACTTTGTTGAAGTCCGCCTGGCTAGCTACCACCACCTTACCTAATTCTGTCGTCATAATAACAATTCTAAAATTGTTGTGTTCCGGCATTCAGAGGTAAGATAGCCATTTCCTCAGTTTGTTGAGGATTCCGGGTGAAGTGCGCCTCCACCTTCGGCCTTATCTTAACTTGTTACCAGGTGAGATGAAGGCCAAGCGCTTCCCCGTCGTACAGTAAAAAAAAAAAAAAACTCTGTATTCACGCCTTTCATGTACATGTCCTCTTTCACACAATCCATCTCTTCACGCCTACCTACGCCTACTTAGAATACGCTTATATTCACAACCCTTTTTGTCAAATGGCTGTACTTCCTCGTAACATGCCCTTACCATGCTAACCTAGCACTCCTCGTCTGCCCCCTCAGCACGGGGCGGGGATAAAAATGTTGTCCTCTGTTTTTATCCACCTTCTAGAGTATTTTGTCTCCCGATGGTGGATAAAAACAGAAGACATTTTTTTTATCCCCTCCCCGTGCTGAGGGGGCTGGTATACAGTTGACACCACTTTCAAACTTCCCCTTACTAAATAGGTATGGAATTAAATTACTAGACCGGGTTCGATCCCCAGGGAGTACAATATTGTGCTTGGTTTACTTGGTGGTAAGACTTTGTTTAAGTCAACCTGGCAACCACTATCTTAATCATTAACATTAATCTAAGATAGTCAGTTGCTCAGTTTGTTGAGGATTCCGGGTGAAGTGCGCTTCCACCTTCGGCCTTTTCATGACTTGAAAATCAGTTGAGATGAAGGCCAAGCCATTCCAAGTAGCACAAATGTTCACTATAAGTTATCACATAAGGTCCACATTGGTAACTTCAGCATTTATATAGCCTTATTAAGGTTCAGTCAAACTACAGCAGCTGTTTCAGATGCTTTGGTCTGTACAATGATATTTATATGCATCACAATGACTCCATTGTAATGTTACTGGCTTCAGTATGTGTAATATAACTCAGCCGATGTTAAAAAAGCATTATATCGGGGTCATACTACACTAATTATTTGGTGGACTTAATTAACGATTATTTAACAAAATGTATGCTGCATATGGTTGAACTTCTACAGTGTTAAATTGAGTCCAGAGTCCACGTAGACGCTAGCAGTGAACTCCTATAACGATGAATAACAGAATAATCTATTATAAATTAGTTTACATACATTAGTTAAATTAGATCCCTAAAACATGGTTTTATAAGTGTGTTAATTCGGTTAATGACTTACCATTGGCGTATTCATGATACACTATTACGTCCTACACGGACTAATGGCTTATTTTGATAACCCATGATCTATTTTCCTGCTCGCTTCTGAATTATGAAATACAAGTGAATATTTGAACAGCTCATAGCGTTTATCTCGGATACGTACGGTTCACATATTTATCCGCCATTTTTTCGGTTCAATAACTAAAATAAAATAAAATTGTCACATTATTTTTCCCTAATAAAAAGCACAGAGTTGAAGAAAATATACACTTCAAGTTTCCAAGATCTAAACATTTATTAAATAATGATTATGTACTAAGACAATAAAATCACATAAATAAATGTATACAAAGGAGCCAATAATTCAAGCTTAAACTCATAAAAACTTTTTAGGGCGCGTGAAAATTTTATTCGGCTTATTCTATTATTCTACTTGTTACCCCCATTAATGCTGTTATAATACAATTAATCAGACAGTTGAGAACTGAGTGCAGTATAATTTGTGCCCAAATCAAAGTTATAAGAGCGTTAACAGCGCTGTAAACGCTCTTGTGCAGCAAAATTGTAGCACTAAAAGTTCCATGGTGGGCTGATATTTTACAGTTATGCAGCACTTTTTTGCTACTTGGGATCGCCCCGTCGTACAATAAAAAATAGAATCGAATATTACATCCAATGAATCCTAATCATCTGAATATTCTAAGTGGTTTTCTACTATGTATACATCTAGTTCAAATTCAAATTCAAATTCAAATTATTTATTGCACTTATGTTGTTATTAGGTATACAGGTGTTGTGAGGATAAAAGTTTCAGACATAAACCCTGTTAGGGCACAGCAATATCACACTAGGAGGCGTTCTCAATTAGCCTCACAGCGTAGCCGGTAAGAGGTCAGCCTTCTGCGCTGTAGATCGTGGGTTCGATTGTGGTGTGCCTATAATAGATGTTTGATTCGCGTTTGGGTGTTTTTATTGTTACATTTAATAAAAAAATGTATCTAAGTATGTATTTTATCCGTATTCTAGTTTTCATAGTTACGAGCTATACTTGATTGGGACTAGAAGGCGCTTAGTAAGATGTCCTGTATTTTTTTTTAACAAAATGGAGACGCAAGCAGCCCAAAACCTTGCTGCGTAGGTCATATCCACAAAGAACATGGCTGCACTGCATTGCGCCGGCAACCATACCCTTCAAACCGAAACACAGCAGTGCTGCTTGACGGCCGTAATATGTGTGGTGGTAGTACTTCCCCGGACGAGCCCTTTCACAAGGAACTCTACTAGATACTCTTCAAATTGTTTATTCAGTGGATAAAAGTATACCATAACAATGAACGACCTATTGTCCCGGAAACGACACACAAAAAGATTACAGAAAACCCCCTACTGCTATATACCTACTTACGTACGTTAGTATTAGATAGATAGATAACTCTTTATTGTTCACCATTTACAAATAACATAACAAAACACAGATATAGTATTCATCTGAGCTTACGTATATAATATATAGGTAATAGGTAGTTAATGTACTCGGTACTTAAATATATAATTAATATCGACACTGGAAAACAGCTGAATTAATTTACAATGAAACGGTGTCAAATGGATGTGAGATATTACAATGCATGACATACTTGCACCTGCGCGAAGAACCGGGCAGATATATCCGGTGCTATAATTTAAACGGCTAATTAAATAGGGTTGCTAAATAATGTATTTTGTCAGCTATGTTATATATTTAAGCTATTTAAGGTTGACCTTACATACTGCCCTAAGACTGTCACTGTACCGCGAGTCAGCCGCCGCGACCGGCATTCTTCTCGCGAACGGCGCTGACCTTCTTCTTGCCAACGAATACCTATCATTTAAACGGTCAGCTAATCAAAGAGGGTTTGGTCAGCTACAATTTTTTTTATTTTTTTTATTGTACGATGGGGAAGCGTTTGTCTTTCATCTCACCTGGTAACAAGTTAAGATAAGGCCGAAGGTGGAGGCGCACTTCACCCGGAATCCTCAACAAACTGGCTATCTTACCTCTGAATGCCGGAACACAACAATTTTAGAATTGTTATTATGGCGACAGAATTAGGTAAGATGGTGGTAGCTAGCCAGGAAGTTTGAAAGTGGCACCAGTTGTAGAAAAGTTGAGGAGTGCTAGGTTGGCATGGTATGGGCATGTAATGAGGAGGGATAATAGTCATTTTACCAAAAGGGTTATGAATTACTTAAAAGTGGAAACTTTGTTGGATTCTGTATTATTTTTAATGTATTACCTTTTTATATGTTGTATCTGTATGTTTCCCGAATAAAATTAAAAAAAAAAAAAAAAAAAAAAATTGAGCGTGGATGGACATGTGAGCAAGGGAAGGCCGAAAAAGAGATGGATGGATTGTGTGAAAGAGGACATGGGTATGAAAGGTGTAGATGCAGAGTTGACGGTTGATAGGAGTGAGTGGAAGAAGAGAACATGTTGTGCCGACCCCACCTAGCGTGGGATAAGGGCAGGAGAATGATGATGGTGGTAGCTAGCCAGGCGGACTTAAATAAAGTCCTACCACCAACCAAACCAAACATATTATCATAACAAAGTTTTACTTAACATTTAAGGTTGACCTTACAGACTGGCCTAAGACTGTCACTGTACCGCGAGTCAGCCGCCGCGACCGGCATTCTTCTCGCGAACGGCGCTGACCCGCTTCTCGCCGACGAGTCCCACAGCACGTGCGTCCACCACGCGGCCGAGTTGAAGACTGATCATTTGGACGTGGTGCTGCACCATTGCAGGACTAACGCCAGGTGAGGAGGCCCATGACGTAGCTAAAAAAAATACAGGACATTAATTTACACAGCGCCATCTATCCCCAAACTAAGCATTGTAATATGGGAACTAGATTACGGATATACTTTTGTAAATACATACATACTATTTATGATACTACCTACCTAGTACTTTAATTTACACAGCGCCATCTATCCCCAAACTAAGCATTGCTTGTAATATGGGAACTAGATTACGGATATAATTTTGTAAATACATACATACTATTTATGATACTACCTACCTAGTACTTTAATTTACACAGCGCCATCTATCCCCAAACTAAGCATAGCTTGTAATATGGGAACTAGATTACGGATATACTTTTGTAAATACATACATACTATTTATGATACTACCTACCTAGTACTTTAATTTACACAGCGCCATCTATCCCCAAACTAAGCATAGCTTGTAATATGGGAACTAGATTACGGATATACTTTTGTAAATACATACATACTATTTATGATACTACCTACCTAGTACTTTAATTTACACAGCGCCATCTATCCCCAAACTAAGCATTGCTTGTAATATGGGAACTAGATTACGGATATACTTTTGTAAATACATACATACTATTTATGATACTACCTACCTAGTACTTTAATTTACACAGCGCCATCTATCCCCAAACTAAGCATTGCTTGTAATATGGGAACTAGATTACGGATATACTTTTGTAAATACATACATACTATTTATGATACTACCTACCTAGTACTTTAATTTACACAGCGCCATCTATCCCCAAACTAAGCATAGCTTGTAATATGGGAACTAGATTACGGATATACTTTTGTAAATACATACATACTATTTATGATACTACCTACCTAGTACTTTAATTTACACAGCGCCATCTATCCCCAAACTAAGCATAGCTTGTAATATGGGAACTAGATTACGGATATACTTTTGTAAATACATACATACTATTTATGATACTACCTACCTAGTACTTTAATTTACACAGCGCCATCTATCCCCAAACTAAGCATTGCTTGTAATATGGGAACTAGATTACGGATATACTTTTGTAAATACATACATACTATTTATGATACTACCTACCTAGTACTTTAATTTACACAGCGCCATCTATCCCCAAACTAAGCATTGCTTGTAATATGGGAACTAGATTACGGATATACTTTTGTAAATACATACATACTATTTATGATACTACCTACCTAGTACTTTAATTTACACAGCGCCATCTATCCCCAAACTAAGCATAGCTTGTAATATGGGAACTAGATTACGGATATACTTTTGTAAATACATACATACTATTTATGATACTACCTACCTAGTACTTTAATTTACACAGCGCCATCTATCCCCAAACTAAGCATTGCTTGTAATATGGGAACTAGATTACGGATATAATTTTGTAAATACATACATACTATTTATGATACTACCTACCTAGTACTTTAATTTACACAGCGCCATCTATCCCCAAACTAAGCATTGCTTGTAATATGGGAACTAGATTACGGATATACTTTTGTAAATACATACATACTATTTATGATACTACCTACCTAGTACTTTAATTTACACAGCGCCATCTATCCCCAAACTAAGCATAGCTTGTAATATGGGAACTAGATTACGGATATACTTTTGTAAATACATACATACTATTTATGATACTACCTACCTAGTACTTTAATTTACACAGCGCCATCTATCCCCAAACTAAGCATTGCTTGTAATATGGGAACTAGATTACGGATATACTTTTGTAAATACATACATACTATTTATGATACTACCTACCTAGTACTTTAATTTACACAGCGCCATCTATCCCCAAACTAAGCATTGCTTGTAATATGGGAACTAGATTACGGATATAATTTTGTAAATACATACATACTATTTATGATACTACCTATCTAGTACTTTAATTTACACAGCGCCATCTATCCCCAAACTAAGCATAGCTTGTAATATGGGAACTAGATTACGGATATACTTTTGTAAATACATACATACTATTTATGATACTACCTACCTAGTACTTTAATTTACACAGCGCCATCTATCCCCAAACTAAGCATTGCTTGTAATATGGGAACTAGATTACGGATATAATTTTGTAAATACATACATACTATTTATGATACTACCTACCTAGTACTTTAATTTACACAGCGCCATCTATCCCCAAACTAAGCATTGCTTGTAATATGGGAACTAGATTACGGATATAATTTTGTAAATACATACATACTATTTATGATACTATCTACCTAGTACTTACATAGATACGTGTAGTGTAGTGTACCACCTAGTCACTAAAAAAATGGTAGATAGGTACTTACCACCTGTCATAGTTAAACACCCAAACACAGAACAAACATCTATATTCATCACTAAAATGTTTGTACTGGGTGGGAATCGAACCCACAGCCTACAGCGCAGAAGGCAGAGTTACTACCAACTGAGATATGAGGCTGAACTATTTATGATTAATATTTTTTTTGAAGAAAAACTTTTTATGGGAATTGAAATTCTGAGATAAAGAGCTGTGTGGCCAAGTGGGTATGGGTCCGAGTTCCGATATGGAGGTTGGGGGTTCAAATCCAGTCGTGCACCAATGGATTTTTCGGTTTATCGAAAGTGTATATGCGCATTTGACACATGCGCATACTCTGACGGTGAAGGTCACATAGTGAGGAAACCGGCATGTACCTAGGACCAAAAGTACGAATGACTGTGTCACAGACTAGTAATACGCTAAGCGATGGGCTTGCAACCTGTCACGTATTGAATACTACTAGTTAGCTACTTGCAAACCGTGGGCATTACCGAACGTTAGTTTGAACTACCCCCTAGTATTGTACTATCATAAGATCCACGCTATGAGTAGTTATCAGAGGCGAATCCTCGAAAGGGAAAAAGTCGTGAGTCTATATAAATATTACAGGACATTACAGGACATTAATTTAACACAGCGCTATCTAGTCCCAAACTAAGCATAGCTTGTAATATGGGAACTAGATTACGGATAGAATACATAAATACTTTTTTTTTTGTAAATACATACTTGTCATACAATACAACACCCAAACACAGAACAAACATCTACATTCATCACATAAATGTTTGTCCTGGGTGGGAATCGAACCCACAACCTACAGCGCAGAAGGCAGAGCTACTAACAACTGAGCTGTGAGGCTTGTTGTATATATATATTATTATCTTATTTGAGTCTGGGTAGGGTTAGTGGATGGGAGGATTTTTAAATTCTGATCCTCAACCTTTTATGTTTCTGCTTACGATGGGTGATTGGGTGGTGATGATTCGCTCTTGAACTCTATAGGCTTGTCTAGTTCTAGGCAAGAGCAAGGATGAGGTCTACGATGGAGTAAGCTTTCCTAGGAAGCACTGGCTGTCCAGCGCATCGACGGAACACGGCAAATCTTCTGGCGCAGGACTTTAATAGGACCTATTTATAAATATGTCACCATCATCAAATCAGCCCACACCTCCACTGCTGAACATAGGCCTCCCCCAATCGACGCCAAAAATAGAAATCCTGAGCCGGTTTCCATCGACTCCCCGCGACCGCCACAATGTTGTCGATTCATAGAGTTCGAGACACACTCCGTTTCGCGTTTAATCGCAGTCGCCATGCGAGACCCTGTAGTCCCCCGGTTATAGGTCGTGCGAGCTATGGCTTGCCCACTGCCACTTCAGCTTGCTTATTCTGAGGGCTATGACAGTAGCTAAAATATGGATTTGTTTTTTTTTTTTATTGTACGACGGGGAAGCGCTTGGCCTTCATCTCGCCTGGTAACAAGTTGAGATAAGGCCGACAGTGGAAGCGCACTTCACCCGGAATCCTCAACTGACTGAGGAACTGGCCGGAACACAACATTTTGTTAAGAATTGTTATTATGGTGACAGGTGACTTTAGGTAAGATGGTGGTAGCTAGCCAGGCGGACTTAAACAAAGTCCTACCACCAACCAAACCAAACATCATATTGCTCCCCCTGGGAATGAATCCGGCACCTCGAGTAGTAGAAGCCCCTAGTGAAAGAGCTCGTCCGGAGAGTTACTACCACCATATGTATTGAAATTACGGGTACGTGAGGCTTAACACCTTCATGCCTCAAGTTGGCGGGCGCAATGCAGTGCCGTGTAGGCTATGTCCTTTGTGGATGTGACCTATGCAGTAAGGCTTTGTCATAGGCAAGAATATTAACACCAGGTGCGCTACTTGCTTGTCCCGTCTCCTAGACGTATAAAAAAAACCTCTAGATCTGAATACGGTGGGTTGAACCACTAGACCACAGAGGCGGTTTAAATTATCTGTAAACAATTTCCAGAAATGTGATACACGAGCACATAGAAGAGCTACAGAAACCTAACTGGGAGACGCAGTCAGACGAAGTCCTTCGCGCAATGCTGCTCAACTACATCTGCTGCTCCCTGTTTGATAAACAAGGTAACATTTACTGATATTATTCGTTATTACATCGTTGTTTATCATTGTTTGTAGCTGGTAATCGTCATTTATAACCGTTTTATAGTCACTTTAGTGATTATTAATAGTAATTTATTCATACTTTGAAATTACATTAAAAAAAAATCAAGAATACAGCAATGCGTTTGACTTACAAACTAACAAAGAAACATGCCATGATATGTAACACGTGCATGAATATAAGCACATACAATGCAATGAAGTCATTGATATTATGAAGTCTTGATAAACCAATTTAGTCTATTTTTTTTTTTTTTTATGACGGGGAAGCGCTGAGCCTTCATCTCACCTGGTTCGAAGTTAAGATAAGGCCGAAGGTGGAGGCGCACTTCACCCGGAATCCTCAACAAACTGAGGAACTGGCTATCTTACCTCTGAATGCCGGAACACAACATTTTTTACAATTGTTATTATGGCGACAGAATTAGGTAAGATGGTGGTAGATAGCCAGACAGGCTAAAACAAAGTCCTGCCACCAACCAAACCAAGCACAACATTGTACTCCCCTGGGGATCGAACCCGGGCCCTCTGTATCTTTAACTGGGGTAGAACTCTATAAAAGTGGAGATGTCTTTTTTTTTTTTTTTTTTTTTTTTTTTTTTTTTTTTTTTTTTTTTTTTTTTTTTTTTTTTTTTTTTTTTTATATCATTAACTTTTTTTAAACAATGTTATTTTGTAGGCTACACGCCCCTGATGCTCGCCAGTAAGCTCGGTCATTATGAGAACGTTCGTCTCCTACTGGAGTGCGCGCCGGCCGCCGTCAACATCCAGATGCCCAACAGTGGGAACACAGCGTTGTTCCTCGCCGTGGCCGCGGCCTGCACTCTCGCTGCTGGTACGTTGCACCGCAACACTCGCCTGGGCACTACCAGTTACTACCTTCGGGCCTAGTGCGAGTTGCGATGGTATTTCAACTACCCTCACAGCTCAGTTGGTAGTAGCTCTGCCTTCTGCGCTGTAGGATGTGGGTTCGATTCCCACCCAGGACAAACATTTATGTGATGAATGTATATGTTTGTTCTGTGTTTGGGTGTTGTATTGTATGACATGTATGTATTTGAAAAAAAAGTATTTATGTCTTCTATCCGTAATCTAGTTCCCATATTGCAAGCTATGCTTAGTTTGGGACTAGATGGCGCTGTGTGAAATTAATGTCCTGTAATTTAATTTAATTTAATATTTATTTTAATTTCTCATACAAATCGTCGTAAACGCGAACGCGAGCAGGTATCGAGCAAGTGTAAAACCCGCACTAGACACTGAGCAATGAGATCTACGATGGAGCGTGCTTTCCTAGCCAGGTGGAATTAAACAAAGTTCTATAACCAACCAAGTAAAATATTGTACTCCCCCCGGGTGATCGAACCCGGGACCTCTGGATCTGAAATCGGTGGGTTGAACCACTAGACCACAGAGGCGGTTATTGAGAGGCCTTGGTTGCATATTCGTTCTATTTGGCCGTGTTTTTAATGATCGTGGTCTCGCTACGTCCCGTTTAAATATAAGCAAAAAGGGCACTATAACTGAAAACGTATTCTGATTATTGTTTTATAGAGCTTGGCGACAAGTCCAAAGTGGTGGATTACTTCAGAAAGACCATAGAGTATCTTTTAGACGCGTCCGCAGACCCGTACATAGACAATAACACTAGCACCAACGTCAACCTCCTTCTGCAGGAGTTCAACTGCGCGGAGTTGTCTATGCTTGTCGCGAATAAGGTGACATTCTCGAAATTCTTCAAGGACGAGCCACTGCCAATGAAAAACTTCGATAAATTCGTTATAATGAAGACTGGGGATGAGCTGCGCATCGAAAACATAGCCAGACACAAAAAAGAAAGAGACAACAACGAATATCCAATCAGAAAAGACAAGAAACAAAAAAAGAGCTTAGTCAAAGTTGATGTGATGCTAGAGAAATGTAAAAGTGAGGAAAAACCGAAAGCGGTGAATCAAAAACCGATTATCGTCGAGAATATACTTCTGAATAACGTCGCACAAATATCCAATCGCCAAACACAAAAACCGAATTTTCCGCTAAATGTTAGCAAACCGAAAGATGAACGAAGCGAAAAATCCATTTTGAATGGGAACAAAACCGGCAAAGCGGATCTTAAACCGATCGTTACCAGTAATTCACAAGTGGTGATAGATAACACGTTTCATTCAAAAGATTTCGTGTTAAAACCAAATTGCAAGTTGGAAATCGTGCCAAAAGTCAAAAAGGTGATTTGGTGTGTCAAACGTAAGAACGAACAGGAGGAATCGAATTTAAAAAAACGTAAGCAATAACGAAAAGCTTGGCTCTGCGTACATACCATGAGGTACTTTAGTATCATTGTCTGACGTGACCACAGTTAGTGAGGCAATCCGTGCCTTTTCTAAACCGGGATCACGACCTCTAAAGCATTCTTGTTTTGATATCACTTTACTTTTGTTACTATCTATCCAGCGTAGAATAGAGACAAAAGTAATGTAAGATCAAAACGAGAATGCTATTAGACGTTTGTGGTTAGGTTTAAGCCTAAAGGACGTATAGCCGTACAAAATAAAGTTAAGTACATTCCCTTCGTGCTTGTTTAAAAACTGTGTTACGCCAAAGAATTAAAAATATGGTCCCGAACAAAATTTGCTGTCGAAATTCGGAAGCTTCTATCGTAGTATTTGGCTACGGCCTTCAAATGGTCTTACCATGAGTTACCGTAGTAAAAACATGTGACGTGACTTCACTAGTTAGTACTGTAGAGTTGGTCTCATTCTCGAGTCAATTCAGTGTTCGTTCGTCGCACTCGAATACTTTCGCTCGCGAAATGAACCGTGCAAGCGTTTATTACTATGTTCGATTTGCAATTTAGTTCTTTGCTATTCGCTAGGGGCGCTTTACAAGTTTCCACGCATATTTTTTTACAGCAGGCGCTGGCGACTCCTGTTTGCAAAACTTATGATACACGCAAAAATTATGAGTTCGAACCCTTGCTAATTATATTATTTTGAAAGACAGCAAGGCACACATTACATACATTTATTAGGAGTTACCTATACATTCTTTCTCACTATCGAACTAAAACCACCCCTAAGTATGTGTCTCGTAATATATTTAATTAACTGGTTATATGTAGTGATAATACAATAATTTGGTGAAATATTATTATAATAAAGATAAAATAATTAATTATAGAAGAAATTAACATATAAGTATTCAGGTTTATGATGTAGGTAACACTTGTAATGTTATTAACTTTTAAATTAAAATTTTAAATTAAAATTTACAATTAAAATTTTAAAAGGATCATCAAAAAATTACCATCCCAAGGTTCTTGCCTTTCTCCTTGTGTGCTGATTTAACTTTTTCAAAACGATCTTAAAAATCTTAATGAATAATATTATTTGAATTTGACTTCGACTTTGACTTTGAATATTGTTGTTGATGTAACCCAATTAATTTCTTAAAATTTTCGTATTTACAGTTACGGTTAGGTTTTGGTTTTGTGTTCTGTGGTTGAAATGTTAATTATTAATATAATATCAATTTTAGGTTATTACCCATTTAATAAGGTCAGATCTAACACTAGCGTGATCTGTGTGTTTGTATATTTTTGGATTATTTTTTGTGTTTCCTTTGTGCGGAAGGGCAAACAATACGTTTGTTCCCTTCCATTTGGTCATCCATAATTTGGGCATTACCTGTATTAGGCCTAAAACTGACGTATTTTCAGTGATATTGAGAACGCCGCGTTCATTGGACATTTATTTGTCACTTATAATGCTTGTTATTTTTAGGTACTAATATCAGGTACATATATAATCGTATGCTAAGAGTTCTTGCTAAGGTTTCTATGAAAATCAAACTTACGTGAGTTACACACACGTTTCAAACATAAGTTTACTCACGTAGGTAGATACACATAATGATATAAATAAGACAACCGGTTCGTTCTATTGTGTATTTCTTTTACAATATTTGGAAAACAAACATGGAGTTTATAATAAGTTCGGTAGGTATCTAATAATAATACTTACTATTTTTTAATTATTTTGCTTAATTTTTTTGAATTGTGATATCATAAACTAATATAATGAATAATGTATGAAAATATTTCACTGTCAAACCTTGCGTGAGTATGATTATCTTTTTTAAACACGGTTACTAAGGTATGCGGTAGTTGATGAAGGCACCTACTTTATTCAGGGTCTTCCACGGTGAGTGTGATTCCCGGATGAGGTCATTGCGTTACCAATTCCCTCCCACCACCTTCCCGTACGTAATACCGTATACGTGAGTAAAAACCGTGTGTAAAAAAATGTATCAACTGTAAATATGTGTTTACAAGTATTTAATGTTTTTTTTTATAACTAATACTGTAAATATAATAAATGTAATAGAAAAAAGTGTGTAACAAACCCGCTAGATATGTTGGAAATTCAACTGTGGAGTTTCGCCACACAAAGCATATCGACATCTAAATCATATTAAATCTTCGTGTAACTAACTAACTGACTGACTGACTGTTATAAATAATGTATTACAGATGGAAAGTGTGGGTATTTGAGATGTTCTCATATATTTGTGCTAGGGTACCTACTTACTGTGTATAATGTACCTTTGCTCAGTTGTTGATTTTATTTCAATTGGCGCTAATATTAATTTGTAAATTAATAATTATGATATGATTTAATAATTAAGCCTTAAGATAGTTTAGCTTGAAATATGATTGGATTGATCTACCTATTAAAAATTAGAATACATTACATATACTTATACATGCATGTATTTTTTATTTTTACTAATGTATTACTATTACCATTTAAGTTTCAAGCCTGTTATAGGTATTGTATACTCAGTATACATATCAATTCTAGTATTGCTGTGGTTTAGCCAAAATCTCCTCACTTCGCTCGACAGTTGCATTGGAGATCCATTTTATATATGATTTCACTTATCGAATATGCATATACTATGCTTGTTACATAATATGTATTTATGCATTAAAATTATGTTGATAAACATAGTTTTTTTTAATTGAGTCCTTGTGGAATAAGATATATAGGTGAGTTTTTTTTCAGGGCCACTGAGGCCAAGTGTACGCTTTTATAATAAATTGCCAAGTGATGTGCTAAGCTTGTCAAATAATAAATTCAAAAATTTTGTAAAACAAAAGCTATCCAGGAAAGCTTATTATAAAATTTCAGATTACCTAGAAGATAAGAAAGCCTGGCATTAAAAAAATGAATTTGCTCCAGTGAATAAATTGTAATTAGTATTAGATAATTTTAAGCTATTGTAATGGATCATGAAAAAAAAAAACTAGCCCGAGGTTCTTGCCTTTCTCCTTGTGTGCTGGTCGCGATTCCGAACAGGCGGTAGATTTGACGTTTCAAAGTGATCCTAAAAAATCTTACTGAATAAAAATATTTGACTTTGACTTTGACTTTGAGTCTGAAACCGTGAGAGTAACAAGCCTCACAGCTCAGTTGGTAGTAGCTCTGCCTTCTGCGCTGTAGGTTGTGGGTTCGATTCCCACCCAGGACAAACATTTATGTGATGAATATAGATGTTTGTTCTGTGTTTGGGTGTTGTATTGTATGATAAGTATGTACTTACAAAAAAAAGTATTTATGTATTCTATCCGTAATCTAGTTCCCATATTACAAGCTATGCTTAGTTTGGGACTAGATGGCGCTGTGTGAAATGAGTGTCCTGTAATATTTATTTATTAGATAAACGTTTTGTCAAAACAGAAAGAGATCTTTTCCAGACGACCATTGCATGGACAGAGCCAGCCCCCCTACTACAACATCCGGGAGGTTGTAAACACGGATACATTTGATTAGGCGCACAAACAAAAAAAAAAAGAAAAATACGTGGGTATACCAATACCTACTTAGAAACTAGTATTTTCAAATTACCAAAACAATATGCATAAACATTTAAGCATAAGTAGGTAAGATAAAGATAAAAAGCTTTAATTTTTTCCTCACATAGTACGAGTATATTGCATATCTAGGTACTTACCTACGAACTTCTAAATCATAAATTAAACCTAATGCTTGTTTAATACTTATTCATAACTGTTTCTATCTAGGTATTATGGTTATGCTATTTCCAATATTATATATATATTTATTCATAGTTGTAAATGGCCGCCTTTCGCGGCAAAAGCCTCCTCCAGTTCATTCCACCTCATTCGGTCTTTAGCGGCTCTACTCCAGGTTTTTCCCGCTGTCATCGTTCCATCTTTTATATGGTCTTCCTTTCTTCCGTGTTTTATGTATCGGGGACTAGTTTGTTACTATTTTGGACCACCTTTCACCTGGGATTCTCTGTGGGTGTCTATATAAGTAGTTCTTGGACTTAATTAAAAATAATTGGATACGTTCCTTTAGGTAAGCAGGAGTAGAATGAATAACCGCCTCTGTGGTCTAGTGGTTTAACCCACCGATTTCAGATCCAAAGGTCCCGGGCTCGATTCCCAGGGGGGTACAATATTGTGTTTGGTTTGGTTGGTGGCAGGAGTTTAACCTGGCTAGCTACCACCATCTTACCTAACTTTGTCGCCATAACAACTATAAAATTGTTGTGTTCTGGCTTTAGACGTAAGAAGATAGCCAGTTCCTTGAGGATTCCGGGTGAAGTGCGCTTCCACCTCTTTTCTATGATCTTCCATCTTGCACCAAAATTGCACTCGCACAATTCCTCTTGGTTTCTGTTCTTGATTATGCAGACGCCAGCTATCCGGATCTCACTCAAACCAGGTTTTAATGAACTTGAGCGCGTGAAATGTTTCAATCTAATTCCTTTTCGGACCGCGCAAATATTATCATGTTTCGGAGTAGGTATAGGTACTCTTACCTATTATAGTAAGCTCCTGTTACCCAGCCGTCTTCGCAATAACTACTCACATCACATCAATAACTCTTTCTCTCCTTCACTCCATCATCTTTTTATTTTATTGTACGACGGGGAAGCGCCGAGAAGCTAGCTAGGCGGACTTAAACAAAATCCTATGCACAATATTGCTCCCTGGGGATCAACCCGGGACCTCTGGATCTGACACCAGTGGGCGAACCACTGGACTAGACCACAGAGGCGCAACGACGCGTTGGTGACCCATGGCCTGGTTCTTCATGGCCAGCGAATTAGCATAGATATTCAGCGTGGCGAGTAGGTATTCTGTGAGCCGACTAGCCGATTTTAAAGAGGGTATGTAGGTAGTCGAATTAATAAAAATGAATAGCAAATTAGGAACCCGATTTTGATGAGTATTTGCAATTTTCGTTATGGAACGGAGCTCTACTCCGGTAAGTGTACTAAGTAGGGTACGTACATTTTAAAATGATAGGGTTCGTTTATGGGCTCCTGTTGTCGTCGAGGCGTAGGTAGGTAAGTACCTACGCTAGTATCTACCTTATAACTTTTTCACTGTGTAACAAGAAAAGTAATTAATAGGTAGGTAGGTAGTTGACGTTACTTGAGAAAAATAATTATCTTATAAAATGAACTTCGCAAAATCAACTAATTACCCATACATAATCTCAAATATTTCCCCAAAAGCTATTACAGAAGCATGTCATACCTACTTCCCATGTATGTAGGTACCTACTATATTGTAGTTACTGCAACATGTTCTCATTATTGAGGCGTGGCCTTACAGACCACTCCCGAAAATCAGCAATTTTCTCGCAAAAACCGACGCTCCAACTCCCCCCGCCATCATGCGTTGCCTTATGTCATCTGTCAAACTTTTGACAGCTCTACACCTGTCATAATAAGGTGCAGATTCCCGCGCTTTTTTACTTATAGACTGAATTATGGCGGCAGCGGATCTGTTTGGTACAATTGTAATAATTAAAGATAATTTTCTCCATCGTGTAGGTATTTGGGGGTTTTTTGACGCATGTTTTGGTCCAGTTTACTGGCTTTTTGTTTTGGAGAAAATATTCGGGCGGTTCCTACGCAGAGCCTTTCTCATTTAGTGGTCGGATGCGGCATTTTTTAATACAAGTAAAAAAAAATACAAGATAGAAGTAAGTATAATCAGATGACAGCCGGCTCTGCTAAAGTGTATCCTGGGCGAGAATGGGGTTTACGATGGAGCAAACTTTCTCAGAAGCTGCCTACTAGAGGCAATGGCTCTCCCGTACGGTGACGTAGCCGCTTGGCGCTGGACTTCGGCAGGAGAGTGGTCGCAAGCTAGGCGCACCTACCATCAGCGATAAGTTAATTCTGCCGTAGGTACCTACATACCACTGCCTAAAAAGTTCAACGATTTCGTTGCTGCAGGTAAACTACAAGTTAGGTTACTGCCTAATAGGTAGATACCACCCACAATACTTAGATAATGATTTTTTGAGACTGATGATTATAAATTTGTCATTTTTGACACTTGATTTAAGTAATATGATTTATTTTGATTGTTGTATTTGATGACATTTTTTATTATAATTGAAATTAGCTAATTTTTAATTCTATTTTAGATACAATTGAGTACTTAAGTTTAATTTATATTTTTATAAAATTTGCATGCTCTTTTAAGGCAGAGCATAATTGATACGAATTGATAATATCTACCTATATTTAAGATCTATGTTAAATTATATTCGAACAAATAAAAATCTTTATCTTCAACCCGCCATTTGTGACGTGAATTTAACTTACATATTTTGTGACGCCGGTCCCACGCACCGGGTTTTTCAACCTAAGATTTTTCTAATTAGCAATACTCCATGGTACTTTTACTTGGTCAAATATTAAAAAAAACATGTTTTTATAACAAGAAAACAATTATATATCATAAATCACATCTCGTTTATTAATCTTTACACTTATGTACTTAGAACTCTAGAAATAAATAAGTTTTTTTCTAATGCTATTTTAAAATATCAAAACTTGTTTCAAAACTTATTTTTGTATACCTAAATCAGCTCTTGTCAATATAGTGACACTAGAAACTATAAAAAAAAAACAAAAAAGGTAATCGTTCCAAACATACAAACACAAAAAATACTCATCAAAAATTACTCTTCTTCAGAGCCAAGCAGCTAGTGCAAGTTGGCACTACAACGTCTAGACACAAATATTTCTGAGTGAAATATGGATAAAGTAATGTAAAAAGGTTACTAATTACAGAATAATAATAATCAAAAGAACTACTCTATACAATTTAAATTAAAATAAATACAAATGCTAATCAAAAAGTGAAAATTAAAATATTTTACTTTGTCTATTTTGACTTACGTAACCTGTGACCGGTCTCACACACCGGGTTGGCGACAAAACTCCAAGATGTGCGCCAAAACTCCAAGATGTGCGCCCACGTAGCGGGGTGCGGGGTGCACTAACGGTGGTGCATGCGATATTAGGAAAGTACACGAAATCACAACTCAATTCGATAGCGGGTAAAAAAGTTATTCGACTTTTTCAACCCACCCGGTCTTACAGACATATACTTACGTCACAAATGGCGGGTTAAAACGTTGTGGCGGTCGCGGGAAGATGATGGATGAAGTTGGTGTTCCGTAGTGAACGTTTTCAATCATATATTCAATAACGCAACTCAAGCTACAAATTTATCTAGGGAAGTTATTTAATTAAAAAAAAAAAAAACAGTGGCACGTCGAGAGTTACACATCCTAGTTTGACACATTTTACGATCCTAAGATTCGGAACGTTCGAAGACTGCCTCTACTATAGGCGACAAACTTCCAAGTTTTTACTTCTGTCGGCACTCCCGGAGTGCCAATGAGTAGTCAAATGTGTCAAAAGTGGTGTCGATTTGTTTGGTGTCGCGAGTTAAATGTGTTTTTACCATCTCAAATAATGCGGAACGGTCCTTTCCCGCACCTCTTAGGATCGTAAAGATAAAGAGGTTGTGTTTAAAGTCATATGTGGCAACAGTAGTGTCGGTAAGGTGTATGGTGTCATGAGTTCAATGGTTTTTTCTCATATCAAAAAATGCCCAACGCGCATACAGAAGTTTTCATTTCAAAAATAGAATCTACTTCACGAAAACCTTGAAAATAATTATACTGATAGTTAACATAGGTTTTTTAAGTTGGTGCGACTTGCTAAGCCAAACAACACCGTAAGGTTATTTCATTACTAAGTACTTACATACGCTTTAACGCACCACCTTCCAAGATACATAATCCTGTAGAACTACTCAACTCGTTGATTGTTGTTATGGTGACAGACCTAGGTAGGATGGCGGATTTCTAGAGGCGTCGGAGTCCTACTACAAATAAAACCAAGCACAATATTGTACTCCCCTTGGGAATCGAACCCGGGACTTCTGGATCTGACACCGGTAGGCGAACCACACATTTACATCAACTACATTCCCCTATAGGTAATTATTTTGTAAAACTCAACAAATGCCTGATCCACATATTGAGTAAGCTCACATAGCTTCCCACATCCATGTCAAAGAAATGTACAGTGCATTTAACGGTGCGCGCGAAAGTTCGTGTTTTTAGGGTTCCGTATTACGTCGTAAAAACGATCGTTTTTTACAGAGCTCGATCCTTAAATACATTCTTTTGCCATAAAACAAGACGATTTATTTGGACCTACGTTTGAGTTGGATGTAAATGTCAACTAATTTTAACGATCCAAAGAACCTTGTAGTTTGTAGCCTTGCAAAACCATACACAAATGCATTATTTTGCATAGGATTTTTTGGCATAGCATTATCCTTGCATTCACCTGATTTTTTTTTTCACTTTGGCACCGCGCGGCTACGCATTGAACTCTGTAATTTTTTGGCATCGCATTATCCTTGCATTCACCCGATTTTTTTTTTCACTTTGGCACCGCGCGGCTACGCATTGAACTCTGTAATTTATCATTTGTCATAACGTCTTCATCAGCTCTCACAATAGTGCTATATTGGTCTTAAATTATAATTTATGAATTATGAATGAAAAATCCGCAATGACGTGGATTAATGAGGGCTTGGATGTTAATTAGAAATTGTGGATGCTTTCAAAATTGCATGTCAGTTGTGAAGGGAAGTTGGCAATATCTTCGGTCCCACTGACTCTTTAATCTACCTTTTCATTTAGTTATACATAATTATATGTTAGGTAAAAATACTTTTTAATAAATAAATGTTTAAATTTCTCTACTACAAAGCCTATATAAATATATACCTAGGTACCTACCTACTTAAACTAAAGTAGGTAGTAATGTACCTAGCATTACAAATATTATTTTGTATTAGGTACGTTATATTTCGTTTATTCAAACATCTTTGGTTCAGTGCTTTATAATACTTACATTCTTCTATTTGACATGAAGAAGGTACAAGCAAACAGCCCACCTGATGCTTAGTAGAACTCTTGTGTATAGCAAAGCCTTACTGCGTAGTATGTCATATCCATAAAGAACCTATGCTGCACTGTATTGGCCCCCGTGTGCTCGTAATTTCACCGGCAACCATACCCTTCAAACCAAATCACAGTAATGCTGCATAGCGGTCCAAATAGGTATGGTGGTAGTACTTACCCAGACAAGCCCTTTCAAAAGGAAGTCTGCTGCTTTTTATTCTAACCTAACCTACGTCTTCAGAGAAAGGATCTCAGATATGGTTTATATGTGCTTATGCCATAGGAAACAGAAGCTACTTTTATCCGGATACCATTTCCACTCGGGAAAGCAATGGGCAAAATCTTGTAATTTTGTAAATATCTATAGGTCGTACATATCAAGGCTGTTGCGTATCTATATTTTAGAAATAATGTCCATGACATGATATAACAAATTAGGTCAATATATAATTTTCCGCCATAGCACAATAGTCTTGAAATCCAGAGTAAATAGGTTCCTCTTATAAGCGTGCTCCATTTTAGGCCACTTTTTTTACATGTTTTCATGTAAGCTGTACTCAAACGCTTGGCTATCAGCAATAACTATAGGAATATAAAACTTATTCAAACTTATAGGAACACGATTTTTCAAAAATGAGACTCCAGATAGACGCAAAGCTGATAGACATTAGAATTAGGTAGATATCGTAATCTATAACAATATTAGACTTAATTCAATAAAATGTACAATTTAACTAACTTTGTACAATGGAATCAGTCAGATTACCTAAGGACCGTTACAAACGGCCTATAGGTAACTCAACTGTTCCAGACCAGTACTATACGGAAGCGTGCCCAAGACACTGGCTGAATTGCTACGCTGAATAGCTATGCTAATTCGCTGGCCTAAATAAGAGCCAGCCCTTTGATCACGTGTCGCCTCAATCAAAAGCTCCGCAAGATTTTTGAAAACCCGGAGGCTCCCCACGGACCCAAGGTCTCCACCCCAAAAGGACTTGATTTGAATTTCGTTTCAAGATTACGTTTTTTCAGGATTTAATTCAACACCCTTAGAGTATGCTTTATTTAATTACTTATTTAACATCAGTGGAATCTTGTGATAAGCGGTTAGTTCCCCATTATTTTATTTTAAACTCATTATTAGGATAAAATTATAATAAATCATACTCCGGCCCTTATCTTGCTCAGTAAAGAAGGAACATGGCGTGTGAAGAAATGTCTAAATGACAGTGACATAAAATCAATAACCGATCTCAGCTCAGAATACGATTCGCATGCGCACCCGGGACGCTATCTGTGACATATCGAAACAAATCTTATAAAAAACACAAAAAGTCCACGTTATTTGGGCCACGGCAACAAGAAAAAGTGTTTTGAACATCTAAATACATGCGGACGAATCGCCGGCGTTTTGTCTCCCTGCGAGCGGTCTGATGCATATATATGTAGAAAGAAATGGGATATCTGTCTGTGCGTTGAATACACTTAATTGCCTTTGTGGTCTTATGGTTCTCCTAGCGATACCAGACCCAAGCGTCGCGGGTTCGATACCCAATGGGGTACAAATTAGTGCTCGGTTTAGGTGGTTGTAGCTTGTCGTCCGCCTGGCTAGCGCTTCCACCTTCGGCCTTATCATAACTTGACACCAGGTTAGGTGAAGGCCAAGCGCTTCCCCGTGGTAGAATCAAAATGTCCATCGAGTCTTCCTACTTTTCATTTCATTTATCATAAATCGTGATCGTGACGTAGATTCGTACATCCTAAGATGAGCCCATTCATCATCATCTTCCTGCCCATTATCCCGCACTAGAGGGGTTGGCGTAAACTGTCTTCCTACTTTCTCTTCTATCGGACGTCAACTCACCACTCAGTCATCTCTAGTCTTTATCATCCCTGACATTATCCATCCATCTTTTCTTCAGCCTACCTCTGCCAAATCCTCCATTACACACCTAACTCTTAAAAATTGCAGCTAATTACTCAGCTTAGTTATTATTAAAAGATGAGTTCCGTAATTCTTGGGTTGTACAGCTAAGCCCGCAGGCGAAGCCTACTCACCAAAAAAGTATAAAAACGACTCCTTGCCCCGATAAGTTGCAGCTATTCTCGAAAACCGGCGATCCCATCAAATGCCCGAAGGCGATTTTCATAAAAGAGATAAGTCGGAAATTCGCGGTCAAATTCTTATAATTTTTGACATGTAATTAGATTCGTGTTGGGTTATCGAGATTTATGGAATTTACGACAGCTGGGTTGATTTTAGTAATAAATTATTATGGCTTATACCTATGTTTTTGCGTTAGAGTTTCAACTCTAACGTAGACAGATAGTTCTCTACAATATATTTTTCAACGTAGAGAAGAAATAAACAATAATGTACTACTAAATGTACTTCATATTATGAACATTTTTATGTGAAGGGGCTCTTCATCTCTAGATCTCTATAGACGTAGAAGGTCGACAATGGACAAGCAGGCGCTGGCGATTCCGTACACTGTGAGAACATTTAAAAAATCACCTAGGTACTAGGTGCTTTATTTCTGCTCCTGACTAGTTTTTGGCCGCGGCTTCGCTAGAGGCAAATTATTTTGCCGTGGCGGTCGCAGCGTCCAACTCAGCTCATGGATGTCGTAAAAGCAGACTAAGGGATCTCACCATAAGAAGGAGCAGCTTCCTTATGTGAAATCTCCATCTTTAGAGGAGGCTCTGCGCAGCAGTGGACGCTAATGGGATGTTGATGTGATGATGTAATAATTAAAAAGAAATTGTAATGAGTGGACAAAAATAACTATTTAGTGCATCGATATTTTGACATCCTATCCCATGGGAACTGATTTATGGTATGAAAAATAGCAAAAGCTAATGTCCTAAGCACAGTCTAAAGCAAATATGTGCAAAGTTTCATCTCAATCCATTCAGTAGTTTTGGCATGAAGAAGAAACAAAAATTCATCCAATCATCCACACATCTAATCTTGAAAAAAAACAAGTTTTGCTAGTAATTTCACAAAACAGCTAAATTCGATAACGTCTAAAGCATTGGAATTAGAAAAGGACGACCCTAACCAGTTGTGAGCGCAGATCATAAAGTATTTAAAATTGATATTACTTGGACATCTTTGAATATTTTGAATGTTTGCTTTTGATACGCTTTATTTATATTATTTTAAGGGTTCCGTACGTGCCTCTCCTATTACCTACAAACGTACCATTATTTCATCACTCATAAAATATAGGTAATAATGTAGTACCTACTACATATTATTACGAAACAGGTCTACATCGCGCGTACCTAGGTACCTACCTACTTTTTAATATTCCAACAGGATTTTTGATAATCATGATTATTAAAAACAGTAAGTAGGTACCTACTTTAGTTAGGGATTGTCGGAACAAACTAACTTCAATTCTGATAGATAATTTAAGTTTAAGATTTTGTAGGTACCTACTTACCTCAAAGCCAAAAAGTCCAAGTCAAATATTTTTATTAATAAAGATCTTTGAGGATCATTTTGAAACGTCCGCCTGTTCAGAATGTACCGCCTGTTCATAATCTCCAGTGCAGCAGGGTTTTAGTGAAAAATATGTAACAGTGTAGGTACTTTTCTACGATCTACTACGCAATATTGAATAGTGATGTTGGGGTCAATTCTTGAAGGTCGTGAATTTTGAATAAGGTAAGTAGGTATAATAACATAAAAGCTGTAAAATTTCGCCACGGAACCCTTTGTCCGTGATCCGACTCGCGCACAGCCTTTAATATTTATAGTTATTCGTCGGCCGGATACATACCTACCTACCGGTGATTTTATCTTTAAAAAGATAGAAATCTTGCCTATGAATAATGGTGGATGACTTTTTTGGGAGTCTGGGGTGGCTTTATTTAATTATTATTATGTCATTTAATAAACCAAGAGTTTATTTATTAATGGGGTGATTTTGAGGAAGGGGGTTGCCATTAGCAGACTAATCATTTTCAATGTTGAACCTCTTTTCGACAGTGGGCTTTATTGGGCATTATTATTAGCCTCCATCTAATGGGGTTTTGCCTAATATGGTTTTGCTATATCCACCAAAACAGGCGTATTGGTAATCACAGTGAAGTTGTTAGATAATACACAGAAGTAAGCTGCTGTCCTCAAGACCCTTAGTCGCCTTTTGTATACACGGTGTTGCAGGGCTCATATTCATAAGCGACCGTCACAACTTGGCTATCTATGGGGACTTTTTTAAGCTCCTAAAATACCAACCTATTTAGGTCCGATTTGAAATAGTTAGTTTACATATTGTTTCTGTATTCAAAGGTTTTGTACCTACGTACGTTGAGTCGAGCTATATTTGGCACAAGAAACTCGAAAACCCAAAAATTCTCACCTTCAATTACACCGTAATAAAGGCGAGTAAGTGAGAGAAAAAACAAATTTCCATCATTTTGTAAAAAATATTACAACTATATCTCGCGACTTCGTTCGACCTTCACATTACAGGAATAATAAAGTAACCAAGCGAAGTCATCCTTGACTTGGACGCTTGGTTACTTTGTACTTTGTTTTTTATAAGTAGGTAGTTACCAATGTACTCAACTAACCAGAAGACCCTTAAAAAGACTGCGTTAAATACTCTCACTTCTACTTTAACTAGCAAGGAATGGAACTCGTTACCCTCGTCTGTTTTCCGCACCAGTGCAATCTGGAAGTTCTAAAGTTCAGATGTCCAGGATAGGTTCCTATAAGGCAAGCGTGCTCCGTATTAACATAGAAAGATCCCAGAAATAAATAAATTATGATGATTAACCTGTTGAATTGAAACCGTTGGTGTCTACATCAACATAAATATCGTGAGTAAAACCCGTGTTATAAAATTTAGTAAGAAATGGCAAATAAATAACAAACAAACTTTCACATTTAATTATATTTTGATATTATGGTTGTGTTTGTATGATCCAATCCGCATCATGAATGGGACAAAGTGAGCCCGCTGAATGGGCACTTAATGTCCACGGCTGGGCAACGTGTAAAATTATTGCCTATTTGTATCAATGTTGACCGGAACGTGTGAGGTTTTTCAACAAAATGGTCGACGGTTAAAGTTTTTATATCGAATTTGGCAAAGGTCCACTTTGAATAGGTATATTTTATATTGGAATGTGTTGTGATGTGTTGAGTTTGTCAGTACATGGGTTAAAATTAATAAAAAAATAGGCATATTAATTTATTTTTCGGTACCTATTTCTACCATGAAATTTAAGCTTTGAATTTTTTTGTTATAACATCATCTGAAGACAATTTTTTGTTCAAGTAGGATCGCGGATCTAAACAAATACTTACAAAAAAATATATTTAGAAACACCAATTGTATAACGATAGGTAGGTTCTTTTCTTTGAGTTATATTGGTGAATTTGAATGATATAGTTTCATGAATACTTAATAATTTTCCAAAAAATACAAAACACTTTTTAGGTATTTTATACTAAATTGAATTTGAATTATTAAAATTTATGAAGTAGGTACCTAAGTACATTATTTAACATTAGCTCCCTCTAGGCATTTAAGCATTTACTTTCTTTTCCCCACGGTTACCTCTCGTGGTACCCGGATAAAAATTATCTAGCCGATCTTCTTCATATTATAGTAGTACCTACCTACAATGTATCCAAGCTAAATTTCAGACATTTAGCCAATGAATATCAAAGAAACCTTTCGATGAATATGGATTCAGCTTTGTGATAGTTACATACTTACCTATGTCAAAACACTGCTTGATGTCTGATTATAGTTCTGTAATATGGGCCAGGTAGGGCATTGTCATACAGGCAACTAATATAACAGAGTTTAATATTTTAATCCGCGGTTAGTTCCAATAAAACGTCTCAAACCAAATAGTTTAATGAAATGATCATTAAAATCTTGCCACCAAAAAAAAACACGTGAAGGTATACTAGGTACCATGCATCGTTTTTAAAAAGTCTATTCAAATATAGAACGAGAAATCCCAACCACACATCTTCAAATATTTCAAACATGGAACAAACAAAATGCCGCCAAAATTAATCATAACATCAGATTCAAGCAGAGATTGTACAAACACGAGTTTACATTACTACGTGTCCTTTTTATGTAGGAATATTCAATGCTATATGGTCCGTAGTCATCAATAATATGAACTATTCGGCATATTACACACCACGACACGACACACGATACTCAACTTAACCAAGCTCTTGCTATATGAAAAGGTATGGAAGATAAGTAGGATCTCTATCTATTACATACGAGATATTTATCTACCTTCTAACGTAAACGCTTAACAACCCGACCATAGTAATAATATAATTGATTCAGGCGTCACTTTACGGAGAACCATTTCAAATCATTGCATATGAAAACAGAAAAATATTTTATTACAATTTCGCCATATCCTATGAAAAAAACAAACCGACACGTATCCTTGGATAGGTAAGGTTTTCATTATATATTTCCCTTACTACAAATCAAATTAATTTTATGTTTCTCTTATTTCTTGCTTTGGTTGGTGAACACCGACCAGTCTAACAAACGCACTCATGAGAAGCACTTTTCGGCTTGTGATGTTGATGATGAAGATAAACTTACTGCTTATATACTATATATTATATATACAAATAAGTTATTAAGAGCAACTGATCCTGACCAGAAGAATAAATGATGAGATGAATACCTACTTAGTAAAAGTAGCAATAATAGGTACCTATACAACTGATTTTTCAGAATGGGTCAACTTCCGACCTTGAAACTTGCACAGGCTAGGATGTCTTTAAACTAAAAAAACTAATTCGACAGTCAAACCTCGTGTCGTAACTTATAAACGGCACTACCCTTTTTAACGTCAAAATCGGTTAAATATCCCGGGCTGAGTTATGGCCTGTCGGATGATCCTTTTTTCCTGTATGTCCCACGAAAGGGTAGCCATTATAGAACCAATGTCCCACGATTGTTGACCTTGGTTCCACTGCGTCACTTAGTTAATTTACCTTCCTATTCCATAGATACTTATTATAGATTCGAAAATAACAAATAAAAATAAACCTATTTTATTTTAATAACTAAAGTTAAACAGCAGAAAGGATTTTAATGAAATCTGGCATGAAATTCATTGATAAATTCAATGCTTATTGATTTCTAGGTATACCTTAACTTAGAGCTCATCTCAATCTTTATCTAAGTATGCATTTAACACGCTTTTGTAATTCTTTATTGAACACTTAAATATGATTTAAACATGTCATAGGTAAACATATTTACAGAGACGAGCTTTAAGTTTTTTTATGTTCTATTGGTTTGCCTATCGGTGTCCCGTTCGATCCCCAGTGGGGTACAATATTATGCATGGTTTGGTTGGTGGTAGGACTTTTCAAGTCCGTCTGGCTAGCTAAAACCCTCAAGTAGGTACCTAAGTCTGTCGCTATAATAACAATGATGAATTGCTGTGTTCCAGCATTTAGAGATAAGATAGTCAGTTCCTCAGTCGGTCGAATCCGGGTGAAGTATGCTTCCACCTTCGGTCTTATCATTACTTGAAACCAGATGAGATGAAGGCCAAGCGCTTCACCGTCATCAAAAAGAATACGAAGATACATAATATAACATTGACATGATATACGTAACGACTATAAAGGTAGGTTAGGTATTCATACATTATTACTTACCTTTTTTATTATTTGTAATGCCTTTAGTGTACCTACACCATAGCAATTACCTAAATAAAATATGATGATAATGTCATATCAATTAAATCTTTTTGTACATATTTTAATGTTATAAGCGTTGATTTTTTTTTAATCTTTGTGGCACTGCACTTGGCATTAGGCTACTTTTTATTCGGGTACCTACCCGGATAATACCGTGTACCGTGGTACACGGTATTATCCGCGCGTGCGAAACCATGGAAAAGGCTAATATTTATATATTGTAGAGCACATGTAGTTCTGGACACTCATCCAATTCAGCCCGTGGAATTCATACATTTACAAATGTTACCAGAAAAATGGTGCCGATTCTCCATTATTGTGTATCTAAAACGTTAATCACCAATCCATCTGCCATGCATAACGAGACTAAGACATTTTGTTGCTCAGAATGCGAACACAAAAAACCACAGTGATTCTTTTGTGTATTAAACTGCTGTTCAGTCTGTGGTTCGACGCATGCAGGCATATTGTCTCTTTTTGAAAGCGGGTAATTGGAAAACATAAATACCTTAACATAAGTACGCGTCTTATGATATATTGGTGAAGTTGGACAATATCTTTTTCTAACCCTTTCTTATTTACAGAACTAAAATTTACAAACCATTTTAAGTACTTACCTATAAAAACATGTGATAAAAGAATGTAAGTACGTGTACCCACAACACATATCAAGAGGCTATTATAATGTCCAATGTTGGACAGAGACACCTCCTAAATTGGAGGATCTTGCCATAATCACTACGCTTGGCTTGTGGATTGGTGATTGCAGTGAAGGTGCTAGATAATACTCATAAGTAAACAGCTGCCCTTCTTCAAGTTAGATTTCTTAGTCGGCTTTTACGACTTCTCTCTCTCCCTCTTCTACAACTCGTGCTTTTGTTTAAAAAATGCAATTACATTGTGTTCCGGCATTAAGAGTTAAGATAGCCAGTTCCTCAGTTTGTTGAGAATTCCGGGTGAAGTTGAACTTTGCCTTATAATAACTTGAAAAATCCGGTGAGATGAAGGTTAAGCACCTCCACGAAATACAAAAAATTATATGTACTGAAAGAACCTACTAAGCAAAATGATATTTCAGCCTAAATTAAACTGTCTACTCATCAAATCATCTCCCTGACTATTTGATAGCTAATTGTTTGAAGCTCATGACGAGTACTGGATGGTACAGGACGTGGTCTCTTGTACCATCCGGTACTCATCATGAGCTTACTGGCGGCGATGCTGCTTGATGCGTTGCCCCAATACGCTTAGTCCACCTGGGGGCTGCGGCAAGAAAAACCTACTCATGTTAGCATCAATGTGTTAATAATATGGATGTTTTTGATTACAACCAGCCGAAAGTCATAGATACGTCACGTACGTACAAGTTATTATTGAAACCTCTTTGACCAAAATTTTTTTTTTGTGAAATATTAAACTACATTGTACATTTATTCCTTTTGCATCGGTTCGGATTATTATCTGTTATTACATATGTGAATTGTTTTTAAATAAATGACCAGAAAAATATTTGATATTAATAGTAATAACTACATATTGTAGGATAATAATATGAAATTGTATTGATTTCTTATTAGGTTGAGTTAAGACGTGTACTTCACTGTACTTCCTCTTTTACATCGTTATCATCATCATCGCGGCTCAAAAAAGATAACTGGACATGGACCACCCTGAAAATGCAATAAGGAACTTTGGCCGGTGTGTTAAGTACTTGGGAGGATGTTGCTGCTCATCTTCTAGTGAGATCCCTTAGTCGCCTCTCACCATCGACTGTTTTGTTCTTTACTTTTTGCAGTACCTACTTAATTTACCTACCATGTAATTCAAAAAGTCTGAATAAAACCACTGAAACCATAATCATAAGAAACTCAACTTATTAAGCTAACGATGTCAAAATGCAAAATCGTTTTGAGTTATGTGGCAGAGCAGGCAGAATGCAAAACTGCGCGATGCCATTATCGTAAGAAAAAATAAACCATTCATATTTATACAAAATGTTATTTGTTTTACAAGACTGCAGGATCGCAGGACAATTTATGATTTTTTATTCATAACGCACGGCCAGATATAGCTGAACAATGTTGGGTGGCAAAACATTTGAGAATAATCTTCGGACATATCTACCTGAGCATACAATTATACTTACTCAGGTAGATATGACATGGAGCCACTTTAGACCTAAACTGTCTGGTTTGGTATTCAAATAATGCTTCAGGATTCAATCAGGTAAGCCTCGAAGTCAAGAACTGACCCATCGCTGATAAAAAAACATGAATATATATTTCTGAATGTGTGTCGTAACAAGAAAATTATTACTTATTTTAAACTTTTGCTCTTGACCTGTAGTCTGCAATAGAGCGAACTTTTCCAGAGGATACAGGCTTTCCCACGATCGACACGACCACAAAACTCTTAATCGAGTCGTAGATGTTCATCTATATTTGACCGGAACATCGTCGGCGTAATTAGTCACTTTAGTTGCTCAGCTATATACGACAATCGCACAAATGACGCTTAACATTGTTTCGTAAAAAAATCCCACCCCGCTGGTAGGTATGAAAAATAAATAATAATAATGTACGAAAAATCTTAAATAAACAGTGTGTCGTAAATATCTTGGTACCGTGTGTAATGTTTATGTCATTTGGCTTACGAATGGTATAAGTGCAACAAGATCACAAACAAAAAGTAATTACTATTTTTCGGTACAATGTAGGTTTAAGTAGGTTTCGTAAGCTGGTACCGCCGCCTATGGAAACTCGCAACACCACATCACTTGCATATTGCGACCCTTTAGAGCGCCTATCAAAAACCCTATAAGTATCTACTGTAGCTATGTATTCGACATTTACTTACGAACCTTAATGCCTTTAGAAAAGAGACAATGAGCATGTTTTCGTCAAGCTTGCTCCTTTGTAGACGTCATCCTTGCCTGGGCAAGATTTCTAATCATGAGCTGACCAAATCAGATGTTAAAAAACTTTGTTTGAGGCAGGTTGAAGGTCTTTCTTCCACTTAAGTCCAGTGTTTTGAAAGATGTTGATTTTAGCCTTAAAACCACTACTCCTCTTATCAAAAAACGGGCAGCAGTATCTCTCTGAATATACACTAAACATCAACTGATGTTTTTTGTTGGGAGACAATGTTTTGTTTGACCAACTTCCATTTAAACAAGTTGCACCTTCATTAAGCGTGCTCTCATCTCAATATTACCTATACATTGGTGGAAACAGATTTCAATTATATCATCTGTATCGCGCTTTATTTTAGTGAACGGATGTAACGACGAAAGCTGAATAAGGATACGACTAGCGCGGCTTAGAGCAAGGTATATCCATAACAGCCTTCATTAATTCACATGTATCGCTTTTAGCAATATAGTTGCCTACCTAATTGACTTTATCACGAACAAAACTCTTGCAAAATTTCAATTCATCGAGAAATTTGTTTAAAAATTGAATTTTTTGATTGCAAAATTTGTACCGTACGAATGAACGAGAAATATTTTAAATGGACGGACTATATTAACCTTGATCGATAGCAAAGCGAGGATTATTGTAAATCAATTACTTTGACAACTGAGGTTGTCAGAGTCACATCCACATAAAACGTACTGCACATCCACATGTTTTATTTGTGATAGCCATGCGTTTTCTCATCAGCTCACTTGAAAAACTAGTTGCGATGTGGCCTAAAATGAAGCACGTTTGCCTAGAAACTACAAGATCGTACTGGTGCGTAAAAACAGTCATGGAACAGATAGCCTATAGATGTGTCGCTAGCGTATCATTACATACCCGTTCATCGTTGCAGAAATTGAGTCACCTTATAAGGACATCAATACTGATTCACGTGATGGGGCCGAAAATATACAATTGTCTCCTCGCTACCGTAACCAAAGTATCCTCACAACAGTCATTTAAGAGTAGGTTCAAGAACTGGCTTATATATAAAACCTTTTATCGTGTAGATGAATTGTACAAGTAGGACATATTTTCATATAGGATTATATTAAATTAAAATTAAATTAAATTAAATTATACTTAGATGTATAATTTAATTTAATTTTATTTTATTTGATTATGTAACTTATGTTTAATGACCTGTAACTATTATTTTGTTATTCATAAATTACTATGACTATACTATCCTGTGACAAAATGGTATTGAGATTATGAATTGCACAACACTGGTGGAAGCACCTGTGGCCTTAGTATGAGTTTCTGCCAGCTAACTGAAACTATTTTCGTTTTCAAATATGGCGCTTATTTCCATACATTTGGTTAGCGGAATAGTAAAGCAACTGTAGTTTTTTTCAATGTCCGCTAACCAAATGTATGGAAATAAGCACCATATACGAAAACGAAACAAGTTTCGTTTATTTTCGTTTTCGAATAGGGCGCTTTTTTCCATACATTTGGTTAGCGGAATAGTAAAGCAACTGTAAGTTTCTTTCAATGTCCGCTAACCAAATGTATGGAAATCAACGCCCTATACGAAAACGAAAAAAGTTTCAGTTAGCTGTCAGAAATTCATACTAAGGCCTCGGTAAAGATCCATCTGGCTACCGACCACCCGCGACGACAAACGGTTTGCCGTTTTCCTTCGATGCGCGAGAGAGCCAGTGCCTTGTTGGGAAGTTTGCTCCATCTTAGACCTCATCCGTGCTCTGGCCTTGAGCTAGATAAGCCTAAGGGCAAGAGATAACCCATCATTTATAAAAAAAAAACATTTATTTATATTGTGTGTGTTCTATTTCTATTATGAACTGTAGGTATGTTTCCAAGATATGATAAAATACATAAGTTTTTCACAAATTCTCTGACTTTAGTTATTTACAATCACATTCATTATATATATACGGACATGTATATATGTACTAAAAGGTATCAGAATGCAAATCTTTCGTAGGTCTTCCTCATTACAGAAAAACCTAGAGAACCAACATCGCTATGCGTTCACGCATATTTACTAGATCCGTGTCAAAGTACGCACTGTAAGCGGACTTTTCAATTACTAATATCTGTGTATAAAAACTACACGTACCTAAACCCGATCAATCTCAGATTCTTAAAGTCTAGAATAAATAGAGATACAGATAATAAGCCTCATAGCTCGGTTGGTAGTAACTCTGCCGTCTGCGATGTAGACTAAGGGTTCGATTCCCACCCAGGATAAACATTTCTGTGACGAATATCTATATATGTTTGGGTATTGTATCATATAGTACGTATGTATTTACAAAAGTATTTCAGTATCAAAAAGCCACAAATTAAGCCGAAGCAAAAAATCGCAGCTTACTTAAAAACATTTTGACAACCGCGAGAATCGAGCAAATAGCCTTATTAACGTTAGCAGCATTAATATGTCTGACTGTTATTTAGACCACATTTTTTGTATGTAAACTGTTTAGTTTATATTATTTAGAGCGGATGCTTATCCGCATCATTTAATCGCAGTGCATAATTTCATACGTCCGCTGAGTATCCATACTTCGAAAAGAAAAACTCGCTTTGACTTTTAAGGCGTGTAAGCACAGAATAAATTCTACTACGGTATAAGAGAACTTACAGGAAGCCATTGCTAATTAAATTGTACCATAAACACGTGAGAATGCGAAATAAATGTAAAAACATTGAAACGTCTACATAATATAGATAATAGTATGTGGCTTATATAAGGGAATAACATTAAAGTGTATTGAATTCCTTTACGGAATGAATTAAGAAAGAAGAAGGCATTTTTAGCCTTCTTCTGTTAGACATGAGCTTCCTCACACCATTTTGTTATTTTTATAGGTACCTACTCTATTTTAAGAAGGCGAACGGGCCGGAGTGATTTTTTAAAATGCTAGATTTAAAAAAAAAACAATAATACACTACATTTCATGTGTAATCGACGTCGAACGTGAACATAAAATGGTATGTTTTATAGTGTATTTCACTATAAAACATACCTCACATACATTTGTCTTGTACTACACTCGTGAGTGGATATGGATATGCTTTTCCACTTTCCCGGATCATAAACATACTTACGTATCCAAGATAAAGACAATAAAAACAAATATAAAGTACATAATATTGAAATTACTTTGATTTAGAATGAGTGGCTGTTTAGTCTTATCCATGCTAACCTTACCTAACCTTCTTTATGACGTCTGTCACACTCAAAGAAAACCCAACTCTATAACAACACGATACAGCTTTATTCACTGTGGCAAGCTATTCGCAACACCGAGCAAAAAGGTGAAAATTATTAAATTCAAGTGTTTTTTAAGATATCGAAGGTCGTAAAAAATTATGTAGTAATGCGGGTAGCTCGTAAATAACACGAGAGTGCGGTCAGTCCGCAATGTATGGCGGTCGGGTTGGGCGTATTGATTGCGGGTAGCGTAGATGTAGCGGGTAAGTCTTGCCCTAAGCGGAATGCGTTTGGTTGAAATTTAAGCAGACTGGGTTTGGGCGTCTTTACTTTCTACGTGAAGGCTGCGGACTTGCGGAGCCACCAGCATTGGGTGTCTGCCATGGCACTTATACGACCATTATAACCAGACCCGGGACCGATATCATACCGAAGCACGGAGTCATCTTACTTATCGGGCAATCAGTTGATTCAAGCCTGACCTGTCCTTGTCAAACAGAAAGCAAACAAATAAAAAATCCCGGGGACAACACATCTTTTAACCCGGGACTACGGATCGAAAGCCACACCTCCGACCGACCACGGTATGAGGTGTGGGTGTAGCTGTAGCGGGTAGCGTGGAGGATATATTTGAAATATGTTGACAAGAAAGCATAATCATATCGCTAAAAGCTATATGAATGAGACTATCGCTCGCACACGGACGGATCCCAATAAAGTTGTGGTAAAATTGTCTCCGCTGTGGGTAGAGATGTAACCACTCTATCGATGCGCTCGTAAAATCGTACCTTCTTAGGTAATAGTTGTACCTATTCTTTGTTTCCTACTACTTTTTACTCTGTGCTACGACCAACCAACATGTGTTGTATTGTTTTAACTGACTTCCATTAAATAAGGAAGTATCACACTTATATAAAGTTTACATTTCTTTAGATGGATAATTGGTCCTTCTTTACTCGTCTGAACGGATATATATATATAAAATAATGCATTTTTGATGCTCTAGTTGAGAAGGGGATGATTATGTCAAACATAGCCACACATAAACGTTTTTTTGAAAAAAATGGAACCGACTTCACCACTAAAAACTTAAAAATAATTCTAAGGGTAAGTTCATATAATTTGAAGTTGGTGCCGAATTGCCAAGCACAACAACATGTTTATTGTATGGCACCGCCTTCAAATTATATAAACTCACCCTTAGAATTATTTTTAAGTTTGTAGTGGTGAAGTCTGATGATGAAGCCAAAGGCCTACCCTAGACCTGCTGGAAGGCAGGCAGTTCAGTAGTAGATTAATGATGATATGTAGTAGTCCCTACTACGTATCATCATTACTGCTATAAACAACACGCTTGCCAAGAATGGTGATTATGACAATACCCTGATAATTATTATGTTGATACTGGAAGGTAAGCAGTTCAGTAGGTCTGCTCTAGTGACCGCAAACACCGCAGGAAAGCAAAATACGCAATTTCGTTTACTTAGATGACATACTTTTTCCATTTATTTTGATATAAAAATCGAACTACAGCACCGATTTTAATGAAATTTCTATGGGACCACCTCGAAAGTATGGCCTACCAAACATAACAGGAATGATCAAAATCTACTGTGAATTGGCGGAGAAATCAAGTAACAAACAAACTAAAAAAAACATACAGTCGAATTGAGAACCTCCTCCTTTTTTTGAAGTCGGTTAAAAACGGATTCGTTCTTTGTTGTTTTTTCATGACAAAACTAAACGGGTTGATGTGGAAATTTACACATATACAGTATATAAGCCAGAAAAAAAAATATAGGCTACATTTTATCCGGATACCACTCGAATGAAGTCACGAGGAGGTGGTTGGTGTTAGGACTTTGCTTAAGTCCGAAAACATGTGAGCTGTGTTCCCATCTGATCTGGAGATTGTAAGCTCAAAACCGGTCATGCACGAATGGACTTTCCGGTTTTCGGAAAGCTTATGATTGCATTTGACACATACACATGCTCTGACGGCGAAGGTCACACCGTGAGAAAACATGTTCCTAGGTCCAATAATTCTCCAAGCATGTTTCACTGTATTCTAGCTAGATCGGCTTGCAGCCTGTCACGTGCAGGGTAAGGTAGCATTCAATGCTAGCTACTTGCAAACCGTGGGCATGTGACGTACGTTACTAAACTAATAATGTAACTAGACTGACTGAGTGACTGACTTACTAACAACCAACAACCTAATCCACAGATATTAGTCATTTGAATTGAGAAACTCCCACGGAACGACGGGAATGAAATCTCGGGCGTTTCACTAGTAGACTAATAATTGAAAATTTTTGAGAAGAAAAAAAAACATGAAGAAAATCGTAAAGACTCTAAAGTTTTTATATGTGTTTACCGATTACTCTGCAATCTCAAAAACTAAGGAGGATAATTTAAATTTGTATTGACCGGAAACTAAAAAAAATAACAAAAAGTGTTTGACAAAGTTGTCCATAAATGTTGCTACACAAAAAGAAACTGTACAATAACTCAAAAACAATAATTTTAAACGATCACCTTTGGAGCGCCTTTTAAGGACATGTACGGCACTTTGCACTTACTTTTCTATTGACAACGATAAATACCTACATAATGATGTAGGTATATTTATATATTTCGAAATTTTGATTGATTATCCAGTTGATATTTTTTGTTAGTGTTAAGTTAGTTTAGATTCCTTCCGTGGACGAAAGTAAATCACAAATAAAAAAAAAAATAGAATATTCTCTTTTTGGCTCTCTGGCTTTTTGATGTTTGTATTATTTGTAAGTCTCCGATATGTCAATTTTGCAAAAAAAAATGCAGTCTAATTCGATGTAATCAAACATGAATCAAACTCCCGACGGAAACTGCAAAGAGTTAACAGCGTTCTTGCTTGATATATCTTTACTGTTGTCTCGTTTTTCGACACTGGACATATATTTAGTAAAAAATAAGTTGTTATAAACGAATAATGCTTTGAGGCTGTGGTTCCCGCTGTACAATTTTACCAAAAAGTGTCCCAAACACTACCGTATAGATAAACAAAATGTTTTATCTGTGAGTCACACATTCCTACTGACCCCCGCGTCCCGCACCCCGCACCCCGCACCCCGTAACTTGCCCCACGTTCCTTACCCCAGGGGGTGTTTATGACCTGCTGCAATGGACATTGGACACTTATCTCGACACTAGGTCGTGGTTAAAGTCTACACCATATTTTGAAGTATCATGGGTACCTACTTGCACAAGCAAGGATGAGAACTACGATAGAGTGTAGTTACCCAGAGGGCACTGGCTGTCCAGCACACCATCAATGATTGGACCGATTTCTTCAATTGTAAACAATAAAACCTTATTAAATACTAGCTCAGATAATATTAAACTAACATGATAAATAATAAATGGAAAGGATTAAAAATATTGAGGGTCCTCTTGCGTTAAATGTAACCACTTATAAAAATCCTCGAAAGTTTGTTTGGCTCAGTTTCGCTTGCGTGGTACCTGGATAAAAAGCCCACATGTTATATAAATAATCCTGGTTTCCGTTTCTTTTGGTATTAATGATAACAAACTACCAGAATTATTTCCATTAATAACATACTCGATCATTAGGTTGATAGCGTGATGATCGGGTTCAATCCGATTCTCGAAATACAAATTTCAATGTAAACAGTTATCACCCTACGAAAGGAGTGTTATGTTTTTTCAAATTTAAGGTCTAAAATAAACCTACAGCCATCTGTTGGATTAAAAATATAAATGTCTTACGAAAACATCAACTCGGACACGAATTTGACAGTAAAAATGGAAAAAAGTAAACAAAAAAGTTGAGAATTGAATCATAGCCCGACCTACCTTAACGTAATCCAGAACCAAGCGTGGTGAAGTAGCCTACATAAACAGTGGTTCCGTATACTACAGTTATAGCGCTTATCTGAGTTGGTTTCTGCGGTAGTAGCTACATATATTAAACACCGCTATACCCGCCAGGGTAACAATGCGGAAAAACACACCCCGTTTTAGTAACGTAAATTAACCCCATCCCACCTCACATCACTCAACTTTGCTCACGACGCTTGGTCCAGGTGAGATATATCACCTGGCGATAAGGGCCAAACGTGGAAGCGCACTTCACCCGTAATTCTCAACTATAGACAAACATTTTGTGTGATGAACATAGATGTTTGTTCTGTATTTATAAATTTATAATTGTATATTTATTTATTTAATCTTAGATACCTGTATATATTCCTGAACAAATCATTTTTTGTTGTTATAGCGACAGACTAAATTAACCTTTCGCGATTAGAACACATAATTTTAATTCGAGAAACGGGTATTTATCGCGGCCACGGCTGGTGCAACCCTGCTGAAACGTCGGGATAAATATAGAGGTAAAATATATAATTATAGACTAAATTAAGATGGTGGTATCTAGCCAGGCGGACTTAAACAAAGTTCTAGCAACCAAACCACCACAAAAGTAGCCCCCTGAGAATCCGGATCTCTGGGACTACTTATAAATATATTGAATTACCACTAAACCACAAAGGCAGTATTTAACTTGCTACACTTACAAACGTTTGTGACCCTTTAGTCATCCCCTGGGAATTTCCCAAAATCCATTTACATTCCTGCATTATGAAAAGAAGATACCCTCATGTAACTTAGGTAAGATGGTTGTAGCTAGCCAGGCGGACTTAAGCAAAGTCCTACCACCAACCAAACCAAGCACATTTATTTCTTAAGAAAATAAAGTATATAGCATATTTATTCACAAACATTAAAAATAAAATGTACAATTAAATTAACTATGTACAAAGGAAGCAGCTGGTTATCACGAACGGCCTATAGGTAACTCAAGCACAATATTGTACACTAGACCACAGAGGCGATATATATTTAATTATATTTGGGACGGTTCTGACAGTTGATTGTAATTAATTAAAAATCAACCAGACAATTCTTAATTATGTTCTATTTATTCCACCACTGAACCCTAATCGGGTCTAAAGACCGGTACAACCAAATAGATACCCGCTATTATGACACAGTTAAACAAAAAGTTATGTAGTTGACACAGAGGAAAAGGTCTCTACTACGGTATAAGCGGAGTGGGTAGCGGAGCGGGTATTGATCTAATCAATCAATATGACACAGTAAAGCATAAACTTACGTGATTTCAAATCATGATTCTATGATTAACAAATACAACACAAAACTTTCCAAAAATCATAAATGTCCATTGGTGCACGGATTTGAACCCACGAACTTTAAACGGAAAGTAAGCGCATAATTCACTTGGCCACACAGCCCTCTACTTAGTCAGTTGAAGATCGCTTTATTAAGCTTATTCACCTAGACATTAACTAAATAGTTATCTGCAACACAATATAAATATTTATATCAATTTATAATAATTCTCATATTCTTCTACACAGGACGGCCTAATTTTTCCCCGTCAATCTCACTACCATGTCCGCATCCAAACCAACAGACAGACAGTCAATAAATCAAGAGAGATAGCGTCCCAAAGATCCGCCGAACAAAGCATTACTGCTTAGTTAAGGGCAAGCTGAATGCCCATGCTGCGATGCTTAGAAAAAAACATCGTAAAAGAAAAGTAAAAAATGCGTGTAGCTATAAAAATGAGTGTATTGTAGATACGTAGGTCAGTTTGGAGTTTTTTTTTTATATTATCATGTAGGTAGTAACACCACCGTAGTAGTCATGCACGGATTAGAATCGAACCCTCTATCTCAGCCCGCAGATGTCGTAAAAGTCGATTTAGGGATCACACAAGAAGCAGTTATTTCCTTCTTTGTATTATCTAAGGACCTTTATTGCGACCTGTATCAGATCCAGAGGTTCGAACTGAGTACAATATTGTGCTTGGTTCGGTAGCTGTAGGACTTTGCTTAAGTCCGCCTGGCTAGCTACCACCATCTTACCTAATTCAGTCGCCATGACACAAATTCTTAAAATGTTGTGTTCCGGCATTCATAGGTAAGATAGCTAGTTGAGGAACTATATATAGGTTAGTTTATTGAGGATTTCCGGGTGAAGTACGCTTCCACCTTCGGTCTAGTCATAACTTGAAAAAAAAAAACAGGTTACGTGAAGGCAGGGTTTTGGCGTAGTATATTAAAAAAAAAAACTTTGTCAATTCAGCCCGGCTAACTACACTTAGGTAAGATGGTGGATCATACCGGATTACTGATCCTTAGCTATCTGTCTGTCTATCTGTCTATCTATCTGTCATAAGTGTAAGGGGATGTATCGTTTGATTCGTAGTAGCTGGTTGAAATGTTCCTAATAAATGTTCCAAATATCCCGAGACAATTGCCTACTGAATTGATCTGTGCGTTGATTGTGAGTCAGCCAACAGACAGCTGTTAGCTACACGACTATTTTAATATTTAAATTACCTGACAAATGATAAAAAAAATAAGGGGAGTCCCCATACAAGAAACGTAAATTATGTTTTATTTGAATTTTAGCACTATTATACTGAAAACGGTAATGCTAATAAAGTTCAAACTTCGTAAATTTATAGTTGTTACCTCGATGTATATACAAATAGTTGAAACCAGCGTTATTCGGATCCACACAAATGTTTTCCTTGACATAACCTCGGCATTTTTTTACGTCTTTACCGAGTCCGATTGAGACCTGTGTTTTATATTTATAAGAGGGTTTTATCAGCTTCCCCTTAATATAAATCCAATGAAATATCTTGGGGTCCCGTAGCTAACGATTCTACGATTCCTCAGGGTTCCGCGGGAATGTGTACTACGACATGGATAACAAGGAATGTTATCGAAATATTACAACACTCATATGTCAATGCCAATCCTCCTCCAAAACTGGATAGTTTGCCATACCCCTTAATTTCACAGGCAAAGTTTGAGACCGCTATGAATATCTCTCAATATAAAATCTATCTAATCACATCTCCATTCAAGGTTGTCTAGAAAAGATTACTCTCTAGCGATAAGACCGCCCACTGAAATAAAATTACCAAAAAATAAGCTTTAAGTTATCTTCTCAAATTCGACTAACCAATGGTAGGTATACAATAAATAATATTCAATTATTAATTTCATTAGATGCGATTCCTTTAGTCAACTTTTACGACATGGTCTGTATTAGAGGCTCGGAACAGCCGCGACCGCCACCTCTCGCGGCTGTTTCACGTGGGGGGACTCCATCAGTTCAATACCCCATGAGTAATCTCGAAGGTCCAAAACCTTAAGGTAATCAACGTCAGATGAAGCCACCTGGGGTAAGGCGTAAGACACAATGGAACACCAGTTGAAAGTTTAATACTCAAACGTATGACTGACTGACTGACTGACTGACTGACTGACTGACCAACCGATTGACTGCTTGTCCTAGGTCCTAGAGACTTGTTCAATTTAAGCTTCAATACGTGATTTCTCTGGTTCGTGGGATTCTTGGACACCTAACAGAAGCAGAGTTCCTGCCATAAAGTACCTAGACCAGTGTGCATACCACATGATTATGCACAGTAGTTTAAAATACGTGACATAGGACAGTTAGCGTCACTGACTCTGCAATGACAAATTTAGTACCTATTCTATACACTAGGGGCGCTGTGTATAATTTATCAAACATTTCTCTAATGTCATCGCTAGAAATTTTAGTTGGCATAAACCTGTGATAGCCAACTCAGAAGCCAAACCAAAATGAATAACTTCCACGCTACTATTGTATCATAAAATTACCTATAAATTTTATTATGAGTTAGGTCCTCATTCCTTACCACCCAAAACTTCGCTATTAAATCATCAAGTATGAACACACCTTACGCCATCAATCATTATCGCGAAAATCCGATTCATTGTCATAATTAGATTACAAAATAAAAATAATAAACAAGATGGCCAAAAATTCGGATATTAATGATTTTGGAGAGTTTCGATTAAAAATGCTTTCGCACAATTGTATGAATATGAATAATTACTTGAGGCTTTTGTGAGATAAATTACTTAAAAATGAGAGTTTTAATCAGTTTTTCTTGATTTGACGGCTAAAGATTGAATTGGTACAGCTTAACAATTCTGCTACATCTTCAACAGCCAATCAATGTCCATTCCAAAACTGGAAGGGGTTTGTCATAATCACCACGCTTGGCAGGTCAATTGGAAATAACAGTTAAGTGTTAGATAATACACAGAAGTAGTTTTCTAAACGTATGTAGGTACTCTTAGTTTGTCGTTCATTTCGAAATTCACATCCGATTCAAACGAAGTTTTCAGTTATGATCAATTAAGGTTAGACTATGTTTGCCACGCGTTACTGTTTCATAGAAGTTAATTTATTACAAAACTTTATATGAAATATATGTATAATATAAGAAGAGTTTTCCCCTACCAACACACTTTTCCATATTTGTTTATTGTACTACTGGGAAGCGTTTGTCCTTCATTGCACCTGGCTACAAGCTTATATACCTAATGCCGAAGGTGGCGGCGCATTTTTTCCTCAACAGTCTGAGGTTTTCATACAACTAGGAACAAGCAAGTAGCCCACCTGTTAAGTGCATCTCTTGCCTATAGCAATGTCTTACTGCGTAGGTCACATCCACACGAACATAGCCTACACGGCACGGATTCCCACTCAGGACAAACATTTGTGTGATGAATATAGATGTTTGTTCTGTGTTTGGGTGTTGTATCATTTAGTACGTATGTATTTACAAAATGTATTTAAGTATTCTATCCGTAATCTAGTTCCCATATTACAAGCTATGCTTATTTGGGGCTGGATGGCGCTGTGTAAAACTAATGTCCTGTAATACCTATTACCCAAGTATTTACAAAAATGTAGGTACTTAGAATTCTCCTCATAATTTGATTCCCATTATTACAGCGTTGCTTATTTTGGGGCTAGATGGCGCTTTGTGAAATGTAAAGTCCAGTAATATTCATATATTTGGCCCAATTTCATTTTAAACACTATAAGCGAAGATGTGACCTGACATTTTAAGTAAGGTCATATTCAATTCACCTCTAAGACTTCTACGAAACTCTGTTGAATATTTCTCATACATTTTTTGTTACTTTTTATGTATGCTTGGACATGCTATAACATGCTTGTCTGGAAATCCTCGAAAAATGCATAAAAACTACAAAGAAATAAAAATAAGTTACCGCCATAGGCCAAGACTTCCAGGCTCCCCCATACCACAGAATAACTAATAGTGCCTGATTCTTTACCTTTTCATTTCGAAATGGCATTTCCAATTCAAAAGAAAATTGGCAGATGTAATTAGATCAGGAAAAAATATTTTTGCAGAGCTTTATTTTTTCTTAAAATTCCATTAAAATCAGAAAAGCCCGTGGGTGTCGTAAAAGCTGACTTAGGGATTTCACCAGAATTACCGGTAGTGCTTCTTTCTGTGTGTGATAGAAATTTGTACTACGATCACCAATTCGCCTGCCATGCGCGGTGATCATGACAAAAACCCCGCAAAATCTTACCTAGTACCTAGTCTAATATGATTTTCTTTGGAATAATTAATATTAACGTAATCCTTAATCTTACTTTTTGGTATTAAGGTAGGCAGTGTAATAATTCAACAAAAACAGGAAACGTTAAGAATAAAACCCAATAAAATACTGATTACATTATATTTAGACAACTTAACGACACATAACATTAAAATAGTGGAAACTTTTCAAAAAAACCCTATAACTCCATATTTAAGTTAAACATAAAAATAAACTGGCCTCAACAAAATACGTTCCGAATAGTTAAAAATCCAAATACTATAATAATTTTATACCCGTGGTAGTCAATGGATGAAGCATAATTCACGGTACTATAAAGATCTATAGATCATTCCGTATACATCTCCGATCGTTCAGAGAATATGAAAAAAGTCCACTTGAACACAGCACAATGCATACCATTATACCTGTCTCGCTCTTGCCATAGCAATTCAACACGTTAGAAAGAGAGGGGTGGTCCTCTTATTCAAGCAACTGTGTCTCAACGTCCAGTCTTGTTATAACCGCGTTAGAGAACAGACGTCATTTTATTTTTTTGCGAAATAATCGTTAAGTGACAGTCAGTGACTTGGGACAAGTGCTAAACAGTTTTCGATACGACTTTGTGATCGTGCTCTGTTGGATCTGAAATTGGAAATTGGGAAATTGCAGTTTTATGAAGGTTTGTTTTTGGAATTCTCCTAGATTATGATCTCCGATCGGAGATATTGATTTTGTATTTTAATATTCATAATCGGATCCTTGCTTGGTATCTATAATTTAACTGTTTGTCTGTCTGTATCACGTATTTGACTTAACGGTTGTAATAACCTAGTAACCTGATGAATGTACTCAGTAAATGTTGCTAAAAAAAATTTTTACAACGTTTTCCGCGTTTTATTAAATACTTATTTCAGTTATGGCATCTTAAAGCTTTTATTCTGAAACTAAACCACAAGACTGAAACAGATTTTGCAACAGATCCTTAAAATGGTCTTGTATACTCATAAAAATAATTCATAAAACAAAGATTACAGTTATGTTACCTACTTATGCAAATATCAACGACGATTACATTTTCAATGATCCATACAAATAAATAAATAGTAGTGTCTGTTTGTATAGTCATTATAAAATCATTTTACTTAATGCATATGAAGGTAAATACGGTAGGTAGGTAGGCTACTTGTTACAATAGAACATTTATCTGAAAATTTTATTGTTTCGGCTATGTTGTGGCCAAGATCAATCACTTGAAATAAAAAATAAAAAAATGTTTCGGCTAATCTCCAAAACAGCTGGACCGATTTTGACCGGCTCTTGACTGGAGATAGCTGATAATAAATAATTATGTTTTAGAAACTAAAAAGAAAACCGACTTCAATGAAGAATATGATACAATTTCGTTTACCGTTTTTCGTTGGATGACGTATTCTTTCCAATTATTTTCATGACAGATGGACGGACAGACAGACATACAGTATACAGAATACACCCTGAAAATACCCAAATCACTTCAAGTGTGCCTGTAATATTTGAATATTACCCTCGATTTCTCCAGGATCCCATCATCAGATCCTGACCCGATGACGATGGGACCACCTGTGAAGTATAACCCTTTCAAACAAAAATAATTTTCCTAATCAGTCCAGTCGTCTTCGAGTAGGTAATCGAAAAAAATACATGAAAAAAAACCGACGAATTGAGAGCCTCTTATTTTAAGTCGGTTGATAGCTTATATGTAGACTGTTTTTTTTACTTTCGTGTTATATGGGTGCAATAAGAAAATATTTTGGGAAATTCCCACAGGATGACGGGAACGAATCTCGAAAATCCCGTCCGTACATTACAAGGGAAGTCGGGTCACTCAAGGACCATTTCTTTAGTGTATAAAAAAAATCAATGTTACGGGACATTTCACACAGCGTCATCTAGCCCCAAACTAAGCAAAGCTTGTAATAGATTACAGAATCTGAAACATATTTTTTGTGTAAATAACATAAATGATACGATGTAACTCCCAAGCACAGAACAAACATCTATGTTCATCACATAAATGTTTGTCCCGGGTGGGAATCGAACCCACAACGTACAGCGCAGAAGGCAGAGCCACTTCCAACTAAACTGTGAGGCTCAAACTTTGAAGTTGCCATGAAACTTGTAGGTATTTTATTGAATACCTACAAGATTCATGGCTTCAAGTTTCCGGAACCAACCTACATTTAGGATGATTCTTGTGAAAAGGACCACTTTGAGAGCTCCGCTTAAGACCTCCATAAATCAGCTTTTTTCCCAAAAAACATATTTCTGCACTCAAACAGTACGTACAATCATATTTTATATCTCATTACAAGGTTACGAAACGTTTTAAATCGACCGCATTAGACCTGTTTTTTTTTTAAATAATATATTTGTATTCACAGACAATATGTTCAATTACTTAAATAAACTTCCTATCAATAAAGGAAGCAGTCGGGCTACTTAAGGACCAAAGGTTACAAACGGTATAAAAGTAACTCAGTTGATCCAGACCAGTACCAGACGGAAGCGTGCCCAGGCCACTGGCATATGTTTAAGTTACCTTTATTACGATTACGACTACAAGCACTTTTAAAAATCTTTTTAATTCGCAATTGGCTTCCGAAGTCTGTTTCCGTATTAAGACCCTGATTCAAGAAGAGAGCTGAAAGCCACTTTCTGGACAGACTCGCTCCACCGTAGACCTCATCCTTGCACGTGCAAGCTTCATCGGCCAAGTGCGTACACGCACACGGATGGTTCCGACCCAAGACAAAATCCCGTTTCTTGTATGTTATCATTTATTTTTGATTAAATGTGTCACTATAACAAGTGGCAACAGAAATACATGCTGTGAAAATTTCAACTACCTATTACAACCCAGCGCCATCTAGTTCCTAACTGAGCAAAGCTTGTTATATGGAAACTAAATTACGGATATAATACATGTATATTTTTTTTGTAAATACATACTTATCATACAATACAACATCCAAACACAGAACAAACATCAATATTCATCACTCAAATGTTTTTCCTGAATGGGAATCGAACCCACAGCCTACAGCGCAGAAGGCAGAGTTACTCCCAACTGAGCCATAAGGTTTGTTCTATTGCTCTAGAATATTAAAGAGGTTCATGTCCAAAAAATGGCCGATATGGGCTTTAGCTGATAAAGGAAGTATCTTGTTCAAGACACCCATAAAATGGGTGAAGTCACGACCGTTCATAGTCGAGCAACTCAACAAATCGATTCAGCAATTACAGAATAATTTATATCGATTTGAGTGTCCATTTTATTGTTAAAATCATTTGAATTTTTACTATTAAAATTTTATCCGGTCGTATTTTACGTTGAAATATGTATCCTTAGCATTTATAGCTTTCTTTAAGTATCCTTGAGGTTGAGTCCTGTCTGGCTTAGTTTATAGTTCTAGCTTCAATCTGCTCTCGGATTCGCTTGCATAAGTAGTGTATGCCCTTCCCTAGGGTTCTGGCCTACCAAATCTCATGAAAATCGGTTCAGAAGTTAAGTCGATAAATATTTACAAACACACATACATTTGTGGAAATTTGACAAGTCTTCATATAGTTCAGCAATTATTTACGACGGGAAATGCTTGGCCTTCATCGCACCTGGTTTCATGTTGCGATAACGCTGAAGGTGGAAGCATACTTCACCCGGAATCCTCAACAGTCTGAGGATGACGATCAGTTTACGATGAGTCAGCTCGCTCACCTGAAAGTTTACCTGGGCAAGGATAAAATGATTATCACTCTCTTTTTGATGGTGGCAGCTGGCGTCTGCGCGGAATTGACTTTTGGTAGCGCATAAATGGAATATCAAGCAAATGTGGATGGTAATTCGCTTTTGAAATGATTATTATGAAACGGTGATGGCGAAATAACATCATGAAGCTCCTAGGCATACTCTCCGAAGTACACTACTCTATTTGCCCAAGGTTCTTTATACGTATTCATGCATTTTCGCTATCGAATATCGTTTGCATAAACCTGTGGTAGCCACGTAATACCAGATCGTTCGTAAAAATGCTTCGCTTCCATACCGAGAGGTTAATTGAGGAATGTAGCTAGTTGTATTACATAATCAATGTAGAAATTGTAGAATAGAAATAACATAATTATTGTAATTTCTATAACTGTTAATGTTAGGCTTTGGGTTAAACAAATTCTTAATGAGATGTCCGACAGATATTCTCTAATCTTTTTATGTAGTCGTATAATTTATTGAAGGATTGATGTTTGGACTTTTTAGTCTATTATCGACAGCCCAGAAATGTCCACTTCGAACATAAACCTCCTCCAAAAATTTAAATTATGCAGTATTTTGTAAGTTTAAATCCTTTCTTCAAGTGTGCGGTCGCGTTTCCGAACGATCTTTGAATTTTGAATGTTCTCAGCGTTGGATTTACTTACTGTTATCATTTTGGGCCCAGTTTATATGCATTTCCGTGCAATTTTGTTAAGTAGAACTCATTATAATAATGACTAATACAATGGATATTTAATCTGGGTATTCATTCTTCGTAATAAATCTGAGCTTGGACATATTATTGCCTCAAGAATAATAAATAATACTAAGTACTAGTGTAACTAGTACCTAGTCTGTTAAGTGTGCCTAGGTCTACCACAGAATCACAGCAGTTTACTACCCAAGGCGTGGGACAGGTTACTCGTACTGACTTTGTACTGCCATATTTATGAACGTTTTTGTACAGCTGAGGTGGCATACTTTTCACCTGATCATAAGCTGCTACCATCGCCTATGGACGCTTGCAACACCAGAAACATCACTCACGGGTTGCCGAACCTTTTAAAGGAGCTCTGGCAACCATCTCACTGCAGGAACACAGCACTATACATACAGATATAGTACTATCTGGATGCGATATTCTGTAAGGCAGAAGGCAGGAGGTATTCCCCAGACAGGGCTGTTCAAATAGAGAGCTGGAAATTATTATAACTTTTTTGGATTATACAACGGGGTAGCGCCATGCGCTTCCCCGTGGAACTGGCTATTTTACCTCAAATTGCCGAACAAAACGATTTAGTGTTGCTGTTATGGCAGACTTAGGTAAGATAGTAGCTAGCCAGGTGAACCTAACCCAATTCCAACAACCAAACCAAGCACAATAATGTACTACTCCCTGGGGATAGAACCTGGGGCATCTAGATATGCCACCACTGATCACTAGAGGTGGTTAACGATTCTATACGCTTATATACTTATATATTACTTAATAAATGATCTTTCATTTACATATTCAAAATCGTCCTTTTCGAACGTGACTTTGTTTATATTACCTTTTTGAAATAAAAGAGATTGGTGGAGCAGTGACTCACTGACTGACTTGGCTAGGTACAGCGTAAACCGTTGCCCTAGGAACTTGAAGGGTACTTCCAGGTGTACTAAAAACCCAACAAAGTAAATACGGAAACGCAAAGACAGGGTTCTGACCCGTATTTAAAGGCAAAAATCACGTTTCTTCAATGGTCCACTTGATTTTTAATCATAATTTTATTATATTATTATTTATTACAGTGGCACTAAAATATACACTGAAAATGTAATATGTCTACCTACTGCGGTCATATCACGAGATACAGCCCGCTGACAGATAGACAGACGAACATCGAAGGCTTAAGGTTCTGTTAGGTAATTTGGGTATGGAACCCTAAAAATAAATATCTCGTGGGAAAGTGGCTATTTCCAACTTAATTTCTTTTTTAACCCCTCGCGCGCCATGCGATGTCAGTGTGACATGATAGTGACAAAAACTGGTCAGTGTCACGTTCTGACTATTGTGTCAACTCGTGACCCCCCATTTCCGTGGGGTCAGCTGTCACGATGCCTTTTATACTGTTGTGTGACAAATTTTCTCACGCAATTGATGGATGAGGCCTTCTTTTGATAGTCTAAGAGCCGACTGCAGGTCATGTTTGAGGTAATATCGAGATATGGTGTCGGAACGCAATATATAAGTTCCTCAGTTTGTTGAGGATTCCGGGTGAAGTGCGCCTCCAACTTCGGCCTTATCTTAACTTGTTACCAGGTGAGATGTAGGCCAAGCGCTTCCTCGTCGTACAATAAAAAAAAAAAACATACGTTATAAACATATTAGAATATTATTCGTTTAAATTCCCTTTTTTCAAAGTTGTAGGTTGCTGGTGCAAAGCGGGGCGGGGCTAGATATTAATATTTAGCGCTGCGGATGATCCCATTGTACTAACCACTTAACATACCACCGGTTTATTAACAGCACCTGAGATTATAAGTGTTTGAGATGACTTGAGTATCCCCGGAAGCTGCACTCAAACTAGATTGTATACTGTCTGTCTGCTCGTAAAGCTAAATAACACTTATTTTAAACTAAATTAACAATAGTCCCTTAACCATTACATCAGAAACTTCTTGCACTGTCGTTTGATGGACTTGAGCCTCTGTATGTCAAGTATAGGTCCTCCTAATAGTACAACTTTTAATCGTTTTAACCGCCGCCGCTGTGGTCTAGTGGCTCAATCCACAGATTTCAGATCCAGAGGACCCGGTTTGATCCCCAGGTCCCCCTGGGGATCAAAACCACACAATATTGTGCTTGGTTTGTTTGGTGGTAAGACTTTGATTAAGTTCGCCTGGCTAGCTATCACCATCCTACCTAATTATGTCGCCATAACAATAATTATAAAAAAGATGTTGTGTTCCGGCGTTTAGAGGTAAGATAGCAGTTGAAGATTCCGGATGGAGTGCGCCTCCACCTTCGACCTTATCTCAACTCGTAACCAGATGAGATTAAAGCCAAGCGCTTCCCCGTCGTACAATATATAAAAAAAAAAAAATATGACATACGTACCTCATTAAATTGCAGTTTTTGGACTACGAAAATCCCAGACATTTATTTGTCGTCTTGTACGCCACGCTGAATGAAAGGGGTTGTGCAAATTAGTCAAACGGATACAATTTATACTTGCCTTTCGTAGGTATGTTTTTTTATGTATAAAATAGCAAAAAAGCACTTTATTTTACGCATAAGGTACCTGATATTTCAATAAAATGTAGAATTTTAAAAATGTTTTCGACATAAATTAGCCATTTATAATCTGTGAGAGCATTTTAAAAATGTCAATGGCTGTTAGGTGATATCTTAGTCTCCAATTGGGACATTTTGATTTATTTATCACGTATATTTGAGTGAACTGGGCAAAAAACTACCCGAGTACCTAGACCCAAAATATTAACCACAACATTTTTACTTAGAAACTGAGTAGAATCTATTTATTGATGAACAAATAATGTCAATGTGTTCGGATATTTTTCGAAATATAATAAAAATATAAAGTGTCACCATCTGACATTGTTAACTGATTTGTTAATTATTAATTGATAAACAATACATCGGCACTTATTTACGCTAAGTTGAAAGAATCGTCTAACAAAATATAACGAAAATGACTCTTGACTTATGCTTTCCGACTCACTCATTAATAAATATTAATAACTCATTAATTTAATGAAATAGCGATTATATTGATGCAAATGTAATGTAATCTATTAAAAGTATGCCGTAGGTAGCGCACATTTATCATCAGCAGCCTCTTCCAAAAATAGAAGGTTTTTCTATATCCACCGCGCTTAGCAGATAGATTAGTAATTGCATTTACGGTGTGAGATTATGCACATAAAGAATTCGCTGCCCTATTTCTGATAAGAAACCTAAGCGGACATTTATGACGTCTGCGGGTAGCGAGTTTTTTAAGTAGCATATACATATACCATAGCATAACATATACGAGAACTTATGTCAGGCTACTATTATCTTAATATACTCAACACATACCTTATGATGTACTCGTATAATGGTGATCCTCCACATCCCCTATCTCCCCTTAGTAATAAGAGATAAAACGGACAAATTTGTGTTTAATAAATCTTATAGATGTTAACAAAATATTTTTTATGGAATAATTCATTATCTTGACTCTATGTGACTTTTTAAACCAAGTGTAAAAAAATCTCGTTGTGAAGTTAAGCAGTTTTCTCAAACCGTTGCAAACCAACAGACCTGCAAATGTTATACTTTTATCGTAAAACTATCAAGTTATTATTCCAACACATTTTTAGGGATACAATCTAGTTCTTATATTGTGATAACATTATTACAGGCCATTAAATTCACACAGCCCTAAAACAGATATCAAAATACAAGCATTTTTATTGTACGACGGTTAAGCACTTGGCCTTCATCTCACCTGGTTACAAGTTGAGATAAGGCCGAAGGTGGAGGCGCACTTCACCCGGAATCCTCAACAAACTGGCTATCTTACCTCTAAATGCCGGAACACAACAATTTTAGAATTGTTATTATGGCGACAGAATTAGGTAAGATGGTGGTAGCTAGCCAGGCGGACTTAAACAAAGTCCTACCACCAACCAAACCAAGCACAATATACTTCCCGTGGGGATCGAACGAAATATATATTACTTTGGTTGTATTTTGTATTGAGTGCCTGAATAAATACCTAATAATATCAATAACAAAATAATCGAATATCGACTATCGAAAATAATTCTGTTAATATTTTTCTTATTCATGCCTCCCACAATCCGAGTTCTTACTAGATAAAATAATATTTCTATCTCCTTATCAGAACGAGTACGAGTATTATAATTTTTGTTAGAATAAAAATATGATCTAGAAAAAGCATCGAGAAAGAGATTTGAATTCAATTTAAATGTATTTATACATTATTTATGGAAATACCAATAATCGTATTCACACTGAATATTGACTATTTTGACACCAATGTGCATATTTTACTGGTGCCATCAACCCGTAGGTTTATATTAATTCGTGTTATATTACAGACAAAAGACACATTTACATGTATACCTATATGCCTTTCACATATATATTTTGTTTGTCTACCACTAGAGTTTAAGGTCAGTTCACTTTAAGTCGAGTTCGATTTATCTTTATCACTCCTTTGTATTCCTTTGTAACCACTTCAAGGACTTCAGAATTATAGAAACAGATCAATTCCTCCGTGGTATATTATCTGTGGTATTTATCCGTGCGTTAGAGCGTGTGGTTCTCGATCCGGAGATTCTGGGTTCAAATTCATATTCCGTGCTTTGAAGGGACTATAAGCGATCTAGTAACATTTTTATTCAGTGTAATGTACAAAGGAATCAGTCAGATTACCAAAGGAGCGTTACTAACGGCATATAGATAATTCAACTGTTCCAGACCAGTACCAGACGGAAGCGTGCCTAAGACACTGGCTGCATTGCCACGCTGAATAGCTAGCTAATTCGCTGGCCTAAATAAGAGCCAGCCCTTGGGTCACGTGTCGCCTCAATCAAAATCCCCGCAAGGTTTTTGAAAACTCACCGACTCCCCGCGGACCCAAGCGATGGTTCAAGAGTCATGTCAGACGCCTATGACCGCGGCTCATGAAGCCTTTTTTATAAAATTGATGAGCTTTTTACTTCGAGGCTTGCTAGGAGCATTACCTGGAGAAGATGAGGCTTACGATGGAGCAAACATTCCCACAAGCAGCCTTTAAAAGAACTAGCACTTTCGCGCACCGACAGATCAGAGCGAGCTTCACTGCCCGTACTACAGAATTCTGCAGTAGGGGCAGGTGGAACATCACATGTCTTTCCACTTGTGATAGGTTCCAATAACACTAGGTAGAGGATCTCCTAGCCCACTTCATAAAAGTGTCTGTATTGTGTGTCAATCTTATTATTTTAGTTTTCTTTAGTTTCCCCTCAAAAATCTGAATTCCTTTTACGCTACACATCCGGGGTTGGGATCCGTGGGGACTTCAACGAATAAACATTGACAGGCGTTTTCTTTATTTTTCCTTGGCGATACGGAACTCTAAATCTTTAACTAATATAAAATAGCACAAGAATAAAGCCAGTTCATGAATCTCGTAACGCTATCTGAGACAGATCTTTACCTCGCTATTTCACGCAAAAACTTAACCAAGACCTGTTTCTAAGATTTATTGTAGTCATATCAACAGATTATTAGTTCTCAATCGTATTCGCTTGCTTTATCTAATTTATTATTTGGCAAACTTACAACATAATAATGCACCTTTATTTCAAAGTCAAAGACAAATAAATAAATCAATAAAATATATTCTAGGATCATTCTAAAACGTTTAATATACAGCCTGTAGCACCTACATTTTTTGATGATCCATTCATTCATTAAACATATCTCTGATTAGTAAATATCACACCTAAATGCTTTTCATTAAATATTTTTAAATACTTAACATATCGATATCCTAATCATTGTAAAACACCATCGTTTAAATACTATTTCGCAACGAACTGAGATCTCGCGGTATGACAATCTCCTGAGAGCATTTTGTGGACATTTTCGAAAATAAAAAATAATAAATTTAAATAAATAATTAAATTTAAAAACGTAAATTTTCGTCGTACGTTCCAAGTAAATAGATTTAATTTTGGTTTGTGGTATGACTTTATTTAAGTCCGCCTGGCTAGCTACCACCATCTTACCTAATTCTGCCGCCATAACAACAATTTAAAAAAATGTTGTGTTCCGTCAATTAGAGGTATTGCCAGTTCCTTAGTTTGTTGAGGATTCCGGGTGAAGTGCGCCTCCACCTTCGGCCTTATCTCAACTTGTAACCAGGTGAGATGAAGGCCGAGCACTACCCCGTCGTACAATAAAAAAAAAAAGATTTATCTCTATCTTTACATCATTTCTGGTAAGGAAAGAAAGTTCCTTCGTCTGTTTTTCTTGCAGTCTTCAAGTCCAGAGTGAGTAGGTTTTTTAGACAACCGTGCTCCACCTTAGGCCATATTGTCATTTGTTTTTCAAGTGAACTGGTGATCAAACACTTGGCTATCACCAATAAATAATGAAATGTAATTCATGTTGTGCAGAATCTGCACAACATGAATTACAGCTAGGTTGGTACTATTCTGCCTTTAGCGCAGTTGGGGTTCGTTTTCCACCCGGGACGAAAATTTGTATGAGAATAACGATGTTTGCTCTGTGTTTGGGTGTTGTATTGAAGAAAGTACCAATAAAAAAAAACGCATTTAAGCAATGGCTAGATTTGGGCCAAGATGGCGTTGTACAAATTGTCTGGTAAGATATTTATATTTTATTATTAATATGCTAATCGGAAATTGTTACAGAATGATGGGAAGGAAATTAAACGTACAATACTTACATTCAAAGAATCAATGTCAGAAACGACAAAGTGTCCCCAACTAGAACAGGTAGCCCCAAAATTGGCATTCCTTCAACTCAAACAAAAACCGCCGAGACTTTAATGACGAAGGAATCTCTTTGTCGATCCAAGTATGTGTTCTCAGAATATGAGGGACACTTATTTATTTGTTTTTGTCCTGTTCTTAATTGTTGGTAATTTTTTAATGGGCTTCTTAGGGCTAATTTCTAGTTGTAGCATGTTTCGTTTGCTTGTTCAATGCTGGAGCCATGTTTGGCATTCGCGTCCGATGTCAAAAAAGTTTTAGTTAGTTTGTTTGCTTGCTTTTTAAAACTTCAACAAGTTGACAAAATGTGATTAGTCATGTTGAAAATTATATCTTAACGTTACATAAGCCAAAGAGAAAAATATATGTTAAATTTGGTTGGAAAACCACGACATTACTGTCAATGGTTGACAGTAATGTCGTGATTTGTGGATAGATGATTTGAGGTCCGAGGTTCTTGCCATTCTCCTTGTGTGCTGTTCGCAATTCTGAATAGGCGGTAGGTTTGACATATCAAAATAATCCTAAAATATTTTACCGAATGAAACATATTGAATTTAGATATTTTTGGCATAGACTTTTTGGTTTTAACTTGACATTTGAGATCTAAGGTCAACCGCACCAGTTGGTGGTTGACCTTAGATCTACCTCTAGATTTGACTGTTGCCAAATATACAATAGCTAAGTATCGATTATGTTCGTCTTCGTTCCAAACGTAGATATGAACTTTTCTGAAATCACGAGAAAATAGCCGACGGATTCCGTTTTTAAAATTGAACGAAAAATAATTTAAAAAACGAATTGGCCGAGTTCAATCGATAAGACTGGCAGCTTTTTATAAAAATATAAAATACATATGCACATTAACGCTGCTGCCCTGTGGCTCAAAAAAAAGAAAAAAGGCAAAGGAACATGAATGATACCAGCCTGATGGTTACCGTTAGCATAATCATTGTTATTTAAATAAGCTTATTTAAAGTGTATTTAAATTTGTGTGTTTAAATAATTTGGAGGTGTTTTTGTGTGCATTATGCTAAGTGGAGTGGTCTATATTGTTTATGATTTCCCTTTTCTGTAATGGTATAGATAGTGTTCAACCATTTCAACAATTTTATTTAAATTATAATTAGTAGTTGCTTTAAATTATATCTTTAATATCAAAGTGAAAAGTAAAATAAAATAAAACATTTACAAATGATACTTTTACTCCCAACTGTCTGACTATAAACGTCCCTACTTACTTACAGGTTTAACTAGAAATCTTGTTCATTCAGAATTTTGGGGATTATTATGGTCCAATAAAATAATACGATTTTATTTCTATTCCATAATAATACCAAACTTGTTGAGTTGGTACCAATCCTTTATAATGTTATGTCATAAATATACAAAAAAACATTAAAATATAACACCTAAGAAATCAAAGTAAAAACAAATAAAAACCTACCTACATTAAGTACATTGAATGTTAAAGTCAAAAAACATTGGTCTAATTTGAAACTTTTTCACCAACGCTACATTATCTCGGTCAAAAATTTTTGGAATACCAACCACCGGGCGATGGTATCTCCAGGTTCGATTCCCGGCCAGGGACCGGTATAGAGACGACTCTATTTTACTATACCTAGAAATCTTGTTGTTTGCTAGTTAGAACTTTATAAGATGCGTTTATGTAGAAGCCTTATCCTCCGTTAAGCATCTGTCTTTTTCTGATGTATTTTTTGGCATCAAAGGTCATGATTTTTTAGGTTTTATGTGATTTTTGTCAATACCAAATACGAAGGTATCTCGAACTGGTAAAGGTCAGAACAAGGGTGAAATGAGTATACAATTGTTACGTGACCTAATTAAAGTTCATGACATTCAGTAGAAAAAAAAAACATTTGGACTAACCTTTATCCCACCTTGTTTACTAACTCTAACAAATTATTTCAGTGGAAGTATCTATCTATATCTACTGACTATGTCTACCCTCACACATAAAGTTCATGATATATTAAGCATGCCATTCCTTGTTCCCAAACACAATAATTTTCTCAACAAAACAGTCAAAAACCACCTTTATTCCTTTACTCATAAAGCTCCAATAACCGACATATTGAACTTATATCGACTTTGACATTGACACTGACATTTTGAGTCTTATAACATGAACAAAAAGGTTTACGTTGTTAGAAAATCATGTTGTAACATAGCTCGTTTAAATATACGGCTTAAACGTACACTTTCAACCATATTTTTATCAGCCTAAGGGTGAAACTAATAGCAAATAAAGTTGTTACAAGAACATGACAAGAAACCCCATGAACCGTTTACCTTGCGTTATTGTAGATGACCAAAAGTTATGTCAGATATTTTGACGTTTAGCTCATTCTTATTTTGAATCCACCTACAACTAAGTAGGTAACGACCCTATCCGATTTTATTTTGTTCTTCTGTTGACGAAAACTCGATCAAGTTTGCCGAGTTCAAACAGTACTTTCGTCTACTAAGTAGTTAGTTTATAGGTATATGTATGAGCACGCCCGCCTTCCCATCCGGCGGTCGTGGGTTTAAATCCAGACGTGCACTAAAGGTCTTCCGGTTAACGGAAAGCTTAGTGCGCATTTGGCACATGCACATGCTTTTGACGAAGGTTTATCGGCTACGGACTTAAAAGGTTGCACAACATTAAATGCTACTTGCAAATTAATAAACAATTATTATCAGACATTTTACACAACGCCACCAGTACCAACCTAAATACTTTGATACAATGTAATACCTACCTAAATACAGAAGAAACATAATAATATATTTTAGAAAAAAGATGTTGGTCCTGGGTGGGAATCGAACCCACAACCAACAACCCAGAAGGCAGAGCTACTACCAACTGAACTGTGATGCTGTGAGTACCTATGTGCTGAAAGTAATAAATGGACTTGGACTTTATTTTTTGAGGTAAAGCCCGAATCTTTCACTGGTGGGGCTTTCACTAGTTAGTAGTATTTAAAAAAGAAAGGTAGGTTAACTTACAAAGTAGACAAGTAGTTTGAAGATAAGTCCCGACGATCGTAAAGTACCTACTCCTAACAATAGGTAACTCTACCTAGCCTATCGGATTGCTGTCACAGCTTAGCGAATGTGGTAGCTAAGTCATTTTGCTTTCACTGAAGTAACTGACATTAAGTACCTTATAGATCATATATGAAAAAAGTGTATTGAAGCGAAGATTATAGGAATCGGCTAGATACATACCTGGTCTGTGTTTCATCATTTCATTCATATTCAATATTCATTTCTTCCATATTTTGCCAAACATTTGCGTGTGGTGAATATGGATATTTGTTTTTTATTTGGATGTCGTATTCATACATCAAAAAATGATATTACTATCTTATCTTAGTCTTAGTAAATGCCCTGTTATTATGATTATTATACCTTGAATTAAATAGATCAAACGACTGTAATATCATCAAGGCGGGAATTTATAGTACGCTCTTTTTAGATAGGCTTGCTCCATCCAAGGCATGACTAGAGGTCAAACCCTTAAAAAATAGGATAATGTGAGTTAGAGACCGAAATTAAAAAAAGAGGCCGGGCTGAGCCGCTAAATATCTTAAATCTTCGAGCTATACCCGACTTCAACTTGCTAATTCTGAGCGCTGTCAGATACCCACGGAGTCCAGAATACTATCAAAATAGATACATAGTGAAGCAAAGCTCTCTATAGCCCGGACCAGACAAGTAGATTGAACCAGCTGTTTTGTAAAGGAGCTGTGGCATACCGGTGGTAGTGGTTTGCTTGCGGTCACTCGTTTTGTTGAAGACTTATTAGTGTTCGTGTTTGCAAAATAAATAGGTAAGTACCTTATCCGTTTGGAATATCGATAACCGACTGTCAATCCAATCTTTTTTCATCCAACTGTTGCAAAAGGACAATACCATCTATTGTTTTTGATAGATTTTCAGTTTGAATGTTACATAAAAAATATAATCTATACCGAATTTGACACTCGTCGATGCTTGCAATATTCTTAAAGTGTTAAGGGATTTAAGAAGTTCAAAGTAAGCGTAATACATATAGATTAATTATGTATCTAACACACAAAGGCTGCTCAATTTTTTTGAATATGATAGATGTCGTCTAATTAATCTTGGCAGAACCATTCGGTATGTCATACAATTTAAAATCCTATTCAAAAACTTAAGTAGGTCCTTCTACAAAGAGTACTACACAAGTACTTCTACATAATATTGAGGGATGTGATTTTTCCAAAAATATAAGCTTAGAGAACCCAGTGTTGATTTGTTGATCAGACCAATATTATAAAAGCGAACGTTTGGATGGATTTTTGTTCCTTCTTCATGCAAAACTCTGATCGGTTTGAGCAGAAACTTTGCACATTACCGGTAATAAGACAGAGGCTAAATTATGGTGATATCTCAATGCTAACAAACTGCCCATCAAGTAATTATGTAGTTATTATTATTTTAAGATAGTTTTAACTATTTAGGTTTATGGTGTACTTATGGGTGTTACTAAAATTATTTATAACTCTGTACTGTACCTGAAAATTATCATCAAAATACTAACAAGCCTGAGGTTTTTGCCTTTCTCCTTGTGTTGCGATTACGAACAGGTAGGCGGTAGAATATGCGTTTAAAAAATTTTGATTTCCTAAAAATCTAACAGAAAAAAACATTTTGATTTTAGCTACTTTTCATCACATAAATCGGTTCCCATGAGATTGGAACGGCAAACAGCCATACAAAACATAATCTTCTTTTATTGATCATTCCTGTTTCACGCAAATATTACTGTACAGATTAAATGAGAAATACTAGCTACTTTTTACCCGGGAACCCGGGCAAAACCGCAAACAGAAACTAGTTTAAAAAAATACAACATTTTAATTTAAGCAAAGGGCCGAAACAAAAAAAAAACAAAATACACGTGATTAAAATAAAAAAAAAAATAAGTCACGCAAATTCCGTCATCTTGTATATCTTTAAATGACATAAAAAAAAACAAAAAGCATCATACATTACTGTCACATGTCATAAAAAATAAAAATAAAACATCCATCACGCTTGACAGATTTTCCATAAGCCTCTTCACATCATTCTAAAATCACCTTTCTTCTGTTCCGTATATGGTCTAAGATCCCTTGTAATGTTTGCGATCAAGATCGGAAAACGTCGATAATGCAATATCTCTTATTACAACGGAGTAAGGTATAATATCCAAGTGGCAAATTGACAGTTTTTTTTCTTTCCAGCCGATTTGTCGTTGAACACAACATGCCAGGATCATGTTTTGTTTATCAAAAGGTTTATTTTGTGCTGCTGTTTGTTTGAACGAACGCTCGCTACACTTAATCCCGTGGGAATTTCCAATAATCTTTGGTCCAACCCACGAACAACTGCTGTGGGGTATTAGCTTCCTGGAACTAAATTATTTTTTATAGCTTGGCTAATGGGTTGGTAATCGTAGCGGAACTTAACGGAAAACCGACTTTTTCCTCGACGAGGGACTTGTTTTTGTTTTTCTCCTTGAGAATTTAGGGTAAGTAACCGTTAGCTATTGAGCTAAAAAAAATACCTGCGTACATAAAAAAACACAAATTAATTCTTGATAATAATATCTGTCATAATATATATACTTATCTTATATATCCACAGGCTTCATTCTGTTCTTAAACTGAATTACCCCTTTCTCTAAGTCGGTTCTAAACTCCAATATTCGCACCTTCGTAATCGTAACCATTAACTAGGAAGTTTACGAGCTGCAGTAAATGTATGATTAACGGCCATGTCACGTAATGTCCAGTTTCGAGTTTAGACGTGGCATCGCTAATCGAATGCAGCTTTAAACGTCACGAGAGTAATGAGGCCAAGCGCGAGGCGGGTAAAATAAATTAGAAAAAGGTTTTATTACAGACTTAGGAAGATGAACCATCCGGCCTATTGCGAGTTAGATACGCAAACCGAGGGTTTCCGACCAACATTTAATTGCAAAATATGCGGTTAATATACATTTAGTTCGTGCGTTTGTGTAGGTCTGGCTCGCGCTTGGCCGGTTCTAGTAATGACTATAATCACAACAAGCCTCATAGCATAGCAGTTGATGGCTCAGGCAGAGTTACTACCTTTTGCGCTGTAGGCAGTGGGTTTGATTCCCACTCAGGACAAACATTTGTGTGATGAATATAGATGTTTGATCTGTGTTTGGGTGTTGTATCATATATTGTATCATATAGAACGTATGTATTTAAGTATGCTATCCGTTATCTAGAATCCCATATTACAGGCTATGCTTAGTTGTCTTAATATAAGTATTAGTATGCTTAAATGGCGCTGTGTGAAATTTATGTCCTGAAATATTTATTTAAAAAAACAAAAGTTGAACTATGTAGGTATTAAGTTTTTTGAGATTAAATAAGTCGCAAAAAATCACGTTTCACTTTTTTTTAAATTGACCTTTCAATTCTTATTTTTTGTCAGATTATGTTTGCCGGTTCATAAGATACCCCGTAAGGACACGCATGGCTTGCAGTAGATTTATTTTATTAAATAACCTCGGGTTCTAAATTAACGGCCCATTAAAGGCCACTGCTGGTACGTAAACCACAATTTGGCATAATCTCTACGCTTGGCAGGTGGAGTGGAATCGCAGAAAAGGCATAACACACACGGAAGTTATATGTTGATGCTTCTGGTGAGACCCTTTAGTTTACCGGCTTTTACGATCTGAAGGCTGAGTTTGAGACCCAGATTCGTAAAAAACCGTCATCAGGGCGGCATAAGTGGAATCTGATTTATACCTATCGAGAACTAGAATATTTTAAGAAAAATACATTTGGAAGAGAAAAGGTTGATTACTAGGCAGTATATTTTTACGATGCGGTTCCAATAGATAGATAAGATTGATAAGAAAGGTCAGAAAGACGGTCGTGAGCTCTTTGTCTAGCCGACTGCGGGATCATGCAATATTAGTACAGTCATCTTCAATAATATGTTTAATGCAGTTTTATTTGTAAGGTGAATGAATTATTTTCGTTCATTCATTCATTCTATAATTCATAATGTGGTTTGTTACAAGCTTCACAGCTCAGTTGATAGGTCTGACTTCTGCTGTAGGTTGTGGGTTCGATTCCCACCCAGGACAAACGTGAGGAGAGGAGAGGTGTTTGGGTATTGTATGATAAGTACCTATGTATTTAAAAAAGGGTCTAAGTATTATATCCGTAATCTAGTTCCCATATAACAAGCTTTGCATAGTTTGGGACTAGATGGCGCTGCGTAAAATTACTGTTCTGTATGTTTTAATTATATAGGTATGCTAAATTGGTATTTATATCTATCAGGCAAACTAACAAAGATGATGATAGAATTTACCATACGTGAATATTAAGCAAAGGCCTAATTTTGTTTATTATGATTTGTAAACATTTTATTAGAGCGACTGTACCGTCGTCAAAAATACATGCTTAAGCTCGCGGCGTCACCTGCTTGGTACCCAAGTTAAACGTATTATGTATAATATATGCATATGTATTGTTCTAAATCTGAAAATTTCAGTTTAATGTGTTCAGCAGTTTTGGCGTGAAGGAGCTACAAACAAACATACACTTATGTTAAGAGGATTTGCTTATTTTGAGATGGATTCTGTGACTCATGTTTACGACTTCTTAGTTCGAAACTAAAAATTATACCCTATCGTTGAATATTTTACTAAAAGCATACTCCTAATACATTATTGTAATATTACTTATAGAGTCCTTATAGAGCTTGCTTATTGAGCCTTCTGGGATTGAGCTTAGGTCCGTGGGGAGCCACTGCCTTCCGGGATTACAAAAAATCTTATGGGATTTTTAATTTAAACAACGCGAGATACAAGGGCTGGCTCTTATTTAGGCCAGTGAATCAGCATAGCTATTCAGCGTGGCAATACAGCTAGTGTATTGGGCACGTCTACTTCTGGTCTGGAACAGTCGACCTACCTAATAGACCGTTTGAAACAATCCTTAGTAACCCGCCTGCTTTACTTGTATATAAATTAATTACTGTAATTTTTGGTTGGTGGTAGGATTTTGTGGTTGGTGGAAGGATTTTGTTTAAGTCCGCCTAGCACCATACCTAATTATGTCGCCATAATAACAATTCTTAAAATAATGTTGTGTCGGCCTTTAGAGGTAAGATAGCCAGTTCCTCAGATTGTTGAGGATTCCGGATGAAGTGCGCCACCACCTTCGGTATTATCTCAACTTGTTATATAATATGATATAATTAATATAATCTTGACTATATTAATTATATCTTGATTATATATATAATATAATCAAGCAGATATTCAGTACATCTCTTGTCTATAGCTATAATAAATAGTTGCCTCTTGTCAGCTACGGGTCGTATACGGGACCCATATTCTATTCGCCAATAAGCTTTATGTATGCGTTATATGGATTCTGTTTTAGTGTACTTAGTGTAGCTTCATTCATTGTGGATTCAAATATGGAAATTCGTCACTATCTACAGGCTACATGTAATAATAATAGGTACATTAGCGATATTCAATGATTATAATTTCTTTATTGGTTCCCAAACCGAGCAAACTTTGCTCTTAACGATTTAGTCACTTAGGAAACGAATATAGGAAATCTAAGCTAAGATCTAAGATCTATCTGTTTCTACGCGAATTTAACGTTCTTGAATCTACGGTGCGTTTTAAAGCTAAATTTGTACTGTAACTTAAAACTGTAATTTTATATGTTTTATTTTTTCTTAAGTGTTCATTTTTTATCCTAGGTTACTGTTACCTCTAAATGTTGGAACACAACAATTTAAGATTTTTTGTTGTGTCCACATAATTAGGTAAGACACCAACCAAACCCAAGAACGATATTGTGGTCCTCTTGGGGTTCGAACCTGGGATCTTTGGATCAGACACCGGTGGGCGAACCACTAGACCACAGAGACGGCTCCTATTCAGGCGCCACACTATAACACACGACTATTCGATTTTCAGAACATTGTTGTGAAATAATGTTTTTGTACCAGCAATAAACATGGTGTGGTCATACTGACTGACTGTTGAATTTGACACAGTATAGTCAACTCTCCCTTAGTTAATATGAGCTATCTGTAAATAAAACTTATCTGTATACTATCAAAGCCCTGACTGACTGATTGATATATCAACGCACAGCCTAAACCGCTGGTCCTAGAAACATTAAATTTAGAGAGTGTGTTTTTTTAGTCTCTTAGGGGTTTTGGAAATTCCACCCGTAAGGGGGTAATATTTGGAATGGAAGTTTGTGTGAAAGTCCGTCAGTTTCGAAGTTAGGAGCATCAAATGTTGTGTTTAGGCAAATGATTTAAAATGACTTCATACTGGTCTCGGCGTTTTCGATTATTCTACCTCCATAGGAGTGAAAAAGGGGATGAAGTTGTGAATGGAGAATCCTTCAATTTTAGTCTAAACTAACTTAATTTATTACCTTGGTTTGTGGTGGGAAACTAACGCATCGTTTATCGGTGTTTTAGGAATATCAACCCTTATGACAAGACTATTAATACAGGTGAATGTTTGTGTGTATGTTTGGTACTCCTCCACGCCGAAACGGCTGAACGGATTTTGATGAAATGTGGTTTCAAGATAGTTTAGTCTGGATTAACACATTTACTACTTTTCATTCCTTGAATCAGTTCCCGTGACGTGGAAGTGAGATTGCCAAATATTATGATTCACGTTTCCGTATATGCACAGCGCTTGAGTATATGTTCGATTTAATTAAAATATATTTTTTTTGCGCTACGTCGCTTTATAATAGATTTACAGAGGTTCAAAAACCTAGAAAGTGAAACTACCCCGCCTTAATTTGTGTTTGCTGTTTTAAGCATAAACAACAAAATGGATTAAGCTGAATTTTTGTACATATGTTGCATTCGATCAGCAATACCAAATAGGCTATATTTTATCCTAAAGATCAGTTCTTGTGATAAAAATGAGACGTCAAATATCGCAAAGCGGATAGCAGATTCGTCCATTGCTGCTTTTTCACGCTTACTACAGGACAGCAATCTGTCCTGTAGCTGAAATTTTGTATAGGTATTGTTCTGGAGTAGAAAAATATATGATACGTATACTTTTATCCGGAAACCACGCGGGCTAAACCACGAGCAGTAGCTATATTATAATTACTAATTAAACATCGATTAAGTTATATATTAAATAGAAAAATCTGTTATTTATATTCATTCGTGTTTTTTAATTGTTTGTTTCGACTTTTACGACATCCGCGTGCTAAAGGTCATCCTCAAGCAACGACCGCCACGGCAATTTTAACCAACTTACTCAGAAAATGCGAGTGAATTGACAGCGTAGCACTAGTATAATCATAATAATATATTTATTCGGTCTCGCCTGTCCGTCTGTCCGCCCACTACAGGCTGAGCCGTGAATGTATGGACTTCGTGTTTGGCTTCTGTCAAATAATATCAACAGAATAACAGACATTTATCAATGAACTTTATTTATTGAAAAGCCTTTCTGCTCAGCTTTGTAGTTCAAAATATTACCTGTACTCACAGCTCAGTTGTGGTAGCTCTGCCTTCTGCGATGTTGGTTTTGGGTTCAATTCCAACCCGGGACAACTTTTTCACACAACGAGAGAAAATTGATGATTGATCTATTTTTGGATGATATATCATAAGTTCATAAATTGAATGTAAATAAATGAATATTAAGTGCTGGACATTTATTTCACACAGCAACATCTATCCAAAACTAAGCATAGCTTAGTAATAAAAGGAACTTAGTATGAATACTTAGATCCCATTTATTTTGCTTAGTTTGTGTCAAACGTTTTGTAATATTTATTTATTAGTTTCGTCTTAAAGATCTTCAAAAAAAACGAAAAACGAACAAAAAGAGGCTATTACACATAGCCCCCAATTATTCAGTAACCGCTAATATTTCAATTAGGCTTGTTTGTCTGAACGTAGTAATTACAATGGTCGGGTCCGCCCACTGCCCGTGCGGACTAGGGATGCATGGGGTCCGGCTTTTTGTTTAATATTTAGCCGGACATACTTTTAAATTTTCCATTTAAAAGTATGTCCGGCTAAATAATAAATACAGTAGATTAATATGATTCAAATATTACCAGTTTTTTACACAGTTACAAAAAAACATGTATTAAAACTGCTAAAACCTATAGCATGTTCTATTGGTCTATTGGCTGTGATTTGCAATGTTTTTCTTTTTTTTTGTTCTTAAGTTAACTCGACTGTTTCTTCTAAAATAAGAGTAACTGTGAACTTTTCTGTTTTAGTTATTCATATTTAAAATACTTTGCTTGAGCATGCTCTTGTCTGGGTATGGTCTGGAACTAAATCCCGTTCTTAATTGTAGGTTACCACATTAGTCAGGTAAAAAAATTAAAATAATGAATAAGATAATAATGATTCATCATTGTAGATTACCTAATCAATAAATACCACATTTTATAAAGCATTATCTAGCCCCAAACTTAGCTACAAGCTTGTGATTTGGGAAGTTAATTACGGAAAATATGAATATATATGTATTTTTTTTATTATTATTTGTTATTTTTTGTTATCACACATTCGTTACATTTATTTCAATAATTCAACAAAATCCGGTCTTTCAGATTTGTTACAACCCTACGCGGGCGGGACCTTAGAAAAACTGTAATGATAGGGTCACGCTCGGTTATGGTTTACCATTATTGTTTTGTTTCGATTGGAAAAAAGTTTTTAGTGAAATCACGTGTCAGTTTTTGTTGTTTGTCACTTATTTTTTGCTATAATGGCGTGTATGGTATAGCATACATAAACAACAAAATTATTTTTGCTCATAGTTTTCATAAAAGGTCTAAAAATATAATTAGGATATATAGACATAGGTACTCTATCTCAGGTTAAAAACGAATAAAAAAAAAGTGATATAAGTATGCTATGAATTTTTTGGTGTTATCATAACGATTTTCATCTATGTCTTTTATCTTTCACCAGTCTATAAACTGGAAATAGCTATTAAAATCATTGGCTATGATTTTAGTTTTTAAAAGAAAAAATCTGGTCAAAAAACCTCCCCCAAATAACGCCCGAAAGGTAGTCTTGAGCTCTCTACATTCACATAACGCATATCTCTTTCGCACGGTTGTGCAATGACAGTATTATATCTGACCAACGGATTTATATTGTTGAACATTGTTAACTCATAAAAACCATATGTGAAAACATCCATCTCTTGAAACCTTATATTTTCTTTAGCTCAAGTACACTTTAGTCGACTTTCTAACGGTTGAGAATGACTCTAAGTTCACTGAGCTCTCCACGAGTCGATACGGTAATACACAAAAACAAACCAGTTGTGTGGTATCAAATATATCATCCATCAATAATAAATTCAAACTGTGGCGATGTTATTTAACTAAATTTCATTTTTCAAGTCGTCCTTTCGTTTCAAGTACCTTGTACTTTGTACTTGATGCCAAAATGTTTTTTTTTTAATTGCAAAAAGAGATGAAACACATAAATGATTACATCGCGTCTTAAAGCTAAACCCTAATATGAGCATGAGGAAACCTTTAAAAATGTGTAATGTTCGAGCTACAAATTCACAAAAGAATTGATGATTTTATTCGATCTCACCCTGGTGGTATCAAGGACAAAATATTTTTGATTTTTCTCAATATTTTCTTTTCACTTTTTATAAAAATTTGATGAGATTTTATTAGTTTGCTAAGCTCTGCTAGAGCTTGTCGTTCTTTAGACATTCTTTATGCACACAGAATCGACTTGTCATTGTGCTTAATCATCGAGAGTCGACTGTCAAAATAACCTCCGCTTCTTTACAAAACAATAATTCCAATATGGCCGACTGCCACAAGAGACAGTTTTAATAATAAAAGTGTTGGCAATCATTTGGAGAGAAAGTTTTCATAAGTTAGACTAGACTAAAACAGGTATAATAAAAATAGGAAGCAAGGTTGGAATAATTCGTATACATTTTTACGTACGATTGAGGATCTAAACAAAAATAAAAAATGTTTTTTTTTGTACGACGTAGACGTTCTTGGCTTCAAGCTATGATACGGCCAAAGGTGGAAGCGCACTTCACCCGGAATCCTCAATAAACTGAGGAACTGGCTATCTTACCTCTAAACGGAACACATTAATTTAAGAATTGTTGTTAAACGAAAACTAACCTACCTACCTAAATGATGAACATTTTCTTTAAATTAAAAACACTTTTCTGACGATCTGCGTCACAACACAAGACATAACATTCAGAGTGCTATAACAGAGGCACCTTCAATCCGGGACTCAGCAATGCTGCTTGACTGCACACTTATGGTTTTGTTGCTGGTAAAGGTGCATACCTGTCATTTTGTCATTTGCCTGCCATGAAACATATGCCCTTCGTATATATAACACGCATTATGAGTTTTTATACACAATGGATCAGCTCTTGTCTTCGGCCTTCTTGGGCAACGATGTTACCCGTACTAATGGGACAACAATAACACTGGTCTTACAATTGGTCGACAAGCCTCATAGCTCAGTTGGTAGTAACTCTGCCTTCTGCGCTGTAGGCTGTGGGTTCGATTCCCACTCAGGACAAACATTTGTGTGATGAATGTAGATGTTTGTTCTGTGTTTGGGTGTTGTATCATATAGTACGTATGTATTTACAAAAAAGTATTTAAGTATTATATCCGTAATCTAGTTCCCATATTACAAGCTATGCTTAGTTTGGGGCTAGATGGCGCCGTGTAAAATTCATGTCCTGTAATATTTATTTATTTATTATTATTAATAGAGCAAACATTCCCAGAAAATATATTAATTATCTTTCGATGGCGTTGTGGTCGTAGGTAGATACGTAAGTGGGAAAACAATAATCGGCCAGCTGGCCGTAACGTAACGTTTCAGTATTTATAGTGCACTCTGCTAAAAAAGGAATTGAAGAAAAAAGGTTTACAATGATCCTATACTCTTTAGAATACTCACCGTATCCACATGCATCATGTCTATTAAAAAGATATACCTAGGTTTTCAATATCGTGTTTAACAAACACCCTTGACACGTATGTATCTTTTAGTTTCCATGATTTTGATACTCGTACTACTTTTTGTATTTCAATTGGTCACTTATTAATTACAAATTGAATTCTGACACAACAATTCACAACCCGCGACAGGACTCGAACCCACATCTCTTCCTCAAGCCGGAACCGGTCTTAACCAATTGAGCAATGAGAAAATGTTGATTTATAAAAAAAAAATGACAGTATTGGAACATACAATAAATTGGTAGATAATAATTACATTATCAGTTAAATAACAAAAATACGAGTATTTACGAAATGACAGCGTATCTCCATTCAATGATATTCCATTCAACAAAACATATTTCAACTTCCTAATCTAGCAATTAAGTTGTTAGTTAAGCACTCAACTGACTCAAGAACACCGGAAGTACGGTATTAGAGTCAATATCTGTCTCAATTTGATATGTTTACGTGCCGTTTCTCACGATTTGATTAACATAATAATTACGTATTATTTTGATTATCTTTTTAAAGACTAGACACGCTTGTCCCGCCCACTTATATCTTCCACCGCTACTGGTATCTTGATTGTGACTACCAACAAGTTTTTTTTACTCTTTTACGATTAACTCACACGAGTAAATTATGTATATTGTGAGTTTCTAACTTATTTTGGGTCCATATCACCTGACAATTTATTGTATATATACCTACCTGATCTTAACCATACAATTTTAACAAAAACTATATATTTTGCTAATGGCACGAAGATTAGTACCTTATGAAGTGATGTAATTCCTTATCTGAATATTTTCTTGTTTCAGGAATGTCAAATGGCTGCCGCTGCGTAGATGACGCATCACGAAATGGAGTCATTAGAAGAAAGACTTCATGACACCAACAGAATACCAACCATCCAAGCAGCAACGAAAAATAAAAACATGACGCAGATTGATTTGAAAAGATTCTGCAAAAGGTCCAATTATGTTATTTACAATAACTTTTATAGAGACGAAATAAGAAGGACTTTGAGAAGAGAATCTGGAATATATACTTACTGCTGTATAAGTATTATAATTAGTTTCATATTAGGATTATCCATTGGTGTTATGTTAATGGGATCAAATCCCGATATAGCGAAAGAAAAATCAAGTACAAGAAGTTTTCATAAACTGAATTCTATCAAGACTGAAGTAAGAAAAAACGACTATCATTCAGTATCTTTTACTGGAGAACACAAAAAGTATCATAAAGAAGTGTACCCAAAAGGACTTACAGATGATATGAAAGAAATTTTGAAAGACAATAAAGATTCCAACCCCAAACATAGCATATCCAATGTAAATATATCGTTTGCTCCTAATGATATGACTGTTTTGTACAACAATATTTATTGGGGCAACGAAGTTGAGAATTCAATGCCTCAAGGGTACGGAGAAAACACTGCAGAGATTTGGGAAAGCTACGTGACCCAAAGTGAGATAACGAAGATGGAACCAGGATGTGGAAGGATGCAGAACAGACTAGTGACATTCAGAGATGGTATCCAAGCCTGCGTTCGATATAGACAGAATACCGATCAAATACAGGGAGAAATCTTCAGCTTCTACGTGGGAAGACTTCTGAACCTCACGAACCTAGCACCATCCGTAGTCAAAGTAGTTGACTTAAAAGATAAGCTATGGAGAAACGTAGCGAGCGAGATTGCTGTAGCTCAATGGAATAGCAATAGAGCTGTAGTGCTAACCCAGTATATACCAAGCCTCGAATCGGCAACGATACCTGATATATTCAAACCTTCAAATCGACATTTAAATAAACATGACGTATTAAAGATGTCTGAAAAAGAAAACAAAACAGACACCCCCCAGCAGATACTTCTAGATAAACTTAAAACGAAGAAAGTTAAAGCTGATAAAGAGGTTGAGAATTTTGATCATATTGATATGACACTGAGTAAAAAGACTATTAAAGAGTTTCTTGAGCTCGCGCAATGGTCTGATTTGATCATATTTGATTATCTTACGGCTAATTTGGATAGGATTGTCAATAATTTGTTCAATTATCAGTGGAATGTCAATATTATGGACGGACCAGCGCACAATCTAGCTAGGAAGATGGACAGTGGACTACTAGTGTTTTTAGATAATGAATCAGGGCTGTTACACGGGTACAGGTTACTGAAAAAGTATAACGTGTATCATAGCTTGATGTTAGACAATTTATGTGTGTTCAGAAAAAGGACTGTAGATAGTTTGAGAAACCTATATGATTCTCAATCTATCGGAGTAAAATTAAGTGATTTATTTCACAAGAAAAATAACGCAGTTATAAGAGATATTCTGCCACCGCTGCCAGATAAAAATGCGAAAATATTGCACGAAAGGATAGGAAAGGTTTTAAGTCAAATTGAGAAGTGTGCGCTGAGTTTTAGATAGCTTTCGTGTTTGACTCTCTGAAAAGGTATTTTTTTTTATATTGACATTATTTCTCACTCACTATTTATTTATGACCCTATAATTATATGTGGCTATTTATAGATTATCCTGTTTTCACAATTTGGCTGTGACATAATTTTAAGTCACTCTTTCATTTATTTGTTAGTTTATCAAATGCCTTTTCAGTAAAGTTGTGTAAAGTGATATATTGAGCATTTTTGATACCAAATAATTTATTTATTGTTAAATAGATATGACTTTGTATTCCTGTGTTGTGCCAGTATGATTGTATTATTCAAATATTGTACATAATTATCTTTTGTATTATAATTATAACTAAATTGATCAATTGAATGTACATTATTGTGTATTTGTATAGAATGTTACTGATGTTTTCTACCAGTAGAAACATTTATACAGAGATTAAAACGTATTAGAAACAATTAGATAATTATATTGCCAAACTCGTCTATCCAGAAGGACGGGGATTTATCCATAGCTATGGGACATTATTGTATGCGTTTCAAAAATGTAATGTGATGTTACCTATTGGTAACCAGTTAAAATGAAAATTTTGAAATCTCGAAGCAATTTTTCAGAAAATAAACACCATTTGTATTTCTTAGTAGTAGTTAATATGTGTTCTCCCTAATCCTCCCTCTCCATAATGTACCTGTAAAAAGTGTATGTATTAAAATAACAATAAATAAAGGTTGTGCATCGACCAAAAGGTCAATGAAAACCTTGGTTCGGGTTATTCTCTGTTCTAAATCATCGGAATAAGTCGAATACTTATGAATATATCAGTGTATATCCTTTTGGAAAGATTATAATACATACTTATAGAGTTAGTGCTTAAATTTATCAAATATATCCTACGAATAGTAGGATATATTTTTATATTCAATCTGGACGTTTTAGTTATAATTCATGTAAATATTGTATAAACTTAAATATATAATAAACACAATTGAAAATAAATTAATTTTACAAAAATCATGTTTATTTTCCTTTTTTTATACAACTTGAATACGTAACTAGTAAGCAGTGGGCTGTTAATACAGCAATACCCTTTAGGATCAGAAAGTTGAATTTTCATAAAGTTAAAATCACAAAATGTATATTTTCCCAGAACGAGCCCTTTCAAAAGGCTCTTCTACTCCAATAAGACTTTTCTTTTTACACTAACATTTTTAGTAAGAGTAAAAAGAGAAAAGCAAAGAACCCTTGAAATTACTGTAGTGCAGTAGGACTACGGGTAAAAAAAAAACCGTGAACTCCCCCCAGTGGTTTAAAGCATTGAGACCACGGGTAAAGCTTCGTTTTAGTAAGAGTAAAAATAAAAGTGTTTTTACGTAAATTTTTTAAGGGTTTGATCCCCAGGGGGAGTACAATATATTGTGCTTGGTCTGGTTGGTGGTAGGACTTTGTTTAAGTCCACCTGGCTAGCTACCACCATCTTACCTAATTCTGTTGTGTTCCGGCATTTAGAGGTAAGATAGCCAGTTCCTCAGTTTGTTGAGGATTCCGGGTGAAGTGCGCCTCCACCTTCGGCCTTATCTCAACTTGTAACCAGGTGAGATGAAGGCCAAGTGCTTAGCCGTCGCACAATAAAAACAAAAAAAAACGTTTTAGTAAGTGTTAAATGAAATGTGTTCTTTAGTGTAATAAGAGTTTTAGAGCTCTTATAACTCTATAAAACTTTCATTATTTTTTGCCCGCGACCTCTCCCGCGTTTAACTACCCGATTTAATCCGGTTCCCATGGATAAAGTCTGTCACATTTTCAAAATTTCATATCAATTTGTTCAGCCCTGCTAAGATAACAAATCATGAAACAGAGCTACTTTGAAATGAAATTTGAAATTGATATGGAATGGAGGTTTGGATTATTAAAAATTAAAGTTTGTACCCACGCTACATTTACTGTACTACATACTGTACTACATTTACTACACGTACTTTATGTGTGTCATGCTGCAAAGTAGCATAACACCCCTTTCACTCCTGGGTGTCGTAAAAGTTTATAATAATAATTTACTTACCAGCACACACAGCAAGGAAAGCTAGATAGGTTCAGTCGCCTGCAAAAATATATTCAAGACATTTAGTATAACGTCAATAACCTATATTACAATCTAGCCTGTAGATTAACACAATTGATAAATGATAAAATGATAAATGATAATAATAATAAGAATAACAATATAACAAGAATAATTGCTATTATTTTAAATAACGTCACCTAATGAGTCACCCAATAAATCACCTGCAATAATAAGTTACCTATACTCATCAAAGTACTATTTCAAAAATTATTTGATTCCACATCTATGGTATGGTATGTAATAAAAGGTATGTAGGTAATTTACATCATTATATCAAGTGATATATCGGGCTTGAATGCAAACATAATGCCATCTAATGATAATATTGATATCTACAAAGAATAAAATAGAGAGTAGTGTACGTAGGTACATACTAGTTAAGAAGTCCCAGTAGTCTTACTTTCTCATACAAATGTAGTTTAATTTTCATTTCGAAAAGGCAAGTCTTATTCAAAAGATATTTTGCTGGTATAATCGGCTAGGGATAATCTGTGTTTGTGGTGCTATACTTATTCTAAAAAACAAATAAAAAACAAAACATATGGCAAAGAATAAAAAAAAAGAAGTGCAAAATTTCAGGTGAATCGGTCTTACCATATCGAAATGAATAAGGAACTACGTTTGTACTTGAGAGCGAAATCAGCAGTACTCCGGGGCCCTCCTAAGTAGAGCTATAAATGGTAATGATTGACTATGAGGCTAATAAACGACGACGACTTCTAAACGACGGGAGCAATTTTGAGGATTTTTATTGTCCTTGCTTATGTTCAAAATTTGGACCCTAAGGCTCTGCGAACACCATGGGATGAAGGGAACGAAGACATCTATTATAATAAAACTACTTATTCCGATTAAGACATCAGTATCCTCAAGGTGTACGTAAAACTTGAGATATGAGGCCAGTACTAAAAAACTAAAACATATATGTTCTTCTAGGTGATCTGCCCCTTTACTCCCATTTCGTAGCCAGATTTAGTAGCTAGCTACGAAATGGGAAATATGCTTTCCCAGAAGCCCCGTTGCTAATTTCCAACAAACTTCTTCGAGGGAACTGGTAAAGAGTTTTGACGATAAAAGAACCCTTGCTTGACACCTTTTTATAAAGTAAATATCGGGCGTTTAGTTAAAAGTTTTATTGAGGTAGTGCTATGTTGATAAATGTTTCAAAGTAGATCGATATAGATGGGGTATATATTTTATTTGAATAAAGCATGTATTGTAGAGTGGGCATTCGATTATAGAGTAGAATGCTTTCGCATAGTCTACTATAACAAGATAAAAATTTTCCACAAAGTTTTTGAAAAAAAATTGTCAGGAGGGCGATCGCAAGCCTGTTGGACCTTCATAGGATCCCACCAGTGATGTGATCATTCAGCCGTAACCGCTAGCAAAAGTTAGCGATTCCCTTGCCTGGGATAGACCACTAGGAGTTAAATCACACCTACACAAAACAGATATGAATACTTACACAATAACTTTTGTTTTGACAAATCTGTCCAATTACATATATAAAAACGTCGTAAAGCTGGCTGATAGACAAATCAACGCAAAACCAAACGTCATGTGACTCAATATGTAAGCAGAATACAATAACAGGCCTCATAGCTCAGTTGATAGTAGCTCTGCCTTCTGCGCTGTTGGTTGTGGGTTCAATTCCTCTCCAGGACAAACATTTGTATGATGAATGTTTGCTCTTTGTTTGGGTGTTGCATCATTTACTAAGTATGTGTTTACAAAAAATCAATCCGTAATCTAGTTCCCATATTACAAGCTAGTTTAGGACTAGATGGCGCTGTATAAAATGAATGTCCTATAATATTTAATTTACTACCACTACATATATTCAACTAAGATAAAAAAGAATGAATAAATGAAAAATATACCATATCGTATTTTCATTCCGTCAATAAAAAATCGTCACATTCTGGGACACTCTGATATTAATATTAGAAGATAAAACTGCGGACCCCTTTTTTTACCATAATGCCACATTATAACATGTAATATTTTGTCCCATAGGTTATATTATATTATTAATACCCATACAATTTGTTCGACGTAAACTAACTATTTACAAAGGAAGCAGTCGGGTTACCTGAGGACAGTCTATAGTCTATAGGCACCTAGAGTAAACCTATAGCTTAACCTGTGAAAGACATTGGCTGCATTGATTTTCAACCGCCTGTGTGGTCTAGTGGTTCATCAACCGGTTTCATATCCAGAGGTCCCGGGTTTGATCCTCAGGGGGAGTACATTGCGCTTGGTTTGTATGGTGATAGGATTCTGTTTGAGTCCGCCTGCTACAATTATCTTACTTAAGTACAACAATTCTTAATTGTTATGTTCCGGATGAAGGGTGATTCCATCCTTGTTCTTATCATAACTTGAAACCAGATGAGATGATGTCATACAAAAACAGTAATTGCTAAGCGAATAGCAATGCTAATTAGCTAATGTAAATAAGAGCCAACCCTTGGGTCATTGCCTAAATCAAAAGAACCACGGCATTTATAACATGTAGTTTTAGGTAAAGTAGCGTAGTAGGTAGGTACTTACGTAATTGCAAGTAAACACTTATGTGGGTATCTGGAACTACGCACGTCAAACTCCGGACCTCCCGGCGAAGTGGGTGACGGCATAGATGAGTTACTACTCATAGTGGAAAGAATGGACTGTGCAAGCAATGATCGCGAGGAGGAAATAAGTAGTACCATTGTAACTTTTTTATTTCCAAATTACTACTAAAACATCCGTGACTTCATTCCTGTTATATAATGGGAAATATAAAAAAAACATCTTGAACATTTGAGGCAATAGTTATAATTCAAACACCACCTATACAGAAAGGTACCAAAGAAATACCCCGCGATCTCGTGGTAGTAGCCACGAGAGATGCTAGTTTAAACATATTTACAGATAAATAATAATACAGATCGCACCTTTATGCAGCACTGGACAATGTGCACAATTCGCACCGGTGGTGATGCAGTGCATACGATCTGTGTGTGTGTGTTCACTAATTTAATACGTGTGCTTTTTTAATTATTATTAGTAAATAATGGGTATGTACTTGCACAAAAAGATTAAACAAAAAATAGTAATAAATTGCTTTTAATTAAATCGATATTATAAAGCGCTAGCAAGCAGCTCTTACCCACAGCTAAAATAAATAAAATACTGCAGACTATTGATGATGCGAAAAGTTTACTCTGAGCTTGAACCGTCTGTACGCATGGATACTCTTTGGTCATACTTCTCTTATCTAGAGACTTAAGCCGCGTCCCCGGTATGATTCATTCGGTCGCTTTTATTTTTATCCTTTAATGTACCTGCCATTTAGAAATGTCCTATGTGACACTGGGGTTAGGGTTCCGCAAGTTTCTTTCATAAACTTAATAATTTTTTGCAGGAAAATAGCAAAACATATTTATAAATTCCCAAACAATATGTACAATTAAAATATTTGCCAAGGAAGCCGTCGGGTATCTAAACGGTCTACAGGTGACTCAACTGATCCAGAACTGTACCAGACGGGAGCATGCTTGATGAATAGCATTGCTTATTCACTGGCCTAAATAAGAGTCAAGGGCTTGATACGAGACTCATTTTTTTTTTAATGTGGAGAATGCTTTTATGCACTATAGCCTCGTAGGGGAACGAGGCCGTGTGTGAGACTCAACCCGTCCGAATCCCGCAAGATATATACATATAATACGTTTGTGGATGAGATGGCACAAGGGCGTCTCACATCAAAGGCCTAGATCTCCCATCGTCACATAAATCCAGCACATTGGTGTCATTGCTGGAAAGAGCCTCTTCCAAAGCTGTAGGGCTTTGTTCTAATCACAACACTTGGCAGGCGGATTGTTGATCACATTAAAGGATAAATAATCACAGAAGTAAGCTACTGTCCTGCTTCAGGTGAGATCCTGAGTCGCCTTTTACGACATCAATGGGCTGAGTTGGAGGGGTCGAATCTTAAGCCGCGACCACCACGTCAAATATATTATCTCCCAAGGCAACACAACGACGGGAAAAGTGTACAACATTCCTAAATAACAATTCGTATAATATATACCAATTACAAATATATGTATGTATATATTGTTAACTATGTTCGGTCAAATAACTTATTTAACTTTAACTGTGGTTTAACTTAACCGTCGTTTAACTTTAAACTCTGGATTAACTTTATCCATAACTTTTCTATGGCCAACCTCTAAAAGGCACAAATCAGCTGAATAAGTTATTTGACCCAACATAGTTAACAATAAACATTTCATAGCATTGTTTATTGTAGGCTAATATGTTTGATGGGATAAATCCATCAAACGTAAGGATTTATACAATTTGGTAAGATACTTACTTGTTTCTTGAAGCGCGGACAGTTTATCGCAACTAGGCCTCCTTTGGGCCCTTTTTGCCTGGCTGGTGGGATCCTGCTAGTCAAGCCACCCGATGTCGATGAAAAGGCCAGCTCGATAATGTTGGCGCAGGCCTCCCTGGGTGACCTCGGTATCCCAAGGTATTGCAGCCGTTGAGACGCCACGCAACTGCACTCTAAGAGTACGTGTGCTGTCTTCTCTGCTGCCATGAACCCTCTGCTTAGAGGGCTGTCTGTAACATCCAGTGTATAAAAATGTTTATTAAGTGAGCATACCGATGATGCGTCGTAGTTTGTCACGTTTTAGGTTGAGTGGTTTATTAGATAGAAGCAAAAATTTCACGCACGCTTGGTAAATATAGCTTCAAAATACAACGTGTTTTCATGTATACTTACTGTAGAAACGATCATGAATCTTATACACTTTCCTTGCTTCATTCACTTCATACTAGGAAAAAGCTGTAAAAATCCCAAAGAACCCATCCACATTTTAGCACACACACTTGACGGTACATCATAATCGGTCGCACCCCGGTTCACTTGGCTTTAAGTGCACAGACATATATACCTATACTGCGCTACGTATAACAGTATAACGTATAGGTTGAGTAGGGATGGCTGGTTTGTAACCTATATTTGGAAAGACGGTATGTTTACCTACCAAAAAAAGCGTGCTATGTGGCGTTTTGACGCTTGCATTCGACCCGGAGGTTGTGGGTTCAAATCCAATCGTACACCAATACATTTTTCGATTTACGAAAAGCTTATGGAGTGTGCTTGGGTCTTCATCTCACCTGATTTTTCAAGTTATGATAAGGCCGAAGGTAAGAAAGGTAAAAAAGGTAAAAAAGGTGAAGGTAAGAAGGTAAGGCGTACTTCATCCGGAATACTCATTAAATTGAGGAACTTATTACACGCAAGTACTGACATCGTGAGGAAACCGGTATGTCTCTAACATAGAGAAAATATTGTGAGGTTTTTTTCTTACACACGCAAAATCAGTGGTCTTCAACCAGATAAGTGGAGACTAATCGATGGACCGACGACATTATAAAAGTCGTTAGAAGTCGGTGAATGGGGGCGGCTCAAAGAATGAGAAGAGTAGAAGATACCTAGTCTACAGGCTTACAGAGGTCCCATACGGTTTAAAAGTGGTTGGTGGTATTTAAACACTAACTACGAAACAATACAATTGACATGAAAAGGAATAACATGTCGTTATATCAATTACTCTCTTTTATCGTTATATCTACAGTAGTCGGTACAATTTTTATATTTTATTATTATTTCTTTATTATACGACGGAGAAGCGCTTGGCCGTCTGGCTGGTTTTAAGTTATGAGGCCGAAGGTGGAAGCGCACTTCAATCCACAACAGTCTAAGGACTAAAGCCCAACACTATACCATTATCTGCCACATAAGTGCAAAAGCGCTTGTCACATACAAACACTAACCTTTTAAAATACCTATCATACCTAAACAGGAATCCTGTTTAGGTAATTACCCAGTAACAGGATAGTTTTTTCAAAAAAATAAATTTAGTTGTACTTTTCATACAAAAGACATTAACGCGCTTCTTCTTTCTATATTTTCCATAAATATTTAAATTTGTAAAAAGAACATAATATCGAGACGCCTCTGCGTCCTTATTATCCCGTAGGAATAACATTTAATCCTTCCAGTACCTGAGTGGACAGATGTCTCTTCGGCAATACTTTGAAATTAAATTTCTGAATTACACCTAAAACGCAAATCTGGCCAACCATGGCAAAACAGACAGTGCTTTTTCTAATTAGCTGGAGGGGAGGTCGAAGCTAATCATCTTCCTACCTTTCAGCCAAGGTTGCTCCTGGATCCACAATGGGCTGTGCGTTGGTTGTCAGTCAGTCAGTCAGCGGAATTCTAATTTTAACCATCTATATGATTGAATATTCATTCTAAGGATTTAACATTTTGCGAATCAAAAATAAATCAACATTCTGGGAAATTATAAATTTTGGGAAATCAACTTTATAAGAATTCAACTTTTTGATCCGAAAGGGAATATTCAAGAGAATTAATAATAAAATCAACAAGCTTTTGACATTTTATGTCGCTTTTACCGTAGACTCTTACTTAAATCTTTTGTAGGACATTGTGAAATAGTTCACATAGTTAGTAAATAAGGTTCAAAGTGTAAAACGCCACGGTGAATGTTAATAGATTTGGTGTAATAATCAATTGAGATGGTCAAAAGCGACCGTTTTTCGCATTCCTCATTTGAGAAGAGAGTTTGGAGTTTGTATTGACAAATGGTAGGAGAAAAAAAATATGGAGTTGGCAAGTTTAAGCACCAGAGAACAATTGCCATCATGTTCCGTGTTCCGCGCAAACGAAATGGTATGAAATGATCACTAATGAAGAAATAAAAAAAAATATAGGCCCCTAAATAAACCTCGTGGAACCCCAAGCCTGATTTTAGTAAAATTAGGGTTCTTCAATATTTCTTGTCCGTCTACCATGTTTATTTTCAACATATTGGCAAGATACGATTTTATTCAAATTGAGCAGCACCTCTAACACGTTCGATCGTTTTTCATCTTGTTTATTTATACATAATCATAAGTATGTGTATATACATAAAGAAGAGCGGGATCAGGACAAATTGATGATGATGAAGTACATTTTAACCGAGAAGTAGGGTCACGTCTGGGGAAATAACTCCGCCTTACAGAATATCGCATCCAAATTGCTTCTATTATATTTTGTTAGTAATACCCATATGGTACTGTGTTCCTGTGGTAAGGTGGCTAGATCTCCTTAAGGTTGGCAATGCGCGAGTGATGCGTCTGGTTTTGCAAGCGCCCTTTGGCAACGGTATTCGTTTACAATCAGGTGGACCGAATGCATGTTTACCACCTTATGAAAAAAAAGCCTGTAAAAAAATAAAATCTACAAAAAGTTTTCCTGCGTTATTAAAATAATATGTTCTCGACGAAAATAAGATTATAATGACCCAAAAAACCCGCGACGGGACTCAAACCAGCATCTTTTCCTAAAGGCAAAAATGCTCTAACCAACTGAGCCACGAGGGTCATGGCGCAGATTCCGAATTTTAGTGTCATATTGATACTCAGCTTGAGCGCTGATGTTGTAACCAAAAGTGGGTATATTGAAACGATGATTATGATGAGAGGTCTTAGTTCCGAAATGCCACCTCCATAAAATTGTTTCATTGTCAGTGAACAATTTATTATACGAGTGTCAGAGTGTAGCGAAGAATTATTCAAATTTAGAATAATTTATTGAACGGCGACGGACACCGTGTGTTTTAGTTGGATGGTGTTCTGCGAGTTGGAATCATGTCAATTGTATTTAAAAAAAAAACACATTTCTAGAAAGACGTTTTAATATGCGTGTCCATATTTAAGAAAGGATGGTTACATCCTACTACTTAAACTAAATTAATACACAAAATAATAGATGGTCAAGAAAACAAATATTGCCCAAAATGTGTCCTTATGTATAAAAAAGGCACATTTGTGTTACTGTTGATAGGCTCCAGTTTTCTCTGGGCATTTTTCAAAAATTTACGGTATATGAATATATATAGGCTTTTTTAGTAGTTTTTTTTTAACATTTAGTCAGTAAAATGTACAATTATACTAACTATTATTATCCGTCGCTTTTACCAGTGACAATGTTCCAGCCATTCTTGAACCGAATGGTCTGTTACGTGATGATGGTAAGCGGCCCGACGGTATGACTCTTGTACCTTTGGTCTGGGACGCTACCTGCGTCCATACCCTGGTTTACGCCATCTAATCTGCCTGGGACATCTGTTACGGGTGCGGCGGCTGATTTGGCCGAGGATCACAAAAGGCGCAAATAAAGTGGTCTCGACAGAGCTTATACCTATTTGAGCCTTTTGGGGTTGAGACCTTGGGTCTATGGGGAGCCGGTGCGCTCCGAGTTTTTAAAGATCTTGCGGGGCTTTTGATTGAGGCAACTGAGGAAAGGGCTGGCTCTTATTTAGGCCAGCAAATTAGCATGGCTATTCAGCGTGGCAATGCAGCCAGTGTCTTGGGCACGCTTCCGTCTGGTACTGGTCTGGATCAATTGAGTTACCTATAGGCCGTTTGTAACGGTCCTTGGGTAATCTGACTGATTCCTTTGTTAGTAGGTTAGTAACTATTTTATTAGAAGAAAAACTGTAATTTTTACAGTAATTTTGTCAATTTTTGAAAGGTTTTTCTTTTGTGTATCCGATAGCTACAATTTTTTAAATTCAGTGAAAAATAAATAGGTTTTCTAGGCATGGGTTATATTATATTATATTATATTATATTAGTGATAGTTTTGGTGGGTAGTATGACTACTCTTAAAAGTACCACCATCTTCCTAAAGTATGACAACATCATAACAACAATTCGTAATGGTATTATTGACCATAAAGAGAATTGATAGCAAGTTTCTCAGTTGAGAATAAGGTATAAATGAAAACATGCACATCTCTCGCATCAACACGTTCCATAAATACATTTATCAACCTATTTTTTGCAATATTACTTACGTGTCCATATCTAAAATGCGAAACAAAATGACAACACATAACGTAATTTAATATTAATATAACAAGCGAAGGTGTTTTAGAATTACTTAAATAATCTTAACAACTAATTTGGTCTGTCTGTGTTTTTAGTATTTACGGTTGATTATACTCGTTTTCACGCCAATAAATTGATGTCGACGAATTTATGATTATTATTTGTTTATTTCTGTCATGTCGTGGGAATTTCCTAAAATCATTTTAGTGCACGACTACACTACTTACAAAATGAATAATCCTGTACTTTTTGTACCTTGATGTCCTGTAAATATAAATGTAAATGTAAAAAGACTCCCGTTTCCGCACTTAGACTCCCAAGTGGTCCATTGTGCGTGAGTAACGTGCGGCTAGTATAGCCAGCCTAACTCCGACCAGAAGCGCAGAATATTCCTGGGGTCTTCACAGGCTTCACGGAGTGACTTCGGGTTGTTGAGGATTTCCTTGCGTTGTGCTGTTACTCCCACACATTACAGGACTACGTGGGCAGCTGATTCCTTAGATCCTTCGGTTAGACACCCTCTACAAGAGGGTTATCTGTTGCTCCAATGGTGAACAAGCGCTTATTTAGTGTGCAGTAGCCCGTTAGTGTCCCCACTACGATTCGGAGATTTTGTCTCTTAAGGTTTAGGAGTCGTCGTGTTAGTCTTGGTGAATAAGTAGCGCTGCTCTGGCCTGTCGATATTCGGTAGAGTTGATCTCCTGATTTTAAGTGTGCATTGTTCATGAGTACCTTTTTTATTGTACGACAGGGAAGCGCTTGGCTTGTATCTCACCTGGTGTCAAGTTATGGTCAGGCAGAAGGTGGAGGCTCATTCACCCGGAATCCTCAATAGTCTGGGGTACTGGCTACCTTACCTGGAAATGCAAGAACAAAACAATTTAGAGCGCCTGACTTAGGTAAGATGGTGATTGCTAGCCAGGCGGGTTTAAAGAAAATCCTACCACCAACCCAAGCACAATATTGTACCTCCTTGGTGATTGAACCCGGGACCTCTGGATGTGATATAGTTGGGCGAACCACTAGACCACAATAATAGTACCACTGATTTTAGTTCTCCAGTACAAACATAGTTTGCCGTACGTTTCGACATGGCTCGTTCGATTCAAATGAATATTGCTGAAATAATCAGGTAGGGTTATCAGAATCTATAATGATTCTCTTTTCTAAAAACACCGGTGGTTCACCCACTGGTGTCTGATACAGAGGTCCCGGGTTTGATCGCCAGGGGAGTACAATTGTTTTACCATATCAAGAATTCAAATTTGTATTGTTCCATCATTAAGAGTTAAGATACCCAGTTTCTCAGTCCGTTGAGGTTTCGGGTGGAGTGCGTTTCCATCTTCGGCCTCATCGCTTTCCCGTCACATAATAAAAAATAACACATCATCAAACTATTTAATCAGAAAAAGTAACGCACCATAGACGCTGATTAGGTATCTTCATCAGATTATATTTACTATAGGTATATTTCTTTCAAACATGCCATTTCTATATGTAAACCAACTACGTTTGTATAGAGGAAATGTACCTACTTACTGGGTCTTTCTATTTTTTTTATTTTATGTCAGTCATCTTTATGCTACTGTTTTATAATAATTAATATGAACCAGAACATTGATACTAAAAATAATGTTTAATTAGGCATAAGTTATTGGTTTTTAGGAAGTTTCATTAAAATGTTATGGCTTTGAAACTAGTTTTGCAAGTTATTATAACGAGATTACTTCTTTATACTGGCAATATACAAGCCTCATAGCTCAGTTGGTAGTAACTCTGCCTTCGGCGCTGTAGGCTGTGGGTTCGATTCCCACCCAGGACAAACATTTGTGTGATGAATATAGATGTTTATTCTGTGTTTGGGTGTTGTATCATATAGTACGTATGTATTTACAAAAAGTATTTAAGTATTTTACCCGTAATCTAGTTCCCATATTACAAGCTATGCTTAGTTTGGGGCTAGATGGCGCTGTGTAAGAATGAATGTCATGTAATATTTATTTTTTTATTTAATATACAGCCTCTATAATGTAACCATCTATTGTTGGCATAAACCTCGTTCTAGATTGGACAAAAGCTGTGCAAAAATCATAGCAGTCAAATTTAAAACTAAGTAGGTACCTACTTAATTAAATTTTACCTACCTATATAAACTTAGGTGCCTTGGTTTAATTAGGATATTCGAATGTAAAGTAAGCAACAGTATAATGTCTTACTTCCTAGGGCTCCGTACTCAAAAGGTGCTAACGGGACCCTATTATCCAGCATCCGCTGTCCATCTGTCCGTCCGTCCATCCATCTGTTTGTTGGTAGCAATAAAATAATCTCTTTTTTTTGATTATTTGATTAAAAATTAAAAACTCAATAACATTTAATTAAATAACTAAGCTTAAGATTAATAATTGTTGTTTTTTTTTTTTGTCAGTTGAAATAAATAGTTTTTTTTAAACAATTATGAGATGGAACAAGAAAGCATTCCATCTGATATTGACATCAACATAAACATAAAGCTTTCATCCATCTGCATAATTTCAGTAGTGTAAACACATTGTACGAAGGAACCTGACTAACTTTTCTGCATACCCTTATCCCCCACTTAGGCGGGGTCAGTACAGCCAAAGCACGTTCTCGTCTTCCACTCTTCCCTGTCAAACATCAACTCCTCTCACATGAATATCGTCACTCTCATAATCAATCCATCAATCAATTAAGTTAACCGTCACTGAGAACATCAAAGGGAAAAGAACTAGTCCTATTCACTGGATGGATCAAATCCACGAGCATGAAAGGCGACATGAAGTTGGGTGTCTAGTAGATACCCAACTTCATGACGCCTTTCAAACCACCAACAATGGCTAACAGGAAGAAGATTAGAATAGAGAGTAGAGAGCAAAAAGGTCGCGCATATATCCTTTAGACAAAAAAACAAAGGATATCGCAAGCCTTACTATGTTCCTCGAAAGTAGTGGCAAATTTTGTCACGCGATGATATACGTACGATACGTATATACGTACGTTACATTATTTTACAATAACAAATACTTTTTTATAACAAATATTTTTTTATTTTAAAACAAATACACTAGCAACACTAGCTCAAGAAATCAAGACTTAAAATGCTAAGTAAGCCTTGACAGACGAGTAACTGATTGAAAACTGCTGCTCCGGTATTAGGTAATACACATTCGGGCAGATGGTGAAAATCATTGTTTTTGATCTAAGATCTACCCTGAGAATACCATGTACGTAAACAGTACAATTGTTGTGCTAAAAAATAAAACATAGCCTAGTAGGCCAAATCTTTGTTACTTTAAGGAATAGCTAAACATTCGGAGAAGTGAGTATAATTTTTGGGGTAAGCTTTGGACATAGAAAATAGAAATCGAATTTAAAAAATAAAAGTTCTCCACGAGGTTGTATAGGCGTGTGACAGCCACTACCGGCCGTAACAATGTCATAATCAGGGGCTTGTGCCGACTCAACGCTGGAGCAAAGTGGACACTGCCACCGAAATATATGAAACTAGCAAAAGTGAATACAATCACTACGTTCTAAGACTACTTAGTTATAACTTGGCAAGGCGTGACATCTGTGTGTTTTTTCTTTCCTTTTAGGAATCGAACCCACAGCCTACAGCGCAGAAGGCAGAGTTACTACCAACTGTGCTATGAGGCTTATTAAGTACGTGAGTGGAGTAAACTATATCCATGTCAAATTTGGTTAATATCTGTTCAGCCGTTTAATCGTGAATAGACTAAACAAATAAAATAAACAGCGTTACTTTCGAATTTATAAATGTATACTCCAGGATTCAGTAAAAGTCGCTTTAGTCAAAGTCAAAATACTCACTTGGAATTACTTATTATTATTTAATTTTACGAAATGCACAAACCCTAGACATCAATTTTACGTCAGTATATGAGTAGATGCAAGTTTTACCAAAATTAAAATCCGATATATAATATTTTCATTTATAGAAATATATTTTTCAACACACAGTCAAGGAAAGGTATGTTCAAGTAGTAAGCATTATTTCCTTGACTGTCTGGTTAAATCATGTCCCATGTGTTAACATCATAAATTATTTTATGATCATTATGTAGAAACATGATAGCCTAATAATTATTTATACCAGATATACTACACTCAAAACGTCCGCTTCTCTCGGGTGCCTCACCACATAACAGGCATAGACCGCCAACAATACGACGCAAATGAAGCGGCCATATTGAAAAAAAAACAAACACAAACGCATGCGCCCCCGCATTCCACGTCAGTTTCATTTAATCCTCACACTGGTTCATTCTTGGATTTTAGACGTTTTGAATATGGACCCCTCTATACCCGTTGATATCGTATTAGACGAATAAGGGTTCGCACCAGCAATGGGCAGCTTCAGAGTATTTGACTCCAATACCGTTATTCCAAATTTGTTGATGCTTTAAGGTTGGGAAAGAGTCTTGCTGTGGATTTTATAGGCTTAAAGGCATCTTACCTAATTCTGTCGCTATAATAACAATTGTAAAAAAAAATGTTGTGTTCCGGCATTTAGAGGTAAAATAGCTAGTTCCTCAGTTTGATGAGGATTCCGGGTGAAGTGCGCCTCCACGGCCTTATCTTAACTTGTAACCGAGTGTGATGAAGGCCAAGCGCTTACCGTCGTAAAAAAAAAAATTAGCATACATGCACCAAAATATGTTCTACAGCCTTTTCACAATGAGCTATTAAATGATTGGATACTAGCTAACGCCCGGATCTAAGTTACCTGGATCCCGTGGTAAATTATCAAAATCCTTTCTTAGTGCAGTCCCTTGTCCCTTACATTTAAGAAGGCAGCGCGCCCGAAAGTCTCTAGGATCTTCTGGTTACGGCTGTCCGTTAATTGTGAAATGCAAGAAGTTTTCATTGCTAAATCAGGGCACCAATCTTTCGGCATTTTTCAAAATTCGATTCCAAGAATAGACAGTTATGGCGGGAAACAGAAAACGCGGCAATTTTTAATAAGGGCTGACGAAAAACCAAAACGCCGTAACGGTCTCGAAATAAATTGACTTCTCAAATTGAATCCTGAGACTCGGCCATAGAGTTGAAATCCACTAAGTGACTTCGGCATTCGAGAAATAACTTGTCATTTTGACAATTAAAAAATTCAAAGAACAAAAAGGGTTTAAGGGCGCGTTCTGAAAAACAAGCTTTGTATCTAATGAAGTTTTGCCAACACTAGGTTACCTGCGTTATTGTGCTTACTATAATGTATTATACCTCTAGATGACGCTGTATGAAATTAGCAGTCATCATTATTTACCACACTGATGGTTGATTCAATTTTGTTTTTTTTAATAATGTTAAAAAGAAACAATACAAATGTGTTGTATCACAGAAAAAACTACCTCAAAAATGTATACTAAACAGTTTTAAATCTATAACTGGCCCCGCAGCTCAGTTGGTAGTAGCTCTCTTCTGCGGTTGTGGGTTTGATTCCCACCCGGGGCAAAGATCAGGCATTAGATGGCGGAATCAACTTGGCCGCTGTAGCACCTTAGATGATGATGATAATTGAGGTAAATTAATGTATCATAGGTATCATTATTTTTCCATTTGTTACGTTGTTATATCTATCTCTCTTTCTACTACTTACTTACCTTAAGTAAAAAAACTTCTGTAACGTCGTGTATTTATTTTAAAACATACAACATGAATGTCGGTATAATTGTTTTAAGAAAATTTGCACAATATACAGGTTCATACACCAATGTTTTAAATTAAAAAGTAGCTTATTTATGTGTTTGTTTGTTTATGTATTTGTTATACTTATTACGAGTTAACAGATGAACCAGATAGAAATAAATAAATTCGGGACATTTTAGATGGGATTTTTTTTCTATGCCATGTTGCAACTTTTTATCCTGGTACCGCGCATATCCGTAGGCATACGATACGGTATCCGGCCGTATCGTAGGTAGGGGGTTACATAAAACCTATAACAAAATAAAAAAAATTGTCTAAAGGCAGGCTTTTATTGTCTATGTCTATCTGTCTGAATGACATACTCTACATACTTAAGTGCCTAAATATGTCAATGTGCATTTTTTTTATTTTTTTATTTAGGTACCACAGACATTTTACACAGCTCTGTAATAGCTGTGTGTAACAAACACCAAACTGTTATTTATATGGTAGCAGCTGGGTCAGATTATGTATATTTACATATAGGTGTAGGTACCTTATTTTTTTTGTATATGTTTATAAAATTACACCCAATCACAAAACAAACATTTTAATCATCACAAAAAGCTTTGTACCGGGTGGGAACCGAACCCACAACCTTCAACGCAGAAGACAGAGCTTTTATACCAACTGAGCTATGAAGCTAGCTAAAGATTTTACACTCTTTGGTATTATTATATAAATTATGTATATTTAGTATTTCTGAGCAAAATTTTAGACAGTACATTCATCATAATTATTTTCTTCTGATAACTATTGCATTTCTATAGCAAGTTGTAGTACACAACAATTTAGATGGCCAGTTCCTCAGTCTGTTGAGTACTCCGGGTGAAGTGCTTCCAAGGTTTTACCATAACCTGACATCAGGTGAGATGAAGGCCAAGCGCTTCCCCGTCGTAGAATAAAAAAATATCACATATTTTGTTTGTTAATCATATAATTATATTATCTCTATCAAATAAATAATTGCAATCCGGTATAACCTGTCTGTTTAAGAAGGTTATCAACACTTGTTTCTCAAATAAAATAAACTGAAAACTCATAAAAACTCAGAAGCAAACTTAATCCCGTGTTTTACTTGTTTTAGGGGTTCGAAGATAAATGTTGAAAGTGAATCCTTATATGATATCCGTCTGCATTTGTAATTTTACACTGGCTATTCTAATATCTTATTTTAATACGAGAAAACGGGTAGTAATTGAGTAATTGTGTATTTTACCTTTATTTATCCCAACGTTAGATAAATACTTACCGCTGTGTGAAATTAATTTCCTGTAATATATTTATACCTGTAATATATTTATATATACCCGAAATATATGAGAACATTTTATAAAACTATTCTAATATCGTAGATTTTGGTATTTTATATGACATAGTTGTTATGTGGATATACAGTTCTTGGTTGATCTCCGAATTTGTCACCTTGAAATGAAGAATACTAGATTTTTTTGTATCTAGTTTTATCTTTACTGATTGATCTAAAACTATATCGAATGAATATGTATTCTATAAAATATAAAACCTACTTAGGATCCGCGGAATAAGGTTTAACTGAAGATTATGTGTATGATATGTTGTATTGTATGATAGGGGAAGATATTTGCCTTCATCTCACCTGGTATCAAGTCTTGATGAGGCTGAAAGTGGAAATAAACTTCATCCAGAATCCTCAACAGTCTAAGAAACTGGCTATCTTACTTTTTAATGGCACAACAATTTAGGATTGTAGTTATGGCGACAGACTTAGGTCAGATGGTGGTAGCCAGGCGGACTTAAACAAAGTCCTGTCACCAACTAAACCCACCACAATATTGTAATTCCCTGGAGATCGAGCCCGGTACCTCTGAATCTACTTCATCAGGTCAGGATCTGATCATGGGATCCTGGAGAAATCGAGGGCACGCTTCAAATACTACAGGCACACTTGAAGTGATTTGGGTAATTTTTAGGGTATTACCACAAAATTAAGGAAAAAAAAGACATCTGTCATAAAAATAATTGGAAAAATTACGTCATCCAGGTAATATTCTTCATTGAAGTCCGTTTTTTTTTTAGTTTTTAATAAGAACATCATAAAACGCTTGTTTTGTACAACGTACACAAAGAAGAACTCCGAGTTAGCTTGACTCGACACGACTTTGTTTTACGCATGCTCCTAAACAAATACTACATTCGTCAGGTTTTTTTAATTGCTCTATTGTTAGTTCATCATATAGCGGGGGTTGCAAAGGTGACAGATTAGATTGTGGTTTATAAAGACAAACAGACCACCCTTCACATACTTGTGACGTTATACAGAGTGTTGCAATGTATTCATTTCTCAAAGCATCTGAAATCGCGAAAATATGATGCATTACGTATATCACGAATAAGGTGTTTAGAGAAGCAATTTTATACATTGAAGAAATGTTGATTTCCAAGATTATGAAAGTGAGACTCTAATGTGCAAATGGTTGTTACTGGGTTATGCAAATGAAAAATGTTCACTACAGGTAATAAACGTCTAACAAAGAGTGCAATAGTGTATACTATAATTATCATGCTTGGCAAGGGGATCGGTGATATTTATGTTAGGTACTCGGCTATCTTGGAAATTAATATATGGTCATGTCATGGATGCTTTACGAGGCGACTATGGGATTATAATAGGAGATGGGTTACAGCTACTTCCTGGGTACTTATTAAGTTATACATTTAATGCCAGATGTAGTGATTATGGGAAACACTCCAGTCATTTTTACACACTTAAGAGAATATACCTTTCAACAGTGGATATGTATGAGCCGGTGTTAATGTAATGTGAGTTATGAGTATGTGATATTATCCTATATCTATTGATATTAGGGTATGTGGTCATGATAAAGCTATTTTTTTTTTATACTGTTCGACGGGGATGCGATTCGCCTTCATCTCATCTGGTTACAAGAAGTATAATAGACCGAAGTATAGCATGAATTTTGCAATATCATTTAAATTCTTGGGTAGTGGGCTTTTTATATCATCACACTGTTACAGCGAAACCATATTCAATTAAAATCCCATTTTGAGCCATAACACTGGCAGGGCATATGATAGTGATAAATTTTGCGCTGGCGTAACTGTACGTGTCAGCTAGTATTTTATATGTACTATATAAAATTGTCGTGTAGCTCACTGACTAACTGATAACTAACAGACAGCCCAAATCAGAGGTCCTAGGGACTTGACATTTTCAGAGTTCTTCTTTTTGTATTTTATTTAACCCAAGGTGAACTAAAAATGTGATAAATAACTAAACAAGCCTCATAGCTCAAGTGGTAGTAACTCTGTCTTCTGCGCTGTAGGCTGTGGGATCGATTCCCACCCAGGACAAACATTTGTGTGATGAATAATAAAGATGTTTGCTCTGTGTTTGGGTGTTGTATCTTATAGTACGTATGTATTCATAAAAAGTTTTTTTTTATTGTACGACAAGGAAGCGCTTGGCCTTCATCTCACCTGGTAACAAGTTGAGATAAGGCCGAAGATGGAGGCGCGCTTCACCCGGAATCCTCAACAAACTGAGGAACTGGCTATATTACCTCTGAATGCCGGGACACAACAATTTTTTTAAGAATTGTTATTATGGCGACAGAATTAAGTAAGATGGTGGTAGTGGTAGCTAGCCAGGCGGACTTAAACAAAATCCTACCACCAACCAAACCAAGCACAATATATTGTACTCCCCCTGGGGATCGAACCCGGGACCTCTGGATCTGAAATCGGTGGGTTGAACCACTAGACCACAGAGGCGGTTAAATATTTAAGCATTCCATCCGTATTTTAGTTCCCATACTAAGCTTTGCTTAGTTTGGGATTAGATGGCGCTGTGTACTCTCCTGTAGTATTTATTTATTTAAAAAAAATGGATTTTTGAATATTTTCACGGGATGGCGAGAACAAAGACCCAGGGGTTCTACTGTGTCCAATAAAGTGACTTAATGTTGCCTCTTTTTAATTATAAATGTTTTAATTAATGTTTTAACGAGGCTACATTATTGCATACTTATAATTTATTATTCAATGACATTTATTTGGATTATGTATAGAATATGGCATAAATCATATTCAGTAGAACACCAAATGATAGTAAGAACCTAGCTTAAAAGTTCTTACCCCACAGAAATGATCATGACTTATTTAATTTTGTCAGGTAAGTCCACGTTGCGTAAGCACCAGGTGAGTGTTCAACCGTTCCTTCCTGGCCTACTATTATTATAAAAGTACTTCTTTTGTTGTGATTTTATTTGGCATTTTCGAGTTCCGAGCCTACGATGGCAAAATGGAACCCTTATAAGATCACTCGCGTATTAATTGTCTGTCTCTCTCATAAATGTTCTCTGAAACTAACGGATGGAAAATGTGAAAACGGATGAGAAAGACAGACAAATACGCGAGTGATCTTATAAGGGTTCCGTTTTGTCATTGTAGGTACGGAAATCATACGTGAATAAGTGAGTTCTGATATTGAGTTGATTTTGGAGGGTAAGGAAAAACCAAATATAAATCTTTGTCCAATAGCTTCGTGTAGCAAATCAAATGAAAGGTCTCGCCATGCTCTCATGTCAAATTAATTTTTAACAATTTTTTATCATGCAAAGTTTGAAAGTTATAATAAATATAGGAAATAGACGAAATTACTCAAGTACCCAAGTACTCTACGTAGTACTCTGCGTAGTACTAAGTACTCTACGAAACTAATAATTCCTAAAAAAATGGATTTATTGCTGTCACTTACATTTTACATGAAAACACAAGGGATATTTGCAGATATTTATACTTATAGAGAGCATATACATATTTTAAGTGTTTTCTCTTTTTTATTTACGAACGCTTGGCCTAGTAATGACGTTCAAAGGAAGCATGCTCAAACCAAGGGTAGAACGTCTTTTTGCTTTCCATTTTTAACAAAAGTTTTCTTTTATCTCATTTAACCCGGCCAAGGCTCCACTATTGTAAGCTTTAACTGCATACCTATCAGCATACGGAGCGTAACGGAAGTACGGAACACTCTCCACACGCGTTCAACTCGCACTTGACTAGTTTATTATTATTTCAAAGTTTAATTATTTATAAATAATGATTTACGAGAGCGAAGTTATTGCAATTTTGAGATAAAACTCTTATAATGAAGATTAAAAAAAAACTCTTTTATCCCAAAATAAACAGCCTGTTTAAATAAAGGTGTACACAGCGACGTGCGACATTTGTCGTCAAACAGCCAGTGTGCACTTGCCCGAAATCACACACACTAATAACATGATAAAACAAAACATATGTTTGTCTGTTTGCGATGCCTGACGTGTTCTCACTGAATAATAATGTTGTACTCGGTAACATAGTTATTACCTACCTATCTACCTATACCTATTACTAGAGGCAGCTTTAGAGAAAGCTTCCGATACCTTTTATGGTTCTGTACTCAGAGTGTGCTGACGGGACCCTATTTCTAAGCTTACTCTCCATCTCTCCTACCTTTAAAAAGTGGTATCTTTTAAGATACACCCCTTCAAAACCAAAATTTGTAATAGTGGCTAGTTGAAATTTTCATCAGAGAATAATGTAATAGTGGATTACCCGACAAATGATAAAAAGGGGCAGGGTAGAAAATGTACTTTTTAAACGTTTTTTATTTTAGCTCCATAAAAAATACGGTAATACCCAGATACTTGGTGTAAACATTTAGTACAACAACTAATACTAAAATCGGCCAAGCGTGAGTCAAACCCACACGAATGCTCCGGAACTAAATGCAAAAACAAGCATGCCTTGAAATGTGGGTCGAAATGCTCACTGTGCGTATCTGACTCGCACTTGGCTGGTTTATTAATATCGCTCAGGAGTGTAGGATTTGGCATAGTTACATTTTATATGGAACTTAAATATTGACACCAACCTCACAAACTCTTTTGAGGAAAAAAACCTTTTTGTATCAAAAGGTCTAGTTTAAGGTAAGGGTAAGAGATTAATCTGTCATTTTATTTTCGTGTGAATTTATTTTCAATAAGGAATTATATAGTTCAACAAAGACTGTATTTGGCTGCTGCTTTAAATGCCGTCTAAAATTAACCATAGAGATTTGTATTGCTTATACTGCAATAAAAAATCTGCTGTATATCGAAGAGCACACAGTCCAAGCTTGAAAATCAATTTTTAATCTTTTGATTTATTAGCAAAGATTATTATTCAATTTAAAGATGATAAAAAACTCCTATCTTTTAGAAGACAAAGTTCAAAATTGAATGGCATTTTGTTATGTGGTAGATAAACATAATTGTAGATGGTGTAGAGTTTCGGCGCGTATTCCATTGTCAATACTAATCCAAAGAGAATAGTTGTTTTTTCGCGTTCGAAATTCGAGACTTTGAAATTCCGATATTCAATTGGATTTGCAAGAATGTTAGTGAAATTATTTTGAACTTTTTTGGGTGTAGGCAGTAGTCATATTACCATGACAAATGGCTTTTGTAGGTTTGTAACACCTTTGAAGATTATATTTTTTTCAAAAAGAAATGCTAGGATATTGTTTGTTATGTAAAAATAGCAGCTTAGGCGATATATCTTGCTTCACTGTGTACGCAAATAATAATATTTATTACCTCAGGGAAGAAAAAAAAACTTTTTGCTTTCGATACCCACGCTGCAAACTAACTCAAATATCACACACATCATGCAGGAAAATGCATGTTTCCTGACCAATTTTCTTATTTTCTTTGAAGTAGGTATGAATTGAACTCAATATGTCAACAGCCTAGAGAAATCATTAAATGTACCTACTGTTTCTGGTAAATTGTAGCTTCAATGTCATAATCAACAATAATCTTCAGTAGCATAGCGCTGTTTAAAAATGTGACCACAACAATATTTTTGAAATTTTATGCTTAGAATTCCTAAAGCGGTTCCATAAATCTATACGAGCAAAGTAGCCGATAGGGGAAATAATGAGATAAAAAAACTGTTTTCATTTTTAATACCAATACGACGGAAACCGCGTGGTTTCAAATTATGATAAGGCCGAAGGTAGAAGCGCAATACACTCGGAATCCTCAACAGTCTGAGGAACTGGATATTTTACTTCTAAATGCCGGAACACAGCAATTTTGAAATGTTGTTAAGGCGAGACTTAGGTAAGATGGTGGTGGTCAGACAGGCAAGCATAATAATGTACTCCTCTGGGGATTGGACCCGGAACCTCTGGATCTGACATCGATGGGCAAACCACTAGACCACAGAGGTTAAAATAATGCGCCCAGCAGGCCTATTACCAAACTCTGTTTTATTTGGGTTTCAATTGGTTTCAATTAAATTGCCTGCATTTCTGATTGAAACCGATTGAAACCCAAATGAAACTGAGTTAGGTAATAGGCCTGCTGGTATTGTTTTTATATCCATGTGAAAATCGCCATCACATACAGGCTGTACGTAGTGGCGAATTTCCTACAATATATCAAAAACCAAACGACGCGTACCTAAAGTTGAGAAACAACCATAAAGCTTTTCGAAGTATCCAGCAAAGACTCCAATGACTCAGTCACAAAGAATCACACCTTTTGGCTCAGCCGGCGCAGGCGCAAGAAAAAGTGTGTACGACAATTAAACTTTGTCAATGGTGGCAAAAGGTTTCGCTATTTCCTGTTTTGAATTAGGATTGTGTTACAGTGAATTGTATAATAAGAATCAGTTTCTTTAGTGTTCCGTACTATTTTTATTTTTTATTTCTTATTTATTTACCAAAATAGGCTAAAATAATGGTTGTAAATATAGCTTTAAAAAACCAAGGAGATTTGTCCTAAAACTAGCTTATTTACAGAAATAGCTGCCAACAGCAAGGCAGAATTTGTTTAATGCTGAACAAAATGTTCATATAGTGCAGGTGGATATCTGCTTGCTAATACGTTACATCATTATGAAATGTAGGTACAAATAGACATTCAATATTATATCTATTGTTTACATATAATTTTCAATGTTTTTTAGAAAAAAGTTTTTAATCTATCTATAATATTTATTGGTGTTTATATTATATTATACAATATTTTATATTATACAATAAAAATATAAAACTAATGGGACCCTATTACTAAGTCTGTTTAGTTCGTAAAAAGAGTCGTCAAGAATATTTAAATACTTAATGACTCTTTTTCATCTTTCGTTTTCTGGGTTAATATGAAGGTAAACATTGATGCAAAATGTAGGTAGGCGAGGTTATGATTCGCTTGTTGGTTCCAATTTGCAGAGCCTAGAACAAAGACGGCGGGTTGCTGTCCGTGTTCTTAAAATTCCACTTTGCCAAGTGTGCGGAAGATATCTTTGACATAATCCCTTCATCCCCTTTCCATCACCGGACTAGCAGATGTACGGCAGGTTACACAACCCGTAAATGTAAATGTTCCATTATGCCGAACACATCGTTTCACCTCTACCTTTATCTTGAATGTAAGGAATGGAACTTCTTGCCCTCGTTTGTTTTCCCGCACGAGTACAATCTTGGAGTCTCAAGTCCAGAGTGAAAGGTAAGGAACCTTTAACTTTTTTTAGACAAGCGTGATCTATTTTAGGCCACATATTTACTTGTTATTCAATAAGGCTGGTGGTGAAACGCTTGAATATCACAAATAAAACAGGTGTCATTTTTGTGTTCAAATAGTTTGAAGGGAATAAGGCAATAGCATATTGAGCAGCCATTTGCGATACATTGCGACAGTGAAACGTGTTTGCAATCTTTTGGCAATACTTCTGTTATATATGTGTTGTGTAATTGGCTGTTTCCTGTAGGGGTAGGTTAGTTCTAGATTTATAGACAGAACTCGTGTGAATCACAAAAAAAAATGTGTGAACGAGCTTCTGTTTATTTGTTCTAGCCCACAGAATTGAATAAGAACATACCGCTAAAATCCGGTGCACTAGAGCTGGTATCCTATCATAGCTACATGTAAACTTTCCAGACGCCCTATTTCAAATTAATAGCTGTGAGTATCCATGCCTATTATCTCACTAGCCTGACCCGTAACAAGCTTCTACTGTACGGTTGTTTGCCCACGGGCCTATTTTATCACTGAGGTATATTACCATATATATTTTTTTTATTTATAAGGGCTCCCGTGAAAGAAACGTGATATTTAGCCTTGAAATATGTGTCCTCGGTGTGCGTATCCGAACTTGTCAGGTTTATTAACGATGGGTCAGCTCTCGAGGCCATACCTTGGCAAGGATGAGGTCTACGATGGAGCGAGCCTTTTTTGAATTGTTGATAGTCCCAGGCCTATTCACTCTCCAAATGGTACACAGTGGAAAAACGAATACGGGAAGCTGATTCCATTTTTTTGCAGTGCGGTTTATAAATGTTTTTTTTTAATAACTGTAATTTCAACTAGATGTGGATGATAAATAGATAAGCTGGTAAAATTTCAATTGTAGAACGGTGACGGTGAAATATAATGACTATGAAATATAATGAAACTCCGTGGTATGATCAATCTTTACCTAGATAGAAATTACTTCTTCAAGGAGGCTCATAATATCCAACAGTGATCAGTAAGTCAGACTCTATTGTACCATCGCCTAGCTACCTACGGTACACAACTGCCCTTACAACTGTGACTAATAACAAGATTAATAGGCCTGTCCGGATGCGTCAGCAAATTTAAAAGGTCCTTATTGAATGAAATCACAAAAAGTTGCCACACAATATCGATGTAACCGTCAAAGGTGGCCTCTAGGCTTATGATACTTTGTACTCAATTAGTATGGCAACCTACGTACCTACCTAATATTATGCTATTAGTCATTACCAATATTAAGGTAAATAAAAACCACCTAGCGACCGTTTCCCTTTCGAAGATTCATCTCTGATCACTACTCAGGAATCTTATAAGGATCACCTACTTGGGGGTAGTTCGAGGCACGCCAAGCTTAAATTCGGCACATGCGAAATATACAAGTTCCTTTTTTTTTTACGGGGGGAAATCTGTACTCAGACACCTTAACGCTCCGAGGGATGCGAAAGGGTAGTGTGTGGATGCCGGACTCGTCGACTCACGTCGGCTCCGACAACTCTTTATAGAACATTTAATATGCAAGTACCTAGCTAGTATTAATTACGTGACAAGTTACAAGCCCATTGCCTCTTAGCGGAATTAGCCAGTTATACATGCTATTCGGATTATACGGGACTTAGGGGCATGCCGCCCGCCGGTTTCCTCACGATATGACCTTCACTGTCAAATGCGCACATACATTACTGAAAAGCCAAAAATCCAATGATGCACGATTGCATTTGCAGTTGCAATTTTGCAGGCTGTTATGATGATGATGACAATCCGCATCGCGGGAGGCTAGGTGGCAACCTGGCAACCATCTTGAAATCTGCGTTAAAAACTCACTAATCCGTCTTTAGCACGATCGATTCGGAGTTAATTAAAAGCGATCGTTTAAAGGAGAGTAAGTATGACTTATCGCGGGTTTCTTCCAGTTAACGTTTATTCTCGGACACAATAGTGCTATTGTGACTGAGCCCTTTGGTCATGGGGGTAGGGACGGGACACATGTAACTAAACCATTCTTCAACTTTGAATTATCGATATCGATAGACTAAAAAGAAAAATGCTCTAGGAGGTAAAAATTATTAAAAAAAGAACCTCTAAGAGCCTCCGTCACGGTGGCTGAGCGTGTAGATGGCCCGATGCTCAACCATTACCGCCATCAAAACGTATGTGTTGCCCTGCAACTCATCGGGATGCACCAATGGTAGCAAGCACCATGTGCTTAATTCATGTACAACTGTGAGTTTTACTGATGTATGTGCTTGAAGTAAATGACTTAAAAATATATGTAAAAGTTTTTCATAAATTTTTTTCTCAGGTACCTCACCGTGGATGTCCTGTGAGGTGACTCAGGGCCTATATCAGAGTGGGTAGCAGTTTCTACCTGCACATCACTGTTCTATCACCGACTGCCAAGCGTGGTGATAAAATCAAGTCCCCATTGCTTTATTTAACAAGCTTCGCAGCTCAGTTGGTAGTCAGAGTTACATACTTATCATAAAATACAACATCCAAACACAGGACAAACATCTATATTCATCAAACAAGGTTTGTCCTGGGTGGGAATCGAACCTATAACCTACAGCGCAGAAGGCAGAGTTACTACCAACTGAGCTATGAGGCTTTTGATGTAGATAACGCTGTGTGAAATTAATGTCTTGTTATATTTATTTATTTATTTAGGACTCTTTGGAGATGTCGCTCGACTTGCAGTGAGCTTTTTAGTAAATAATTATCAAATAATAGATATACAATGAAATAGATATTAAAATAATAGGAATTTATTTTAAAATTTGAAGTCGTGTCTTTCAGGTGAATAAAATAAATATCGAATTGTGTCCTTCATATTCAGTCTTTTGGAGGACACACATATTTGGGACAATAAGCAATTAGCTCTGCCCTTAACGGCACGTTTTGGTAAATTATATAATGCACTTAAAATATTATAACAAAATTTAGTCCTTTACTTTACCTTATTTTTTAGTTATTTATTAGAAAACCAACAGTTAACTTAAAGCAATTTGCATTTTCAAGTAAATGTATTACAGAGATATTAACACTACACATTTAATAAAATATGTCACGGATATAATAATAAAGATTTTTTTAATCTTTTAAATGGCACTGCAGAAACTTGGAATCAACTTGTGACTATTTTTTTTTCGAGAAAAGTTAATTGCAACCTATTGGGTAAGTATGTAATACTCCATGGTAATTCTTATCTTTATCTGAGCATGTTTCTAGATCTAAACCTATTCTTGTAAATAATCGATATATTACGATTTACGGCAGTATTCATTTGAAAATATTTACTGAGAAAGCGGTAAATCACATACTAAGAGTATTTATACAGGTGCGGGAGAGCACCATACGTAGTAGAAGTGGAATATGTTGCCTTCGTCCATTTTCCCTGAAAATTACAACAGCCTCTTCCAGGCCAGAGTGAAACGGTGTCTTCTAGATCGGCATGCTACATTGTAGGTCACATCGTCGCTTCCCATCAGGCGAGATTGTGGTCAAACGTAGGTCTATCTTAACATAAAAATAAAAATATTATCTAAACTGCATCAACCTGATCGGTGTGGGTCCTCCATCAATATTTTATCGATATGTACTTATCGACAGAGCCCATCTCTATCACACGTGAGGGCATAATGCCTGCACTGTGCGATTCTCGGAACGCATTCGTCATAGAACCATAATCTAATGAAATCTGAGTTAAATAACCCTTTGTGACCTGCTTCTAATCCATTTACCTGTTTGAATATTACGAGTCTGGCTGACTGTTCGCGAAGGTAGGCTAGGACTAGCGTTTGATTCCCTGCAAGACCTTTACATACACACTGTTGGATATTTTTTGTTGCGTAACCATGAAAAATATAATTTTCCGAAAGGTTACGGTTTTTGAAAAAACCGGGCAATGAATCATAAAAATTATTAAAGAAAAAAAAAGCAGTTGGTCTTCGCTGTTAATGTGTGTAATGAGCGTAATGTGATGCCAATTCTATTAAGCACATTTAAAAAAAAAATATCTAGACTAGGAGGCTTTCTGCTTATAGTTGTGTGACCAAGTGGGCATGTACCGAACGTACCTAAGTTTGGTCGTGCCTCTGACTACCCCGAGTAGGTGATCCCCACAAAATCCACGCTCTTTTTCCCCTTCTAGAGGCTCACCTCTAGAAGGGGAAAAAGTCGTGAGTCTGATTGTTTTGTCAAAAAACGACGGGTAAACCCTTGACCTTCATCGCAAGTTAGTACATTCAAGTTATGATAAGGCCGAAGGTGGACACTAACTTCACCCGGAATCCTCAATAGTCTGAGGAATTGGCTATCTTACCTCAAAATGCCTAAACACTTAATTTTTTATTGAACGACGAGGAAGCGCTTGGCCTTCATCCCATTTGGTTTTTCAAGTTATAATAAGGCCGAAGGTGGAAGCGTAATTCACCCGGAATCCTCAGGATACTGAGGAACTGGCTATCTTACCTCTAAATCTTGGAACACAACAATTTAAAAATTGTTGTTCTGGCGACATCATTAGGCAATATGGTGGTAGCGAGCCAGGCGGACTTAAACAAAGTCCTACCACCAACCAAACCAAGCACAATATTGTACTCCCCGTTGGGGATTGAACCTGGGACCTCTGGATTTGACACCAGTGGGCGAACCACTAGAGCACAGAGGCGGTCAAATTGTTGTTGTAAGAATTGTTGTTAGGGCGACATACTTAGCATGATGCAGTAAATGATGCAGTCTTCGATGGAGCACGCATGCATAAAATAACTAATTCAATCTTCACTTGAAAACTCATGCTTCTAATAATTACGTTTTAAAACTTAAAAAGATAACCGACTTCAATAAAGAATACGAAACAATTTCGTTTACCTGGATGACATATTTTTTCCAATTATTTTGATGACAGATGGACGGACAGAGAGACATACAGAAAGGTGTGTGATCCTAAGTATATGGGGTCCGTATTTTCCTTACTTTTGAGGTAATACACCCAAATCGCTTCAAGTGTGCTTATAATATTTGAAGAGTTCCTTCGATTTCTCTAGGATTCCATCATCAGATCCTGACTTGATGACTATGGAAACACTTGTGACCCCTTTCAAACAAAATATAAAAAAAACAAAAAACTTAATTTTTGTTTAAGGCGGTTAAAAAAAGGTCTTCATCCCCAATTAGGTTTAATAACATATCTATGACGTTTATATAGATTGTCCGCTGTCCTTGAACTGTCAAAAAGCATTCGTCGAGAGGCTCGGCGCGCAAATTACGCGCAAAAACGACGCAGGCCCGTACATAATAATCAGCACGCGGGTCGCGTCGAGCTAAGAGGACATTTTAATCTTTTCATCACTTTACTGCATAAAGCTGAGATAGGACCCTATACACATGTAATACAATTATTGATATTATTTTTGTTGTGTTGCAATATCATATGTTTGTTGAGGATTCCGGGTTAAATGCACCTCCACCTTCGGCCTTATCTCAACTTGTAACCAGGTGAGATGAAGGCCAAGTGCTTACCCTCGTATAATAAAAAAAAACATGTGCGTGTGGTGTGAGGACCACTTTGTTCCACGTTGCCCTCAGTCCTCACATAGAGGATTGAGGGCCCACCTATACCGCATAAACTGTGGAAACCACATAAAAAGTATTTACGCCAAAATCTAAGCTAATGCCTAACAAAATTTGTGAAAACAAGATATTATTGCAAAACGCTGTCGTGCTTTGTATATCTTCGTTCAAAATGGGCCCTCAATTCTAACAGTTTATCACACAAATCAAAAGAAACCATTCACTTATAGCTAAAGTTTTAAATGGTATATGCTACTAAAAAAATTGAGAAAATTTGAACTATAAAAAAAAACTTTATCTATTATAATTCTAAAATTGTTGTGTAATTTGGAGGTAAAATTGCCAGTTCCTTAGTTTGTTGAGGATTCCGGGTGAAGTGCGCCTCCACCTTCGGCCTTATCTCAACTTGTTACTGAGATGAAGTGAGAGAAGAGGTGAGATGAAGGCCAAGTGCTTACCCGTCACAAAAAAAACGACGAGTTCATTATGTCCTCTTTGGTCCAGTGCGCAGTATCCACTCCGTATGTTTAATTACAGTTCTTGTCGCGACATCGCCCGCCGTGGGTTCTTGCGATACTTTCTTCGAAGAGAATTAACTAAATATATTTAATTTGGACGATTTAATTCCTGTATAAGTATCATGATTACTTGGGAACAATTTTCGCCGTGGATATCCAATCCACCCTAGCCCCTACCCCCAAAGGAAACAAGCGCAAGTACGTGTCTATAATTTAGTTATTTTACGTAGCTAATTCCACTCTATCCTACAGTCTAACCTTTAGTAACCAAAAAGAAAAAATAACAATAGAACTATGGTGAAATTGGAATTGAAAAGGGACGTATGGAAGGATTTGCGGATGCCTACTACTTTACTACTAGGACACTATTGTACAGGATAGTGAATAAACAACAGTAGTTATACGAGTAGTAAATAATATCAAATAGAATATATAATATATAATAATCATAGACTAGAAATATGTAAATTGTAAGCAATATGATATTTTTTAAACCTTATTTTATTAAAGTGAAATTGGTATATTAATTTTGGGAGCTGTAAAGCAAGGCATAAAGACTGAAACTAGGGATTGAAATAGTTTTTTGCTCCAATCATAAGTACCTAGGTACCTACAATTGCGCGGTTGGACAAATGGACAGACAGAGGGTCAGATTATTTTTTAGTTAGGGGGCTTGTTGGTAATGTTTATCATCGTCTTGTCACATAATAAGCCTCATAGTGATGTGCGCCTCCACCCTCGGCCTTGTTACCAGGTAAGATGAAGGCCAAGCGCTTCCCCGTCGTACAATAAAAAAAAATGAAAATAGTCCAGTTGGTAGTACTCTCTGTATGTATTTACAAAAAAAAAGTTTTCAGTATTCTATCCGTAATCTAGTTCCCATATTATAAGCTATGCTTAGTTTGGGGCTAGATGGCGCGGTGTGATATTAATGTCCTATAATAATTATTCAGGTTCTGCATCATAACCTATAAGTGTTTGGTTATGATGCACCCTAAAAAATGTAGGATGTATCATTTATACTACCAGTTGAACTACGCAGTACTACCGAGTCAGTAGTACCACTACAGATCCGGAACGAAAAAACGGAGCACTTACCGATATCCTTTTCGAGATTTGATTGGGCAGTCAACCCCCTAGTTAACATCGATCGTAAGCAGGCGTCACATTACTAACTGACCCCCTAGTGAGTTACTGCTACTGATTGATCTGTAGGGGGTGAGTTGGCATAAATATTAGGACTCCGTGTAAACCGCGTGAAGTCCGGAATATTTTGTCTTTATTTATTTATCAATACGTAAAATAATGATTATAGGATATATATATATTTATAATGTATTTAACGAAACATCATTTATTCAATAAAAAGTACAATTAAACTAACTATGTACAAAGGAATCAGTCAGATTACCTAAGGACCGTTACAAACGGCCTATAGGTAACTCAACTGTTCCAGACCAGTACCAGACGGAAGCGCTAGGTACAAGTAACTACAATGTACTACCTGTACCTACAAGTGAAGGTGTGTGTGTGGATTTAGTGCTCCTTTTTAAAAGATAATTAGATTTTTACAAAATCAAGGAATAATTTAGGAAATGATTGTGAAAACTTCATGGTGAAGATAACAAAAAAACTGAAACCTTTGGTGACAAATTTGTGGTCAATTAACTAGAACACAGCCAGCATGAAAATTCGTGTTTAAAAGTATACTTCATATGTGTTTAACATTTTTATGTGGAATAATTGTACTGAACTTGTGAAAATTCAAACTCCTAGAGTGTTTGACACACATTGACCACAATTGACCACAACTTTGTCACCAAAGGTTTCACAATTTTTTGATCTTCAGCATGAAGTTTTTACAATTATTTCCTAAATTATTCCTTGATTTTGTTAAAATCTAATTATCTTTTAAGAACCACTCAATCTACACCACACGCACACCAAGTGAAGCAGTCGGGTTACCCGAGGACCCTTGATTGACGGACTTGGATTTTGACGTGCGACGTATCGTTTGGTTTGCCTAAACTGTGGGAGTGATATAGGTTATGGTAGTTTAAATGATGTATGATTAATTATTTTTCAATTCTTTGTAGAATGAATGAATGAATGAAAATACTATTTCACACCTAAAAGATAAAAATAAAACGGGATTACTCCAAAATGTTAAATTGTATTGGGCGGTCTTATTGCTTAGAAGCGATTTATTCCAGATAATCTTTGGATGGAGATGATTTATGGCTAAAGAGGTGGCTGGTGGTGCACATATTCATTGGGGTCTAGCTAAATTTACTATATAAAAAACATTATGTAAAGCTATGCAACAAATATAGACATTATATACTAAAATAATATAAATACCTATATATTAAACACAACAACAATAGGTATACAATACACCTCACTGTAGACCTCATTATTTCCCTGGCCTAAAGCTAGAGGAGCCTAGAGTTCAGGAGCTAACCCATCATTTATTAAAATAAACGATTATTGACTATGGCTATGTCAATATGTACGGAACACAGTAACAATAATAAATAAATACCACCATTTTCGAAGAAAGTATAAATTCCTTTGATTTGTGTGATTTGATTCACGGGTATCGCAACCACTACCTGAGTAATAACAAATGCGGTTCAAGCAAAAAAACTTAACACCTTTACAAAGTTCCGCACGTCATCTATTCGAATAACACAAATAGGTCGAACAATGGTCATTCAATGGTTCGGTACCTCCCATGACAAAACAGAGCCCTAGTTAGATCACTCGCGTATGTCTTCTATCACACCGCAGTTATTTATTTTAACAAGGCTAAGAATCTTTTATGATTAGTTGAAGTTTTTTGTTTATTTTTATTTACCTAGTTGAAGGTTTACAAAATTAAAAATAGGCCACAAATTTAAAAATGTTAAAATGGCAAAATGTTGTGCTCAATAAAGATGAGAGTGCGATAGAAAATTAGTGATCCGCGTTGTAATTGTGCGGAAAAAATATAATTTATGTGTCTAATACTTTCCGAGATATTGACGATGGTTTTATTTAGCAAATAAATAAATATTTAGAATCGACACGTTACCACCTTTCACGTGATACGCATATAGTGCAAATGTTTTTTGTATTCTACTTAATTTCGATTCACAGAGACGCGGTAAGTGTTGCTTTGAAAACTTTCCAAAAACTAAATCGACAAAATATCAATAAAATAGATTAATAGAAACTGCTCATAAAAATGTATCGAAAATCAGTTCAGAAATGCAACCTGTAGATGAGGACCAGACATCCACCGGACGAGAGCATTTTTGCACAAGCTGAAACCGAGACCGTTCAGCCGACAATCACCGCGCAACCGAAACTCGAGGTCCTAGGGACTTATATGAAGAACATTTTACAGAATAAAACCAAAGAATAGATAAAAAAACCATTTATTAAAAATGTTACAACTTTAACGAAATGCGGTTAACAATACACTTATAATTTAAATACATCTTGCTCAACCGATTATGATTATGTATACTTTTGAGTTACTTTCCTAGAAGGAAGCCTTAAAACAGGATCATCACAAATAACATAGATATTGCTATTAGTGTCCGACTGAAAAGTTTAGGTAACATCAAAATTTTCAAGTTTTCTTCCAAGATATTGTTTTTACATCTTATTTAATATAGCTAACAGCAACATTGTATCTTAGTTACCTGCTAAATTTAACAGTTATTTAACAACTACCGAATTTGTACAATTAACTAAGTTATATAACTCTGTCATTTAAATACTCTTATTTGTTATTTCTTTTCACAATACGGTACTGACATTAGGCTAAGCATTAAAAGTGCACCATGCAACTCGTATTCCCAAATTAAATAAAAAATATTGAATTCTCAAATTAATACAAAAACCTGGTTTAATATTTTCCAATAAAATTTGTTATTCCTTACCTATCTACCAATTTAATCAGTTAAGAGTACATGTGTTACAGTTAACGGTACAATTTACACAGTTATCGCTCAAATTCACACAGTTAACTGACAAATTTACACAGTTAACTGACAAATTTACACAGTTAACTGACACATTCACACAGTTAACTGTCAATTTCAAATAATTATCGTGAAAACATCGTATATGTCAAAAAAACATAACCTTAAAACATAGTGTATGTCAACAGCCACGTAATATAAACATACAAAATTAATGATATGGCTTTTGTAGTCTAAACTCTCCAGTCAGCCTCGTGAAGTGTGTGTCTGTATGTTCGTTTGTGCGTTCACTTCTCGTGGGTGTTCAATCTACGAAGACTAGTCACATCCATGCCGTAAATTTTGAAGGTAGCCGGCTCTTCGAAATGAACCTGAAATTGATACCAATAGGTATATACTAAGAGTTTACGTGTGAGGGCGCCAGTGTCTTCGTAAAACAAAAAGTTTGCAAAAGTCAAAAGTGACGTTGCGATGTTAGTACGCGCGTGAGCGAGTTATGGATGATGTCGCAATAATTATTCTATTTTAAATTACACGAAAACTAGACCAGTAACTAGAAGTTGGGAAAAATCATACAGAAAATGTGTATGATTGTTGATTTCATGATTGTTCAGTAGTAGCCAGGCGGGTGGGCTTAGAGTCAAAAGACAATACGAGGAATCGACAAATACAAAATACGAATCCTCTCTGACAGCACAGCCATACTCATTGGAAAGCAAGAAAACGAACTAAAAGCTCATCAATTCTTTTAGCATAGAAAGAGTCGCTACTAAGAACTGGTGACTCTACTCTACAATAGATAAAAAGGATACAGCGACTGTGGGTCTCAGGGAAACGACGCCGCCGATGAACTGGCGAGTTTCGAAACCTACCGAAAGCACGTCTTTAGGACGCTCTGCGCTTCTGGAGTTAGCTAGCCACTAATTGACAACTGAAGAGTCTAAATGCGGAAACGGGAGCCTATATTACATTACACGTAGTCTGTAGGTAATAGACAAATTTCACTGTTTTTATTCCACAATGGGTGTTGAAGCTACAATAATACCAAAACCGTCTCGTGAACAACATTATACGAAGGAAACTAATATTTGGATAATGTTCGATTTACCTCTTTCTCCTCTTCTTTGTGAAGCTCTCCTTTGCTCTTAGAAGACAGTACTATAACCTACGATACAGAAAATGTAACTTGTAATAAATATTGGTAAATACTTAACTAGCAAACGCCTTCCCCAGTTATCCCATGGGAATTTCCCAACTCTCTTTCACAGTGCGCATTAACCCTACGAATGGAAGCTACCCTGAATATGTCTAGGGTATGGACTGTACATTGATTGTTATTCAGTCAATTACCAACATTACACCAACACAACTCTCCAGTACGAACACAGTACGTATTGTTCATTTTGAAATGGCATGTTCGATTCAAATTAAATAATGCAGGTATAATTCAGGACACGCAAATCTATGGCGCATTACTTTTTCAAATCATTTAGTATCTAACGCAACTCATAATAATATGGAAAATAGTTTTCAAACACTTTCCATGTTTATGTTCATTTTATAAAAATCAACGGACAGATACAGATTATAACTGAAAAAAATAATTCGTATCGAACGTTTGCATTGGAGAGCAAATAAGTCTGTTAAATCTTGGGGCCTGTTTAAGTTCAGCTGCAACTCACGTCTTTCTTGCTTTGCTCCGAGCTTTCCTTCATTACGGGAGGTATGTTGGGGCCAAGCTTCTCCACCAACGTTTGAATCTACAATAGTACACCACACGAATATTTACAAAATTATCATTTATAGGGAAAACAAGGCACAAACATATCTAAAAATAGCAAAGGAAGTCTATTTTTACAGGACTGTAACTTTACACAGCGCTCCAGTCCCAATCTAAAAACTTGTGATATGGGAAATAAATTACGGGATTTAATCACGTATACGATTGTTAACGAAGGCACCAACAAAGCCATCAACTATCTTACACCTACGTGATTAAAACCCACGTTTAAAAAAAATAAATATCTAATAATCACGCAAGTTTTGAAAATGAAACATAATACTATTAACATAGGAACTATTTGCAAGAACCGAGCGCTGCCAAACATCATTTACAACACCTACGCACTGCAGGCTGTTTTTCCACAGACAAGCTGACCCCATCGGCAAGCTTCGAAGACGAGAGCTGACCCATCATAAAACAGAGAAATAGATCGTCTAATAAAACGTACGTGAAGTAGATAGGTAGGTACATACGTTGGGGTACTGCGAGAAGCAGGCGCGAGCCTTGCCGGCGCAGGGTGGAGCCACGGCGCGCCCGTAGCGGTCGCGGTCCGCCGGGTCGAACATGTAGTAACCTGCACAAGGACAAAGGTGGAAGCGCACTTCACCCGGAATCCTCAACAAACTGAGGAGCTGGCTATCTATACCTCGAAATGCCGGAACACAACAATTTTAGAATTGTTATTATGGCGTCAGAATTAAGTAAGATGGTGGTAGGACTAAAATAAAATCCTACCACCAATCAAACCAAGCATATTGTACTCCCCATGGGGATCGAACCCGGGACCTCTGGATCTGAAATCGGTGGGTTGAACCACTAGACCACAGAGGCGGGTCAAATTAACCTAAAGTTATTGTTAACCCCTATTCTTCTAACGTAATATAACAATTACGAATTAGCATAGCTATTCAGCGTGGCAATGGTCTTGTGGCCAGTGTCTTGACAAGTCGAGTTACCTATAGGCCGTTTGTAACGGTCCTTAGGTAATCTGACCGATTCCTTTGTACATAGTTAGTTCAATTAAATTTCATATTTATGAAATAAAAAAATATATAATAATATTCACAATTACTTACGTATTAAAATAAATTTGTTTGGTTTTGTTAATTTTATTTTATTTTTCTCTTTCATTTAATTATTTTTTTTCAATAATTAATAATCACGTAACATCCCTTTGCAATGTTTTTTTTTATTTTCTGTTTTAATTAATTTAACAACAAGATACTGTATCTTTTGCTTGATGAGATTTTTTGGCTGGCCATGCCATCATGTTTTTCGTTCAACAATTATCTTTTAAGCAAGTTAACACATACTCAGAATCGATTGCCATCCACTGTGCTGAAAAATTATAGATAAATGTATCAAATTGTTATTCCTCAGAATTCCATGCCACTTCTAAAATGCTTATTAAATAATACATTTCATAGGAGATGATTAAATATCTAAGGTGTTTTCGTAAGGTTAAGAAAACAATTAAATGCGTTTTTTGTAGGTTGTTTTTTTCGTTTAGCTTTACCATGGATCATAATAAAAAAATACTGATTTGATAGATCAGCACAAGTTGACTTTCTCTCCCGTAAAGCTAAAAATGTCGAATCCAAGATTCTGCCCAATTCACGAATCTGTCGTAGCGGTAAGCAGTAGTAAGTAAAAGGGGTAAACTCTTTTTATTATGTACCACTCCCCGGTTGCCCGGTAAACCCATTAAACAACCCAGCGACACTCGCGCATCGTCTGTGTGCAGGGAGGACTGGGAAACCGGCAGACCCTTTACATCCAGTGCCCCCGACCTACCCCCATCCAGCCTACAAACCTACAACCTACCATAGTCTACACCGGGCAACGGTATCATTGGCTTTTACTGCGGCTTACCGCAGATTTTTTTTATATATTTTTTTATTGATAATAGTCAAGCGTTTGACCACCAGCTTACATGTAAAACAAGTAAAGATGTGGCCTAAGATGGAGCACGCTTGCCTAAAAGGAACCTATTTACTCTGGACTAGATTGTACTCGTGCGGAAAAACAGACGAAGGCAAGGAATTCCATTATTTACCAGTATTAATGATAAAGGTAGAGGCGAAACGATGCGTTCGGTACAATGGAACATTTACAAGGTACGGGTTGTAGCTAGCCGTACATCTGCTAGTCCGGTGGTGGAAAGGGGATGGAGGGATTAAGATATATATATGTGTATATATATATATAAAGATATGAATTATTACAACACAAGTTTCAACTTTACCAAAAACCGATACATGTTTCCTTCAGCCCGAGGTTCCATTAGCGGTTTCAAAACACATGGAATGGTAAGATTACCATCTTACCTCTGGGAGTCCTGAACAGTGCGACGGCTAGATCTCCCTTCCCCGCGACGAACACCCCCGAACGCTCCTCGCGGAAGAATTCAGACACCTGCAGTTACAAACACCATCAATCTCCTGTCCTTATCCCACGCTAGGGCACAGCAATGTTCTATCCTATTCCACTCACTCCTATCAACCGTCAACTCCGCATCCACGCTTTCATACCCATGTACTTTGTCACATAATCTCACAACCGCCTCTGTGGTCTAGTGGTTCGCCTACCGGTCTCAAATCCAGAGGTCCCGGGTTTGATCCCTAGGGGAGGACAATATTGTGCTTGGCTTGGTTGGTGGTTTGTTAAGTCCGGCTAGCTACCACCATCTTACCTAATTCTTTCGACATAACGTTCCGCCATATAGAGGTAAGATAGCCAGTGCCGCAGATTTGAGGATTCCGGGGGAAGTGCCCTTCCACCTTCAGTCTTATCATAACTTAAAAAACCAAGTCCAAGCGTTTCCCCGCCGTGCAATAAAAAATAACAATCCATACAAATCTCGCATGTCCAACCACAATCCATTCAACATCAACAACAACTGTATTCATAATCCTTTTGGTCACATGGCTATCATCCCTCCGCATTACCTGCAATAACAATATTGCTAGGATAAAAAATAAACGATGACAAAGTAACTGATAAACCAAATATGTATAGTTATTAAATATGCATATTATATATGGTTCCTCAATTTGTTGAGAATTCCGGTTGAAGTGCGCCTCCACTTTCGGCTTTACCAGGTGAGATGAAGACCAAGCAATAACACTTATTTGCTCCCAGTGGAATAAAAAAAAAACTCAAAAGCGTTATAAAATATGTGCAATAGTGTGTCATAATGATGATTGCCGAGTGAACACACCTGGTCCATCAAACTGTCGTCCACAGTCCCGGCGTGCCTCGCCTTGTAGACGACCACGCGACACACGCAGTTGCCGGGAGTGTAGAACTTGCGGAGGACCTGCAATGCACGCCTTCTATCAACTGCACGTCCTTACTATAGCCGGTTTATGAGGGACGTTTGGTATTTGTGAGGATTTTTTATACTCAAGAGTTTTGAGAAAGGATGTGATAGTAGTCTTTGGAATAAGAAAGTAAATCTTAATGTCACAAAATTTCACAACCTTCCATCCTCAGTTCAGGTCACCACGAAAGACCAGAGCTTCGGAACCTTCCATAGCATTATGCTGAGTGGTATCCTTTTTTGTCAATTGATTTGTGTATTTCTATTTTAATTTTATGAACTCTGTATTTTAGCCAAATAAATATTCTTATTTCTTTCAGTTTAACTGTGTAACTGTGTTTGCAACATGGCATCCCCAAGTTGTAATCAATCAATAAATAGTAGTTGTTTTCAGTAAGATGTCTAGGAATCAGTTTGAAACGTCGAATCGACCGCGTGTGAATGGCGACCAGCACACAGGGAGAACTTCGGATTTCGGGCTAGTTCGTTTTATTGTGATACATTCACTGTCTAAAATTGTATACAAAGTTTAAAATTTCATCAGCATGTAAATTGCATAGGTACTTAAATAATTCTCTATCTGTCTAACTTGGTATGAGCACAGATAACAAAATATATAGGTTCAAAATAATATAGGTTTACAGATGCTGAACTTAAACATAGTAACATAATAATCATAGTTTTACGTACAGTGCATAACATTTTAAATCTAATAAAATATGTGGGTAGTTTTGTTTAATTTGATACAAGACAAGACCATTGTATTTACAAGGATTAGGTTGAGAATGGATGTGGCTGTTTGGAAGTCGAGTTCGTTTAGTATCTAGCTAGCCATCTTTTTCAACATAAGTTGTTTTAATTTTTTTTATTTTTTTGTGATAAAGATATTAGTATATTTTTGAGATAGATAGATAGTATATATAGATATAGAAAGATAATATAATAATCGTAATGTAATGTAACCTGTTCAATGTTGAGAATTTTGTCCGGCGGTCGGAAGTGCAGGTAGCTGTCTTGGTGCAGCTGGTCTCCAGACTCCAGGACCTAGAGACAAAACAGGAGTTCATACATATACTCGTATATCAGTATGTAGCGGATCTGATCTCTACGCTGCAGGTTCCGGGATAAACATTTGTGTGATGAATAGACAACCGGGAACTAAATAAAACCGGGAGCTAAATACTACCGGACATGGGAATCAAAATATGCCGGGAGCTAGTCTAGTAAAACGTTACCTGATCGAGTGTAGAGCTGCACCATCGACACACATCCTGCACCCGAGACATCGCGATAGCCATAACACAGCAAGACAGTGCCTGAAAACAAAGCCATTTTATAAAAAACGTTGATAATAAAAAAAGAGACGGCATAAGAGCGTCAGGCCGTTTGCCGTCACGGCATACATCATACATTCATTTTAATTATCAAGCATGAATATTATCTAAACACATAAAATCGTGTTGTGATTGACTGACGAACTGACACTTATTAACAATACCGCACAGGCCAAGTCCTAGAGTAAAAGTACTGGAGACATGAAATTTCCAGGATAGCTTCTTTTTGTATCCACCTTCGAGAGCATTTTGTCTCCCGATGGTGGATAAAAACAGAGGACAAAATTTGTATCCCCTCCCCCTGAGGGCTGGATGTGACACCGGTGGGCGAACCCCCAGACCACAGAGGCGGTAAAGCTAGTTACACATCACCTGGTTCCCCCGTGAGGCGTACGGAAACTTCTTGCACGCCATGGAGTGTTGCGCCGAGAGGAACTGAGTACCGTCGTGCAGGACCAACCAGCCGCTAGTGTTGCGCTGGCCTGAACACAAACAGACAGATTCACATTTTATTATTGGTCGCCTTCGCAACAAGAGCTATTGTTGCGAAGTGGCGTGATATCGATGTTTTATTATTTTTGACGTATAATGTTAAATTGTGAATAGATGACTATAAATGTAAAGTTAAGTAAATTTATTCCAGTAAAACTTAACACATAAAACAATTAGACTTAGTACTAAACATGCTTCTGTAGGTAGGATTCACTGTAGTTTTAAGTAGGCATCTGTGTTGCGAGTTCCTCGCTCTAACTAAGTGAAAACTTGTATGTAGAGGTGAGGGCTCTTGCTCTGCCTATCTCCTGACTGAGTGACCCTAAAGAGCAATGAGTAGGTACATCACTAAAGATTTGCCTTCTATTGCATATGAAAGTAAAAAGTAGGTACTGAACTTATAAATATCCTAATCCCAATTATTTATGTTAGTAAAGTAAATATGTAGTTAAATTACAAAAAAAATATATAAGGGTTAGTGTAAGAAACTAAAATAATGGGTTAAAAGTATTACAGGAGGTACTACTACAGGATCATATTAATACAACTATATGATACAAGTCCTCTGTTTGGTTACGTTAGAGATTGGAGGTAGTTGTTTACCTGTGCTTTGCATTCCTCGAATGTTAGATCACGTAAATCAATATTTTTGTTTATTATGGGCATTACCTTCGAGTTTCTTCTGGTCCTTGTCCCGTTTGTCAGCCGCCCTCTGCGCGTCGAGGCAGGTCGCCGAGCCGGGCGGATGCGCGCGGTCTTTCTCGGACGCGCGGCGTTTGCTGCCGTCGACAGCCACCTGGGGGTTATTCACGAGGTTTTACACATTCAATCATTCATTCAATTCAAACAAACAAGTTGAAAGTTGTCAAAAAACTAAAACCGTACTGCAAAAATGTTTAGTAAAATGTTTTTTTCCTGTGGTGACATCTAATTTTAAATTGAAATAAGTATACATAATTATAATTGTGATTATATGCTATAAAATACTATTTTTTGTAAAAAAAAAACAGTAGATACGCATGTTTTTCATTTTGCATTTCTATGAAAACAGGTTTCAATATCATAGACATCTACAGCTTACACAGACGATAGTTTTAACAATAAATTCAAGGTACGAGTACTTTAAACTTAATTTGTGACTATTTGGTAGCAAAAAAGCAAAACATTCGATGGCATATCAATCAAAGCTATATAGCTTTGATTTGATGTCCATATTGATGGAATAGAATATTTTATGTGTTGAGACCATGATACATTTTCTCTCCTCGTAGGTATATTGATAAGATATGTAAAGAGCGCGAGGAGATCGCGACACCGACCTTGCTGGTGGCCGGCACTAGTCTGACGCCGGGCGGCGCCCTGACGATGGGCGGTTCCACGCCGCCCATCTTCTTGATAGGCTGCACGGTCACGGACATCGCGTATAGCTGGAACTCGTGCTTGGGCCGTTCCGTCACCGGGATGTTTTGTAGGTATCTAATAGATAAAAATCTTTGTATCTCCGCTGTGCTCCGACAACCCAAATGTCTTTATGCTAATTATAATTACTGCATGGGCACGTAGGCTCACTCCATCATGGACCTCATACTTGGTGTGGAAGTTTCAAGGCCAAAGCTGACTGTTACTATACATTTTACGCAGCGCCATCTATCCCCAAACAAAGCAATTTGTAATATGGGAATTATTATATGGATTAGTTCCAACATCAGCATTTTAAACAAAACTAGTGAAATGCCCAGAACTTCGTTCCCGGCATCCTGTGGGAATTCCTGAAATCCTTCCTTAGTACACCTATAAACTACGAAAGGGAGCTATACTGAAAATGTCTAGTACATCTGGTTTTGGCTGTGCTAAGATGGTCAGTCAGTTAGCTACACGGCTACATTTAACATATTTAGATTATGTACTAACGCAAAAGCCATGAGCTTGGCAGATGTGAATGTAAGCACGCATGCCGCCCCGTCATCCTGAAATCAATGTAATATACTATAGCTTCTAGTAATACAATAAGAGTGTAAACATATTTAAAAAAAAAATGTTGTCCCAAGATGGTATTATGGGGTAAAGATCCTAAAAATCATAATGAATTAAGAATTTGACTTTGACAATTTGTATGCAAATGGGGGTGAACTATTTGTATGCATAATATTCATTTTTGATCCTCTCCCATACAAAAACATACACGTGTGTAGATCATAATGAAATGAACAACAGCACACCACTGTCCTACCACAAACCAAACCAAGCAAAAATGTACTCCCCTGGGGATTGAACCTCTGGATTTGACACCGGTGGGCGAAACAGTAGACCACAGAGACGGCTGAAACTTACCTGAGCGTCTATCCGGAGGCCCGTGGGTCCGCAGGCGTGGGGCTCCATCATGTAGAAGGGCGGAGCGCCCGCCACGCGCCACACCGCCACCGCATGCGGCACCGACCACAGGATGCCGTGTGTATGAGCTTCGAAGAATCTCTCTAATGCACATCTAGAATATTACCAGACATATCTTGACATCTAGGAATGCCTGGCCGAGGATGCCGGTTATGATGGCGTGAAATTCCTACTAATTTGCCTCTCCCTAACGAATTTGTTATTTTATTTTGGGTTGATAGCCACCAGTGCTGCAGTACTGAAATGCTTTAAGGAGATATGTATGCGAACTGTATACATGGTCGCATGTGTTCCGTTGGTGTGTTCCGTATGTATGTGTGTCCGTCGGTGGAAGGCAGCGCCGATTCAGTATTAAATGGGCACTGCCTCCACCGACGGAACACGAAGCACGCGAGCACCAGGCGCCGAACTTCGGCTGGGGTGGTTGCTAGCCAGATAGACATTCACCGGTCCCTTATAATACAGGTATAATGGAGAATTAAGGAACAGTTGTGCTCCATAAAATAAATGAAAGGAAAAATGTGATATGAAACAATAAATAAAATTCATTGTTAGTGAACGATTGTTATTCGACCATGGCTATCCTTGAACTGTGAACCACAAATTTTAGGTATAATTTATTTTTTTCCGCTGAAGAAGCGCAGCAGTTTATTTCTGTATATTATTTAAACCCTTGACTATCAGCAATCCATCTGACAAGCGCCTATAGCATGTTTGAACCAAAATATATAAATTTATTTTTATTTTTTATTATATACGACGGGGAAGCGGCCCTCCATGTCACCAGTTTTTAGATTATTATAAGACCTTAGGTGGACGCACTTCACCCGGAATAAAGATAAAGTTTTATCATGATAAAGATGTCAAGGGATAATTGAGAGTAAAAATGTCCGTTGCAATTCCAAAGTTAGTGTTTTTTCTATAAGTCTTGTAAAAGTTGCCTCGTAAGGAAAAACGATAACGGAACTGTGTTGTCAAAATGCAGTGTTTTTAATTCTCAAGTGAAATCAATCGTTTTTTTTTATTGAACGACGTAGAAGCGCTTGTCTTTCATCTAACCTGGATGTTATGATAAGGCCGAAGGTGTAAGCGCACTTCACCCAATATTCTCAAAACAGTTTGAGAAACTGGCTATTGCACCTCTAAATTCCCGAATACAGCAATATATAATTCTTGCAATGGCGACAAACTTAGGTAAGATGGTGTAAGCTAGCCAGGTGGACTAAACAAAGTCCTGCCACCAACCAAACCAAGCACAATATTGTACTCCGGATCTGACATCGATGGGCGAACCCTAGACCACAGTGGTGAAAACCGCCTCTGTGGTCTAGTGGTTCAACACACCGATTTCAGATCCAGAGGTCCCGGGTTCGATCACCAGGGGGAGTACACTATATTGTGCTTGGTTTGGTTGGTGGTAGGATTTTGTTTAAGTCCGCCTGGCTAGGCTACCACCATCTTACCTAATTCTGTCGCCATAATAACAATTCTTAATAAAATTGTTGTGTTCCGGCATTTAGATGTAAGATAGCCAGTTCCTAAGTTTATTGAGGATTCCGGGTGAAGCACGCCTCCATCGTCGGCCTTATCTCAACTTGTTACCAGGTGAGATGAAGGCCAAGCGCTTCCTCGTCGTACAATAAAAAAAAAAACAACTTCGATTGTTCTGACCTCTGTGGTCTAGTGGAATTCCTAGAAATCAAAACACCACTATATCAAATCGGAGGACATTAATAGGATATTGATGTGCAATGTGTCACATAGTATATACCTCCTAGTACCTATATACTAGCTAATTGATTCAGGCGTAATCTTGCGGGTATCAATTGTTCAATATAAGTAACCTGAATTCAGAAAGACATTTAGTACATTTACAAATCCGCTACATTAGATTGAAAAAAAATTAATCGACACGTGTTTCGCCTTTACACGAGGCATCCTCAGAAAATATAGTCTTTCTGCTATGCTGACGAGCCCTCTGCCGCCGTGCTGTCGATCCGAGTGTTGCGTTGCAAGTAATATACTATTTACAGCTGGTCTGTCAGTGATACGTACCGGACAGTCATCTCAGTGGGAGTCTTCTGCTCCAGTTTCCCGCTGTACACCTGGTCCAGGTTGTAACGCACGTAGTTCACGCCGAGGACATAGCGCTTGAGAACCTGCAACGAAAGTACCGTTGAAGAACAAAATAGGTTCCTTGCAAGAGCAACCCATTCTTAAAAAAAAATGGTAAGCACCTCAAAATTTGTTGCTAATGTTACAGTGGCACTACATTCACAAACTGATCAGAGACTGCATCTTTCCTCAAACGCAACACAGGCTAAAACTTTCCGATTTTTAAGATAACATTAGTCATAAAATTTACTGATAAATGTTATAGTATGTATATAGATTATTTTTAAATCTGTAACTATTGATTGGATTATCAAAACGAAATAGCCAGGGGTTTTTGCCTTGCTCTTTTTGTGCTGGTGGCGATTCCGAAAAGGCGGTAAATTTGTCTTTTCAAAATTATCCAAAAAAAAAGCTTAACCGCCTCTGTGGTCTACTGGTTCAACCCAATGATTTCAGATCCAGAGTTCGATCCCCATGGGGAGTACTATACATTGTGCTTGGTTTGGTTGGTGGTAGGACTTTATTTAAGTCCGCCTGGCTAGCTACCACCATCTTACGTAATACTGTCGCCATGATATCAATTCTAAAATGTTTCGGCATTTAGAGGTAAGATAGCCAGTTCCTCAGTTTGTTGAGGATTCCGGGTGAAGTGTGCATACCTTCGGCCATATCTCAACTTGTAACCGGGTGGAGATGAAGGCCAAGTTCTTGCCCGTCGAACAATAAAAAAAATAAAAAACAAAATATTTCGTGTCATTTCGAAAACACGATCAATAACGTTTATGCAGGGTATGTAGACATGGCGTCACCTGCAGCGGCAGCAGGATGTCCTCGTTGGGCCGGAACTCGTAGCCGAGCGTGCCGAGCGAGGCCGCGAACAGCTTGCAGGCGAGCAGCATGCACTCGTCCACGGTGGCGCGCGTCCACAGGTGCGGCCGGCGCACGTGCGACATGCACGCCGCCACGATAGCGCCGCACGACGATTGGAGGAGGGCATCGCGGGTGAATCTACGTACGTACAACATTACTCTTGAGCGATATACTAGTTTAGTAAATAAACTTACTAAATTACACTGTACTGTAACCAATCCATGTTTGTTTTGGATATGGAAGAGCGAAGTATTATCTACTTAAATGAAGACGCCAACCTTTTACTTAAATATCGTCAAATTGGTAACCGCAATAAAAATATTTCATTTCATATAACAAAAAAAACAAGGAGAACAATAAAAGTATTGTGACAAAAAGGTAGCCTTTTTTATAACCTCTAATAGCATTCTGGTTTTGATATTACATTACTTTTGTCTTGTTTTTTCTACACTGTATCCAGTGTAATAATGATGACTGTCAAAACAAGAATGCTATAAGAGGTCGTGGCCTAAACACAACGTCTTATAGCATTCTCGTTTTGTTCTTACGTTACTTGTGTCTCGTTTTTTCTACACTGGATAGATAGTGACAAACGTAAAGTAATATCAAAACATGAATGCTTTAAGGGATCGTGGCTTAATCACCACCTCTTATAGCATTTTGGTTTTGATTTTACATTACTTTGGTCTCGTTTTTTCTGCACTGGATATAAAGTGACAAAAGTAAAGTAATATCAATTCAATGCTATATAAGAGGTCGAGGTAACCCCCCCTGGTTCTGGTCCTGACAAGTTATTACATGTTTCCGACTTCCCCTAGTAGGTGACTTTAAAAAAAATCTCAACAAACAAAGCAAACCGATCGTCCCAACCCACATTTCAAGCCAAAAACTCACGTTTTGGGCTCCCTTCAATATTAAGTACCATTTCATTATATTTTCAGTTGGGATAGCGGTAACTATTGCCACTGACTGACAGACGGATGGATATTGGAGGCTTTCTTAGTAAATAGGTTCCAACATAACTTACTTGGTGAGATCCGGAGGCCTGGTGCCACGCAGTATAGTCCTGCCGCGTGCCGTCTCCACATACGCAGTCAGGACCTGGGCAGATGCTGCTATTTACACATATTCTGTTATTGGACTTTGTTTGAACATAAAGTCACGAAGTACTACTGATTTACACTCTCCCATAAACGTTGTTTGTCGTTAATTTAAGTAAATTATTATAAACAATTGAACAGCGATTGATTTTGATGAATTTTGTTATGAAGGAATGTTACAGGCATAATCGTATAGAGATAGCATAGGTTACAACTAAACATAATAAATAATATGCATATGATTTTTACTACACAAACCCTTTGGTATGTAATTTTCAATTGGTATTATTAAAGTAAAAACCTATATTTACTCCCTAATCGGATAGCAATCCGATAATACCTATAAAATTAAATTTAAATCGGACATGCCATATCAAAATGATCGTCAAACAACTTCAAAAACAGTACAATTAATAATTAAAAACAAAACTGAAAGTACAACGGACGGTTTTATCGCTTCAAAACGACAAACCCCTAAAAATCTCTTCCAGACAACCTTAGGATGGAGAAGATAGACAAGGTTAAGAATTATTAATTTGAATTTGGTAAGCTAGACTTCTTGGTCAAATATGGAGTGAGTTTTCCCAGACGCTACATTAGGCACTGGCGCACCAGCTCATCGACGGAAGAAAGAAAACTGCTTATTAGTGCTGGATTGCGGCAGGAGGCTGGTCGCAGATCCTACCATCAGCGACCAGCCTCAGCAGGATCATTCAGGGATGACCACGATCTCTTAAAGGATTCTTGTTTTGATATTATTTTACTTTAACCGCCTCAGTGGTCTAGTTCAACCCACCGATTTCAGATACAGAGGTCTCGGGTTCGATCCTCAGTTCCCTCAGCACGGGGCGGGGATAACATTTTTGTCCTCTGTTTTTATCCACCATTGGGAGACAAAATGCTCTCAGAGGTAAAAACAGAGGACAAAAATTTTATCCCCTCCCCGTGCTGAGGGGGCAGGGGGAGCAATTTTGTGCTTGGTTTGGTTGGTGGTAGCATTTTGTCCGCCTGGCTAGCTACCACCATCTTACCTTATTCTGTCGCCATAAAATATTGTGTTCCGGCATTTAGAGGTAAGATAGCCAGTTCCTCAGTTTATTGAGGATTCCGGGTGAAGTGCGCATCCACCGGCCTTATCTCAACTTGTTACCAGATGAGAAGAAGACGCTTCTCCGTCGTACAATAAAAAAAAACTTCTGTCAATATCTGCCCAGTGTAGAAAAAACGAGACAAAAGTAATGTGTTATCAAAACGAGCTTTAGAGGTTGTAGCTAGGCCTCAGGTGGTTGATGCGACGCCATGTGAACTGACCTTCCACTCGTAGCCCTCGTCTGGCACGGCGCCCTGCGGCGTCACCGCGTTGGCGATCTTACAGAACTCCCAAAACACCTTCACGGCGGATAATGAGAACCTGAACCAGACCATTTATTACTAAAGCTATTTGCATTGTAAAGCATTGTAGACACATATCTAGGCCAAGATCAGACGGCTAAAAATAAATTAATAAATATTACAAGTACCCCTGGAGATCGAACCCGGAATCTCTGGGGTCTGATACAGATGGGCAAACCACTAGGAGACTGACTGGGTCACGTTGATAATAATAATAATAAATTCATTTCTTTAAACACTAGAATACATCAAATAATTATAGATAGGTTGGTAAAAGGTAATTAAATTATTGTTGATATGAAATGTATCCCAATCCCTCCAAAAGTTGATGGTTGACAACACTATCTAAGATTTGTCTCACGTCGGTTGGTGGTAGAGCTCGTTTTAAGTCCACCTGGCATTTTTTTTGCCAGTTTATAGCTAAGTACTACCATTTTACCTAAGGACGCCGCCATAGTAACAAATCTAAATTGTTGTGTTTATAGGGTGTGCGTTATCATAGCAAAATATTGAACTCAATAAAGATGAGAGTACGAGACAATTAGAGTGTTCTGTGTTGTAATTGTGCGCCAAAAATAGAATTTTCATTCATAGGTAAGATAGCCAGTTCCTCTGCCTGTTGAGGATTCCAAGTGAAGTGCGCCTACACTTTTAACCCAATCATAATAATAATTATAAAATAATATTTATTTATTTTCTCTCACAATCAGGTCCATAATAGTTGGTAATAACAGTTATATAAAATTGTCTTAGGTGTCATTACTTTTTAGCGAGAGACGGTGCCTGAGATAGGTTTTCGGAAAAAAAAAACTGTGTTACAAGACACCAAGAAAGAAGATTTTAAGAGTAGTAGAAGCCTCTTGTGAAAGGGCTCGTCCGGAGAATTACTACCACACCTATTTCAACCGCCAAGCAACATTGCTTAACACCTTTATGCCTCAAGTTGACGGGCGCAATGCAGTGCCGGGTAGGCTATGTTCTTTGTGAATGTGACCTACGCAGTAAGGCATTGTTGCAAGAGATGCAATTAACATCAGGTGGGCTACTTGCTTGTTCCGTGTCCTAGTTGTTTAAAAAAAAAACATCATTTGTCAAATAATTATAGCTGGACATCAGGTGAGATGAATAATAAAATAAATAATAAAATAATGGCGTGATGAGCTAGATAAATTTCTTGAAGACTGGAGGAATGATGCCCAAGATCGGGAAGTCTGGAGGGAGTGGGGGGAGGCCTTTGCCCAGCAGTGGGACACTGACGGCTTAATATAATATAATAATATGTTTACTTTCTCTCACAAAGGTACATACATATAGGTATATAACATTATAAAATAAAATTGCTAGAAAATCTAATTGTAAATGTAGTTACCTGTTTTGTAAGGGACTGGTGCCCGAGATAGGTTTAAGAAAATCTGAATTACAGGTCACCAGGTCGCCTCACTCCACAGACTCCAAGCATAACAAACAGAAATAAAAAAAAAAAATGATAGAAAACAATAATTCTTAGTGAGAGTAAAAATAAAAGTTAAAATAGCATATGAATAAGGTAAAAAAAAAAGATATGAGAACACGAAACATAATTAATACTAAAGATGAAGGCCAAGCGCTACCCGTAGCTGGACATGCAATAGTGATAGGCCTTACCTGTTCCCTCCAGGTTTGGCCAGCCCCCTGACGTTTTCGACGAAGGTCTCGGCCAGCTGTTCCACGGTGGAGAACAAAATGGCGCCCGCGCCGCCCGAAGGCGAGCTGCGACCCGCCGGACCCACGCTTAACACACAAAAATAATAGCTTACGAAACGCTACTACTTCGATTGAAAACTGTTTTTAACATCAGATACGGTAGTTAAATATAAATATTAAAGGACATTAATTTTTACACAGCGCTATCTAGCCCCAAACTAAGCATAGCTTGTTATATGGGAACTAGATTACGGATAGAATACTTAAATACTTTTTTTAAATACATACTTACTATATGATACAACACCCAAACACAGAACAAACATCTATATTCATCACACAAATGTTTGTCCTGGGTGGGAATCGAACCCACAGCCTACAGCGCAGAAGGCAGAGTTACTACCAACTGAGCTATGAGGCTTGTTAAATATATGTACCTACTTAGAACAGTATTGTCAACTAGTTTCGTCCATTGCATAGTATTAGCTCGCTTGTTTCTTCGTGTAATCAGTTCTCGTAGCAACCACCAGGTAGCTAGCCAAACACTTGATTATAAACGATGATGGTTCATAGCCAATTCTGTCGTCATAACAACAATTCTTAAGAAAAAATAGTGTTCCGGCATTTAGAGGTACGTGAGATAGCCAGTTCCTCAGTTTGTTGAGGATTCCGGGTGAAGTGCGCCTCCACCTTTTAACAAGCCTCATAGCTCAGTTGGTAGTAACTCTGCCTTCTGCGCTGTAGGTTGTGGGTTCGATTTCCACCCAGAACAAACATTTGTGTGATGAATATAAATGTTTGTTCTGTGTTTGGGTGTGGTATCATATAGTACGTATGTATTTACAAAAGTATTTAAGTATTCTATCCGTAATCTAGTTCCCATATTTCAAGCTATGCTTAGTTTGAGGCTAGATGGCGTTGTGTGAAATTAACGTCCTGTAATATTTATCTATATATTTATTTATTACCTTCCGCCTTATCTTAACTTGTTACCAGATGAGATGAAGACCCAGCGCTACTCCGTCGTACAACAATAATGTATCTATCAAAGGTTATCAGTTAATAAAATATACTTTTAGCTTGAAGTTTAAAAAATAGGCGGTCTTATCGCTTTAAAGGGTTCCGCACACAAAGGGTGCCAACGGGACCCTATCACTCGGTCTCCGCGGTCCATGAACCGTAATAGTTGAAATTTTCACAGAGTATGTATTTCTATTGCCGTTATAAATCCAGTCTTGATTTTAGGTTCAGGCTGTGAATTGTTTGTCAGTCAGTCAGTCAGCTACACGTTGATATAATATAGGTTACCAAGTTTACCTGTGCGGCTCCCATAGCACAAATGACTTGTCGTCACACGTTTTCCACAAGGCCACACAGTAGTTCTTCGCACAGAGTATACCGTGCTTCCCCTGGAAACATACATTATATCATATTAATGATTGTTTTTTTGCTTTGTCAGTAATCTCATATAAGATTATTTAAATACGATTTAAAGAGGAAAAGGGTACCCCGCACTGTCCAAAAATAATCAAACCACATTGCTTTGGCGCCAGTAATTCACCGTAAAGGTCGCAAGAATTGACCCCTCCAACTAAGTCCGTGGATGTAATGAAAGCTTACGAAAGGATCTGACCAGAAAAAAAGAAGCACGATAGGTATAGAAAAATTATCGCGATGGCAAAAACCTTCAATATAGGAGAAGGTTCCGTCCAGACGGTACCGACCGAAAAATAAACAACAAAGAGCCGCTTAGTGACATAAAAGCTTCATGTCATGTCATGTCTTCTACAGAGTACTGAAATCCGCCACCGTAGCAGTGCTACGCCACGACAACACACGACAGAAACCTTCTCGCAGTGTTCATCGTAGGATACATTTCTTCGTGTGGGCTTACAGCTCAGTTGGTAGTAGCTCTGACTTCGATTGGGAATCGAACCTACAACCTACAGCGAGGTTGTAGGTTCGATTCCCACACAGGACAAACATTTGTGTGATGAACATGTGTTTAAAAAAAAAACTAGTATTATTTCCGTTATCTAGTTCTCATATTACAATTTTTGTTTAGTTTGGGACTAGATGGCGCTGTGTTTAATTGATGACCTGTAATATTCACTATTTATTATTGTTATTATTTCGTCATGTGGGCTGTATAGCCGCCCTGATGTCTAACTTTACGAGCAGTCGCCATTAGCTTCCGACTTAGTTTTTTAATGAGCACTACCTATGTCATCCGCATAGCTCTAAAATCAGCCGCCGTAGCAGTGCTACGACTTGGATCATTAACGACCACCACTCATGTAGTCCGCGTAGCACTGAAATCAGCCGCCGTAGCAGTGCTACGACTTGGATCATTAACGACCACCATTCATGTAGTCCGCGTAGCACTGAAATCAGCCGCCGTAGCAGTGCTACGACTTGGATCATTAACGACCACCACTCATGTAGTCCGCGTAGCACTGAAATCAGCCGCCGTAGCAGTGCTACGACTTGGATCATTAACGACCACCATTCATGTAGTCCGCGTAGCACTGAAATCAGCCGCCGTAGCAGTGCTACGCCACGACAACACACCCCCCGAGAAACTTTTCGCTACATTAATCGTAGGCTATCTGTCTTTCTTCGTGTGGACTGTGTAGCAGGCCTAATGTTAAACTTTACGAGCCGCCACCAGGCATTTGATATGGTTCTTTAACCACCACTACTATATGCAGTACCCGTGACAGACGCTTAACGTGCCCCCCTCTGCAGCAAGGAATCATTTTAACGGACAATACAACTAAGCTGGGTACAGACATTACAAATATATGCCCCACCCACGGGATTTGAACCCAGGACCCAGGATAGCCACGGATGTTATTATTATTTTTTCTGGCAGAGATAGATATCGATGACCTTATTTATAATAAGGTTATCGATATATTACCGTTTCAAAGAATTTGTTGATCGCTCTGCGCAAGTTGAGTACGGCGCCGGTCTCCCCCGCGTTCAGGTCACCAGAGGCCACCTCGTTTTCTATCTCCAGACGGACCTACAAATAAGGTACACATTGTATAAAACCGAATATTCATTCAAAAATAGTATTATGCAGATTTAATGTAAATCGGCCTTGAGACTCCTTTGAATTGTTTCTTTATTCGATACCCGTGATTTCAAATTTGGCCATCCACGCACTTGAAAAATCACCGCTAACTTTTCAATTATGTTGTACGGAATGTAAAGTACCTATTCTCCACGTCTTCAAATTTAACAGAGTCGATATTGAAGACTAGGCTTCATTCAGTAGCTGACATTATTATATGAAACGACTAGGACATATTGATGTACTTTTATTACAGTTCATATTATAACTGTTTACTTCGTTTAGCATCGATTAGATACAAAAATACTGTTGGAAATTTTCAATTTATACCTTCATTTAAACAGTGTCACAAATTCCCATCATAGGGTTGCATGAATATCCTCTGTTCTACATTGTCTGTAATAGACTCACGTTAAAGTTGGTGACATGGAAGGAGGTAGCCAGCTCGCTCGGGTCCAGAGCCGGCGGACTCTTGGCCCCCGGAATAGACAGCGTGTACAGGCGGTCGCCATACTTCAAGATGGCGTCTATCAAAGATGGCTTCCAGTACTGGTGAGGCTCTATGTGATCCACCACGATGCCCATAGCTGCGTTTGCTGCGTCCTGTGATATAGTATACAATAGAAAGGGGCTGCGAGGGGATGAAAACGAGTACACAGCGCTCGTAGGTAAAGTTTGTCCGTTTTGCAGGATGAGGCAGAATTTAACCATTTTTCTTTTTTAGTTAGAAAGCGCGAAGCTACAAACCGTATTATACGAAAGCAGTAAGTCAGTTTTGGAAAAAATATGGGTCATCACCTACAAAAGTATTGTTATTATATTATTGAAAATAATATCTACTGTGTATACTAAACCAGTATACTATATAAGCAAAAGAGAGAAAAAGGCGGCGGGTTGTAAAGCGTACGACTAATACAAAAACATTGAATGATGACCAAGACCGCTCTGAAAAGAGTGAAAATGTCAGAAAAGAAGATCATTTTCACTTAGGACTTCTTAGTCCATCCTGTAAGCACTACATACATAGTTACCTGCAAGTCTCTCTGCGAGTCCATGAAGTACCCCTCGCCCTGCGCGACCCGCCCCCGCACGTAGGCCGACGCGCGCCCTGTCCGCTCGTAGTGCGACCCAACCGCCTCATCCTCTAGAGGCTCCACTAGAAGTTCTTCCTCTGTTGAACAGACCACACTTTACAGACCCACGTCATAGCTAATATAATGACACGAATTGAGAATCTCTTGCTTTCGGCTCAAAAGAGTTAAGATCCTAGATCTCCTAAGTAACATTCTTACATCTCAACTTTTACTCAACAATTAGCGACCCAAAAATACCGTTTTTGATTTTTTTACTGAAAATGCGTCTTCCCCTGACCTCGATATAAATAAATAAATATTACAGGACATTAATTTCACACGGCGCCATCTAGTCTCAAACTAAGCATAGCTTGTAATATGGGAACTAGATTACGGATAGAATACATGAATACTTTTTTTGTAAATACATACTTATCATACAATACAACACCCAAACACAGAACAAACATCTACATTCATCACATAAATGTTTGTCCTGGGTGGGAATCGAACCCACTACCTACAGCGCAGAAGGCAGAGCTACTACCAACTGAGCTATGAGGCTTGTTAAAATTTAAGCTATTGTCGCAGACAACGATGACATCTACTTTGGAGTGAGCTAACCTCTAGGTGCCCATTAACATTACCTTCCTCGTCTGGGTTGACATCCTCTCCCTCTTTTGGCGGAGCAGGTCGCTTCTCCTTCAACACCGTCGTCAGCTCGTTGACAACCTTCACAGGGTACAACTTGTAGGGCGCGAGGCATTGCTTGCGGTCCAGGGGGCCTTGCAATGCTGAAATACATACATTTTTGGGTTGGTGGGATCTACTTTTTTTTTTTTTACAATAACAATATTATAGCCTGTCCCACCCACAATATAAACGAATCAAATGACACATAAATAAATTTACAGGATATTAATTTCACACAGCGCCATCTAGTCCCAAACTAAGCATAGCTTGTAATATGGGAACTAGATTACGGATAGAATACATATATACTTTTTTTTTTTTTTGTAAATACATACTTATTATATACTTAATAATACAACACCCAAACACAGAACAAACATCTACAAATTCATCACATAAATGTTTGTCCTGGGTGGGAATCGAACCCACAACCTACAGCGCAGAAGGCAGAGCTACTACCAACTGAGCTGTGAGGCTTGTTAAATGCCATTCTATAAGTAAATGTTTTATTTTTATGCCACACTGGCAAACAGGCACACGGCCCATCCGATGGAAAGCGGTTACCGTTGCCTATGGACGCTCGTAACGCCGCATTGCGGAACCTTTAAACATTTCAAAACGCCCTTTTTTAAAACCCCTAACTACCCTACTATACATAATTCTACGCTAGTAGAGAAAACCTCAACATCATCATCCCACCATTTAATATTTCGCGGGAGGAAGTTCCTCTTAAACCTTACGGTGCGCGACGGCATTGTGATTAAAGTAATTATTATTATTATGATGTAGTATTGAGTTAATAATTATAGTAATCATGTTTTTTTCAATACTCACTGAGTTTGTCGATGAACTCGCCGGGACTAGCGAAGATCATGAGCGCGGGGCAGGCGTCCGGAGGCACGAACTGCGGCTCGGGCTCCGGTTGCGCTTCGCCCTCTGATCATACACACATGGATACTGAATGTGACGACCATTAGTAATCCTAGTTTCTACGATTACTATCACATATCACTTTTTTTTTTATTGTACGGCGGGGAAGCACTTGGCCTTCATCTCACTTGGTTACGGTTACATGTTAAAAAGACGCTTTTTACCCGAAATTCTCAACAAACTGAGGAACTGGCTATCTCACCTCTAAAATGCCGGTACCCAACAATTAAAGAATTGTTCTTATGGCGACAGAATTAGGTCCTATCACTGACTAAATATAGACACATGACAGATATTCCATGGGAAGACCGGATATTGACCTGAAAGCTTTATTAAGCATATATTAAGTAAAAAAATGCGCCAAGGTATTTAGGGGAAAAAATGCCAAAGCGTGGTTTGACCTGCTGCTAAGTTGACGAGAAACTCAAGGAGCAATAATTTCAAGGAGCTGGGTTGGCTGGGGCAGGGTTTGCGACAACCATGGGGACTTTGCACAATACACCCCACAGCGGTACGTCGTTGGTGCAGATCCCTTCACCCCAACTCAGAATAAGTTCCGGCCTTCCGACGTTCACAGGTAAGATATCCAGTTCCTCGAATCTGTTGAGGAGTCCGGCTAAATTGCGCTTCCACCTTCGCCCTTATCATAACTTGACACCAGGTGGTATAAATATAAATAAATAAATATTACAGGACATTAATTTTACACAGCGCCATTTAGCCCCAAACTAAGCATAGCTTGTAATATTGGAACTAGATAACCGATAAAATACTTAAATACTTTTTGTAAATACATACGTACTATATGATACAACACCCAAACACAGAAATGAAAAGCACTTCTTCGTTGCACAAAAGAATAAGACACGAGAGTCTTATCACGTACCTCCACCAGCTTCCTCGTCCTCTGCCTCGTCTCCGCCGCCGCCACCCTCACCGGCCATTTCATCCTTGATGCGTTGCAATCGAATCTCATCACCTAAGGTCAGTCAATTTTGTTATAACCATAAGTGCATGGATATTAATCTTCTGGTTTTGCTTGTTTCTATTAGACCTTTAAACGGTTCTTTGTTTCCTATATAACGTTTTTATTTGCCGATGGTCTTCTTAAAACAAACCAAAAACAACAGTAATTCGTTGTACTTTAGGTTTTTTAGAAAACCAAATTCCTAGACTATTTTTACTCTCTACTTTTAACCTACTTAAAACATAATGAAGACACAAGCTATTGAAAGAAGACCCAGTAGTATCCTTATTCCATACAAATCAAGTTCGTCGTTACATCTTAATGGCATGGAAACGGATCCATCATTACCTTTGGTAGTCCTCTATGGAGTGAGCATTACCTTTGGTAATCCTCTGTGGGGTGAGCATTCCCTTCCTGAGCGTGGGTGCGGGGTCGAAAGCCACCACTTTTCCCCCGGGAGACATCCACACCCCCAACTGATGGTAGTCACCATACAATATCATGGCTTGGGCGGGCTTTGTGTGGTCGTTCCACACTTTGAAGAGATAGTCTTTGATCTCTGCAAAAAACGTAGATACGTATGAGTTTTGTGACAACATAAAAATTATGTAATATTATGAAAATTACTATACAATATAATGTTACTAGGTATGTATTATCAAAAAGCGTAAAGAAGAAGTACAAGTTTGTCCTTTTTTCTAATGTGATGGTTGCATTGCGAACAAGCAGGAGTTGACGATTCAAAAGTATAAAAAAATATATTTAACCAACAAAATCTGTATCTGAATTTTCGGGTAAAATAATAAATAATAAGCGATAGCGTGTCCCCAATTAGGATAGACTAACAACTAGATGGTTGTCCATCTAGTTATCTTAGTAAAAGTGTGAAAAACAAACGTTTCATAGTCTCCGGTTCCTCCTCGCCTTCGGCACCTTCCCCCCCTTTCTCAGCGCCACCTTCTTCACCCTCCTACAAAAATATTACAGGACATTAATCACAGCGCCATCTGGCTTCAAACTCAGCAAAGCTTGTGCGGGAACTGCATTACGGATACAGTACTTATGGATGTTAGAAACTATTATTCTTAGAAAGTTATAAATAGCTTCACGAAATATTTGCATTAATGGAAATATGTGCGGCCGGTCTACTAAACGACATTTAACTACAATTCAACGACTCCACCACGAACACTTTATCCAAAATAACTTACCAAATCAAAAAACATAAATTTTGAAGAATAGTGTAGTAGTAAGTAATAAATGGCTGCGCTTCTCAAAAACGTATCGAAAGAAAATTTACGGAAAATGTTACTATACTATACTACTATAATGTACTATACATATAATGTACTATACATTATATGAGGGCACGCTTCCGTCTGGTACTGGTCTGGAACAGTTGAGTTACCTATAGGCCGTTTGTAACGGTCCTTAGGTAATCTGACTGATTCCTTTGTACATAGTTAGTTTAATTGTACTTTTTATTGAATAAAAATTATAAAATATAAAAAAAAAAAACTATACATTATATTAGTATAGTATAGTAACATTTTCCGTAAATTTTCTTTCGAAATCGATACGTTTTTGAGAAGCGCAGCCATTTATTCTGCGATAGTACTTACTCCCGCGGGTTCGTCCGGCAGCCTCAGAGGTAGTCTGATGGGGTCCTCCAGCTCAATGGAGAAGGTGTTGGCCCCCATGGTGAACTTCTCAGTCAGGTCCTCGGGGACTAACTCCTTCTTGCCGGTTTTCTTCACGAAGTTCAGGTAGTATTCGGTACCGGCATCTGGAAGTATATCGCTAGTTGTTGCTAGAATTTTCATCCACTCCCCCGGGTACCATGGCGACAATGCACAATTCGGGGTGTATTACAGATGGATTTTAGCGTACATGCCTCGTTCACCATCGATCAGAAAAAGTAGGCCCAGTAATACATGCATTGTGGATTAAAAAAAGTGAAATTTACCAAAAAAAAAACTGTCATGTAGGTGAATTTAACCTAGAGGCTCTCACATTAAGGATGGGAACCTGGAGTGCCGCAGATTTTCAGTTATAACGTAGTTTGTCATTCAATTCGAAAGAACCCATCCGATTCAAATTCAATTTTGCTCGTATAAGTATAGTGAGGATCGGAACAAACGGTGAGGTAAACTCTTTCAGTGGAGACCACGTCTTTATTTCCACGTCTTTTATTGTACGACGAGGAAGCGTTCGGCCTTCATCTCACCTGGTAACAAGTTAAGATAAGGCCGAAGCTGGAGGCGCACTTCACCCGGAATCCGCAACAAACTGACGAACTGCTGGCTATCTTACCTCTGAACGCCGGAACACGACAATTTTAGAATTGTTATTATGGCGACAGAATTAAGTAAGATGGTGGTAGCTAGTCAGGTGGATTAAAACAAAGTCTTACCACCAACCAAACCAAGCACAATATATCGAAGCCGGGACCTCTGGATCTGAAATCGGTGGGTTGAACCACTAGACCACAGAGGTTAAGACGAGGTAAGGCTAACGTAGCTTAGGTAGCGATCTCCGCACAGTGGCGGGCAGACAGTGGATTATAAAGGCCAAAGATCGGGCTCAGCGGTGCATCGTGGGAGAGACCTGATGAGAAGTGATGGAACTCACCGAGGAAGTTGTACATGTGGTCTTGGTGCATGTAGTGCGGAGGTACCGACTCGGTGGCCGCAGCGAACGCCGCCGCCGCCGGCAGCGCCAGGGTGCGACCGGCCATGTCGTCCTCCTGGATACCACGTGATACATTGTCATACTGACATTACACAATGTTGCAAAGTAAGGGTAATATAGCTCTTATTTTTTTTTTAATTTTTTTTTTATCGCGACACTTCAATAAAACTAGTCCCTTTATAATACTAGCGGATCCCGTTCAGTTATACATGCGCAAAGTTGCACAAAAAACTAGAGAAAAAAACTATTTACCCGAACAAAAATTAAACTCTACAGGATCACTCCCAGGGCAAATCGAAAGATCGACTCAAAAGTTATAAACGTCGGGCCAGCTGTTTTGACGTCAATTGGGAACATACATACACACAGACTTTTATTAATTAGAAGATATATAGGTATACCTCACGAACACAAACTTTATTGCAACAATTGTGTTCAGCCTACGCTTTATGTGCGTGACAAATCTTCATCGCGAATGAGACCCCACGATGACATTTTTACAAACGACTTTGCTCGTATTCTAAATTCTTGTTTGGAATCGAGTTGATACACAATATACCATGACGTATCAAACGTTGAAAAAAAAAAATAGCCACACCACTTTCTCCTTCGAGGATAAACTTTTGATCACTACTCGGAGTGTAGATCTTATGAGGATCGCCTAGTAGGGGGTAGTCAGAGGCACGTCCAAACTTGCGTTCGGCACATGCCCACGGTTTGCAAGTCGCTAGCATTCAATACAGACAGGTTGCAAACCCATCGCCGGATAGCGTAATACTTACCACCGACACACGTCATTCGGACTTTTGGTTTTAGTGACATGCCGGCTTCCTCACGATGTGACCGATATGTGTAAGAGCATGTGCATTTGTCAAATGCACATCCGAAAAACCGAAAAATCGATTATGTACGACTGGATATGAATCCACAACCTCCGGATCGAAAGGCGGGCCTATATCCACTAGGCCACACCCTCATGCACGATTAAATGCAGTCGGGGTCTGAGGTGGCTCTTCCAAAGGCTCTAGTGGCTCTGGAATCAACGCACGCCTACACTAGGTGTAATTGTGCGAGTGTAATTCGGCTATGTCGTTACCCCGATTCCAGCTTTCTTGGCGAGTTTCCCTATGGCGGTGTTCTCCCCGCGGGGCCCCATCATGATGGCCGCCGACTTCTTGGCGATCCACTCGAACGCATTACTCTGCAACAAACGTGCGATTGTATTTCACAAAACACTTTGAAAAGACTTTAGAACCATTTTTTAAGATATAGTCCTTTGTATTAGTAGTATTTATTTTTGTTTGTCCTTATAAATGGGCCAAATATGTCACAGAATGGTACCCAAGAGAAGGAAAGAGAGTGAAAGGAAGACCATTCCGAAGATGGGAAGATGATTTTAAGGATACCGCAGGCGCACTGTGGAGGAAGAAAGCTTGTGATCGCAAGCTTCGGAAGAGTCTGGGGAGGCCTATGCTGGAAAGCAAAACAAGCTAACTACCAATGTCTAGTTTTATTTGTATTATGTAACACTAGATTAAGTTTGTTTAATAAAGGCTATTGAAATTGAAATTGAAATGAATTAGTAGTATTACCGAATACTACCGGCGCCATTCTTACACCACTACCAAAACAATTAGGTAGATTAACCCTGGTTGTATTGGTGGTTTGCTCAGGTCCGATCTCGTATGGAGCACTGCTGCCATCTCTGGGATGTCTCGGCCAAGTCCTTCCCCTTTCCACAACCGAACTCAAATAATCCGAGTGCTTAGTGCGAGTTGCAATCGATTAGCGTTTGTTCACTGTAAATTGTGAATAGGTATGTTTTATTTTTCATACAAATTGCTGTAAACGCAAACGCAGTAGGTATTGAGCAAGTATAAAACTCGTACTGGACACTCTGGTGGTCAAAACAAGGCAACCAATGATAAAACAGAATCTTGGGGGTTGTGCGGTTCAAAGAAGCTTGGCCCTGAGTATACTGGTGGCTCCGCTATGTACTACAGTCGGTACTAACCTCCAGCTTAGTCTCGGGCGCGGCCAGCTCCGGCAGCATCTTGGCCGATGATATAGAGACGGGAGAGATGTTGAACGTGTCATCGGCCCCGGGAGAAAGGTTGCCCATGATGGCGTCTGCTAGGGCCTCCACACCCTTGGACAAGCGGACCACGCAGGCCGCGGCGCGGGGCTCGTCCGATGGGTAGCCTACGTGAGGCAAATA